>JAOPSE010000012.1:33061664-34331679 GCA_029449295.1 Zea luxurians | reverse complement strand
TCTCCAGAGAGACTGGAGCGTCCTCTCCCGCACGCCTACGGTTGAGCTCCGATCGCAAGTCCTCAGTCGGTGCGGCCTTCACCGAGGGTGAGCGCACTGACACCGACGCCTCGTGCTGATGCCGGAACGACCAAGGCCTGGGCCTAGCCGAGCCAGATTGCGCCATGCCAAGGAGACGATCGACATCGTCACGCCACTGCTTCATGGCCCTTGACGAGGCCGTAGAACTTGGAGGGTGGCGTAGCAACTCCCTAGCTGCAGACAATGCCCCAGGAGCAGCCCCTGATGGAGCTCAGGATATCTATGCTGGTGTGTGCTGCTGCGCAGCGCGCACAGCAGCAGCACCAAGCGCAGGGTGGTTGGAGCTTCGTGGCATGGAAGACGCAACTTCTTCCTCCATCAAGATGTCCTCAGAAGCCAAATCACGGTGCTCGATGATTTGAACCATCGTGTCGAGCAGAAAAGCAGGCGAAAAACCTAAAGCCAAGCCCCCTACCTGGCGCGCCAAATGTCAGAGAGGGAATTCTCTGGCCGGGTGGCAGAATGCACCCGCCCTAAATCCTAAGATGAGGATGGGCCTTAGCGGTTTGCCTGTCTGCTAGATGGTCAATGAAAACACGAGAGCACACAAGAGTTTATAATGGTTCAGGCCGCCGGAGCGTAAAACCCTACCTCCACTATGTATGTGTATTGAATATGTCTGAGAGTCTAAGTTGGTCTTCAGAATTGGGTCTGCTTTGTAACGTTGTGTGCCTTCCCTTTTATAGCTGAAGGAGGGCACATACAAGGGTGCTGAGCCCCGACATGTGGGCCCAGGAGTATAATGAAAGGAATACATCATTGGAGCAACTAATGCAGGTGACGCCTGTGCAATCTCCAGGCCCATGTTGTCCGCAGCTCGCTCAGTATTGATATGTGGCGGCAGCTTCCTTGGTAACGTGCGAGTAATGATGAGCATAGTGCACGCGGCAGTATGGGCATGCTGCCTGCCAATGAGAAGGACAGGCATGCCACCTGCCAGTGGAATGGACAGGCACGCCGCCTGCGGAATGGATAGGTCGCCGCCTGCCAGCGGAATGGACAGGTCGTCGCCTGCCTGCGGAATGGACAGGTCTCATTAAATGCAGAGGCAGCACACCGCCTGCCAGTGGAATGGATAGGCGGCATGCCTTATCCTCAATAAATGCAGAGGCCGCGTAACCCGGGGGTCTTACGTTAGGCCTCGCCTGTTGGCTTATGTCACGTGCAGTAGGCCATGTGGCAGCATCGGGTCCCCGCCTGGTCGGGGAGCAGAAGTGTATGCGGACAGGTCCGCACCAGACTAGGTCTGGACACGTGTCGACACTGGACCCCGCCTGGGTCCTGTTCAAGGCCCGTGTATGTTCTGTCCTGGAACCTTGGGACCCCATTGTGGGCAGCCCAGACCCCATACGGGAGGGTCCGAACCCCATTCGAGGGGTCCGGCTTGCACACGTGGCGGTCCTGGACCAAGCTTAGAGGTCCGGACTGCATATCCAGGGGTCCGACGCTCTCCCATGGGGGTCCTAACCTACTGTTGATGCCTTGTAGTATATCACCTTCTCTGGACACGTGGCGGCTCCGGACCCGCCCATGTGGTGGAGTCGGGCGCTGCTGTGGACCCAGAGTAGTCGCCCGTGACTGGGGCGAGCCATGGCCTGGTCCCACACACAGCACCATTACCGCGCGACTAAGAGATAGTCGCATGGGCACTGCGACTTTATACAGTAGTAAGGGGTACCCTAGTTTCAGGGTACCGACAACGCGCATCTGCCATTCACTCAACCATATGCCGTCGGCTAGGTCTTCATCCATATAAGCCAATCCTGCGACCCCCTGAGCACCAATTCGCAGCCTTGGACATCCTGCGTTATGCCATGAGAGTTGAAAGGTCAAAGAGTTGTCTTCATCATGAGCAGAAAAGAGAAAGGGGTACGCCACCGGTGATCCCCGTTTACATTGCTAGACCAGGCATGGTGAGTGGTCTGGGGTGAGCGTGGGAGAACATGGAAGGTGATCGCAGCATCTTCTGGTGATCAAGAAGGCTAGAGGACCGGCAATTTCTCACCGGTGTGCGTGAATCACCATGGGCCGCTAGGCGTCATGGTCGGACTTCTACACAGCACCGCCATCAATAAGACCCCCCTCCATCCAGTTCGACCTACTCTCCGCATCAAATAACACCTAGTTGATCGTTGATCCGAGCCACAGATCTTGTTGGTGGTCAGGGGCGGAGTCAAGGGGGCCGGCAGGGGCCATGGCCCCTCCCAAGGCTGTGACATACAAGAGAATATATATAGTCTAAAATATATATACTCTAAATTTTATGCACCATAATTAATCTAAGGTTTAGTATAGTGGTTTATTATACATGATCCATAACTATGTTGTAGTATATCAATCAAAGTCTAAAAGAGACAAAGAATATAAGATAAAATATTTGTTGAATGACCAATTGATGCATGAAACGTCAAACCTAATTCACTTGCAGACGTTGATATCTGAACCTCATCCTTTTATGATTCATTCTATCGTGTGGCAAGGCCGCTGCCGATTGCCGTTGACCACTTGACTTGCCTCTGCCATAGCCCCACAACCAAAGTTCAAAGAAGATCACGCGAAGCAGTAGAATGAGCTAGCAACTTATATACATACTACATTAGATGTCATGGATAATAAAATCTACAAATTTCAACTAAAGTTGTCACCTGATAGTTGGCGTACACGACAAATTTGACATGTACCTGCGTAGGTTGATGAATTTTCATGGATCCCCGAGGCTAGTTGGATTTTTGAATTCTCTCAAAATTTTGTTAGCTGTCTCATGAATACTAGAGTCATTATATAAAAGTTGAATCTCATTAGTCGGACATTCATCGTTATATCGTCTTTATTTTTTGGTATTGTTCTTGCATCACAACTTTAGTTCAATATATCAATTAGCTAGAAAATAGACTCATGGACTAAGATAAATATAAAGATCTAGAATTCTTGTTGTATAACGAGTGCTTAACATTAGTAACATTATATAATATTTTTTATCATATAATATTGATGAATTGGTCGGCCCCCCTTATATCGTAATTCTGGCTCCGCCCCTGTTGGTGGTAACTTCGGCCATGGTGCCGCTGAGGAACTGGGTGCCACCACCGGAGTTGGTGGGTCGAGGGTTGAAGACGGGCTCAGGACCGTCAGATTATGAATGGACGTCTAGGATTAAATCATCAAACCATGTTTTGGCCGGGTGAATCCTTGCCATCGGATCAGGATCGGGTGGTCAGAAGTGTGTACCCCATCAATGTTATATCAGATCTGTTAGATCAAGTTCGGAGGGCCCAAATCCATCCGCATTATAAACCATCATGTAGCTTTCAATAAGAGCTCTAGATTTTGTCTCATTTAACCTGCAATCCAATTCCATAGGAAGAACATTACTAAGAAGTCTAGATTCTTATGAATTGAACCATGGTCTTTTGTGGAATATAATCCACCATCCAATTTCTAGGATAAATAAAATACATAAACCATGAAACAATCTTATAGTCATTTTAAGTGTAAAATTTATATAAAATATCTAGGAAACTTAGGAAATTCATATATTCTCCGTTTCAACTCTGATTTTATTGTGTGGTTTGTTTCCATCTTTGGTGTACTATTATTTTATTCATTATTTGCCTATATGTATGTTTTGCTACGAATAGAAGCAAGGTTACGACAAAGAACCTGAAGACCAACATTGGGAAAAGCATCTGAATAGTAGGTTATCACAAAAAATGCAAGTTGTATTCTTGATCAAAATCTTTGACCTAATAATATGTACTCACATGTTCTCACCCTGCTTGCACTATTAGGTTAACTTGATGGGACCCAATTGGTTACATAGTCTTGTTTACCCTACACCTTGCATACAAATGAATTATTGGATAATCTTGTTATTGATTTACTTGATATTGGGATAAAATGATACACATGAATTATGGGCATACCTTACTGTTATTGTTGCCTTATTATTATTATGCATGATAAGATCATTTTGTTAATTGGAACATAGAGCAACCATCCGAGACAATAGTGCTACCACAAGGTTAGAACAGGACGTCCTTGGCCAATTAATTAGTAAAGCTAGTGTGAGATAATCCTTTTGCTGAAAGGAGCAAGCATGGAGGCATCGCTGTAAAGCATAGTGCTGGCTGTAATTACTACAACGAGGTTACAGACCACGGAAAAAGGCCTATGCTTCATTCGTTCTGAAGCCGTAGCAGGTTTTCTCATGCTAGTGGAACTTTGTAAAGGCCTCTTAGTGGATCTCTAACCATTCACCTTGTAATTGTCTAAGGACCTTGCAAACCCTGGCTAAATGGGAAACACGTCTTGTGGGTAAAGATACGCAACCTCTGCAGAGTGTAAAACTGGTAATCAGCCGTATTCACGGTCAAGAGCGGCTCGGACCCTCACATGAGTAATATATGGAATTAAATTTAACCTGTCATGCATTGCATTGTGGGAATTACTATTTGTGATCTCTTATTTAGTTGGGATAATATTTACTTATACTTAGTAATTGCTAAATTAAATTTTGACCAACAAAGTTAAAAGCAATGATCAGCCTTAACCATTTTTCTTGGTGAGCCTTAAGCTACACACTTTTCCCACACTTGCTGTAATAACCCAAAATTCTATTTTTGGGATTTAGGATTTTTTTTCCAAAGAATTGTAATAGAATAGCAATATTTTTCTCATCTTCAAAATCACAACTCATAGGATAAATATGTTTGTCACTAAAGACGGATATGTAATTTGAAACTTATTTAAATAATTATAAATGTTCTTGAAACTAACTAATTGATAAGATTATTCCCTAGGAATTTAATTATATTGAAAAAGGGGGAAAAAACTATTTTATGTTGAGAAAAAATGCATAATAAATACTAGTTTTTTTTAGCTATTAAAACCAATATTGAATATGTGTGCATTACATATTTAAAATATCTGCATAGATAAATAATAATGGTATGAATATGTTTAGTCACATGCTGGATTTTCCTTATGGTGACATCTATATTTGAATTAATAACTCATTTAAATCTAAAATAGTTAAAATGAATGGGAATTGAAATAGAAAATAAAAAAAAAGAGAAAAACTGGTGTTGGGCCGGATTCCTTAATTTTGGCCCAACTCGCCACTTATCCCAGTCGCGCTCCCAGCCCAAACCAGCCGCATGCATGCGTCCCCGCCTGGTGGGCCCGGGCGGGCAGCCTCACCCCACTTATCTGCGCGTCGGCTTACCCTCGTTGTTTGATTGTCTCGCCGCTGGGTGGGCCCGGAGGGTCGGACTTCCCTTCCACCCTGAGATTTGCGCGTACCTATGAACTGCTCCGCCGAGCTCGTCGGGTGGATGGGGTCGCCGTGACCAGACTCTCCCCTTTCCACGTCGTGGGCGATATAAATTCCTCGGTGCACCCAACCCTCAGCCCTGGTCTAGAATACTATCCTCGCTGTCGTCACCACGCGGGCTGGGTTAGCGTGGAGCCGTGCCGAGATCCACCGCCGCCATTGATTCATACTGTGTCCGCTGCTCTGGGCATGTCGTCGATCCGCCTGTGTCGAAGCGTCGGGCGAAACCAGGTGGCATCGTGGGTCGCGGTGGGCGTCCCATGTCGATTGCTCATGTGGGGAGACCTGGTGCTCGCGATGTGCTCACCGTCGGGCCGCATCTCACCATTGGGGCAAGTTCTCCACTGCTCCACCGTCGGTAAAATACTCCTAGAGTTATTCTTTGTTGAAGTTCGCTTCGCGTTTTGCTACTCCAATTGGGGCTCGATCGTCGGGGTTCTGGTTTCGCGGGCACCGGTGAGCTATCGGGGCGGAGCTCTGCCTCGCCGTCGTGCACAGACTGCCGGTGGTGGGAGGAAGACAACCGGTGACCGTCGATGCGTAATGGGTGGCCTGGATTAATTGGATTTTACCGCTTCGGTTGGAGCAATCCAAACCGTTGGATTGGCTAAGGAGGGGTGGGATTAGATCCGGGTTCCGGACCCTTGGATTCAGATCGTGTGGTCCATGTCGCGTAACGGTTCGCTTAATGATGGATCTAATCTGGGCCGTTCGTCTGTGATCCGATAGATGTGATTCATGGATACCCCTTCGGTCGTGCGA
Source organism: Zea luxurians (assembly GCA_029449295.1). NCBI lineage: Eukaryota > Viridiplantae > Streptophyta > Magnoliopsida > Poales > Poaceae > Zea > Zea luxurians. The sequence continues at coordinate 34,325,504 of JAOPSE010000012.1, read as the reverse complement.
AGGTTGCAAAAAGGCCCTTGACCTTTGTCTAAACTAACCCGCCATCCTCACATGTATAAAGATAATTACACTCAGACCCTGTTTTTCACGATTTAGCCCCTGAACTCTCGGGATTTTGTTTCCTCGGTCCGAGCACCATTAAAATAAATCCCAAAAATTGTTTCTAGGTATAAAAATGATATTTATATGTCTAGAAACTTGCAAAAGTCATATCTTACCCATTCTAACTCCGAATTGACCCGTTCCAGTTGCGTTAGGTTCGTATAAATATTCACTATGTAGTAATAGCATTGGTTATACCATATCTCAGGCTTTTATAGTTAGATATTTATTTAACTTATGTTTAGTAGATTAACCTCTCTAAATCAAAGTTAATCTGTTTATAATTATAGTTTGGCTAAATATGATCCCAAATTATATTATTTAACTTAAAGTTGAATTAATTATTCATTTAGATTATTTTCTCACATGATCTATTAAATTAAACATAAGGTCTAGTTTTAAACTGCTTAAATTGCATGGGTCTTTTGAAAACCATACCTTTTTAACCATGACTCCGATTGTAGTGATTTTCGAGTCCACGATCTCATATCAACGCGTAGATTATTATTATGCAGTTTATTCTTATGTTTGGTGTGATGTTAATTTTGCCTATACCATGCTTGTTTGTATTGCTACGACTAGCAGTGAGGTCACGAGAATCTGAAGATCATCCTGGTACCTGGAATCTCAAGTCCCAGGCAAGTTGTGCCCTTGATCACTTCTTTTTACCCACTCATGTTCTAATTAATCATAATGATCTGCATAGGTTAATTTTGATGGGTCCCAATAGGTTACCCTAGTTTGACTATCTTTATACCTTGTTCACCACTGAATCTTTGGGTAGTACTTGCTATCGCTTTATGTGGTTTTGGGTATAGAGATACACATTACTATTCATGAGTATACTTTTATTATCAGTTGTTGTTTACTGTTCATGTTAAGATCATTATGTTAATTGGAACATGGAGAACCACCCGGGAAAACAGTGCTACCACAAGGGAGGAATGGGACCCCTTGGCTGATTAATTAGGAAAGCTAGTGGAAGACTACCTTACCCGAAAGGGGCAAGGGCAGTAGGGGAGTGGTCAGTGTAGGGAGGCCCTCGGGAGGATTTTGCTGCGATGGCGGTCCTGCAAGGGATTCCTGCATTGGAACTTCCTATAAACTGTAGCGGGTTTTCTGAAGCTAGTGGAACTTTGTAAAGGCCTCGTAGTGTTACCCTGCCTCGCCTCCTCGGTAGAGGTGTATGGGAAGTCGCGATCCCTTGGCAGATGGGTAACATGACTTGTGGGTAAAGATGTGCAACCTCTGCAGAGTGTGAAACTGGTATACTAGCCGTGCTCACGGTCATGAGCAGCTCGGACACTCACATGATTAATCTATGGAACTTAAATTCAATTTGTCATATGCATTGCATCGCAGGTGATGTTGTTACTTCTGTTCTACTATTTAATTGGGTTGGTATTTACTTATACTTAGTAATGGCTAATAAAATTTTGACCAACTTTAAAAGCAATGCTCAGCTTCAGCCATCCTCTTTGGTAAGCCTTACACTTCACATGAGCTCCCACCTTTGGCGAGTTCATGCACATTATTCCCCACAACTTGTTGAGCGATGAACGTATGTGAGCTCACTCTTGCTGTCTCACACCCCCACAGGTCAAGAACAGGTACCGCAGGATGATGCGCTCGGAGGATGCTGTGAAGTGTTCGTGAGAGATCTAGGCCATCGTCTTCCAGTCAACTTTGGGTTGCTGGACCGTTGTCTCCTTATAATGTAATTATTTATTTTGTATAGAACTCCTGTTATATATAAAGATGTGACATTCGATCCTGTGCCATGATTCATCATATGTGTGAGACTTGGTCCCAGCACACCTGGTGATTATGTTCGTGCCCGGGTCTTGGTGCCCCGAAATCCGGGTGTGACAGAAGTGGTATCAGAGGAATGTTGACTGTAGGACGAAACCTAGGTAGAACTGGATAACCATTATCTACTTACCTTTGCTACTCTGATTCTTTCTAAACTTTCCTTAATCTTTTCTCATCTATTTCCGCTTTACTCTATTATTCTTATCTTTTCTTTCTAAAAACAAATGTGTATTTCACACTTTGAAATTCTGTATCTAAAGTGACCTTAGGAATAGGAAACCTAATCCTAGGAACAAAAAAACAAAACTATTTTTTTGTATCTATGTACTTGAATGTTTGTTCTTATGATACTTGTCTGATTTGGATCTTTGATTGAGTGTGATGGGTTGTGGAATAATGTCCACAATCACATCTGCATATACATATAGGAAAAAAATGGTTATAAAAATATCTAGATGAACTAGGTTATCCCTCATCAAAGTATCTAGCCTAGCAATATCCATCTCATCTTGAAAGAGTCTATCCTACACTCATAGATCCATCTTATCCTAAAAAAACATGATTCTCATCTTATCTCGAAAAGGTGTTATGTCATCCCAATAGATCTAACTGACCTCAAAAGATTCTACCTTATCCTTATGAATTCATCTTACCCTACTTTATCCCAGTCTAGAATATCAACTATGATCTATTCCAAAATAAATTAAGTAGTCTAATCTAGTCTTATCCAATCTAATCTAATATGTTCTAAAACAGTGTGAGATACTTAATGCTAGTACAAAGGATAAGGCCATACTTCTAACTCAGTTAAGCCTAAATTGGTGACTGAAATTAACTTGGCCATACCCAACAACTTGACCTACATAATAGGTTACATAACCTATCCAAACCATTCAGAAGCAAAACAACCCAACCAGATTCTGACTAATCTCATTTAACTCATAGCCACCTACTAAACTAGCTGCTCCACCTACTACTTTATCTTAACTACATGTCCCTAATTCAGATAACAACTTCAAGAACGAAGATCGAAGATGATCGACCTCATCAAATCAAGGGAGGATAAGCACCAACTCAAGTCTTCAAAGGGCAAAACGGAATCACTAGATGAGTCAAGATCCACCATCCATGATGGAATCTTTCTTTGCCTTAATCCTTATTACCGCAACCTTCTCTACTTCTGCCTAATAGCTAAACATAGTATACCCATGTGTTCCTAATCATCTCCTTATTTTGACTAAAAAAAAGTATATAGAAAACATTTGTGCTTAAAACCATTTGGAAAAAAAACTCGAAGCTAAACTGCAACTAAACATTTGTCTTTCTATATCCCTTTTCTTACAAATCTCGAGGACGAGATTTCTGTTAAGGGGGTAGGATTTGTAATAACCCAAAATTCTATTTTTGGGATTTAGGATTTTTTTTTCCAAAGAATTGTAATAGAATAGCAATATTTTTCTCATCTTCAAAATCACAACTCATAGGATAAATATGTTTGTCACTAAAGACGGATATGTAATTTGAAACTTATTTAAATAATTATAAATGTTCTTGAAACTAACTAATTGATAAGATTATTCCCTAGGAATTTAATTATATTGAAAAAGGGGGAAAACTATTTTATGTTGAGAAAAAAATGCATAATAAATACTAGTTTTTTTAGCTATTAAACCAATATTGAATATGTGTGCATTACATATTTAAAATATCTGCATAGATAAATAATAATGGTATGAATATGTTTAGTCACATGCTGGATTTTCCTTATGGTGACATCTATATTTGAATTAATAACTCATTTAAATCTAAAATAGTTAAAATGAATGGGAATTGAAATAGAAAATAAAAAAAAAGAGAAAAACTGGTGTTGGGCCGGATTCCTTAATTTTGGCCCAACTCGCCACTTATCCCAGTCGCGCTCCCAGCCCAAACCAGCCGCATGCATGCGTCCCCGCCTGGTGGGCCCGGGCGGGCAGCCTCACCCCACTTATCTGCGCGTCGGCTTACCCTCGTTGTTTGATTGTCTCGCCGCTGGGTGGGCCCGGAGGGTCGGACTTCCCTTCCACCCTGAGATTTGCGCGTACCTATGAACTGCTCCGCCGAGCTCATCGGGTGGTTGGGGTCGCCGTGACCAGACTCTCCCCTTTCCACGCCGTGGGCGATATAAATTCCTCGGTGCACCCAACCCTCAGCCCTGGTCTAGAATACTATCCTCGCTGTCGTCACCACGCGGGCTGGGTTAGCGTGGAGCCGTGCCGAGATCCACCGCCGCCATTGATTCATACTGTGTCCGCTGCTCTGGGCATGTCGTCGATCCGCCTGGGTCGAAGCGTCGGGCGAAACCAGGTGGCATCGTGGGTCGCGGTGGGCGTCCCATGTCGATTGCTCATGTGGGGAGACCTGGTGCTCGCGATGTGCTCACCGTCGGGCCGCATCTCATCATTGGGGCAAGTTCTCCACTGCTCCACCGTCGGTAAAATACTCCTAGAGTTATTCTTTGTTGAAGTTCGCTTCGTGTTTTGCTACTCCAATTGGGGCTCGATCGTCGAGGTTCTGGTTTCGCGGGCACCGGTGAGCTATCGGGGCGGAGCTCTGCCTCGCCGTCGTGCACAGACTGCCGGTGGTGGGAGGAAGACAACCGGTGACCGTCGATGCGTAATGGGTGGCCTGGATTAATTGGATTGTACCGCTTCGGTTGGAGCAATCCAAGCCGTTGGATTGGCTAAGGAGGGGTGGGATTAGATCCGGGTTCCGGACCCTTGGATTCAGATCGTGTGGTCCATGTCGCGTAACGGTTCGCTTAATGATGGATCTAATCTGGGCCGTTCGTCTGTGATCCGATAGATGTGATTCATGGATACCCCTTCGGCCGTGCGAAGGTTGCAAAAAGGCCCTTGACCTTTGTCTAAACTAACCCGCCATCCTCACATGTATAAAGATAATTACACTCAGACCCTGTTTTTCACGATTTAGCCCCTGAACTCTCGGGATTTTGTTTCCTCGGTCCGAGCACCATTAAAATAAATCCCAGAAATTGTTTCTAGGTATAAAAATGATATTTATATGTCTAGAAACTTGCAAAAGTCATATCTTACCCATTCTAACTCCGAATTGACCCGTTCCAGTTGCGTTAGGTTCGTATAAATATTCACTATGTAGTAATAGCATTGGTTATACCATATCTCAGGCTTTTATAGTTAGATATTTATTTAACTTATGTTTAGTAGATTAACCTCTCTAAATCAAAGTTAATCTGTTTATAATTATAGTTTGGCTAAATATGATCCCAAATTATATTATTTAACTTAAAGTTGAATTAATTATTCATTTAGATTATTTTCTCACATGATCTATTAAATTAAACATAAGGTCTAGTTTTAAACTGCTTAAATTGCATGGGTCTTTTGAAAACCATACCTTTTTAACCATGACTCCGATTGTAGTGATTTTCGAGTCCACGATCTCATATCAATGCGTAGATTATTATTATGCAGTTTATTCTTATGTTTGGTGTGATGTTAATTTTGCCTATACCATGCTTGTTTGTATTGCTACGACTAGCAGTGAGGTCACGAGAATCTGAAGATCATCCTGGTACCTGGAATCTCAAGTCCCAGGCAAGTTGTGCCCTTGATCACTTATTTTTACCCACTCATGTTCTAATTAATCATAATGATCTGCATAGGTTAATTTTGATGGGTCCCAATAGGTTACCCTAGTTTGACTATCTTTATACCTTGTTCACCACTGAATCTTTGGGTAGTACTTGCTATCGCTTTATGTGGTTTTGGGTATAGAGATACACATTACTATTCATGAGTATACTTTTATTATCAGTTGTTGTTTACTGTTCATGTTAAGATCATTATGTTAATTGGAACATGGAGAACCACCCGGGAAAACAGTGCTACCACAAGGGAGGAATGGGACCCCTTGGCTGATTAATTAGGAAAGCTAGTGGAAGACTACCTTACCCGAAAGGGGCAAGGGCAGTAGGGGAGTGGTCAGTGTAGGGAGGCCCTCGGGAGGATTTTGCTGCGATGGCGGTCCTGCAAGGGATTCCTGCATTGGAACTTCCTATAAACTGTAGCGGGTTTTCTGAAGCTAGTGGAACTTTGTAAAGGCCTCGTAGTGTTACCCTGCCTCGCCTCCTCGGTAGAGGTGTATGGGAAGTCGCGATCCCTTGGCAGATGGGTAACATGACTTGTGGGTAAAGATGTGCAACCTCTGCAGAGTGTGAAACTGGTATACTAGCCGTGCTCACGGTCATGAGCAGCTCGGACACTCACATGATTAATCTATGGAACTTAAATTCAATTTGTCATATGCATTGCATCGCAGGTGATGTTGTTACTTCTGTTCTACTATTTAATTGGGTTGGTATTTACTTATACTTAGTAATGGCTAATAAAATTTTGACCAACTTTAAAAGCAATGCTCAGCTTCAGCCATCCTCTTTGGTAAGCCTTACACTTCACATGAGCTCCCACCTTTGGCGAGTTCATGCACATTATTCCCCACAACTTGTTGAGCGATGAACGTATGTGAGCTCACTCTTGCTGTCTCACACCCCCACAGGTCAAGAACAGGTACCGCAGGATGATGCGCTCGGAGGATGCTGTGAAGTGTTCGTGAGAGATCTAGGCCATCGTCTCCCAGTCAACTTTGGGTTGCTGAACCGTTGTCTCCTTATAATGTAATTATTTATTTTGTATAGAACTCCTGTTATATATAAAGATGTGACATTCGATCCTGTGCCATGATTCATCATATGTGTGAGACTTGGTCCCAGCACACCTGGTGATTATGTTCGTGCCCGGGTCTTGGTGCCCCGAAATCCGGGTGTGACACTTGCCGACCGATGACCATATTAGAGCTCACCCTTTCTAAAATCACGCTAGGTCAATAACATTTACCGTCGGAGAAGAATGTTGATGATGATGAGTTCGGAGAGGTCTAGATCATCGTCTCCTAGTTAACTATGGTTGCAAAGGATTGTTGTCGTCATATGATGTAATTTATTAAGTTATTTTATACATAAACTTCTATTATATAATAAAGATGTGACATTGATTTCTATATATTGAGTCATCATATGTGTGAGACTTGATCCTATCACACATTTGAGATGCATCTAGATTTGTCCTTAAATCAGGGTGTGACATAAATACCAAATGAAAGCAAGTCCACATAGTAGACTGAGTCTATCTTGAACGTATCTAGCAGAAACAAGAGTGATGGACTCATCATTACTCACAACGAGGATTGCTCTGGCTTGATCGACGATGAGTTCCTGATGTTGTTGTGGTCCACAAATGTCATAGTGCAGATCAACTTAGCAAGCAATCATCTGATCATTGTCCAAAAACATGATTTGTCTTAATCTGTTTAGTTTATTCAGTGGAGCAAGGTTTCAGAGACACTGCTCTTCTTATTGTCGTCGTCACGCTGATGTTAGAGACGGAGGAGTCTAAGATCATGTAGCACCGAGGACTTTCTTGTCTAAAACCCTAACCTCTAGTAGATTAGTTGTTTCTCATTCCTTTCACACGGAGAACACCCTCTATATTATATGAAGGGGTTAGTCTCAGGATAACCACTCACAAAAAGATGGGAAACTAAAACTAACTCGGTTACAAGCTCCATGATCTAATGTATTCAGTTTCGAACTTGTCGCGCAAGGCAAAGTCAGAAACTAACTTGATTACGGTCTTGAATTATAGTCTCGAAGATCTGATGGATTTAGTTATGAATTTATTTCAAAAGGCAAAGCTGAATTCATGAGTGAAACTTTGAGATTTATTGTAAATTTTATTATTATGTAAATTACAAATTAAGAATAAACTCCAACAATATTGACTATAGAAGGCAACAACTGTTGTGCAAGTAGGCCTTAGGTGCATAATTCAACCATAGATATAACTATGGTTTGTTATGAGGTTTTTAATAAAGCTACACAAGCGGCTGGTGGAAGGGTTTAAGTGTTAACTGTGACATATTGTTGGATCATATCTAATGAATCAAAAGGCTCACTTGCACGCTTGCATCTAAGACCTGCTTGCACAATCATTGTCTTTTTTTAGAATACTGATCTGCTTACCTTACCTTCTTATATAAAGAATGAACAAATGGAAAGAGGAACCGTTACACTATATTTCCATATAGTTTGATGTGCATTATTAGAAGACAACCTGATGTCAGCTTTTGAAATTCTAAAGAAATAGGGCTAGGCCCATGTATCTGGCTTCGTGATTTTTTAAGATGATAACTATATCCACCATCTATAGCCACAAAAGAGTGTTTTTGTCTTGGAATTGAATTTCATTCTAATAATCGTAATTTTGACACAAATCAATTAAGTTAATATGATTTTATCCCATATATATATATATATATATATATATATATATATATATATATATACATATGAGAGAGATATTTATGTGCTACATTTTTACTATAGGTGAGCGAGTTGAAGAGCGTGTTATAAGTTACAAATTAGGAAGATATACTAGTGATACATAAAATCAATTTCACCCCTCATCTTATGAATTTTAGATAGGCTTATATATTAATTTTGAAAAGTGGTGGAATACCAAATTCCAAACAAATAACCTATTTTATTAAGTAAATTCCAATTTCTTCAAAATCAAGGATCCAAACGGCCCCTAAATGAACATGGAGATCTAAAAAACATTTTATTATCTATATACTCCTATCCTGTACTATAGTGTATTCAAAAAAATTAAGGGAGCTTAAGGCAATCCTCAAATTAAATAACCCATGTACCCATAGATTAACCTAATTATGGTGTTTCTCTTTAAATTTTGATTTCTTTTTTAACAAACTTTATCAAATCTAGGCATTATTGACACTAGTATATTTCACTAAAAAAATTGAAAAAAGTCACAAAGAACTGTATTTCAGGAACGAGTGAAGTACACGCGAGCATAAACAATGCACGGTCGGGTACAATAGAAACTCCAAATACAGGTACACAAATGATCAAGACAACATGACACATCATCTCATCATGCTGCCAGCCAGAACAAAAAGATGATGACGAGAGATCACCAGAAAACAAAAAAAAAAAGGAACGAAACCGAAAGAAAAAGGACGAGAGGGACGGCATTTGCACTTGGAAAATAAGTAAAGATGATGACAAGAGAAGCAATTCTATGGATTCGAGAAGTTTCTGTTCATTATATATGCACTGTTGCACATTTAATCCAGATATATCGTATTGATACCGACATGGGATGTGCTACCGTTTGGTGTACTCAACACACATTTCTCTTTTCAACTGTACACAAAGGCAAATTGTTAAACAAACAATTAAAATATGTATGCTAGTTAGGGTACTGATGATCATTCTCTGCGGAAGTCAAAACAGAAAAAGGTACTCTTAATTTTCTTTGTTTTACAAGGACATCGCAACTAATGTTGTATATAAAAATTTTACGTACATATAAGATAGGGGAAGGTTCATATAGACAACTACTGTTCAAATATTATGTATAGAGATGTGTGTGGGTCCTATAAGAGCTTGTTTGAGAGTAAAGATATCGAAGTGGATCGTATGGGCTAAAATCTCTCATTCCAATTATTTTTTTTAAATAAGAAAATTTTAACCCCTCTAATCCACTCCGCTATCCATGCTCCCAAACAAGGGACCTAGAAAATATGGAGGGAAAATAAACTGCTTAATTAAGATAATATAATAATGGATGATGAGAGTCTCCACAGGCTGCACTACTGACACAATCATGATTACTTGCTAAGCAGGAACACAGACATCATATACTAGAAATCCATATCAGTGTGACCCCCATATCATTCCAATCAGCAGACGGAAAAGCTTATTTGTTCCACATATAGGTGATGATCATCTACCCTAGAATGTCTTAACATCTTCATTATTAAGTTATTCATAAACTTTGTTAGAGAGAGAGAGAGTTGGAACAGCGAATTTATCTTTCCCTACTACTTCATGTTCCTGCAATCTATTTTTTTTTCTCTTCAGATGAACTGATATATATATGTATATGTTTCGTTTATATGGATGTACTCCTAACATGATCCTAGTCCCTTAGACCTCTCTTATATCAATAAACAATAACAATATATAGTAATAATAGGCAACTAAAAATTTAAGATGGAGGTGGGATTAGAATTGGGAGGTGATGATATGTAGATGATCTGCACTTATCACGAGCTTGGCGCGGATCCTTCTTCCTCCTTCCTTGTCGTCGTCGTCGACGTGGTGGCCGCGGCGGCACTGCTACTACTTGCACTAGCGCTGGAAGTACTTGTAGGAGGAGCCGAGGCGGACGTCGGCGTGGTGATCTGCTTCTGTGGTTCATGATCATCACCTGCAGACGGCGATGGTTCCTCCTCCTCGTCACCGGCGGTCCCTGACGTGGTCCCTGCGGTCTCTGCAGTTACAACAGGAGGCGGCGCGACTGGAGGCGCCGCGGCCGCGCTCCCGCGCTTGCGCTTCCTCTTCTCGTAGGGGATGCCGCGCGCCTTTGCCTGCGCCTCCCGCACGTCGCGGAGGTAGATGCGCACGGCCTTGGCCGCGAACGGGTTGGACTCGGGGCGGCCGCCGGACTCCTCGTACGCGGCGCGGAGGCGGCCGATGAGCGCGTCGAGGCTGCCCCACGCCTGGCGCAGCGGGCACGCGCAGGGCGCCGGCGGGTTGGGCTGGCCGAAGTGGGCGCAGCCCTCGGTGTGCACTTTGGTCTTGCCGAACTGGTCCAGGTAGCGGAGGAACTCGATGACGTGCGCGCCGCTGCAGCGGGCCAGCGTCAGTGGCGGCTTGTGGTTCCGCAGGTACTGCAGGAACGTGTTCCAGTCGCGGCGCTTCTGCGACTCGTACCGGCTCAGCCCCGCTGGAGGAGGAGGCGGCGGAGGCTGCTGCGCCAGTGGCTCCGGTTGGGCCCTTGCTGCCTGCTGTTGCCTCTGCTGCGCTCCTGCTTGTTGCTGCGGCGGCGCTTGCTGCTCTACCTGCTTCCGGCTCGACGACGAGGCGGCTGCGGCGGCCGAGGACGACGACGGAGACGGCCCGGCCTCCGCTGGCGCACTGGTTCCTTGGCCACCAGCAGGCCCGTCGGGACCAGGCTCCATGGCCAGCAGCTCTCCGATCCCTGCCTGGTTCCTGGTGCCTGGTACCTGCTGTTTAAGTGTAGCGGTGTAGGTGAGAGAGCGATGCTACCGCCTACCCGGCATAGGGAATCAAGCTACTACGGACGATGGGGGAAGAAGGTAGAAGAAAGCAGGAAGAAAGAATGAAAGAAGCGGCTAGCTGGTTGGCAGTGTAGCATCCTTTACGGCTTTTGTCGCTGGTTGGGTTAATAGCATGTCCACTAGACGCTGTCGACGGCTTAATAATCGTAATCATTTTTTATTTGTTTATTTATTACTTTTTTTTTCTTTTTTTTATTTACCCCCGTTGTATTGTACTCCGTTCGTACCAATCAGTAAGCATGTATATTTAGGTCCGTTTGTTTTTGCTGACTTATTTTTAGAATCTCATTATTAACCAGAAAGCTTTTGAATTTGGTATTGGATTTTGTGGCAGAATCTCACAGTCTCTCCGTAACTTGTTAGCTTGATAATGGAGTTTATTTATATTAGATTTTGTGTATTATCTAAATTTTTTAATCCCACCACCTTAGTACCTTAGGTGATGTTGGGTTCTCCATAGATTTTGAGAAGTTGCATGCTGCACAAAATACAAGACAAATTTTATTATCAACTTGCGTTAAGATTGTGAGATTTTGACATAAAATCCAATACAAAATTTAGAACCAATTTAGATAATCACAAGATTCTAGAATGAGATTATAAGAATGAGGCATGAACCAAACACCGCCTCAGTCATAACTGCTGCTCAACTCCTGCAAGCATTGGTGTGTGTTTTAATTTGTCATGTCTTTTGAATTACATTATGCACTCGTATATTTCACTACCGGAATCAGCTCTTTTGCCGTGTGTCTGAGACACACGGCAAAGGCTATTTTACACTCGGCAAAGGTTTTGCCGAGTGTAACACTCGGCAAAGAACGCTCGGCGAACTGTACATCGGCAACAGCCTCTTTGCCGAGTACTTTTTGTCGGGTACTCGGCAAAGAAAAGTCACCGTCACGGCGCCAAGTGACGGTGACGGATCCTTTGCCGAGTGCCTTCTGTGGCACTCGGCAAAGAGGCCAATTTTGCCGAGTGTTTGCTCTAGAGGCCCTCGGCAAAGACTGGTCCAGTGGGCCCCACCGCCAGCCTCTTTGCCGAGTGTCAGGTGGACTGGCACTCGGCAAAGAACCCTCCAGTGGGCCCCTTCGCCAGTATATTTGCCGAGTGCTTTGGTAAAGGCACTCGGCAAAGATGTCTTTGCCGGTTCCCAGGTTTCCTTCTTTGCCGAGTGCCTTTGTGAGCACTCGGCAAAGATGGCTTTACCGGTTCCCAGGTTGCCTTCTTTGCCGAGTACCATGGTCATAGCACTCGGCAAAGCGACCCTTTGCCGAGTGTTACACTCGGCAAAGTGACCAGGATGTCCCTTTTTTATTTGCTTTTGTTGTTCCATCCAAACAAACAAAAGATATATATCATTCACATCACATTATATATCAATCACATCATAGAATGAACACATTTATCATCAACACCATATATATCACAAAGTCTCACTAAAGTCTCACAAATATAAGTAAGGATCATCACAAAACAGATATAAGTCTGCATCATCACTAACATCACCAAGTATCTCACAAGATAAAGTCTAACTAACATCACCAACACTCATAAAGGTAAGTCTGGATCATCACAAAACAAATCATCAACGAGGTGGGCATCTGGACTGGTTCGACGAAGGGCTGGACGAAGCATGAGGGTTGTTCGACGCCGCCGATTGACCCTGCACAGAGAAGAGATTGTATGTGTGAGAACATATGAATAAATATCATGCAGTACTAAAATTTTGATACTCACAGGAGTAGTGAACTCTGTAGGGTCAGCTGCAGGGAACAACGGAGGTGGTGGAGCATGACCCTGTGCGGCGCCAAGGCTCTGCATGTACGCGAACATCTCCGCCATCCTCTTCTCCAGCTCCTCACGTTGCCTCCTCTCATCATCTAGCTGAGTCTGTAATATTTCGCCCTAATGTTACGATAATGCAAAGAGAAGATATATAAAAATCAATGAACGATGAATAGATAAGGAATAACCTGGAGTTGCTGGATACGATGCTGTGAGGTGTCCTGCCGAGGTCGTATGGCTGGGCTCGCGCTCGTGCTCCTTGCTCGCACCTGAGAGAGAGTGGGAGTGGAGGACGAGTCGATTGCCCCGTCGGCAATCCAGTACCGCCCATGCCTCTTGCCTCCTCCGACCCTCATGAGGACATCTCCGTCGATGTCCTCGGTCCTCGGATCGTAATCTGGCCCATGGACCTCCTTGGCCATGGCGGTGTACTCACTGAGTCGGCTGTGGATGGCGGGGTTGGTGTACGCCTCGGGCCCGTCATCCGGGATGTAGGTGACGTCGGACGTCGCCTTCCCCTTGTGGGCCATGGCATATGGGAGAACGTGGAGCAAGGCGCGCCACCATGTGCCGCCGACTGCGAGAAAACCAACGAGATGGTTAGAAATCATGTCTAATCAAAAGTTATATACCTAAATAAAAAAGAGCGCGTACCCATGCTTCCGCGTATTTGCCCAGGCTGCGGCTGCCTTGATGGTGGGAGGGACCTTGCATCAGCAAACGCCGTTCCCGGCTAGCGTTGTGCGCCTCGTCCCACTCAGCCGAGCACCACCTCTGCACCATCTTCTCCCAGCACTCAGGATGCGCGGCGCACCAATGAGGAATCATCTAAAAAAATATAAGCACACCGCATATCAGAAGATAAACATAAGCATATTTAGTACCAATAATAAAGTTTTGTATTTACCTGCAAATACTAGTCCGGAGTCAACGACATGGTTCGGGCGTCCTTCTTGTTCACCTTCTCCCCAAGGACGGAGCCGTGGTAGGTGACGATGGCCTGGATGCGCGCCTCGTAGTGCATGTCCACGACGAGCTTCTTACAGCACGTAGTAGACACCACATCCGCCCTAGCCTCGTATCCAGCATCGCATCTGAAGAAATCCTACATACAAAGACGATGTATCCATACATTATTTCAAGAATATGCAACAAATGCGACTTATTAAACAATATAGTGCGAGGAAGACTTACCCACAGCTCTTGCTTCACCCGCTCCGCCTTGTTGAATTGTCTGCCGTCCCGATCTACTGCATCGGGGGCGACGGCGTAGTGGTCGAAGGTGTATGCTGGGCTCGTCACTCCGGCGTACTCGACAAGTCCAGGGAAGTGTTCCCTGCATAGAAGGCCGAGGATGCCATTGGGGTTGCGGCCGTGACCCCCTGCAGTCTCCAAAATCATCCCAAGACCTGTCCAAGTGATTAAGATGAAGTATTAGTTTCTATTATTAATTTGAACATATAATATGAAAAAGCAGCAAGAACATCTAAAGTTACCTACCTCTCTCCATCGGGTTGTATCAGCGGACGTCTGTCACGAAGTATGGGTCGCTTAGGGAGACTCGCTGGACCTCGCAGGTAGATACTCCTCGAACCTGAGGAGCCAGAACCTGAGACGTCCTGCTGAGCGGCGTCGTCGTCGTCGTCATGCTGCGCCGCATCGTCGTCGTCCTGCTGTGCCGCATCGACAGCGGCTTGCTGCTCCACCTGCTGCTGTACGGCGTCGTCCTGCTACGCCTCCTCCTCCGTCCTACGGGTGCTCCTCCTCCCCCTCCCCCTCCTCGTCCTCGTCCCACCGCCCACCATCTTTGTCCAACAACCTGCAATTAAGAGTAAACAATTAAGCACAGATAAAAAAATATGTATTTAGAAACATATGCAAAATAAATGAAATATAGCATTACATCGATTAAAAATAATCTTCATATGTGTCCGGGTTAGCCGGATCATAAGTGTCATAATCACTATCAACCATTTCATAGTCAACACCATCTGAAGGCGCAATTTCGTCATTGGCATTGCCTTCAAGTATTTCTAAGTCATTCTCATTTTGCACCTCATCATCCTCGTCATCAACAACCATTTCAATATCTACTTCCATTCCGATCGCTTCGGTTAAGTCTATCTCAAATCGCCCTTCGAGTCCATCTTCTTGGAAGAACTCTCCGTCATATGTGTCCGGGTCTAAGTTATAATCTTCATCGTTTGGAACAGGTAATTTAGCGTGCGGTGATACCTTATACACAACATCCCAACCCTTAAGATGTTGTTTCGTTTGGCACGCATATGGAAGATAATACACTTGTGTGGCCTGTTGGGCCACAATATAGACATCGTCTCCTTGTAAGGTGGAATCCTGTCGAATTTCGACTAGCCCAAGATTAGAATGTGTCCGTCTCGTAACTTCAGGGTCAAACCAATGACATTTGAATATCACTGGAGTAATAGGTTTGGAACCATAAAAATTGAGTTCATATATTTCTTCAATTCTTCCATAATACTCGACCTCGTCAAGCCCGGGCGTAAAGACTCCAGAACACGTGGTTTTTCGATTGGGCCGACTTTGGTCGTAGCTTGTTGTGCGAAAACGGTATCCATTGACGTCATACCCAGAAAATTTCCTGACCCTATAGGCAAAGCCATTGGCTACTTGTCTCAACTCGGCACTCATAGACGGCTCTCTTTGGCCCTGCAAGTTCAAACACGCTAGATTGTTATATTATTCGCACGTAAGAGCAACTTCAAATGACAAACTAAGCACATACCTTATGTTTAAACCAGGAAATGAAATCGGGCAATCCATTTCCCGCACCCTTTCGAAGAAGGGTATCATATTCCTGTGGAGTTGGGTCCCTTGATCGACGCCAGAATTCATGAAGAAATTGCTCCATGTATGGCGTCACCTCTTCAAGGTTGGTCAATACATATAGCATGATATGGCGCCACTCTTCATGTCTCAGGGTCTTGGTGGTCGAACCACTTGCGCTTCCGAGTTGCCCTCGAAAAATGCTGAGGTTCGATTCATTGTCGCCATCATTGTAACGAGGGGGTGGATTATGCACGCTCGGCAGTTTGTCACCATAGTAAGTTGTTGTGAAGTTTGACACCTCCTCCAGTATGTATGCCTCTGCAATGGAAGCCTCGATTTTGCATTTATTTCTACATTTCTTTCGGATAGTCTTTAGACATCTCTCAATTGGATAGCACCAACGTCCCTGCACGGGCCCCCCCATTCGTGCCTCATACGGGAGATGAATAATCAAATGCTGCATCGGATTGAAGAAGCCGGGTGGAAAGATCTTCTCCAGCTTACACAGTAACACGGGTGCCATCCTTTCCAAGTCTGCAATCATGGTCCGAGCTAACTCTTTTGCACAAAGCTGGCGGAAGAAATAGCTCAACTCTGCAAGCGCTAGCCAGACATGCTCAGGGACATAGCCTCGAACCATCGCCGGAAGAATTCGTTCAATCCATATGTGGAAGTCATGACTCTTCATCCCTAAGACTCGCAGAGTAGATAAGTTCACCCCCCTACTAAGGTTAGCTGCATACCCATCAGGGAACATTAACATCTTGATCCACTCTAGTACTTCCTTCCTCTGGGCCCTGCTCAGGACGAAATCGGCCTTAGGCCTTCTCCATGTCTTACCACCACTAGGCGGCTTCATCTCTTGGTTTGGTCTATCACATAACTCTGCCAGGTCCACTCTTGCCTTTACGTTATCCTTTGACTTATCAGGAATCTCCATAATTGTTGCCCAAAGTGCCTCGGCGACATTCTTTTCAGTGTGCATCACGTCAATGTTGTGTGGAAGGAGCAGGTCATCATAATAGGGGAGCCGAGTCAAGCCCAACTTATGTGTCCACATATGTTGCTCACCATATCCCACAAAACCACCTTATGGGTTGGCCACGAGACCATCTATCTGTTCGCGAACTTTGGCACCAGTCATCATTGCAGGTGGGTGGTCTGTCACCACGACACCTTTCGTAAAGTTCTTGATGTCTAGTCGGAATGCATGGTCAGGAGGGAGAAATTGTCGATGTTTATCGAATGACGAATATTTGCCACCCTTCTTCAACCAAATGAACCTAAGAGCTTCCTTGCAAACTAGGCATGGGAACTTACCGTGAACACACCAGGCGCAAAATAGCCCATACGCCGGAAAGTCATGCATGGAGTACTGGTACCAAACATGCATTTTGAAGTTTGTCTTCGTAGCTCGGTCGTACGTCCATACCCCTTCCTCCCAAGCACGGACCAATTCATCAATCAAAGGCTCCATGTACACGCCCATTTTATTCCCCGGGTGTCCAGGAATTATCAACGACACGAATATGTTCTGTCTTTGAAAGCATACGCCGGGGGGGAGATTGATGGGGATAACGAACATGGGCCAACATGTGTATGGGGCAGCGGTCATTCCATAGGGATTGAACCCATCTATGGCCAGCGCAACACGAACATTACGAGCCTCTTTGGCTTTCTCATGGTGAATGGCATCAAAGTGGGTCCATGCTTCACCATCGGATGTGTGAACCATCTTGTCAGGATTGTATCGTTTGCCTTTTTTGTGCCATGTCATCTGTTTCGCGGATTCCTCTGTCATGTATAGATGCTGGATCCTCGGTATGAATGGAAGGTGGCGTAGGATTGTCACGGGGATGTCGAGCTGCCTCTTCTGTCCATCACCAGAGTCTACCTCCATGAACCTAGACGATTTACACTTCGGACAGTACTTTGCCTCAGTGTGTTCTTTCCTAAATAGGAAGCAGCCCTTCGGACAAGCATGTATCTGCTCATACGTCATCTTGAGTGCACGAAGGAGTTTCTGTGCCTCGTACATGCTCTTTGGCAGAACGTGATCCTCCGGAAGCAGACTGCCAATAACTGTCAACAAACCATCGAAGGCGTCTCGACTCATGCTATACTGCGACTTGAACGCCATTATACGCCCAATGGCATCCAGTTGAGAAACCTTTGTCTTGCCGTGAAGGGGTTTCTGTGCCGCGTCAAACATGTCGTAGAATGACTTTGCGGTCGCCTCTGGCTCGTCCTTCGTACGTCCTTCGGCGAACTGTGCCTCGTGATAGTCGTTCAACATGTCTGCTACCCCGGCATCAGCATCGTAATCCTCGACGCGTTGTCTCACCACCTCCTCTCTCGTGCGATGCGCTTCACCATGGAAGATCCACCAAGTATAGTCCGGCGTAAATCCATTCTTCCAAATATGTTCTACCATGGCCTTCTTTGGTTTTCTTTTTCGGTTGTCACATTTGCTGCACGGATAAGGGACTAGGCTAGCTCCTTTAGCAGCATCGCCATATGCCCGTTCCACGAAAGCATCGGTCTTCCTAATCCATTCTGGGGTGACATCATTACGTCGAACACGGCCCGTGTACATCCACTCACGGTCCTCCATCCTCTAACATATATAACCGAGTATAGTTTAATATAGACATGTAATGCATGTACACTACGTTCCTACCTTCTAATAGGTGAGGATAGGTCCTAATCCCACCCGCGGTTGCGTAGATGGAATTAGTTTCCATGCTCTACTCATATCCAAGATAGAATTTCGGCAGCACCTCCCCGCTGTTCTCCGGATACACGTCCTGGCAGGGAGAGTGTACTGTCCGGAGAACAACAGGGAGGTGACGCCGAAACTCTGTCTCGGACCGGAGTAGAGCATGGAAACTAACACCATCTACGCAACCGCGGGCTATCCAAAAAACGTGGACAATTCGAAACTGATACATTTGTAGATATGCAAAGATCTGCATATCTACACCGTATCTCTTTCGAACGGGAGACGCCTAACTGGGTTACGTGATCTACGACCATGATGCGGACATAGAGGTTATACCTAGGGTGGCGGTGGAGTCAGGCTAGCGGGACTGTGGTGGGTTGGTGCAGTGGCGACGCGACGCGGTGCAGGCAGACCCGCAGTGGCTAGGAAGACAAGTATCTTCTCTATAAAAAATAAACAAGCATGTCAAAAAAATCGGCAGCACTTCCCCTGTATGGGGAGGTTTTCAAAACTTGCAAATAGATCTAGCAGCACGATGGCTGACACGCACATATACAAACGACACGATGAATGCAAGTCACATCTAAGTGAGAGAGAGTGAGCGGGTGAGTGACTGAGAGTGAGACGACGGTGGGTGCGACGACGGCGAGCGAGCGGGTGAGTGAGTGAGTGAGAGTGAGACGACGGCGGCAACCAAACTCACTTAATATCAAACCTAACAATTTCATATAACCATAGCGAGAGATTTCATATAACAATTTCAAACCTAACAATTTCATATAACAATTTCAAACCTAACAATTTCATATAACAATTTCATAGATCGTATAACAATTTCATATAATAATTTCATAGATCGTATAACAATTTCATATAAAAATTTATCGTATACCTTAGCCGGAGTGACGGTGGTTGGCGGAGATGGCCGGAGCGGGGGGATGGCGGAGATGGCCGGAGCGGGGAGGATGGCCGGGTCGGAGCGATGGCGTGGCCGGCGGCGGAGGATGGCGTGGCCGGCGGCGGAGGGCGCAGGGGCGGCGCACGTGGGGGCGGCGCGAGGGCTGGCGGCGCGCGTGGCCGGCGGCGCGCGAGGGACGGCGGCGGGAGCGGCGCGGCGCGCGGTGGAAATAGATAGAGAGTGTGAGGAAGAGAAGAAGAGAGGAAGACGATCGGTTTATTATTCAACGGCTTTGCCGAGTGCCAGATCGCGGGCACTCGGCAAAGATTTTTTAAAAATATTAAAATATTCTTTGCCGAGTGCCAAATCGCGGGCACTCGGCAAAGATTTTTTAAAAATATTAAAATATTCTTTGCCGAGTGCTAGATCGCGGGCACTCGGCAAAGAGTCCTTTGCCGAGTGCCAGCTGGATGGCACTCGGCAAAGAATCTTTTACTATCCTTTGCCGAGTGTCTCCCCGCTGACACTCGGCAAATTACTTTTTTATTTTTTTATTTTCCCTACCAAATTTTTTGTGGTGTGTTCCTACACTATGTAGACCTACATGTACCATTTTGGGACAATTGTAACAATGTTTTCTATAGCTAGTACATTTAGTTTGTTTATTTGAATTTCTTCGGAAACTTCAGATTTGAACTGCAGGTCACTCGAAACTTGGAAAACCGTGCATGCAAAAATGATATCCATGCTACTTAGCACAAGTTACGACCGATTTCAGGAGCGGACCGGAAACTTCGAGCACCATGCTCACTCAACATGACTGTAAACTTGCCATCCAGGTGTTTAAAAATTGTATAAAACAGAAAAAAGTCAGAAAATCATGAAACTTGTCCACGTGTCATGATATCATATGTAGAGTCTGTGATAAAAAATTTAGAATGTTTGGAGAAAGTTGTGAGACATTATGTGTAGAAACCTAAGAGAACCACACATGAAATCATAGAGTTTCAATGTGGATCTCTTAGGTTTGTACACATAGTGCGTTACAACTTTCTCGAAACTTTTTCAAATTTTTATCACAGCCTCTACATATGATATCATGACACGTGGACAAGTTTCATGATTTTTTGACTTTTTTTCTGTTTTATACAATTTTTAAACACCTGGATGGCAAGTTTACGGTCATGTTGAGTGAGCATGGTGCTCGAAGTTTCCGGTCCGCTCCTGAAATCGGTCGTAACTTGTGCTAAGTAGCATGGATATCATTTTTGCATGCACGGTTTTCCAAGTTTCGAGTGACCTGCAGTTCAAATCTGAATTTTCCGAAGAAATTCAAATAAACAAACTAAATGTACTAGCTATAGAAAACATTGTTACAATTGTCCCAAAATGGTACATGTAGGTCTACATAGTGTAGGAACATACCACAAAAAGTTTGGTGACCAAAATAAAAAAAATAAAAATATGCTTTGCCGAGTGTCTACATAGGACACTCGACAAAGACTCTCTTTGCCGAGTGCCAGATATTTGACACTCGGCAAAGACTGACGGCCGTCAGTTGTAGATGGCCGCTAACGGACCTTTGCTGAGAGCCATGTTTGCCGAGTGCTTGGCTGTGCCGAGTGCCCTGCACTCGGTAAACAATCTCTTTACCGAGCGCAGGACTCTGCCGAGGGCGGCACTCGGCAAAGTCGACTGTGCCGAGTGCCCGATAAAAAGCACTCGGCAAAGCCTCCGGCACTCAGCAAAGGGCCGGATTCCGGTAGTGTTTGTAGTAGTACGATGTCTGTGTGTTGCAACGGAACACAAACTATTTATTAAATGCTTATTACCTGCGCATACCTATGTTCTTGAAGCGGCATGGTAGACTAGTTACCTCATTTAGACCATTGAATTTCTATGGCATAAGAATCTGCAAAATATCAGTCATTAGAATTGTAAAGAAGCGCCCTTTATGAATATCAGTCATAAGAACATGCGTCTCCCGCCCAAGGGTGGCCTCGGGCGAGCCGTGACTGCATCTCCCACCCGAGGTTGGACTCGAGCGCGGCGTGACCGTGTCTCCCGCCCGAGGGTGGCCTCATGCAAGGCGTAACTGAGTCTCCTGCCTGAGGGTGGTCTCGAGCGAGCCGTGACCGTCTCCCGCTCAGGGATGTCCTCGGGCGAGCCATGATTGCATCTCCCGCTCGAGGGCGGCCTAGGGCGAGGCGTGACTATCTCTCCCGCCCGAGGTTGGCCTCGGATGAGGCGTGACTGCGTCTCCCACCCGAGGGTGCCCTCGGGTGAGCCGTGACTGCGTCTCCTACCCGAGGTTGGCCTCTGGCGAGGCTAGACTGTGTCTCCCACCCGAGGGTGGTCTCGGGCGAGCCGTGACCGTCTCTCGCCTGGGGATGGACTCGGGTGAAGCGTGATTGTGTCTCCTGCCCAAGGGTGGCCTCGGGTGAGCCATGAATGTGTTCTCGCGCTCGAGGGCAGCCTCGGGTGAGGTGTGACTGCGTTCTCCTTCCCGAGGATGGCCTGGGGCGAGGCGTGACTGCATCTCCCAACAGAGGCCACCCTCGGGCGAGCCGTGATTGCGAGGTTGCCTCGGGCGAGTCATGATCGTCTCCCGCCCGGGGTTGGCCTCGAGGTAGTGGTGACTGCGTCTCCCGCCCTCGGACGAGTGGTGACTACGTCTCCCGCTTGAGGGTGTCCTTGTGCGAGGCGTGACTGCGTTCTCGCGTCTGAGGGTGGCCTTGGGTGAGGCATGACTATGTCTCCCACCCGATGATGGCCTAGGGGCGAGGCGCGACTGTGTCTCTTGCCCGAGGTGACTGCGTCTGTCGCCCGAGGTGACTGCGTCTCCCACTCAAGGCTGGCCTCGGGGCGAGGCATGACTGCATCTCCCGCCCGAGGGTGGCCTTGGGCGAGGCGTGACCACGTCTTCCGCCCGAGGTTGGCCTCTGGCAAGGCGTGACTGCGTATCTCGTGTGAGGGTGGCCTTGGGCGAGCCATGGCCCTCTCCCACCTAGGGATGGCCTTGGGAGAGCCGTGATTGCGTCTCCCACTCAAGGGCAGCCTTGGGCGCGTCGTGACTGTGTCTCCCGCCTGATGTTGGCCTCAGGCAAGCCATGACTCCGTCTCCCGTTCGAGGTAGCCTCGGACGAGTCATGACTGCGTCTCCTGCCCGATGTTGGCCTTAGGTGAGCCATGACTCCTTCTCCTGGTCGGGTTGGCCTCGGGCGAGTCGTGACAGCGTCTCCCACCCGAGGTTGGCCTCGGGCGAGTCTTGACTGCGTCTCTTGCCCGACGGTGGCCTCGGGGAGTCGTGACTGTGTCTCTCGCCCGAGGTTGGCCTCGGGCGAGTCCTGACTACGTCTCCCTCCCGAGGGTAGCCTCGGGGAGTCGTGACTGCGTATCTCGCCCGAGGTTGGCCTCGGGCAAGTTGTGACTAAGATACAAGGCGACAAACTCATTGGGCCTAAATTAGCAGGGGAGGGGAGCAATGACCTGGGGACCGTAGACCGGATCGAAGGCGATGAACTCATAGACGTCGGTGTTGGACCACTTGAGGAGGGGCTTGGCGTGGCATGAATCTACAGGGGGGACTGGGTGCGGATCTCGAGTCATCGCGGGCACGGATCTCTAGCCATCGCGAGCGTGGTGATCTTAGGGTTCCTCCCGCCACAGCTGGACTCGACCTCAGATTCGACGACAACCTCCACAGCCGTTGTGACCTTCGTCTCGGTCGGTGCTCTACCGTCTTCACATGGCACGTGCTCTAACGTCTTCACCTAGGTGCACTCTACTGCAGCGGTCTAGACGACTCGGGCCCTAGGAAGCAGTGGTGCGGGAGTTCGGGGCGCTCGCGATGCTGAGATGTCGTGCGGCGGCGGGCTCGATGAGACGAAGCATGCCATGACCGTTGAGGTTATGGCATCCATCTAGGGTTAGGGTTTGTGGTCGGCTGCGACTGCGAGATAGAGGTGAGATGGGCGTGGGAGGTGTGGACGCTGACCTTAGAATCTTAATAGAGTAGTATATATATAGGGCAACGACTGCTATACAAGCAGTCCTTCTTTGCAAGCGTGCAAGCAAACCATCTGATCCATTAGATTACGATCCAACCACAGATACAACCATGGTTTGTTAGGGTTTTTTTTATAAAGATTATTGAGCTGGTGGTGGAAGGGTTTAAGTCTTAAATGTGACCTATGGTTGGATCGTAATCTAATGGATCAGATGGTTTGCTTGCACGCTTGCAAAGAAGGACTACTTGCATAGCAGTCGTTGCCTATATATAGATGTTATGATATTTATAACTATTCTCCTCTAAAGAAAAATTCTTCAACGTATTTTTGTCGTGTGTGTATATATATATATATAGGGTTCTGGTTTTGGATTCATCGCTCTTGCCGTGGAAGATCTGTGATTTCATCCTCCATCGTCTGTCTGCACTTTGCTTAGCGAACCTTTAATTCGAATGGGATTTTGCATACACCACCGGCGCTAGCTGTGGAAGCCTGCTTGGTGGGTCATGTAAGGTGGGAGTGGAACATCATCGAATATCATGTCAGCTTGTGACTAACAGCTGGCTGATCTTGTTATATATGACGTCGTGAATATTCTATCGTTTTTTACGTAAAATAGGAAAACACATCTGTTTAGACATTGTTTGGTTGCACGTGTGTCTACTTCAAAGTCTTCAATCTATGTGTTGAAGTGGTTCGATGTAAGACAATTTAGACATCCAAACAAGACCCGTGATACGCAAACTGGATAATTTATTATTTAGGGCTAGTTTGGGAACACCATTTTTCCAAGAGATTCCTATTTTTTCAAGGGAAAATGAACTAATTTTCCTTAGAAAAATGAAAATTCCTTTAAGAAATGGGTTCCCAAACTAACCCTTATAGGATGACAATAATGGAACACGTTTAGGTTAAGTTATGCTATACTTCCTCTGTTCCAAAATAATATTCATTTTAGAATGTTAATAGAACCATACAATATTTAATGTATATATATTATATATGTGTAGATATTTATTGTTGTCTATTTAAATTTTGAATATAGACAAAAGAAGAAGAAGAAGAGAAAACGAACTATATAATAGGACAAAGGGAGTACATATATAGGATCAATGAATTGTTAATTTAAAATACATTTAAATTGTTGGCAAAATAGGCAGTCTGCCATTTTTTCCAGTTTTGTGGTCACTGCAAATTATGTTCTCAAGGCAAGGTATCATAGTTGAATGAGCTATATTTTTTCCAGTGCTTGTTACGTTATAAATGACCCAACAAAACAATAGGCACTTATAATACTGACAACAAATAAAAAGTGAACAATCATAAAACGTTACAAGAATAACTCCAAATATAGAAAGAAATGTTGTATTACTTATAATAAATATACTGGGCAGTTATTATATTGTGGGAAAGTTTAATTTCATGTGCAATGGGGCTGATTTTTCATGACTAGTGGCAAAGCCAGCACAAGATGAGCATAAGCTGGTAGAGGCTTATTTTTTTCTTTTCTTCTAGCTTCTCCTCTATCTTCACCTTTTTCTCCAATGGAGTTTCATGATTGTACGGAGGCTGGAATCAGTAAGGAGCTGTCGGGGACCGTAATTAGGGGTACCCCCAATGTACCTTAATTCGGCTGGAAAACGTCTTCAGAACAAACCATCAACGACTGATAAAGCGCTGGCCTCATCTACCAAGGGACGCGACCTCCTCCGAGCCCAGCCTCGGGCAAGGACGGTAGTCCCGGACGAATTCACGCCTCGCCCGAGGGTCCCCTCAGTTAGCAAACACACCCTCGGCACGCCCGAGGTCCAGCGCAGGCAAGCTTTGTCGTACAGTGACCTCGTCCGAATCGCCTTATCAACCGACCGTATCGCATGCGCATTTAATGCAGGGATCGCCTGACACCTTATTCTGACACGCGTGTCTCAGTCGGCAAAGTCGAAGTGCCCGCAGTCACTTCGCCCCTTTTACTGACCGTTCTAACAGAAAAACAGCGATGTTCACCCCCGCTCCGGCAACTGTGCCAGCCACCAGGGAAAGTGAAAGTCGCCTAGAGGGGGGGTGAATAGGGCGAATCTGAAATTTACAAAGTTTAAGCACAACTACAAGCCAGGGTTAGCGTTAGAATTAAAATCGAGTCAAAGAGAGAGGGCAAAAACAAATCACAAGCAAATAAAGAGTGTGACACGGTGATTTGTTTTACCGAGGTTCGGTTCTTGCAAACCTACTCCCCATTGACGTGGTCACAAAGACCGGGTCTCTTTCAACCCTTTCCCTCTCTCAAACGGTCACTTAGACCGAGTGAGCTTCTCTTCTCAATCAAACGGGACACTAAGTCCCCGCAAGGACCAGCACACAATTGGTGTCTCTTGCCTCGGTTACAATTGAGTTGATCATAAGAAAGAATGAGAAAGAAAAGAAGCAATCCAAGCGCAAGAGCTCAAATGAACACAAATGTCACTCTCTCTAGTCACTATTTGATTGGAATGATCTTTGGACTTGGGAGAGGATTTGATCTCTTTGGTGTGTCTTGTATTGAATGCTATAGCTCTTGTAAGGTGTAGGAAGTCTGAAACTTGGATACAATTGAATGTGGGGTGGTTGGGGTATTTACAGCCCCAACCACCAAACTAGCCGTTTGGTGGAGGCTGCTGTCGCATGGCGCACCAGACAGTCCGGTGCGCCAGCCACGTCACTCGGCCGTTGGGTTCTGACCGTTGGAGCTCTGATAGGTGGGGCCTTCTGGCTGTCCGGTGGTGCACCGGACATGTCCTGTAGACTGTCCGGTGCGCCTTCTAGCGCTGCTCTGATTCTGTCGCGCACTGTAGCACATTGAATGCGTTTGCAGTCGACCGTTGGCGCGAAGTAGTCGTTGCTCCGCTGGCACACCGGACAGTCCGGTGAATTATAGCGGAGCGACCTCCCATTTTCCCGAAGGTGGCAAGTTCAGCGTCGGGGTCCCTGGTGCACCGGACACTGTCCGATGCGCCAGACCAGGGCACACTTCGATTGTCTTTTGCTCTCTTTGTTTGAACCCATTCTTGGTCTTTTTATTGGTTTGTTGTGAACCTTTGGCACCTGTAAAACTTATAATCTAGAGCAAACTAGTTAGTCCAATTATTTGTGTTGGGCAATTCAACCACCAAAATTAATTAGGAAAAGGTGTAAGCCTATTTCCCTTTCAATCTCCCCCTTTTTGGTGATTGATGTCAACACAAACCAAAGCAAATATAGAAGTGCATAATTGAACTAGTTTGCATAATTGTAAGTGCAAAGGTTACTTGGAATTGAACCAATAAATATTCTCATAAGATACGCATGGATTGATTTCTTCTTTTTAACATTTTGGACCACGCTTGCACCACATGTTTTGTTTTTGCAAATTTTGTAAAATCTTTTCAAAGTTATTTTGCAAATAGTCAAAGGTAAATGAATAAGAGTTTGAGAAGCATTTTCAAGATTTGAAATTTTCTCCCCCTGTTTCAAATGCTTTCTCTTTGACTAAACAAAACTCTCCCTTAATGAAATCCTCCTCTTAGTGTTCAAGAGGGTTTTAGATATTAATTTTAAAGAGGGTATATCAACTTGAAATTATATCAAAAATAAGATACTAATTGAAAATTCTTTTCTTAACTCAAATTTGAAAGACTACATTTTTGAAATTGGTGGTGGTGCGGTCCTTTAGCTTTGGGCTAATACTCTCTCCCCTTTGGCATGAATCGCCAAAAACGGAGTCATTAGAGCCCTTCTAACTACTTTCTCCCCCTATGGTAAATAATATATGACTGAAGATTATACCAAAGTTGGAGAGTTGCGGAGCGACGACGAAGAATGAATGATTCGATGGAGTGGAGTGGAAGCCTTGTCTTCGCCGAAGACACCATTTCCTCTTTCAATCTATGACTTAGCAAAAGGTGCACTTGAAAAACACATTAGTCATAGCACATGAAAGAGACATGATCAAAGGTATATATATGAGCTATGTGTGCAAAGTATCAATCAAAATTCCTAGAATCAAGAATATTTAGCTCATGCCTAAGTTTGGTAAATGTTTGCTCATCTAATGGCTTGGTAAAGATATCGGCTAATTGTTCTTTGGTGTTAACATATGCAATCTCGATATCCCCCTTTTGTTGGTGATCCCTTAGAAAATGATACCGAATGGCTATGTGTTTAGTGCGGCTATGCTCAACGGGATTATCCGCCATACGGATTGCACTCTCATTATCACATAGAAGAGGAACTTTGGTTAATTTGTAACCATAGTCCCTAAGGGTTTGCCTCATCCAAAGAAATTGTGCGCAACAATGGCCTGCGGCAATATACTCGGCTTCGGTGGTAGAAAGAGCGACAGAATTTTGCTTCTTTGAAGCCCAAGACACCAGAGATCTTCCCAAGAACTGGCAAGTCCCTGATGTGCTCTTTCTATTAATTTTACACCCTGCCCAATCAGCATCGGAATAACCAATTAAATCAAATGTGGATCCCCTGGGGTACCAAAGGCCAAACTTAGGAGTATAAACTAAATATCTCAAGATTCGTTTTACGGCACTAAGGTGAACTTTCTTAGGATCGACTTGGAATCTTGCACACATGCATACGAAAAGCATAATGTCCGGTCGTGAAGCACATAAATAGAGTAAGGAACCTATCATCGACCGATATACCTTTTGATCGACGGATTTACCTCCTGTGTCGAGGTCGAGATGCCCATTTGTTCCCATGGGTGTCTTGATGGGCTTGGCATCCTTCATCCCAAACTTTGTGAGTATGTCTTGAATGTACTTCGTTTGGCTAATAAAGGTGCCCTCTTGGAGTTGCTTGACTTGAAATCCTAAGAAATATTTCAACTCCCCCATCATAGACATCTCGAATTTTTGAGTCATGATCCTACTAAACTCTTCACATGTAGATTCGTTAGTAGACCCAAATATGATATCATCAACATAAATTTGGTATACAAACAAATCATTTGCAAGTGCTTTAGTAAAGAGTGTAGGATCGGCTTTTCCGACTTTGAAGCCATTAGCGATAAGAAAGTCTCTTAGGCATTCATACCATGCTCTTGGGGCTTGCTTGAGCCCATAAAGCGCCTTTGAGAGTCTATAAACATGGTTAGGATACTCACTGTCTTCAAAGCCGGGGAGGTTGCTCAACATAGACCTCTTCCTTGATTGGTCCATTGAGGAAGGCACTTTTCACGTCCATTTGATAAAGCTTGAAGCCATGGTAAGTAGCATAGGCAAGTAAAATGTGAATTGACTCAAGCCTAGCTACGGGTGCATAGGTTTCACCAAAATCCAAACCTTCGACTTGTGATTATCCCATGGCCACAAGTCGGGCTTTGTTCCTTGTCACCACACCATGCTCATCTTGTTTGTTGCGGAAGACCCACTTGGTTCCTACAACATTTTGGTTAGGACGTGGAACTAAATGCCATACCTCATTTATCGTGAAGTTGTTGAGCTCCTCTTGCATCGCCATCACCCAATCCGAATCTTGAAGTGCTTCCTCTACCCTGTGTGGCTCAATAGAGGAAACAAAAGAGTAATGTTTGCAAAAATGAGCAACACAAGATCGAGTAGTTACCCCCCTTATGAATGTCGCCGAGGATGGTGTTCACGGGGTGATCTCGTTGGATTGCTTGGTGGACTCTTGGATGTGGCGGCCTTGGAACTTGCTCATCTTCCTTGTCTTGATCTTGGGCATCTCCCCCTTGATCATTGCCCTCCTCTTGAGGTGGCTCATCTTCTTGATCTTCTTCTTCATTATCTTGAGCCTCATTCTCATCTTGAGTTGGTGGAGATGCTTGCATGGAGGAAGATGGTTGATCTTATGCTTGAATGGGCTCTTCGGATTCCTTAGGACACACATCCCCAATGGACATGTTCCTTAGCGTGACGCACGGAGCCTCTTCATCATCTAATTCATCAAGATCAACTTGCTCTACTTGAGAGCTGTTAGTCTCATCAAACACAATGTCACAAGAAACTTCAACTAGTCCAGTTGACTTGTTAAAGACTCTATATGCCCTTGTGTTTGAATCATATCCTAGTAAAAAGCCTTCTACAGCCTTAGGAGCAAATTTGGATTTTCTACCTCTTTTAACAAGAATAAAACATTTGCTACCAAAGACTCTAAAATATGAAACATTTGGCTTTTTACCGGTTAGGAGTTCATACGATGTCTTCTTGAGGATTCGGTGTAGATACAACCGGTTGATGGCGTAGCAGGCGGTGTTGACCGCCTTGGCCTAAAACTGATCCGAAGTCTTGTACTCATCAAGCATGGTTCTTGCCATGTCCAATAGAGTTCTATTCTTCCTCTCCACTACACCATTTTGTTGCGGCATGTAGGGAGAAGAGAACTCATGCTTGATGCCCTCCTCCTCAAGAAAGCCTTCTATTTGTGAGTTCTTGAACTCCGTCCCATTATCGCTTCTAACTTTCTTGATCCTCAAGGCGAACTCATTTTGAGCCCGTCTCAAGAATCCCTTTAAGGTCTCTTGGGTTTGAGATTTTTCCTGTAAAAAGAATACCCAAGTGAAGCGAGAATAGTCATCCACAATAACTAGGCAGTACTTACTCCCGCCGATGCTTATATAAGCGATCGGGCCGAATAAGTCCATATGAAGGAGCTCGAGTGGCCTGTCAGTCGTCAAGATGTTCTTATGTGGATGATGAACACCAACTTGCTTCCCTGCTTGGCATGCGCTACAAATCCTATCTTTCTCAAAATGCACATTTGTTAGTCCCAAAATGTGCTCTCCCTTTAGAAGCTTGTGAAGATTCTTCATCCCAACATGGGCTAGTCAGCGATGCTAGAGCCAACCCATGTTAGTCTTAGAAATTAAGCAAGTATCGAGTTCAGCTCTATTGAAATCAACTAAGTATAGCTGACCCTCTAATACTCCCTTAAAAGCTATTGAATCATCACTTCTTCTAAAGACAGTGACACCTGTATTCGTAAAAAGACAGTTGTAGCCCATTTTACATAATTGAGAAACAGAAAGCAAGTTGTAATCTAATGAATCTACAAGAAAAACATTGGAAATGGAATGATCAGGTGATATAGCAATTTTACCCAATCCTTTGACCAAACCTTTATTTCCATCCCCGAATGTGATAGCTCTTTGGGGATCTTGGTGTTTCTCGTAGGAGAACAACATCTTTTTCTCCCCAGTCATATGGTTTGTGCACCCACTGTCGATGATCCAACTTGAGCCCCCGGATGCATAAACCTACAAAACAAATTTAGTTCTTGATTTTAGGTACCCAAATAGTTTTGGGTCCTTTGACATTAGATACAAGAACTTTGGGTACCCAAACACAAGTCTTTGACCCCTTGTGTTTGCCCCCAACATACTTGGCAACTACTTTGCCGGATTTGTTAGTCAAAACATACGATGCATCAAAAGTTTTAAATGAAATGCTAGGTTCATTTGATGCACTAGGAGTTTTCTTCTTAAGCAATTTAGCACGAGTTGATTGCCTAGAGCTAGATGCCTCACCCTTATACATAAAAGCATGATTAGGGCCAGAGTGAGACTTCCTAGAGTGAATTCTCCTAATTTTGTACTCGGGATAACCGGCAG
The DNA here is from genome assembly GCA_029449295.1 of Zea luxurians. Lineage (NCBI taxonomy): Eukaryota > Viridiplantae > Streptophyta > Magnoliopsida > Poales > Poaceae > Zea > Zea luxurians. The sequence continues at coordinate 34,294,527 of JAOPSE010000012.1, read as the reverse complement.
GGTACAAAATGTAACCCTCGTTATCCTGAGGCATGGGAGCCTTGCCCTTAACAAAGTTAGATAATCTTTTAGGAGGGGCATTAAGTTTGACATTGTCTCCCTTTTGGAAGCCAATGCCATCCTTGATGCCAGGGCGTCTCCCACTATAAAGCATACTACGAGCAAATTTAAATTTTTCATTATCTAGCTCATGATCGGCAATTTTAGCATCTAATTTTGCTATATGATCGTTTTGTTGTTTAATTAAACCATGTGATCATGAATAGCATCAATGTTAACATCTCTACATCTAGTGCAAATAGAAACATGCTCAACGGTAGATGTAGAGGGTTTGCAAGAATTTAATTCAACAATCTTAGCATGTAATATGGCATTTTCATCTCTAAGATTGGAAATGGAAGCATTATAAAAATTTAATTCATTAGCCTTAGCAATTAGTTTTTTATTTTCATTTCTAAGGCTAGCAAGAGAGGCATTTAATTTTTCAATCTTAGCAATAGAAATAGCATGATCATTTCTAAGATTGGCATATGAATCATCACATACATTTGAATCAACCTTAGCAATTAATATAGCATTCTCATTCCTAAGGTTGGCAATCAAATCATGGCAAGTGCTTAACTCACTAGATAATTTTTCACATTTTTCTACTTCTAGAGCATAAGCATTTTTAACCTTAACATGCTTCTTGTTTTCCTTAATTAGGAAGTCCTCTTGGGTGTCCAAGAGTTCATCCTTCTCACGAATAGCACTAATTAATTCATTCAATCTTTTCTTTTGTTGCATGTTAAGATCGGCAAAAAGGGTAAGCAAGTTTTCCTCCTCATCACTAGAATTATCTTCATCACTAGAGGTTGCATATTTAGTGGAGGATTTGGATTTAACCTTCTTCTTTTTGCCATCCTTTGCCATGAGGCACTTGTGGCCGACGTTTGGGAAGAGGAGTCCCTTGTTGACGGTGATGTTGGCGGCGTCCTCGTCAGAGGAGGAGTCGGTGGAGCTTTCGTCGGAGTTCCACTCGTGGCACACATGGGCATCACCGCCCTTCTTCTTGTGGTACCTCTTCTTTTCCTTTCTTCTCCCCTTCTTGTCGTCGCCCCTATCACTGTCACTAGAAATAAGACATTTTGCAATAAAGTGACCGGGCTTACCACATTTGTAGCAAACCTTCTTGGAGCGGGGCTTGTAATCCTTCCCTCTCCTTTGCTTGAGGATTTGGCGAAAGCTCTTGATGATGAGCGTTATTTCCTCGTTGTCGAGTTTGGAGGCGTCGATGGGGATTCTACTTGGAGTAGAATCTTCTTTCTTCTCCTCTATTGCTTTGAATGCAACGGGTTGTGCTTCGGGCACGGAGGAGGATGCGCCTTGCTCGATGATCTTTTTGGAGCCTTTGATCATTAGTTCAAAGCTCACAAATTTGCCTATCACTTCCTTGGGAGACATTAGCGTGTATCTAGGATCACCTCGAATTAATTGAACTTGTGTGGGGTTAAGAAAAACGAGGGATCTTAGAATAACCTTGACCATCTCGTGGTCATCCCACTTGGTGCTCCCGAGGTTGCGCACTTGGTTCACCAAGGTCTTTAGCCGGTTGTACATGGCTTGTGGATCCTCCCCTTGGTGAAGCATGAAGCGACCGAGCTCCCCCTCGATCATCTCCCGCTTGGTGATCTTGGTCACCTCATCTCCTTCGTGCGCGGTCTTGAGCACGTCCCAAATTTCCTTTGCGCTCTTCAACCCTTGCACCTTATTATACTCCTCTCAACTTAGAGAGGCGAGGAGTATAGTAGTGGCTTGGGAGTTGAAGTGTTGGATTTGGGCCACTTCGTTCGAATCATAGTCCTCTCCCCTACGGATGGTACCTGTACACCAAACTCAACAACGTTCCAAATACTAGTGTGGAGTGAGGTTAGATGATGCCTCATTTTATCACTCCACATGTTATAATCTTCACCGTCAAGAACCGGTAGTTTGCCTAATGGAACAGAAAGTAATGGAGTACGTCTGGAAATGCGAGGGTAGTGTAGGGGAATCTTACTAAACTTCTTGCGCTCATGGCGCTTAGAAGTTACGGACGGCGCGTCGGAGCCGGAGGTGGACGGCGATGAAGAGTCGGTCTCATAGTAGACCACTTTCCTCATCTTCTTTTTCTTGTCGTCACTCCGATGCGACTTTTGTGAGGATGATTCCTTATCCTTCCCCTTGTTGTGGGACTCTCCCGATGGAGCCTTCCCGTGGCTTGTAACGGGCTTGTCGCTGGTTCCCATCTCCTTCTTGGCGTGATCTCCCGACATCACTTCGAGCTGTTAGGCTCTAATGAAGCACCGTGCTCTGATACCAATTGAAAGTCGCCTAGAGGGGGGGGGGTGAATAGGGCGAATCTGAAATTTACAAAGTTTAAGCACAACTACAAGCCGGGGTTAGCGTTAGAATTAAAATCGAGTCCAAGAGAGAGGGCAAAAACAAATCACAAGCAAATAAAGAGTGTGACACGGTGATTTGTTTTACCGAGGTTCGGTTCTTGCAAACCTACTCCCCGTTGAGGTGGTCACAAAGACCGGGTCTCTTTCAACCCTTTCCCTCTCTCAAACGGTCACTTAGACCGAGTGAGCTTCTCTTCTCAATCAAACGGGACACTAAGTCCCCGCAAGGACCACCACACAATTGGTGTCTCTTGCCTCGGTTACAATTGAGTTGATCACAAGAAAGAATGAGAAAGAAAAGAAGCAATCCAAGCGCAAGAGCTCAAAGAACACAAATGTCACTCTCTCTAGTCACTATTTGATTGGAATGATCTTTGGACTTGGGAGAGTATTTGATCTCTTTGGTGTGTATTGTATTGAATGCTATAGCTCTTGTAAGGTGTAGGAAGTCTGAAACATGGATACAATTGAATGTGGGGTGGTTTGGGTATTTATAGCCCCAACCACCAAACTAGCCGTTTGGTGGAGGCTGCTGTCGCATGGCGCACCGGACAGTCCGGTGCGCCACCGAACACCGTCCGGTGCGCCAGCCACTTCACCCGGCCGTTGGGTTCTGACCATTGGAGCTCTGACAGGTGGAGCCTTCTGGCTGTCCGGTGGTGCACCGGACATGTCCTGTAGACTGTCCGGTGCGCCTTCTGGCGCTGCTCTTACTCTGTCGCACACTGTAGCGCATTGAATGCATTTGCAGTCGACCGTTGGCACGAAGTAGCCGTTGCTCCAGTGGCACACCGGACAGTCCGGTGAATTATAGCGGAGCGGTCTCCCATTTTCTCGAAGGTGGCAAGTTCAGCGTCGGGGTCCCTGGTGCACCGGACACTGTCTGGTGGCACACCGGACAGTCCGGTGCGCCAGACCAGGGTACACTTCGGTTGTCTTTTGCTTTCTTTGTTTGAACCCATTCTTGGTCTTTTTATTGGTTTGTTATGAACCTTTGGCACCTATAAAACTTACAATCTAGAGCAAACTAGTTAGTCCAATTATTTGTGTTGGGCAATTCAACCACCAAAATTAATTAGGAAAATGTGTAAGCCTATTTCCCTTTCAGAAAGGTTGACAACAGCAAGTCACGACCTCCCTCGAGTTTGGCCTCAGCTTCGGCCTCGGGAGAAGGTCTCCGCCTCGACCGACCCCGACCTCGGCCTCAGCCTCGGCCTCGGGAGGAGGAACCCGCCTTGGCCTCAACGTCGGCCTCAGGGGAAGGTCTCCGCCTCGCCCGACCCCAGGCCTCGGCCTCAGCATCGGCCTCAGGAGAAGGAATCCGCCTCGCCCGACCTCAGCCTCGGCGTCGGAGGAGTCGCCGCCTCGCCCGACCTCGGCCTCATATCAGCTACACTACTGGGGATCCATCATTACCCTACCTTTAGCTAGCCGCCTCAGGCTACGAAGGAACAAAACCGGTGTCCCATCTAAGTTACCCCGGTAACAGGTAATGATGGCTCCCCGCATGCGCCCATGACGTCGGGTGCTCTCAAACACCCTACGGAAGCAAGGAAACGTCAGCAGGATCCATGCCGCACCGCTAGATATGCGTCTACAGGGCTCAAGGTGTTCCTCCGACGGCCACGTTGGTACACCTACAGGGCTCAAGGCACCCCTCCGACGGCCACGTCGGCGCATCTACAGGGCTCAAGGCACTTCCCCGACGACCACGTTATTACCTGTACAGGGCACTTTCCTGCCAGCCACGTTAGCTCATAGCTACACCCCCATTGTACAGCTGGGCATCTCCTTGCATCTATAAAAGGGATGTCCAGGGCCCCAGGAAAGGGGAGGGCGGGAGACGAACGCGCGACGTACGAACACACGGACGCACGACACAGACGAGTGGAGGCAGGCATAGTAGGAGAGACGCGGTAGGGGCAGCCTCAGACGGCTCGCCTCAAGGCCGAACCCTCTTGTGGCGGAACTGCCCGAATTATTCCAACTTAAGTGCCTAAGCCCTGCCTTAGAGGCTAGACCACACTTAAATGGGAATAACCCGTCAATCCCTCGGGTCTAGTCCGACACAACCACTGACAGGATCAAGTACCACAATCTCACTCGATGGTGAGTCACAGAGCAAATATAATAAAGCATAAAACCATGCATGTGAGAGTATTAGATTATTACATCATCATCAGAGTTTTTGCAAAGGTAACCATCATTGTTCGAAGTGCAGCGGAAATAAACTAACGGTAAATAAACAAAGAGATGGGGAAGCCTGTCCCATCACTCCTCATGCTCTTCCTCAGCCGAGGCGGGGTCCCACTCGACAGTCCAACCCGGTGGCAAGGCGGACGGCCAAGTCACTCCAGCAACCATGTCCTCTAGAGAACCTGTAAAAAATTATGCCACAAGCAAGGCTGAGTATACTAATACTCAGCTAGACTTACCCGGTGTGAGGAGTCTACTCCTCTACCTCTAGACATGCAGCTGTTTGGCTGTGGGGTTTGGTTGCCAAAAGCACTAGCTGAGTTTCTAAATCAAGTTTTTAACTTTGTCAAATTTAAGTGTGACTCTCTTAAGGCTAAATGTGTACTATCTACTCATACATAGTAGCAAACATTATTAACAAGCAACATCTTATATCAACTCATCATATTTCCACTTGTTACTCAATGTAGCAGCATGGATCAAGCAGTCTCATGACCCCGACTGGCCGTCGTGCAGTGACCGCACTTGTACCCACCATAACCGGAATGGGAGACCACGTCTCAGGTCGCGTGAGGAGGGCAAACTGCTGCCAGGTTCACTCAGGTACTAGGCTTACCGATTTACCATATTTCTCGGCATGTGCTTAGTACGTTCAAACGCTTGACTCACGGTACCACACCTTAATCCTTATTCAAATTTTTCTTCCGTAGACAACCAATCCCCATGGATTGTTGCCCACATACCAACATCACTAGGATAAGAAAGTGGATACAGCCAATTCCTAACCTCGCGCGAGTGCTAGAAAAATCACTCGACTTCTACCGAGATCCCTAATTAGTAAAGCAGCTACTCGACCTAGCATACTAGTATCCATCTCAAAAAGGAATCCTGAGTTCATGCAACTAGGGTTTCAATCAACTCCTACACCTAAGTGCACAGTCAATCCTACAATCATTAAGTGAAGTAAAATAGCATAAATAACAGGTTATGCATAAAACCGGGGCTTGCCTTCCAAGGCAGTGGCAGGCAGATCCTTTGGTGCAGACTCGGGTGCGGGATCTGGGGCTACCTCCTGAGCAGCTCCTTGCTCCGGCACGAGGATGTACTCTCCGTCAGCAAGGTTACAGTCTATCGAAATGCAATGAACATGTATGTCATGATTATGCAAGATTTAACAACATTATGCTAAGCGAAGAAAAACTAAGTTGATGAGTAACTTAGGGTTTTCGGGTCATATGGGGCTTTTAATGGTTTATGCTTATCATTTCTAGGTCTAGGTTTTGCTAGGGGTAGGCATAGGTAATTGGTATTGCCTTTATATATCTCAGTGGACAAGTTTTAGAAAGTGTTTTAGGATGACACTAATTTTCCACTATTCATATCTTCCTTTCTTTATTCTCATTTCATGGCTTCTAGTGTAGGTTTGAACTACGACAGTGGGTTAACATTTTTCAAAAATTCTGTAAAAATTACAGTGGATTGCCATTGGTCACTATAGCCCATTCTAGGAAATTGAGGTTGAAAATGAAAAGGCTAAGCTTTAGACAAAAATAACAAGGGTGGTGTAAAATGGGCCACTTTACACTACACCTCTTCATTAGAGTTGAGTTTCTTCCTAAGGGTCATTTTTGTTGGGATCTATCAGTAATACTAAACCTCTGTGCCAAAATTTACAGGAAGTTAATTTGTGATTATTTAGTTGTGATTTTCTAAAGTTTTATGCCAAAAAGGTGCTTATAACTAACTTGTCATTTGAAAAATATCAAACAACAGATTTTGTATTTTTCCTATGTTCATAATAACCAAACATTAGTTATCCTAAGGTTTGAGGGGTTTTCACCTTAGGGTTATTTTTGTAGGGTTTTTCTAAGTTTTCCTTGTTTTCTTAAATTAAAAGGAATCCTACTTATTTGTTACTGAACCAGGATAGGATAGATTTTTCTGGTGAACTATAAGGAATAAGTACCTTAACAAAAATAGAGGTGCCCTCTGGTTCATTATTTAAATCACCTTTTCTATTTTTCTTAACCTTAAGCACATTATGGAATAAGGGGTAAACACTAACTTAATGGGGTGGACAGAAAGGTTCAACATTTTTAAACAGGTCAGTAGGTAGATATACACTTCTCCAAATTTTTCTAACCCTAGTCAAACAGTGCAACTATTTTTCTTTCTATTATTGAGCTTTTGGCCAAAAGTATACTTAAATCAGAACCTTATAGTTTTCTATAGTACATAGGGGGTTTTGTATTTTTCTTAAGTGGGTTACATTATTTAGAGTCTGACAAAATTGGTTTGACCAAATTTGGATGAACTAAATAGAAGTTATGAATTTTTAAAGTCTCTGCTCAATTCAAAAATAGATTTTAATAAGAGTTTCCTGGAAAAACAGTTTACACCGGGGTCCCTGGGTTTAAACTAAATCAACCTTCGCAGTTCTACCCTTGCGCCACTATTTCCCTGAGTCGCTGACAATTCACAAAGCCCCCTGACCTTCTCTTCCTCTCACCCGCAGTCCTTCCCCCAATGTAAACAGTAACCACGGGAAAGAAAAGGGTGGCTCGGCTTACCGGCGGCGAGATAGGTCCGGCGAAGGGCAGGGTTGGCTCGGGGAGGCTCTGGCAGTCACGGCAAGGTGCGGCTCGACGGCGGGGATGGCCGAAATCGCTCGATCCACGTGCACAGGCGGGTGTTCTCGTCGGTGGCGAGTGTACCGGCCAAACCACGGTGAGCTGGTTCAATCCGAGGGCAAGGTGAGCTTCATGGGGTCACGTAGTGGCTGTGTGCACCAGGAATCGAAGAATGGTTGAGTGGATTACCCGGTCCACGCACTCCGGCGGGGTTGAGAGCTCCGGCGACCATGGACTGGCCTCTCCGGCGAAGCAAACTTCAATTCCTCGCTCGGGGAGCTTCACCGGGGTGTGCTCAGTCTTCTCCGAGGGCTGGCCGGGGTTGGGAAGGGGTCTACTGGCCGGTCTACGGTGGCAGGGGGATCGAGCGGCCGCGGACACGCTGCGCACGGGCAAACGGCGGCGAGCTGAGCTCCGGTGAAGTTTGAGTGTGCGCGGAAGAGTACAGTCGAAGCCTGGGAGGGCTTTATAGGCGCGGGCGCGGGCCATGGCGCTGGCTTGGCTCGGGCGCGGCGCTGGGCATGCGGGGGCGCGTGCGGGCGTGCTCTGGCGCGGGCAGAAGGCGTCGAACACGTGGAGGTGTGTTTCTTCCATTGTTCAAACGCGTGCAGAGATCACAAACGTGCGAATCTTGCCATGAATCCGGCGCAGACCTCTTCCTGGCACCTAGGGCTATCTCTCATATGTGAGTTCCAATGGAGGATACGCCCTAGATCAAGAGATAGGCGGGCGCCAAATCTGGCTTGTCTCACTGCCCACATCGCGACAAAACTGATGCCAAGACCTGTCAAACGTCAAAGGCTCGGTCTCCACTTTTTCCAGGGGGTGCCTTAGGTGGTATGCCACATTTTTGGTATAGATTCTAAGTGGTTTTGGTGCCATCTTCAAAGTGAACATGGTTGATCTTTAGATTAGGGTTAAAATTGGACTTAGAGAGAAATAGAGAGCTCTAGCCCTCTCTCCACTTGGAGATTTGAATTGGGGTTTCTCCAGGGGTCTTTTTGCAATATTTCCCTCCCCTAATTTCTGGTTATAAGGTTACTTAAAGTTTGGGTAAATGTTACTCATGTTTTGCACACTTGCTCACTCTCTTTTCCCCCTTATCTAGGGTTTTGGGAGATAGGGTCTAAGAGAGGTCTAGGGTTCTTCTCCCCTCTCATCCAAGGTAGTAAGTGTGCAAGGATTAGAGTAATGCTTTTGGTTACTCACAATCCTTGGTTAACCTCTAGCTTTCCAAGGCCCTTATGCTTTTACTCATTAAGTTCTTCCACAGGTGCTCATACCCTTTAGTAACAAGGTGGGCTCTAGCCATGGTAACACCTGGGGTGTTACACCTCTCCTTCTCTCTCTCTCTCTCTCTCTCTCTCTCTCGCTCTCGCTCTCCCGCAACGCTTGTAACCTCTACTGCAAGCGCCCCCTGGTGCAGGATAATATAAGCCTCATCTCATCGCTTGTGTTCCATCTTGCATCAAACCATCTGGACAGGGGCACGCAACACCAAAATTCACTAGTCAGTCCGGCTGAGGACCCCCCGGGTCCGAAACACCGACAGTTGGCGTGCCAGGTAGGGGCTCGCTGCGTGTTAATGAATACTCTCCCGTTGAGTTCCAGATGGGTAGCTTTCAGCAGCCTCTCTAGCCCGGGACGGTGCTCCGCTTCAGGAGTCTCGAGTTCATGTCCCTCGACGGCAGCTATGACATGGTATTGCTCCCTCCGCAGCACGACAACAACGACGGTCGACGGCTCACCCGGCGGAGGCGAACTCGACGACGGCATCTCTCCGCGGCAGAAGAGGAACACCCGGGTTTACCCCGCCACCCTCCTCGCCGGAGGAAACGGAGACGGGGCAATCGTGGCTAGGCAGGAGGCGGCACCTCGTCGGCTATCGGGCCAGAGCGAGTCGACGACGCTGGCACCCCTGTGGGGGACATGTCAGGTGTCGTCCTTGCACATGAGACAACGACGGGCGTCGTCTCTCTGCAACGGGACAACCCCAAGCGGACTGATGACGCCAGCACCCTCACGAAGGACTTGCTGGGCGTTAGCCTCGTACCTGAGATCACGGTGCAGTCTGCCCCTGACGCGACTTTGCCACCGTCCATCAACCAAAAGGTACCGTCCGTTTTCCGCCCTGTTCCCTTTAAATTCAGTTTCGATCCACCAAGCGACCCTGCTTCGGTGAGCGCTTTCGCTAGGGCATATCCTGACCTTCCGGGGTACCATATGTGGTCAACATGGGACCGACTGACGGCTGTCTCAACCTCCAGACCCACGGGTTCCGAGGAAAAGGACGACCCCAACGTCAGTTGAGATTTCTCCGGACTCTGTGATCCCGGTGCCATGCGCGACTTCATGTCCGCATGTGATCACTGCCTCTCCGGCTGCTCTGATGATGGTCACAGCCTTGACGACGAGGGTTGTGACCCAACTCGCGAGTGCTACCACATTGATCAGGAGGATCACAACGGAGAAAAACCACCTCGGTATGCCAGGAAGTAACGGCGCCCTTGCACCTACGTCTCACGTTGAGATCCTGCGGGAGCTAGCTGTGGTCCAAGTCCCTGCGGGGGTTTAGGACACACAGCTTGAGCAACTCCGCGAGATGCAGGCCAAGCTCGACGAAGAAGCGGGGCGACTTGTGCAGCTTCGACAAAACATCGAGTAGGAGTGGGCAGACCAGGCATCCGCTGGAGGAGCGCGTCTTCGGGCCCAGGACGTCCAGCGCCGCATTGCTGACGATGCCAGGGTGATGCCGCCCCCGGCCTTCAACGAGGCTGGCCAGAGCCTAGCTGCAGCAGCAATGTTGCTTCGAACGATGCCAGAGCCATCCACCACCGAAGGGCGACGTATCCAGGGCGAGCTCAAGGGCCTCCTGGAAGATGCCACTGTCCGACAAGCCGAGAGCTCTGACTCCCGGAGGCGAGGAGACCCCTCGGAGCATCGCGCAGCGCCCTCCCGACGCATGCAGGAGGCCTCGGTCCACACCGAGCGCACAAGGGATGGGACGCCTGCAGCCCCAGATTGCCTCGGCGCCGAGCAACACCGTCGCAACCGTCGAGCCTGCCTCGAGGAGAAGGTGCGCTGAGGCTACCATCCCAGGCGTGAGGGACGCTACGATAGTGAGGAGGATCGAAGCCCCTTACCCGAGCCACCAGGTCCGCGAGTCTTCAGCCGGGCCATACGACGGGCGTCGTTCCCGGCCTGGTTCCGAGCCTCGACTACCATCACCAAGTACTCGGGGGAGACAAGGCCAGAGTTGTGGCTTGCAGACTACCGGCTGGCATGCCAGTTGGGAGGGGCGGACGATGACAACCTCATCATCCGCAACCTCCCCCTTTTCCTCTCCGACGCTGCTCGAGCCTGGCTGGAGCATCTGCCTCCTGCGCAGATCTCTGACTGGGACGACCTGGTCAAGACTTTCGCTAGAAATTTCCAGGGTACGTACGTGCGGCATGGGAACTCATGGGATCTCCAAAGTTGCCGCCAGCAGCCTGGGGAATCCCTGCGAGAGTACATCCAACGGTTTTCAAAGCAGCGCACCGAGCTGCCCAACATCACTGACTCGGACGTCATCGGGGCATTCCTCGCTGGCACCACATGACGAAACCTAGTGAGCAAGCTGGGGCGCAAGACTCCTACCAAGGCAAGCGAATTGATGGACATCGCCACCAAGTTTGCCTCTGGTCAGGATGCAGTCGAAGTCATCTTCCAGAAAGACAAGCAGCCTCAGGGAGGGCAGAAGGAAGACGCCCCCGAGGCGTCCGCTCAGCATGGCATGAAGAAGAAGGCCAAGAAGAAGGCGCAAGCGAACCGCAACACCGTCGACACGGATCTCGTCGCCGCTGCCGAGCACAGGAACCCTCGGAAGCCTCCCGGAGTGGCCAACGCGTTCGACAAGATGCTTAAGGAGTCGTGCCCCTATCACCGGGGTCCTGTCAAGCACACCCTTGAGGAGTGCGACATGCTCCGGTGCTACTTCAACAAGGCTGGACCCTCGGTAGAAGGTGGCAAAGACCAAGGCAACAACAAGGGGGTGACAAGGAAGAGGAGTTCCCGGATGTCCACAACTGCTTCATGATCTAGGCGGACAGGTGGCGAACGCCTCGGCTTGGCACCGCAAGCAAGAGCGCCAGGAGGTCTGCTCGGTGAAGGTGGCAGCGCCAGTCTACCTAGACTGGTCCGAAAAGCCTATCATCTTCGACCAAGGCGACCACCCCGACTTCGTGCCGAGCCTAGGAAGGTACCCGCTCGTCGTCGACCCGATCATCGGCAACGTTAGGCTCTCCAAGGTCCTCATGGACAGAGGCAGCAGCCTCAACATCATCTACGCCGAGACCCTGGAGCTCTTGGGGGTTGATCGGTCCAAGATCCGGGCTGGTGCAGCACCCTTCCACAGGATCGCACCCGGAAAGCGTATCCTGCCCCTCAGACAGGTTGACTTGCCCGTCTGCTTCGGAACTCCCTCCAACTTCTGAAAGGAAACCCTCACCTTCGAGGTAGTTGGGTTCCGAGGGACCTATCATGTGGTGCTGGGGAGACCGTGCTACGCCAAGTTCATGGCCATCCCCAACTACACTTACCTCAAGCTCAAGATGTCTGGCCCTAAGGGAGTCATCACCGTCGGGCCCACGTACCGCCACGCTTACGAGTGCGACGTGGAATGCGTGGAGTACGCCAAGGCCCTCGCCGAGTCCGAAGCCCTCATCGCCGACATGGACTGCCTCTCCAAGGAGGCGCCCGACGTGAAGCGGCACGCCGGCAACTTCGAGCCGGCCGAGGCGGTCAAGTCCGTCTCTCTCGACCCCAGCAATGATGCTGGCAAGAAAGTCAAGATCGGCTCCGAGCTCGACCCCAAATAGGAAGCGGTGCTCGTCGACTTTCTCCGCGCAAACGTCGAAGTTTTTGCGTGGAGTCCCTCAGACATGCCAGGCATACCGAGGGATGTCGCCGAGCACTCACTGGACATCCGAGCTGGAGCCCGACCCATGAAGCAGTCCCTGCACCATTTTGATGAAGAAAAGCGCAGAGCCATAGGCGAGGAGGTCCACAAGCTGATGGTTGTAGGGTTCATCAAAGAGGTATTCTATCCCGAATGGTTAGCTAACCTTGTGCTTGTAAAGAAAAAGGGTGGGAAATGGAGGATGTGTGTAGACTACACTGGTCTAAATAAAGCATGTTCGAAGGTTCCCTACCCTATGCCTCGCATCGATCAGATTGTGGACTCCACTGCTGGGTGTGAAACCCTATCATTCCTCGATGCCTACTCAGGCTATCACCAAATCAAGATGAAAGAGTCCGACCAGCTCGCGACTTCTTTCATCACACCTTTTGGCATGTATTATTATACTACAATGCCATTTGGCTTGAGGAATGCAGGTGCCACCTACCAGAGGTGCATGAACCATGTGTTCGGAGAACACATCAGCAGGACGGTCGAGGCTTACATCGATGACATCGTCGTCAAGACAAGGAAAGCCTCCGATATCCTCTCCAACCTTAAGGTAACATTCAGTTGCCTGAAAGCGAAGAGCGTAAAACTTAATCCTGAGAAGTGTGTCTTCGGAGTCCCCCGAGGCATGCTCTTAGGGTTCATTGTCTCCGAACAAGGCATCAAAGCCAACCCGGAGAAAATCGCAGCCATCACCAACATGGGGCCAATCAAGAATTTGAAAAGAGTACAAAGGGTCATGGGATGCCTTGCGGCTCTGAGCCACTTCATCTCGCGCCTCGGTGAGAAAGGGTTGCCCTTGTACCGCCTCTTAGGGAAGGCCGAGCACTTCACTTGGACCCCCGAGGCTGAGGAAGCCCTCGGAAACATAAAGGTGCTCCTTACAAATGCGCCCATCTTGGTGCCCCCTGCTGCGGGAGAAGCCCTCTTGATCTACGTAGCCGCAAACACTCAGGTGGTCAGCGCCGTGATCGTAGTCAAGAGACGGGAAGAAGGGCATGCACTGCTCGTCTAGAGGCTAGTCTACTTCATCAGCGAAGTGCTATCCGAGACCAAAGTTCGCTACCCGCAAATCCAGAAGCTGCTGTACGTAGTGATTCTGACACGGCGAAAGCTGTGACACTACTTCGAGTCTCATCCGGTTACTGTGGTGTCATCTTTCCCCCTGGGAGAAATCATCCAGAGTCGAGAGGCCTCGGGGAGGATAGCAAAATGGGCAGTGGAACTCATGGGCGAAACACTTTCATTTGCCCCTCGAAAGGCCATAAAATCCCAAGCCTTGGCCGACTTCCTGGCTGAATGGACTGACACCCAGTTGCCGACGACCCCAATACAACCCGAACTTTAGACCATGTACTTCGATGGGTCGTTGATGAAAACAGGAGTAGGTGCTGGCTTGCTCTTCATCTCACCCCTCGGGAAACATGTGCGCTACATACTACGCCTCCATTTTCCGGCGTCAAATGACGTGGCCGAGTATGAGGCCTTGGTTAATGGCCTACGCATCGCCGTCGAGCTAGGGGTTCGGCACCTCGACGCTCGTGGTGACTCGCAGCTCGTCATTGACCAGGTCATGAAGAACTCCCACTGCCGCGACCAAAAAATGGAGGCCTACTGCGACAAAGTTCGGTGTTCGGAAGACAAGTTCTACAGGCTGGAACTCAACCATGTTGCTCGACGGTACAACGAAACCGCAGATGAGCTGGCGAAAATAGCCTCGGGGCGGATGACAGTTCCCCCGAACGTCTTCTCCAAGGATATATATCAACCATCTGTCAAACTCGACGACGCGCCCGAGCCCGAGGAGGCCTTGGCCTAGCCCGAGGTACCCTCGGCCGCCGAGGGTGAGGCCCTGCGCGTTGAGGGGGAGCGGAATGGGGTCACACCGGTCCCGAACTTGCAGACCCCGTACCTGGAATATCTCCTCCGAGGAGAGCTGCCCCTCGACAAAGCCGAAGCTCGACGGCTGGCTCGGCGCGCCAAGTCGTTCGTTTTACTGGGTGATAAAAAGGAGCTATACCACCGCAGCCCCTCGAGCATCCTCCAACGATACATATCCATTGCCCAAGAACAAGAGCTGTTACAAGAAATACACTCGGGGGCTTGTGGTCACCATGCAGCACCTCGAGCCCTCGTGGGAAACGCCTTCCGATAAGGGTTCTATTGGCCAACCGCGGTGGCCGACACCACTAGGATTGTACGCTCCTGCCGAGGGTGTCAATTCTACGCAAGACAGACGCACCTGCCCGCTCAAGCCCTACAGACAATACCTATCACTTGACCTTTCGCTGTGTGGGGTCTGGACCTCGTTGGTCCCTTGCAGAAGGCACCTGGGGGCTTCATGCACCTGCTGGTCGCCATCGAAAAATTCTCCAAGTGGATCGAGGTCCGACCCTTAACCAGCATCAGGTCCAAGCAGGCGGTGGCGTTCTTCACGAATATCATCCATCACTTTGAGGTCCCAAACTCAATCATCACCGATAATGGCACGCAGTTCACTGGGAAAAGTTCCTGGACTTCAGCGAGGACCACCACATCCGTGTGGACTGGGCTGCTGTAGCTCACCCAATGATGAATGGGCAGGTGGAACGCGCCAACGGTATGATTTTGCAGGGACTAAAGCCGAGGATCTACAATGACCTCAATAAGTTCGGCAAGCAGTGGATAAAAGAGTTACCCTCGGTGGTTTGGAGTCTGAGGACGACGCCGAGCCGGGCCAGGGGTTTCTCGCCGTTTTTCCTAGTCTATGGGGCCGAGGCCATCTTACCCATGGACCTAGAATACGGTTCTCCGAGGACAAAGGCTTACGACGACCAAAGCAACTAGACCAGTCGAGAGGATTCGTTGGACTAGCTGGAAGAGGCTCGAGACGTGGCCTTACTACACTCGGCGCGGTATCAGCAGTCTCCGCGACGCCACCACGCCCGAAGGGTTCGGCCCCGAGACTTCCAAGTGGGAGACTTGGTACTTCGTCTATGGCAAGACGCCCGAGGGCGCTACAAACTTACCCCTCCCTGGGAAGGGCCCTTCATCATCGCCAAGATTTTGAAGCCCGGGACATACAAGCTGGCCAACGATCAAGACGAGGTCTACAACAACGCTTGGAACATCGAACAACTACGTCGCTTTTACCCTTAAAATTTTTCAAGTCGTTCATGTATCTCGCTTTCTTTACATGCATAAATAATGTCTAACCATCAAGGAAGGATCAGCCTTGTCCCGGCAAAGCCCGATCCTCCCTCGGGGGCTAGAAGGGGGGAACCCCCTCTGCGTCAAAATTTTTCTCGGAATAGTCTTTTGCCAGAACGACTTTCGAGCATTCTGACTGCGTCGATAACAGAATCCTAAAGACGAGCAAGAGAGACCGTAAGCGGCAAGGCCGACCAAGCCGAAGGACTCCTACGCCTCTGGGATACGGATACCTCACTCATCACCTTCCGCGATAAGGTAGCTCACGCTCGGATAAGCGATTCTGCTACCGAACAAGTCCTAACGCTCGAAAACTTTTCTACCAAAACGACTTTTCATGCTTTTCGACTATATCGATAACGGAAGCCTGAAAATGACGAGAGAACACGTAAGCGGCAAGGCCGATCGAGCCGAGGGACTCCTACGCCTCCGGGATACGGATACCTCACTCATCACCTTCCGCGAAAAGTAACTCACGCTCGGATAAGCGATTCCGCTACCGAACAAGTCCTAACGCACGAAACAAGAGGAAAGAAAACACAGCTTTATAATCCGACAATTAAAATGTTTAGGCCTCAGCGGCTGCAAAAAACATACGCATACTTCAAGCAAACTGTTTCTGCAGGCTCAGACATCGGTAGGGGGAGAAACAGCACGCTCGGCGTCATTTCCACCCTCGGCAGAATCCGGCCCGGCCTCGGGCGGCGACACAGGCGGAAGGACCTCCACCTCAAAGGAGGAAGCCAGCGCCGCGCTTGGGCCCTCGACGGCCGCGTCAAGCCTCTGGACCTTGGCTAAGGCAGCCTCCTCTTCGTCGGGTAAGCAGTACCCCTCGCTGACCCGCTCCAGATCCACGTCGTAGTGGGAAGCGAGCACGGCGAAGGCCCACCTAACGCCGTGGTGCAGCGCCCCGCGGAGTCTGTTGCGCACATGGCTGCCCAAGGCCCGCAGATGACTCTGGGGGGAGCTACCCGAGGGGACGCCGTCGAGGCCAAAGGTCTTGCAGAAAGCCGAGATGGCCTCGGACATGGCCACGTGCTCGGCCTCCTTCCGCTCAGCCGCCTCGGCAAGCGCCTTACAGTTCTTGACAGACTCGTCAAGAGCCGTCTCGAACCCTGCAGACAGCAGGACAACATTCTTTAGATGCAAGGAGAAGAATGGAGACAAAAACAAAGTCTCAAAGCGGGGAAAACGCACCTTCGGCCTGGACACCCTAGCTTGGGTGGACCAAGCAGACCCGACGGCCACGGCCAGACCCTCCACAAGGGTCCTAGCCCGAGCAGTCGCCTCGGGGTCCGGAAAGGGGGAGCACCCTCTGCGCCGAAACTTTCTTCGGGAAAGTTTTTCCACTAAAACAACTTTCGTGCATCTCGACTATGTCATTGGCGGAGTCCCAAAAACGAGCGACTGAGACCTTGAACGGCAAGGCCGACCGAGCCGAGGGACTCCTACGCCTCCGGGATACGGATACCTCACTCGTCACCTTCTAGGAAAGGCGGCTCACGCTCGGATAAGTGATTTTGCTACCGACAAACAAGTCTTAATGCTCGAAATAAGAGGAAAGAAACTCGGCTTTATACCCAAATGTTTAGGCCTCAGTAGCCACAAAGAACAAACACACGTGCTTGGGGTAACAATGGTACCTAGACCTAGACGTCGGCAGCGCCCTCGGCGGTTGTCCCGACCTACGACAAATGTCTTAGTTCTCAAAGCTATTACATCTCGCTCTCGAGAGGGTACCATTACAAATAGGACTCCAAGTCCATTCCCGCAGGAATGAACAACCTCCACATCGGAGGGGCTGCAAGATAACGAGCTCCGAGCGACTCGCCGGCGACCACTGCGCTAGCAGCGACAACGACCTCCGCCTTGGGTGGCTAGATAGCAGCAGTGATTGCCTCAGGGAGAACACTACTGAGAAAAAGCCCTCGTCCCCATCCCCCATCCGAGGGGCAAGGACAAGCCATTAAAGCCAAAAGGCCGGAGGTCCGGATCCAGGTGGCGCTGATGGTCTCGTCGGCAGAGGCAAGCGCTTCGGCAGAGGAAGCCTCACCTATGGCGACCACCACCACCTCAGCACTGACGACAGCGGCCACCTGCCCACCAACACCACACCGGCGAACGGCAGCCGCCCCAAAGCGCACCGGCAGGTCCTCACTCCCGTCCTCGCCGAGGCTGTCCCAGAACATGAGTACCGCCCTCGCGGTGTACGACGTGTTGGGCGACCCCCCGGTACAGCCGACGGTGCGAGGAGGACCTGGACATGGCCGGCCCGCGCACGGCGCGACCGACACTTATGTGGCGGACGGGCAGCCACACTCCACCCCAGCAGTAGGAGGAGGCACCGGAAGCAGCGCTAGGGCCGCTCAGGCCGGGGAGCCAGAGACGCGGCAGCTGACAGCGCCACGGGCGGCGAACGCCCTTCTCCCCCGACCACTGAGGGAAGGAGCGGGTCGCTGCCCACGTGGATACGGGCCCCGGCTCGGTGCACCCTCCTCCCCAGCACGGATGATGAACATCCTTGAAGCTGAGGGTAGGAGGGAGGCCACGGCCTAGCTCGCTCTCCCCCGCCACGAGGCCTACGGTCATCATCCTGGGTGACCGTCAGTGGGGGACTACAGCCGGGCTGCGTGATGAAAATCCTTGAAGCCGAGCGATGACTGGAGAGCGCCAACCCCCACAGGGTCACACTCCTCCAACAGCAGCAAGAAGAAGGCAACACAGGTGCGCTCCATCTGGGGGCTCGAAAGGTGGAAGGGCACGATGGATGCGAGGAGTGTGAAGGCATGGCTACCCCCGGGGGGTTGGTCCCTTTTTAAAGGCAGATCTCCTCACTCGCAAGCGTCACGGGCAAAGTCTCCACCGACGTGCTCCAGGGTTCCCACCCCACGACACGGGGGCTAGGCCCCACACGTCATGTGAACTGACCCGAAACACGAAGAAGGCGAACCGCCGCACGCGAAGCATGTAATCGCCCCACGGTTATAAGCGTTCCCTCATCATCGTCGAAACCAGCGGTCGGAAGGGCGGGCCGCCACACGGGAAGCATGCAACCGCACCATGGTTGTGCACCCTTTTAGCTTCATTGCATCCGGTGGTCCCGCACGGAGGCCCGGTCCCACATGTCATGTAACCGGCGCAACGGTTACTACGTGCAAGGAAACCGCACCACCGCTTGCGCCAATGCTGCATCTTCTCGACTGCGGATCCAGCGCAGAAACTCAAGGCAGCCCTGCGTGTGACCCAACAGTGCCCGTTGAGTGCGGCGATCACGGGTCACCCAGCCGTGGAGATAGGCGCGACGGTCGATATGATCACAGGCAGGCCGACAGTAATTGCAGCAACAGGCGTGCGGAAGCTGCGGTCCAATCACCTACAGGTTCGCATCCTCTCCCACAGCATAAAAAATGACGCACCCATGTTCTGTTCCTCGAACGACTCGCACACGCGTAACAGACGCCCCGCGAATCGACCGTCCCGTCGCATTAACTCCTTGGCAGGACAAGCGACACCTCCAGCAGGCGAAGCGGGCGCCATTTCGTCTCCGTCATAATGACCGCGTCATGAAAGGTGCACCACATTATTTAAATTTATATCCTTTTCCTCTCTCTCTCTTGCCACAGGGACTGGGAAAGGGGATATTGCGAAAACGATCCTTCTCGACGAAGGAAACGGGCCCCGAGCCCTCCTACTGATCAGGGGTTCGAAGGTTGCGCCCTCCGGGGTTCGGTAACCGCCCCAGAGCACTCAGGCTCCGAGCCCTTTACTGATCAGGGGTTCGAAGGATGGCCCCTCGGAAGGGTTCGACAACCGCCCCAGAGCAAGCAGAGTTAGGGATGACCCTGGGTACGTCCGTTACATGGCCGAGGCTCGGGCTACGCTCCAGAGGTACCCTAGGACATTTCCGAGACCAGCGGGAACGATTTGTAATGGAATCCCACCGGAGGGAGGCATCGAGCCCTCGGATCCTATCGAATGGGTCCGGGTCCAGCAAATCACCTGCAGGTACTTTTGGAGCGCGCCTCTGGGCCACTAGCCGACCCTTAGCTAACGGGGCTCGGGCGTCCACTCGGATCACCCGTTAGCAGCTCACCGGAAACACCATGTTTGGTGCCCCCCGGGGGTAACATGGCGCTTTCCCCCCCTTCCTCCTTGCGAAAAGGCGACGAAGGGGCGTATAATAAAAGTCGAGACGGTCCTTGATTGTCCTCTCGCTCCGTGCAGTGGCTCAGGGGCTGCTCTCGCACCAGGCTACGGCCAAACCGTTGACCACGTCGACAAACCGGCTTGAAAACTCAGAGCCTGACCATGCACCCGGGCTACGGCCAGGCCGCATGAGGGAACAACAAGGCTGACCGAGGTATCACAAAAAGGATTAAGACCTCAGAGGAGTCAAACCACTCCTCCGAGGCCTCGAGGGCTACACCCGGCGGGCGCGCTCGCACGCCCCCACTGGAACAAAGCATAACCGAGAAGGGCCGATCCCCTTACGAAAAATCCGGCAGAACCTCCAAGCAAGTACCTACACTCCCTTCGAGGCTCGGGGGCTACTGTTGGGGACCGTAATTAGGGGTACCCCCAATGCACCTTAATTCGGCTGGAAAACGTCTTCAGAACAAACCATCAACGACCGATAAAGCGCTGGCCTCGTCTACCAAGGGACGCGACCTCCTCTGAGCCCAGCCTCAGGCAAGGACGGTAGTCTCGGACGAATTCACGCCTCGCCCGAGGGTCCCCTCAGTCAGCAAACACACCCTCGGCACGCCCGAGGTCCAGCGCAGGCAAGCTTTGTCGTACACTGACCTCGTCCAAATCGCCTTACCAACCTACCGTATCGCATGCGCATTTAATGCGGGGATCGCCTGACACCTTATCCTGACACGCGTGCCTTAGTCGGCAAAGTTGAAGTGACTGCAGTCACTTCGCCCCCTTTTACTAACCGTTCTGACAGGAAAACAGCGCCGTTCACCCCGCTCCGGCAGCTGTGCCAGCCACCAGGGAAAGGCTGACAACAGCAAGTCACGACCTCCCTCGAGTTTGGCCTCAGCTTCGGCCTCGGGAGAAGGTCTCCGCCTCGACCGACCCCGACCTCGGCCTCAGCCTCAGTCTCAGGAGGAGGATCCCGCTTTGGCCTCAACCTCGGCCTTAGGGGCAGGTCTCCGCCTCGCTCGACCCCAGGCCTCGGCCTCAGCCTCGGCCTCGGGAGAAGGACTCCGCCTCGCCCGACCTCAGCCTCGGCCTCGGAGGAGTCGCCGCCTCGCCCAACCTCGGCCTCGTATCAGCTACGCTACTGGGGATCCATCATTACCCTACCCTTAGCTAGCCGCCTCAGGCTACGAAGGAACAAGACTGGTGTCCCATCTAAGTTACCCCCGTAACAGGTAATGATGGCTCCTCGCGTGCGCCCATGACGTCGGGTGCTCTCAAACCCCCTACGGAAGCAAGGAAACGTCAGCAGGATCCATGCCGCACCGCCAGATATGCGTCTACAAGGCTCAAGGCGTTCCTCCGACGGCCACGTTGGTACACCTACAGGGCTCAAGGCACCCCTCCGACGGCCACGTCGGTGCATCTACAGGGCTCAAGGCACTTCCCTGACGGCCACGTTATTACCTGTACAGGGCTCAGGGCACTTCCCTGCCAGCCACGTTAGCTCATAGCTACACCCCCATTGTACAGCTAGGCATCTCCTTGCATCTATAAAAGGGATGTCCAGGGCCCCGGGAAAGGGGAGGGCGGGAGACGAACGCGCGACGTACGAACACATGGACGCACGACACAGACGAGCGGAGGTAGGCAGAGTAGGAGAGACGCGGTAGGGGCAGCCTTAGACGGCTCGCCTCAAGGCTGAACCCTCTCCTTCTCTCTCTCTCTCTCTCTCTCTCTCTCTCTCTCTCGCTCGCTCGCTCGCTCTCGCTCTCCCGCAACGCTTGTAACCCCTACTGCAAGCGCCCCCTGGTGCAGGATAATATAAGCCTCATCCCATCGCTTGTGTTCCATCTTGCATCAACCCATCTGGACAGGGGCACACGGCACCAAAATTCACGGGTCGGTCCGGCTGAGGACCCCCCGGGTCCGAAACACCGACAGGAGCATTCTCTATTAGTAGGTGTTTTGTTCTCTCGACTAAAATTTAGTTTGTGTCATATAGAATATTTTAATGTACTTTATGAGTATTAAATATAGTCTAGTTACAAAAACTAATTACATATATAAAGACTAACCGATGAATTTATTAAGTCTAATTAATTTATAATTAATAAATGTTTGCTATAGTATCGTATGAGCGAATCATGGACTCGTTAGGTTTAATAGACTCGTTTTACCATTTAATTCTTATTATGTAATTAGTTTTATAATTTAACTATATTTAATACTTCTAACTAGTATTCAAATATCTGATGCGATAGGACTAAAATTTAGTTAGGTGGATCCAACGATGTGTTAGTTAGAAGTAATATAGTTCAAATCTACTAATACAACAACTAACCTTTTTGTACCACTTTGGTTCTCATGATTTGTAACAACATTGCCGCTCCTAAAATCAGTGCTCCAGCACTAACATTTTCTCACTAGCTATGCCAGAATTAGTGCTATGAAATAGTTAGGCACTTTTCATCCCCCGTTAGCTCACTACCTGAATCCGACTCTTTACCAAGTGCTCGGAGCTTTTCTGAGTGTAATTTATCGGACATGATTTGTCGAGTGCCACTCTCGGTGAAATAAGATTCTCGACATAGACATTGTTTATCGAGGACGAAACACTCGACATAGAAAGACAGTCAGCAAAGAAGGCATTGCTGAGCGTCAAACCTTCGATGAAATGCCACCCTCGACAAAGAGTTTGCCGAGTGTGTTTGAGGCTTTGCCGAGTATCTGAAGCACTCAGCAAAGCAGCTGTGTTTGATAGTGGCTCCTAAAAAACTTCTAATATAAAGTCATATAAACTACAGGTAGAATATATTGACTTCTGATGACATGATTAATCATTTGATCAAATGCACAAGCAATCCTTAAACTTGTAAGAATATCACTATTTAGAATTATGAACTTCAAAATATATTTCACGGTAGTTCATATCAACCGTGTGGTCATTCCTTGCATGGTCATGTAAGAACCAGCGTAACATAGGGGTGTTTGGAAGATTATATATTATAATCCTAAACAAACACCCCATACTTTTCTACAAGCTATTTGGAAGAGCTCTGCTCTTAGATCCTCGTCCCCAACACTACTCTTGTCTTGAGTCTCCAAAGTAGTGATTCCATTAGATTTTTGGGCAAAATCATGGGGTGCACTACTGGTAACCAAAATTTCCCGCCGTTTGAAACCGTTCATTTTGGAGGAATTAAAATCTACTTAACAAAGTACACTATTTAGGTTAGAATTTGACAACTCATCACTTTTCAAAGTTCAGATTTAAGAGGTGGTGGATAGAAATTGGTTTTATGCATCAGCAGGCTATGTTTCTATTATCACTACCGGAAACGAGCGCTTTACCGAGTGCCTGAAGCACTTGGTAAAGCCTTAAAAACACTCGGCAAAGGCTTTGTCGAGTGTCACACTCGGCAAAGATGGCTCGACACACAGTGCATCGGCAAAGCCTTCTTTGCCGAGTACTTTTTCTTTGCCGAGTGCTAGGGAGCACTCGGCAAAGAAAAGCAGCCGTTACGGCGACGGGTGACGGTGACGGCATCTTTGCCGTGTGTCTAACCGGCAGCACTCGGCAAAGAATCAATCTTTGCCGAGTGCCACCTTGGACACTCGGCAAAGAACCCGCCAGGGAGGGTCCACATGTTAGGTTCTTTGCCGAGTGCTACATATGGCACTTGGCAAAGCGTGCCTCTTTGCCGAGTGTCAGAGACATTACACTCGGCAAAGAACCTATACCGGTGCCGAGGTCTTGGTTCTTTGCCGAGTGCTATGGCCCTGACACTCGGCAAAGAACCTCTTTGCCGAGTGTTACACTCGGCAAAGTGACCAGTAGGCACCTTTTTTATTTGTTTTTTAAATTCCATCCACACAAACAAAAGATATCACATATATATCACATATATACATCACAGATATCATCACAAACATAAATAGCCAACACAAACATAAATATCCATCACAAACATAAGTGTTCGACACAAGTATCCAACACAAACATAAGTCTCATACATCTCAAGCTCTGACATAAGTATCAAACACAAACATAAGTATTCTACACAAGTTCTGAAGTCTAAACACTGAAAACATAACACTCATGGAGGTGGGCGGTTCGACTGGTGCTGCTGTTGGGCTGAACCCTTCCGCAGGGTTGTTGGATGCCGCCCCAGATTGGCCCTGCACAGAGAAGAGATTGCATGTGTTATACCAGATGCATTACCAACATCTAACTACAATTTTGATACTCACAGGAGTATGGAAGAGAGCAGGGTCAACTAGAGGGAACAATGGAGGTGGCGGAGCGATGCCCTGTGCGGCGCCAAGGCTCTGCATGTACTGGAACATCTCCACCATCCTCTGATGATCTGCCAGGCGAGCTGCCTCCCGCTCCACCCGCTCCACCCGCTCCGCCTCTCGCTCTGCCATAATCCTCGCCTCCATATCATGACATTGCCTCCTCTCTTCTTCTAGTTGAGTCTGTAATATTACAAGCCAACGTTATAGTAACTCAGAGAGAAGGTATATAACTCAAGGAAGGACGAGTTACAGAAGCACTAACCTCGAGTTACTGTATGCGAAGCTGTGAGCTGTCGTGCCGAGGTCGTATGGCTGGACTCGAGCCCGTGCTCCTTGCTCTCACCTGAGACAGAGTGGGAGTGGAGGACGAGTCGATTGCCCCGTCGGCAATCTAGTACCGCCCATGTCTCTTGCCTCCTCCGACCCTCATGAGCACATCGGGGTCGATCGGCTCGGTGCTCGGATCATATTCTGGGCCATGGACCTCCTGCGCCATGGCGGTGTAGTCATGGAGGCGGCTGTAGATGGTGGGGTTGGTGTAGGCCTCGAGCCCGTCATCCGGGTTGTAGGTGACGTCGGACGTCGCCTTACCCTTATGGGTCATAGCATAGGCCGAGAAGGTGGAGCAAGGCCGACCACCATGTGACGTCGACTGCAAGAAAACCAACGAGATAGTTAGAAATAATATCTAATCCAGTGCTATATACCTAAATAAAAAAGAGGGCGTACCCATGCTTCGGCATATTGGCCCAGGCTCCGGCTGCCTTGGTGGTGGGAGGGACCTTGCATCATCATACGCCGTTCCCGGCTAGCGTTGTGCGCCTAGTCCCACTTAGCCGAACACCACCTATCCACCATCTGCTCCTAGCACAGAGGATGTGCGGCACACCAATGTGGAATCATCTACAAAGTAAACACGTAAAGTGCATATCAGAAGATAAAATAAAATTCATGCATGGAGTACTGGTACCAAGCATGCATGAATTTACCTACAGGTACTGGTCCCTGGTCAACGACATGGTTCGGGCTTGAGTTTTGGTCACCCTCTCCCCAAGGATGGCCTGGATTCGGGCCTCATAGTGCATGTCCACGACGAGCTTCTTACAGCTCATGGTGGCCACCACATCTGCCCTAGCCTCGTATCCAGCCTCACATCTAAAGAAATCCTGCATACAAAAATGATGTATCCATACATCATTTCAAGAATTTGCAATGAATGCGACATATTTTACATTATACTAAGACTTACCCACAGCTCTTGCTTCACCCGCTCCGCCTTGTTATTGAATTCCTGGCCGTCCCGGTCTACTGCATCGGGGGCGACGGCGTAGTGGTCGAAGGTCAAGGCTGAGCCCGTCACTCTGGCGTACTCCACCAGTCCAGGGAAGTGTTCCCTGCACAGCAGGCCGAGGATGCCATTGGAGGGCGACGATGACCCCCAGCATAATCCACAACCGTCCAAGACCTGTCCAAGTGATAAATAAAAAGTATTAGTTTATATTATGATTTTGAACACATCATATGAACAAGAATGAAGAACATAAAGTTACATACCTCTCCCCATCCCGTCGAATCAGCGATCGCCTGTCCGAAGTATGGGACGCTGAGGGAGACTCGCGGGGCCTCGCAGGTAGATGCTCCTCGAAATTGAGCCACCAGAACCTGAGGCGTCCTAGTGCTGGTCGTCGTCGTCCTGTTGCTGGTCTAAGTCGTCCTAAGGCGCCGCCTGCTGCTGGACAAGGTCGTCCTAAGGCGCCGCCTGCTCTGCCTCGTCTGCCGTCCTACTCCTCCTCCCCCTCCTCCTCCTCAGCCAATTACCGCCGACCATATTTGTCCAAAAACCTGCAATTAAGAGTAAACAAATAAGCACATATAAAAATATGTATTTAAAAACAGATGCGAAATAAAAAGTCATATAGCATTACATCGATTAAAAATAATCTTCATATGTGTCGGGGTTAGCCGGATCATAACTCTCATCATCACTATCAACCATTTCAATCTCAACACCATCGGAAGACGCAAGTTCGTCATTAATGTCATTGCCTTCAAGGATTACTAAGTCATTATCATTTTGCACCTCATCATCCTCCTCATCAACAACCATTTCAATATCTACGTCCATTCCGATAGCTTCGGTTAAGTCTATCTCAAATCGCCCTTCTAGCCCATCTTCTTAGAAGAACTCTCCATCATATGTGTCCGGGTCTAAGTTATAATCTTCATCGTTAGGAACAGGTAACCTCCCGTGCGGCGATATCTTATACACAACATCCCAACCCTTAAGATGTTCTTTCGTTTGGCACGCATATGAGAGATAATACACTTGTGTGGCCTGTTGGGCCACGATATAGACATCGTCTCCTGGTAAGGTGGAATCTTGTCGAATTTCGACTATCCCAAGATTAGAATGTGTTCGTCTCATCACTTGAGGGTCAAACCAATGACATTTGAATATCACTAGAGTAAGAGGTTTAGAACCATAAAAATTGAGCTCATATATTTCTTCGATTCATCCAAAATAATCGACATTGTCAAGGCCGGGCGTAAAGACTCCAGAACACGTTGTTTTCTGATTGGGCCGACTTTTGTCGTAGTTTGTTGTGCGAAAACGGTATCCATTGACGTCATACCCAGAATATTTCTTGACCCTATAAGCAAAGTCGTTGGCTACTTGTCTCAACTCGGCACTCATAGACGGATCTCTTTGGCCCTGCAAGTATTCGCAAGTTAAAAGACGCTAAATTGAGTTCAAAGACGTATCTCTTTTACAAACTAAGCATGTACCTTACGTTTGAACCAGGAAATGAAATCGGGCAACCCATTTCTCGCACCCTTTCTAAGAAGAGTGTCATATTCCTGTGGAGTGGGATCCCTTGATCGACGCTAGAATTCATGAAGGAATTGTTCCATGTATGGCGTCACCTCTTCAAGGTTGGTCAATACATATAGCATGATATGCCGCCACTCTTCATGTGTCAGGGTCTTGGTGGTCGAGCCACTTGCGCTTCCGAGTTGGCCTCGACATATGCTAAGGTTTGATTCATTGTCGCCATCATTGTAACGAGGGGGTGGATTATGCACGCTCGGCAGTTTGTCACCATAATAAGTTGTTGTGAAGTTTGAGACCTCCTCTAGAATGTATCCCTCTGCAATGGAAGCCTCGATTTTGCATTTATTTCTACATTTCTTTCGAATAGTTTTTAGACATCTCTCGATTGGATAGCACCAACGTCCCTGCACGTGGCCCCCCATTCATGCCTCATAGGGGAGATGAAGAATCAAATGCTGCATTGGATTGAAGAAGCCGGGTGGAAATATCTTCTCAAGCTTACACAGTAACACGGGTGTCGATCTTTCCAAATCTGCAACCACGGTCCGAGATAACTCTTTTGCACAAAGCTGACGGAAGAAATAACTCAACTCTGAAAGCGCTAGCCAGACATGCTCAGGGACATAGCCTCGAACCATCGCAGGAAGAATCCGTTCAATCCATATGTGGGAGTCATGACTCTTCATCCCTAAGACTCGCATAGTAGATAAGTTCACCCCCTACTCAGGTTAGCTGCATACCCATTAGGGAACATCAACATCTTGATCCACTGAAGTACTTCCTTCCTCTAGGCCCTGCTTAGGACGAAATCGGCCTTAGGCCTTCTCCACATCTTTCTGCCACTTGGCGGCTTCATCTCTAGGTTTGGTCTATCACATAACGCTGCCAGATCCACTCTTGCCTTCATGTTATCCTTTGACTTATCAGGAATGTCCATAATTGTTGCCCACAGTGCCTCAGCAACATTCTTTTCAGTGTGCATCACGTCAATGTTGTGTGGAAGGAGCAGGTCATCATAATAGGGGAGCCGAGTCAAGCCAGACTTATGTGTCCACATATGCTGCTCACCATATCCCACAAAACCACCTTCTGTATTAGCCACGAGCCCATCTATCTGTTGACGAATTTCGGCACCAGTCATCGTTGTAGGTGGGCGGTCTGTCACTACGACACCTTTCGTAAAGTTCTTGATGTCTAGGCGGAATGGATGGTCAACAGGGAGAAATTGTCGATGTTTATCGAAGGACGAATATTTGCTACCCTTTTTCAACCAAATGAACCTGAGAGCTTCCTTGCAAACTGGGCATGGGAACTTACCGTGAACACACCAGGCGCAGAATAGCCCATACGCCAGTAAGTCATGCATGGAGTACTGGTACCAAACATGCATTCTGAAGTTTGTCTTCGTAGCTCGGTCATACGTCCATACCCCTTCCTCCCAGGCACGTACCAATTCATCGATCAAAGGCTCCATGTACACGCCCATTTTATTCCCCGGGTGTCCGGGAATTATCAACGACACGAATATATTCTGCCTTTGAAAGCACACACCAGGGGGGAGATTGATTAGGATAACAAACACGGGCCAACATGTGTACGGGGCAGCGCTCATTCCATTGGGATTGAACCCATCTGTCGCAACACGTACATTACGAGCCTCTTCGGCTTTCTCACGGTGAATGGCATCAAAGTGTTTCCATGCTTCACCATCGGATACGTGCACCATCTTGTCAGGATTGTATTGTTTTCCATTTTTGTGCCATGTCATCTGTTTCACGGATTCCTCTGTCATATACAGACGCTGGATCCTCGGTATGAACGGAAGGTGCTGTAGGATTGTCAAGGGGATGTCGAGCTGCCTCTTCTGTCCATCACCAGAGTCTACCTCCATGAACCTAGACGATGTACACTTGGGACAGTACTTTGCCTCCACGTATTCTTTCCTAAATAGCACGCAGCCCTTCGGACAAGCATGAATCTGCTCATATGTCATCTTGAGTGCACAAAGGAGTTTCTGTGCCTCGTACATGCTCTTTGGCAGAACGTGATCATCCGGAAGCAAGCTCCCAATAACCGTCAACAAGCCATCGAATGCGTCTCTACTCATGCTGTACTGCGACTTGAACGCTATTACACGCCCAATGGCATCTAGTTGAGAAACCTTTGTCTGGCCATGAAGGGGCTTCTGTGCCGCGTCGAACATGTCGTAGAACGCCTTTGCAGTCGGCTCTGGCTCGTCATCCATACATCCTCCCGTGTACTGTGCCTCCTGATAGTCGTTCAACATATCCGCTACCCCCGCATCCGCGTCATAATCCTCGACACGTTGTCTCAGCACCTCCTCTCTCGTATGATGCGCTTCACCATAAAATATCCACCGAGTATAGCCCGACGTAAATCCATTCTTCCAAATATGTTCTACCATGGCCTTCTTTGGTTTTCTTTTCTGGTTGGCACATTTGCTGCATGGGCATGGAACTAGACTCGCTCCTTTAGCAGCTTCGCCATATGCCCGTTCCACGAAATCATCGGTCTTTCTAATCCATTCAGTGGTGACATCGTTCCTTCCTCTACGACCCGTGTACATCCACTCACGGTCCTCCATCCTCTAACAGAAAATTTCGGCAGCACCTCTAATGCACGGGGAGGTTTCGAAATCCTGCAAATAAAACTATCAGCACGATGGCTGACATCCACACATAATTCAACGGCATGATGACCGACAATCAACAATACTACATATTAACCTAATCATACATGTACATAAATTTAACACAAGAAAACTAAATGTTAACATAATCAAACACGTATATAATTAACTCAATATTAAACCTAATCATACCCGGCTGGCGGGACGACGGGTCGTGGACGAGACGACGGGTCGCGGGAAAACTGACGGGTTGCGGGCGAGACGACGGGTCGCAGACGAGATGGTAGGTCGCTGGCGAGGCGGCGGGGGCACGGCGAGGGCACGCACGGCGGGGACACGGTAGGGGGCACGGGTGGGGGCACGACAGGGGCGCGGCGAGGGCACGCACGGCGGGGGCACGACGAGGGCACGGCGGGTACACGGCAGGGGCCCGGCATGGGCCCGGCGAGGGCATGGCCTGGGCGTGGCGGTGGCACGGGCGCGGCTGCGGTGGCGCGGCAAGGGCGTGGGCGTGGGCGGGGCGGGGCGGGGGCGGGGGCGAGGGCGCGGCGCGGGCGGGGCGAGGGCGTGGGCGTGGGCGCGGGCGCGGGCTGCGGAGGCGAGGGCGCGGCTGCGGTGGCGCGGCGCGGCGGCTGCACGGCGGCGGCACAGTGGCGTGTAGACGACAGCGGCGACGCGGAGTGAGAGTGAGAGAGTGAGAGAGAAAGAAGGTTACCAGCGCTATTTACACGTACTTTGCCGAGTGCCCGTGATCTGGCACTCGGCATTGATTTTTTTTAATTTTAAAATACGCTTTGCCGAGTGTCGCCCAGGGAACACTCGGCAAAGACTCTTTTACTATTCTTTGCCGAGTGCCACCCAGCTGACACTCGGCAAAGCCTACTTTGCCGAGTGTCAACAAGCTGACACTCGGCAAAGTACATTTGTATTTATTTATTTTACCAACCAAATTTTTTGTGGTGTGTTCCTGCACTATGTAGACCTACATGTACCATTTTTGGACAATTATAACTGTGTTTTCAATAGCTAGTAGATTTAGTTCGTTTATTTGAATTTCTTTGGAAAATTTAGATTTGAACTGCAGGTCACTCGAAACTTGGAAAACTGTGCATGCAAAAATGATATCCATGCTACTTAGCACAAGTTACGACCGATTTCAGGAGCGGACCGGAAACTTCGAGCACCATGCTCACTCAACATGGCCGTGAACTTGCCATCCAGCTGTTTAAAAATTTTATAAAACACAAACAAACTCAGAAAATCATGAAACTTGTCCACGTGTCATGATATCATATGTAGAGGCTGTGATAAAAAATTTAGAATGTTTGGAGAAAGTTGTGAGACAGTATGTATAAAAACCTAAGAGAACTACACATGAAATCATAGAGTTTCAATGTGAATCTCTTAGGTTTGTACACATAATGCGTCACAGCTTTCTCAAAAAAAATTTAAAATTTTTATCATAGCCTCTACATATGATATCATGACACGTGGACAGGTTTCATAATTTTCTGACTTTGTTTGTGTTTTATACAATTTATAAACACCTGGATGGCAAGTTCACGACCATGTTGAGTGAGCATGGTGCTCGAAGTTTCTGGTCCGCTCTTGAAATCGGTCGTAACTTGTGCTAAGTAGCATGAATATCATTTTTGTATGCACTGTTTTCCAAGTTTCGAGTGACCTACAGTTCAAATCTGAATTTTCCGAAGAAATCCAAATAAACGGACTAAATCTACTAGCTATTGAAAACATAGTTATAATTGTCCCAAAATAGTACATGTAGGTCTACATAATGTAGAAACATACCACAAAATGTTTGGTGGCCAAAATAAAAAAAATACAAATATGCTTTGCCGAGTGTACACAGAAAACACTCGGCAAAGACTCTCTTTGCCGAGTGCCAGCTATGTGGCACTCGGCAAAGAATCTGCTTTGCCGAGTACCGATTGGTGGCCCTTGGCAAAGACTGACGGACGTCAACTGTTGACGGCCGCTAACGAACCTTTGCCGAGAGCCGTCTTTGTCGAGTGTTTGACGCTCGGCAAAGGAGTCTTTTCCGAGTGCTTCGCTGTGCTGAGTGTCCTGCACTCGGTAAACAAGCTCTTTACCGAGCGCAGGACTTTGCCAAGTGCGGCTCTCGGTAAAGTCTTCTTTGCCGAGTGCCCGATAAAAAGCACTCGGCGAAGACTCCGGCACTCGGCAAAGGGCCGGATTCCGGTAGTGTATGTAATAACATGTTTTTTAACTCGCTCGACTATAGTATAAATATAGCACATAAATATTTCTCTTAAATAGCCAACAACAATATATAAATATACTAGGTAGGTGCCCGTGCGATGCCACGGAACATAAATTGCTTCTCGATTTGTATATCAGCTATGCTTCCTGTGGAGCAAGGAAGCGAACGCAAGCCAGCCTTTTGTATTAGTGCATTCTGTTCAGTTCTTACTTGATCATCCCGTGTTCTCGCGTGTGCCATGGCCGAGTGGCAAGCTCAACACTGGTATTGTTGTCTTGTCTCAAATGAAGTCCGGTTCCACAAGTTAACCGGAAATCTTCATGGGTGATAGTTGTGTCAGATTCTTTCGTGCATAGGGCAAGTAATGCAAGTGATAGCTGTGTCAGTTTACCCCCATTTTTTTGGGCATCACTTGTCTCAAATGAAGTCCATTGGAGGTTCGCAATTTATGTTCCGTGGCATCGCACGGGCACCTACCTAGTATATGTATTGTGAGTGATTTAGTGACCACTGTATCTAAGATACGTTGTGCCATAGATATTCTGAATCTATGGCACCGAGACCTTAGAACCATTTATCAACAGTTTCACCTCTTGCAATTGAACTTTGCTCAATTGATCAGAGGTGTGGTTTTATGAAACCATGTCCTAGAGACGCGGTTAGCTCTAATGGTTGGTTTTCAGAGAAGTTACACACACCTCTTGAAGCATGGATTGCCGAAAAGAATTCATGCTTGGTACACGTTCTTCAAGAACCTTATGCTAGAGATTCAGTTTTCAAAATCCTTTTTTTTAAAAAAAATCCATTTTTAGGTTGTTCGGAGGCGTTTTACCAATTAGAGGATTGCTAACAACAGACAATACGTACCAAAGATACGATTTTTTGCTAGAAAGGGCCTATACCTCGTGCAGAACCGAGCAAAGATCGTTCTTCAAAAGAAATCATTTTTCCTCAATGCTGTCTGTCTGTGCAGACTGTAGAGATGTAGGCCGTTCAGTCATTGATCAATTCTGCAGGTGGCTGACTTCACCAGCCGTACTGCGTCGGGGGCACTTACGGCAGCCTTATCTGCCGAAGTCGAGAGACTTCGGACGCAACATGCTGACGCTGTCCGTGAGAAGTCTGCCTCCGACAGCAAGTGTCGTAAACTGGCGGACAAGGTGGCCGCCCTGGAGGATGAAAAGGCTGACCTCCGGCGCCAGCTGGCGGGGGAGAGGAGGGAGACCAACGAGGCCATCGCCAAGGAGCAGGCCGCGCAGGCGGAGGCTAGGCTGGCACGGGCGGAAGCCAATCTTGCCAAGGATCTCGCCGAAGACCTGCGGGGGCGGCTCACCGCTCTGGAGAGCCGCGCGAAGGGGGCCGAAGCCGCGGTGCGAACGGAGGCCGAACGGACGCGCACACAGCTTATGGCCACATATCGCGAGCTGGGTGCGCGGACCGGTGACTTCGTGGTGCCGGAGCGAGAGGCCGGGCTTCGCTGTTTGGAATGGGTGCAAGAGGAGCTGCAGGAGCTCCCCACTGTCCTGGGGGGGTTAATGTCGTTCGCCTCCC
Organism: Zea luxurians; assembly: GCA_029449295.1. Classification (NCBI taxonomy): domain Eukaryota; kingdom Viridiplantae; phylum Streptophyta; class Magnoliopsida; order Poales; family Poaceae; genus Zea; species Zea luxurians. The sequence goes on along the minus strand of JAOPSE010000012.1, from coordinate 34,261,417 downwards.
TGGTCACCTGCGAGGGGGCGATGAACGCACTCTCTCGCGAAGGGTGCCGGCACTATGAGGCCTTCGACCAGGCAGATGAAGATTTTGGGCGAGACATCTATAAGGTCGAAGACCCCGTGGTGAAGGAGTCCGCCGGCGCCCTCTATGACCGGATGTGGGGTCTGTATGGTGGTGAAGTGGTCAGGGAGCGGGCCGAGGCTGCGAGGGCTCAGGTAACGTTGTCGTTTGTTCGGCGTTTGCTGGATGTGGTCTGTGCGTGTGTTTGCTGACTTTTTGTATGTTTTGTTTTAGGCGGAGCGAGGCGAGCGGGTGGACGATTTCGGAGCACTGAACGACGCCCTGCCTGACCCGGAGCCGGAGCCGATGTAGAGTGTGGTGCCCTCGCTTGTGTATGTGTGTGAAGGCGTTTTGTACTAACTGATTCGTTCGGCTGCGCTGTGCTTGCTTGATTATATATAATTGGTCTTGGCGTGAATGGTTCGATGTTGTCGTTTCGGCCGTTGTTGTGCTAGTCCAGGTGTACCCTTAAGTGTCTTCTGCACAGATAGTCTTCGGTTTTTTCGCACTTGTTGTGTTAAACCGGCTGTACCCTTAGGCGACTTCCGCGCGGATAGTCTTCGCGATAGACTTAGATTTTTTCCGGCTGCACCCTTAGGCGACTTCTGCGCGGATAGTCTTCGCGATAGACTTAGATTTTTTTCCGGCTGCACCCTTAGGCGACTTCTGCGCGGATAGTCTTCGCGATAGACTTAGATTTTGTCCGCACTTGTTGTGCTAATCCGGCTGCACCCGTAGGCGACTTCGGCGCGGATAGTCTTCGCGATAGACTTAGAGTTTTTCCCGGCTGCACCCTTAGGCGACTTCTGCACGGATAGTCTTCGCGATAGACTTAGATTTTTTCCCGGCTGCACCCTTAGGCGACTTCTGCACGGATAGTCTTCGCGATAGACTTAGATTTTTTCTGCACTTGTTGTGCTAATCCGGCTGCACCCGTAGGCGACTTCGGCGCGGATAGTCTTCACGATAGACTTAGATTTTTTCCCGGCTGCACCCTTAGGCGACTTCTGCACGGATAGTCTTCGCGATAGACTTAGATTTTTTCTGCACTTGTTGTGCTAATCCGGCTGCACCCGTAGGCGACTTCGGCGCGGATAGTCTTCGCGATAGACTTAGATTTTTTCCCGGCTGCACCCTTAGGCGACTTCTGCACGGATAGTCTTCGCGATAGACTTAGATTTTTTCCCGGCTGCACCCTTAGGCGACTTCTGCACGGATAGTCTTCGCGATAGACTTAGATTTTTTCTGCACTTGTTGTGCTAATCCGGCTGCACCCGTAGGCGACTTCGGCGCGGATAGTCTTCGCGATAGACTTAGATTTTTTCCCGGCTGCACCCTTAGGCGACTTCTGCACGGATAGTCTTCGCGATAGACTTAGATTTTTTCCCGGCTGCACCCTTAGGCGACTTCTGCACGGATAACCTTGGGCCTGCATTTTTACAGTCAGTTAATCTATTCAGCATTTTTGTTTCAGATGATATCAAAGAGTGAGAAACATGTGTGATCAACTTACAGTGCTTGACAGAAGCTGATAGGATTTTCTAAGTCGGTAGCTGCATCTTTGTATCAGTCTTCCAATTTTGAGAAATTACCATGATACTAACATGTTCGACTCTCTCTAGCTAAAAGTAGCATACAGATAAAAACAGAATTGATGCAGCCTCAGTAGTCTCCTTTCAGTTTTTTTTGGGGTCTGTGCACCCACATAAACAAGATAATCTTGCAAAGAAAACAGGCTGGCTGCTACAACCACCTACTACTTGCTAACAACAATTCAGTTTCATCTACAACCGCCTTTGTATATCTCATCGTTGCTAAACAATTCATATCGGCTAGCTTCTGCGTGATCAATCATTTGTTCTCCTTCATTCAGCTCCATGTTAACTTCCATATGGCACTCCAAATGCTCCACATGGGAGTAGTTTGACTTTGACCAAAATTCTGTGTTCTCAAGCATTTCTGCTGATCTCACAAAGCGACAACATTAGCAATAAATCAACGGTTATAGGGAAGAAAATTTGTGCATCCTGCAAAATCATATGCTAAAATGGCCACATCACTATACCTTCATGGCTTTGGAATAAATCTTCAGAACAATCAATGTTGGCAGGCATCTCGAAACAACCTTGATTGACCTGTATTCAGCAACATAAGAAATACAACAGTCTAAGGTTATACAAGACTCGAAACACAAAAGAAAATATTATATATGATATTTTTCTCACAAAGTCACAGCATTTAGAACCTGTTTTCTTTGCTCCCAAGCAGCTTTGACAGGCACTGTGGGCGTCTCCAGGCATCCGATTTTGGGCACCTGGGGATGACATCCTTGCCTGGCAACGAAGCTGCCTAGGAAGCTCTGAACCAAACGGTCCGTTACTGCATGAGTGCTCAGTGGTGGGCTGGAGGTATACCCTGTATACTGAGTGCTGGCTGATAATAACCCCCCAACCCCAAGAATGACCAATTTTATCAAACAAACAAAGAAATATGTAATGCAAGATATGCAAGAAAAACTGAAAAAAATGACAACTCTTAAATTTCTTTATGTTCCATTCCTAGTACAAAAAATAAGGTCATTGGTTCAACAATACAAATATCACCATCTCAAGTTGAATGAGCCATCCAAAGACCAATGCATCGTTGAAAGTACAGAAATCTGAACTGCCTTCATATTTGCAACATATAACTAAAATATATGTTGGCAAATGTTCCTAACGATACTACGAACCTAAAAGGCAATAAAATTAATTAGGATAATAAGTTGAGTATCATTACAAATAAAATCATATCTATCTGATGTGCCTAATAATTTCTTGTATTTCTTCTGGAATGTTGTCTTTGGATTCATTGTCCTTGTACTTCAATAATTCTACTAAGAATTTGGTCCTCAGGTCATTCCCATTCTGCACATTCATTATTACATATCATAGAACATGATTAATAATCAATTATAGAAGAACAATATTGACAAAGTATTAGAACAAATAGGGTACTCACAGTGCAAATGCAGGGTAACCTTATACCATTCCAATCGTGCATAAAGTTGATAACAAGAAAGCCAGATAAATCCCTACAAATTAAAATAATACGTTGTTACATATATGTAGACAAAATTAATAAGTTGTTCGGGTTAAAAAAAATACCAGTTTAATGTTCTTGGAACCCATGTTGGTACTATACGACGCCACATATAAATATCGTCTTTCCATGTAGGATTGGCCAATTCCATGGCAGCATTCATATTATTGGCAATATAATGTATATTATGTATATAATGCATGCTAGGATGATCACCCTTAAACCATGATGGTATAGGCATGGAGTCCATTATATAGATGCTTCTCGTGTCCATGTTAAGTACATATAAGGTGAAGTGACCCATGAAAGAAAAGGGCAATAGAATCTGCAAGTTAAAAAATAGTTCAAGTAAGAGAAAAAACAAGATTACAAAAATGATGAAGAGTATAGCTTACTTGTTTGCAATCTGAAACATCGTACTCCATGTCAGGCCAACATTCTAATAATTTTGCCAACATGTTGATATCTGGCTTTGCACGAAGGCGAGGGTCTCGACCAAATTTAGTTATGGACTACTTTTTGTTAGTAAAATAATTATATAATGAACACACTTATATGAATAAAGACTAATTAATTGAACTTACACAGAACTGTAGATCCATGTAGTGGTATTTGTCTTCCAACAAGAACAAGGCATCATTGCATGCGATCATCCGAACAGCCATGTTAAAACAATCTGTATCCATCGGCTTATTTACATCCAATATATCTTTAAGTTTTTGAAGACTTAAAGAAATTGGATAAGGTTTAGTGCTCTGAATCCAATGTTTCCTATTCAATGAACAATTGTTTTTATATTTAAAGCAAGAACATATGTGTTGAATATTTACCATGCATATACTATATTAAATGAGAATTAACTTACTTTAAATATTTGGCGTTGTCTATCCCCATGATATATGTGCATAATACAAACATCAGTTCTTGCGTGTTTGTTGATGTTACTTTAGCAGGCAGAACATATGGAGATATATATGGTTCAATCTGATGTGATGTATTTGACGATTTAGATAACTCACATGGAGTATCGATTATTTGAACATCACTTGAACTCTCTCCATCTTCATCCACATTGTGGTCAAGATTTTGATGTCCTTTCTTTGTGTTTAATCTCGAGTCCCATAATATTGCAGGTAACTTAAACCTAAACATTGTTATATCATCCTGCAAGTATATAAATTAGAACAAAAGAAACATTGTTCCTATAAATAAATATACGTCCTCTACCTGAGTTACGTTATCAGATAGGGAGGATCCTGTCCAGTATTCCATATAGTTTATCATCCATAGCCCGCAAGATACCCTAATATGAAATTTAACAGATCAGGTGAGTTTCTATGTATATATGAAAATAAATATAACCAATTTTGTAGAGTTGTGGTCACATGAATTTTACCCATCCGTTTGCATTTGTGTTGTGATCTTCTCTATAACTGGCCATGATGCAACATCAAGGTTCGACCACTTGCCTTGGTAAAGCTCTTTATGTTCTGCTGCAAGTTTAATCTGTCTTTCTATACCTTTTAACTATGTGTATATATAAAACATATCAAGATTTATAGATAACAAATAATGTAATGATGAAATAATCATAATATAAAAGAAATGATTACTCACTGTAGTATAAAGGTCTCGGCGATCCGTTATTTGTTGTCCCATAGAATCGAGTACATGTACCTCATTTTTTTTTGCATTCAGAACTGCCAGGTACCAGTGAAAATTTTCTATATTCATTGGAATGAACACCTTCATAGAACATACATTAACATTAATTTGTAAATATTGTGCACCAATATATTACATATTACATATATTAAAAATGAGATGAGTTTTAGGTCAACCATGTCAGACTGTAAATAGTCGTCCACCCTTTTTTCAATTGTGTCTTCCTTACAATTTAAGAGCATTTTAGGGTCGCCATCACGCTTAAGCAGACTGGAAATGAATGTGTTCTCCAAGAAGACCTTTCCACCTTCTCTATGAAGTAAATGCTCTTCATCCCTAATACAGTGTATATATGCACTGAGGGCCTGTACACCAAAAGAATACAATTAACAGATCAAATATACATGCTAGCTTTAAATATGTATACCATACTGTATAATATGATAATTATAAATATATATACTTTATATTATTGTATATAATATGGACATACAGATGTACTTACTTCGCCAGACACTTGGATGTCACCATGAAAAAGACATTCCATATCATTTCTATTTAACCATGCGCTGTCGATGTCCACCACAACTTGTTTCCCCGGTAATGTTTTAATGTATTCAATAAGCTGAACATCTTCTGGGGTGCACTTATAATCTATACAATGAAAAATATTATACGTAATAAGCAAATGATATATGCGAAAACCAATAAGATGCAATAAGACAAGAACAAAAAATTACCTTCAGAGACAACTCGAGCTACATTCAATTTCTTTGGTTTCTTATGTTGTGATATTCTAATAAGTGTGTCCAAAGCATCTTGTTTGTTCTGCTCAGAACTTATTTGACTTGATTCATTTGGAACATCCAAAGATGTCAGGTGTATCACATCTGTATGAGGAGTGAATGAAACATAAGTCTCTTGACAAAAGCATTTTTAGGAGTACTCATAAGACAATATTTACATTTAGGAGTGTAGATAAGAGAGCCTACCCGGTTGTGTCCCAAGATCGGCTTCAGTTGACACTTTTACATGATTGAAAATACAGTCAATGCCTACTCCCACAACATCGTGTGATTGTTTTGCAGCATTACCAACACTGACCTTACTATCCTCGCTCTCTATATCTATGGCGCACAAGAGAAAAATTAAGTGTCAAAAAAATATTTAATATGCAGACCTTAGTTTTTTTGTAATTGATAATAGCACTTACCCAATTCATGTTCATTAGTGTCATTAGTTGACAATTGTGCTGAACAACCACTTCTAGCCACAACCTCATACGATGGTTCAACAGTATTGCCAACATCGGTATTTCCTTCCTCCACCACTATATCCATTGTAATTTGGTCTGTACCCATCAGATTGAAAGTGTCAAACATAATTTTATTGACAAAAGTATTTTAAGTATATAAAGTACATCGTCAAATAGCACGAAACTAAATAAAACACGAACTTTAGCTTAAGTTCTTCATTCATATAGATGTGACAAGTGAACTTGTATAAACTTACGGAGGAAAGGGACACAGGCCTGCCACCATCCTATTTTGATTAAGTATACCCGATGCCATTGATCTTATAGGATGTATATCATGGCATTATTGCAAAGATACAACATTGCTCCTTATAAAAATGCTAAAATAATATGAACAATATATTGTTGTATTATTATGACTGAATTTAGAGGTATCAGAATTTAGCAACAAACAAAGTCACTATCAATTTAAAGGTCTCAGAATTTAGCAGCAAACATGTAACTTGGAGTTTAGAAAAAAAAGATAGCAGCAAACATGTAACTTGGAGTTTAGAAAAAAGAGATAGCAGCAAACAAAGATCTTGTTTGCTTGCGCTAAATGGTAGATCCAAAAAAGATGTTGCTCATCAATATTATTGCATTGAAACAAACAAAATAACAAGAGGGAAAATAGGTTTATACTTTGTTTGATTTGCGGTACCACATAGATAACGATTCCATGTGTTTACTCATAGCACCGCACGGGCATAAACCTATGAATACATAATTATCGTGATATTATAGGTCCCCGTTGCAACGCACACACAATAATGGTGTGAAATAGGACATACAAAGATAAATTAACCCTTCGGTCGTAATTGTGATTCTGCCCCTCCTTTGAAAAAGCAGGGATAAATCACAATTACGACTGAAGGGTAAGTTTGTCTTTGTATGTCCTATTTCACACCGTTACTGTCATCTAACTGAAGCAGGGACGGGCTTGTTTTGTTTGTTTTCAAAAAAAGAGGCCCGAAATCACAAAGTCGAATTTTGAGGGGCAAAATTACAGTTGCACTTCCATCTAGGGACAGAAAAACAATTGCCTATATTTGCTGATATGAGCCTCTGAGGTTCCTTTAGTCAAACAAATAACTAAAAACCATGTGAAAAATGTCTATAGCAGCCCACATGCAACAGCATCCCATGCTTCACGTGCATTTGGCCATTTCCTAATCACGCAGCCCCATTCTCTCTCAGCCTTTTCTGGCATGCATGTGCTAAGCTCATGTGTCCAAACCCTTATGTAGTCTGGGCTGTTGTCACTATATTCACCCATTGGCATGTTAATAAACATTTGTGCATCATCTAATTATGGCATATGCATCCTCAGGACAAGTTGCGGTGCTGCCAATAACATAATTAGTAAGTTTTACCTTTTTTTCTTCCTCTTACTTCAGAGATCTTCTAAAGATAGGAACTGGAGCAGCAAACCATGTAGACAGAAGAAAAGCTAAAGGACTACATGTTGAAGTAGTAATAGTTACTGCAGTACTGCACACACTGCATCTGATTTGACTTGTTGTATGGTAAATTGCCCGTCCACGCAGGTTTGAACCACAAAGGTTTCAGCCATACATTTCATTTCCTGAATAGCTGTTTCTTCTAGATCCTAGCGCATGGCTGGGTACCAAATTCAGGCTGAAGGCGGCACATTCCCCATGCCAAGACAATCTTTATTATGCCATGACAATGGAAATGATTTGTTCATTTGACTTATAACTTGCTTACTGACAATATTATGAACACTTTTGCTTCACAGGAAGCATAGCTGATGAACTCATGGAAGAAATAAAGAAGGAAGTTGAAGAATAATGCTGCTCCAAGTTAGTTGTGCTTTGCTGTTTATTTATATAATAGGCTGTTTTCTTGAACTGAAATTGCATGTACTATTACTGAGTTCTCTTTACTCTGGTTGGCAGAGTATTCATATATGGTTCCAACTTTGTAAAAATGGGGCATGCTTGTTTTATGTTATACAAGAGAAACCTGAGAATATGGTATTATTTGTTTGTATATTTTGTTCTGACATATATGTGACTGGACGACCGGTGCAGCACTCCTCAATCTGCTCTGAAGATTATAGAAACTGAACAACAAAAAATGAAAATATAACAATTGTATGCCCTTCTCTTAACCTTTAGCATCACTGCATAACTACTCTAGCAGTTAAAGCTTCTTAGACTGTCTCCAGTAGAGCTTGTAAATTAGGGGACATGGTATTATAGATGACAATGTTTAATACTGTTTACGGAGAGAAGTTTGAAATAGGTGATAAGATAGAGGATATAATAGGAGATCTGTTGGAGATAGCCTATGAAGCTGTTTACATCTGGGAAGGCCTTTTTTTTACCTGTGGCTTTGTGAGGAGCAGCTTTAGTCATGTTGTGTTTCCAAGTGCTAAGCCATATCTGTTGACTGTTGTTTCTATACTCAAGTCTGCTCTATCTCACTTGAAAGAAGACCATGCAGGAGATTTTCTTAGTTGCCATGGCCAGGGAGTATGTGCCTTCTACATATATTTTTTTAGTTTTTTTACTACTACCACTCCCTGTCCCAAATTATAGGCTGCTTTGGTTTTCTAGTTATATATAGCTTTGTTGTGAACTCTGTCACTTTCATTCAAACTGTGAATCCCAGTTCTGTGCATTTTGGGCTGCTCGAGACCTGTATTATAGAGTTGCAGCTTCCTAGGCCGTGGAAGCTCGCTGGCCACCGGTTTCCTGCCCGTGGTGGATGGTGGCAAGGTAGATAGCAGGGAGATGAGATAACAGAGATTTTTTTTTGGGAAAACGCAGGAGAACTGCGCCTCAATATATTAAGAAGAAGAGATAAATCCAGATCAAAGAGATCTGGACAGATTACAAGGCCTCCTCAGGGAGGCCAGAAACACAGGAAACTAAAAAAATCCATCAAACTAAACAACTCCCTAGTCTCCATGAGATAACAGAGAAAGGAGGTGAAAATGGGATTGGCTGTAATTGCTTGTTCAAACCAAATACCCCTCCTTTTGCCTAATTAGCCCCTGTTACGAGCGCCTATAAATGTTCCCAACCGTAACAATATCTCAAGGTTACACCTGGAAACTGGGGAGAAAAGGAAGATGTAATTCAGTCTGAGTTTTATAATATGTTATTTAGGTGATCATTAAGATAGATGGAAATCACAACTTGCTTGTCAGATCATTTCAAATTCAAATGTGCAGTTTCAAATTCGAATGTGTCTATTCAATAACATCTATTCAATGCTCATCTGCTTTCTTTGTTGTATCAACCAAATGACCACTAAACAATAGGAAGCTAAAAAGGAGCCAAAATAGAGAAATAAAAGACAAAAATACATCTTCACCTAAAAACCAAAATAATTAAGTGCATTACAAGTTGTTAATTGCCATTCATTCCTCAATGTCAGTTACGGCGTAAGGACCTCCTTATAAACGATATTCTTTGTGTATGTTGCGCCATTTATCGCTGAGTTCCTTTCAACCCCCTTCTTCTTCTTCTTCTCATCGTGGACTGGAATGGCAAGTATCTTCACTTTCGATCGAGCGGTGGCCCTTGATAGAGCAACATAAAGTTGACCATGAGAGAACACTGGTTCCGGCAAGTACACACCAACATTAGGAATCGTCTGGCCCTGGGCCTTGTTAACTGTCATGGCAAAACTTAGTCTTATCGGAAACTGCTTCCTTTTAAACTGGAAAGGGAACATCTCATCATCAGAGGGGCACAGAGGTATACGAGGCAAGAAAATTCGCATTCCAGCATGTTGACCAAGGACAATTTCAGCATCAATACTGTTTTTTTGGAAACCACGAACCACCAACCTCGTGCCATTGCAAAGTCCATTAGCAGGGTCTATATTCCTAAGCAACATGATTGGGCATCCAACTTTGAGCTTCAGAACATGCGGGGGTAGTCCATTAGGAGTCAGCGTGTTTAGAAACTCTGATGGGTAATAGTTATTAGGATCATCCACCGCGGTGTCAAAACTATGGTACATCATCTGCTCCCCTTGGAAACGATCAATCATCCTCATATTTATCATATCCACCCAGTCATTCCGTGTAGACAATATTGCTCTTGAAGTGATGTAGCTTGTGTTAGACATGTTTTCATTTAGATTGGGGTAAATGTCATCTATCAGTCTATCAAGGTCGCGGTCATTACCAGTATATGGCACACATACCTCATCTGGAAGACGAACATCACCATCGTTGTTCGCTTCCTCAGTTCCACCACCGACGCGCAACAAATATTCTGCAAACCATGGGTCGCTCTGTGCCCTCATGTTTTGAAACAGCTTTAGGTGGCACATGGATTCCCAGAGGTAAGAACTCCGTAGAGAGGCAGCAACTATCTGAGCCCTTGACCCCTTGCGTACAACAGGAAGTACTTGTCTGAAATCACCCCCGAACACAACAGTCTTCCCACCAAAGGGCAACCTAGACTGTCCCATTATATCACGCATGCTATTGTCTAGCGCCTCAATTGCTTGTCTCTTAGTCATTGATGCCTCGTCCCAGATAATGAGCGATGCTTTTTGTAGCAACTTTGCTGTCCCGCTTTGTTTCGTGAAGCTACATACAGCACCATCATCAATAGTAAGTGGTATCTTGAAGCGCGAATGGGCAGTCCTCCCCCCAGGCAATATAGAAGCCGCAACACCAGATGTAGCTGTTGCAACTGCAATCTTGTCCTGACTGCGTAGTGCTGCAAGCAATGCCTTATACAGATAGGTCTTTCCAGTCCCACCAGGCCCATCCACAAAGAACACTCCACCGTTATTGGTGTCAATGACAGATAGGATCTTATCATAAGCAGACCTCTACTCCTCGTTTAGGGTTTCTTTCAGAGCAACGTCTTCTGTCGTCGGCACTATACTTTCCTCCTCATAAATCTCTCTATCAGTACCATGTAAATCGTCATATCTATCAATGATAGCAGGGAGAGGGAATGTCTTTATGTCTTTACCCATTGACTGCAAAATGTTTCTAATGTCAATCAAGACCATCTGCTGCACATGGATTTTGCTTTGAGTACTACGGTGATAGTCCTCTGACATTGAGTCAAGGTGTCTCTGCCATAATTCTGCCACATCGTTCGGCTCGCAGTATACCAGTATTGTTGCAAACAACCTTCGTAGTGCTGAAGGCATTTGGTAAATAGCGGCTTCGTTGAGACACTCATCTATTGTGTCGTCTGCTTCAAGCAGTCCCCTCCTTTGTGCTGCCTCACGAAAAGTTGGTAGTGTGTCACCATCTACTGTCCTTAGATCCGCATAGGAGGTAGCACCCGTCACATGGTTTAAGAGAAGTCGAAGATAAAAGCGCTCCCCCTCAGCTGGATGAGCAGAGACTATTCTACCAACCTGTCCACCCGTGTTTCGTTTCCTCCTTTGCAACACCTTGCCCTGCTGCAAAGTGTACCACTCAGGAAAATCACGGTAAAGGATGCCCCGAGCCTCTTCGTGTAGCCTATTTGCCTCAAAATATGCCGTAAGCATTGACCTATCGGCACCTGGACGTTGGACAACATGATTTACTTTAGCACGCTCGTGAAATGACACCATATGCATGTTTTCAAGATGGAGCTGCAGTTGCATCACTGGTGGAGAGTTTTGACTTAGATCAAAGCTGAATATCCTCCAAAGGGCTTCTGGAGGGGTCACCCACCTAGCATCTCTATACTGCTTGATCTCATCAACGTCACCATCAGCCTTGTTTGCGTCTGTCACAGCCACAGACGCACGATCGTGGCCTTTGTATATGTATTTGAACAAGTATTTGACAGCCTTGATGCTCCCGCACGCCTCAACATTGATGTGACAGTTGAAGAGCCGGAGGAGGTAAGGGTTGTAAGGGACGACCCATCTGTTGTCCAATTCACAACCTCGAACCGTTTCCTTACGCCCATCATCACGACGCCTATAAATAGGATATGAATCCTTTCCTTGAGACGTTGCATTGCTAAAAGCTCTAGGATAATGGTTTTTGCATGAAGCACGACCCTTAGTGCATGGGCATTTAGGATTTAGCAACCCGCACGGTCCATGCATCATATGCTTGATAACCATCTTGTATAGTTCAGGGTACTTCTTCTTGTCAGGGATCTCAGCGGAGATAAGGTGATCATACTGATCAGGACAAGTTAGCTTGTACTTTCTCTGCATGATGAGTAGGAAATGGACATGAGGCAAACCTCGCTTCTGGAACTCCACGACATAGACATAAGCTCGGATTTTTCCAAGAATATGATGCTTAGTCAATCGCTTCTTCAGTTCCTCTAGTTTTGCACGGAATATGCGAACAACAAGGTCCGGACGATCCTGTGGTGACTGCATAGGGAGAAGCTCTCTGGTTATTTCATCCCAATTGGGGTTGCACGTCATAGTGAGGAATATGTCTGGCTTCCCAAACTTCCGCACAAGGGCCATAGCATCCATATACCGACGTCTCATGTCACGAGGACCACCGATAAATGATGTAGACAGCACGGTTCGCTTTCCAATTTTGTCTGCTCTGTTCTCGCCTTCATGCAAGCTATCTACCAAACCCTTGTATAGATCCGCCCTTAATCTGTCTTGGTTTTTACGTATGAAATCCAAACGAGAGCTCTCAATCTTGATGTAGGTGTCAACCGCGAACTGTTGGAAAAGCCGCTTCCCATGAAGTATTGGATTGAATATACTTGGACGAATTTGGAATCTGTAGCAGTAATAGTCACGTACAGACACGCATAGATGGCTAGGTCGTTCTGCAACAGCAAGGTTTATTAATTAGTGTTGCAAAAAACATATTTAACAAAGGATTATATAAGAATCACAAAGAAAGAACTAACCTGTATCATCATTGTTTGCATCACTTCTCCTATGTTGATCGCGGTACGCGTCTACTTCGTCCATGGAAACATTGGACTTAGGAATATTGGCATGCCATCCAAGTTCACCTTTAGGGAAGAACAATGGATATGATAGTGCATCATAGCATCCATGATATGAACGGATGCCGTGGCTTGATCTATCCTTCCCATGTAGCATAACACTATTACTGAATTGACCTCGACGTTCACTCCCCTCAATCCAAATTGCAGCTACCTCCGAAGTAATGGGTGAATTATATAACTTCTGGTTCAGCGTTTGGTCAAGGTTCAAGGCGATGTGGTAGTCTTCAATGTTATCAACGTGCCCCATACTCCTAAGGTGCTCAGAGTATGGATTTCCCTTAAGTATTTCAACCAATTGTTTAATAACTGCCTTATCTTTCTCAAATTGTTGTTGACGACATTTACGATATCTATGCTCGAGGCTGGGATCATCATCATAGAAGTAGAGTTCAAGGTGTTTATGTTCTGCCCCAACTTCCCTACCGAACGACCTTACGTTGTGGTACATCATGCCATGTGCACGAAACGTATAGATACCACAATCCATGTTTGTAGTCATACTGTCAAGGCAACAGTACAGAGAAGTGAACGAGAAATGGCCGTTAAAAAATCGAATGTTATCACGAAAGTGCCTCGCATCAGCATCTGCAGACTCCCACAACCTCCTAAGCTGGAGCGGTGTCTCGAATGCGGCTAAATTAATCTGTCCATTACGACAACAAAATCCACGTGGTTCATACTGAAACTTCTTCGCTTTGCAGTAATCGCAGTCAGCAACAGTGCTCAGCAAATGTGTTTCTTCAGGTATGTTACTATACACCTTGTCGTACAAGTCAGGTACGTCAGGGTTGACAGTAAAGGCATCTTGGGTTTCATCAATCTCAATATCCTCACCAGATTCACCATCTAAATTTGTTTTGAAAGAACAAGGGATAAGACATACAACTTTAGAAACTTTTAAATCTTATATCCTATATTAAAAACATTACGTAAGTACCTTGCCCAGCGAATAGGTATCCTTCTTCGTCATCATCATCTTCTTTAAAAAGTACAGTCTCATCAGCATCCTCTGTAAAGAGCACACCTTAATCATATTAACCACTAAGAATAATTAGGGAACTAATGATGGAATGAGCTTGTAATTACCATTGGTGGTAATAGTCGAAGATGTCAAGTGCTGCTTCCCAACGTCTACTCCTTCGGTCATTTTGTCACTATTTGTGGCAGGGACTGTACACGGATGTCTTTGTCGTCTAGGAGACTTTGTCAGTATCTTTGTCTCAACATCCTCAGTCACCGATGGAGTAGGAACAAATGGAGTTGGGATCAATTCAGGAATAGCCATGAGCTCGGAGCTAAATAGAGACCCAGTAGGTGCTTGAGCATCTGTTGAACTCCACACAAGCTCCGGGGTAAAAGTAGGGTTCTCAATGGCGATTGAGTCCTGACTTAGCATAACTTGTTGTCTTATTCTATAGTTTTCCCTTGCTCTCTTTTGACATGGTTTCATATTACGCAACGTCCTTTGTTCCTTAGTTTGAGTTGCACATCGAGCTCTTTCTCGGATTCTCTTACGTTCCTTTGGATCTAACACTTTTGAATACTCATGGTGTACAACATTTTCTTTGTTGCGTGACGCACGACGTTTCTTCAATTCATTTTTTGTTTCATCACTCATCGCCGCGTATCGTGCTCTTTCCTTTTCCCGTTTACATTGCCTTGCATCCGCACATCCTACTAAACCATTATAGGTTTTATTTTTTACAACCTTATTGAAATGTCAAATAAGGCATCTTATATTATTAGTAGACATACCTTCAACAGTGATGTTGGACAGTTCTTTTAATGGAGAACGAACATCATTAGTTTGGAGCGGATCCATTTACGTATTTCAGGCAGCCACAAAACCTATATGAGAGGATGAATCACCTTATCATACTTCACCAAAGGATAAGATACGCTCAATTTCTAATCTAATCAGATAACATTGATTCTTAGAGATAGGGAAAGTACTAACGAGCAAATTGGTACGTTCAGTTAAATGGTAGACAATCAATGAGAATCAAAGTCAACATATAAGACTAACTCCAACACGGACCTCTAAAGGGTCCTATACCCTAAATTTAGAGGATGAGGTCATCCTCTACTCCCTCCGGCAGCGTCCTTTAAATGGTCTACTAAATTTACAGGACAAAAATATATTATCAAAGCTGAATTATGGATATGGATTATGGGAGTACTGACTAATATATTGTCAAAGCTGAAGTCAAGTAAAACAGGGTTGAGGAGGGGCCAAGGCAGCAACCAAGAGTGTGAAGAGGAAAATGCCTTTCGTACTACTATCTAGAACTGGTTTATGGGGATGACAGACTGACTGAACAACAGAGCAAGAAGAAAGAAAAATAAAACGAAGAGGAAAACAATAAAACAATATATTTATCCAGTAAGATTATGTTCTATGCCTACCAAGAATGTTATCTTACTCTGAATCTTCTTGCCAGTCCTTTTGTGATTATGTTCAATTGATGCTGCTAAGAATATTAGTGCAGTGGAGTGTGGTGTATACTTGAATCTCTTAATTGATGATTGCAGGAAGTTGTTTTCCATTTAAATGCTCGGATAGGTTGAGCAATCCCATATGTAGTAGATGTCCATAAATTCAACATGTAAAAGCCAGAATGCATATGTTATTATCAAACCAAGTCCATCCTCAGTTGTGTGTTAATAACCATGCTACAGCCTATAACTCTTGTAATGAGAGATTTTTCATATTTTTAACTGGTTTGTGTATTGTTTACTGTCGTTTAAGTGTTATCTTGCTTCTGCCTCCCCCCTCGAAGAGGTGCCGGCGAGTTTCGTAAAAAAAGGGAAGAGGTGATATTTGCTGGTTTAGTTTTTGGAAAGGTTTCATTTTTTTCCAAGAGTGTCGTATGATCTGAGTGCCTTCAGTTAAAGAAGGAAACACCCGTCTCAAGTGTTACTACTGTTGCAAGGTTCAAGTTTTTGTTCCAAAACTGCTGCATCGTCTGGAGTGTTTTGAGATGAAGAATGAAGTGATCCTCTTCGGTGAGCAATTTTTTTGTTCTTTCAATTTGCAAAAATGCTATCATCATTATGTCGTTCCTACCGCATTTTCCACATATCTTTCGTAAGCGGATATTGTTTTCAATAGTTTTGTGATTACCAGGCCAAGGATTACAGTGGACTAAATGCAAATGACATAGGCTTGTATAGATCAAGAACCATGCTAACAGTGATGAAGAAAGATGAATGAAGAATAATGATGGTGAACTTATTTATTAGCTCATAGAAAGGTCACATAGTTTTATACAAAGTGATCACCATTGAGACCGAACACACGACTAATACAAAATAGAGAACAAATCATTACTACTAAGTTTCATCTAAATCATAACTAACAAAGTATCTACTATAACAAGCTAGAATACGTCTCAATCAGATATCACAGTTGTGAGATGTGCCCGTCTGTTCTCAAGAAATTTGTCGACGATACGACGCCTTGGATTTTGAATCAACGAACGTCGAATAGCTGCAATTTAGAACATAATTTGTAAGAAGATGATTATTTTAAATTATTAGCATTTTAATTTTAGCTATAGTTTATAAATCTATTATAAGAACCACTCACTCTTCAAGTGGTATGTAGTGTGATGATCTGGGTTGAAATGAACGGTGCTGTAATCCGAGGTTTCCAAGCATCCTATTGTTAGGATAATAAATAAGCATAAGAATTGAGTTCAAGTTGAAAGAATTTAGGTACAAGAGAAATTATTGTGTTTATTGTTACGACGCAACATAGTTCCAATAATGATGTTATTGTCAACTCTAGCTAACGACCATCGTAGAGCATTTCTTTGCAAGAGGTCAGTCCATACCCCCACGACGATTAGATCCCACCTATAAAAACATTAATGTTGTCTGAATAAGACCTAACAATTACTTAATACTTTCAAAAAATAATGTAGCTATAAATTAGTGTCACCTGGAATCCATTAGTACAGCCTCTCTATACGGCCTTCCACCGATATGCTTTAATGGCTCTAAATGAAGAACTATGCCAATAATGTCTGAGCAATTCACATGTGATTAGTTATCTTTGAATAACTTATACATCAGCCATTAGTACTATATATATATATAAACCATATGGAAGGAATGATCATTACCTACGAACGACTTATGCGGTTGTTGATACACCTTATGGAATGGCATAAGATACTTTGGAAATGGAGGAAATTGGATTGGCTTAATGAATGGCTCCACAATAGTATGTGTTATCAGTCCGATCTCTAGCCCATGTCCAATATTCCGAAATTGAATCCCCTCCCTATTTAGACAGAATCCCACTCCATACAATGTATATGTGCATCCTTGTGTGAGTAAGGCATCGAAACGTGGAACATTATTGCGACTTGAAATTGCTTCCATTTTGGATCCCTAGATATATGGGAATACAGGTCGTATGAGTCAAAGAATTTTATTATAACATGACTATATGGACTCTATTTTAAAGCTTGAAGTAACTCACTGTGATATCCTGTAGGATGAAGTGTTGACTATCATGACGCCTAGGAAACTTAACAACTACCCTCGCAAAGATACTCTTTACGTGTGGTAAGTTATTGAAATCTTGAATATCATCAAATAACACGAAACTATATAAAACACAAACTGTAGCTTAAGTTTGTAATTCATATATAAATGTGACAAGTGAACTATATACTTACGGAGGAAAGGGACGAATGTCTGGAACTGTCCTATTTTGGTTTATTCTACCGGATCCTGCCATTGATCTTGTAGGACCAATCATGACATTATTGCAAAGAAAACATCATTAAAAGGATTAAATGACAAAGTCCATCTGTCAAACAAATAGATTTCTTTTACATCATAATGAAATTACAAGAAACTATTTTGTAGAAAGTGTAGACTCTATCTACGTCTTTGTTCTTTAAGAAACCTAGCATCAAATCGAAGATTTTTCATATAACAATATTTAAAGTTAAATCATAAAATGTAACATAATATGTCTCATATGTTTATCTACATCTTGTGACAGTTGCTGGTGAATAATAGGACAGCAAGCGCCAGTGAAATAGTAAGTACACATTTGCGTCCACCGACAGTAATGAAATGGCATGTAGTCAAAGCTCACGCACCAATAATTTTTTAGGTTGCTTCAGCACTTCATGACAATTGCAAAGCTGTTCTTGTTGGCGAAAGGACTTTTGGCAAGGTTTGAACAAACACCTGACCGGACTTCACTACCCAAAAGAGGATATTGTGACGTTTTCTTTCCCTATGATCAACAGGATTATATGATGCCCTTTTTGTGTCTGGTAACTCATGTCTAGGGTGATGCAGGGCTTAATCCAATCTGTATTGATAAAAATAAATATCAATACATTCACTTTCTACAATCAGTTTTCTACTTTTATTTTTGTATGGCTGGAAAGCAACTGAAGATTTTTCAATTTATATTCCACAGTATCATTTACTGAACGTCATACTGACGTGTTCGTTATTTCCAGAACAAGGCCATCTCAGATAAAAGTAGATGTAGCTTTCATAGGACTTAGTTCCAGCAAAGCAAAGGTTGGAAGTGCACCAAACAATAGCGTTTATACTTCATTCTTATGGATTGGAGAAGCCTATGCAACATGTCAAGCCAGATGACATGCAGATGAGAAGGTTCTGCATCAATAGAAACCAGAGAAAAATCTGTATGTGTCTGTATGACATCTCAGATAAAGCCTGATGATCAGCATGATGAAAGGTGGGGAGTTCTATAGCTGGTTTAAGCTGGAGCTAGCTTCTGAAGTCCGGTCAGGTGTTTGTATGTGTTGCCCTTTTGTATTTCATTTCATGTTATTTGTTCCTTGAACTGTACTTGGTCGTACTTGTGAATAAATATTTTAGCATGGCTGTTCGACTTCTTATAATGTTTATTCGACATCAGTTCATGATATTAGTGTTACATGATATTTTATCATATGAATTTTGAATATCATAGTGATGTTTATCGTTCCGTATCTATATTTTATACTAATCTTTAACTCTCGTGGCAACGCACGAGCACACACCTAGTCTCACTTAAGGGTGTTTCACTTTGTATTGAACTGTAGACATAGAAAGAAGAATTAAGAGAAGCGAAGAAGAATGAAGTTGCGCAGGTGCAAGTGCACCGTACAGAAAGCATACTACCAGCTAATCCTTTCAACTATCATTTAGCATCAACCTCTATATACCGGAAGCATGCTTGTATATAAACTTCATACCCCAATAAATACCCCTAATACACACAAATTTGTCATGTCCATATATATTAGTTGGAATTTTAATTTAAATTTGTTCTCAATACAATTCATTCGCTTTTACAATTTGGTAATAGACATGACATAACAAAACATGTTCAAACTGTAATAGTAGAACAGGTCATTCAAATATTCAATATAATAAAAGAAATAGTATTAAGAACACAAAATGAAAGCATGAAAGCACTAACCAAAGTTTTGTTGGACAATACAGAGCTGCAAAGATGGGTACAGAAATTGAGGCGAACACAATTCCGAATTTCCCTGGATAGTCACAACGACCCATGATTATTATAGAAAACATAAGTATTCACATTCTGAGAAAAGAAACTGGTATTCTCTATCAGAATTTTCATAGCAACGCCAAACTAAGATGACAGAACTGCTATACAATGATGACAGAACTGCTATACAATGTTAAATGTTGATGAGAAAACACAATGGTAAGTAGGTAAAAACTATAGGAACATATTCAAAGATCCTTCTCAATTCGGATGCAGCGACACAACACACTACATGTTTTGAGAAACTAATCATTGCTATTTGCTAGCTCGGTAATGAACAAAATATTTGAAATAAACACAAACTGACCAGGTGAGCAGAAAGGCAAGTCGAAGAGAACATCATATTAAGGTTACTGAATCAATGACAATCCCACTCGCTCCCATAATAATCTTAGATTAGGTTACATAATAAGATGTTTCATAGTTTTGCTCATCAATATTTAACATTCATCAAAGCTGATAATACTTGTTATTTTGCTAATGGACAAAGAAAACTACAGAAGCATTTTGTTTGTCCACCTAAATTTAGTAAACAGTACAAGGAAGATTGTGTGCCAAGCAAAGAACTACATATCCATAAATGGACCACCTAGATGTCTGGGATCAGCAATAAATTCAAAGGTAGACATAATTCATGGAAAGACAGTATACTGGAAGCAACACGAGGTTGTAAAAGACAGATGCTCCATACTTGTGGGCACAAGAAGAAAAAGGCAACACGGATGCTTGAGAGTCTGCACTGCTTGGGATTAACTCTGAGAAAAACAAAATGGTAATTAGAGAAGCAAAGATTAACTCTAAGAAAACACAATGGTAAGTAGGTAACAACTATAGGAACATATTCAAAGATCCTTCTCAATTCGGATGCAACGACACAACACACTACATGTTTTGAGAAACTAATCATTGCTATTTGCTAGCTCGGTAATGAACAAAATATTTGAAATAAACACAAACTGACCAGGAAAGCACGTAGTTTAAGTATGGCGTTGAAAGCAAATAAAACTGGATAACTTAAATTGTTCAATCATGATATATTGCATTGGTGCCTAGTTTTGAATGGTCAGCTTCTTACCAAACAAAGTCTGCTGATATGGAGTAGTGCAACAGTACAAGTAACCCTGACCGCGGTAAGCAGCCAAGTTACCACTAAGAAACAACGAAAATGATACTCCAAAGACCATGCATTAGATTTTAGGACAATTGGTTGCTGGATCCAAAGGCCATACACCAGATTTCCAGGAAAGCACGTAGTTTAAGTATGACGTTGAAAGCAAATAAAACTGGAATGTGCTGAAGTTTACCTTTTTTTTAATTCATCGCTAAAAAGTAGTGCATCGATAGAATTTCGCATGTGCAGTTTGAATTAGACACCAATAATTGTGCACCAAAGCAAGTAGAGGCACACAGAGATGACGAAATGTGCTGAAGAAGAAAAAAGAAAGATAGCACTTGTTGAACTCTGTAATTTCGTTACTTTGGTAACGAAATACGGTTTTGATCGGTCTTAAAAAAGAGTCTTTTTGCAATTGTGAGCTCATGAAACATTAACTCAGATTGCTGATTTATACCAGTAGACAGTTTGACAGGTCAAGCTATCAAGAGCAGTGATCACTTCCACAGTTTGAAAAGGTAAGACTTGACCGAGCCAACTAACTCTAGGAGTGAGTCGAATTAGTAAAAATGACTTAAAAATCAAGATATCCCCTTTCCTACATCTAGTAACCTAAACTAAAGCATGAAACACAATTTATGAAAGGGTCAAACATTATATATCACCACTCAGAAACAGGGGCACAGGACTAAGGAAATATAGTACGAGGATGCTAAACAAAGTAATAAGCATGGAAAAATAAGCAAGCAACAGCCTAGAGAACTATATGACCTGCAATAAGCGCAGAGTGGTTCTTTCATCGTGTGGTTTGTATATCGTACCACCAAATGCAGGAATGATGGAATTACCATACACAGCCTAGAGAATCGCTCTACCAGTCTTGATTCTAAATAAAAAAACTACCTTACTCCTCAAGCGGGAGAGACCGGTGGTGGAGCAACTCGCCGTCGATCTTCACTACTCCCCTTGTAGCCTGCGCAGTCCCGGTTGTCGGCCGAGCAAGCCCCTCCTCGCCTCTGCTGAGCGCCCCCTCGGTCCACTGCAGGCGCGCTCGGACACTGTAGAGGCCCGGCGCGACGGCGTGGTACAGGAACCCGACTCTGGTGAAAACGCGTGCTCGGACGAGATAGAGTCCACACATGCTCCCGGTTTATCTTCATCGAGCTCTATAAGGTGTCTGAGGAAGTGGAGGTCGTGGGGAGGAAGCATGCAGTAGTGGACGACGTGGGGACTGTAGAGGGGGAGACGGTTGCACGAACTGTGCGGGGGTGGGGACAGTAGAGGCCGCACAAATGGGGATGGCGCAGGGCTGGAGGTTGCCGGCGGGATAGAAGATGGAGCGGCGGTGGTAGAGCGGCGGTGGTGAAGCGGCGGTGGTGGAGCGGCGGTTGCGCTGGACACTGGAGGCCGCGTCCGCAACGAAGGCGAACAAGAGGGCGGCGGCGCAAGGCGAGCATGCGGGGGCGGCGGCGCAAGGTGAGCATGCGGGCGGGGGCGCAGCCGCGCAGGGCTGGAGGCCGCGGGCGGGGGCAGGGTTTCACGGCTGAGTCAGGTCCGCCGAGCTTTTTTTTTTGTACGGCCATGGCCTTACGTGTGCTCTGCAGGTGGCTGACTTCACCAGCCGTACTGCGTCGGGGGCACTTACGGCAGCCTTATCTGCCGAAGTCGAGAGACTTCGGACGCAACATGCTGACGCTGTCCGTGAGAAGTCTGCCTCCGACAGCAAGTGTCGTAAACTGGCGGACAAGGTGGCCGCCCTGGAGGAGGAAAAGGCTGACCTCCGGCGCCAGCTGGCGGGGGAGAGGAGGGAGACCAACG
Organism: Zea luxurians; assembly: GCA_029449295.1. Taxonomy (NCBI): domain Eukaryota; kingdom Viridiplantae; phylum Streptophyta; class Magnoliopsida; order Poales; family Poaceae; genus Zea; species Zea luxurians. The sequence continues at coordinate 34,238,888 of JAOPSE010000012.1, read as the reverse complement.
AGGCCATCGCCAAGGAGCAGGCCGCGCAGGCGGAGGCTAGGCTGGCACGGGCGGAAGCCAATCTTGCCAAGGATCTCGCCGAAGACCTGCGGGGGCGGCTCACCGCTCTGGAGAGCCGCGTGAAGGGGGCCGAAGCCGCGGTGCCGGATGGAGCGAAGGGTCTCCGTGTTGTCTCTGGTGCCGATGAAGCGAAGGGTGTCCCTGCCTGCTTTGTCTGTCAGGGCAGGGGCTAAGCGAAGGGTGGCGTTTCTGCCTTCGCTCCAACATTTGCCCTCCGAGGGACCAGTTCGACAAAGTCACCTGGTGCCGAAGACGTCGCTAGATGGCGGAGACGCTGCCCTCGCTCGAAGTGGTTCCGCGGGGGTTTTTGATGTGACCGTTGATGGACATCGTACTGTTGGACTGCGGGTTTTCCGAAGCGTCGCGCCCTGTGGGATTGCGGGTTTCCCGAGGAGCCGCGCCCTGCCTATAAAGGGGGGCGGGGGACGGCGCTGTTTGCACTTTGCCTTCCGCGCTCCGTGAAAACCCTAGCCGCCCGCCGTCTTTCTGCTCCTCTTCTTCTACTGCTCCCTTTGCTCGTCGGAGATCTGGCTCGAGTGAAGCAGACCGCCCGCCGCCGCCGACGGTACGTAGCAATGCCATCCTCTTCTTCTTCCGCCGACGCCACGCCGCCGGCCGCCGCCTCGTCTGAGGAGACGTTGAGTAGCGTGATGGTGGAGGAGCTGCGCGCCGGCGACTCTGTTGATTTTGGTGTGTCACGGATGACGTCGGCCCGCGTCGAAGAAATGCAGCGCTTGGGCTACTTTGGCGGCGGAGTCGCTCGTGCTCCGGGGACGGAGGAAGTCCCCGAGCCGGAGGGTGAGTTGGTTGTTTTCGAGGCGTTCTTCGTCGCCGGTCTCCGCTTGCCTGCGCACCGGTTTGTTGGCGAAGTCCTGCGTAGATTCAACGTTCAAATTCATCAGTTGACACCGAACGCCGTGGTGGCGCTGGCGAAGTATGTCTGGGCGACGACTTCGTACGGCGGACAGCCGTCGGTTGAAGTTTTTGCGAAGAATTATTGCTTGCATTGGCAGAAGAGGGTGGTTGAGGATGGAGTTGCCCAGTTCGGGTCGTGCACATTCACGCCGAAGACCGGCAAGACCACAATGCCAGTAGTGGAGTTGGTTCCGTGCGCCCGCAACAAGTGGGGCAATTGGAATGAATTTTGGTTTTACGTTGCTGAGGCTACTGTCGAAGGCCATGAAGGACTTCCCGTGTCTGAGATGTGCTCTCACTATTACTCTGCATATCCGCCGTTTGAAGTGGCAGAAGAGGATGCAGACGAAGGGGCCCTTCGGTGCGCTGCCGGCCAGAGCAGTGGTCGTGATTTAGTTGAAGAGTTTGTGGCGTACGGGGTCTGGCCCTTGGCGCACGGCTGGGCGCTGGGCGAAGTGTGCCCTCGCCAGATGCCTTTTCACGGAGGAAGGGTGGTGCGAAGTCCGGCCTTTGCACTGAATTTGCGAAACCGTGACCCGGCCGCCTTTGTGCGTGATGCGGAGGACTTGGCGGTGCGGCTCGTGGGGCGGTACGTGGCGAGGACGGAAGGCCAGCGCAGCTTTGATATTCGCGGGTCAAATGAACGTTTGAACAGGGTCTTCGAATTAAATCAGTTGCCGTACAACGGCTACCCTGGTCAAGACGAAGCGGACCGCCGTGGGAAGAAGCCGGCGGTGGAGACTGGAGGCGACCCTGCGCTGGCGGCCGGCCCCCCCTCAAAAAAGAGAAAATTAGGTACTGCGATGGGAGGAATTGGGGTGTCTGATAGTTTTGCTAGAGAGTTAATGAGGACGTGTGCGGCCCCGGGGGAGAGGATGTCTTCGCCCGAGCTCCGGGAGTCTTCGGCTCGGATGCTGAGGGTTACCGGGGGCTGCTGGCCTAGAAATGTTCCTGTCCCCTGCGCGGCTGAGGAAGACTGTTTTACGTCTCGTATGGCTCGTCAGTGGAGAGTTTTTCCTTACGGGCGAAATATCGGTGCTGTTGTGTGGGCAGTGATGGACAAGGATCGTCAAGGGGCGGCGCAAAAACGTCAGGCGACCGTCAGGATTCACGACGCCCGGCCGAAAAGGCAACGGGGAACGGCGAAGGCTGCGGCCTCCAGCGGAGGCAAGCCGCCGCTGGCGGCGAAGGCGGGCGCCTCTGCACCCAGCAAGGCGCCGGAGACAACGGCGGGCGCCGGAGTCTCCAAGCTGACGAAGGTGGTGCCACCGGCCAGCGGAGTGGCGGAGGCTTCGAAGGCGGCCCGAACGTTGCCGCCGCCGGGCAAACGCGTTGCCGACTTCGGCACCGACATTAGTGTGGACGATTATCTTGGGGGTAAGTTACCCGGCCGCCCCCATTTTTTTTTTATTTTTCTAATCGTTGATGCGCTGCAGGGTCGGACGAGGGCCGGCTTGCTATAGCTGTGCCTGCCGGGGCAATCGCGACGGCTGCGCTGTCGTCGAAGGCGAGGGGCGGAACCCTTGGCGCCGGAGGCGAGGTGTCGGCCCTCGCGTTGGTCAGAGACGAGGCTGGCGCGGCGACCCGCCGGCTGAAAGGAGTGACGGAGGCGCTGAGTCAGGCGACGGAGGCGCTGAGTCAGGTCCGCCGAGCTTTTTTTTTTGTACGGCCATGGCCTTACGTGTGCTCTGCAGGTGGCTGACTTCACCAGCCGTACTGCGTCGGGGGCACTTACGGCAGCCTTATCTGCCGAAGTCGAGAGACTTCGGACGCAACATGCTGACGCTGTCCGTGAGAAGTCTGCCTCCGACAGCAAGTGTCGTGAACTGGCGGACAAGGTGGCCGCCCTGGAGGAGGAAAAGGCTGACCTCCGGCGCCAGCTGGCGGGGGAGAGGAGGGAGACCAACGAGGCCATCGCCAAGGAGCAGGCCGCGCAGGCGGAGGCTAGGCTGGCACGGGCGGAAGCCAATCTTGCCAAGGATCTCGCCGAAGACCTGCGGGGGCGGCTCACCGCTCTGGAGAGCCGCGCGAAGGGGGCCGAAGCCGCGGTGCGAACGGAGGCCGAACGGACGCGCACACAGCTTATGGCCACATATCGCGAGCTGGGTGCGCGGACCGGTGACTTCGTGGTGCCGGAGCGAGAGGCCGGGCTTCGCTGTTTGGAATGGGTGCAAGAGGAGCTGCAGGAGCTCCCCACTGTCCTGGGGGGGTTAATGTCGTTCGCCTCCCTGGTCACCTGCGAGGGGGCGATGAACGCACTCTCTCGCGAAGGGTGCCGGCACTATGAGGCCTTCGACCAGGCAGATGAAGATTTTGGGCGAGACATCTATAAGGTCGAAGACCCCGTGGTGAAGGAGTCCGCCGGCGCCCTCTATGACCGGATGTGGGGTCTGTATGGTGGTGAAGTGGTCAGGGAGCGGGCCGAGGCTGCGAGGGCTCAGGTAACGTTGTCGTTTGTTCGGCGTTTGCTGGATGTGGTCTGTGCGTGTGTTTGCTGACTTTTTGTATGTTTTGTTTTAGGCGGAGCGAGGCGAGCGGGTGGACGATTTCGGAGCACTGAACGACGCCCTGCCTGACCCGGAGCCGGCCCTGGAGACCACGGAGGACGCACCAGGCGCCCCCACATCTGCTGCGACAGTTGAAGACCTGCCCCTGAAGGTGGCCGAAGGCGCTCCCGATGCCCTCGCAGCAGCTGCGCCGACCGTCGAAGATCCGACGGCGGAGGCGGTGGAAACAATGGCGGAAGAAGCGGCGGAGACAACGGCGGAGGCACCCTCGCAGGTGGCGTAGTGGTTGTTTAGGGTTAGGGAATTTTGGATGTTGTACTGAACTTTGGTTGCTGCGCAGGTTCAAGATTTTGGGCCTGCGCACGCAACCACTGCTACTGAGTTTTTGGCGGCCTCGACCGCGGAAGGTGGTAATCAATATAGTGGGTCTGTATCTGAGTTTTTTGACTTTGCTGACTCCGGGAGCTCGGTTGAGTGGACTGAGGAGTCGTCGGAGGAGGATTTGGATTATTTTGCGGCCTTGGACGTGGCTGCGGCGGAGGCCTCGCCACACGCCGCGGACGCGTCGGACGTGCCAGGCCCTAGCGCCGGGCGCCGTCGACGAAGGGCGGTTGCAAAACGTAGGGTTAGCGCGGAGGAGCGGGCTCTGCTCCGTGTGAGTGGGGCTGGTCGGCAGGAACTGTTGTCTCTGCCGACCGCCGAGAGTGTAGGTGAAGGGGAACTACGAAGGCTTTTTGCGGGTGAGGAGCTCAGGATAATGTTATTTAATTATAGGGAGATGGGAATTATTCCTAAGGTTGAGCCGATGTAGAGTGTGGTGCCCTCGCTTGTGTATGTGTGTGAAGGCGTTTTGTACTAACTGATTCGTTCGGCTGCGCTGTGCTTGCTTGATTATAATTGGTCTTGGCGTGAATGGTTCGATGTTGTCGTTTCGGCCGTTGTTGTGCTAGTCCAGGTGTACCCTTAAGTGTCTTCTGCACAGATAGTCTTCGGTTTTTTCGCACTTGTTGTGTTAAACCGGCTGTACCCTTAGGCGACTTCCGCGCGGATAGTCTTCACGATAGACTTAGATTTTTTCCGGCTGCACCCTTAGGCGACTTCTGCGCGGATAGTCTTCGCGATAGACTTAGATTTTTTTCCGGCTGCACCCTTAGGCGACTTCTGCGCGGATAGTCTTCGCGATAGACTTAGATTTTGTCCGCACTTGTTGTGCTAATCCGGCTGCACCCGTAGGCGACTTCGGCGCGGATAGTCTTCGCGATAGACTTAGAGTTTTTCCCGGCTGCACCCTTAGGCGACTTCTGCACGGATAGTCTTCGCGATAGACTTAGATTTTTTCCCGGCTGCACCCTTAGGCGACTTCTGCACGGATAGTCTTCGCGATAGACTTAGATTTTTTCTGCACTTGTTGTGCTAATCCGGCTGCACCCGTAGGCGACTTCGGCGCGGATAGTCTTCGCGATAGACTTAGATTTTTTCCTGGCTGCACCCTTAGGCGACTTCTGCACGGATAGTCTTCGCGATAGACTTAGATTTTTTCCCGGCTGCACCCTTAGGCGACTTCTGCACGGATAGTCTTCGCGATAGACTTAGATTTTTTCTGCACTTGCTGTGCTAATCCGGCTGCACCCGTAGGCGACTTCGGCGCGGATAGTCTTCGCGATAGACTTAGATTTTTTCCCGGCTGCACCCTTAGGCGACTTCTGCACGGATAGTCTTCGCGATAGACTTAGATTTTTTCCCGGCTGCACCCTTAGGCGACTTCTGCATGGATAGTCTTCGCGATAGACTTAGATTTTTTCTGCACTTGTTGTGCTAATCCGGCTGCACCCGTAGGCGACTTCGGCGCGGATAGTCTTCGCGATAGACTTAGATTTTTTCCCGGCTGCACCCTTAGGCGACTTCTGCACGGATAGTCTTCGCGATAGACTTAGATTTTTTCTGCACTTGTTGTGCTAATCCGGCTGCACCCTTAGGCGACTTCTGCGCGGATTTGTCGCACGCGAGGGGTTGGGCAAGAGGTTGGTTGGTTGTTGCATGCCATATGAGCAAGAGGTTGGTTGTTGCATTGTGTTGCGCGTGGTGGCTGAAATGGCCCGGGTTTGATCCTCGCGGCCCTGCTTATTTTTTTGCTGGGCGGGAATTCGCAGGGGCGTTGGGCGGGAATTTCGGAGATTTTCGCAGGGCGCGTTGGGCGGGAATTTTGGAGATTTCGCAGGGCGCTGGGCGGGAGTTCGGGTGGCAGAACCAAAAGTGGCAGGCTACCCTTAGAACCTTAATAAGTAGTAGAGATTACACATAAAATCATATTAGTTTAATTCATCCATGCCTAAATTATTGATATTAAATGGAATTCAATTCAAAGTATCCAAACGGACCTTAGATTCTATATATTCGAGAAATAAATTTTATATTTTTATGGATATTAAGTATTCCACTGTCGTGCACCAAATCCTTTGTCGCTTCGACTTCTACAGAAATTTGTGGCAACCGACAGGAAAAGTTTGAGCCACCAAGGATAGAGTCCTAACTTCTATCCCTATCCTAAGTACTCGACAGGGTACCTACCGTAAAAAAAATAGAGAGTTCTTTCCCTATCATAAGTATCAGACAAGGAAATGTGAAACCTACTGTAAAAAAAATTTAGCTTTACTGTCGAAACAATACATTTTTTAGAATAATGAATAGGAGGGGGAGGACCCCTACTGGGTTAGATTATTATAAATGAATAAAAAAATTACACACAAGGAAAAAAAAAGGAAAGAAAAACTTAAATTACAAACCTAGCATGGTACTCAGGAAACATTCTTTGGCCCTATGGATGAGCAACGACATTTCTTTCCTAAGTCTCAACACAATTAACAGTAGTGAGTGAGTCTTACTCAAAAACCATGCATTCCTGGACTTCCATATACATGCAGGGAAGCTGCCTTCTCAAATGTACGTAGAACAGTAGCTTCGAGGCAAGAGTTTTTAGTTGCACCTAAATAAGAGATGACAGACCATTTCCTGGCTTTGCAAAAATACAGTTCTCAAAGTATAAGAGTCCAAAGTCATGTTCTTGCACCGAAGCCCCTCTTTTGTGATTGAGCCGATAGAAAAATTGAAACCAATAGAAATCTCAAATTTAATTTGCAACACATTAATTGCACATGGCACGCATGGCTATAGATGACCATTAAGCACAAGGCCCGCGAGCCCAGCACGAAGTCCGATGTTTGGGCCCGATCCGAACCCGGCACGACCCAGTTCTATGCGGGCCCGGCCCGGCCCGGCACGAATAAGTGGGCCGGGCTCGGACAGGAAACTAGGCACGGTGGGCTAGTACGGTACGGCCCGTTTACCTCTAAACCTGTTAAGCCCTTTTTTTGCACTAAATCGTGCTTATCGGCCCGTTTAGCCCGTTTTCGACCCGCTTTTTCCGTGCTAAACGGGCCGGTCCCGCGGTCTTAGTCGGCCTGGCCCGGTTTTTTAACCGTGCCTAGTGGGCCGGACTCAAAATAGACCGGGCCTCATCGGGCCTGGGCCGGGCCGGGCCGGGCCGGGCGGCCTGTTTGGCCATCTCTACGCATGGCTCGATTTTGTAGTGCTCTTTTATTTATTTCATTTATCACGGCGAACAATGCCTACAGCTGAGTTTTACATGGCAATATGGATTATTGTATCAACTTACAGCCACACAACATCAATCATGTGAGGACTTCCCAGTGTGATCCCTTGTGAGTTGTAACAGGAAATCAAATGGATCAACAAAAGTTTGAAGTTTCTGATTTTTAATGTATTACTAGGAAGGTTCGAGAATACAATAATGAGAATAACTGCCTTCATCTTCGTCGTCTCCGGCCTTCGAAAGCAGGTAAATAATGCATACAACTGATCAGCACCTTTACAAAACAATCTACCGAGTGCAAACTAAGACAAAAAAAATCACATTAAGTAAATAAAAATGATTATGATGTTGAATGACTAGTGAAGGACCCGAGATAAGTAGTTGTTTTAGTTTAGCACCTCTGTAACTCGCCTGCAACTTGTCCTTCGTAACGAAACCCTATAAAGAACACATAATGTCATTTAGGTAGTGTTTGGTTCCAGAGTCTATTTGGATGGAATGGCTCCGTTCCAGATTCTAAGAACAGAATGACTTCGTTCTGTGTTTGGAAGTTAGAACAGAGTCACTCTATTTTTTGTTTGGTTCTAGAGTGATGTAGAACAGAACGACTCATTCTGTGTTTATTTATAGAGTGGAATAGAATAGATCTTCTCCATATATATACACAAAAATAACAATATTACTAATTCAAACAAAAAATAATATAATTACAATACATATATGGTTTTCACGGTCCAAATGTGGAGATAAAAAAATTATAATACTTTAAGCTATTCAAGACTAATGAGTAATGACTAGATTTGACAGACAACAGTCCACACGATTTACACAGTTTAGAACAGAGACGCTACGACGGGAGGGGAGACAACAAGGCCACAGCCCCACGCTGCGACCGGAGAAGAACATAAGCGCCGAACTCTCGAGCGTATATGTTCGAGTGTTTTTCAGGAGCCTAAAGATGCAGTATATTGAAGGAATATTCTTTTTTTTTGGAGCCTATCGATTCTATGTAGAATCAAACTAAACACCCTATATACTAGAATGAAGTGGCTCCATGACTCTATACTCTGGAACCAAACGCTACCTTAATAACAACCTTGACCATCTTAGTGACTAGAAAAGGCAAGAGTAACAAGGCAAATCCATGGGCCTTCGCCGGCCATCATTTGTCCCCATGGCCGGCCGCGACTTGCTCTATGCCGGCAACAACGAGCCCATGCATAGTCTAGCCAGCTCCATTGTCCGCCCCACCAAATTCTTTCCCGAAGTCTCCAGACGAGCTTTATCGGCAACTTACGTTACGTGACGGCTGGGTTGCCCCCGCTCTCAGTGCGGTAGTCGCACTTTAGCGCGAGCTTGGAGACGGCGGGGAAGCACGTGAGGAGGTGGCAGAGGGTAGAGTCGGCGAGCAGCAGATCCCTGACGTCAGGCGGGGAGGTGGAGGCGAGAGGCAACCTCTACGGCTATCCAGCGATAGCCCACAAGGGAGCAACGCCTGTGTTCACTGGAGCTGAGTAGACTAAAGACGAGGCAAGGAGCTTTTAATGCTGATTTGATGATCAAGGATCACGGAAGATTAAAGAGGATTGAAGGGAAAATTAGTTTATTTTTTCCTCAATCTCTTTCAATCCTTTGATCGTCTTGTCACCTAAAACCCTAAAATAAGATTCTTATGGAGAACAGATGCATGGGATGACCTCTTTACAAAATATACGTAAGGCTAAGTTAGTTGAGCTAGTATTTTTTTGCTTCACCGTTCTGATGAAAATGAAGGAAGTGCTTTTGAGACAAAGCTATTTTAAAAACAATATTTGGTACGGCTTGACTAGAAAATATATCTAAGAGATAAAAAGATTAGGAACATGATGAGGGGCATCGACTAACAATGTGTTGCCTCAGAGGAGCCCTTCCAAAGGGACCTAAAATATCCTAGGTGGCTTAGTTTTTTAGACCACCTTATGTTAAACCTATTTAGTCCGAAGCTTAGTTTTTAGACCATCTTGGGTTAAACCTATTTAGTCTGAAGCACGATAAACCATGTCATGCCAGCTCGATGTGTAGAAACGATGATCCAATCCAGCTCTAAAGCACGTTGTGCCTATATCGGGCTGTGCCGGCCCAAGTCCGACCCATATATTTGAAACATATAAAATCCAAATATTATACCTATATAAAGTTTATAGTTTACTAAATTAAAGATATTAAACAATGTGAGCATCATTTGATCACATAAAGTCCAAATATTACGACCAAATAAAGTCCATATCTTACTAAATTATAGAAATTAAACGGGCATCATTGGGTTGCACTGGCCCAAGCCGAATCCATAAGTGCAGGATGTGATGGGGCGATAGATCGGAATTTGAGGTCCGGTCCAGGCCCTCTTTTAGGCCGTGCTAGCCCATCCCATACCTAGGATCGTTCCTTACTTTTTGGAGCCTGGGGCAAAATTTGATATGGATGCCTCATCCATATCATTATGATCAATCTCATCCAACAACTTCTCTGTACGTAAAATCGTCTAACCATTTAACCTTTTTGAGCTATTGTTGACCTCGAATAGTTCCTCAATATTTCAATTTTAAAAGTTTCTCTCGATCGATGCAATCGTCATGTGTACAATAAATAATATTTGATAAAGTAATTGAGGTCATATTATTTCTTGCTAGATCGTGTTTTGGACTCCCCTAGTCACGTCGACGATGGTTGCAGTTGATTAAGGTTTGATAGTGATGCAGCGGGATAATTTTAAATTATTAAAACCAGGTTTTATAAGCATTTTATGCTAATAAATCACGTCTAAACAATACATTTGTATGAGCTTAGTTTGGCACAACTTATTTTCAGCTTCTTCACAAATTTAAGTAGAAGTTCTACCAAACAGACAGCTTCTGCAGCAGCTTATCAGTTCAGCTGCTTCTCAGAATGAACTAAAAGCAGCCAACAAGCAGAAGTGACTTTTCACCGGCTTCTCAGATAAGGTGATTTTTCAACAAGCAGCAGTTGTGCCAAACAGAGCCTAAATCTATTTACAACTTTGTTAGTAAAACCGCGAGTGTAAACAAATTTATACCGGTGATTCTCTAGAAGCCACCAGTGAATTTGCAGATTTTCAGTGGCCTTTCACATGGGCGGAAAGTCAGAAATGCAAGTGAAGATGCATTTTTTTACCGCTGGTCTATAGGCCCTGTTTGGTACAGCTACTACTTGTTGAAAAAGTAGCTTATCTGAGAAGCTGGTGAAAAGCAACTTCTGCTTGTTGACTGCTTTTAGTATATTCTGAGAAGCAGCTGAACTGATAAGCTGCTACAGAAGCTGCCTATTTGGCAGAACTTCTGCTTAAATTTGTGAAGAAGCTGAAAATAAGCTATGCCAAACAGGGCCATATACTAGTGTATCATGCGCGCCCATGCACGCGTGTTGCATAGTAAATCAGAGTGGTTATAGATCATTACTGTTGGAGTTTTTGATACTGTGGTAGAATCACAATTAAGCTGACAATGATGGTTGTAGAATAGATAAACATTATAGTACATAGAACAACATAGACCTAAGGAGTTTGGCACGTTAACTTTCATCCTTGCAGTTCAGTTGTAAAGCAAACAGACAACATAATATACTTTCATCTAACATTGTGTAAATAAGCAAGAAAAATATATCATGTGCAACCACTAAATTATTCTAGGAACACATAACAATTCTTAACATATATAACCATGCAAAAGAAAGTTACAAAAGAAGGATATAGTATAGCATGGGAAAAGTGCGGTGTCTTTTCACACCCATTAAATTATAGTATGTTTCCCAACATTTGTTGTCTGCTAATTTTGGACAATCAAATATTAGATAATACTTTGAAGCAGTGAAGAGGCATGGAATAGAATCATGGAATGATGTAGTAGCACAATCTGTAACTTGCAAGTTGATTTGATGAATGTGACGACTATTAACATAAAAAGCAGTAGTATAATAATTCTTAGCATATATAAGTAGTTAAGAATGTGACATTGAATTTGCAATAGTAGACAGCAAGTAGAATCACCTTGCAAGACTATTTAGGCCGAACAAATTATAGTGATGCCAGGTAGAAAGCTCAGTGGAGAACCAAATATAGGTTGGTAAATGATTACAATGTTTCTCACAAACCATTATTGTTTATGTAAAAAGTGATTGAAAGAATGGTAACTAACCTATCGAAGCATGGAAATGTTTAATCAAAAAGCTGCTAATCATGCTTCATATCGGACTAATGTGGAGCAACATCAGGTAGAAATTATTGGATGCCCCGATCTGCACTGATCAATGTGGAGCAACATTAGGTGATGATACTCAAGAGAGTGCAGGTTGGATAGACATCATAAAACTTATGCAAACCAGAGTCATAGGTAGAATATAAAACATACCAGCGATATCCAAATAAAATGTCAGGTATGTGGCCTAGAACTGGGACCCGCCTAGTCCAATGTTGTACACATGAGTAAATTATGGATGTGTTGTAAGCCAAGTTATATCATTGTGGCCACTGCGAACAGGAAAAAAATACCTATGAATAGTTTGAATACTTGTACAATAATAGAGCACGTATTTGTACAATTAATGTAGAACCTTTTAAAGATATTTCTATTCTAGTATAATGTTTCAGAAATTCATAATATATCAATACCACCCAAACCAGAATTCAATTAGTAATATAAATGAGCTTATTGTTAGCAGTTATCATTGCCATGGAAGCTAGCAAGTACATACCTTTGGCCAATCCACCAGAGCTTCCTCACAAAGGTAGTTCCTGTGTTTGACATATGCTCTTCCCCATTTTGGCTGTGAGTCCACAAATTTGAAGTATTTAGATTCTGTTTTCCCTCCATAATTATTTTGTTTATTTCTTTCATTGGATATCAGGAAACGATGAGTAAGTTCAGAAATTGAACCATAAATTGCAGTCAAATTACTCCGATTATGGCTGTGGCGGTATTGTTCCTTAGTTGATAAAGCCCTAGGAATGAAATAGAATTCAGAAATTCATAATACATCAATACCACCCAAACCAGAATTCAATTAGTAATATAAATGAGCTTATTGTTAGCAGTTAGCATTGCCATGGAAGCTAGCAGGTACATACCTTTGGCCAATCCACCAGAGCTTCCTCACAAAGGTAGTTCCTGTGTTTGACATATGCTCTTCTCCATTTTGGCTGACTGTGTCCACAAATTTGAAGTATTTAGATTTTGTTTTCCCTCCATAATGATTTTGTTTATTTCTTTCTTGGATATCAGGAAACGATGAGTAAGTTCAGAAATTGAACCATAAATTGCAGTCAAATTAGTCCGATTAGGTGGCTGTGGCAGTATTGTTCCTTAGTTGATAAAGCCCTAGGAATGAAATAGAATTCAGAAATTCATAATACATCAGTACCACCCAAACCAGAGTTCAATTAGTAATATAAATGAGCTTATTGTTAGCAGTTAGCATTGCCATGGAAGCTAGCAGGTACATACCTTTGGCCAATCCAACAGAGCTTCCTCACAAAGGTAGTTCCTATGTCTGACATATGCTCTTCCCCATTTTGGCTGACTGAGTCCACAAATTTGAAGTATTTAGATTCTGTTTTCCCTCCATGATTATTTTGTTTATTTCTTTCTTGGATATCAGCAAAGGATGAGTAAGTTTAGAAACCAAACCATAAATTGCAGTCAAATTAGTCCGATTATGGCTGTGGCAGTATTGTTCCTTAGTTGATAAAGCCCTAGGAATGAAATAGAATTCAAAAATTCATAATACATCAATACCACCCAAACCAGAATTCAATTAGTAATATAAATGAGCTTATTGTTAGCAGTTAGCATTGCCATGGAAGCTAGCAGGTACATACCTTTGGCCAATCCACCAGAGCTTCCTCACAAAGGTAGTTCCTGTGTTTGACATATGCTCTTCCCGATTTTGGCTGACTGAGTCCACAAATTTGAAGTATTTAGATTCTGTTTTCCCTCCATAATGATTTTGTTTATTTCTTTCTTGGATATCAGGAAATGATGAGTAAGTTCAAAAATTGAACCATAAATTGCAGTCAAATTAGTCCGATTAGGTGGTTGTGGCAGTATTGTTCCTTAGTTGATAAAGCCCTAGGAATGAAATAGAATCCTAAGTGTTACAGAGAGAAATACCAATATATTAGAAACATATCTGGTGTAATGGCGTTATGATTTGTGGCCATATGGAAAATAAGAAATGACTTCCTTGTTTTGACGTTTACAGACAAATCTGGGCAAGAGCGTATAGTTTTATTGTAAAACAATGGTAAAGGAATTTGTGGCTGGGGGAGGGGATGATGGAACACGCATGTCCTGTGGTCGTTCTTGCTCGACGATGAGAAAGAATGGAGTCAGAGTGCACATTGCGGGTGTCTAGAAACAAACCGTAGCACAGAGGATGCGCGATTCGAAAAGTGTTCTCGTTGTCCTTGCTCGGTGATGAGCAGGTGTGGAGTGGGGGTGCACGAAACCATAGGCTAGACGAAAACCACAACACCGAGGAGTCGAATTTCGAAGATCTTTTCATACCTGCGTCAATCGAAGCGCGATGAGGAATGGCCGCATTGGGACAAGAGCATACACACCGTAGGCCATCGAATGCGTTGAGAACACGCACAGCAATGTCGCTCTCGCCGACGGAGACCATGACACTTCTTCTCTCTACCCGTGTCGATTGTGCGCCGTCTTTCTGGAAGACACCCATGGCATCAGGAGGAGTGGGGGAGCAAGGGACACACTTTGGGCATTCAATCGAGCACTTGAAGGACATAAAACAACAGTGTAGAGCACGTAGCACCTAGGAAGGGGTAGCTGGTTCTCGTACCTCAGGGTGGGATGCGAGTGGCGGCGTGACCACGTCGGTTGGAGGTGTGATCGCGGCACGACACGTGCATAGGGCACAATGCGATCGGCGGTAGGGAGTGCGGAGGCACGATAGCGTTGCTAGGTCGGCGCGGGCTATGTCACAGTGTGGCCGCGCCGCACAGCGAGGCTACACAGGCATGACACACAGTGAGATGGCGGCGTGCGTGGCTGCAACAACAACGAGGCAACAGCCCAGGCGGCTTTTGTCGTAGTGGCGCAGGCGGCGTTTGAGGCCGACGAGGGGAAGGAATACAAACTTCATGGGGGGCGTTCCTAGCGCCATGGACTCGCTTCACATGGATGAGCTTCTGTGGGGGATGAAGCAGCGATGTGGTGTTGGCAGGGAGGGGGAGGGGATGTAGATCTCGCAGCCACGGACTCGCGTCGTCTGGTCTGGAAGCTTCACGGGAAATAGAGACGTCGGGCCGCGTGAGAGGATGTACAGAAATGATCACGTTCGTTGGTAATCGATCGAATGGCTACAAATCTGAAGAGCGACGTGGACACCGCGACGAAGGCCGTTTTGAACCAGCTTTGTTATATAGTAAATAAATAGCTCCGCTGTACTAGTGAAATATGTAGAATTCTATGATTTCTAATTTTTAAATACATCTTGTCAGTATTGACATAGAGCCTCATTTGATGGCTTTCAATCACTACTACAGAGAAGTTTCATATCTTTCAGCGCTACCAAGGCCAGTGGAAACCGATATTTTCGCTTGCGGTTTTCTTAAAAACCGTCAGTAGATTAGAAATAGTTTAAAGTGTGTTTGGTTCATCTTTTTAATAAGATTTGTTGTAAAAATCTGGAATCCCAACTAAACAGGTACACCAACATAATAGATTCATAAAAATATACATGTTTCTTTAGTTCAATTCAAAATCACCTTCTATCTCATTTTTTCTAAATTCCTATCATTCATACTATCATGCTTTTACTGAATCTGTAGGTGACAATTATCATGACCAAATATATTCTAGCTTCTCCACAACCGTGAGCTCGCAACTCACAGCTTGAATCAGTCTTTTTTTAGATATATACAAATAAATCATAAATTCATTTCTTTTATGGCTGGATTCTCTGGAGAAATATTTTTCGTAAACACATAAGTTTCTTTATATATGTTTGACCGAAACATATTACAAATTTGCAATTCAACTGTACGATGCGGTGCACAAGGTGGTGCACTAACCTTGTGATTGATACAGGCGAATATCCGCTCTAGGAAATACGGAACTTTCACGCGTGTCCGTGGCGGATGCAGGCGAATACCTCCATTCACGCTTGACCACCTGCATGCGACACACGGTAGCTGCACGCTATCCACGATTGTACTGTTTTTCATTTATAAAATCTAGGTCAGACATTATTGTTTTTAGAATATCATTATTAACCAAACAACTATTAATTAAATTTTCTATTGAATTTTGTGTCAGAATCTCATAATCTCAATATAAACTGATAATGAGATTTGTATTGGATTTTATGTTGGCATCGAACTTTTTAAAATTTGTAGGGAACCAAAGGCCACCTTAATATTTCATTTTCGAAACTCGAGAAACTGTCACACTATGTAGTATATATATATACTAGTTATTTTCTTTTCTCTCCTGTTTGGCTGTTTGATCTTGGTAACACTATCGGTTATAGACAAGAGGGAAAAAAAACAGCTCTCACTTAGATTATCCCCACTATACACATGTATTGTACCCAAGCTATTGTAACTTGTAAGTACCTGCATAGAGCTTTCGCCACACGAAACAGACTCGTACTAAAAAGAACCACGAGTGGTTAAGCGCCAAAGCATAAAAAACAAATAAAGGGAGTTATAGTTTGGTGGATGCGCTGTACGCACACTGATGGAGCCACAGATGAGACAAATCCTAATCATGATCACAGATGCACACTAAGCATAATTTATAATTCAAAAGGGCAAAGAGATTTATCGAAAAATGTAGTGCTTGACAATCAGGGGCACTCCTACTCATGTTCTTTTCTTTTCTTTTTGCAAGTAGGGCGCTATATATTCGGCCGGATGGACTGGACACCTATCGGTCTCGCTGTCATCACGACCAATAATATACGTTCAAAAAGATTACGCGGGTTTGTTATTACTCTCTTTAGAACGCTCCAGACATAATGTGTCGTTTGGTTCACGATACGTAACGTAAATGACAACGGTAATGATTCACATTTAAGTACCCGCGATGATAAATTTGAATACATATGTATCAATTTTTAATGTGGTATTCTTTTACGGTTAAAGTTAAAACAACACGATTTAACGTTGTCAGTTATTCATTACTTTACAAATATGTGAACCAAACGGTATCTAAATGGTTATTAAATCACCACTAACTTAAGATTTCCTTTGCTTAAAGGTAGTCTAATCATCTAATGATTGCTACGCCGTACGGATTCATGCATCACCTCTGTTTCTGTATTGGGTGTAGTTAAACAAAATAATACCCTCGCATTAAAAATATAGAGAGGTTTAATTTAGAGCAAAGATGTTCAAGGCTACGCGAGGCACCAACATGTATAGGGTGATGATGTCAATTTATTTCTCTTCCTCCGGTGCTCTTTATATATAGATCACGGTCGGTTTTGAATATTCTCAATTTACTCAATATGATTGTAAATGGAAAAGAAAAAGGTGCCTTTTTTAAATGAATGGGTCAACTATAATCGTCAGTGAAGAAATTTATGAGGAAAACACACACAATTCGCTCCACCATGCCCATTAAGCCATTATCCTTTGGCCGTTGAAGGCATAAAGTGTGAGAGAAGCCTCGGGGTCTAGGATTTGATTTGAGTAGTTTGTTAGGTTTGTTAGAGTACCTCCTCCGACAGTATCTTAAATCATCACTCTATCTTATAATATATATAGTACTTAACTCGTAAAAATAGCTCCAATAGTGTATTATTTTATATTTTTTTATCAAAAATATAAAGCTGACCATGTAGTGACCCAAATATACTGCATCTCAGATTAGTGTTCTATCCTTGTTTTCTACATCATCCTCAATCTTTTCTTTCCTAATAATATAATTTATTTTCTAAAATACATGATTTAGGGCTTAACCATTGGGATTTAATTTATTTTTAGTACCCTAAACACTTGGAATGATGTAGTATTTTATTTTTTTGACAAAATATTCTGACACCATGGTTGATCCTCATGCTTGTGCCTAATCTACTACAACATCTATAGCAGATCTATGTTCACCATAGTTTTATATTTGCCCAATGTTTGCTCCCTCATGAAAACCTGGTTTTGCTAGTCGTAGGGATCCCGAAATCACCATAGGTCTTCATCTTTATAAGGTAATGAGTTAATAGAGAAGGAGGGTTTAATGAAGAAACTACAATTGTTAGAGACACAGAAAAAGACAGTATGTATAGGCTTTGGATCAGAACATAAAAAGGAATGATGGGTGCAACACCACAAAAGGCTTTTAATAAATTACTCATTGAAATGGATATCCCATAATAAGTGATCAAATAGGATGTTGGGTGGATCTTGTGTTCAGTTAGTGCGAGGACCTCATAAGGAAAATATATTCAGTGGATGATTTAGTTTGAATTTTGGTGTTTGATGATCAACATAAACTTTACTAAACTTTCCTAACTAAATTAGATCATCTCACCTAAGTAAGCACAAACTCTTATTAATTAACAAGATTAAGGAAATTTAATGTGCTTAGTTGGATAGTGTCAGTTGAAGTCAAGTGTTAGTGGGAACTCGCTCTCATGGGTGTAGACGTTTCAGCGGGATTAACTACTGAGTAAAACATGCAAATGGGTTTAGCTTGTGGTAACTCCATCGACTTGATTAAGGAGGAACCTTCAACTGAACTATGTAGTGATCATGGAGTTTCAACTCAAGCAAGGGGTAAGGTCACTGTGAGTGCTGGATCTCAAGTGGTATAGCTCGCTAGTAGCTTAGAACTATTAGTTGGGACACGATGCTTGAGTAACCACCCATATAGACCACATATCTTGTATGGAGCGTAAGTTGAGTATTTGATGATGACTTGCTTATCATGTGGATTCAACTCATGATGTCATGCATGGTAGCTTGAAAGAGTACCTTGGTCCATCTCTAGGCCATTCGTTGGTTTGAAAGTCGCATTGAGGAAAGGTCGAAACCTTGAGGTAACCCTTGCCTAGGCATGGGTATGGAGGGTTGGGCTTAGTCTTTATATGAGTACAATTGTACACCTCTATAGAAATATTTTTGAATGTCTGAAGTCTTTAGACGAAAATCTTTTGGTTGTTCTTTGTTTTAGACTTGATGTAGTGAGAGTTAATTAACTTGCGATTGAGATGCAATGTCAACTACTCGCTACTTGTACAACTTAGTTACTTATGAATCTCATGAGCATGTAATTTACATAACACTTGTGATGTTTTCTTCAAATTAAAAATTCCTATTAATTTTTATTGCATCTAATAAACATCTTCTATGTTGGAATATGTCCTTTGAGTACATTCATACTCACAGTTTTGTCATTAGCTTATTATAGGTGCATTAGGCTTGGTAACCACCCAAGGCAAACCTGGATGAAGTCGAAGGTTTAGCGGGTGATGGGATGGGCTTCCCTCGAAGTTGTAATCACTTCGATGTTTAACGACCTAGAGTACACTTGAAACTAGAATAATTGTTTATGTTCCAAAGTTGGGTTGCATTTCAACTTGTACCTTGTACTCCCTCTGTTCTTTTTATTTGTCGTTGTTTAGTTCAAAAATGAACTAGCTGGCGACAAATATTCGAGAACAAAGGTAGTATTTTATAAGCTAATCAACTTTGATTTAAATGTTTTCAAATTAATTTGTTTGCAAGGTAAGTAAGCTATATGATGTCTTGATGATTGTTTCATGGTGTGTAACTATACATTTCAATCCTATTTGCATAACCTAAGCAAAAGGATTCTACTGGTTGCAACTCTATGGACCTCTGCGTGACCTAGAGATTAGCACCGTGTTAATTGAGAGGACGATCTGGGGTGATAGAATTGTTGGCCACCACTACCGCACACAGCTACTTTGCCAAGTTCCTGAAGCACTCGACAAAAGCGTTATCAAGTGTGACACTCGACAAAGAAGTCTTGGTGAACTGTACATCAGCAATGGCTTCTTTGCCAAGTGCTTTTTGTCGAGCACTCAGCAAACACTTTGACGAGTGCCACCTCGTTCCCGATAAAGAAAAGTTGCCGTCACGACGTCATGTGACGGTGACAGAGACTTTGCCGAGTGCCACCCTTACACTCGGCAAAGGCTCCCTCTTTGCAGAGTATCTTCTGTACCAGCCCTTGACGAAGAAGACCCTTGTGGGTCCCTTTGCTAGTTCCTTTGTCGAGTGAATTAGGAGGCACTCAACAAAGGTTCTGTCTTTGCCGAGTGCCAGCTAACTAGCACTCGGCAACGGGAGCATAAGTGGGACCCTTTGCTAGTTCCTTTGCTCTCGGCAACGGGGAGCACAAGATGGCTTGTTTGCCGAGTGTCTCGGCCATAGCACTCATCAAATACGAAGCTTTACCGGTTTCCAGGTGTGCCTTGTTTGCCGAGTGCTATGGCCATGACACTTAGCAAAGTACCTCTTTGCTGAGTGTTACACTCGACAAAGTGACCAAAATACCCCTTTTTTATTTGTTTTTGCTATTCCATCTGTTGGGGGCCTTCGGCTTCCGAAGGTCCTCAAAAACATGATTTGACAATGTTTGTCAAGTGGAATATGTGAATAGGTATCTTCGGAATTGGGTCACGAACATACAAGAATATGGTCAAGACGAAGCTTGAGTAGGACGGAAGGCGATCATGACGAAGGAGAAGATGATCACGAAGCTATGCGCAGAAAAAGCTTCGGCATGACAGCAGAAAAGGGGAACCGACTTATATGATGAAAAGCCAAATTAGACCTCGAAGAATCACTATAGAGTTATTGATAAATGTAAAGGGCATTAATGTAATTCTTCACGGGCTGCGTCCTGTGCCTATAAATAGATGAATAGTACTCCCGTACTGTTCACGCGGATCTGGCATCTGCTTTTCGCATCACGCCTGTATCTTTACTTTTCGACAATTTAAAGGTACATTTGTAATTTGTTATTATGACTCCAGTAATACAAAATAGAAATAAGTTGATGATAATATTTGTATTATTGTTGGTATTCCATGTACATATTCTTCTTCATCATATGTTGGACTTACGAAGGTCTTCTCCTTCACAACCTTCGTCTGAAATTCATTATATTCGAAGGGATATAATGTCTTAAAGGACAAAGGACTTTAACATTTAACACTTTTTATGTTGCCTTGTTCTTGACTCTTAGCATTTGAGAACAAGTCACCAACATCATCCAAACAAACAAAATATATATCACATAATCATCACATATACATCATAAATATCATAGAACCATCACATACATCAAACACACAACATAGCTCACAAAGATCACATGTTTCTTCACAAAGCCACAAGTACCACAAAATAGTTCACAACACTAATAGGTACTCACATAAATAAGTCCACAAACATCCAATATATGCCATAAACATGTCTCACAACTAAGTTTAGAAGAACAACATCGAGGTGGGCAGCTGGACTGGTTCGGTGATGGGCTGGGCGATCCATGAGGGTTGTTGGATGCCGCAAATTGTCATTGAACAGAGAAGAGATTGCATGTGTTATACCAGATAAATATATATCATGCACGACTAGAATTGCGATACTCATAGGAGTATGGAACTTAGCAGGTTCAGCAGGAGGGAACAATGGAGGTGGTGGAGCAAAACCATGTGCGGTACCAAGGCTCTGCATGTACTGGAACATCTCTGCCATCCTCTGCTGATATGCCAAGCGAGCTAGCCGCTTCGCCTCCTGCTCCGCCCTTAGCCTCACCTCTATCTCCATCCGTTAGCTCCTCTCTTCTTCTAGTTGGGCCTGTAATATTTCACCCCAATGTTATGATAACTCAAACAGAAGGTATATAACTCAAGGAATGATGAGTTAGAG
Organism: Zea luxurians; assembly: GCA_029449295.1. NCBI lineage: Eukaryota > Viridiplantae > Streptophyta > Magnoliopsida > Poales > Poaceae > Zea > Zea luxurians. The sequence continues at coordinate 34,217,881 of JAOPSE010000012.1, read as the reverse complement.
AAGCACTAACCTGGAGTTGATGTATTCGATGATGTGTGTTGTCTTGTCGAAGTCATATGGCTAGGCTCACGCTCGTGATCCTTGCTCGCACCTGATACAAAATGGGAGCGGACGATGAGTCGATTGCCCTGTCAGCAATCCAGTACCGCCCATGCCTCTTGCCTCCTCTAACTCTTATGAGGACATCTCCATCAAAGTCCTCGATCATTGGATCATATTCTGGCCCATGGACCTTCTGTGCCATGGCAGTGTACTCACTTAGGCGGCTGTAGACGATGGGGTTGCTATATGCCCCGGGCCCGTCCTCCAGGTTGTAGGGGATGTCGGACGTCGCCTTGCCCTTGTGGGCCATATCATACAACGAGAAGATGGAGCAAGGCTAGCCACCATGTGACGCCGACTGCAAGAAAACCAACGAGATAGTTAGAAATCATGCCTAAACGAATGTTATATACCTAAATAAAAAGAGTATGTACCCATGCTTCTGCATATTTTCCGAGCCTGCCTTGGTGGTGGGAGGAACCTTGCATCATCAGATGCAATTCTCAAAAAGCGTTGTGCGCCTCATCTCACTCAAGCGAGCACCACCTCTCCACCATTTGCTCACAGCACTGAGGATGCGCAGCGCACCAATGAGGAATCATCTACAAAAAAACAAGTACACAACATATCAGAAGATAAAATTAAGCAAATTTAATACGAATATTGAAGTTTTGTATTTACTTGCAAGTACTGGTCCCGAGTCAACGATATGGTTCAAGCGTCCATCTTGGTCACCTTCTCCCAAAGATTGGAGCCATGGTAAGTGACGATGGCCTAGATTCACACCTCGTAGTGCATGTCCACTTTGAGCTTCTTACAGCTCGTGGTAACCACCACATCCACCCTGCCTCGTATTCAGCCTCACATTTGAAGAAATTCTGCATACAAAGATGATGTATACATACATTATTTCAAGAATGTGCAAAGAATGAGACATATTTAACAATATAGTGCGAGGAATAATTACTGTCCCACTCTGCCTTGTTGTTGAATTCCCTGCCGTCCCGATCTACTGCATGGGGCGACAGCATAGTGGTCGAATGTGTAGGCGGGGCCCATCACTCTCGCATACTCAACAAGTCCAAGGAAGTGTTCCCTGCACAGAAGGCCGAGGATGCCATTGGGGTTGCGGCCATGACCCCCAGCATTCTACACAACCTTCTAAGACCTATCCAAGTGATAAAGAAAAGTATTAGTTTCTATTATGTATTTGAACACATAATATGAAAAAGCAGTGACAACGTCTAAAGTTACATGCCTCTCCCCATCGGGTCAAATCAGCAACCGCCTGTCACGAAGTATGGTTGCTGAGGGAGACTCGAGGGACCTCGCAAGTAGACATTCCTTGAACCTGAGGTGTTCTGCTGAGCGTCGTCCTACTGCGTCGCATCAATAGCGGCCTGCTGCTCCACCTGCTGCTGAGCGTCGTCGACCTACTGCACCTCCTCCTCCGTCCTATGGGTGCTCCTCCTCCCCCTCCTCATCCTTATCCCACCGCCCACCATCTTTGTCCAACAACCTGTAATTAAGAGTAAGGAAATTATAAGTAAAAATAAAAAAAGATGTATTTAGAAACAGATGCAAAATATATAAAATATAGCATTACATCAATTAGAAATAATCTTCATATGTGTTTGGGTTAGCCGGATCATAAGTCTCATCATCACTATCAACCATTTCATAGTTAACACCATTTGAAGGCGCAAGTTTGTCATTACTGTCATTATCTTCAAGTATTTCTAAGTCATTCTTATTTTACACATCATCCTCCTCCTCATCAACATCTATATCTACTTCCATTCCGATAGCTTCGGTTAACTCTATCTCAAATCGCCTTTCTAGCCCATCTTCTTGGAAGAACTCTCCATCATATGTGTCCGGGTCTAAGTTATTGTTAGGGACTTGTTCTCAAATGCTATGAGTTAAGAACAAGGCAACACAAAATGTTAGTGGTTAAAGTTCTTCATCCTTCGAAGCATTATCTCCCTTAGGATATAATAATCTTCAGACGAAGGTTGTGAAGGACGTACCTTCATCATCACAGTGTATATTAATGGAAGTATAAGCATATAACGCATGAGAAATAACATGAATAATCTTATGACGTTATTAGTATATCTTTATTATATCATCATGGATGAACATGAACAATATTGAATTACATTTGTACCTTCAGCTTGACAGAAGGCAAAAGTTCAAGTATGACACGTGAGTGAATACAGGTCAGCGTGAACAATACGATGTCACTGTTCATCTATTTATAGGCACAAGACGCAGCATGTGTAGAATTACATTCATGCCCTTGGCATTTACTATTGACTTAAGGATAATCTATCAAGGACTAGATAACCTTTTCCCCTTTAAGTCGGTTTCACTTCCCATTGCTGAGCCGGAGCTTTTTCACGGGTAGCTTCGGCACTGGTTCATCCTTCTCTGAAACCACACTCTTCATATTATGTGTGTTTTTATCCCATGTCCGAAGGTTTCTGTACATATATTATACTTGGAAAATATGTTAGTCGTGTTTTTGAGGACCTTCGGAAGACGAAGGCCCCCAATAGTAGCCCCTCGCAGTATTAATTTGTTATAACAATAAATTCAGACTGCGACATGAACGAAGGCCTTAAGCCGAAAGTCCAAAAAAAACACCTTCCCTTCGCTAGAATAGCGAAAGTCAATGACAGATGGGGCCTGCCAAGTTGCAGGGCACTAGGCGTATAAATATGAACTCATAGCGGCAATATTTGATACGCCATTTCTGTTGTTTACGTTATTTTCTCAAATTTTTAGCTTTTGCTCACTAGCCCTTGTTTGATTTTTGAGCTTTTTGAGCTTCAGTTTAAAGATGTTTGACCCATGTCTGAGGAGAAGAAGATGACTGAGGAGAAGATAACTGAGGAGAATAAGCTATATGAAGAAAAGAAAGTTGCGGATCCTTTCATTGCTGGATTTTATGAATCTATGGCGAAGACAAATACAGAGAAAATTACTAAGGAGATCATGGAGGGTTTGTCCGAAGATTCTGATGACAGTGATAGTTATGATGTGGAGAGTGGGGATGAAGACTCTGAGGATCGGCCTTGGCGGCCAAGCCATACAATCTTTAGGAAATCAAGCATCAAACAAAGTCATTGACGCCATGAGGGGGAAATATTTCCGCGATATGTCCATTGTGAGGGTTGGAGGAGACAACACTGCCCCTGCTCCTGAGGAAAACGAAGTTGTTATTTACTGAAGCTTCTTGAAGGCAAGCCTTCGGTTCCCGCTGAGTAAATTTGTGGTCAAAGTATTAAAGATATTCCAAATCTTTCTCCATCAGATTACCCCTAAAGCTATAATCAGGATGGGGATATTTGTCTGGGCTGTAAGGAGCCAGGGGCTAGAGCCGAGTGTGAAGTGCTTCTGCAACATACACGAGCTTTTATATGAGACGAAGGCTATTGGTAAAGAACAATACCACAACAACTTCGGTTGTTACGGGTTCATTGCCTGTTCTAATGCAAGCCACCCGGTGCCAACATTCTAGAAAAGATGGCTCGGGGCCTAGATGGAGGATTGGTTTTACGTTAAAAATGATTTAATTAAAAGAGAAGACATCAAGGAAATCATCCAGCGCCCCATCTGGTCTCGCTTTGGCCTCCGAAGGCCGAAGGTGGATGTTGATGACGATGTTGAAGCATGTCAGAAGGCCTTTAGTACTGTGTGTGCCTTCATTGGCACGAGGGATTTGATTCAAGAGCACATAGCCTTCAGGGTATGGCCACTTGTGGAGAGCTAGGATATGCCGAAGGAGACTACTGCCGAATCTAGTGAAGGTGGTCTAGTCCGATTGAAGTATACCTTCAGATTTAGGGAGAAGTTTGATGAGCCAGATGATGACTGGTTGAAATGTATTGAAGCTACCAGTGACAAGCTGCTTGGAACATATTCCAAGGCCAAAGATGATGCCTTGTCCGCAGCCTTCAGGGGCCGGCGGAAAAAAAGATTGAACAGGGTATTCGATGCGATCGGCTTCGTATACCCTAATTATCACTACCCACTGAGAAGGCAAGGGAAAAAGAGAAAAGATGTTGCTTCGGCCACCACTGATGTGTCGAAGGGCAAAAAAGTGAAGGTTTTGACCCACCGGACGCGTTATATTGAGCCAGCAGTAGTGCCTAAATTTGGCGAAGGGGCCTCTTCAACTGCTGAAGCAAGACAAGCTGCTCCAATTGTGTAGAGCGTTGAAGAGCCGATTGTAGTGCCGAAGGTGCCTACAGTCGGGCCAACCGAAGCTAATGATGATAAGGCCGAAGAGCCATAGGTGGAAAAAGTGATAAAAATGCCGGAAATCCTTAGCCCACCGGCAAAGGCAGATTTACTGAAGATGCAAAAAGCTCCTGCCGCAACTCCCAAGAGGAGGAGGATGGCCAGCGTGCTAGACGTTGTTATGGAGACTACAAAGGCCTTAACCCCTGCTCCTATTAAGAAAGTTGCCGAAGTTGCCAAGGGCTAGGCCGAAGCCGAAGCTGAGCCTACAGTGCCCATTGAGACGAAGGCTGTCACGCCTAAAGACAAGGTTGATCAACAAACTGCAGATATCAGCATGGCAGCAAGGCAAGACATGGCAGAAAAAGCAAAACCTTATGTCCCAAAGCCCTAGTTGAAGATATTGATTACATTTTTCGACATGCTTCGGAGAAAAAATTATCCGAAGAAGAAATCGTGGCAGCAAGACATTATGCTCAAAAACTAAAATATCCGAAAGGAGCCTTAGTGTTTAATGACAGTAATGAAGATGATTTCCTGTACTGTCTCGCGGATAACAAAGAAATATCCATTTGCCGGGAGATAGCTAAAAGTATGGGATTTCCAAAACTTGAAGAAGGCCTTTCGGTTATGTCGAAGGATGATCTTGCTGATAGCCTGGCATACAACAGTATAAAGGTATGAAAGTTAACCTTGAAGTTGGGAATGAAGTATTTTACTTGTCATGCTCAATTCTTTATTCTTCTTTATAGGGTTTAATTCTTAGTAATGCCTTGAGGGCACAAAAAAGCGCCGAAGATGAAGGTTGTACAATAGCCCTTAACAACCTTCGCTCAGAGGTGATTGAGCTAAGAAATGAAGGTCTAGAGAAATACAAGATTTTGATTTCTTTGGTAAATAAAATAAAAGAAGACGAAGCTCAATACAAAGCTCAAGCCGAAGCCCAAAAGGCTGAGGTTGAAGACCTTCGGAGACAACTGGCTGAAGCTAATGAGAGGTGTGCGCTCGCACAGGCTAACCAAGAGATCAGTGAATACTGGAAAAATAAGCTAGATAAAAATGTTGAAGAACTTCGCGAATCCAAGGAAAGGTGCTTTGAGAAATCCTTGGATTGCGTGAAGAAGTTAAAAACTAGCTTTGCAAAAGTGGGCACCTACTCTTCTGAAGAAAATTTCATACGAGGCGACCCCAAGGGCGTTGTTGAATGGATAAGCGAAGAAGCTAAAGCCTTCGAGGAAATTTTGAATGATTACGGGGATATTTGTGCGTTTTCTGACGCGCGGGGAATCTCAGCTATTCTAGAGAAGGCCAGATGCGATCATGTTAAGGCTATAGCCCAGGCTGAAGTTGCCTTCTCCATAGAGGATACGAAGGATCCTTCAGCCGAAGCAACTTTAATGGGCAGGAAGTTTTATAACGATGTCTAGTGAACGGTGGCCGAGAGCTGGCCCACGAGATTATAAAAAAGCATGAAAAAGACACCCACGACGCCCGGGTAGAAGCAAAGCGAGCTGAAGAGGCTGCTGAACGCGAAAGGCGTATAGTTATTGTTTTTTGATTATTTAGCTTCGGTACTAGTTTTGTGGCTTCGAACTAATATGTTTACTTACTTCAGCTGAACTATCCCTGCCTCCAGAGCCGTACAACCCCCTAGCTGATCCAGGAATGAAGGAAGCACTGGAAATTATAAGCATGGCGAACTCCATTATTGACGAAGTCGTCGATAAGCTTTTGAACGAAGTTGTAGAAAAAGTCCTTAGAGAAGAATAGATTTTTATTGTAATAATATTTTGAAATGCTTGATGTATGGAACAATGGAAGGAAGATTAAGCTTCTACTGTAACAAAACTATGTAACATTTGATGTATGTAACATTGAATCAAATATGTAAATTGTTGTAATTTATTTCTTTGCGATGCATGAAACGTACACACATACCGCTTTTTGAGCCTTCGGCGAAAAAACACCTTCCCTTCTTTTCATGCTTCGTAAAGAAGGAAACCCCTTCTAGGGCAGATCTGATAGAATTGTCACCTGAAGCTTGCTTCGTGCCTTAGCACATTTTCATTCAATCGAAGTATTTCCAAGGGTTTGCTTCATATCCAGTCTTTCTGTTGATGCGGTATGATGCATGATGTGATGCTATGCTAGATGATGCGATGATATGATGCAATATGATGATGCTTTAACACCCACACATATGCCCACACTGGTACGCGGAAGACTACATTCCCTTAGGAACATCTGTTGAGTCTAAGCTCTGCATCCTCTTAGGAACGACTTTTGAGCTTCTTCACCTTCTATTTCGGTGGTATAAGTTCTGCATCCCCTTAGGAATGACTTTTAAACTTTTTCGCCTTATATTTCGGCGGTATAAGTTCTGCATCCCCTTAGGAACGACTTTTGAACTTCTTCGCCTTATATTTCTACGGTATTTGGCTCTTCATTCCCTTTGGAACGACTTTTGAGCAGAAAACTTATGCTGCACTCCCTTAGGAACGACTTTTTGTAGCTTCGTCAATTTAGGCTCTGCATTCCCTTAGGAACGACTTTTGAGCTTCAGAATCTACTTTGTTTCTTTAAGAGTCGTCTTTCGGGCTTCGTAAATCTATAAAGAAGATATATTTCATTCTGGTGTTTGCAGAATTATTACAAGAAGTTGAAACTGAATTCTTCATTACTTGTTTCTCATACAAAAAAGTAAAATGGCATAAAAGACAAAAGTGCTTCAAAAAGTAGGATATTCCTCAATATATGTGCTTCGATTCTGGTATAGTTCTGTTGACTGTACGAGCTTCGGACTTCTCCCTGAAGTCACGTTGTTGTTGGGAGTGCTGGCGCCCTTCTGGCTGCTAGCTTTGTGTATGAGCAGGTGGCAATGGTGGTGGCAGTGGAAGCTGGGGCCAAGAAGCTTGTGAATGGCTTGCCGAAGCAACAGAAGCTACAGGTTGATTGCCCACATATTCTAGTATGTAAGGAGAGTAGCACGAAGCAGTATGTAAAACTTAGTTTGGCTGGTTCTGTCGGGCTTCTGCTTCGGCAATCTCTTTTTGCTTCTGAATGGTAATCTAGCACGTTCTTGTAGTGTGGCCCTTGTCTTCACCATAGAATAAGCAATAGATTTTTCTAGGCTGATCCCCACATCTTCCTCTGAAGCCCCTGCCGCCTCTGCCCCTTGGAGCTGGTGGCCTGAAGGAGCTTTGTTGCTATCCTGAAGATTGTGAGCTATGATGTGGCCTCTGAAACTGGCTTCCTTTGTCATCACTCTGACTAGAGCTATAGATTGACCTGACATGCCTAGGGTGGATTCTTCCTCCAAAGCCCCTAGTCATCTCAGAAAACCTATAAGCTTCTTCCCTTCTTTGGCAGAAATCATTATCAGCCCGGATGTACTCATCCATTTTCTGAAGCAACTTCTCTAGAGTCTGGGGGTTTCCTGGCGAAGTATTGAGTCGTGGGCCCTGGCCGAAGACCCTTGATCATGGCCTCAATGACGATTTCATTAGGCACTGTAGGCGCTTGTGCTCTTAGACGCAAGAACCTTCGGACATACGCCTGAAGGTACTCCTCATGGTCTTATGTGCACTGGAACAAGGCCTGAGCAGTGATTGGCTTCGTCTGAAACCCTTGAAAACTGGTGACCAACATGTCCTTAAGCTTCTGCCACGACGTGATTGTTCCTGGCCGAAGAGAAGAGTACCATGTCTGGGCCACACTTCGGATTGCCATGACGTAGAACTTTGCCATGACAGCAGCATTGCCTTTGTATGCGGATATTGTTGCCTCATAGCTCATTAAGAATTGCTTTGGGTCCGAGTGCCCATCGTACATGGGCAACTAGGGTGGCTTATAGGATTCTGGCCATGGAATAGCCTACAATTCTGCTACCAGGGGAGAAGCATCATCAAAAGTAAAGTTACCATGATGAAAGTCATCGTACCAATCATCTTCGTTGAATGAGCCATCTTAACGAAGCTCCCTGTGCTGAGGCCTTGGGTCCTGGTCATCATGAGTGAGATGACGCATTTCTTCAGCGGCCTCATCGATCTTCTTCTGAAGATCGGCGAGACGAAACATCTTCTCCCTTTTCCTCTGGACCTGTTGATGAATAGCTTCGAGGTCCCTAATCTCTTGGTCCAACTCTTCCTCCTATGGTGTCGGACTAGTAGCCTTCCTTTTCTGTGTTCTGGCTTCGCGTAGAGTGTCCTGGTTGACGTCTAGTGGCTGCAGTGCAGCCCCTAGTCCTGACGAAGCTTTCTTTGGTGGCATGACGAAGATCACAGCTTGCCGAAGGTGGTCGAATGAGTTCACTGGAGGTGGGCGCCAATGTTGGGGACTTGTTCTCAAATGCTATGAGTTAAGAACAAGGCAACACAAAATGTTAGTGGTTAAAGTCCTTTGTCCTTTGAAGCATTAAGTCCCTTAGGATATAATGATCTTTAGACGAAGGTTGTGAAGGACGTACCTTCATCATCACAGTGTATATTAATGGAAGTAGAAGCATATAACACATGAGAAATAACATGAATAATCTTATGACGTTATTAGTATATCTTTATTATATCATCATGGATGAACATGAACAATATTGAATTACATTTGTACCTTCGGCTTGACAGAAGGCAAAAGTTCAAGTATGACGCACGAGTGAATACAGGTCAGCGTGAACAATACGGTGTCACTGTTCATCTATTTATAGGCACAGGACGCAGCCTGTGTAGAATTACATTCATGCCCTTGGCATTTACTATTGACTTAAGGATAATCTATCGAGGACTAGACATCCTTTTCCCCTTTAAGTCGGTTTCACTTCCTATTGCTAAGCCGACGCTTTTTCACGGGTAGCTTTGGCACTGGTTCATCCTTCTCCCAAACCGCACTCTTCATATTATGTGCGTTTTCATCCCATGTCCGAAGGTTCCTGTACATATATTATACTTGGAAAACATGTTAGTCATGTTTTTGAGGACCTTCGAAAGATGAAGGCCACCAACAGTTATAATCTTCATCATTTGGAACAGGTAATTTACCGAGCGGTGATACCTTATACACAACATCTAAAACCTTAAGATGTTCTTTCGTTTGGCACGCATATGAGATATAATACACTTGTGTGGCATGTTGGGTCACGATATAGACATCGCCTCCTAGTAAGGTGGAATCCTGTCGAATTTCGACTAGCCCAAGATTAGAATGTGTCAGTCTCATCACTTTAGGGTCAAACGAATGACATTTGAATATCACTAGAGTAAGAGGTTTGGAACCATGAAAATTGAGTCCATATATTTCTTTGATTCATCCATAATACTCGACCTCGTCAAGCCCGTGCGTAAATACTCTAGAACACGTGGTTTTTCGATTAGGCCGATTGGTCGTAGCTTGTTATGAGAAAATGGTATCCATTGATGTCATACCCAGAATATTTCCTGACCCTATAGACAAAGTCATTAGTTACTTGTCTCAACTCGGTACTCATAGACGGATCTCTTTGGCCCTGCAAGTTCAAACACGCTAGATTATTATATTATTCGCACGTAACAACAACTTCAAAAGACAAACTAAGCACGTGCCTTCACGCCACTATGTGTAGAAACCTAAGTATCCTTCACATGAAATCATGGAACTTCAACGTAAATCGGCTAGGTTTCTATACATAGTACGTGATAACTTTCACAAAACATTTTCAAATTTTTATCACAACCTCTACATATGATATCATGACATGTCGACAAGTTTCATTGTTTTTCGACTTTGTGTTATATACCATTTTAAAACAACTGGATGATAAGTTCACGGTCTTGTTTCATGAGCATGGTGTTCGAAAATTTCGGTCTGCTCCTGAAATAGGCCGTAACTTGTGCTAAATAACATGAATACCATTTTTGCATTCAATGTTTCTCATTTTTTGAGTGACTTGTAGTTCAAATCTGAATTATCCGAGGAAATTCAATTAAATGAACAAAATCTAATAGTTATAGCAAACACTTTTATAATTGTGCCAAAATAGAACATGTAGGTCTACATAGTGTAGGAACATACCACAAAAAGTTTGGTGGGAAAAAGTAAAAAATGAAAATATACTTTGACGGGTGTCAAGAAAGACACTTGGCAAAATATGGATTTGTCGAGTGTCACCTTGCTGACACTTGACAAATAAATTATTTTGTCGAGTGTCAATGCCTGGCGCTCGTCAAAGATAACGGTCATCGGCTATAGACGGCTGCTGACGTCCCTTTGCCGAGGGTCGCATTTTGCTGAGTGTCTGACACTCGGCAGAGCCTTCTTTGTCGAGTGTCTTCCACGCCGAGAGTTTCGCCCTCGGTAAAAGAGGTCGTGCCGAGAGTCATATTTCACCGAGAGTGGCACTCAGCAAATAATGCTTTGCCGAGTACCCAACAAAATACACTCGGCAAAGCGCCGAGCACTCAGTAAAGATCCGGATTCTGGTAGTGCACGATAGAACCCTCACGGTTGCCCTATCATCATATCATGGTACCATTCAATGCTGCCATGCAACTCACATATTTTCCTTTTGTGATTGCATAAATTGAGAATAATTGAATTAGTTCGAAACAACTTTGGACAATCCACTAGAAGAGTTGTTTGTTCAATCAGTAACCGAAAACTAGGAACGTGGCCACGTTCTTCGTTCCAAAAACGTGGGAACAAACTCATTCCCTAGTGTTAAAACCTAGTTTTAGTAGCGTACCGTGTACCACATTTCCGTTTCTCGATCTCATTGATCTGGAAACCTAGTTACAAAGGTTCAATCGCCAAATGATTATATTACATTGTATGCAGTCATCCTTGAGATAACTTGCCCTGACAAAAAGATGATTACATACAGAATGGGCTCTTGCTGCTGCTTTAGTACATAGCTCATTTTTCCAATCTAGATGAAAACTCACTACCGGAATCAATCGCTTTGCCGAGTGCCTGAAGCACTCGGCGAAGCCTTGAAAACACTCGGCAAACGCTTTGCCGAGTGTTACACTCGGCAAAGAAGGCTCGGTGAACAGTGCATCGGCAAAGCCTTCTTTGCCGAGAGCTTTTTCTCGGGCACTCGGCAAAGATATTTGCAGAGTGCCAGACAGCACTCGGCAAAGAAAAGCGGCCGTTACGGCGCCGGGTAACGGAGACGGAGGCTTTGCCGAGTGTCTCTTGTGGCACTCGGCAAAGATGTTAGCTTTGCCGAGTGTCTTCCTGGCAGCACTCGGCAAAAACCCCATCTTTGCCGAGTGCCGCGTGGGACACTCGGCAAAGAACTCGCCAGGGAGGGTCCCCATGTCAGGTTCTTTGCCGAGTGTTCTGTGCAGCACTCGGCAAAGCTGACCTCCTTGCTGAGTGCCAGCGACATAACACTCGACAAAGAACCTAAGCTGGTGCCCAGGTTTGTGCTCTTTGCCGAGTGTTATGATCTAGACACTCGGCAAAGCGCCTCTTTGCCGAGTGTAACACTCGGCAAAGTGACCAGCATATACCTTTTTTATTTGTTTTTTTGTATTCCATCCACACAAACAGAAGATATCACATATATATCACATATATACATCACAGATATCATCACAGACATAAATAGCCAACACAAACATAAAACCGTCACCACAAACATAAATATCCATCACAAACATAAGTGTTCAACACAAGTATTAAACACAAACATAAGTCTCAAACGTCGCAAGCTCTCACATAAGTATCAAACACAGACATAAGTATTATACATAAGTTCTAAAGTCTAAAACAATGAAAACACAACACTCATGGAGGTGGGCGGTTTGACCGGGGCTGCGTTGGGCTGAACCCTTCCGGAGGGTTGTTGGATGCCGCCCCAGATTGGCCCTGCACAGAGAAGAGATTGCATGTGTTATACCAGATGCATTACAAACATCTAACTACAATTTTGATACTCACAGGAGTGTGGAAGAGAGTAGGGTCATCTGGAGGGAACAATGGAGGTGGCGGAGGGATGCCCTGTGCGGCGCCAAGGCTCTGCATGTACTGGAACATCTACGCCATCCTCTGATCAGCCGCCGCCCGCTCCGCCATTATCCTCGCCTCCATCTCTTGACATTCCCTCCTCTCTTCTTCTAGTTGGGTCTGTAATATTACAAGCCAACGTTATAGTAACTCAAAGAGAAGGTATATAACTCAAGAAAGGACGAGTTACAGAACCACTAACCTCGAGTTGTTGTATGCGATGCTGTGAGCTGTCGTGCTGAGGTCGTATGGCTGGACTCGAGCCCGTGCTCCTTGCTCTCACCTGAGACAGAGTGGGAGTGGAGGACGAGTCGATTGCCCCGTCGGCAATCCAGTACCGCCCATGTCTCTTGCCTCCTCCGACCCTCATGAGCACATCGGTGTCGATCGGCTCGGTGCTCGGATTATAGTTTAGGCCATGGACCTCCTGCGCCATGGCGGTGTAGTCATGGAGGCGGCTGTAGACGGCGGGGTTGGTGTAGGCCTCGGGCCCGTCATCCGGGTTGTAGGTGACGTCGGACGTCGCCTTACCCTTATGAGCCATAGCATAGGCCGAGAAGGTGGAGCAAGGCCTGCCACCATGTGATGCCGACTGCAACGAAAACCAACGAGATAGTTAGAAATAATATCTAACTTAGTGCTATATATCTAAATAAAAAAGGTGGCGTACCCATGCTTCGGCATATTGGCCCAGGCTCCGGCTGCCTTGGTGGTGGGAGGGTCCTTGCATCATCAAACGCCGTTCCCGGCTAGCTGTGTGCGCCTCGTCCCACTCAGCCAAACACCACCTATCCACCATCTGCTCCCAGCACAGAGGATGTGCGGCGCACCAATGTGGAATCATCTACAAAGTAAACACGTAAAGTGCATATCAGAAGATAAAATAAAATTCATGCATGGAGTACTGGTACCAAACATGCATGACTTTACCTGCAGGTACTGCTCCCTGGTCAACGACATGGTTCGGGCTTGAGTTTTGGTCACCTTCTCCCCAAGGACGGAGCCGTGGTAGGTGATGATGGCCTGGATGCGGGCCTCATAGTGCATGTCCACGACGAGCTTCTTACAGCTCGTGGTGGCCACCACATCCGCCCTAGCCTCGTATCCAGCATCGCATCTGAAGAAATCCTGCATACAAAAACGATGTATCCATACATTATTTCAAGAATTTGCAACGAATGCGACATATTTTACATTATACTAAGACTTACCCACAGCTCTTGCTTCACCCACTCCGCCTTGTTATTGAATTCCCTGCCGTCCCGGTCTACTGCATCGGGGGCGACGGCGTAGTGGTCGAAGGTGAAGGCTGGGCCCGTCACTCCGGCGTACTCCACAAGTCCAGGGAAGTGTTCCCTGCACAGCAGGCCGAGGATGCCATTGGGGGGCGACGATGACCCCCAGCATAATCCAAAACCGTCCAAGACCTGTCCAAGTGATAAATAAAAAGTATTAGTTTATATTATGATTTTGAACACATAATATGAACAAGAATGAAGAACATAAAGTTACATACCTCTCCCCTTCCGGCCGAATCAGCGACAGTCTGTCCCGAAGTATGGGACGCTGAGGGAGACTCGCGGGGCCTCGTAGGTAGATGCTCCTCGAACTAGAGCCGCCTGAACCTGAGGTGTCCTGCTGCTGGTCGTCGTCGTCCTTGAAAGGGAAATGTGCCCTTGGGCCATTTCTAAGTATTTTGGTGATTTAGTGACCAACACAGGTGCCTAGTTGTAAAATGGAACAAAGTACAAATCATGGAGTAAAGGTATGTTTCTAATCTGTAGTACATTGGTTTTGTGTACTAATATATTTGTCTAAGTGTTAGAAACAGGAAGAAGAAGAAAAGAGAAGGGGAGAGAAAGACTTGGCTATGTGCAGCCAAGATCTTGCTCGGTCTGGAGCACCGGACTGTCCGGTGTGCACCGGACAGTGTCCGGTGCGCCAGGCTGACTCGGCTCGAACTGGCCGCTCTCGGGAATTCGCCGACGGCGTACGGCTAAAATTCACCGGACTGTCCGGTGTGCACCGGACTGTCCGGTGAGCCAACGGTCGGCCAGGGCCAACGGTCGGCCGCGCAATCCGCGCGAGACACGTGGCCGAGCCAACGGTCGGAAGACGGCACCGGACTGTCCGGTGTGCACCGGACTGTCCGGTGCGCCAACGGCTCGCAGATCTCCAACGGGCTGCAACGGTCGGCAGCGCCCGAAAAGGAAACAAATCGGGCACCAGACACTGTCCGGTGTGCACCGGACTGTCCGGTGCCCCCGACGACAGAAGGCAAGGATGGCCTTCCGGATTTGCTCTCAACGGCTCCTAGCTGCCTTGGGGCTATAAAAGGAGCCCCTAGGCGCATGGAGGAGATACACAAGCAACTCTTGAGCATTCTTGATCATCCACACAAGTTCTTTGCGCATTCGTTTGTGATTCTAAGTGATTCGAGCTCTGTTCTAGTGAGAACTGTGTGATACTCTTGTGAGCTCGATTCTTGGCCGTGTGTGTGCGCTTTTGCTGTGGATTTGTGTGTGTTGCTTCCCTCCCTTACTCTGTGCTTTCTTTGTGATCATATACTTGTAAGGGCAAGAGACTCCAATTTGTGGAGATTCCTTGCAAACGGGATAGTGAAAGGAACAACAAAACACCGTGGTATTCAAGTGGGTCTTTGGACCGCTTGAGAGGGGTTGATTGCAACCCTCGTCCGTTGGGACGCCACAACGTGGAAGTAGGCAAGCATTGGCTTGGCCGAACCACGGGATAAACCATCGTGTCACATCTGTGCTTGATCTTTTGTGGTATTGTGTTTTGTTGAGACTTCACCTTAGCCTCTTGGCAATAATCGTGCTAACGCTTAACAAGTTTTTGTGGCTTAAGTTTGAAGTTTTTACAGGATCACCTATTCACCCCCCCCTCTAGGTGCTCTCAATTGGTATCAGAGCCGTTCTATTCACAAAGGGACTAACCGCCTGAATAGATGGATCCTAAGGGGAAGGGTATTGTGATCAACGACAAAGAAAAGGAGACCTTCGTCAACGAGCCGAAGGACGACAAGCCTACCGACTCCGGCTCGGGCCATAGACGAAAGGAAGGGAAGAAGAAGAAGACGAGGCGTATCAAGGAGATCATCTACTACGACGATAGTGATGAATCCACTTCTTCCCAAAAGGACGACGACAACGACTACAGGAAGACGGTCAATTCGAACTTTTCATTTGATTATTCCCGTATTCAACATAGTTCGAATTCGCATTTGCTTTCCATTCCTCTTGGCAAACCTCCACACTTCGATGGGGAGGACTACGGATTTTGGAGTCACAAAATGCGTAGTCACTTATTCTCTCTCCATCCTAGCATATGGGAGATTGTGGAGAACGGAATGAAATTCGATAGCTCGGATAGCCCTATGCTTATAAATGAACAGATTCATAAAAATGCACAGGCTACTACTGTTCTCTTAGCATCTTTGTGCAGGGAAGAGTACAATAAGGTGAGCGGCTTGGACAATGCCAAGCAGATATGGGACACCCTCAAGATCTCTCACGAGGGGAACGACATCACCATGCTCACCAAGATGGAGTTGGTGGAGGGCGAGCTTGGACGGTTCGCCATGATAAGGGGAGAGGAGCCAACTCAGACGTACAACCGGCTCAAGACCCTTATCAACAAAATAAGGAGCTACGGAAGCACGCGTTGGACGGATCACGATGTCGTCCGCCTAATGCTCAGGTCCTTTACCGTACTTGATCCTCATCTCGTGAACAATATTCGTGAGAATCCCAGGTACACGATGATGACGCCCGAGGAAGTGCTTGGAAAATTCGTAAGCGGGCGGATGATGATCAAGGAGGCAAGATACGTCGACGAGGCGTTGAACGGTCCGATCAACGAGCCGCAACCCCTTGCTCTCAAGGCAACACGAAGCAAGGAGGCGCTACCTAGCAAGGTGGCACAGATTGAGGCGGCTGGCCTTAATGATGAAGAGATGGCTCTCATCATTAAAAGATTCAAGACGGTGCTTAAAGGTCACAAGGGACAACCAAGCAAGACCAAAGCCAAGGGGAAGCGCTCATGCTTCAAATGCGGTAAGCTTGGTCATTTCATTGCTAACTGTCCCGATAATGAAAGTGACCAGGAAAAGGGGAACAAAAGAGAGAAGAAGAAGCAATACAAGAAGGCAAAAGGCGAGGCGCATCTAGGAAAGGAGTGGGACTCGGATTGCTCCTCCTCCGACTCCGACAACGAAGGACTCGCCGCCACTGCCTTCAATAAATCGGCTCTCTTCCCCAACGAGCGTCTCACTTGCCTTATGGCAAGGGAGAAGAAGGTGAGTATTCAAGACTCCACTTATGCTTCTTCTAGTGATAGTGAGTCTAGTGATGATGACATAGATTATTCTTGCTTGTTCAAGGGCTTAGATAGATCTAAGATAGATAAAATCAATGAATTGATTGATGCATTGAATGAAAAGGATAGGCTTTTAGAAAAGCAAGAAGATTTATTGTATGATGAACATGATAAATTTGTAGAGGCACAAAAATCATATGCTTTAGAAGTGAAAAGAAATGAAATGCTTTCTAGTGAAATATCTTCCTGTCATGAAACCATTTCTACCTTAAGAAGTGTTAATATTGATTTAAGTGCTAAACTAAAAGTAGCTAGTAAATCAAATTCTTGTGTTGAACATGTTGAAATTTGTACTAGGTGTAAGGATTTTGATGTTAATGCTTGTAGTGAACACCTAGTTCTAATTTCCAAATTAAATGATGAAGTGGCTAGTCTTAATGCCCAACTTAAGACTAGCAAGAATGAAGTTGATAAAATAAAATTTGCAAGGGATGCCTACACGGTTGGTAGACACCCCTCAATTAAGGATGGGCTTGGCTTCAAGAGAGAAGCCAAGAACTTAACAAGCCATAAGGCTCCCGTCTTCGTCAAGGAGAAAGGGAAGGCCCCTATGGCAAATAGTGCTAAAAAGAACCATGCTTTCTTATACCATGATAGGAGACATGCTAGAAATGTTTATAATGATTTTGATTCACATGTTTATGATTCTCATGCCATGTTTGCCTCTAGTTCCTCTCATAAGCATGATAGAAATATGAGTAGGAGAAATGTTGCGCATATGCCTAGGAGAAATATTGCTCATGTGCCTGGAAAGAATGTTATTCATGCTCCTAGGAAAGTAATGAATGAACCTTCTACCATTTATTATGCTTGTAATGCTCCCTTTGCTATTTGTAGAAAGGGAAAGAAGGTTGTTGCTAGGAAATTAGGGGCTAGATGCAAGGGAGATAAATCTTGCATTTGGGTCCCTAAAGATATTTGTGCTAACCTTGCAGGACCCAACATGAGTTGGGTACCTAAGACCCAAGCCTAAATTTGCCTTGCAGGTTTATGCATCCGGGGGTTCAAGCTGGATTATCGACAGCGGATGCACAAACCATATGACGGGGGAGAAGAAGATGTTCACCTCCTACGTCAAAAATAAGGATTCCCAAGATTCAATTATATTCGGTGATGGGAATCAAGGCAAGGTAAAAGGGTTAGGTAAAATTGCAATTTCTAATGAGCATTCTATCTCAAATGTATTCTTAGTGGAGAGTCTTGGATATAATTTGCTATCTGTTAGTCAATTATGTCAAATGGGATATAATTGTTTATTTACAAATGTAGATGTGTCTGTCTTTAGAAGATGTGATGGTTCACTAGCTTTTAAGGGTGTACTAGACGACAAGCTTTATTTAGTTGACTTTGCAAAAGAAGAGGCCGGTCTAGATGCATGCTTAATGGCTAAGACTTGCATGGGCTGGCTGTGGCATCGCCGCTTAGCACATGTGGGGATGAAGAACCTCCACAAGCTTCTAAAGGGAGAACACGTGATAGGTCTAACAAATGTTTATTTCGAAAAAGATAGACCTTGTGCAGCTTGTCAGGCAGGTAAACAAGTGGGAGGAGCACATCACAGCAAGAATGTGATGACCACGTCGAGACCCCTGGAGCTGCTGCATATGGACCTCTTCGGACCCGTCGCCTATCTAAGCATAGGAGGAAGTAAGTATGGTTTAGTTATTGTTGATGACTTTTCCCGCTTCACTTGGGTGTTCTTTTTGCAGGATAAGTCTGAAACTCAAGGGACCCTCAAGCGCTTCCTCAGGAGAGCTCAAAATGAGTTTGAGCTCAGGGTGAAGAAGATAAGGAGCGACAATGGGTCCGAGTTCAAGAACCTTCAAGTGGAGGAGTTTCTTGAGGAGGAAGGAATCAAGCACGAGTTCTCCGCTCCCTACACACCACAGCAAAATGGTGTGGTAGAGAGGAAGAACAGGACGCTAATCGATATGGCGAGGACGATGCTTGGAGAGTTCAAGACCCCCGAGTGCTTTTGGTCGGAAGCCGTGAACACGGCTTGCCACGCCATCAACAGGGTCTACCTTCACCGCCTCCTCAAGAAGACGTCATATGAGCTACTAACTGGTAACAAACCCAATGTATCGTACTTTCGTGTATTTGGGAGCAAGTGCTACATTCTAGTGAAGAAGGGTAGAAATTCTAAGTTTGCTCCCAAAGCTGTAGAAGGGTTTTTATTAGGTTATGATTCAAATACAAAGGCGTATAGGGTCTTCAACAAATCTTCGGGTTTGGTTGAAGTCTCTAGCGACGTTGTATTTGATGAGACTAATGGCTCTCCAAGAGAGCAAGTTGTTGATTGTGATGATGTAGATGAAGAAGATGTTCCAACGGCCGCTATACGAACCATGGCGATTGGAGACGTTCGGCCACAGGAACAAGATGAACGAGATCAACCTTCTTCCTCAACGACGGTGCATCCCCCACCTCAAGACGATGAACAGGTTCATCAAAAGGAGGCGTGTGATCAAGGGGGAGCACAAGATGATCACGTGATGGAGGAAGAAGCGCAACCGGCACCTCCAACCCAAGTTCGAGCGATGATTCAAAGGGATCATCCCGTCGACCAAATTCTGGGTGACATTAGCAAGGGAGTAACTACTCGGTCTCGATTAGTTAATTTTTGTGAACATTACTCTTTTGTCTCCTCTATTGAGCCTTTCAGGGTAGAGGAGGCCTTGCTAGATCCGGATTGGGTGTTGGCCATGCAGGAGGAACTTAATAACTTCAAGCGCAACGAAGTTTGGACGCTGGTGCCTCGTCCCAAGCAAAATGTTGTGGGAACCAAGTGGGTGTTCCGCAACAAACAGGACGAGCACGGGGTGGTGACGAGGAACAAGGCTCGACTTGTGGCAAAAGGTTATGCCCAAGTCGCAGGTTTGGACTTTGAGGAGACTTTTGCTCCTGTGGCTAGGCTAGAGTCCATTCGTATCTTGCTAGCATATGCCGCTCACCATTCTTTCAGGTTGTACCAAATGGATGTGAAGAGCGCGTTCCTCAACGGGCCAATAAAGGAGGAGGTGTACGTAGAGCAACCCCCTGGCTTCGAGGATGAACGGTACCCCGACCACGTGTGTAAGCTCTCTAAGGCGCTCTATGGACTTAAACAAGCCCCAAGAGCATGGTATGAATGCCTTAGAGATTTTTTAATTGCTAATGCTTTCAAGGTTGGGAAAGCCGATCCAACTCTTTTCACTAAGACTTGTAATGGTGATTTGTTTGTGTGCCAAATTTATGTCGATGACATAATATTTGGTTCTACTAATCAAAAGTCTTGTGAAGAGTTTAGCAGGGTGATGACGCAGAAATTCGAGATGTCGATGATGGGCGAGTTGAACTACTTCCTTGGGTTCCAAGTAAAGCAACTCAAGGACGGCACCTTCATCTCCCAAACGAAGTACACGCAAGATCTGCTAAAGAGGTTTGGGATGAAGGACGCCAAGCCCGCAAAGACGCCGATGGGAACCGACGGACACACCGACCTCAACAAAGGAGGTAAGTCCGTTGATCAAAAAGCATACCGGTCAATGATAGGGTCTTTACTTTATTTATGTGCTAGTAGACCGGATATTATGCTTAGCGTATGCATGTGTGCTAGATTTCAATCCGATCCTAAGGAGTGTCACTTGGTGGCGGTGAAGCGAATTCTTAGATATTTAGTCGCTACGCCTTGCTTCGGGATCTGGTATCCAAAGGGGTCTAACTTTGACTTGATTGGGTACTCAGATTCCGACTATGCTGGATGTAAGGTCGATAGGAAGAGTACATCGGGGACGTGCCAATTCTTAGGAAGGTCCCTGGTGTCATGGAACTCTAAGAAACAAACCTCCGTTGCCCTATCCACCGCTGAGGCCGAGTACGTTGCCGCAGGACAGTGTTGTGCGCAGCCTACTTTGGATGAGGCAAACCCTCAGGGACTTTGGCTACAATCTGAGCAAAGTCCCACTCCTATGTGATAATGAGAGTGCTATCCGAATAGCGGAAAATCCCGTTGAGCACAGCCGCACAAAGCACATAGACATCCGGCATCACTTTTTGAGAGACCACCAGCAAAAGGGAGATATCGAAGTGTTTTATGTTAGCACCGAGAACCAGCTAGCCGATATCTTCACCAAGCCTTTAGATGAGAAGACCTTTTGCAGGCTGCGTAGTGAGCTAAATGTCTTAGATTCGCGGAACTTGGATTGAATTGTAGCATACTGTATTCATGCTTTTGATCATGTTCCCTTCTGCATATTGTTGCTTATTATGGTGCTCAAGTTGTACAAACACTCCCTGGACCTCACAAGTCCGTTGCAAAGTGATGCACATATTTAGGGGGAGATGTGTTACAACTTGACCCTTTGAGACTAACCATATGTTGAGTTTGTCTGATTTAGTCTCAAAGGAGAATTGAAAGGGAAAAGGTGGACTTGGACCATGCAAGACTTCCACTGCACTCCGATGAGGGGTAACTTACTCCAAGTCCATCTCATTAACTCTTATTGCCATTTGCTCTTAAGTGAAGATTTTGGTGAAGCAATGGGGTTAAAGGGCCAAAATTGATCCCGTTTTGGTGTTTGATGCCAAAGGGGGAGAAAATAAAGGCCAAAGCAATAAATGGATCAGCTACCACTTGAGAGATTTTGAAAATAGTAGAATAGAGCTTTTGGTTTGTCAAAACTCTTTTGTTGTCTCTCTTGTCAAAAGTTGGCTTCTTGTGGGGAGAAGTAGTAATTATGGGAAAAAGGGGGAGTTTTTGAAATCTTTGATCAATCTCTTTTGGAATGACTCTCTTTATGCTTCAACATGTGTGTTTGACTTAGAGATAGAGATTTGAGTTTGATTTGCAAAAACAAACCAAGTGGTGGCAAAGGATGATCCATATATGCCAAAATCGATTCAAAATAATTTGAGTTATTATTTGAAGTGTTTTTGTACTTGTTAAACTTGCTTTATGTTGTGTTGGCATAAATCACCAAAAAGGGGGAGATTGAAAGGGAAATGTGCCCTTGGGCCATTTCTAAGTATTTTGGTGATTTAGTGACCAACACAGGTGCCTAGTTGTAAAATGGAACAAAGTACAAATCATGGAGTAAAGGTATGTTTCTAATCTGTAGTACATTGGTTTTGTGTACTAATATATTTGTCTAAGTGTTAGAAACAGGAAGAAGAAGAAAAGAGAAGGGGAGAGAAAGACTTGGCTATGTGCAGCCAAGATCTTGCTCGGTCTGGAGCACCGGACTGTCCGGTGTGCACCGGACAGTGTCCGGTGCGCCAGGCTGACTCGGCTCGAACTGGCCGCTCTCGGGAATTCGCCGACGGCGTACGGCTAAAATTCACCGGACTGTCCGGTGTGCACCGGACTGTCCGGTGAGCCAACGGTCGGCCAGGGCCAACGGTCGGCCGCGCAATCCGCGCGAGACACGTGGCCGAGCCAACGGTCGGAAGACGGCACCGGACTGTCCGGTGTGCACCGGACTGTCCGGTGCGCCAACGGCTCGCAGATCTCCAACGGGCTGCAACGGTCGGCAGCGCCCGAAAAGGAAACAAATCGGGCACCGGACACTGTCCGGTGTGCACCGGACTGTCCGGTGCCCCCGACGACAGAAGGCAAGGATGGCCTTCCGGATTTGCTCTCAACGGCTCCTAGCTGCCTTGGGGCTATAAAAGGAGCCCCTAGGCGCATGGAGGAGATACACAAGCAACTCTTGAGCATTCTTGATCATCCACACAAGTTCTTTGCGCATTCGTTTGTGATTCTAAGTGATTCGAGCTCTGTTCTAGTGAGAACTGTGTGATACTCTTGTGAGCTCGATTCTTGGCCGTGTGTGTGCGCTTTTGCTGTGGATTTGTGTGTGTTGCTTCCCTCCCTTACTCTGTGCTTTCTTTGTGATCATATACTTGTAAGGGCAAGAGACTCCAATTTGTGGAGATTCCTTGCAAACGGGATAGTGAAAGGAACAACA
Organism: Zea luxurians; assembly: GCA_029449295.1. Taxonomy (NCBI): domain Eukaryota; kingdom Viridiplantae; phylum Streptophyta; class Magnoliopsida; order Poales; family Poaceae; genus Zea; species Zea luxurians. Next base: position 34,195,268 of record JAOPSE010000012.1, on the reverse strand, counting down.
AAACACCGTGGTATTCAAGTGGGTCTTTGGACCGCTTGAGAGGGGTTGATTGCAACCCTCGTCCGTTGGGACGCCACAACGTGGAAGTAGGCAAGCATTGGCTTGGCCGAACCACGGGATAAACCATCGTGTCACATCTGTGCTTGATCTTTTGTGGTATTGTGTTTTGTTGAGACTTCACCTTAGCCTCTTGGCAATAATCGTGCTAACGCTTAACAAGTTTTTGTGGCTTAAGTTTGAAGTTTTTACAGGATCACCTATTCACCCCCCCCTCTAGGTGCTCTCAGTCCTGCTGCTGGTCGTCGTCGTCCTGAGGCGCCGCCTGCTGCTGCGCTGCCTGCTCTGCCTCGTCCTGCTGCGCTGCCTGCTCTGCATCGTCCGCCGTCCTACTCCTCTTCCCCCTCCTCCTCCTCAGGAAACCGCCCACCATATTTGTCCAACAACCTGCAATTAAGAGTAAACAAATAAGCACATATAAAAAGATGTATTTAAAAACAGGTGCGAAATAAAAAGTCATATAGCATTACATCGATTAAAAATAATCTTCATATGTGTCGGGGTTAGCCAGATCATAACTCTCATCATCACTATCAAGCATTTCAATCTCCACACCATCGGAAGACGCAAGTTCGTCATTAATGTCATTGCCTTCAAGGATTACTAAGTCATTATCATTTTGCACCTCATCATCCTCCTCATCAACAACCATTTCAATATCTACGTCCATTCCGATAGCTTCGGTTAAGTCTATCTCAAATCGCCCTTGTAGCCCATCTTCTTGGAAGAACTCTCCATCATATGTGTCTGGGTCTAAGTTGTAATCTTCATCGTTAGGAACAGGTAACCTCCCGTGCGGCGATACCTTATACACAACATCCCAACCCTTAAGATGTTCTTTTGTTTGACACGCATATGGGAGATAATACACTTGTGTGGCCTGTTGGGCAACGATATAGACATCGTCTCCTGCTAAGGTGGAATCTTGTCGAATTTCGACTATCCCAAGATTAGAATGTGTCCGTCTCGTCACTTGAGGGTCAAACCAATGACATTTGAATATCACTGGAGTAAGAGGTTTGGAACCATAAAAATTGAGCTCATATATTTCTTTGATTCGTCCAAAATAATCGACATTGTCAAGGCCCGGCGTAAAGACCCCAGAACACATTGTTTTCCGATTGGGCCGACTTTTGTCGTAGTGTGTTGTGCGAAAACGGTATCCATTGACGTCATACCCAGAATATTTCTTGACCCTATAAGCAAAGACGTTGGCTACTTGTCTCAACTCGGCACTCATAGACGGATCTCTTTGGCCCTGCAAGTATTCGCAAGTTAAAAGATGCTAAATTGAGTTTAAAGACGTATCTCTTTTACAAACTAAGCACGTACCTTATGTTTGAACCAGGAAATGAAATCGGGCAACCCATTTCTCACACCCTTTCTAAGAAGAGCGTCATATTCCTGTGGAGTGGGGTCCCTTGATCGACGCCAGAATTCATGAAGAAATTGTTCCATGTATGGCGTCACCTCTTCAAGGTTGGTCAATACGTATAGCATGATATGCCGCCACTCTTCATGTGTCAGGGTCTTGGTGGTCGAGCCACTTGCGCTTCCGAGTTGGCCTTGAAATATGCTAAGGTTCGATTCATTGTCGCCATCATTGTAACGAGGGGGTGGATTATGCACGCTCGGCAGTTTGTCACCATAATAAGTTGTTGTGAAGTTTGAGACCTCCTCTAGAATGTATGCCTCTGCAATGGAAGCCTCGATTTTGCATTTATTTCTACATTTCTTTCGAATAGTCTTTAGACATCTCTTGATTGGATAGCACCAACGTCCCTGCACGGGGCCCCCCATTCATGCCTCATAGGGGACATGAAGAATCAAATGCTGCATTGGATTGAAGAAGTCAGGTGGAAATATCTTCTCAAGCTTACACAGTAACACGGGGGCCAATCTTTCCAAGTCTGCAACCACGGTCCGAGATAACTCTTTTGCACAAAGCTGACGGAAGAAATAGCTCAACTCTGAAAGCGCTAGCCAGACATGCTCAGGGACATAGCCTCGAACCATCGCAGGAAGAATCCATTCAATCCATATGTGGAAGTCATGACTCTTCATCCCTAAGACTCGCATAGTAGATAAGTTCACCCCCCTACTCAGGTTAGCTGCATATCCATCAGGGAACATCAACATCTTTATCCACTGAAGTACTTCCTTCCTCTGGGCCCTACTTAGGACGAAATCGGCCTTAGGCCTTCTCCACGTCTTTCCGCCACTTGGCAGCTTCATCTCTAGTTTTGGTCTATCACATAACGCTGCTAGATCCACTCTTGCCTTCACATTATCCTTTGACTTATCAGGAATGTCCATAATTGTTGCCCACAGTGCCTCGGCAACATTCTTTTCAGTGTGCATCACGTCAATGTTGTGTGGAAGGAGCAGGTCATCATAATAGGGGAGCCGAGTCAAGCCAGACTTATGTGTCCACATATGCTGCTCACCATATCCCACAAAACCACCTTCTGTATTGGCCACGAGCCCATCTATCTGTTGACGAATTTCGGCACCAGTCATCGTTGCAGGTGGGCAGTCTGTCACTACAACACCTTTCGTAAAGTTCTTGATGTCTAGGCGGAATGGATGGTCAGCAGGAAGAAATTGTCGATGTTTATCGAAGGACGAATATTTGCCACCCTTTTTCAACCAAATGAACCTGAGAGCTTCCTTGCAAACTGGGCATGGGAATTTACCGTGAACACACCAGGCACAGAATAGCCCATACGCCGGTAAGTCATGCATGGAGTACTGGTACCAAACATGCATTCTGAAGTTTGTCTTCGTAGCTCGGTCATATGTCCATACCCCTTCCTCCCAGGCACGTACCAATTCATCGATCAAAGGCTCCATGTACACGCCCATTTTGTTCCCCGGGTGTCCGGGAATTATCAACGACACGAATATATTCTGCCTTTGAAAGCACACACCAGGGGGGAGATTGATTGGGATAACAAACACGGGCCAACATGTGTACGGGGCAGCGCTCATTCCATAGGGATTGAACCCATCTGTGGCCAACGCAACACGTACATTACGAGCCTCTTCGGCTTTCTCACGGTGAATGTCATCAAAGTGTTTCCATGCTTCACCATCTGATGCGTGCACCATCTTGTCAGGATTGTATCGTTTTCCATTTTTGTGCCATGTCATCTGTTTTGCGGATTCCTCTGTCATGTAAAGACGCTGGATCCTCGGTATGAACGGAAGGTGTCATAGGATTGTCAAGGGGATGTCGAGCTGCCTCTTCTGTCCATCACCAGAGTCTACCTCCATAAACCTAGACGAATTACACTTGGGACAGTACTTTGCCTCCGCGTATTCTTTCCTAAATAGCACGCAGCCCTTCGGACAAGCATGAATCTGCTCATACGTCATCTTGAGTGCACGAAGTAGTTTCTGTGCCTCGTACATGCTCTTTGGCAGAACGTGATCATCCGGAAGCAGACTCCCAATAACCGTCAACAAGCCATCGAATGCATCTCTACTCATGCTGTACTGCGACTTGAACGCCATTACACGCCCAATGGCATCCAGTTGAGAAACCTTTGTCTGGCCGTGAAGGGGCTTCTGTGCCGCATCGAACATGTCGTAGAACGCCTTTGCAGTCGGCTCTGGCTCGTCATCCATACATCCTCCCATGTACTGTGCCTCCTGATAGTCGTTCAACATATCCGCTACCCCCGCATCCGCGTCATAATCCTCAACACATTGTCTCAGCACCTCTTCTCTCGTACGATGCGCTTCACCATGAAATATCGACCGAGTATAGCCCAGCGTAAATCCATTCTTCCAAATATGTTCTACCATGGTCTTCTTTGGTTTTCTTTTCCGGTTGTCACATTTGCTGCACGGGCATGGGACTAGACTCGCTCCTTTAGCAGCTTCGCCATATGCCCGTTCCACGAAATCATCGGTCTTTCTAATCCATTCAGTGGTGACATCGTTCCTTCCTCTACGGCCCGTGTACATCCACTCACGGTCCTCCATCCTCTAACATATATAACCGAGTATAGTTTAATATAGACATGTAATGCATGTACACTACGTTCCTACCTTCTAATAGGTGATGATAGGTCCTAATCCCACCTGCGGTTGCGTAGATGGAGTTAGTTTCCATGCTCTACTCCGATCCGAGATAGAATTTCGGCAGCCTCCCCGCTATTCTCCGGATACACGTCCTGGCAGGGAGAGTGTGCTGTCCGGAGAACAACAGGGAGGTGACGCCGAAACTCTATCTCGGACCGGAGTAGAGCATGAAACTAACACCATCTACGCAACCGCGGGCTGTCCAAAAAACATGGACAATTCGAAACTGATATATTTGTAGATATGCAAAGATCTGCATATCTACACCGTATCTCTTTCGAACGGGAGACGCCTAACAGGGTTACGTGATCTACGACCATGATGCGGAAATAAAGGTTATACCTAGGGTGGCGGTGGAGTCAGGCTAGTGGGGCTGTGGCGAGTCGGTGCAGTGGCGACGCGACGCGGTGCAGGCAGACCCGCAGCGGCTAGGAAGACAAGTATCTTCTCTGTAAAGAAGAATAACAAGTCTATTAATACAAAAAAATTGACAGCACCTCACTCAATGCATATCATAGCATGCACATGCAATATCATGGTGACGGTCTTCACAAAATATTTTCCTCAAGGAATTCAATGCAGTACGACACACATGAATTCCATATACGAATTTCACAAGAGTATCCATGCGCTATACATCCGCCCACAATATTATACTCATATGAATTCAATATACGACACACATGAATTCCATATACTAATCCTAGCAGCAGAAAATTTCGGCAGCACCTCCCCTGCACGGAGAGGTTTCAAAATCCTGCAAATAAAACTATCAGCATGATGGCTGACATCCACGCATAATTCAACGGCACGATGGCCGGAATCAACAATACTACATATTAACCTAATCATACACGTATATAATTAACTCAATATTAAAACTAATCATTTCATATAAATCATACACGTATAACATAAATAAAGCAATCACCTTGGAGGTTTCGTCGCGGGCGAGGCGACGGGGCGCGGGCGAGACGACGGGTCGCGGGCGAGGCGCCGGGCGGGCGAGGGCACGACGGGGAAACGGCGGGGGCGAGGGCGAGACGCACGACGGGCAAGGGCGAGGGCGAGGGCGAGGCGCACGACGGGCGAGGGCGCGACAAACGAGGGGCACGACGAGCACGGGCGCGGCTGCGGCGTCGCGAGCGCGAGGGCACGACGGGTGCAGCTGCGGCGAGCGCGAGGGCGAGCGCGAGGGCACGGCGGCGCGCGCGCACGGCGGCGGCGAGCGCGAGGGCACGGCGGGCGCAGCTGCGGCGAGCGCGAGGGCGGGCACGGCGGGCACGGCACGGCGAGCGCGGGCGTGGGCGGGGCGAGCGCGGCGTGGGTGTGGGCGCGGCGGCGTGGGCGCGAGCGCGGGCGAGCGTGGGCGAGCGTGAGCGCGCGCGGCGTGGGCGAGCGAGGGCGCGGGCGCGGCGGCGTCGCGGCGGCGCGGCGGGGTCGTGTCACAGCGGCGGGTCGCGGCGACGGGTCGCGGCGGCGATTTACGGCGGCGGCGCGGATGAGTGAGTGAGAGAGTGAGAGAGAAAGAAGAACATACCAGCGCTATGTAAACGCACTTTGCCGAGTGCCCGTGATCTGGCACTCGGCAAAGATTTTTTTATTTTAAAATAAGCTTTGCCGAGTGCCAGATTCGGGACACTCGGAGTGTTGACGAGCTGACACTCGGCAAAGTCTAACTTACATTTCTTTGCCGAGTGTCAACCAGTGGGCACTCGGCAAAGCCTCCTTTGCCGAGTGTCAACCAACTGACACTCGGCAAAGTACTTTTTTATTTTTTTTGTTTGTGCCCCCAAACTTTTTGTGGTATGTTCCTACACTATGTAGACCTACATGTATCATTTGTGAACAATTATAACAGAGTTTCAATCGTTAGCAGATTTAGTTCGTTTATTTGAATTTCTTCAGAAAATTCAGATTTGAACTGCAGGTCACTCAAAACTTGGAAAACCGTGCATGAAAAATGATATTCATGTTACTTAGCATAAGTTACGACCGATTTCAGAAGCGTAACGGAAACTTCGAGCAACATGCTCACTAAACATGACCGTGAACTTGGCATCCACATGTTTAAAAATTGTATAAAACACAAACAAAGTCAGAAAATCATGAAACTTATCCACGTGTCATGATATCATATGTACAGGCTGTGATAAAAATTTTAGAATGTTTGGAGAAAGTTGTGAGACACTATGTGTAGAAACCTAAGAGGACTACACATGAAATCATAGAGTTTCAATGTGGATCTCTTAGGTTTTTACACATAGTGTCTCACAACTTTCTCCAAACATTCTAAAATTTTTATCACAGCCTGTACATATGATATCATGACACGTGGACAAGTTTCATGATTTTCTGACTTTGTTTGTGTTTTATACAATTTTTAAACATGTGGATGCCAAGTTCACGGTCATGTTTAGTGAGCATGTTGCTCGACGTTTCTGGTACGCTTCTGAAATCGGTCGTAACTTATGCTAAGTAACATGAATATCATTTTTTCATGCACGGTTTTCTAAGTTTCGAGTGACCTGCAGTTCAAATTTGAATTTTTCGAAGAATTTCAAATAAACGAACTAAATCTACTAACGATTGAAAACCCTATTATAATTGTCCACAAATGATACATGTAGGTCTACATAGTGTAGGAACATACCACAAAAAGTTTGGGACACAAAATAAAAAAATAAAAATATACTTTGCCGAGTGTCTAGAGATGACACTCGGCAAAGCCGCCTTTGCCGAGTGCCTACTATGTGGCACTCGGCAAAGAAGCCTCTTTGCCGAGTGCCAGCCGTTGGCTCTCGGCAAAGACTGACGGTCGTCAGCTTTGGGACGGCCGCTGACGGCCCTTTGCCGAGAGCCCCCTTTGCCGAGTGTTTGACACTCGGTAAACTTGTCTTTGCTGAGTGCCGTTCTGTGCCGAGTGTTCAGCACTCGGTAAAGGGCCTCTTTGCCGAGATCCTAACTTTGCCGAGTGCGGCTTTGCCGAGTGCCCGACAAAAAGCACTCGGCAAGAATACAACACTCGGTAAAGACTAGGATTCCGGTAGTGACTGTAATAGCAGTATGCCTTATATTTTGGAATACAGAGGGAGTATATGTTTCGCCAAAAAGAAAAGGCATCATATACCGAAGGAATGCATTCGTAAGTTATGATCTAGCTAATTTAAGCCTCCTGTCAGATTATCTGATATAATTATGGTGTTCTAATTATATTCGGCGCACTCTTTTTCCAAAAGAGTAACGATTTATTCATGTTGGTTTCAGATTCCTTATAGTACATCGCACAATTAATATCAGTGTGACTTGCGTTTTCTATCATTCATGAGATGACATGGTTAGTTATTATTCTTTTGCTATGGCTCTTTAGACGGCTCTAGCTACAACTCATCGTGAAGCCCTATCAAACAGTCGTAAAAAACTGCTTCTCATTGAGAGCCCTCCAAAAACTGTAGTCGTTTTCTTGTTGGGAACCAGAGCACTAAAAACTTGGCTTCTATACATTTTCCTCGTACACCATTCGAAAGAAACACATAAAGCTATTTTATCAAACAAATTGTAAAACAGCTTTGGCTCCTCCTGAGAAACCAAGGAGCCAAAGAAGCCAGAGCTATTTTTAGAGGAGCCGCTGCCAAAGAGAGCCTTACTCTACGACATGCAAAATAATATTTCAATGCGGGGTGAGGGTCATATCCTAAAAAAAGGGCATTCATAAAAATAAAGGCATGTAATTGTTCTTTTGCTAAATCTCTACTACCATAAAGCAATGGTTTCGATGGTCGTCATGTGCCATCACTTTTAGAAGAAACCCCTCACAGTTTTTCAAAATATGTTTTTCTCTCTTACGTCTCCACGAACGCACAACCATTTTAAATAAGTCTTATCTCCTATAAGTGCAACCAATCATGCAACAACTACGAGCGCTTATATTAACTTATAACTAATTCCTATCTGTTTGCCCGCGTTCTATGATAAATATATATTATATTTATGTGTCGTCGCAACGTATACATATTGTGCTAGTACTAATAACACAACGGTTTTCACTGGAGACGATATTCTTGGCTATATTTACAGAATAAATCTTTGGAACGGTCAGTGGAACATCACAATCCATCCTTGGTTAGTTAATATAAGCCCCCGTACACACTACTGGTATACTATATAGCAGACTGTAAAGCCTAACAGTGACACTGCCACTCCCAGAAAACATCTTTGGTTTCCTTTTTATCAAGACACTTTGAATTTTCTTTCTGGCCTGATCTTTCGAGCATATATGACTGTCCCTACCATGCACCAATCGCTCGACTCCTTTCAATCGTTGAGAAACGATAGGGAATTCCGCCATTAAGTTAGGTCGTTTCTAGGGGTCTAGCTACCCTTCCCAAATTTTATATCGTCAACTTGGTACTGTTTGAAGTGCCAATAGGCGGTCCAATGCTGAGAAAGGATCTCGAGTTGTTTATGCACAGTGCATGGCAGACCAAGACGACGACGCGGCAGCTAATTTACAGTAAAGTGATGCATAAGTAGGGCAGCCATTACCATGACGTAGCGAATCTAGTTGAGTGATTCACTAGCCTAGTTAACTCGCTGCAGGCTTCTAGATCGTGAGTTTGAGAGCTCTGTACAGGTTGCCATCGGCACAATTCCGTGGCTCTCTCTCTGTATAGCTTAGTAGCTTGTTTGTTTTATATACATATTGCTGTCCATTTAAGTGATTTTTACTTTATTAAAAAAAAGACAAAGAGGAAGGCCAGTCAGGTGGGCCGCTACCAGGCCTGGTAGCCGTGCCCGTGCTGTCCACCGGCCGGCTCATCCCTAGGGCAGAAACAGCCGTGCTCGTGAGGGAAAGCGAGCAGAGAGAAAAGATAGAGGCTGGCGGCGGCGTTCTGCAGACTGGCAGTTCTGCGCTCGCCGATCTCTACGCCGTCCTTCTGCAACCGTTTCTTCCTCGGTTCCTTAAGTATGGAGACTTACTCCCTGCTCAGAATCTCGCCAAAAGTCTCAGCTCTCTGTTCCTATTCCTCCTCTCGGTTGCAGTCACGGTTTGGATCGATTCCTTCGATTCTTGGTGTTCTGGTGTTAATCCTGCTGATGGAAGAAGGTGGAGGTGGCACTGCTTGTGCGCAGTGAGGTTCTCCTGCGCTCCGTTGTTCTACCACTACACCTGTGTGGTGCTCTGTATGTTCTTATCTCTGTCCGTCGTGGCCTGATGCTTGAGCTCTCTACTGCGCGGTGTTCCTCTTCTCGGGCTGGTGCCGTGGACGTCTCCCTCGGCTCCGGCAGCGGCTCTAGTATCTCTGTCAACCTCCCGTCGTGCAGGCCCGGACGTGGGTGGTGGAATTGATTTTTTGGGACAGAACTTCGTGTTCGCTGAGCTGATCTTCCCACGTAGACAATCTACGTGTTGTGAGTTATTCGTTGCCTCACTTTATTTACTGTTTAATTTTGTGCAATCAGCTAGTATTAAATACTTAGGTGTGATTGCACTGTTGTGGGCGGATTTGTGTGCTCGATGATGATAGCGGTGTAGTGAGACAACGTGACAGTCTGGGTTTTAGTGTATTATCTTTTTCAGCATTGATATTATTTGTGCCTAATTAAATCTCTCTTTGTTGAGGCGGTTTACTTGTGTTAAATTCTGTTATTTTATTTAGTACACAGCTCCTTACTATTAGTATTTATATTTGATTATTAGGCTTATTACATCTGATCTAAAACCCTGATTTGGTAAGATAGGGCTGTCACGTTAGTCGAGGATCTCTGATCACCATTTAGCGTTGGAGGGCTATTTATTTCAGCAACCCGCTATTTTGAGAGCGATATAAAAAGATAAACAATTGTGTTTATGTGTTTAATCTGCCTTCTTCATCTACAAGCCATATTTAATTTTGAAACGGACCTCAGCAGCTATTTTACATGTTTACATATCCTAGAATTGCTACTGTTCATTGCTGCTATAATTACATATGATATTTATCTGAGTTATATGCCTGTTTTATTCATAATTAATATATTTAATATACTTAAATATGTAGAAAGCATGTCACTTATTTCTCTAAGTATACAACAATCCAGAAAACCAGTTCGTATAATGGCCTCCAGTTCTGATGTCATTAAGCCTGAAGTGTTCGACGGCGCAAGCTTTAAGCGCTGGCAGATTAAGACTCGTATGTGGCTCACTGACCTAAAATTATTTTGGGTATTAACGTCGACTGTTCCATAGGATGCATCAGATGATTCTGATGATGCAGCAAAGGCCGCCGCACTAGCGGAGAAGGCCGAGTGGGACGAAGCCAATGAGGCATGCTTGTCTCGTTTGCTGAACGTCTTGTCGAACTGCTTATTTGACGTGTACTCTGGTTTTACCTCCGCTAAGGGTCTATGGACTGAACTTGAGAACGAGTTCTCTGAAGTTGACAATGGCAATGAGTCATTCACAATAGAAAACTATCTCAACTATAAAATGGCTGAGGGAAGGTCTGTTATGGAGCAGCTACAGGAGATTCAACTCCTTGTTAGGGACTTGGTCCAATATGGCTGTGTCCTACCAGACAGTTTTCAGGTGAATGCAATACTGGCAAAGCTCTCGCCTTCTTGGCGAGACTTTGTGACTTCACGCCGCCACATGAAGAAGCAAATGACTCTCACTGAGTTGTCAGCTGCGATAAATGTGGAAGAGCATGCAAGGTCCAGTAACAAGCCATCCCAGCAACTTTAGGCTCACGTTGTTGAGAAGGGGGGAGATAGAAAATTCCAGAAGAAGAAGAAGAACTCTCTACAGAAGAATATGAACCAACCTAAGTCCAAAAAGATGAAGAAGAAAAAGGAGGACTTTATCTGCTATGTTTGTGGTATCTCCGGGCATACAGCTCGGAGGTGCAAACTTAGGAAGGGAAAAAGTCCTCTACCTCAGCGCAAAGAAGGGAACGTGGTGGTTAACTCCACCCCAGGGTATGCACCTCAGGCCTTTATGGCAAGTCCATCAGATGACTGGTGGATGGATTCCGGTGCTACTGTTCATATCTGTGCTGATCGATCCATGTTCTCTTCATTCCAGGGATACAGCAGCGCACCAGTCTTGATGGGAAATGGTGTTCAGGCAGCAGTTCGAGGTACTGGACAGGTCTACCTGAAGTTAACTTCAGGAAAGACGCTCGTGCTGAAGGACGTACTCTATGTGCCCTCGATGAGCCGGAACCTCATATCAGTGTCGCTGCTATGTCGACAGGGTCTCAAATTAGTGTTTGAGTCTAATAAAGTGGTCCTGTCTAAGTTTGGTACTTTTGTTGGAAAGTCATATGAGTCAGGCGGTTTGTTCCGTCTTTCAGTTTTGAATAATCATTCTTCTTACCATGTTAATGTGGTCTGTAATAACGATTCCATTAATAATATATGGCATTCCCGTTTGTGTCATGTGAATTTTGAGGCCATTAAGAGATTAAGTGACATGTCTTTAATTCCTGAATATAAACATGTTAAAGGTGTAAAATGTGGTATTTGTGTGCAAGCTAAGCAGCCTAGAAAACCGTTTGATACGGTTGAAGGCAGAAGTACCACTCCTTTAGAACTAATTCACTCAGATATCTGTGAGATGAATGGTATAATCACAAAAGGCGGTAAAAGATACTTTCTTACCTTGATAGATGATGCTACTAGGTTCTGTTATATTTACTTACTCAGAACCAAAGATGAGGCACTAGTACACTTTAAGATCTATAAGACTGAAGTTGAAAACCAGCTAGACAAGAAAATTAAAAGGTTACGGTCTGATAGAGGAGGTGAATACCTTTCTAACCTTTTTGATGAGTACTGCAAAGAGTGTGGAATCATTCATGAAACCACCACTCCATATTCACCTCAGTCAAATGGGGTAGCTGAAAGGAAGAACCAAACGGTGTGTGACTTAGCTAATCCTTTGTTGTAAAGTTTCGGGATGCCTGACATCTGGTGGGGCGAGGCAGTACTCTCGGTGTGTTATGTCCTGAACAGGGTGCCGCCTCGCAACCGTAAGGCCATGCCCTATGAAGGATTTAAAGGAAGGAAGCCAGATCTTTCGCATCTTCGGACTTGGGGCTGCCTTGCGAAGGTGAATGTCTGGTTGCCAAAGAAGAGAAAGCTAGGCCCTAAGACCGTAGACTGTGTCTTCCTGGGTTATGCACATAACAGTGCAGCTTATAGATTTCTAGTGGTCCATTCTGAGACAAGCGAAATCGCTGTAAATGTAATAATGGAGTCTTGGGATGTGACATTCTTTGAGACCATCTTCCCTATGCGGGATAAGGAAGTAGTAGCCCCATATGGTCCATCTCGGACATATTCTCTGCCCTCGAGTGTCCATGACCAGACTCCAGATTTGGAGTTAAGGAGGAGTAAGAGACAAAGGACTGAAAAGTCTCTGGGTGATGATTATATTATTTATCTAGTGGATGAAGAACCACGCTCCCTCACAGAGGCATATACATCTCCGAATTCAGAGTACTAGAGGGAGGTTGTTCGTAGTGAGATGGATTCAATCATCTCGAACGGAACTTGGGAGATAACTGATCTCCCAGCTGGTTGCAAGCCTGTGGGATGCAAATGGATCTTTAGGAGGAAGAGGAGACCCGATGGTACTATTGAAAAGTACAAGGCCCGTCTTGTGGCTAAGGGTTTTACTTAGAAGAAAGAGGAGGATTATTTTGATACTTATTCTCCGGTGGCTCGATTGCCCACAATCCGCGTGCTTCTAGCACTGGCTGCTGCTTATAAACTTCTTGTTCATCAAATGGATGTAAAGACAGCATTCCTAAATAGAGAGCTGGAAGAGGAAATTTATATGCAGCAACCAGAAGGATTTGTGGTTAAAAGACAAGAGAGCAAAGTGTGTCGCTTGATTAAATCCTTATACGGTCTTAAGCAAGCTCCCAGACAATGGCATGAGAAGTTTAATAATACTCTAACCACTGCCGGGTTTTGTGTAAACGAAGCCGACAAGTGTGTGTATTATCGCTTCTCTGGGGGCAAAGGTGTCATCATGTGTTTATACGTTGATGACATATTGATATTTGGGACCGATTTGGAGGCTATCATGGAGACAAAATTATTCCTCTCCAAGAACTTTGATATGAAAGACTTGGGTGAAGCTGATGTTATACTAGACATCAAGCTGATAAAGGGTGAGGATGGTATTACTTTGTCACAATCCCATTATGTGGAAAAGGTCCTGACTCGCTTTGGACATATGGACTGTAAACCAGTTGAGAGCACCTAGAGGGGGGGTGAATAGGTGATCCTGTAAAACTTGAAACTTAATGCCACAAAGCTTGATTAGATGTTAGCACAATAAAGCCAAGTGGCTAGAGAGGAGTCTTAGCAAAACACAATAACCACAAAGGGATTAACACAGAGATGGCACAATGGTTTATCTCGTGGTTCGGCCAAGTCCAACACTTGCCTACTCCACGTTGTGGCGTCCCAATGGACGAGGGTTGCAATCAACCCCTCTCAAGCGGTCCAAAGACCCACTTGAATACCACGGTGTTTTGCTTTGTTTACTATATCCCGCTCGCGAGGAATCTCCACAACTTGGAGCCTCTCGCCGTTACACTTTGATGTTCACAACGAAGCACGAAGTAAGGGAGGGATGAGCAACGCACACAAGACACAAAAATCATAGCAAATACGCACACACAAGACCCAGACTTGAGCTCAAAAGAATATCACGAGGTTCTCACTAGAATGGAGCTCAAATCACTAAGAATGTCGAACAAGTGCGCAAGAATGAAGTGTGAGTGATCAACAATGCTCAAAGGATGCTTGGTATACTCCTCCATGCGCCTAGGGGTCCCTTTTATAGCCCCAAGCCAGCTAGGAGCTGTTGAGAGCATTCCAAGAAGGCAACTCTTGCCTTTTGTCGCCTGGCGCACCGGACAGTCCGGTGCACCACCGGACACTGTCCGGTGCGGATCTCTTTCCTTATTTGGCGAAGCCGACCGTTGCAGATTCAGAGCCGTTGGTGCATCGGACATTGTCCGGTGCACACCGGACAGTCCGCTGCCCCCTTGTGACCGTTGGCTTGGTCATGCGTCGCGCGCGGAATCCTCGGCCGACCGTTGGCCCGGCTGACCGTTGGCTCACCGGACAGTCCGGTGCACCACAGGACAGTCCGGTGATTTTTAGCCGTATGCCGTTAATTGCTTCCCGAGAGCGACGACTTCGCCTGTGAATGGTTCACCGGACAGTCCGGTGCACCACCGGACAGTCTGGTGATTTATAGTCGTACGCTGTTGATCGCCTCCCGAGAGCAGCCAGTTGACAGTCGCCAGCCTGGCGCACCGGACACTGTCCGGTGCACCACCGGACAGTCCGGTGCACCCAGACCGAGCTGTCTTTGGCTGAACAAAGCCATCTCTTTTTCAATTTGATTTCTCCTGTTTCCAGCACTTAGACACAATACATTAGTTCTTAAAACAATGTACCAAGTCTAGAAACATACCTTTACTCTTGATTTGCACTTTGTCCATCACTTGGCATAGATTGACACTTAAGCAATTGTGTTGGACACTAAATCACCAAAATACTTAGAAATGGCCCAAGGGCACATTTCCCTTTCAATCTCCCCCTTTTTGGTGATTTATGCCAACACAACACAAAGCAACTAGAACAAGTGCAATATCAATGCAAATAAGAACACAAATTGTTTTGATTCAACTTTGGCATATTTGGATCATACTTTGCCACCACTTGGTTTGTTTTTGCAAATCAAACTCAATTTCCTATCTCTAAGTCAAATTCACTTGTAGAGACATAAAGAGAGGTATTCCAAGAGAAATTGATCAAAGATTCAAAAACTCCCCCTTTTTCCCATAATCAAACATTCTCCCCACAAGAGACCAACTTTTGACAAAGAGAGACAAAATTCAAAAACTCCCCCTTTTCCCATAATCAAACATTCTCCCCACAAGAGACCAACTTTTGACAAAGAGAGACAAAAAGAGGATTTTGACAAAGCAAAAGCTCTATTCTACTGTTTTCAAAATTCTCAAGTGGTAGCTGATCCATTTCTTGCTTTGGCCTTATTTTTTCCCCTTTGGCATCAAGCACCAAAATGGGATCAATCTTGGCCTTTAAACCTCATTGCCTCACCAAAATCTTCACATAAGAGTACAAAGGCAATAAGAAGATGAGGATGAACTTGGAGTGAGTTACCCTCTCATCGGAGTGCAGTGGAAGTATTTCATGGTCCAAGTCCACCTTTCCCTTTCAATCTACCTTTGAGACTAAATCAAGCAAACTCAAGCACACGGTTAGTCTCAAAGGGTCAAGTTGTAGCACATCTCCCCCTAAACATGTGCATCACTTGCAAAAGGACTTGTGAGGTCTGAGGAGTGTTTGTACAACTTGAGCACCACAAGTAAGCAACAAAATGCATAAGGTTCTCGGTGCTAATATAGAACACTTCGATATCTCCCTTTGGCTGGTGGTCTCTCAAAAAGTGATGCCGGATGTCAATGTGCTTTGTGTGGCTGTGCTCGACAGGATTGTCCGCTATGCGGATAGCACTCTCATTGTCACATAGGAGTGGGACTTTGCTCAGATTGTAGCCAAAGTCCCTGAGGGTTTGCCTCATCCAAAGTAGTTGCGCGCAACACTGTCCTGCGGCAACATACTCGGCCTCAGCGGTGGATAGGGCAACGGAAGTTTGTTTCTTAGAACTCCATGACACGAGGGACCTTCCTAAGAATTGGCACGTCCCTGATGTACTCTTCCTATCGACCTTACATCTAGCATAACCGGAGTCTGAATATCCAATTAAGTCAAAGGTAGACCCCTTTGGATACCAGATTCCGAAGCAAGGCGTAGCGACTAAATATCTAAGAATTCGCTTCACAGCCACTAAGTGACACTCCCTTGGATCAGATTGAAATCTAGCACACATGCATACACTAAGCATAATATCCGGTCTACTAGCGCATAAATAAAGCAAAGAACCTATCATGGACCGGTATGCTTTTTGATCAACGGACTTACCTCCTTTGTTGAGGTCGACGTGTCCGTCAGTTCCCATCGGAGTCTTTGCGGGCTTGGCGTCCTTCATCCCAAACCACTTTAGCAAGTCTTGCGTGTACTTCGTTTAGGAGATGAAGGTGCCGTCCTTGAGTTGCTTCACTTGGAACCCAAGGAAGTAGTTCAACTCGCCCATCATCGACATCTCAAACTTTTGAGTCATCACCGTGGTCGGGGTACCGTTCATCCTCGAAGCCAGGGGGTTGCTCCACGTACACCTCCTCCTTGATTGGCCCGTTGAGGAAAGCGCTCTTCACATCCATTTGGAACAACCTGAAAGAATGGTGAGCGGCATATGCTAGCAAAATACGAATGGACTCTAGCCTAGCCACAGGAGCAAAAGTCTCCTCAAAGTCCAAACCTGCGACTTGGGCATAACCTTTTGCCACAAGTCGAGCCTTGTTCCTTGTCACCACCCCGTGCTCGTCTTGTTTGTTGCGGAACACCCACTTGGTTCCCACAACGTTTTGCTTGGGACGAGGCACCAGTGTCCAAACTTCATTATGCTTGAAGTTGTTGAGCTCTTCCTACATGGACAACACCCAGTCCGGATCTAGCAAGGCCTCTTCTACCCTGAAAGGCTCAATAGAAGAGACAAAGGAGTAATACTCACAAAAATTAACTAATCTAGAACGAGTAGTTACTCCCTTGCTAATGTCACCCAAAATTTGGTCGATGGGATGATTCCTTTGAATCGTCGCTCGAACTTGGGTTGGAGGTGTCGGTTGTGCTTTTTCCTCCATCACATGATCATCTTGTGCTCCCCCTTTATCACACGCCTCTTCTTGATGAACCTGTTCATCGTCTTGAGTTGGAGGATGCACCATTGTTGAGGAAGAAGGTTGATCTTGCTCCTCGAGTTCCTGTGGTCGCACATCGCCAATCACCATGGTGCGTATTGCGGCCGTTGGAACGTCTCCTTCATCTACATCATCAAGATCAACAACTTTCTCTCTTGGAGAGCCGTTAGTCTCATCAAATACAACATCGCTAGAGACTTCAACCAAACCCGATGATTTGTTGAAGACTCTATATGCCTTTGTATTTGAGTCATAACCTAACAAAAACCCTTCTACAGCTTTGGGAGCAAACTTAGAATTTCTACCTTTCTTTACTAGAATATAACATTTGCTCCCAAATACATGAAAGTAAGACACATTGGGTTTGTTACCGGTTAGAAGCTCATACGAAGTCTTCTTGAGGAGGCGGTGAAGGTAGACCCGGTTGATGGCATGGCAAGCCGTGTTCACGGCTTCTGATCAAAACCGCTCGGGGGTCTTGAACTCTCCAAGCATCGTCCTCGCCATGTCTATGAGCGTCCTGTTCTTCCTCTCTACCACACCATTTTGCTGTGGTGTGTAGGGAGTGGAGAACTCGTGCTTGATCCCTTCCTCCTCAAGGTACTCCTCGACTTGAAGATTCTTGAACTCGGACCCGTTGTCGCTCCTCATCTTCTTCACCTTGAGCTCAAACTCATTTTGAGCCCTCCTTAGGAAGCGCTTGAGGATCCCTTGGGTTTCAGACTTATCCTGCAAAAAGAATACCCAAGTGAAGCGGGAAAAATCATCAACTATAACAAGACCATACTTACTTCCTCCTATGCTTAGATAGGCAACGGGTCCGAAGAGGTCCATATGAAGCATCTCCAAAGGTCTTGATGTGGTCATCACATTTTTGGTATGATGAGAGCTTCCCACCTGTTTACCTGCTTGACAAGCTGCACAAGGTCTATCTTTTTCGAAAGTTACATTAGTTAGACCTATCACGTGTTCTCCCTTTAGAAGCTTGTGAAGGTTCTTCATCCCCACATGAGCTAAACGGCGATGCCACAGCCAGCCCATGCTAGTCTTAGCAATTAAGCATGCATCTAGACCGACCTCCTCTTTTGCAAAATCAACTAAATAGAGTTTGTCGTCTAGTACACCCTTAAAAGCTAATGAACCATCACTTCTTCTAAAGACAGACACATCTACATTTGTGAATAAACAGTTATATCCCATATTACAAAGCAGACTCACAGACAACAAGTTATATCCAAGCGACTCAACTAAAACACATTGGAAATGGAATGCTCGGATGAAATAGCTATTTTTCCTAACCCTTTCACCTTGCCTTGATTCCCGTCACCGAATATGATTGAGTCTTGGGAATCTTTGTTCTTGACGTAGGAGGTGAACATCTTCTTCTCCCCCGTCATGTGGTTTGTGCATCCGTTGTCGATAATCCAGCTTGATCCCCCGGATGCATAAACCTGCAAGGCAAATTTAGGCTTGGGTCTTAGGTACCCAACTCTTGTTGGGTCCTACAAGGTTAGTGACAATATCCTTAGGGACCCAAATGCAAGGTTTATCTCCCTTGCATTTTGCCCCTAATTTCCTAGCAATCACCTTTCTATCCTTTCTACAAATTGCAAAGGAAGCATTGCAAGCATGATAAATTGTAGAAGGTTCATTAATCTTCCTTGGAACATGAGCAACATTTCTCCTAGGCATATGATGAATGACATTTCTCCTAGACATATCTCTACCATGCATATAGGAAGAACTTGAAGCAAACATTGCATTTGACTCATAAGCATTACAACTCCTATCATGATGAATATTTCTAGAAAATTTTCTATAAATAAATGCATGATTCTTTTGAGCACTATTAGCCATAGGGGCCTTCCCTTTCTCCTTGGTGGAGATGGAAGCCTTATGGCTTGTTAAGTTCTTGACTTCCCTCTTGAAGCCAAGATCATCCTTAATTGAGGGGTGTCTACCAATCGTGTAGGCATCCCTTGCAAATTTTATTTTATCAAATTCACTCTTGCTAGTCTTAAGTTGGGCATTAAGACTAGCCACTTCATCATTCAATTTAGAAATTGAAACTAGGTGTTCACTACAAGCATCAACATCAAAATCTTTACACCTATTGCAAATTGTAACATGTTCTACACAAGATGTTGATTTATTAGTTATTTCTAACTTAGCATTCAAATCATCATTTATGCTCTTTAAGCTAGCAATAGAGTCATGGCATGTAGACAATTCACAAGAGAGTATTTCATTCCTTTTAATTTCTAAATCAAGGGGGATTTTTGTGCCTCTAAAAACTTATCATGTTCTTCATACAAAAGATCCTCTTGCTTTTCTAATAACATATTCTTATCATTCAAGGCATCAATTAATTCATTAATCTTATCAACCTTAGTTCTATCTAGGCCCTTGAATAAACATGAATAGTCTATTTCATCATCGCTAGATTCTTCATCACTTGAGGAAGCATAAGTACTAGTATTACGAGTGCTTACCTTCTTTTCCCTTGCCATGAGGCAAGTGTGATGCTCGTTGGGGACGAGGGACGACTTGTTGAAGGCGGTGGCGGCGAGTCCTTCGTTGTCGGAGTCGGACGACGAACAATCCGAGTCCCACTCCTTGCCAAGGTGTGCCTCGCCCTTAGCCTTCTTATACGCCTTTTTCTTTTCCCTCTTGTTCCCTTGTTCCTGGTCACTATCATTATCGGGACAATTAGCGATAAAATGACCAATCTTACCACATTTGAAGCATGAGCGCTTCCCCTTCGTCTTGTTCTTGTTAGGCTGCCCCTTGCGACCCTTTAGCGCCGTCTTGAAGCGCTTGATGATGAGGGCCATCTCTTCATCATTAATCCCGACCGCCTCAACTTGCGCCACCTTGCTAGGTAGCGCCTCCTTGCTCCTCGTTGCCTTGAGAGCAATAGTTTGAGGCTCTTGGATTGGGCCATTCAATGCATCGTCGACGTATCTTGCCTCCTTGATCATCATCCGCCCGCTTACAAACTTTTCAAGTATCTCCTCGGGCGTCATCTTCGTGTACCTAGGATTCTCACGAATATTGTTCACAAGATGTGGATCAAGGACGGTAAAAGACCTTAGCATTAGGCGGACGACGTTGTGGTCCATCCATCGCGTGCTTCCATAGCTCCTTATTTTGTTGACGAGGGTCTTGAGCCGATTGTACGTTTGGGTTGGCTCCTCGCCCCTGATCATCGCGAATCTCCCAAGTTCGCCCTCCACCAACTCCATCTTGGTGAGCATGGTGACGTCGTTCCCCTCATGTGAGATCTTGAGGGTGTCCCAAATCTGCTTGGCGTTATCCAAGCCGCTCACCTTATGGTATTCGTCCCTGCACAATGAAGCTAGAAGAACAGTAGTAGCTTGTGCATTTTTGTGGATTTGCTCATTAATGAACATGGGACTATCAGTACTATCAAATTTCATTCCACTCTCTACTATCTCCCATATGCTTGGATGGAGAGAGAACAAGTGACTACGCATTTTGTGACTCCAAAATCTGTAGTCCTCCCCATCAAAGTGTGGAGGTTTGCCAAGAGGAATGGAAAGCAAATGAGCATTTGAACTATGCGGAATACGAGAATAATCGAAAGAGAAGTTTGAATTAACCGTCTTCCTTTTCTCGTAGTCGTTGTCGTCGTCCTTTTGGGAAGAAGAGGACTCATCGCTGTCATCGTAGTAGACGATCTCCTTGATGCACCTCGTCTTCTTCTTCTTCCCATCTTTTCGTTTGTGGCCCGAGCCTGAGTCGGTAGGCTTGTCATCTTTCGGCTCGTTGACGAAGGACTACTTCTCCTTATCATTGATCACAATCCCCTTGCCCTTAGGATCCATCTCTTCGGGCGATTAGTCCCTTTCTTGAAGAGAACGACTCTGATACCAATTGAGAGCACCTAGAGGGGGGTGAATAGGTGATCCTGTAAAACTTGAAACTTAATGCCACAAAGCTTGATTAGATGTTAGCACAATAAAGCCAAGTGGCTAGAGAGGAGTCTTAGCAAAACACAATAACCACAAAGGGATCAACACAGAGATGGCACAGTGGTTTATCCCGTGGTTCGGCCAAGTCCAACACTTGCCTACTCCATGTTGTGGCGTCCCAACGGACGAGGGTTGCAATCAACCCCTCTCAAGCGGTCCAAAGACCCACTTGAATACCACGGTGTTTTGCTTTGTTTACTATTTCCCTCTCGTGAGGAATCTCCACAACTTGGAGCCTCTCGCCCTTACACTTTGATATTCACAAAGAAGCACGAAGTAAGGGAGGGATGAGCAACGCACACAAGACACAAAAATCACAGCAAATACGCACACACAAGACCCAGACTTGAGCTCAAAAGAATATCACGAGGTTCTCACTAAAATGGAGCTCAAATCACTAAGAATGTCGAACAAGTGCGCAAGAATGAAGTGTGAGTGATCAATAATGCTCAAAGGATGGTTGGTATACTCCTCCATGCGCCTAGGGGTCCCTTTTATAGCCCCAAGCCAGCTAGGAGCCGTTGAGAGCATTCCAGGAAGGCAATTCTTGCCTTCTGTCGCCTGGCGCACCGGATAGTCCGGTGCGGATCTCTTTCCTTATTTGGCGAAGCCAACCGTTGTAGATTCAGAGCCGTTGGTGCACACCGGACAGTCCGCTGCCCCCTTGTGACCGTTGGCTCGGTCACGCGTCGCGCGCGGAATCCTCGGCCGACCGTTGGCCCGGCTGACCTTTGGCTCACCGGACAGTCCGGTGCACCACCGGACAGTCCGGTGATTTTTAGCCGTACGCCGTTAATTGCTTCTCGAGAGCGACGACTTCCCCTGTGAATGGTTCACCGGATAGTCCGGTGCACCACTGGACAGTTCGGTGATTTATAGCCGTACGCCGTTGATCGCCTCCCGAGAATAGCCAGTTGACAGTCGCCAGCCTGGCGCACCGGACACTGTCCGGTGCACCACCGGACAGTCCGGTGCACCGAGACCGAGCTGTCTTTGGCTGAACAAAGCCATCTCTTTTTCAATTTGATTTCTCCTGTTTCCAGCACTTAGACACAATACATTAGTTCTTAAAACAATGTACCAAGTCTAGAAACATACCTTTACTCTTGATTTGCACTTTGTCCATCACTTGGCATAGATTGACACTTAAGCAATTGTGTTGGACACTAAATCACCAAAATACTTAGAAATGGCCCAAGGGCACATTTCCCTTTCACCAGTCACCACGCCCTATGATCCATCCTACACGCTCAGTAAACATGAAGGCGAGCCTGTGAACCAGCTACTATATTTGCAGATCATCGAATCTCTCATGTACCTGAGCAGTGCAACTAGACCAGATATCTCATATGCAGTATGCAGACTAGCTCGTTATTCGGCCAGTCCAGGAGATAGACACTGGGTAGCCTTGTACAGAGTGCTTCAGTTTTTGAAGGGAGCGATGAATCTTGGTATTAAATATACCAGATTTCCGTCAGTATTTGAAGGATTCAGTGATGCAAACTGGATCTCTGACTCGGATCAAATGAAGTCTACAAGTGGCTATGTGTTCACTTTGGCTGGTGGGGCCGTGTCATGGAGATCGTCTAAACAATCAGTGTCGACACGTTCCACCAAGGAGGCTGAATTAGTTGCACTTGATTCAGCAGCATTGGAGGCTGAATGGTTGAGAGACCTGTTGTCAGACCTTCCAATGCTAGCAAAGCAGATACCGGCTGTCCTAATATACTGTGACAACACTTCTGTGTTGCTGAAAGTGAACAGTAGAAAGGACAACCAAAAATCCTCGAGGCATATCAGAAGACGACTTGATTCATGTCGGCATGCTAGAGAGACGGGTGTAATAACCGTAGATTACATCAAGTCTGAAAGGAACCTTGCTGATCCTTTCACTAAAGAACTGGCACAAAAGCCAATCCAAGCAGCGTGCATGGGAATGGGACTCGTACCCTGTTAGCGGTTTCAAATGCGGATAACTGTCCTGTGTGACTGGAGATCCCGAGATCCAGGCTCCAGGAAACGAAGCATTGTGGAACCAAGAGCACAAAAGACAAAGAGTCTCATTAGCTGTTGTGCTTTGTCTATATGGCAGGTTGAGCGATATGCTCTTAATGAAATCAATGCTATAAGCAGAGAAATTATCCTACAGAATTTCCTTAATGATTTCACCTATATGAGCTGACTGTGGGGTCGTATTCTGGGAGAGAATGGGGTTTTCTCTCTAGTGAGCTCATGAATAGATATTAAAGGGCATGACCGTAACGCCCTGCCCCGTAAGAGAAGCAGATAATCTGCCTAGTACTATGTGCCTTTTGTGCGAAGATTCTCACACTAGGGTTTGTGGATCAAGGCGTAGTCCTCCGCTTACTCGTGCAGGGTTGGAGTGCACTGGGATAGGCTTTGGTTCAAACCTAACAAGTACCTTTGCCAAAAAGTAGTATATAAACAGTACGGGAGCTCAATGACATTGATCAGAAAATAAGAGTGAAAATGGTGGGGATTGCTGTCCATTTAAGTGATTTTCACTTTATTAAAAAAAGACAAAGAGGGAGGCCATCCAGGTGGGCTGCTACCAGGCTTGGTAGCCGTGCTAGCCCACCGGCCGGCTCATCCCTAGGGCAGAAGCAGCCATGCTCGTGAGGGAAAGCGAGCAGAGAGAAAAGATAGAGGCTAGCGGCGGCGTTCTGCAGACTGGCAGTTCTGCGCTTGCCAATCTCTACGCGGCCCTTGTGCAACCGTTTCTCCCTCGGTTCCTTAAGTATGGAGACTTACTCCCTGCTCAGGATCTCGCCAAAAATCCCAACTCTCTGTTCCTATTCCTCCTCTCGGTTGCAGTCACGGTTTGGATCGATTTCTTCGATTCTTGGTGTTCTGGTGTTAATCCTGCTGGTGGAAGATGGTGGAGGTGGCACTGCTTGTGCGCAGTGAGGTTCTCCTGCGCTCCGTTGTTCTACCAGTGCACCTGTGTGGTGCTCTGCCTGTTCTGATCTCTGTCTGTCGTGGCCTGGTGCTTGAGCTCTCTGCTGCGCGGTGTTCCTCTTCTCGGGCTAGTGCCGTGGACGTATCTCTCGGCTCCGGCAGCGGCTCTAGTATCTCCGTCAACCTCCCGTCGTGCAAGCCCGGACGTGGGCGGCGGAATTGGTTTTCTGGGACAGAACTTCGTGTTCGCTGAGCTGATCTTCCCACGTAGACAATCTACGTGCTGTGAGTTATTCGTTGCCTCACTTTATTTAATGTTTAATTTTGTGCAATCGGCTAGTATTAAATACTTGGGTGTGATTGCACTGTTGTGGGCGGATTTGTGTGCTCGATGATGATAGCGGTGTAGTGAGACAACGTGACAGTCTGGGTTTTAGTGTATTATCTTTTTCAGCAATGATATTATTTGTGCCTAATTAAATCTCTCTTTGTTGAGGCTGTTTATTTGTGTTAAATTCTGTTATTTTATTTAGTACACAACTCCTTACTATTCGTATTTATATTTGATTATTAGGCTTATTACATCTGATCTAAAACCCTGATTTGGTAAGATAGGGCTGTCACATTAGTCGAGGATCTCTGATCACCATTTAGCGTTGGAGGGCTGTTTATTTCAGCAACCCGCTATTTTGAGAGCGATATAAAAATATAAACAATTGTGTTTATGTGTTTAATCTGCCTTCTTCATCTATAAGCCATGTTTAATTTTGAAATGGACCTCAGCAGCTATTTTACATGTTTACATGTCCTAGAATTACTACTGTTCATTGCTGCTATAATTACATATGGCATTTATCTGAGTTATATGCCTGTTTTATTCAGAATTAATATATTTAATATACTTAAATATGTAGAAAGCATGTCACTTATTTCTCTAAGTTTACAACACATATGACCATGCATGTTGCGAAACGTGGATATACGAAAAACGCTAGACGAAAATGTGTGTTCCTGACTAACTGCTTTGTAGGATATGAAATACATTGAAACAACAATACAAAATTGTGAGGTGTCATAGCTGTTAAACTCAAAATTGGCCAAAAGAGAAAAACTTGGACCGCTTTGGAACAAATAATACACTAAGCCTGTTCTGGAACTAATTATATTTTATTATTGTGTTTCTCTTGCCGAGGCGATCCAAATGCATTATAAATCAAATTTTGTTGTTAAAAATTGAATTTAAATACTTCACTTCAATTGAGATAAAGAAAGTGCTCAAACTAAAATCATATCAGCAAACCAGTGATCTCATGATTTTGAAATGTACCTAATACACACATGAGACCAGCAGGACAAACGGATCGCAAATCGGACACCGAAATGTCCGAATCGGTCCAAACCGTGTCGTGAACAAGTGCTGATTTCAGCAGCACAAAATTCTGTTCTCAAATGCGAAATTGTACCAAATGAGCTCTGATTGAAATAAAAATTTTCACATATCTAGACAAATATATATGTTTCTAAGGTCTCCACAAATTTTGAGCTCAATCGGACTTGTGAATTTATCAGTTTCATTCCTCTGCAGAGGTCGCACACTTTACCCATGAGCCATGATTCTCGTTCTGTCCGGGGATCATGACTCTCCATTGATCACTTACAAGGTGGACTGGCAGGGTCTCACCACATAGCTTTTACAAAGATTCCCCAGAGGTCATAGCCGTTCGTTAGGTTTCTCCAGTTTGATAAACACAGTACATCTCCCCATAGGAAGAGTGACCAACAGTAGCACCCAGTCTCGACAGAGCAAGTATCTGTGCCTGGACCACCACTACCGGAATCGGGCGCTTTGTCGAGTGCCTGAAGCACTCGGCAAACTCAGGAAACCACTCGGTAAAGGCTTTGCCGAGTGTCACACTCGACAAAGAGGGCTCCGCGAACAGTACATCGATAAAGATTTCTTTGCCGAGTACTTTTTCTCGGGCACTCGGCAAAGACTTTGCCGAGTGTCAGGCGGTACTCGACAAAGAAAAGCGGTCGTCATGGCGCCGGGGGGATGGAGACAGCGTCTTTGCCAGGTGTTCTAGGTGACACTCGGCAAAGAAGTTACCTTTGCCGAGTGTCTACCGACCAACACTCGGCAAAGAATCCGCCAGCGGGTCCCTTTGTCAGGTTTTTGCTGAGTGCTCTGCTTGGCACTCGGCAAAGCGTGCATCTTTACCGAGTGTCAGGGCTACCACACTCGACAAAGAAGCTATACCGGTGCCCAGGTATTGGTTCTTTGCCGAGTGCTATGGTCCTGACACTCGGCAAACCCTCTCTTTGCCGAGTGTAACACTCGGCAAAGTGACGAGTACACACCTTTTTTATTTGTTTTTTCTATTCTATCCAAACAAACAAAAGATACATCACAGATATCATCACATATATCTCATATATACATCACAGATATCATCACAATCATAAATATCCAACACAAACATTAATATACAAGTTCTCAACACAAACATAAGTATCAACACATAAGTCTCAAGCTCTGACATAAGTATTTAACACAAGTTCTGAAGTCTGAACACTAAAAACATAACTCTCATCGAGGTGGGCGGTTGGACTGGTGCTGCGATGGGCTGGGTGCTTCATGAGGGTTGTTGGATGCCGCCCCAGATTGGCCCTGCACAGAGAAGAGATTGCATGTGTTATACCAGATGCATTACCAACATCTAAATACAATTTTGATACTCACAGGAGAATGGAACAGAGCAGGGTCAATTGTAGGAAACAATGGAGGTGGCAGAGCGAAACCCTGTGCGGCGCCAAGGCTCTGCATGTATTGGAACATCTCCGCCATCCTCTGCTAATCTGCCAGGTGAGCCGCCCGCTCTGCCTCCTACTCCGCCATCATCCTCACCTCCATCTCTTGACGTCTCCTCCTCTCTTCTTCTAGTTGGGTCTATAATATTACAAGCCAATGTTATAGTAACTCAAAGAGAAGGTATATAACTCAAGGAATGACGAGTTACAGAAGCACTAACCTCGAGTTGTTGTATGCGATGCTGTGAGATGCCGTGCTGAGGTCGTATGGCTGGACTCGAGCCCGTGCTCCTTGCTCGCACCTGAGACAGAGTGAGAGTGGACAACGAGTCGATTGACCCGTCGGCAATCCAGTACCACCCATGTCTCTTGCCTCCTCCAACCCTCATGAGCACATCGGGGTCGATCTCCTCAGTCCTCGGATCGTATTCTAGGCCATGGACCTCCTGCGCCATGACGGTGTAGTCATGAAGGCGGCTGTAGACGATGGGGTTGTTGTACACCTCGAGCCTGTTATCTAGGTTATAGGTGACATCGGACGTCGCCTTGTCCTTATGGGCCATAGCATAGGCCGAGAAGATGGAGCAAGGCTGGCCACCATGTGACGCCGACTGCAAGAAAACCAATGAGATAGTTAGAAATAATATCTAATCCAGTGTTATATACCTAAATAAAAAAGAGGGCGTACCCATGCTTCTGCATATTTGCTGAGGCTGCGGATGCCTTGGTGGTGCGAGGGACCTTGCATCATCATACGCTATTCCCGGCTAGCGTTGTGCGCCTCGTCCCACTCAGGCGAGCACCATCTATCCACCATCTGCTCCCAGCACAGAGGATGTGTGGCGCACTAATATGGAATCATCTACAAAGTAAACATGTACACTGCATATCAGAAGATAAAATTAAATTCATGCATGGAGTACTGGTACCAAACATGCATGACTTTACCTGCAGGTACTAGTCCCTAGTCAATGACATGGTTCGGGCTTGCTGCATGGTCACCTTCTCCCTAAGGACGGAGCCGTGGTAGCTGATGATGGCCTGGATTTGTGCCTCATAGTGCATGTCCACGACGAGCTTCTTACATGATACACCCAGCCCAGGTGAGGTTGGCCGAGGCCCAACAAGTTAGGGTTGCCCGGAGCCCAACAGTTCATTAAGCACACCCAACTCAGGGAAAGGCCCAATCGCCCCAAAAGACTAGTCCAATGGGGGAAGGGTGGCTCTCCCTTTTAAAGTGGCTTCCTCCTCCAAAGTTAAGCGAGGTGGGATAATTCTGAGGCTCACACGGTCACCATCCGACTACAATTGGGCAATTGTTCAATTGCGTCTTTGCCAACGGGTAATATTAGAGGATGTCCTCATCATTCCCACCTTCTTAAAATGGGCCCTAGCTCTGATACCAGATGATACACTCAGCCCAGGTGGGGTTGCCCGAGGCCCAACAAGTTAGGGTTGCCTGGAGCCCAACAGTTCATTAAGCACACCCAACTCAGGGAAAGGCCCAATCGCCCCAAAAGACTAGTCCAATGGGGGAAGGGTGGCTCTCCCTTTTAAAGTGGCTTCCTCCTCCCAAGTTAAGCGAGGTGGGATAATTCTGAAGCTCACATGGTCACCGTTCGACTACAATTGGGCCAACTGGGCCAATTGTGTCTTTGCCAA
Organism: Zea luxurians; assembly: GCA_029449295.1. NCBI lineage: Eukaryota > Viridiplantae > Streptophyta > Magnoliopsida > Poales > Poaceae > Zea > Zea luxurians. The sequence continues at coordinate 34,166,887 of JAOPSE010000012.1, read as the reverse complement.
CGGGTAATAGTGGAGGATGTCCTCACCATTACAGCTCGTGGTGGCCACCACATCCGGTCATCCGCCCTAGCCTCATATCTAGCCTCGCATCTATAGAAATCCTGCATACAAAAACGATGTATCCATACATTATTTCAAGAATGTGCAACGAATGCGACATATTTTACATTATACTATGACTTACCCATAGCTCTTGCTTCACCCGCTCCACCTTGTTATTGAATTCTCGGTCGTCCTAGTCTACTGCATCGAGGGCAACAGCGTAGTGGTCGAAGGTGTAGGCTAGGCCCGTCACTCCAGCATTGGGGTTGCGACGATGACCCCCAGCATTCTCCACAATCGTCCAAGACCTGTCCAAGTGATAAATAAAAGTATTAGTTTATATTATGATTTTGAACGCATAATATGAACAATAATGAAGAACATAAAGTTACATGCGTCTCCCCATCCGGCCGAATCAGCGGTCGCCTATCCCGAAGCATGGGACACTGAGGGAGACTCGTAGGACCTCGCAGGTAGACGCTCCTCGAACCTGAGGCGCCAGAACCTGAGGCGGCCTATTGAGCTTCGTCATCGTCCTACTGCTGGTCATCGTCGTCCGGCTGTGCCACCTGCTGCTCGACAAGGTCGTCCTGCTATGCGGCCTGTTGTGCCTCGTCCTGCTCTGCCTCGTCCATCGTCCTGCTCCTCCTCCTCAGCCAACAGCCCACCATATTTGTCCAACAACCTGCAATTAAGAGTAAATAAATAAGCACATATAAAAAGATGTATTTAAAAATAGGTGCGAAATAAAAAGTCATATAGCATTACATTGATTAAAAATAATCTTCATATGTGTCGGGGTTAGCCGGATCATAACTCTCATCATCACTATCAACCATTTCATAGTCAACACCATCTAAAGGCGCAAGTTCGTCATTAATGTCATTGCCTTCAAGGATTACTAAGTCATTCTCATTTTGCACCTCATCCTCCTCATCAACAACCATTTCAATATCTATGCCCATTCTGATAGCTTCATCCCTAAGACTCGCAGAGTAGATAAGTTCACCCCCTACTCAGGTTAGCTGCAAACCCATCAGGGAACATCAACATTTTGATCCACTGAAGTACTTCCTTCATCTAGGCCCTACTTAGGACGAAATCGGCCTTAGGCCTTCTCCATGTCTTTCCACCACTTGGCGGCTTCATCTCTTGGTTTGGTCTATCACATAACGCTGCCAGATTGACTCTTGCCTTTACGTTATCCTTTGACTTATCAGGAATGTCCATAATTGTTGCCCAAAGTGCCTCGGCAATATTCTTTTTAGTGTGCATCATGTCAATGTTGGGTGAAAGGAGCAGGTCGTCATAATAGGGGAGCTGAGTCAAGCCTGACTTATGTGTCCACATATGCTGCTCACCATATCCCTCAAAACCACCTTCTGTATTGGCCACGAGCCCATCTATCTGTTGATGAATTTCGGCACCAGTCATCGTTGTAGGTGGGCGATCTGTCACTACGACACCTTTCGTAAAGTTCTTGATGTCTAGGTGGAATGAATGGTCAGGATGGAGAAATTGTCGATGTTTATTGAAGGACGAATATTTGCCACCCTTTTTCAACCAAATGAACCTAAGAGCTTCCTTGCAAACTAGGCATGGGAACTTACCGTGAACACACCAGGCGCAGAATAGCCCATACGTCGGTAAGTCATGCATGGAGTACTAGTACCAAACATGCATTCTGAAGTTTGTCTTCGTAGCTCGGTCATACATCGATACCCCTTCCTCCCAGGCACGTACCAATTCATCGATCAAAGGCTCCATGTACATGCCCATTTTATTCCCCGGGTGTCTAGGAACAATGACACGAATATATTCTGCCTTTAAAAGCACACACCAGGGGAGATTGATTGAGATAACAAACACGGGCCAACATGTGTACGGGGCAGTGCTCATTCCATAGGGATTGAACCCATCTGTGGCCAGCACAACACGTACATTACGCGCCTCTTCGGCTTTCTCACGGTGAATGGCATCAAAGTGTTTCCATGCTTCACCATCGGATGTGTGCACCATCTTCTTAGGATTGTATCGTTTTCCATTTTTGTGTCATGTCATATGTTTCATGGATAGACGCTGGATCCTCGATCGATATGAATGGAAGGTGTCGTAGGATTGTCAAAGGGATGTCGAGCTACCTCTTCTGTCCATCACCAGAGTCTACCTTCATAAACCTAGACGATTTACACTTGGGATAGTACTTTGCCTCCGTGTATTCTTTCCTAAATAGCACGCAGCCCTTCAGACAAGCATGTATCTGCTCATATGTCATCTTGAGTGCATGAAGGAGTTTCTGTGCCTCGTACATGCTCTTTGGCAGAACATGATCCTTCGGAAGCAGGCTCCCAATAACCGTCAACAAGCCATCGAATGTGTCTCGACTCATGTTGTACTGCAACTTGAATGCCATTACACCCCCAATGTCATCTAGTTGAGAAACTTTTGTCTGGCCGTAAAGGGGCTTCTGTGCCGCGTCAAACATGTCGTAGAACGCCTTTGCAGTCGGCTCTGGCTCGTCATCCATACATCCTCCGGTGTACTGTGCCTCGTGATAGTGGTTCAACATATCTGCTACCCCCGCATCGGCATCATAATCCTCGACATGTTGTCTCAGCACCACCTCTCTCATACGATGTGCTTCACCATGAAAGATCCACCGAGTATAGCCCGGCGTAAATCCATTCTTCCAAATATGTTCTACCATGGCCTTCTTTGATTTTCTTTTCCGGTTGGCACATTTGCTACATAGGCATGGGACTAGACTCGCTCCTTTAGCAGCTTCGCCATATGCTCGTTCCACAAAATCATCGGTCTTTCTAATCCATTCAGGGGTGACATCGTTCCTTCCTCTACGGCCCATGTACATCCACTCATGGTCCTCCATCCTCTAACAGAAGCCTATCAATAGAAAATTTTGGCAGCACCTCCCCTACACGAGGAGGTTTCTAAAACCTGCAAATACAAGTATCAGCATAATGGCTGACACACGCAGATATACATCAACGACACAATGGCCGCCAATCATGAATATATATTCAATCCATAAGAGATAGCACAACAAGACTACATAACTACATGCAAACTACATTTTTATTATATATACTACATGGAAACTATAAAATCATTTATAGTATATATACTACATTTATATAACTACATGTACACCAACTACATACTTAAATATTTCGATACCATATACACGACATGGATATTAAATTTTCAATAGCATGTAATGTCGTATAAATCAACCATATGCATATACTAAAAATGTATACCTTTTAGTGGAAATAGCCGGGACGACAGGTTTGGCGGTCGGGCGGAGATCGGGACGGCCCGGCAGCGGTTGCTGAGGCGACGTGGTTGGCGGTCCAGTGGCGGTCGAGATGGCCAGGTAGGCGGGCGCTGCGGCGGCGTGCAAGGGCGTGGGGAGGAGGCGGCGCGCGAGGGAGGCGGCGGCGCGTGTGGGAGGTGGGCGCAACGGCTGGGGAGATGGCCGGGGAGGCAGGCTCGGTGGCGGTGGGCGAGCCGAGGGGGAGATGGCGGCGGGTGAGGGAGGAGGCGACGGCGGCGAGAGTGAGAGAGAGTGAAAGGTGAATGAGAAGGAGAAGGAGAAGGAGAGGCTACGGTCTGTTAAGTTTCACTTCTTTGCTGAGTGCCAGATCGCGGGCACTCGGCAAAGATTTTTTTTAATTTAAAAATAGACTTTGTCGAGTGCCCTATACCCGACACTCGACAAAGACACTACTTTGTCGAGTGCTAGATCAAGGCACTCAGCAAAGTCTATTTGAAGATTCTTTGTCGAGTGTTACCCGTCTGATGCTCGATAAAGATTACTTTGCCGAGTGTCACCTTCTGGGCACTCGGCAAATTATATTTTTATTTTTTTATTTTGCCAACCAAACTTTTTGTGGTATGTTCCCACACTTTGCCGAGTGTCTACATATTTTTATTTTTTTATTTTGCCAACCAAACTTTGCCGAGTGTCTACATATTTTTATCACAACTTTCTCGAAACATTCTCAAATTTTTATCACAGCCTCTACATATGATATCATGACATATGGATAAGTTTCATGATTTTCTGACTTTGTTTATGTTTTATACAATTTTTAAACAGCTGGATGACAAGTTCACGGCCATGTTTATTGAGCATGGTGCTCGAAGTTTACGGTCCACTCCTAAAATCGGTCGTAAATTGTGCTAAATAGCATGGATATCATTTTTGCATGCATGGTTTTCCAAGTTTCAAGTGACTTGCAGTACAAATATGAATTTTTCGAAGAAATTCAAATAAAAGAACTAAATCCAATAGTTACAGAAAATATTGTTATAATTGTCCCAAAATGGTACATGTATTACATAGTGTAGGAACATACCATAAAAAGTTTGGTTGGGAAAAGAAAAAAATAAAAAATATACTATGCCGAGTGTCCAGAAATGACACTCGGCAAAGCTTGCTCTGCCGAGTGTCTGCCAGTTGACACTCGACAAAGAAGCCTCTTTGCCGACTGCCAACGCTCAGCGCTCGGCAAAAGTTAACGGCCCTCAGCTATAGACGGCTGCTGACGGTTCTTTGCCAAGCGCCGCCTGCATCGAGTGTTTGGCACTCGGCAAAGATTCTGTGCCGAGAGTCCTGCTCTTGGTAAATGCGTTCATTACCGAGAGCAGTGGCTTCTTTGCGAGTGCGACACTCGACAAAGGCTTCTTTGCCGAGTATCCGACAAAAGACACTCGGCAAAGTACCGAGCACTCGGCAAAGCCACAGATTCCGGTAGTGCACATTGACGGCATGATGACGAAGCAAACTACATCTCAAGTTCCTCTAATTAATCAGCTAAGAACGTCCCATACTACCCTCATGGCTACACTATTTTCCTAAGTGGTCATCCAACGAACAGGTCCTTACGGAGAAGTACTCGAGAAACAGCCCGAGCCTCCTTTTTTATCACAAGCTCATAATCATAATAAGAATGTAAAGCATCATATCATAATTGTATCTCATCATGTTCATTGATTAACCAAAATAACCCAAAAGGTAATCAAGGACAAGGTAAATAAAAAGCTAGTCAATCCTTAGATCTCAATTATGTAGTGCAAGGAAATGAATTATCATGTGAATGGGACATAAGTAGGTCAGATGACACATGCCTTCACCAAACAGATGCTTAGGGTCTTCAACCTTGTAGAACTCGAGGAGCTTGTTCACTTGGTCGTCGAAGCTTGACCGTCGATTCCTGGAAGCTCGAAAACGGATCGCGATCTATTCGCGACGCGCAATGAATACAAACAGTCAAAAGCAAACATATACTTGCATAAGAGCATTACACCATACAAGGGAAATATTATAAAACATGCAATATGAAATAGAGCTGCTACTACGGTCACGCGAGGAAAAGAAACACGATAGTTAAAGCTATGGTCGAGAGGCCAACATGTTTACACTAAACAAGTATTAATTAGAATATTTAAGTCGACATATTCGCATTACTCGACATTTATTAAATGCAACTAGAGCTATCGCCTAGCGTTAAATAGCTGACTACGCTAACAATTCTTAGTTAAATAAGTAATTTAAATAACATTAGCGAGTCTAAGCGAGACAAATTAGCGGACCGATACGAAATACATAACGTGTGAAATAGCACGGCCGCATGCACACAGCAAGCGTACAGCGCGCGTGCCGATACGATACGCGAAAACTAATAAATAAATAATATGATTAAACCTACCAATTATTAATAAAGAATATTTCAGTTAAGTTCAACCATGTTGGTGTCTAATTATAAATGCGCAAATTAAATTCCAAAAATAGATTTTAAATTGACACGATGTTCTAGTAGCCATCGGTCAAACAAACGTTTAAATAAATTAAATAAAATATGCAATAACAGGGAAAATACTTCTAACATGTAGATAATTTTAATACGAACCTAACGCAACTTGAACAGATTGAATCGGGTTCAAAACGTAAAAGTTATCACTGTTTTAAACTGCACTAAATTCCTGTGTACGGTTCTAATTCCGTACCGGGGGGTTTTTCGCAAATTTGCCTCTTCTTCTTCCCCAAGTTCTTCTCCCACACACCAACTGCCATGGCCTTAGAGGGAGCTGGGGCCGTGCGCCAAGGGGCAGGAGGATGCGTGCCAGGGGGTCGGGGTCGCGCACCGCGCCTGGCAGGCTGGCTGGCGGGTGGTCGCCGCCGCCACGGGTGGCTGGCCGGCCGCCGCTTGGACGTGCGCGAGGGCGGGGAAAGGGGAGGGGGTGACCAGGGAGCGTGTGCGCGAGGTGAGGCACCAACAATGAGGTGCTGCACCCAAACCCTAGAAATCGAAGAAAACAGAGAAAAGGAATGGAGTAGCTCACCGAAGGAAACTACCTCACTGAAGCCGAGGCAAATTCATCGATTGACGGAGATTTAGAGGTCCGATCGACGAACTGGACGTGCCGAGACGAAGCCCTCGACGAGACAAACGCAGCGGTATCCTCGAATTCCGCATACGATGCACAGATTGGGAGTAATTGTTCGTCAGAGTTGGAACCGCTCCGAACTTCGGCGAGCAATTTCGAGAGCTAGGAATTGAATCTGAGGAAACCGTTTTGTGATTCGGAACGTGCTCGATAAGGAGAAGCCAGCCATATATATAGTTGGGGTTCAGAAGAGATGAAAATTCGGGTCAAATTTGAATTTTTCTATTTATAAAATTCAGAAAAGCCTAGAAATCCATATTTTATGCTCAAAATATTATAAATGCTTCCAAAAATTCGAGAAAATTCCTAGAAATGTTTTGGCACCTAATGAACTCAAAAAACAAGTTTAGAGTTTCTAAAAACATTTTAAGTGCCTCAAATAAATAGATTTTGGTTTCTAGAAAATAGAAAATATTCCAAAAAAATGAAAAATTACCGAGAACTTCTATAAGATATATTAACATGTTTCAAACACCTTTTGCACTTAGAAACACTATGCAACGACATGAATGCAACAACCAAAGCATCTTTAGAGCTCATTCCACTAGGCTTATGCCAATATAAAACAAAATAATTCTCCATTTTTTAGGAAAATGAGAAGGAAAGCAAGGAAATGAGAGGGTAACACCTGAATTTGGTGGATATTAGGAAAGAAATTTTATAACCCCAAATTTAGGGTGTTACATTACCGAACTCCTATGGCCACCAAGCCGTCTAGGTGATGTCGATCACCAAGAGTAACAAGCTAGAGACTTTCACTTGACCAAGAGAAGCCTAATGCATATGGTGTGTGCTCTAGGTGGCTCTCATGCGCACTAATGAGATCCTAACATGGGATTATGCTTTTCCTAATCACCTCATTATGCTTTTGTGGGCTTGCAATGCACTAGCAATGAATACAAGTGTATGTGGGCAGCAAGACACTAAATGTGGCTGGTAGAGGGGGTATAAATACTCACACCAACCAAAACTAGCTGTTACTGTAGGCTATTGCGCATGAGCGCACCGGACAGTCCGGTGCGCCAATGGTGCACACCAATTGCTAGCTCTGACAGCTAGTCGTTGCTCTGACAGCACACCAGACAGTGAACAGTGACTGTCCGGTGTGCACCGGACAGACCGGTGCGCGGCTAAAATTTGAGCCAGCGAACTTCGCGCTCTCGGTTTTTCCTGGGAGCAGAGGGTTGCTCCCGGGGCTTTGTTGGGCCCACTGTCAGGGGTCGCACCGGACAGTCTGGTGCCCCTAGGTCAGAAAGGCCAACTTCTTTTACTTTGGTTTTTCTAACTCGATTTTGTTCTAACTCATGAGTGTGTTATACAGTGACACCTAGCACTAGTTGTGAGTGTGAATATGCACCAATACTACACTAGAATTCTCTTGGTCAAACTACTCATCCACAACCCCTCTTTATAGTATGGCTAAAATAAAAATAAGACCTAAATCTATACCAAGTGTCCACAACTCCTTCGACACTTGGAATATGAAAACCTTTATCTTTTGATTCGCCTTTTTTAGCCAGCTTCAAGTTCTCATCTATGGGATTGTTTTCACGGTTGCAGTGCAATCTCCTGTAATGCGACCTAAGTTACCATTTGCTCTGCAAAACACATGTTAGTCACATATAATATTATGTTGTCATTAATCACTAAAACCAACAAAGGCCTAGACACTTTCAAAGTCGATTGCTTTGTTAGTAGCGTTTAGTAGGCACCCTAAGTTTTGTAAGTGTGAGTGTGTTGCACCGACTTAAGGTGTTCCAAACTTAAGCTCGCTATGTTAGTAGGGTATAGTAGACACCCTTAGTTTTGTAGGCATGAGTGTGTTGCGTCGGCTTAAGGTGTTTCTAACTTAAGTTGATCGCTACTTGAGAGTTTGTTTGTATGTGGATGAACACATAAGCTTTATTGATAATGAAGTCTCCAGTTTACAAACTGTAGTTCACCATCTAGAGTTTATGGTGCTACTACGGGTAGAACTTTCTAAGATGCTCGATATTCCATGAGTTCCCTATTGGAGTCCCGTCCATCTAAGTTAGCAAGTAATACCCTGGCCAAGTTACTTCTACGATAACGAAGGGTCCTTCCCCTGGCAGTGACAGCTTGTGTCTTCCTTCCCCTGACTATATGCGACGAAGCACTAGGTCTCCTACTGCGAATGCTCGGTGTCGTACTTCTTTATCATGGTAGCGCCTCAGGGTTTGCTGGTACCTAGCCGACTGAATGACAACATTCAAGCGTTCCTCCTCTAGCACATCGACTTCCTTGAGCCTAGTTGCTTCTGCCTCTGCTATGTTCTCAAATGTTAGTCTGGGTGCTCCAAAGACCAGGTCCGCTGGTAACACTGCCTCTGATCCGTATACCATGAAAAATGCAGTATTTCTGGGTAAGGCTCGGCTAGGTTGGGTTCACAGACTCCGGACTACATAAGGTAGTTCCCTGATCCACTTCCCCACTAGCTTTTCATTTTGTCAAATACTTTCTTTCTGAGCGCTTCGAGTATCATCCCGTTGGCTCTCTCCACTTACCCATTAGCTCTTAGGTGTGCCACCGACGCATACTTGATTTGGATGCATCTCTGTTCACAAAAGTCAAAGAATTCTACGCAGGTGAAGTTCGATCCTAGGTCTATGATGATACTGTTGGTTATCCCAAATCTGAATATGATTTCCTAGATGAACTTCACTTCCTTGGTTGAGGTTAGGGTTGCAATCGGCTTGTACTCTATCCACTTCATAAATTTGTCGATAGCGACCAGCACGTGGGTGTACCCTCCTTGAGCCTTCTTGAAAGGTCCAATCATATCCAACCCCTAGCACATGAAGAACTAGGTGACCAGAATAGTTTGCAGTAGTTGAGCTACTAGGTGCTGCTGCTTAGCTAGAAACTGACACGCTTCGCATCTTTGGACTATGTCAGCTGCATCTTTCTTTGTTGTTGGCCAATAGAAGCCTGCTCTGAAAGCCTTCCCCACTAGAGTTCTTGATGTTGCATGTACTCTGCATTGCCCTACGTGGATCTCTTCCAGCAAATGCTTCCCAACAGTTGAGTGAATGCATTTCATGAGGACTCTGTCGGCCCCTCTCTTGTACAGCAATTTGCCTATGACGGCATAATGGGCCGACTGCCTTGCAATGCGCTCGGCAGTGGCCTTATCGTCTCGCTCCTCTTCATTTTTCATGTATTTGATAATTGGTTCCCTCCAGTCCTTTAGGTCTGGCTCTGCCTGCTCCACTGCCTTGCATTCATCCACTGGCCCTAATATGGTGCTCGGCTGCTGTATTTCCTAGACAAAGATGTCGGGTGGAACTTGTGCCCGACTCTACCCCATCTTTGATAGTGCATCTGCTGCTGTGTTGCAGTCCCTTTCTATGTGGTGGAATTCTAAGCCTTTAAATTTATCTTCAAACTTCCTGACCACAGCATAGTAGTTTCCCATTGAATCAGTGGAGCAGTCCTAGTCTTTGTTGATCTAGCTGATGACGACTATGGAGTCTCCGTACACCATCAGTCTTTTGATGCCGAGCGACACAGCAATGTTGAGCCCATGTATCAAGTCTTCATACTCTTCTGCGTTACTGGAGGCTAGGAATAAAAGTTGAAGTGCGTACTTGAGTTGGTCCCCTCCAGGGGTGATGAAAAGGATCATAGCCCCTGTTCCTTGCAATTTCAGTGACCCATCGAAGTACAACTTCTAGACCTCGGTTGACTCGGGGTTCTCGGGAACATGGTGTTCTGTCCACTCTGATATGAAATCTACCAGGGCCTGGGTCTTGATTGCTATGCAGGGTCAAAACTCTATGTCATGAGCTCCGAGTTTGCATGCCCACTTGGCTGTCATCCCCACTGCTTATCTGTTGCGGATTATGTCTCCTATTAGGAAACCTATGACTACTATGACTTTGTGATTGTCGAAGTAGTGGTGTAGCTTTCGCGCAGTGAGGAGTACCGCATACAGTAGCTTCTGGACTTGAGGGTATCTTATCTTGGAGGGCCCGAGGACTTCGCTGATGAAGTAGATGGATGCTGAACTGGGTATGCATGCCCTTCTTCTGCTCGCTCGACTACCAACGTAGTGCTTACCACGTGAGTCGTGCAGGAGATATATAGTAGCAGGTCTTCAGTCGGTCGACTAGCCATGGCTCGGTGGGGTGGCTTGAGGGCCGGCGGGGTGGTCAAGAATTTCTTGAGTGCCTCTAGTGCTTCTTGAGCCTCTGGAGTCCACTGAAATCTACCCACTTTCTTGAGCAGTTTATAAAATGGCATCCCCTCTCGCTGAGTCTTGAGATGAAACGACTCAGCGCTGCCATGCACCTCTTGAGCCTTTGTACTTTTTCTGTTAGAGTGGTGGCTCCATCCTCAAAATGGATTCAATCTTATTTGGGTTATCCTCGACCTTGATGGCTAATAATAAACCTGAGCAGCTTTCCGGCAGGTACCCCGAATACACACTTCTTCGGGTTAAGCATCCAGCGGTAGCGCCTCAAGATGTTGAAGACTTGCTGGAGATCTTCAATGAAGTCACCTAGGTTTACTGTTTTGATCACCACATCATCAGCATAGGCTTCCACACGCTTTCCCTAGTGATCGGTTAAGCACGTCTGGATAGCCCTTTAGTAAGTCGCTCCAGCATTTTTGAGGCCAAATAGCATGGAGGTGTAGCAAAAGGCCCCGAAGGGCATGATGAACGTTGCTTTCTCTTCGTCCTCCTTCGCTAGATTGATCTAGTGATATCTCAAGTAACATTCTAGGAAGGAGAGCAGGAGCAGCCAGTAGTTGAATCGACTACATGATCTATCCTAGGGATCCCGAAGGGATCCTTCGGACAGTGTTTGTTGAGATCGGTATAGTCGACGCACATGCACCAATCAACTTTATTCTTTTTTAGTACAAGAACAGGATTTGCTAGCCATTCAGGATGCAGTACTTCTCTAATAAAGCCTGCTGATAATAGGCGAGCTAATTCAGCCCGTATAGCTTCTCTTTTGTCGGGCATGAAACGGTGTAGCTTCTGCCGGATCATCCTTGCTTGAGGATACACCTTGAGTTGGTGCTCGACCAGTTCTCTTGGGACTCCCGGCATGTCTGTAGGTTTCCATGTGAATACATCGTGGTTATCTTGCAGAAACTGGACGACGTGCTTTCCTATTTGTCAGTGAGGCTAGAGCTGATGATCGCAGTCTTGCGCTCATCGGAGAACCCAAGGTTGATTCTCTTGATTTCTTCAGTCGGCCGCATAGAGGTAGCGGCGGATGCTTCATTTGAGGGGATTGTGAGGTCATCCCCTGCTGGTGTGTCGTCGCTCCGTTCTAGAAGCGCTATCGAGGGTTTAGCTGTGAGGGCCATTTCGATGGCCCCCTAGAAGCACTCCATAGCTGCTTGGAAGTCGGCGCGAACGGTGATGATACCATGAAGCCCTGGCATCTTGAGTATCATGTACGAGTAATGTGGAATGGACATGAATTTAGCCAATCCTAGTCTCCTGATGATGGCATTATATCCATAGTCGAACTGAGCTACCTCGAAGCGAAGGAACTCGGTTCGATAGTTGTCCGAGGCGCCGAAGGTGATTGACATGTAGAGGTGTCCCAGTGGGTACTCCCCCTCGGTTAGCACGATTCCAAAGAAGGGGGTGTCTGGCTGGGTGAGGTCAGTGATCGAAATTCCCAAAGCCTGGAGTGTCCTGGGGAAGGCGACGTTGATGCTGCTACCACCATCCACCAGATCCTTCTTGACCCAGCTTTCTTGAATCACTAGGTCGATAAGTAGGGGGTACTTGTCAGGGTGATCGAAGTTGAGCCACTGGTTGGCTCGGTTGCGGGACTAGGTATCCAGCGGTCCAGCAGTGTGCACTTGTTCCCAAGGCCTCTTGTCCCAGTGCTTGTACGTCTGGTTGCTGGTTCACATCCTTCCTTGGTGCTAGAGGTGCGAGCTTCACTCTCTCGATGAGGTCTTGGTCTCGTTCGTCGGCGGTGATGTAGATGTTCGCCTCCCAGAACAATTGTTCCGAGGTGGCGGGTGCCTTTTGTAGGATAGCCCAGACAAAGGCCGAGCCATTGGACCCTCGATAGAAGTCTTCGATAACGGCTTCGATTATGGCTACCTTCGTGGCATCGGGGATGAGGTTCCTCATTGTTTGGAAACGCCTGAGGAACAAGCGGAGGGTCTCGTCATTCTGATGCTTGATGGACTTGAGGTCCCACGACTATGCTGATTTGTTGGAGAGGGATTGAAAGTTCACAACAAACCGGTAGCTGAAGTCATCCCAGTTGTCAATGCAGTGTCGTGGTAGATGCCAGAGCCATTGCAATGTGTCCTACCTAGGACAATGGGCTGGTACATTGTCATGACATCCTCCGTTGCCCCAGCAGCCTGGGCAGCGGTCTTGTAGATGGCCAACCAGCCTCCCGGGTTCTTCTTGGGTTTGTACTTGTCGACGTTGGAGACCTTAAAATTTGGAGGCCATTGAATTGCTCGGAGTGGGGGGGTAAGGGAAGTGACACCACACATCCCCCTGTCCTCCTGGAGGTGATCATGTCGATGGTCCTAGGAGGTGAGCGAGCGTCATGTCGCCTTAGTCGACCCAGGGCTAAACTGTTGGTGGAGGCTACTGTCGACTTGGTTCTAGTAGCACAGCTATGCATCGGTGCACCATGATCCCGATTGTACTCTTCTCACCGCCTCATCTCTTCCTTGTGTTGGCGATCACGCGAAGCATTTATATTGCTCCGTGCGTCTTGTCTACTGTTAATGGCATGGCACAGGTCGTTCGGTGGGTGAGCGAGGGGGAGAACATGGTTTGCCGCTTGGGTGAGCACCGATCGATAGCCCTCCGCATCGGGGGTGTGCGGTATCCCATTGGTGATCTGGGCCAAGACCCCTCCAACCTCGCTCAGCGTATTCAGTGCTCGATCAAAGTCGTGGAATAGGTTCCGAGCAAGAAGTGGATTCTCGCATTGGAGCCTAGCGTCCTACTTGACTTGTTCCCGCTCGTGCTCTTGGGTGTGGCAACGATCATGGCGGCGGGAGTTGTGGTGCTCTTAGAGTGCTCTTTCATTGGGGGTTTCCCCTACTTCAAAAGCTTCATCCCAAGAGATGGGTTGAGCTAGATCACGTTCTCTGGCTTCATGGTGATGCCGCACATTGCGGCGTCGGTGTGCGTCGCGCTAAGGGGGCTCCTCCCTCGGCACGGTGGGCTTGTCATCGGAAATGGGTTCACCCTCCATTCTTCTCTACGTGAAGAGGATATCTAGGAAGAAGGAGCTCGGCGTGGTGGTGTGTTCTCCCTCCATCTTCTTTGAGGGCGGAGTGGTCGAGATGATCACTTGTGGTGCCTCCAGGGTCCTACTAGGCCTAGGAGCGTTCACTTCTCTCCGCCGAGTGATCCATGTCCACACCTAGGTGGGTGAGGTGGACAATAGAGTTTGTCGTGCTAGAGGTCATGGTCAACCGGGCCGTAGGCATCAGAGCATTCCTTGGCCCGTCCGATTTTGGCGTGACCTTGCGTGGGACGAAGACCCTTCGAGGTTCTCGCACTGCAGGCGAGATCCTTGCTGGTGCTGTTCGTGACTTCCTTGCAGCCGCCTTTGGAATCCTAGGGAAGGTTTCTTCCCAGATGGGTCCACTATACAATGCAAGGTTCCCTCCTGGTCTACGATGTAGGAGGTGGATCCAAAGCATAAGATTGCTCCGGGGTTGGAGGTGGTCATGGTCTTGAAGGTGACTATAATGGTGTCATCGTATATCATTGTCACACCCCCTACCTAGCACCAGTTGTCAGTCTTTGTGATCCGACCGTGCACCACAGGGTTACCCACGTGATGCTTTTGGGTAGGACGCCGTCATTGATCATGACTTGATGGTTCGTGCTGTAACGCAATGGAGTGACGCGCAGACTCATTCAGGTTTGGGTCGTGTGGAGTTGCGTAATACCCTACTTTCTATGGTGGTTCTGGTATTGATGTGAGGATTACAAGATGAGATGAAATGGTAGGGGATACCTCCCGGCCTTATATATGCGACCAGGAAGAGTTATCTCGTACAAGTGATGACTGCTATCTACTTGCTTATCTCATGGTTTTTAGTAGGCTATATACCTACATATCTGGAGTCCTCGTCCATTCATCTGAGCTATCGCTGAGGGCTTAGCCTATCAGGTGATCCCAACAGTACCGCCCGATACATCTGTGCTCCTATAACACTTAACTCAAGTATCAGTTTCTGTCGGCTTAGATCAGGCCTGCCCAGCCTGGCTATGTTTAGCTAGCCCATCCCGCTTGACGACCCAGGAGAGGACCTGCCAGGCAGCCCATGACACATTTTATTATACATGAGGAGCTAGGGGACATCCATCCCCCACGCTCATAAACTATGAACCCTTCGGACGGTGGCGCATTTATGGCCCACGCACCCCCCCAGTCTGTGGTGCACTCATGACCTATTGGACTAGGCCTAAGTGCACATACCGCTGGCAGGGCTCAATACATTAGGCCACACTGAGCCCTAGGCTACGAAGGCTAGGGGTCGGCATAGCCTAATTGAGGGCGCTCGAGCCCCATGCTGCTCACGTCATCTGCCATAAAGAATATGAGACAGCCAGGTGACCCCGAGGCCCACGAGCACGTGTGGCTTCACCCGGGTAGAACACTTGGTTTTACCTTTGCCCAATGGCTCCTTCCTAGGGAAGCCACCACTGGTTGACCCCTCCCTCATCCTATAGAAGGAAGGGATTGGCCCTTAGACGAACGGATGCACACACGCACGAATAGACCCCAGACGAGAAGTCACTCAGACGGGCCGACAAATAGGAGGAGGATGCACCAACAATGACCTAGAGGCTGGAGCCCCATCGCTAAGCCAAGACTCCACTCTATAACCTTTAGCTCCACTTCCACCCTGATAAGAGACTTGGGAGCCTCTCCTCCCTCTCTCGCCCGCTTGTAACCCCTATTACGAGCTTTGATCATCAATGGTACTGGTAGCGCAAGCCGCCGATGACTGGAATTAGGGACGTTCAGCCCGAACCAATATAAACCTTGCGCCGACCGCGCATACCGTTCGGATTCTAGAACGCACATAATATATTTACTTATTGGAATGAGGTTCAAAATATCGACACTATGCATGTAGAAGTCCGACATCCACCATATTAGATCGTGATAAACGATGTCACTCTGCTTTGAAAGACCTACCCAATGATGATTAAAATATTTATAGGTGCAGTAATTGAAAGGACATCAAAATGAACTATTCTTTTTTAGGAAAGTTATTCTATCATATTAAATATATGGGCAAATTGTTTGATAAAAAATAAAATATCATAGATAATCATATTAAATGTGAGATAGTATGACCCTTTGTCATGGTGATCTCTGTCACCAAGTTCCCATCCTTGATGCCTTCATGCTTGAGTCCTACATGATAACATTAAAAACTATTCTACCACACTGATAGTAAAAAACTACATGATAACATCGAGGATCACATATATACTTAGGTCATACCATTCACAATATTCCTTGCAAAAGCAAGTTAAGCGATGAAACAGATTTTGCCATGTGATGTAACAGGGATTGTCCAGACAATTTATGTGTTCTGCATAAACAACAGTCCCACTATGGAATCATTATGAAAACCTCATCGAATTGATCAAAGCAAGCTAATTCTGAGACATTTCAAATGCCTCTATTTTCACCATCAATCATATTGACAATAGTGTGAGGTAGAACGTTAATAGTATGCCCAGTTTAGATCGATTACCATTCCCATGCGTCCTGAAAATGGACAAACATGATTGTCTCGATGGTGATACTAGCCAGTAGGGACAAGTTGTGTGAGTGCTAAGGAGGGAAAGCAAATTGATCTTATGCCTTGATGGTGACTCCAACCGGTAGAGAAAAAGTTAGGCGACTATACCAATAACTACCTCGGACATCCTAGTTTGTGCTACAATCAAAACAAAAAAGTTAGGCGACTATACCAATAACTACCTCGGACATCCTAGTTTGTGCTACAATCAAAACAAAAGTAGATCCAAACTATTAGGCATATCGCCTATATGCAAACTATTCAAATCAAAAAGTGTGCATGAAATGCTCCGATAACACTATAGGGAAATGTATGTGCTACATAGTAGCATATTTACCTCATTCAACCAAGATAAACATGAGAATAGAGGACTGTATCATTACCACTAGACACACAGTGCAACGAAAGAAGGGTGTGATGATGTAGTGGAAGTAGTTGTATATTCTCATGTATCAAGAACAATACGTTTACCCATGCTCCTCATGTTAGTTGTTGACTTACACCACAGCAAAAATAGTAGTGTCTTCATGGTATCGATACGTATAGGGATGAAACATTACGATGCTAGTGTGCTAGAACCACACACAGTGAGAGGAAGAAGGGCAGCAATTTGGGCGCCTGTAACCCCGAAGAAGCAATGACGTCTAGGATGTGTTTTTTGATTCTACAATAAACCTCATCGTATATATAGACACCTGCTAATAGATTTTTTTTACTCTAGTCTATTAAGGTTGTCATGGATCGTGATTGTCTTTCGAGTATATAATCAACACATATGGTATTCTACAAGCATCTCATTAGTATGTGTGGTGTTCTAAGGGACTATGTCGATCCTAGAAGGTGCACCTCTTAACATGCTACTTTCCCGCTGATTCAATTTCTATTTTGTTCATGGCAGATAAGCCAAAACCAGTAGAGCCAGGGCCAGGCTGGCATAATTCAAGGTCGTGTACTGATTTTTTTTCTTTTTTCATTGTTAAGAATAGATAGTATAGATTAATCTCATTTATTAACAATGATTGAATTGTTAATGTGGGAAACAGATTAATAACGGTAACGAATGATCTTAACGTTCGGATGTTATGCCAGCATGTGCTAGCTGCACTTCGCCATATAGCCAAAATGAGTTGCATGAGAGATTGGTACTCGGTTATCATGACAAACACTATGTTTTTTCTTGCTGAGCTACAATCAACTTCCGCATTCGAGGGTAGAGGTATCGGCACTTGTGGAGTAAACCTGACTCCGTTTGTGTTAGGACATCCATCCTTCCACTCACAACTATCAATCCGCTATTGGAAGCTCAAATCCTCTTCTCTTCCACTCCACATGTCAAGATTGCATTGCAGTAATAAATTTGTGTATGGAGAGCTAATCTAATTGTATTAGTTTCTATAATAGATTTCTTATATGGAATACTAAGGGAGAAGATCGATGTGCCATCTTTCTAACCATGTTCATTTGTTGTATGATTAGTAGTAGGGAAGGGAGCCTTTGATAAAGGTAACCCAACTAAGAAATCTACTGTCTCAGAGCGACAGTCAAGCTCGTATCGCGAAATTAGACTAGAACATTTCTTTGATTGATAGGTCAGATAGGAAGAGCCAGTTTTGTTTCTTCACCACAAATCGATCCTTGAATAGTTCATGATCCTTGTACGGTCCGGGGCATGCTAGCCCTACAGGTTTAGACCACTTTTTTTTGTCAACAATAGATATGACCGAGGGGAGGAACCGATCCATTGTGATGTTTCTCCATTCATCCTCAAGCCTATTTTTTGTGCATATCATCTTTACTGTTAGCTATTGATACCAAACAAGACCAGAAATTGAGCATTTTGTTCAACCATTAATGCAATTCTCTATTTGTTCAAGTCCAACATCTACACCAGGAAAAAGCAACAGAATCTGTTTATTAAGAGCATCAGGGACTTGATGATTTCCAAGCGACTATCATGTATACTTAGGTCCCGTTTGGTTTGAGAGAATAAAGATTACTCTCTCTATTTTAGTCTTATTTAGTGTCTAAATTATCAAAAAAAATAAGGACTAAAGTGCTTTATTTCAATTGCATTAACGGCGGGAGAATGTTAAGGAGGCATTTGGGTCTTCTTGTGAGTTATTTCTCAATATTGTTAGTGTCTAAAACCAAACAGGATAGAAACTAAATTTTTAATCATTCGACTAAACTTTAGCACTTGGACTAAAGGAACCTACCCTTACAAGTCCAGTCAGATTGGAGCAAACTTTGTCTCTCACTGTATAGGCAGTGGTTGGAACTACATTCCGGTGCCATCTACCTATATAAAAAAGCAACTACAGGTAGGCTCGGTTCGTCATCCGCACGTAATCCATAGTCCACAGTTTGTTCAATTCATTAATAAATAAAATAAAACGTATTTTCTCCAATTAATCAGACAAGTCAAGTACTTTTCAGCGAATAATAAAGAAGATTGTTAAAGAAAAAAAATGAATGTGTGCAATTGATTGCGCCTGGACGGCTGCATGCAACGCTATCTCCTCCGGTAAGAGATCGATAAAAGAGATCCCCTTGTCCCTTTTTGTTCTCTCTTGTGTTTGTCGCACAATTCATCTTGGTTGGTACGTACCCTTGCAAGCTACGCACACGTACCGTGTACCACCCGCACTTGCATGCAAGCTTGTTTGAGATGAGCATGCCTGGCTTCATCTGCCAGATGATCCTTAAATCCTGATCGTTTTCACTGGCACCATCCACTCCACCATTTATTTGATACCAATCCGCGACCCTTTCAGACTGAACTGGAGAGGGAATGCATGTGTAAAGTAGGTACCCACCACCTGGAGACTCGAGTCACTCCTTGCATCATCATCATCGACGTGTCCGTCGGTTTCAGCTGGAAGAGAAAGAACCTGTGAAGACATTATTAATAGTCATGGCACCAAGGTACCCACCACCTGAAGATCAATAGCGTCGAGGTTATACAACTCAACATCATTAGTCATGACACCAACGTATCGGCATCTACTCAAGGGCTCGCTAAACCTAAGGATCCCACCAATTTCTTAGGTGACGAAGTCAATTATAAGAAATGAAATGCAAAGGCCAAAAACACTCTTTTTAGAGACCCTTAAAAGGAAGTGTTCAATAGAGTCCGCGATCATCATAAGGACACTCACTCTCTTTGGTCTGACATTTGTACTCTACAAGAAGGGACCAAAAGTGAGCGTGAAGAACACTACCACATTGTGATGAAGAAATGAAATTTATTTGAAATGCTTCGTAATAAAAATGCTAACGACATGTACTCACGACTTAATATTCATGTAGAAAGTCGATGGTTGGGGCTCACACAGCTCACACAACTGGATGTTGTGATGAAGATTCTTATTGTGTTGCCAATTGAGAATTATAGACATACCGTCACCGTACTTCATCAAATGGATCTTTCCACCACAACACCATCACAAATTTTGGGAAAGATCAATGCTCATGAGATGTACATGCACATCCATGGTCAATATGGCTCTTCTTTAAAGAAGAAAGATTTGGCTCTCGAAACCAACCAAGAGAAGAAGGGCAAAGCAAAAACACAAGCAATTGAAGAGAGCTCAGTTGGTGATGCCATGATTGCGTTAATGGTAAAGAAGACCACCAAAATATCGAAGAAGCTCAATCGCAAATGCATCAAGTTTAATTCAATAAAAAATAAATTCTTCAATAGTAGTAAGAGAAAACCCGTCTCGGAGATGGATTGCTACAATTGTGGTGAGCTTGGCCATCTTGCTCATCAATGCACCAAGCCTAAGAAAAACAAGTTCAAAGGCAAGGAAAATGAAGATAGTGATGATGAGAAGAAAGGTAAGAAGTTCTTCAAGCAGAAATATTGCAAGAACAACGAATTCCATAAGAGAAAAGGTGGAAAGGCATACATTGTTGGTGATTAGCTCGTCAACATTGAATCCACAAATGACTCTTCCTCAAGCGAAAAAGATAATGAAATGATAGCTGCACTCTCACTATGGATTTCTCTTCACCACCACCGTCGTCGTCATCCTCTACACACCTATGCTTTATGGTTAAGGGTGCTCGAAAGGTACATGATGATGACTAGTGAGAGTGATAATTAGTATGCTTCACCTTCATATGGTTAGCTAGTGGAATTACTTAAAGAATATACTCAAGTCATTAGAAATCGAATGTTAAATGTGACAAGTTTAAATATGAAATCATGTCTTTAATTGCCAAATATGGCATAATTGTTAAAGCTAGTGACGAAATAAAGAAAGAAAATAAAACTATGTCATCCACTAACCTTGTGCTCAGTCTGTCGTGGTTGGGAGTGAGTCAACGGGAGTGCCTCCAATGTGTTTAGCTATTACTACTTCCTAAGTGGTAGTCTCCATTCCTCAGCCTCAGCAACCATTGTTCTTCCTTTGTTGATGATAGTATCTGCTTCAATGGTTCCTCCAGTGCTAGATCTAGTGCCTGATCTAGTTTTTGCTTCTACCTCAGATACGGCTTCAACGTCTATTCCAGCTCTAGCTCCTCCAGCTTCGAAAAATCATGGATCCAACTCCGACGTCGACCTCTCAGTCTTCAAGGTCACTATCCACACGCCTGTCGTCCCGCCTGTAGCCTCTTCTCCTTAGGATCCTTAGTTTTATGATGTTCCTTCTAGTGTTTGACGCTGTTGGGGGTCTGCTTCATCGCTGAAGGTCCCATAAGAAGAAACACTTTCAGAAGATTGACACAAAGCCGAAGCTATCAATCAAAGAGCTTCAGAGTATATTTTCAGATGCACCGACTTAAAGATGAAATGACCAATCGGCCCGTGATAGCTTGTATTATGTGTCAGGGACCATAATTAGGGGTACCCCCAAGACTCCTAAACTCGGCTAGTAATCACCATCAGCACAAAGCTGCAAAGGCCTGATGGGCGCAATTCAGGTCAAAGCTCCGTCCACTCAAGGGACACGATCTCGCCTCACCCGAGCCCAGCCTCGGGCAGGAACAGTAGACCTAGGTGGATTCACGCCTCGCCCGAGGGCCTCCTCAAGCAACGGGCGCACCTTCGACTCGCCCGAGGCCCAGCTCGGGCAGGCTTCACGGAGAAGCAACCTTGGCCAGATCGCCTTGCCAACCGACCGGATCGCAGGAGCATTCAATGCAAGGATCGCCTGACACCTTATCCTGACGTGCGTTCCTCAGTTGGCAGAGCTGAAGTGACCGCAGTCACTTCGCCCCTCCACTGACTAACCTGACAGGAAAACAGCGTCGCCTGCCCTGCTCCGACTGCTGTGCCACCCGCCAAGGTGAGGCTGACAGCCGCCGAGTCCAGCCTCAGGCGCCATAGGAAGCTCTGCCTCGCCCGACCCCAGGGCTCGGACTCTACCTCGACCTCGGAAGACGGTCTCCGCCTCGCCCGACCCCAGGGCTCGGACTCTACCTCGACCTCGGAAGACGGTCTCCGCCTTGCCCGACCCTAGGGCTCGGACTCTACCTCGACCCCGAAAGACGGTCTCCGCCTCGCCCGACCCCAAGGCTCGGACTCAACCTCGACCTTGGATGACGGTCTCCGCCTCGCCCGACCCCAGGGCTCGGACTCAACCTCGACCCCGGAAGACGGTCTCCGCCTCGCCCGACCCCAGGGCTCGGACTCAGCCTCGACCTCGGAGGAGTCACCGCCTCGCCCGACCTTGGGCTCGGACCGACCACGTTACAGGGGGGCCCATCATTACCCTACCCCTAGCTAGCTCAGGCTATGGGGAACAAGACAAGCGTCCCATCTGGCTCGCCCCAGTAAAACAAGTAATGATGGCACCCCGCATGCCCCCATGACGACGGCGGTTCTCAGCCCCTTACGGAAGCAAGGAGACGTCAGCAAGGACCCGACAGCCCCGACAGCTGTGCTTCTACAGGGTTTAAGCGCTCCTCCGACGGCCACGAGATCACATGAACAGGGCACCAACACCTCTCCGACAGCCACGTCGGCATGTACATAGGGCTCTGGCTCCTCTCTGCTAGACATGTTAGCATGCTACTACACCCCCCATTGTACACCTGGGCCTCCTCCTTACGTTTATAAAAGGAAGGTCCAGGGCCCTCGTACGAGAAGGTGGCCGCGCGGGAGAACGGGTTGACGGGCAGGCTCTCTCTCTCTCCCTCGCGAACGCTTGTAACCCCTACTGCAAGCGCATCCGCCCTGGGCGCAGGATAACACGAGCCGCGGTTCCCCTTTTACTTTCCCCCTCGTGTTCCGTCTCGCGCCGACCCATCTGGGCTGAGACACGCAGCGACAATTTACTCGTCGGTCCAGGGACCCCCCAGGGTCAAAACGTCGACAGTTGGCGCGCCAGGTAAGGGCCTACTGCGTGTTGACGAACAGCTTCCCGTCAAGCTCCAGATGGGTAGTCCCCAGCAACCTCTCCAACCCGAGACGATGCTCCGTTTCGGGAGTCTTGAGTTCATGTCCCTCGACAGCAGCTACGACATGGTACTCCTTCCTCCGCCGCGCGACAACGACAATGGCGGCCGTCAGCCCGCCCGCCGACGGTGGAATCGACAACGTCTTCCCCCCGTGGCAGAAGAGCAGCATCCGGGCCTGTCCCGTCACCTTCCCCACCGCAGGAGGAGGAGGCGGGGCAACCATGGCCAAGCAGGAGGCGACACCTCGTTGGCTGTCGAGCGAGTCGACGACGTCGGCACCCCAGCGGGGGACACGTCAGGCGTTTACCTCGCGTCTGAGACGAAGACGAGCATCGTTTCCCCGCAACACGCCAACCCCAAGCAGACGGATGACGCCAGCACGCTCGTGAAGGACATGTTGGGCGTTAGCCTCGTACCTGAGATAACGATGCGGTCCGTCCCCGACGCGACTTTGTCACCATCTGTCGATCAAGAGGTACCGTCCGTTTTCCACCCTGTGCCTTTTAGATTCAGCTTCGACCCACCAAGCGACCCCGCTTCGGTGGACGCTTTCATAAAGGCATATCCAAACCTTCCGGGGTACCATATGTGGTCAACCTAGGACCGACTGACGGCTGTCTCGACCTACGGGCCCTCGGGTTCTGAGGAAGATGACGACCCCAACTCTGGTTGGGATTTCTCCAGGCTCCATGCTCCTAGTGCCATGCGGGAATTCATGACCGCATGTGACTACTGCCTCTCCGATTGCTCCGATGATGGCCACAGCCTTGACGACGAGGACTGTGGCCCAAGTCGCGAATGTTTCCTCGTCGATCTAGGGGGTCTCGACAAAGGCAACCACCTTGGTATGCCAGAGGACGGCGATCCCCGTAGGCCTGCACCTCGCGTTGACATCCTTCGGGAGCTAGCTGTGGTCCCAGTCCCTGCGGGGGTCAGGACACACAGCTCGAGCAAATCCGCGAAATGCAGGCCAAGCTCAATGAGGAAGCAGGACAACTTGTGCAGCTCTGGCAGAACATCGGGCAGGAGTGGGCAGGCCAAGCACCGGCCGGAGAAGCGCGCCATCTGGCCCAGGACGCCCAGCACCGCATCGCTGACGATGCTAGGGCAAGGCTGCCCCGGCTTCCAGTGGGGTCGGCCAGAACCTGGCTGCAGTAGCAATACTACTTCGAGTGATGCCAGAGCCATCCACTACCGAGGGGCGGCGTATCCAGGGAGAGCGCAAGAATCTCCTGGAGGATGTCGTGGTCCAACGGACCGAAAGCTCTGCCTCCCGAAGGCAAGGGTACCCCTCGAAGCATCGTGCCACGACTTCCCAATTCATGCGGGAAGCCTCGATCCACACCGGGCGCACACGAGACGCAACGCCTACAGCCCCGGATCGCCTCGGCAACGAGCACCACCGCCGCGACTGTCAAGCCCACCTTGACGAGAAGGTGTGCCGAGGCTACCACCCCAGGCGTGGGGGACGCTACGACAGCAGGGAGGATCGGAGCCCCTCGCCCGAACCACCCGGTCCGCAAGCTTTCAGCCGGGCCATACGACGGGCGCCGTTCCCGACCCAGTTCCGAGCCCCGACTACCATCACCAAGTACTCGGGGGAAACAAGGCCGGAACTGTGGCTCGCGGACTACCGGCTGGCCTGCCAGCTGGGTGGAACGGACGATGACAACCTCATCATCCGCAACCTCCCCCTGTTCCTCTCCGACGCCGCCTGAGCCTGGCTGGAGCATCTGCCTCCTGCGCAGATCTCCAACTGGGATGACCTGGTCAAAGCCTTCGCCGGCAACTTCTAGGGCACATACATGCGCCCTGGGAACTCCTGAGATCTCTGAAGCTGCCGCCAGCAGCCGGGAGAATCCCTGTGGGACTACATCCAGCGATTTTCGAAGCAGCGCCCTGAGCTGCCCAACATCACCGACTCAGATGTCATCGGCGCGTTCCTCGCCGGCACCACTTGTCGCGACTTGGTGAGCAAGATGGGTCGCAAGACTCCCACCAGGGCGAGCGAGCTGATGGACATCACCACCAAGTTCGCCTCTGGTCAGGAAGCGGTCGAGGCAAACTTCCATAAGGAAACCCTCACGTTCGAGGTGGTCGAGTTCCGAGGAACCTACCACGCATTACTGGGGAGACCATGCTACACCAAGTTCAGGCCGTCCCCAACTACACCTACCTCAAGCTCAAGATGTCGGGCCCCAACGGGGTCATCACCGTCGGATCCACATAACGACACGCGTATGAATGCGACGTGGAGTGTGTGGAGTACGCTGAGGCCCTCGCCGAGTCTGAGGCCCTCATCGCCGACCTGGAGAGCCTCTCCAAGGAGGTGCCAGATGCGAAGGGCCACGCCGGCAACTTCGAGCCAGCAGAGGCGGTTAAGTCCGTCCCTCTCGACCCCAGCAACTACACCTCCAAGCAAGTCCGGATCGGCTCCGAGCTCGACCCCAAATAGGAAGCAGTGCTCGTTGACTTTCTCCGCGCGAACGTCGAGGTTTTCGCGTGGAGTCCCTCGGACATGCCTGGCATACCGAGGGATGTCGCCGAGCACTCGCTGGATATCCGAGCTAGAGCCCAACCTGTGAAGCAGCCTCTGCGCTGATTCGACGAAGAAAAGCACAGAGCCATAGGCGAGGAGATCCACAAGCTGATGGCTGCAGGGTTTATCAAAGAGGTATTCCATCCCGAATGGCTAGCCAATCCTGTGCTTGTGAAAAAGAAAGGTGGGAAATGGTGGATGTGTGTAGACTACACTGATCTAAACAAAGCATGTCCGAAGGTTCCCTACCCTCTGCCTCGCATCGATCAAATCGTGGATTCCAATTTTGGGTGCAAAACCCTGTCATTCCTCGATGCCTACTCAGGGTATCACCAAATCAGGATGAAAGAGTCCAACCAGCTCGCGACCTCTTTCATCACACCCTTTGGCATGTACTGCTATATTACTATGCCATTCGGTTTAAGGAATGTAGGCGCGACATACCAAAGGTGCATGAACCACGTGTTCGGAGAGCACATTGGCCGAACGGTCGAGGCTTACGTCGATGACATCGTAGTCAGGACGAGGAAAGCCTCCGACCTCCTCACTGACCTTGAAACGACATTCAAGTGTCTCAAGGCGAAAGGCGTAAAACTCAATCCCGAGAAGTGTGTCTTCGGAGTCCCCCGAGGCATGCTCGTGGGGTTCATCATCTCCGAGCGGGGCATCGAGGCCAACCCGGAGAAAATCGCGGCCATCACCAACATGGGGCCTATCAAGGACTTGAAAGGAGTACAGAGGGTCATGGGATGCCTTGCGGCTCTGAGCCGCTTCATCTCGCGCCTTGGCGAAAGAGGCCTGCCCCTGTACCGCCTCTTAAGGAAGACCGAGCGCTTCACATGGACCCCCGAGGAAGCCCTCAGGAACTTAAAGGCGCTCCTTACAAGCGCGCCCATCCTGGTGCCCCCCGCTACCGGAGAAGCCCTCTTGATCTATGTAGCCGTAACCACTCAGGTGGTCAGCGTCGCGATCGTAGTCGAGAGACGAGAAGAAGGGCATACATTGCTCGTCCAGAGACCGGTCTACTTCATCAGTGAGGTACTATCCGAGACCAAAATCCGCTACCCGCAAATTCAGAAGCTACTGTACGCAGTAATTCTGACACGGCGAAAGTTGCGACCCTACTTCGAGTCTCATCCGGTGACTGTGGTGTCATCCTTCCCCCTAGGGGAGATCATCCAGTGCCGAGAGGCCTCGGGTAGGATTGCAAAGTGGGCGGTGGAGATCATGGGCGAGACAATCTTGTTCGCCCCTCGAAAGGCCATGAAGTCCCAAGTCTTGGCGGACTTCGTGGCTGAATGGGTCGACACCCAGCTTCCAGCAGCTCCGATCCAACCGGAACTCTGGACCATGTTTTTCAACGGGTCGCTGATGAAAACAGGAGCGGACGCGGGCCTGCTCTTCATCTCACCCTGCTCTTCATCTCACCCCTCGGGAAGCACCTCCGCTACATGATGCGCCTCCATTTCCCGGTGTCCAACAACATGGCCGAGTACGAAGCCCTGGTTAACGGGTTGCGCATCGCCATCGAGCTAGGGGTTCGGCGCCTCGATGCTCGTGGCGACTCGCAGCTTGTCATCGACTAAGTCATGAAGAACTCCCATTGCCGCGACCCGAAGATGGAAGCCTACTGCGACGAGGTTCGGCACCTGGAAGACAAGTTCTACGGGCTCGAGCTCAACCACGTCGCTCGACGATACAACGAGACTGTGGACGAGCTGGCTAAAATAGCCTCGGGGCGGACGACGGTTCCCCCGGACGTCTTCTCCCGAGACCTGCATCAACCCTCCGTCAAGACCGACGACACGCCCGAGCCCGAGAAAGCCTCGGCCCTGCCCGAGGCGCCCTCGGCTCAGCCCGAGGCACCCTCGGCTCAACCCGAGGCACCCTCGGCCGCCGAGGGTGAGGCACTATGCGTCAAGGAAGAGCGGAATGGGGTCCTACCTAATCGAAACTGGTAGACCCCGTACCAGCAATATCTCCACCGAGGAGAGCTACCCCTCGACAGAGCCAAAGCTCGGCGACTGGCGCGGCGCGCCAAGTCGTTCGTCTTGCTGGGTGACGGAAAGGAGCTCTACCACCACAGCCCCTCAGGCATCCTCCAGTGATGCATATCCATCGCCAAAGGTCAGGAGCTATTGCAAGAAATACACTCGGGGGCTTGCGGTCATCACGCAGCACCTCGAGCCCTCGTTGGAAACGCCTTCCGACAAGGTTTTACTGGCCAACCGCGGTGACCGACGCCACTAGGATTGTACGCACCTACCAAGGGTGTCAATTCTACGCAAGGCAGACGCACCTACCCGCTCAGGCCCTGCAAACAATACCCATCACCTGGTCGTTTGCTGTGTGGGGTCTAGACCTCGTCGGTCCCTTGCAGAAGGCACCCGGGGGCTTCACGCACCTGCTGGTCGCTATCGACAAATTCTCCAAGTGGATTAAGGTCCGACCCCTAAACAGCATCAGGTCCGAACAGGCGGTGGCGTTCTTCACCAACATCATCCATCGCTTTGGGGTCCTGAACTCCATCATCACCGACAACGGCACCCAGTTCACTGGCAGGAAGTTCCTGGACTTCTGCGAGGACCACCACATCTGGGTGGACTGGGCTGCCGTAGCTCACCCCATGACAAATGGGCAGGTAGAGCGTGCCAACGTCATGATTCTGTAGGGACTTAAGCCGAGGATCTACAACGACCTCAACAAATTCGGTAGGCGATGGATGAAGGAACTCCCCTCGGTGGTCTGGAGTTTGAGGATGACGCCAAGCCGAGCCACGGGCTTCACGCCGTTTTTTCTAGTCTATGGGGTCGAGGCTATCTTGCCCACAGACTTAGAATACGGTTCCCCGAGGACGAGGGCATACGACGACCGAAGCAACCAGACAAGCCGAGAAGACTCACTGGACCAGCTAGAGGAGGCTCAGGACATGGTCTTACTACACTCGGCGCGGTATCAGCAGTCTCTGCGACGCTACCACGCCCGAGGGGTTCGGTCCCGAGACCTCTAGGTGGGCGACTTGGTGCTTCGGCTACGACAAGACACCCGAGGGCGTCACAAGCTCACTCCTCCCTGGGAAGGGTCGTTCATCATCGCCAAGATTTTGAAGCTCGGAACATACAAGCTGGCCAACAGCCAAGGCGAGGTCTACAGCAACGCTTGGAACATCCGACAGCTACGTCGCTTTCTCCCTTAAGATGTTTTCAAGTCGTTCATATGCCTAGATTCATACGCAAATAGAGTCTAACCGTCAAGGAAGGGTCAGCCTTGCCTCGGCGAAGCCCGACCCTCCCTCGGGGGCTAGAAGGGGGGAACCCCCTCTGCGTCAAAATTTTCCTCAGAAGAAGTCTTTCTGCCAGAACATCTTTCGCGCTTTTTGACTACTTCGATAGCAGAATCCTGAAAACGATGGAGTACACGTAAGCGGCAAGACCGACCGAGCCGAGGGACTCCTACGCCTTCAGGATACGGATACCTCACTCATCACCTTCTGCAATAAGTAACTCATGCTCGGATAAGCGATTCTGCTGACCGAACGAGTCTTAGCGCTCGAAAACTTTTCTGCCAGAACGATTTTTCGTGCCTTCTCGACTGTATCGATAACAGAATCCTGCGGACGAGTAAGAGTACACGTAAGCGGCGAGGCCGACCGAGCCGAGGGACTCCTACGCCTCCGGGATACGGATACCTCACTCATCACCTTCCGTGATAAGTAACTCTCGCTCGGATGAGCGATTCTGCTACCGACAAACAAGTCCTGATACTCGAAACAAGAGGAAAAGAAACGCAGCTTTATAACACGACGATGACATGTTTGGGCCTCGGCGGCCGCAAAAAAATACGCACACTACAGACAAACTGTTCCTGCAGGTTCAGACATCAATAGGGGGAGCAGCAGCACCCTCGGCATTGTCTCCACCTTCGGCGGAATCTGACCCGGCCTCGGACGGCGACACGGGCAAAGGATCTCCACCTCGAAGGAAGATGTCAGCACTGCGCCTGAGCCATCGCCGCCATGGTCTCCTCCAGGAACCCGGCCCGAGCAGACGGCTTAACCGGCCGCTCCGTAGCCTCAGCCAGCTGTCCCCCAGGGACATCAGCCCAGCTCATGGCCTCGACAGCACGACTCCGGGGTTGGTCCCGCCAGTGGATGACCCGGCCAGGTTCCAGCCGCCGCTGCTACACCTCCTCGGCCTGGGAAGTCCCCTGCTCCTGGGCCGATGAAGCTTCTTCTCGAGCCGACAACACCTCTATCCATGCTTACATCGCTGCCTCCGGCTCCGGCTCATCGCAGAGCGGCCGAGGTTTTCCTTAAC
The DNA here is from genome assembly GCA_029449295.1 of Zea luxurians. Lineage (NCBI taxonomy): Eukaryota > Viridiplantae > Streptophyta > Magnoliopsida > Poales > Poaceae > Zea > Zea luxurians. The sequence goes on along the minus strand of JAOPSE010000012.1, from coordinate 34,137,307 downwards.
TGGGCAAGAGAAGCCTTGAGTGGCAAGGCCGACCGAGCCGAGGGATTCCTACAACTCTGGGATACGGATACCTCACTCGTCACCTTCCGCGCAGGGCAACTCACACTTGGTTAAGCGGTTCAGCTAGACGATAGGAGAGACCTGGTGCTCAAAATGAGGAAGAAACATGGCTTTACGCCCAAATACATAGATGTTCAGGCCCCGACAGCCACAATGAACAGACACCGGCACTCAAGGTGCCATTACAAACGGAACTCCGGTTCCACTCCCGTGGGTATGAACAACCTCCACATCGGAGGGCCTGCAGGACGACAAATTCCAGGTGGCTCGCCGCCGCCCACTCCGTCAGCAGCGACAACGACCTCCGCTCCGGGCGGCTAAACAGCAGCAGTGATGACCTCAGGGCAGATGCTGCTGCGACAAGGCTCTCGTTCGCGTCCCCTCGCGAAGGACGAGAACTAGATATTAAAGCCAAAGAGCCGGAGGTCGGTCCACGAGTGGCGCTGACGGTCTCGTCGGCGGAGAAGCTTTCTCCAGCTGCCACCACCTCAGCACCGACGTTGGCGTCCGCCTGCCCACCAACACCGCACCAGCGAGCGCCAGTCGCCCCAAAGCGCACCGGTAGGTCCTCACTCCCGTCCTCGCCATGAAAACGAGAATGGGACCGTCCTAGAACACGAGTACCGCCCTCGTGGCGTACGACGTGTTGTGAGACCCCCCGGAGCGGCTGACCACCGTCGCTCGGACAGAGGACGAAATGCTGCACCCTGGCTGGGCAGCAGCAGTTCGCCTTCCTCGGCATGGCTGGAGGACGCCTCCTCCGCAGAGCTGGAGGATGGTTTCCACCCCAGAAGCCGAAGGAAGAAGCGGGACGCCAGCCCACGTGAAGGCAGGCCCCGGCTCGCCTCGCCCTCCTCCCCAGCAAGGATGATGAAGATCCTTGAAGCTGAGGGCGGGGCAGAGGCTGCAGCCCGGCTTGCTTCTCCCCACCATCGAATTGGTGGTCACCGTCTTGGGTGACCATTGGTGAGGGGATGCAGCCGGGCTGCCTGATGAAAATCCTTGAAGCCAAGCGATGGTTGAAAGGTGCCAACCTCCACGAGGTTGCGCTCCTCCCACAACGAGACGAAGGCAACGCGGGCGCTCCCCATCCGGGGGGTCGAAAGGTGGAAGGGCGCGATGCATGAGGACAGTGCGTGTCACACCCAGGTTTCGGGGCACCAAGACCCGGGTGTGAACATAATCACCAGGTGTGCTGGGACCAAGTCTCACACATATGATGAATCATGGCACCGGATCGAATGTCAAATCTTTACTACATAACAGGAATTCTATACAAAATAAATAATTACATTATAAGGAGACAACAGTCCAGCAACCCAAAGTTGACTGGGAGACGACGACCTAGACCTCTCACGAACGCACCGCAGCATCCTCCATGCGCATCATCCTGCGGTACCTGTTCTTGACCTGTGGGGGGTGTGAGACAGCAAGAGTGAGCTCACATACGTTCATAGCTCAACAAGTTGTGGGGAATAATGTGCATGAACTCGCCAAAGGTGGGAGCTCACGTGAAGTGTAAGGCTTACCAAAGAGGATGGTTAGAGCTGAGCATTGCTTTTAAAGTTGGTCAAAATTTTATTAGCAGTTACTAAGTATAAGTAAATACCAACCCAATTAAGTAGTAGAACAAAAGTAACATCATCACCTGCGATGCAATGCATATGACAAATTGAATTTAGTTCCATAAATTAATCATGTGAGGGTCCGAGCTGCTCATGACCGTGAGCACGGCTGATATACCAGTTTTACACTCTGCAGAGGTTGCGCATCTTTACCCACAAGTCATGTTACCCATCTGCCAAGGGATCGCGACTTCCCATACACCTCTTCCGAGGAGGCGAGGCAGGGTAACACTACGAGGCCTTTACAAAGTTCCACTAGCTTCAGAAAACCCGCTACAGTTTATAGGAAGCTCCAATGCAGGGTTCTTGCCTGACCGCCATCGCAGCAAAATCAACCAAGGACCTCCCTACACTGACCACTCCCCTACTGCCCTTGCCCCTTTCGGGTAAGGTAGTCTTCCACTAGCTTTCCTAATTAATCAGCCAAGGGCGTCCCATTAAACCCTTGTGGTAGCACTGTTTTCCCGGGTGGTCGCTCCATTTTCCAATTAACATAATGATCTTATCATGAACAGTAATAATAAACATATAATAAAAGTGTGATCATGAATAATGTACCTTCATACCCAAAACCACATAAAGCACTAGCAAGTACTACCCAAAAAGTTCAGTGGTAAACAAGGTATAAAGATAGACAAACTAGGGTAACCTATTAGGTCCCATCAAAATTAACCTATGCAGATCATTATGATTAATTAGAACATGAGTGGGTAAAAAGAAGTGATCAAGGGCACAACTTGCCTGAGAGTTGAGATTCCAAGTACCAGGATGATCTTCAAGATTCTCGGACCTCACTGCTATTCGTAGCAATACGGACAAGCAGTGTATAGACAAAATTAACATCACACCAAACATGTAAACAAAATACATAATAATAATCTACACATTAAAATAAGATTCTAGGAACAGGAATCATTAATTTTTATAGATTTTAAGTTATGGATTTCTAAAGATTTTATGTGCTTTGTACAAGATTACTTAAGATAACAATTTTAATATGGCTTTTATGTCAAAACAGTGGCACTAAATGATAAACAATAATATACAAAATTATAGGAACTGGAATGGGTCAATTCGGACTTAAAATGAATTAAATATGAATTAAACAAGTTTATAGATTTATTTTTTATACTAAAAACCTATTTTCCACATTAATATAGTTATTTTATTCCACTTCTGGACCGGGCCACAATTCCAGAGAAGCCCAGGGGGGAAATCTGCAAATTCCAGGACCTGAATTATATTCTTTTTGACTGAACCTGGACGGCGGGTTCAATAGTATAAAACCGAGGGGCTCTTTAGAAACTCTGCCACGGTAAAGGGGTATTGTGCGTCCGGGGCCATTTGATCAAAAATCAAGGGCCCAGATTAGATCGCCCATAACCCGAACTGGTACGACACATGGGCCGTTGGATCCGAGATCCACGCCCGAGAGTTAACATATACGTGATCTAATCCTGAGCGTCCGACAGGGAATCGAACGGTGAGCGTTCCCCACCACGGCCGAAGCGCCACCTCTTCAATCTTGACCGCATAGGGTAGATCGGACGATCGACGCGGCTACCCCCAATCCAAGCCAAGCGCGGCGGCGCCGGTGACTCATACGGAGGTGACCTTGCCGGCGATAAATGAATTCCACCGTAGAGCTCGACCTCCAGTTGCGGTTATAGCTACCCGAAGAGGAAAATGAGGCGAGCACAGGGGATGTGACTCACCGATATGCAAGGCAACCACGGGAGTCAGCCATGGCGAGGTGCGGAGCGGCGGTCATCCATGTCTCTGGTGACAAATTGCTGCTCCACCAGGCGCTGGTCTATTACCAGATATCCATGGAGACTTCCGCGTGACACCACGCAGTGTCTTGGCCCCAAATCGAGGCCAAGCAGTTCGTTCTCCGCGAATCAATGGTGGCGGCATGGCTGACATTTGGCACACGGATCCGAGACGTCGAAGCTCGACGGTGAGCACATCCGCGAGCACCAGACTACTCCATGCTAGCAACCGACATGGGACGGGGCGGCCACGAGCTACCCACCATAATGACCATCCAGACCCGTTCCCGGATCCGAACGGTGGCGCACCGCGGCCTCGCCCATGGCGGCAGTGTTTTCGTCTTCCGCGGCTCCATCAATGGTTAAGGGACCGTAGGTTCTTATATGCTCAGGAGCCCCGACCGAGTTATAGACTCCGATGAAGCTTGTCCGAAGATCCCGCGTTAGGCGCAACGAAACTCAGTTGCGAAAACCTTGGACCTTCCCAAGATCTGCGGCACAAGCCCCGGTGACCACGTGCGAGTTTGTTTTCTGGAGATGAAGATTCTGACAGCCCGGGCCTGCAACACAGTGGAGTCCGCGCAGGGAAACAGTGGCTGACCAGGTGGGGTCCTCATGTCAGTGCCTGGAGCCGAGCACTTTTGCCGCGCATATACTTGGGCCACGCCTGGGGAAAAAGGTGGGGGTGGGCCGGGGCGCAGGGAAGAAGTCGGCCCAACAACAGGAGGGCTTAATTTTACCTTTTTCTTTTATTCCCTGTTGTGTTTTAATTTCAGTTTTATGCTTCCAAATTTCAAACTCAATTAGAACTTCACAAAAAAAAATAAATCTCAGCATGAGATGCATGTTGTATTTTTTGTTACTTTATTATTATTGTAATATTTCCAATAAAATGCACACACACACATCATTTATTTCAAGAGAATATTATTTTAGATGTGTAAAAAAATACATTCAAACATTCCATATTTTATTAATTATTTATAAGAAAATATTTTTTTATTGAAAAACTTCCATTTCATAATATTATTTTTAAAGGATATAACTTCAAGGGTAACAAACTTCTTTTCTTAGAAGATTTTCTCAAAAAAAAAATTTGGAGAGTTTCATTAAATTCTTAACACCAAATTTTTGAGGTGTTACAAATCCTACCCCCCTTAACAGATATCTCGTCCTCGAGATTTGTAAGAAAAAGGATTATACCAAGATTGGTTTGTAATTGAGATTGTAGTTTCTAATTGATTCACAAATTAAGAGTCTCTTTTTTTTGATACTATTTAGCAGGTGATTAGAAATGCATGGGTATCTTCTATGTTTAGATACATAGTTAAGTAAGAAGAGAGATGGTTAGAGTGAGGTTAGCTGATGGTAAGAAGAACTTGGTAAGGGAAGTCTCCATGCAAGGTGGTAAATCTTGGATCATCTCGAGATCTGATTTGACTCCTATTCTTCTATATCAAGGTTGATCTCCTCCTTCTTGCTCTTTGGTGTCTCCACCTGGGTTTGGGACAAGAGGTTAAGATAGATCTGTTATGTAGGTCAAGTTGTTGGGTATGGCCGAGTTGATCTAGGTCACCAATTTAGGCTTAAGTGAATTTGGAGTATGTCCTTATCCTTTGTACCAGCATTAAGTAACTCACACTAGATTAGATCATTTTATATTAGATAGGATATAGATTAGATTAGATATGACTAGATTAGACTAGTTTAGGTTAGATAGCTCTACTAGGGTAGGATATATATTGTTAGGATATCTTTTGATGGATTATATGGTGTAAGAAAGTCAGAATCTCTATTAGGTTAAAACAGAGGCGTTGTGCAACCATCTGACGGGTAAGGTAGTTGCATATGGTCAAGTAGTTGTATATGGTCAAGTTAGTCTATGGCACCAATTTAGGTTAACACATTTTTATAGGAGTAAGGTCTAATCTATTTCACTAGTATTATCTAACCTGTTTTACCTAAGGTTAGTTTAGATTAGATGGAAACTAGATTAGTTTAGCATAACTAGATTTGACTAAATAAGATCTAATTAATTTTAAATTAGATCATGGTTGTTACACTAGTGTCGGATAAATATGCTTATTAGGGCAAGATGAATCTATAAGGATAAGGTAGAAGCTTTTGAGGTCAGTTAGGTCTATTAGGATAAGGTAAAAATCTTTTCAAGACAAGATGAATCTATTAAGGTAAGAGAGGGTCTTTTAAGATAAGATGGATCTATTAAACTTGATATATGTTTAATGGGGGATAATCTATGTTGTCTATTTTATAAATATTCTCCCTTATGTCTAGGTGTAAATATAGATGCAATTATGGACATTACTCCACAACCCATCGCACTCAATCAAAGATCCAAATCAAACAAGTATCATAAGAACAAGCACTCAAGCGTATAGATACCTATAAAAATAGTTTTGTTTTAGTTCCTAAGATTAGGTCTCTTATTCCTAAAGGTCACAGGATTTCAAAGTGTGAAATCCACATTTGTCTTTAGAGAGAAAAGGTAAGCATAATCAGAGTAAGCGGAAATGGATGAGAAAATATTAAGAAAAGTTTAGAAAGAATCAGAGTAGCAAAGGTAAGTAGACAATGGTTGTCCAGTTCTATCTAGGTTTCGTCCTACAGTCAACATTCCTCTGATACCACTTCTGTCACACCCGGGTTTCGGGGCACCAAGACCCGGGCGTGAACATAATCACCAGGTGTGCTGGGACCAAGTCTCACACATATGATTAATCATGGCACCGGATCGAATGTCACATCTTTACTACATAACAGGAATTCTATACAAAATAAATAATTACATTATAAGGAGACAATGGTCCAGCAACCCAAAGTTGACTGGCAGACGACGGCCTAGACCTCTCACGAACACACCGCAGCATCCTCCATGCGCATCATCCTGTGGTACCTGTTCTTGACCTGTGGGGGGTGTGAGACAGCAAGAGTGAGCTCACATACGTTCATAGCTCAACAAGTTGTGGGGAATAATGTGCATGAACTCGCCAAAGGTGGGAGCTCACGTGAAGTGTAAGGCTTACCAAAGAGGATGGTTAGAGCTGAGCATTGCTTTTAAAGTTGGTCAAAATTTTATTAGCAGTTACTAAGTATAAGTAAATACCAACCCAATTAAGTAGTAGAACAAAAGTAACATCATCACCTACGATGCAATGCATATGACAAATTGAATTTAGTTCCATAAATTAATCATGTGAGGGTCCGAGCTGCTCATGACCGTGAGCACGGCTGATATACCAGTTTTACACTCTGCAGAGGTTGCGCATCTTTACCCACAAGTCATGTTACCCATCTGCCAAGGGATCGCGACTTCCCATACACCTCTTCCAAGGAGGCGAGGCAGGGTAACACTACGAGGCCTTTACAAAGTTCCACTAGCTTCAGAAAACCTGCTACAGTTTATAGGAAGCTCCAATGCAGGGTTCTTGCCTGACCGCCATCGCAGCAAAATCAACCAAGGACCTCCCTACACTGACCACTCCCCTACTGCCCTTGCCCCTTTCAAGTAAGGTAGTCTTCCACTAGCTTTCCTAATTAATTAGCCAAGGGCGTCCCATTAAACCCTTGTGGTAGCACTGTTTTCCCGGGTGGTCGCTCCATGTTCCAATTAACATAACGATCTTATCATGAACAGTAATAATAAACATATAATAAAAGTGTCATCATGAATAATGTACCTTCATACCCAAAACCACATAAAGCACTAGCAAGTACTACCCAAAAAGTTCAGTGGTAAACAAGGTATAAAGATAGACAAACTAGGGTAACCTATTAGGTCCCATCAAAATTAACCTATGCAAATCATTATGATTAATTAGAACATGAGTGGGTAAAAAGAAGTGATCAAGGGCACAACTTGCCTGAGAGTTGAGATTCCAAGTACCAGGATGATCTTCAAGATTCTCGGACCTCACTGCTATTCGTAGCAATACGGACAAGCAGTGTATAGACAAAATTAACATCACACCAAACATGTAAACAAAATACATAATAATAATCTACACATTAAAATAAGATTCTAGGAACAGGAATCATTAATTTTTATAGATTTTAAGTTATGGATTTCTAAAGATTTTATGTGCTTTGTACAAGATTACTTAAGATAACAATTTTAATATGGCTTTTATGTCAAAACAGTGGCACTAAATGATAAACAATAATATACAAAATTATAGGAACTGGAATGGGTCAATTTGGACTTAAAATGAATTAAATATGAATTAAACAAGTTTATAGATTTATTTTTTATACTAAAAACCTATTTTCCACATTAATATAGTTATTTTATTCCACTTCTGGACCGGGCCACAATTCCAGAGAAGCCCAGGGGGGGAATCTGCAAATTCCAGGACCTGAATTATATTCTTTTTGACTGAACCTAGACTGCGGGTTCAATAGTATAAAACCGAGGGGCTCTTTAGAAACTCTGCCACGGTAAAGGGGTATTGTGCGTCCGGGGCCATTTGATCAAAAATCAAGGGCCCAGATTAGATCGCCCATAACCCGAACCAGTACGACACATGGGCCGTTGGATCCGAGATCCACGCCCGAGAGTTAACATATACGTGATCTAATCCTGAGCGTCCGACAGGGAATCGAACGGTGAGCGTTCCCCACCACGGCCGAAGCGCCACCGCTTCAATCTTGACCGCATAGGGTAGATCGGACGATCAACGCGGCTACCCCCAATCCAAGCCAAGTGCGGCGGCGCCGGTGACTCATACGGAGGTGACCTTGCCGGCGATAAATGAATTCCACCGTAGAGCTCGACCTCCAGTTGCGGTTATAGCTACCCGAAGAGGAAAATGAGGCGAGCACAGGGGATGTGACTCACCGATATGCAAGGCAACCACGGGAGTCAGCCATGGCGAGGTGCGGAGCGGCGGTCATCCATGTCTCTGGTGACAAATTGCTGCTCCACCAGGCGCCGGTCTATTACCAGATATCCATGGAGACTTCCGCGTGACACCACGCAGTGTCTTGGCCCCAAATCGAGGCCAAGCAGTTCGTTCTCCGCGAATCAATGGTGGCAGCATGGCTGACATTTGGCACACGGATCCGAGACGTCGAAGCTCGACGGTGAGCACATCCGCGAGCACCAGACTACTCCATGCTAGCAACCGACATGGGACGGGGCGTCCACGAGCTACCCACCATAATGACCATCCAGACCCGTTCCCGGATCCGAACGGTGGCGCACCGCGGCCTCGCCCATGGCGGCAGTGTTTTCGTCTTCCGCGGCTCCATCAATGGTTAAGGGACCGTAGGTTCTTATATGCTCAGGAGCCCCGACCGAGTTATAGACTCCGATGAAGCTTGTCCGAAGATCCCGCGTTAGGCGCAACGAAACTCAGTTGCGAAAACCTTGGACCTTCCCAAGATCTGCGGCACAAGCCCCTGGTGACCACGTGCGAGTTTGTTTTCTGGAGATGAAGATTCTGACAGCCCGGGCCTGCAACACAGTGGAGTCCGCGCAGGGAAACAGTGGCTGACCAGGTGGGGTCCTCATGTCAGTGCCTGGAGCCGAGCACTTTTGCCACGCGTATACTTGGGCCACGCCTGGGGAAAAGGTGGGGGTGGGCCGGGGCGCAGGGAAGAAGTCGGCCCAACAACAGGAGGGCTTAATTTTACCTTTTTCTTTTATTACCTGTTGTGTTTTAATTTCAGTTTTATGCTTCCAAATTTCAAACTCAATTAGAACTTCACAAAAAAAAATAAATCTCAGCATGAGATGCATGTTGTATTTTTTTTGTTACTTTATTATTATTGTAATATTTCCAATAAAATGCACACACACACATCATTTATTTCAAGAGAATATTATTTTAGATGTGTAAAAAATACATTCAAACATTCCATATTTTATTAATTATTTATAAGAAAATATTTTTTATTGAAAACCTTCCATTTCATAATATTATTTTTAAAGGATATAACTTCAAGGGTAACAAACTTCTTTTCTTAGAAGATTTTCTCAAAAAAAAATTTGGAGAGTTTCATTAAATTCTTAACACCAAATTTTTGAGGTGTTACAGTGCGAAGGCGTGGTTACCACCCAGGGGGCCAATCCCTTTTTAAGGGCGACCCTCCCCGCTCGCGTCCTCAGGTGTCGCGGACTATGTCTTCACCAACGTGCTCCAGGATCCTCCCCCTACGACACGGGGGCTGGGTCCCACATGACATGCAAGCTGGCTCAGGACAGAAGCAGCCAGACCGCCGCGCGCGGAGCGTGTAACTGCCCAGCAGTTACAAGCACTCCTCCACCTTCGCCCAAACCAGCGTGTGAAAGGGCGGACCGCCATGCAGGCAGCATGCAACCGCACCACGGGGATGCACCCTTTCGACTTCGACACATCCAGCATGGAGGCCCAGGCCCACACGTCATGTAACTGGCACGCCGGTTACTACATGCAAAAAACTGCACCGCCACTTACGCCAATGCTGCGCCTTCTCGACTGCGGAACCGGTGCCGCAACTCGAGGCAACCTTGCGCACGGACCAACAGTGCCAGCCAAGCACGTTGGTCATAGGTCAGTCAGCCGCGGGAGAAGGCGTGACGGTCGATATGGCCAAAAGTGGGCCGACAGTAATGGCGGCAGTAGGCGAGCGGAAGCGGCGGTCAAATCGTCTGCAGGCTCACGTCCCCTCCTGGAGCAGCAGGAGAGCCCTCTCCCACGGTGTGAAGACGAAACGCCCGTTCCTCGAACGGCTCGCGCACGCGCAACGGCTGCCCCGCGAACCACTCGTCCCGTCGCATTAACTCCGCGGCAGGGTAGGCGACACCTTTGGCAGGCGAAGCGGGCGACGCTTCACCTCCGCCATGATGACCGCGTCAAAAAAGGTGTGCCACATCGTTCAATTTCGTATCCTTTTCCTCTTCCCCTTTCTCTCTCTTGCTACAGGGACCAGGAAAGGGGATACTCCGAAAGGGATCCTTCTCTGCGAAGGAAGCGGTCCCCGAGCCCTCCTACTGATCAGGGGTTCGAAGGCTGGCCCCTTGGAAGGGTTTGACAGCCACCCCAGAGCACTCGGGCTCCATGCCCACTACTGTTCAGAGGTTCGAAGGCTGGCCCCTCGGAAGGGTTCGACAGCCGCCTTAGGCCACTCGGGCTCCACGCCCACTACTGATCAGGGGTTCGAAGGCTGGCCCCCCGAAGGGTTCGACAGCCGCCTCAGAACACGCAGAGCAAGGGATGACTCTGGGTATGTCCGATATATGGCCGAGGCTCGGGCTACGCTCTCGAGGTACCCTAGGACATTTCCGAGACCAGCAGGAGCGATTCTGTAACAGAATCCCATCAGAGGGAGGCATCGAGCCCTCGGACCCTATCAAACGAGACCGGGTCCGGCAAATCACCTGCAGGTACTTTTGGAGCGCGCCTCTGGGCCACTAGCCGACCCTTATCGAACGGGGCATGGGCATCCACTCGGATCACCCGTTAGCAACTCACTGGAGACACCATGTTCGGCGCCCTCTGAGGGCAACATGGCACTTCCCCCCTCCTCCTTGCGGAAAGGCGACGAAGGGGCGTATGAAAAAAGCCGAGTCAATCCTTGACCGTCCTCTCGCCCTGTGCAGAGGCTCGGGGGCTGCACTCGCAAACCCGGCTCCGGCCAAACCGTTGACAGCGTCAACATACCATCCCAAGAACTTGGAACCTGACCATGCACCCAGGCTATGACCAGTTCGCATGAGGGAACAACTAGACTGGTCGAGGCGTCACAAAATGCACTAAGACCTTGGAGGAGTCAAACCACTCCTCTGAGGCCTTGAGGGCTACACCCAGCGGGTGCGCTCGCGCGCACCCACCGGAACAAAATGTAACCGAGAAAGGACGTTCCCCTTGCAAAAAAGTGCGACGAAGCCTCCAAGCGAGTACCAACACTCCCTTTGAGGCTCGGGGGCTACTGTCGGGGACCATAATTAGGGGTACCCCCAAGACTCCTAAACTCGGCTGGTAATCACCATCAGCACAAAGCTGCAAAGGCCTGATGGGTGCAATTCAGGTCAAAGCTCCGTCCACTCAAGGGACACGATCTCGCCTTGCCCGAGCCCAGCCTCAGGCAGGAACAGTAGACCCAGGTGGATTCATGCCTCGCCCGAGGGCCTCCTCAAGCAACGGGCGCACCTTCGACTCGCCCGAGGCCCAGCTCGGGCAGGCTTCGCGGAGAAGCAACCTTGGCCAGATTGCCTCGCCAACCGACTGGATCACAGGAGCATTCAATGCAAGGATCGCCTGACACCTTATCCTAACGCACGTTCCTCAGTTGGCAGGACCGAAGTGACCGCAGTCACTTCACCCCTCCACTGACTGACCTGACAGGAAAACAGCGTCGCCTGCCCTGCTTTGACTGCTGTGCCACCCACCAGGGTGAGGCTGACAGCCGTTGATTCCAGCCTCAGGCACCATAGGAAGCTCCGCCTCGCCCGACCCTAGGGCTCAGACTCTACCTCGACCTCGGAAGATGGTCTCCGCCTCGCCCGACCCCAGGGCTCGGACTCTACCTCGACCCCGGAAGACGGTCTCCACCTCGCCCGACCCCAGGGCTCGGACTCAACCTCGACCCCAGAAGACGGTCTTCGCCTCGCCCGACCCCAGGGCTCGGACTCAACCTCGACCCCGGAAGATGGTCTCCGCCTCGCCCGACCCCAGGGCTCGGACTCAACCTCGACCCCGGAAGACGGTCTCCACCTCGCCTGACCCTAGGGCTCGGACTCAGCCTCGACCTCGGAGGAGTCACCACCTCACCCAACCTTGGGCTCGGACCGACCACGTTACAGGGGGGCCCATCATTACCCTACCCCTAGCTAGCTCAGGCTACGGGGAACAAGACCGGCGTCCCATCTGGCTCGCCCCGGTAAAACAAGTAATGATGGCACCCTGCATGCCCCCATGACGACGGCGGTTCTCAGCCCCTTACGGAAGCAAGGAGACGTCAGCAAGGACCCGACAGCTGTGCTTCTATAGGGTTTAAGCGCTCCTCCGACGGCCACGACATCACATGAACAGGGCACCAACACCTCTCCGACAGTCACGTCGGCATGTACATAGGGCTCTGGCTCCTCTCTGCTAGACACGTTAGCATGCTGCTACACCCCACCCCATTGTACACCTGGGCCTCCTCCTTACGTTTATAAAAGGAAGGTCCAGGGCCCTCGTACGAGAAGGTGGCTGAAAGTCGCCTAGAGGGGGGGTGAATAGGGCGAAACTGAAATTCTCAAAAATAGTCACAACTACAAGCCGGGTTAGCGTTAGAAATATAATCAAGTCCTCGAGAGAAGGTGCAAAACAAATCGCAAGTGAATAAGGAGTGAGACACGTGGATTTGTTTTACCGAGGTTCGGTTCTCGCAAACCTACTCCCCGTTGAGGTGGTCACAAAGACCGGGTCTCTTTCAACCCTTTCCCTCTCTCAAACGGTCCCTCGGACCGAGTGAGCTTTTCTTTTCAATCACTTGGAACACAAAGTTCCCACAAGGACCACCACAAGATTGGTGTCTCTTGCCTCAATTACAAGTGAATTTGATCGCAATAAAGAATCAAGAAAGAAAGCACGATTGCAAAAGCCAAGCGACAAGAGCGACAAATAACACACGGATCACTTTCTCTCTCAAATCACTAATCACTAATGATCTCTTTTCACAATTGTGAAACTTGGAGAGATGAAGGCTTTGAATGTGTCTTGGAATGGATTGCTAGCTCTTGTATTGAATGTTGAAGGTTGGAATGCTTGGGTGTGTTGAATGGAGGTGGTTGGGGTTGTATTTATAGCCACCAACCACTTCCTAGCCGTTGCTCCATTCTACCGAGCTCGGACGGTCCACCCTCCTGGTCCGGACGGTCCGCCCCTGTTGATCAACGGCTGAAAATGCAACGGTCAGCAGTAACGGCTATATCAACGGCTATATTGCATTTAATGCGTCGTCAGATGACAGATAAAGCCAGTCGCGGACGGTCCGGTCGTGCACCCCGGACGGTCCGCGAGGCCGCTATAATTCAATTTTCCGAACCCGTCACCTTCGGGTTTTTCGGTTTCTCACCTACCGGACGGTCCGCGCCTGAGGCCGGACGGTCCGCGCGAGGTCTCGGACGGTCCTTGCTTTTCCTCCGGACAGTCCGTAGTGTAGACTTGGATTTTTGCATTGGTTCTGTCCGAGGGTCATCCTGGTGTTGTGGACGGTCCGCCGCAAGGGCCCGGACGGTCCGCGCTTGGCCTGTTTTTCCAAAAAGCTTCTCCTGTCCGGAATAATCTATGGTATTCCAGACAGTCGATTTAGTATAGTTGTGGATGAACCTTGGGCACCTGTAGAACATATAATCTAGAGCAAACTAGTTAGTCCAATTATTTGTGTTGGGCAATTCAACCACCAAAATCAATTAGGAAGTAGGTGTAAGCCTAATTCCATTTCAATCTCCCCCTTTTTGGTGATTGATGCCAACACAAACCAAAGCAAATATAACAGTGCATATTTGAACTAGTTTGCATAAATGTAAGTGCAAAGGTTACTTAGAATTGTGCCAATATAAATTCTTGCATGGATTGTTTCTTTATTTTTAACATTTTGGACCACGCATGCACCACTTGTTTTGTTTTTGCAAATTCTTTTGTAAATCCTTTTTTTTAATGTCCTTTTGCAAATAGTCAAAGGTAAATGAATAAGATTCTGAGAAGCATTTTCAAGATTTGAAATTCTCCCCTTGTTTCAAATCCTTTTCCTTTGACTAAACAAAACTCCCCCTAAATGAAATTCTCCTCTTAGTGTTCAAGAGGGTTTTGATAAATCAATTTTGAAATACTACTTTTCTCCCCCTTTTGAACACAATAAGATACCAAATTGAAATTTATCAATTGAAGATCATACCAATTGAAAAAAAACTCTCTTTTTTTGTTTTAAAATTAGGTGGTGGTGCGGTCCTTTTGCTTTGGGCTATTACTCTCCCCCTTTGGCATGAATCGCCAAAAACGGAGTCATTAGAGCCCTTTGAATTACTCTCTATTACTCTCCCCCTTTGGCATGAATCGCCAAAAACGGAGTCATTAGAGCCCTTTGAATTACTCTCTCCCCCTTTGGTCATAAATAAATGAGTGAAGATGATACCAAAGACGGAGTCCTTTTCTCCCCAAAGATGGAGAGTTGCGCAGAGCGACGGCGAGGGATGAGTTACGGAGTGGAAGCCTTTGTCTTCGCCGAAGACTCCAATTCCCTTTCAATACACCTATGACTTGGTTTGAAATAGACTTGAAAACACATTAGTCATAGCATAGGAAAGAGACATGATCAAAGGTATATAAAAGAGCTATGTGTGCAAATCAACAAAAGAAGTTCCTAGAATCAAGAATATTTAGCTCATGCCTAAGTTTGTTAAAGGTTTGTTCATCAAGAGGCTTGGTAAAGATATCGGCTAATTGATCTTTAGTGTTAATATATGAAATCTCGATATCTCCCTTTTGTTGGTGATCCCTAAGAAAGTGATACCGAATGGCTATGTGTTTAGTGCGGCTGTGCTCGACAGGATTATCCGCCATTTTGATTGCACTCTCATTATCACATAGCAAAGGAACTTTGGTTAATTTGTAACCCTAGTCCCGCAGGGTTTGCCTCATCCAAAGTAATTGCGCGCAACAATGGCCTGCGGCAATATACTCGGCTTCGGCGGTAGAAAGAGCTACCGAATTTTGCTTCTTTGAAGCCCAAGACACCAAGGATCTTCCCAAGAACTGGCAAGTCCCCGATGTGCTCTTTCTATTGATTTTACACCCCGCCCAATCGGCATCCGAATAACCAATCAAATCAAATGTGGATCCCCTAGGATACCAAAGCCCAAACTTAGGAGTATAAGCCAAATATCTCAAGATTTGTTTTACGGCCGTAAGGTGAGCTTCCTTAGGGTCGGCTTGGAATCTTGCACACATGCATACGGAAAGGATAATGTCCGGTCGAGATGCACAAAGATAGAGTAAAGATCCTATCATTGACCGGTATACCTTTTGATCTACGGATTTACCTCTCGTGTCAAGGTCGAGATGCCCACTGGTTCCCATGGGTGTCTTGATGGGTTTGGCGTCCTTCATCCCAAACTTGTTTAGAATGTCTTGAGTATACTTTGTTTGGCTGATGAAGGTACCCTCTTGGAGTTGCTTGACTTGGAATCCTAGAAAATACTTCAACTCCCCCATCATAGACATCTCGAATTTCTGTGTCATGATCCTATTAAATTCCTCACATGTAGATTCGTTAGTAGACCCAAATATGATATCATCAACATAAATTTGGCATACAAACAAATCATTGTCAAGAGTTTTAGTGAATAAAGTAGGATCGGCCTTGCCGACTTTAAAGCCATTTGCAATAAGGAAATCTCTAAGACATTCATACCATGCTCTTGGGGCTTGCTTGAGCCCATAAAGCGCCTTAGAGAGCCTATAGACATGGTTAGGGTACTCACTGTCTTCAAAGCCGGGAGGTTGCTCAACATAGACCTCTTCCTTGATTGGTCTATTGAGGAAGGCACTCTTCACGTCCATTTGATAAAGCTTGAAGCCATGGTAAGTAGCACAGGCTAATAATATGTGAATTGACTCTAGCCTAGCTACGGGTGCATAGGTTTCACCGAAATCCAAACCTTCGACTTGGGAGTATCCCTTGGCCACAAGTCGGGCTTTGTTCCTTGTCACCACACCATGCTCGTCTTGCTTGTTGAGGAAGACCCACTTGGTTCCTACAACATTTTGGTTAGGACGTGGAACTAAATACCATACCTCATTCCTAGTGAAATATTTGAGCTCCTCTTGCATCGCCACCACCCAATCCGAATCTTGGAGTGCTTCCTCTATCCTGTGTGGCTCAATGGAGGAAACAAAAGAGTAATGCTCACAAAAATGTGCAACCCCAGATCTAGTAGTTACCCCCTTATGAATGTCGCCGAGGATGGTGTCGACGGGGTGATCTCATTGGATTGCTTGGTGGACTCTTGGGTGTGACGGCCTTTGTTCTTCATCCTCCTTGTCTTGATCATTTGCATCTCCCTCTTGATCATTGCTGTCATCTTGAGGTGGCTCATTTGCTTGATTTTCTACTTGATCAACTTGAGCTTCATTCTCATTTTGAGTTGGTGGAGATGCTTGCGTGGAGGAGGATGGTTGATCTTGTGCATTTGGAGGCTCTTCGGATTCCTTAGGACACACATCCCCAATAGACATGTTCCTTAGCGCGATGCACGGAGCCTCTTCATCACCTATCTCATCAAGACCAACTTGCTCTACTTGAGAGCCATTAGTCTCATCAAACACAACGTCACAAGAAACTTCAACTAGTCCTGAGGACTTGTTAAAGACTCTATATGCCCTTGTGTTTGAGTCATATCCTAGTAAAAAGCCTTCTACAGTTTTAGGAGCAAATTTAGATTTTCTACCTATTTTAATAAGAATAAAGCATTTGCTACCAAAAACTCTAAAATATGAAATATTGGGCTTTTTACCGGTTAGGAGTTCATAGGATGTCTTCTTGAGGATTCGGTGTAGATATAACCGGTTGATGGCGTAGCAAGCGGTGTTAACTGCCTCGGCCCAAAACCGATCCGGTGTCTTGTACTCATCAAGCATGGTTCTTGCCATGTCCAATAGAGTTCGATTCTTCCTCTCTACTACACCATTTTGTTGTGGGGTGTAGGGAGAAGAGAACTCATGCTTGATGCCCTCCTCCTCAAGGAAGCCTTCAATTTGAGAGTTCTTGAACTTTGTCCTGTTGTCGCTTCTAATTTTCTTGATCCTTAAGCCGAACTCATTTTGAGCCCGTCTCAAGAATCCCTTTAAGGTCTCTTGGGTATGGGATTTTTCCTACAAAAAGAACACCCAAGTGAAGCGAGAATAATCATCCACAATAACTAGACAGTACTTACTCCCGCCGATGCTTATGTAAGCGATCGGGCCGAATAAATCCATGTGTAGGAGCTCCAGTGGCCTGTCACTTGTCATGATGTTTTTGTGTGGATGATGAGTGCCAACTTGCTTCCCAGCTTGGCATACGCTACAAATCCTGTCTTTCTCAAAATGAACATTTGTTAGTCCTAAAATGTGCTCTCCCTTTAGAAGCTTATGAAGATTCTTCATTCCAACATGGGCTAGTCGGCGGTGCCAGAGCCAACCCATGTTAGTCTTAGCAATTAAGCAAGTGTCGAGTTCAGCTTTATTAAAATCTACCAAGTATAGCTGACCCTCTAACACTCCCTTAAATGCTATTGAATCATCACTTCTTCTAAAGACAGTGACACCTACATCAGTAAATAGACAGTTGTAGCCCATTTGACATAATTGCGAAACGGAAAGCAAATTGTAATCTAAAGAACCTACAAGAAAAACATTGGAAATGGAATGGTCAGGAGATATAGCTATTTTACCCAAACCTTTGACCAAACCTTGGTTTCCATCCCCGAATGTGATGGCTCGTTGGGGATCTTGGTTTTTCTCGTAGGAGGAGAACATCTTCTTCTCCCCTGTCATATGGTTTGTGCACCCGCTGTCGATTATCCAACTTGAGCCCCCGGATGCATAACCCTACAAAACAATTTTAGTTCTTGATTTTAGGTACCCAAACTGTTTTGGGTCCTTTGGCATTAGAAACAAGAACTTTGGGTACCCAAACACAAGTCTTTGATCCCTTGTGTTTGCCCCCAACAAACTTGGCAACTACCTTGCCGGATTTGTTAGTCAAAACATAAGATGCATCAAAAGTCTTAAATGAAATGCTATGTTCATTTGATGCACTAGGAGTTTTCTTCTTAGGCAACTTAGCACGGGTTGGTTGCCTAGAACTAGATGTCTCACCCTTATACATAAATGCATGATTAGGGCCAGAGTGAGACTTCCTAGAATGAATTCTCCTAATTTTGTCCTCGGAATAACCGGCAGGGTACAAAATGTAACCCTCGTTATCCTGAGGCATGGGAGCTTTGCCCTTAACAAAGTTGGACAATTTCTTAGGAGGGGCACTAAGTTTGACACTGTCTCCTCTTTGGTAGCCAATGCCATCCTTGATGCCAGGGCGTCTCCCACTATAGAGCATACTTCTAGCAAATTTAAATTTTTCATTCTCTAGGTTATGCTCGGCAATTTTAGCATCTAATTTTGCTATATGATCATTTTGTTGTTTAATTAAGACCATGTGATCATGAATAGCATTGATATCAACATCTCTACATCTAGTACAAATAGTAACATGCTCGATGGTAGATGTAGAGGGTTTGCAAGATTTTAATTCTACAACCTTAGCATGTAATATATCATTTTCACTTCTAAGGTTAGAAATAGTAACATTGCAAACATCAAAATCTTTAGCCTTAGCAATTAATTTTTCATTTTCAATCCTAAGACTAGCAAGAGAATCATTCAATTCCTTAATCTTAGCAAGCAAATCATCATTATCACATTTGTAGCACACTTTCTTGGAGCGGGGTTTGTAGTCTTTCCCCCTCCTTTGCTTAAGGATTTGGCGAAAGCTCTTGATAATGAGCGCCATCTCCTCGTTGTCGAGCTTGGACGCGTCGATGGGTGTTCGACTTAGAGTAGCCTCCTCCTTCTTTTCTTCCGTTGCCTTGAATGCGACGGGTTGTGCCTCGGGCGTGGAGGAGGTGCCTTGCTCGATGATTTTCTTTGAGCCTTTAATCATTAGCTCAAAGCTCACAAATTTTCCTATAACCTCCTCGGGAGACATTAGCTTATATCTAGGATCACCTCGAATTAATTGAACTTGTGTAGGGTTAAGAAATACGAGGGATCTAAGAATAACCTTAACCATCTCATGGTCATCCCATTTCTCGCTCCCGAGGTTGCGCACTTGGTTCACCAAGGTCTTCAAACGGTTGTACATTGCTTGTGGATCCTCCCCTTGGTGAAGCATGAAGCGACCGAGCTACCCCTCGATCGTTTCCCGCTTGGTGATCTTTGTCACCTCGTCTCCCTCATGCGTGGTCTTAAGTACGTCCCAAATTTCCTTCGCACTTTTTAGCCCTTGCACCTTATTATACTCCTCTCGACTTAGAAAGGCGAGGAGTATAGTGGTGGCTTGGGAGTTAAAGTGGTGAATTTGGGCCACCTCGTCCGAATTGTAGTCTTCATCCCCTACGGATGGTACCTGTACACCAAACTCAACAACATTCCATATGCTTATGTGGAGTGAGGTTAGATGGTGCCTCATTTTGTCACTCCACATATTATAGTCTTCACCGTCAAAAACCGGTGGTTTGCCTAATGGAACGGAGAGTAAAGGAGTACGCTTTGAAATTTGGGTGTAGCGTAGGGGGATCTTACTATACTTCTTGCGCCTCTTGGCGCTTAGAGGTCACGGACGGCGCATCGGAGTCGGAGGTCGATGGTGATGAAGAGTCGGTCTCGTAGTAGACCACTTTTCTCATCCTCTTGTGCTTGTCGCCTCTCCGATACGACTTGTGGGAAGAGGATTTCTTCTCCTTCCCCTTCCCTTTGTTGGAGGAGTTCTTCTTCTTCTCCTTCCTCTTGGTGCGGGACTCTTCCGATGAAGTGCTCCCGTGATTCGTAGTGGGCTTGTCGCCGGTCTCCATCTCCCTCTTGGTGTGATCTCCCGACATTACTTCGAGCGGTTAGGCTCTAATGAAGCACCGGGCTCCGATACCAATTGAAAGTCGCCTAGAGGGGGGTGAATAGGGCGAAACTGAAATTCTCAAAAATAGTCACAACTACAAGCCGGGTTAGCATTAGAAATATAATCAAGTCCTCGAGAGAAGGTGCAAAACAAATCGCAAGTGAATAAGGAGTGAGACACGTGGATTTGTTTTACCGAGGTTCGGTTCTCGCAAACCTACTCCCCGTTGAGGTGGTCACAAAGACCGGGTCTCTTTCAACCCTTTCCCTCTCTCAAACGGTCCCTCGGACCGAGTGAGCTTTTCTTTTCAATCACTTGGAACACAAAGTTCCCACAAGGACCACCATAAGATTGGTGTCTCTTGCCTCAATTACAAGTGAATTTGATCGCAATAAAGAATCAAGAAAGAAAGCACGATTGCAAAAGCCAAGCGATAAGAGCGACAAATAACACACGGATCACTTTCTCTCTCAAATCACTAATCACTAATGATCTCTTTTCACAATTGTGAAACTTGGAGAGATGAAGGCTTTGAATGTGTCTTGGAATGGATTGCTAGCTCTTGTATTGAATGTTGAAGGTTGGAATGCTTGGGTGTGTTGAATGGAGGTGGTTGGGGTTGTATTTATAGCCACCAACCACTTCCTAGCCGTTGCTCCATTATGTCGAGCTCGAACGGTCCGCCCTCCTGGTCCGGATGGTCCGCCCCTGTTGATCAACGGATGAAAATGCAATGGTCAGCAGTAACGGCTATATCAATGGCTATATTGCATTTAATGCGTCGTCAGATGTCAGATAAAGCCAGTCGCGGACGGTCCGGTCGTGCACCCCGGACGGTCCGCGAGGCCGCTATAATTCAATTTTCCGAACCCGTCACCTTTGGGTTTTTCGGTTTCTCACCTACCGGACGGTCCGCGCCTGAGGCCGAACGGTCCGCGCGAGGTCTCGGATGGTCCTTGCTTTTCCTCCGGACAGTCCGTAGTGTAGACTTGGATTTTTGCATTGGTTCTATCCGAGGGTCATCCTGGTGTTGCGAACGGTCCGCGCTTGGCCTGTTTTTCCAAAAAGCTTCTCCTATCCGGAATAATCTATGGTATTCCGGACAGTCGATTTAGTATAGTTGTAGATGAACCTTGGGCACCTGTAGAACATATAATCTAGAGCAAACTAGTTAGTCGAATTATTTGTGTTGGGCAATTCAACCACCAAAATCAATTAGGAAGTAGGTGTAAGCCTAATTCCCTTTCAGTGGCCGCGCGGGAGAACGGGCTGACGGGCAGGCTCTCTCTCCCTCGCGAACGCTTGTAACCCCCTACTACAAGCGCATCTGCCCTGGGTGCAGGATAACACGAGCGCGGTTCCCCTTTTACTTTCCCCCTCGTGTTCCGTCTCGCGCCGACCCATCTAGGCTGGGACACGCAGCGACAATTTACTCGTCGGTCCAGGGACCCCCCGGGGTCGAAACGCCGACATTATGATTGTAAACATTTGTAAGAGACATGAATGTAATTTCTCACAGGCTGTGTCTTGTGCCTATAAATAGATAAACAGTACCCCTGTACTGTTCACGCTATCTTGTATTTGCTCGCGCGCAACGCTTGGACCTTTGTCTTCTGTCAAGCCGAAGGTACAAATGTAATTAAATATCTTCTTTAATTATCCAAATTTATATAATGAAGATATGTGGATGATGTTATATGATTATTTATGTTATCTTTCATGTTCCATATGCTTTGTCTTTCATTATCGTATACCATGATGACGAAGGTATGTCCTTTATGACCTTCGTCCAGAGATCGTTATATCCTAAAAGAAATAATGCTTCAAAGGACGAAGGACATTAACATTTAATACTTTGTGTTGCCTTGTTCTTAACTCATAGCATTTGAGAACAAGTCCCCAACAGACGCCAAAGGAGGGAGAAGAGTGTATGAGAGCTAGGGGAGCTAGTAGATGAGAGGTAGAGAGATGTATTTGATTTTCATGTGATTTGGCTTTTGTGATACTCTCATTTGACTCTTAGCTTTTGTTTATACATATTCTCTCATGCTTTTGAATGAATTGTGTGTGCTTATACATGTTTGATTTACTTTCTTATACACTTGTCACCATGTCTTGTTCATGATTTTCATTTCATATACCTTTGAACAAGCTCCATGCCATGTATGTGCATTTACTTTGACTTCACCTCTTATACATGACTTACCTTTGTTAGTTATTGAATATCACTCATAATCTTCCAAACTTGACAAAATTAAAACCATTTTTCTCACACACTCGAGATATGTTGTCATCAATCACCAAAAAGGGGGAGATTGGAAGCATCTAGTCCCCTAGCTAGTTTTGATGATTAATGACAACACATTATTATTGTGGCTAACATGTATTTTGCAGCTATACTGTAAGTTAAGTCACAATGCAGGAAAATAGGCTCAACAAGTGAAAACACCCCCAAACGATGGAAATCGACGATACAGCCTAGAAGGAATAATTAAAAGGTCAAGGACTACTAGTTCTAAGTGTCGAAGGAGTTGTTGGGCACTTAGTATAGAGTTATGGCCATTATTTATTTTTATCCATAATATAAAGAGGGGTAATATATGAGTAACTTTACCTAAGCATGTCTAGTATGGCATGGTGGTGCACACTTGCATAAAACTAGTGCTAGGTAACCCATGAGAGCCCACAAAAAAGTTTGGAGAGAAAACCAAAACACAAAAATCGCACATAGGAAAACTTTAGGGTTTCTCAGTGCACCGGACCCATTTTGTAGAGGCTCTATTTCTATGCACAAACTGGCAATACACTCACTAGATGGTCCGATGAGGCATCAGACCAAACATGTAGAGAGTGTTTTCAGCATAGTTGTCTTGTGCATGCCGGACCGGTCCAGCGTGCCACCAAACTCAACACGCAGAGAGAGTGTTTTCTGATCAAGTAGCCATTGGTGCACCGGACCACTATGCAGTAATTGCTAGTGTGTTATAACTAGCCATTAGGGAGGTCCGTGGCACACCTACGGTGCACCGGACCTAGTCTGATGCACACGTAGGCTAAGTGGAACAGTAAGGGTTAGTATTTGGTAGTTGGGTATTTACACCCCTCCCACTGGCCACATTATGTGTCCTACCCTCTCCAATAGTCATAGCATTCATTGTGAGAGTTTGAGAGACCCATTACATAGTGAGGTGATTAGCAAAGTCATAATCATGTGATTAGGACATCATTAGTGCAAGATAGAGCCACCTAGAGCATCCACCACCCACATTAGGCTTGCCATGGTCGAGTGAAAGTCTAGAGCTTGTTACTCTTGGTGATCGGCATCACCAAGATGACTTGGTGGCGATTGTAGTGCGGTGTCACCTTGGTGGACTTGTTGGTGACCTGGCTCGAAGTTGTACACTATTGTGAGAGATTCACCATGCTGGAGAGGGGAAGAATCATCTCATAGTGTGCACTTAGTTCTTGTGAGGACTAAGGGGGAGTTATACCCTTCCGTGGGTGCTCCAACGAGGATTAATGGAGAGTGCCGACTCTTCGACACCTCGAGAAAAAATTGGAGTAGTCTTCTAAGCCCTTGGTTACCTTCCTCATTTACTTTGAGCAATTTACTTTCGGCATTTAGGTTTTAAGCAATCGTCATGGTAGCTTAGGGTTATTCTACTGTGCCTAGCTCATTGTGATCTAGCTAGATTGTTGGGTCAAGTTGGGCTTGAGATTAGGGTTTAAACTTTCGCAAGAAATTTAGAGAAGTCCAATTCACCCTCCCCCTCTTGGGTATCGTGGTCTTTTTAGACATGTTTCATCATCACTATTTGCTACTCAAGCATGAGTCTATGGGGGTTTTACCACTATAAAGCGTCTAAGAAAGCTAAATCAAACTGGAGCAACAAAATTTGGAGCGTTGGTCTAGTAAAGTATATAAGGCCTAAACAATGTTTTGAGTTTATAGACCTCAGGGCTGCATGACAGAGTTACGGACTCAGCTAGAAAATAGAACATGTTAGACACAGGCAATTCAAGACATTCAAGAAGATCCAATAGAAGTGACTCATCTGCCTAAGTCAATGATTTAACCAAATGAAACTCGGGGCATTTACCTTCAAATCCAATAGAATTTACTGTTGAACATACTTGTTGTCTCATTTGAGAGATCTGCCAAGGATAATGGAACGTAATTAGAGAGACAGGTTTAAGCTTCATAAGGAATTCTTAAAAAGTTTTTAGTAGAGTTAAATTTTTGGGTCGCTACACACAAGCATTGCAAATCACAAGCTTCACAATTATTTAAGCATCATTACACTCGTGTAGGGATAGAAGCAACCCCATAGGCACCCATTGAGCAAAAGGTCAAGTATGTTACTAAGCGCGAACTCCCTGACCCCCCCCCCTAAGATAGGCACCTAAACATGTTTCTTATCTTTTACAAACACATAACACGACTATGTGTATGTACTTGCATGTTACTTATGTATATGACTTGACATAGATGCAACATTAGCCTTCATACCATATTGTTCACTCCATAAACCTTGAAATGTAGATTGTTTAATTTCCTAGATAGCAGTCATGTTCTGTATGGCAGAATTGAAGTATGTGACAGAGGGCTCACTCCATATCTAGTTTGAATTGGAATTATACGTTTATACGATCTCCGTTATCGAATATTTGTCGCCCACTAGTTCAATTTTAAACTAAAATGTGACAAATAAAAAAGAATGGATGGAGTACTTCTTTTAGATAATTGAAAACCGGCCAAACACAACCTTATGGAGTGAAATGGGCATGTGTAAACGACAACATTGTACTTCCGCTAGAATTTCATATAAGGGGTGTTTGGTTTCGTGACTAAAGTTAAGTTTATGTCATATCGAATGTTTGAATGACAATTACGAGTATTAAATATAGCATAATTATAAATCTAAATTTAAAATAGATATTAAACTGTAAGACAAATTTATTAAGCCTAATTAATTTATGATTAGCAAATGTCTACTTAGCATTACATGAGTGAATCATAGACTAATTAAACTGAATAGGTTTGTCTTACCATTTAGTCATTTTTATATAATTAATTTTATAATTAGACCACATTTAATACTTTTAACTATCATCCAAATATGTGATATGATGGGGATCGTGGATCCGAGCAGGGCGATAAAAAAACGATTCAATTATGAAAAGTAATGAAAGCATCCTCCATGGAAACATATTCTCCTGAGAAATGGGAGACAAAACATATATGTTGAAAAGGAGAGAGCAATAAACGGATCAGAGAAGATTGATACTCACCAAATGAAAGAATACACCGCTAGAATCTGAGACAGTTAAAGCATGGTTAAAATTAGAATGGCAACGGCGGGGGGCAACCAGACAACTAGCCCGCGCGCGCGCGCATGCACGAGCACGACCGCACGACGCGCCCCCGGCCTCCACCTCTCCTCCTCTGAAGGCGAACCGAAGCCAAGAAGCAGCCGCCGGTAATGTGGTCGTCGTGGGTCCGCCGGAGCAAGACCTCCTTGCGACTCACTTCGTCGCCGTCCTTCTCATCGCCGACGGTTTCGTCGCCGTCCTTCTCATCGCCCACGGTTTCGTCGCCCACCGGCAAGGACCATCCTGGCATCGGCGCTGTCCTCGATGACGAGGCGCTCGACGATGATAGCCCCTGCGCCGGCAGCAAGAGCGTCCTTCACCGTACGCGGTCGGCGACAAGGCTGCGGACGTGCAAGTCGTTCGCGGCGGCCGCGGAGGCCGCGGCGGCTTCCGTGGCGGGGGAGCGCCGCGTGGTGCTCTACTTCACCTCCCTCCGCGCCGTGCGCTCCACGTTCGAGGACTGCCTCGCCGTGCGCACAATCCTGCGGGGGCTCCGCGTCTCCGTCGACGAGCGGGACGTGTCCATGGACGCCGCCTACCTCGCCGAGGTCCGCGCGCTGATGCGGCGAGACCGCCCATCCTTGCCGCAGCTCTTCGTGGGTGGCAGGCTCCTCGGGGACGCCGATGTGGTGCGCCTCCTGCACGAGAGCGGGGAGCTGCGGCGCGTCCTGGCCGGCGCGGCGCAGGCGGAGCCCACGCCGTGCGCGTGGTGCGGAGGCTCGCGGTTTGTCCCGTGCGGCACTTGTTGCGGCAGCCACCGCCGGTTCAGCGAGAAGACCGGCGGTTTCCGCGTCTGCACGTCCTGCAACGAGAATGGGCTTGTCCGCTGTGCCGCCTGCTCCTCCTGCAGCTAACGTGCACAGATGAGACCCCTATCCCAGAGTCGATCGTCCAATTGGTTTTTGAAGACAAAATGCTGACGAATTCCTAGATCATTCGTGCCTCGCTGGATTCAAATCTAATTAAAGATCTCGGTTCATCAAACCGAAACGTGTACGAATTTGGCATTGTTCGATCAGAGTAATTGTGTGTTCCTGAGCGTAGCCAATGTTCAAGGTTAGAAACATTGAGGAATAAGTCCACTTTTTCACTGATCCCTCCAGAGTTTTTGTTGTTCGTTTCGATGTCTTTTATCAAAGGAAATGAGCAACCGTAAAACTCCCACCCGAAACTATAACTGACTTCTTGGTGTTTTTATTTTCTTTTTACCAACTGCGCGCGTATGGAAACGTTATTTATTTATCACCTAAAGCAGAGACAGATCCACATGGGGGCAAAAGGGAAGGGGTCATACGGGCCCGTTTGGTCCAGCTTTTTTCTGACCAGCTTTTCTGAGAATCTGGCTGTAGGGAGAATCTGGCTGTGTAGAAAATCTGAGTATCATTATGATTACGTGCGGAGGAAGATAAATTTGTCCATAGGGCTCGTGATCTAGAAAGTGACGGATTCCTACTATTGCAACGACTTAACCGATTTTGTGTTTATGTTGATTTTGAATGGGTTTTACCCAAACGAATTTTATAGAAGTTGGCTGAAAAGCTGAGCGTTTGGCAGTCCGCAGCAGCTTTTGGTGGCCAGAAGCTGTAAAAAGCCGAAACAAACAGGGGCGTACTCATGTTCCCCGTTAATTTTAATATCTCTTATACATATGTTTACTAGTTAGTTACATGTGGCCCTGTGCTACTATTTAAAGTTTCTACGTATAACATAAACCAACACGAGCTACAATTCTATAGTGTCCCACTTTAAATTAGCTGTAGTGATATGTAAAGATTTAGAATAAAAGGTTATAGTTAGTTACATGTATATTGGTACAATTTTTATATATCATATTGTTTAAATAAGATAATTATTTAAATATAATTATAATTTTTTTATTTTTAAAATACTAGTATATATATATATAATGTCTCTCCTTTATAATATAGATATAAATACATTCTAGTGGTAGAAGTGATGCCCTTTCTTCCGTAAGTAATGGACTTGAGTGATTGAGTTCGAATCCCACGTATCTCATCTTTTTTGCCCACCAGACACAAATGCATTTCACCGGTAGAGTCATGCCCTTCATTCTATATAATGTGTATATATAATTGTTTGGGTTCAAATCCCACGCATCTCTTTTAAGGAGGATGGAAATTTTGGTTTGGCCTCCTAGTCAAATCGGCCCACTTCCCTTTATCGTCTCGACGATGCAACCTATTCCCAACATCGACGAGCTTAGCAAACCAGCAAGTGTTGGCTCTTTGTCAGAATGGACACACTCCATCCATTCCCGGTGCCCTGCCTTTCAAGGAGATAGACATTCAACACACGCACAGTCTCGATTCGGTGAGCAAAAACTTAGCGATATATTTACTTCTTTTGTTTATATAGTTTTACCTTTGAACTCGTATCGTATATTGGTATAAAACTTGAATTCTATGTAACGCTCGTCTTTTTACTACCTTAGTTAATTTTGTCAAGTGGTCTTCTTGGCGGCTCGTGAATTCTCATCCCGCGTCCACCATTGACCAAAGGTGATGGACCAAATGTCCATTGCCCAAACTCGCTCGCCCCATCCTAATTAACCCACTTGAACCAGCTCACTGATGTGCCCCCGCTTCGTCACACTGCCCGCTCGCACACCCCCTGGCCCCCACTCCTCACGCCTCCGCCAACAATTCCTCTGCTCGTCGCGTCTCTTTCGCGCCAACCAACCGTCGCACCGACTCGTGTCACCCCAACGTCTATAATGGCTAAAGTAAACATTCAATGGCTGAATATTTGTTCGTTTTGTACGTTGAAATAACCTTTGAATGGCTGAAGTAAAACTTGAATGATTAAATATTTATTATTAATGTACGTTGAAATAAGCCTTAAATGGGTAAAGTAAACCTTAAATGGCTTGAGTATTTGTTCCTGATGTATTTTGAATTAACTCTTAAATGGTTAAAGTAAACCTTGAATTGGTGAAGAATCTTGAATGGTTGGATATTGTTCCTGTTGTACATTGAAGTAAAGCTTGAATGACTAAAACAAACATTAGATGGTTGAACTAAATCTTAAATAGCAGAATATTTGTTGGTGCACGTAGGCATGGGCATAATAAACCAAAATCGAAGAACCAAACCGAACTAATCAAAACCGAAACTGAATTAACCATTAGAAAATTTGGTCCCGTGTTCTAGAAAATAGAAATAATCAAGATAATTTCAGTTCTAGACCTCATGGAACTGAATTAATCGAAAAAACTGAAATTTAATAGAAACACAATAGACCGATAGAATTTTAGGCATATCTCAATAGTCTTTCCAGATCCTAAGTATATAAGCACACAACCTCTCTAAATCAATCCATCCCCAACCCCAATCCTTTATCCGATCAACTCCGCACTTTTATTAATCTCTAAAATTATGGTGTTTTACCATCTTTGCTAAACTTCGACCTATTCGATTAGAACAGAAACCGAATTTTTGGGTTCTGCCTATCCTGGATGTATATTTTGGTTCTAGTTTCCTAGGAACCGAAATTTCTGGAAAAAAAACGAGGAACCAAACCAAACGAAATCGAAGAACCGAATGCACATACCTTGGTGCACATTATAAGCGGATCAGCCCTGATGATTGCAGGTGGATCTGATCTGGTACGATTAGTTCCTTGTACGCTTTAAGGCCCTTTTTAGATTATAATATATTTAGATTATATAATTCAGCGTAAATAATATAGCTAGTAAACAAACATCTAAATGATAGGTCTAGATTATATAATCTAAAGTCTAGTTTGTGACACTACCTATGGTTATGTTCATAAAATTATAACGTTTGTGATTTTTTTTTTCTTTCTCCAAATCACACTGTTGTCTTTGTCTTTGTGTCTCAAATTAATAATCTTCATTCATATAATTTGGTCATCCAAACAGCTATATATAAATTATAACTCCACAGATTATGATCAAGATTATATAATTAGATTATAATCTAGATTATATACTCTTGATTATTAATTATAAGCTGAAATAAATATGCCCTAATTCTTTTTACGGGTGGACTGGTCCGATTAGACAAGGTCTTAAATGATAGACCGTATTTCCGTCACCAATTCACCATAGGTGATTATATATATTCCAAATCTAGCGGTCAAGATGGATCCTGAGCGAGGTCCAATAAATAACAATTCACGTTCGATGCAATTACTATTACAATTGTCTCGCTCTCTCGATTGCTCCATGTGTTTTGTGTTTCCCGAGCCGATTTCTGCCACGAACAGATTGTACACCTCGACTACCACTGACCTTCGAGTAACCAAACATTTCTAGCAGATCAAATTTTGATTAAATGTATCTGTCTGTGTGAATCCTACATAAATTTGATCGGCTGGAAAATAAATGGAAATTTGGAGGCAAACACATCCCCAGCATTGAAAAATATCATGATAAATGAACCAATTTTTGCTGTTCAAGACATTCACGGACAGAAACCACCCGGTCCAATGTGACCCACACCGGCTTGACAGACCAACCAGGATCCTAAGACTGACGCTACATATATATTGGTATCCTTTCGTTCATCTGTGGCAAATGAACTTGGCACTACCACAGAAGAAACCTCCCGTAACTAACAAACCAAAATCATCCAGCATTAAGAGACCACCGCCTGGTTTATCATCCCCTGGGCCCATTGTGCAGTCTCCCGAACTTCATCATCCAACTCTTGAGCTTGACATTCCCTCAAGAACTCAACATGGAATAGGTGGGTCTTGAACAGATCCTTTGAGCTTTGGCCAAGCGTGTCCGCGAGATCCCCAAGGACAGCAACTGCAGCCTTTGTCACACTGTCATCCCTTATGGCACAAATAACAACAGAACAGGGATATATATTATAACTGTAAGAAACAGGTAACAAAAAAATTGAACAGAAACTACAATGTAAATGGAAGGCACCTGCTCCTATCTTTGGAGACAGCTTCAATGAATTGTAGTAGATGGGTTGCATATGGGATCATCAGCTGAGCTTTTGGGCCCTTGATGCCCTGGAGTATACCAGAGTATGCCTCAAAAATGCCACGTCTGAGCTGGTTGCCATAATCAACCATATCATCATCACTCAAGTCAAGTGTACCAAGGAGTCCTGCAGCTCCTTGAAGCATCGGCACGGCATAAGGTAGGTATTTCTCAAAATTCTCACCAATAGCAAGAGCAATGTCTCCAAAGCACGAGAAAATCAGAGGCTTCACAGATCGATTGAGCATAGAGCTTGATAGGTCCTTAAGAAGAACCGTCATAATGCGATCACAGAAAGGCAAACTTTTATCTTCTAAGGCACGACAAATATCACCAACCACTCCAACAGAGATGGAACACACTTGGTACTCTTCATAATTCTGCAAACCAGCCTCCAGGTATGTAAAGAAGTTAGGCATGTATTTCACAAAATCTGGACCAGTAGCATATGCAAGAGCACCAATTGCAAGCATTGCTTCTTCATGAACAGTAGAATTGTGGCAGGCAAAGACACGCAGAAAAAGCACCATCAGCTGATCAGTGGTTTGAGAAATTATAGACTTTGCATCTGTGCTGCTCAGTTTCTGGATGATGACCTGTAGAACACCACATAGCAAAGCCTGCAGATCGCTTTGTTTCTCCTTATCACCAGAAGAAATTATATGGAGATCAAATGTAAGGTTTAATCTTCTCATGATCTCCTGCAATAATTGTCCTATGATGCCTGAAGTTTCAGGTATGTTGCTGACCCTCACGATCTCATTCAGTGCTTCATAAGCAGAAGCACGAAGCCTGAAATGGGTGGTCTCAGCACGGTCTGCGGCAGAAAGAAGAGCAGCAATCGTATTAGATAGATAAGGTGTGAGGACAGAAGACGTTGACTCTGCATCTTCATAACCTTGGGCGAGAAAATAAATAGCTCCACAGACTTTCTCGGCCACATTTGGAGCATCTTTAGTACTCTCAAGCAATACAGACATGATACGAGGAAGGTTTGAATTATTTATGATTGAGTTTATACCAGCTGGAGAATGCAAGAGCTCAAATACTCTCCCAAGAGTCCAAGCAGTAGTATCTTTTACCTGGCTATTTGCATCATTCATCGTGTTGAGCAAGAAATCAAGACCAGCCTGGACCAGTGGAGCAAGTTTCCCAACAGAGGGGCCTTCAAGGATAGAACCAAATGCAAAGGTAGCTGCCTCACGACAATGCCAATCAGGCTTTGTGATGTTGGTCTCGACAAATGGCATCACAAGAGGGACAACTGCATCACCAACAGTTCTAGAAATGAGTCCAAGGCATGTCCCACCACTCATAGAAATATTCCAAGCATTATCATCTTGATCTTGATCTTCCTCTTGCTTTAACAAAGTTTCTAGCAGCAACGGAACAAGTAAAGGGAGGGCCTTTTCAATAAAGCGGAAGTGTATAGTAGAGTTGCCATCCTCAGATCCCTCATATTCATCTTGGAGTGCAATCTCTTCATCACATATAGCGCTCCAGAACTCAACAGCTTGAAGTGCAACCGGTTCCTCATCACCTTTAACTGCATTAGCTGTCAGGTAGAATATGGTTTCCATAAAAGGCTCTAAGTGTGAATAATAGGTGGATGCTATTGCAACAAGGCATTCAAATGCAGCCTGTCTGATCTCCACTTCTTTAGACACAGCAGTATCACAAACCACCTTCATTATATAATTCCTCTCCATTTCATTTGCAAAGTTACTCTCCGCAAAGTCAAGAGCATTATATAGGGCTTTAACTGCAGCAAGACGAACTTCAGGGCTGAGCTCTGTCTGGTTCATTCCCTGGACAACAGCAGTCAGAACAGCATTCACTTGGTCCTGCTCCAAGTCCTGTGGAGAAATCTCCTCACACACATACCCCAATGCCTCTAGTGTTGCTTGTTTCAAAGGAGCAGGTGTACCTGCAGAAGTCATGTTCCCCAGTAATTTGGCAACGAGATCTTGCCATTCTCGACGTGGTATCTCGATCGATGCAACCTTGGCAATGACTTGTGAAGAGGTATGCCTTGCATCATGCACGGAAGATCCTAGTGTCACCAGCAACAACTCCTTGATTTTCAATTTGATAGATGGATCCACACTTACCCATTGCTGAGTCAGTAGCTCCTTTTTCGCAGAATCCTTTGCGTCCAAAGAATTCTTAAGGATAATACCAGCAAGCCTTCTAGACTCTGGTGGTTTTTCATCGTTTGAAAGCTCTATTGATAAGGAGAGGAGAAAGTTAGGAAAATTCTGCTCCTGGAACTGTGTGAGGTTGCCTTCTGCCACTGTCCGAAGGTTAGCATCTGGAGATTGAGCAGCTATCAGAACCTGGGTGATATCCATGGCTGTATCCTACATAAAATATATAAGTTTTGTCAGTCAGAAAGGAATCACAGAAAATCAACAAGCAACATAATAATCAACAGTGCAGATTACTAAAGGTCGGTCAGACAGAGACAGATGAACATAGCTTAAAGTTTTTGCATTCAAAACAACTTGTGTTGGAACCGGACCGCCGACACACGGCGTGTCCGTCGGGGCCGCCCGCACAAACGGCGCGCCCATCCAGGCTGTCGGGCCGCGACACACGCGCCCGCACGCCTCACCACACAATGTGGGACTATTCCCAACAATCTCCCCCTCACACATTGTGAGCCGAGATTTGTCTGAGAATGCACTGGGCCAACCTGGCTCTGATACCAATTGTTGGAACCGGACCGCCGACACACGGCGTGTCCGTCGGGGCCGCCCGCACAAACGGCGCGCCCATCCAGGCTGTCGGGCCGCGACACACGCGCCCGCACGTATAGCAGCAGGCTTTAGGTCTCTTGGGCCAACACTCCCCAAAAAGCTAGCCTGCCAGGGGGTTGCACCCTCAACCTTATAAACCATGCTATCACATCCTCACCACACAATGTGGGACTATTCCCAACAATCTCCCCCTCACACATTGTGAGCCGAGATTTGTCTGAGAATGCACTAGGCCAACCTGGCTCTGATACCAATTGTTGGAACCGAACCGCCGACACACGGCGGGTCCGTCGGGGCCGCCCGCACAAACGGCGCGCCCATCCAGGCTGTCGGGCCGCGACACACGCGCCCGCACGTATAGCAGCAGGCTTTAGGTCTCTTGGGCCAACACTCCCCAAAAAGCTAGCCTGTCAGGGGGTTGCACCCTCAACCTTATAAACCATGCTATCACATCCTCACCACACAATGTGGGACTATTCCCAACAACTTGTTCACAGCACAGATATTAGCCAAACAACTCATTCAACAAAGGTACTGTAGGAAAATTTTTCATCCATATTAAAGCACATACCCATAATATTTGCTTAGCCTCATCAACAATCCAAGATTATCACTAAACAGCTAAAACAACCAATTCATCTGATTGACCATTCAAAGCTAAAGAGCATGCTTAGAGAAGCCATAAATCATACAATACAAGTATACAACTTCAGCAGAAAATGATTAACGCCATAAACGATTTTTAACCTAATAAAAGAAAAGGACACCGTGCAGCCTATGGACAATGAAGAAATTACACAGCAACAATATTCATGAACAACTGAATATTACATGAGCAAAAAACATAAATATTCCTTCTTAATATAATGATACGCAGCCCTCTTGTGTGTTCCAGAAAAAAACATAAAGAAAAGCAACACTGTAAATATTGTACACCAAAATTAAAAACAGAAAAGAGCACTGTGGAACAGAGCTACCAATGGACAATGAAAAAATTGCAAATTAATCTATTTTAGGATGAACAGGTTAGTACCCTAATATCATCAGCATCCAATGCAAACTAAATGATATCGACCGACAGATAACAAAGGTATATCGCCCCAGAGAACAAACTCACATATCTACACCACAATGTATGAATGCATTGTTCGACCAAACTTAGGCACAACATGATCATGAGTGACTAGGTGACCTGAGTTTCAACCAGATTAAAGACCCCCATTAAGCACATACAGCCTGTGTCTCAGTTAAAATCCAAGAAATAAACAAGGCAAACCTGACAAGATGCTTCTAAGGCATGTGGACACCAAAGTGCTTCACAGGATTTGATTGAAGCCAGGCCAGATGGAGGTGTTTATTACTACATTACAGCGGCTGAGCTAGGCCCTTTCACAGGGGTCCACCAACCCCGACGA
The DNA here is from genome assembly GCA_029449295.1 of Zea luxurians. Classification (NCBI taxonomy): domain Eukaryota; kingdom Viridiplantae; phylum Streptophyta; class Magnoliopsida; order Poales; family Poaceae; genus Zea; species Zea luxurians. Next base: position 34,102,684 of record JAOPSE010000012.1, on the reverse strand, counting down.
AATACTATAATTTCTTAACAAATCCTTTAGATATCTAGCTTAAAATTCTATCATTTTAGTGGAGCTGACCCCAACTTCATTACCGGCTAGCTTTGCCCAAACATTGGCAACAGGGAACACTGCCAAAGAGGACTCCGCAACAACAGAAGCACTTGTGCAGAATCGTTTGGAACGGTTACCCAGTGCGAAAGCCCTAAATCCTTCTTCATGCCTTCCCCGATACTTAGTGAACATAATCATCTTTCAAATCGTGATATGAAGCATGAACAACTTCAAAACGCCGAAAACTACAGATAACCCTATAACTCGCAAGGCAGCGAAATAAAGCCTACCGCGCAAATCAACACCTGTATGACAGGGGGTAGGAGGATTCCGCTAAACCCCAAACAAAAAAAAACGGAAAAATGAACCTCTACTAGAGCGCTGCATTACTCACGCAGGAAGCAAGCACATCCCCGACGAACTCTACGGATTCGATTGAAACCAACAATAAGATTAGAGCGGCAGCATCGAGGTGAATGATCCCACCACCGACAAAAACAATTTATCAGAGCAAAAAACGGGATTAGGTTTCCTTACCGCGCAGATAAGAAATCAATCCAAGCCTGGACGGATCCCCGCTGCACGCGAACCCACGAGATCCGGACGGCGACACGGAGGGGAGGCTATGGTTCGGGGCGGTTGGGGAGAGCGGAGGGTGGTTTAGGATGCTTACCCACCCGCCTATTCAAATGAAACTCAACTCCGGCGAGGGAGAGGAGGAATGAAAATGAGGCGGCTAGGGTTTAGGAGTGGGAGGCGGGCGGCCTGCTTGCGAGCGGGGTTTTGAGAAGCGCCAGCGCCGGTGCCAGTATTCAAATTTCCATTTTCTTTTTTTATTGGAAAAAATATTCTACGCGCTACTTCTGTGATTATGTGAAAAACTAAAACGTGGGATTTTTTTAGAAAAAATAAATTATATTTCGAACTCTGGAAGAGTTTTGCTCATAGTCATCAATTATTACAACGAAGTACTAGTAGCTTTTATACAGAAAAAGAAAAACTTAAGTAGCAAAAAGATATGAGATAATTCAAAAGATTGATGGTCGTGTATATGGTCGTGAAAAAGGATTTTGGGCGCGAAGTACCGAAGGCGAAGAAGTTTGAGACTCAGTAAAAAAACAACGATGTTCCGGTATCTTTTGTAAATCATGTGTAAATCATGTGTGTAAACGTTATAAACATGTTGATAATTTCATGTTAAACTATTTATCTTCCCTATAAATAGTTAAACAGTGTCATACATAAATTCATCTTTTAAGGGTCTTAAGCTCCATTTCGCTTAGCCTTCGAAGGAGGATGAAATAAATAATGCTAAGACTGATGAGATGAGTTTCATACTTTATTGTCCATTATCATTTTTGTTTAATATTGTTTTATTCGCATCTCCTTTTAAAGATCTTCATCCTCAAGCTAACACTTCGAGTAAGTGATAACTTAAGAACGAAGTTCTAGACTTCTTGACTTGTGTTGCCTTGTTTTTGATGTCATGTAGCAATTGAAAACAAGTGTCCAACATTGATGCCCACCTCTAGTGATTTCACGACCACAACAACCTACATTATGTCGTCAAAGAAGACAGTGGCGACTGGCTCTATCCTCAGGACCTTGGATCCTAAACAAGGGGACGAAGCCCTCATCATGGAGGCAAGGAACCAAAAGAGGAAAGTCGTCAGCCCAGACCCATAAAGACGAGAAACTTGATCATGAGATCAATGACCTCGAAGTAATCCATCAACAAATGGAAAAGCGAAGGGAGAAGATGCTTCGTCTCTCGGAGCTTCAAAAGAAGAGTGACGAAGCAGTTAAAGAAATGTGCAACATTGAAGCGCACATAGATTAGTACAACTACAAGGACCAGAATCATGACAACAATTTTTGTCATGACGCATTCAACTTTCGAAATTTCCTTTATGATGAAGCTTCACCGTTGACACTAGAGCTGCATACTACACCTTGGCCACCACTATACAGGCCTCCCACACTACCAATGTATGATGGTTTATCCGACCCAAAGCAGTTTCTCATGAGCTACGAAACTACTATATCCTCATATGGTGGTAACTCAGCAGTCATGGCGATCAGAAATGTGGCCCAGACCTAGTACTCATCGCTTCGGGCAATGACTGTCACTTCATGGCAGAAGCTTAAGGAAATGCTTCTCACTAGCTTTCAGGGTTTCTAGTCAAAACCCATCACTTCACAAGCCTTGTTCCAGTGCACTTAAGATCCAGATGAATACCTCTAGTCATTTGTCCAAAGGTTTCTCCGCTTTCGAGCTCAGGCAACAACAATCTAAGATGACATTGTCATCGAAGTTATGGTCAAGGGGCTTAGACCGAGACTAGTAGCCCAATACTTTGCTAGGAAGCCTCCACATTCTCTTGAAAAGCTACTACAAAAGATGGATAAGTACATAAGAGACGATAATGATTTTTGTCAAAGGAGAGAAGAGCTGCACAAAAATACTGAAGCCGCCAGGGGCTTCGAGGGAAGGTTTCATACAAAACATGTCCAAAGCATCCACAACCCAGCACAAGGCAAAGAGAAGACAGTCCAATCTCAGGGTCAATCAGGCCAACAACAAACAAGCTCCCAGCAGTAGCCTTCTCACAGTACGTTTCGTCCACTGACACCGAGAGGGGGACAAGGAGGCTAAAGCTTTGGCGATAGGTTCAATGCACCTCCAAGGAAGTCGTTCTGTTTATTTTGTGGTGAAGATAAGGGCCACACAACAAGAACTTGTCACCACACCATTAACAAGCAGAAAGAGATTGCTTCGCCAGCATCTCAACCCTCTCAGTCGAAGGAGGTGTCCAGTACATCTTCATACTTCTCACCATACGTTCCATAGTACGTCCATCCTCAATCACAGGAGCCAAGGCTACTTCAACCTTCAGCCTTAAACGCTTTGAGTAACCCTGTGATGATCGTGTGGTAGCCGTCTACTATCTTCATCCCAAGACCACCCCCTTATGATTAGGTCCCTGATGGTCATCCCAATTTCCCAGTGCAAGACATGCAACAAAGGATAGAAGGGAAGTCTCCTAAGCTCGTACTGTCAATAGCACGGTCCCAGAGACCAAGCACACATACTAAGAAACCCTAAGGGGTTGGGTAGGCAAACCTGAAGGAGACAAAGAAATACTATTGTGCATTTACATTTATTTATGCAATCTCTTTATTTCCCACAAATCAGTGTAATAATAAGTTGATACCTTCGAGTGCATTGACAAAGTGTTGCAATCGAAGCTTCGTGTGCAAAAAGCTCTGAAGTCGTTCCTAAGGGAATACAGAGCTGGATTTTGTCACCTAAGTAACGGTGAAAAAACTTCAAAGTCATTCCTAAGGGAATGCAGAGCTTGATTATGTCACCTAAGTATCAATGAAAAAGCTTCGAAGTTATTTCTAAGGGAATGCGAGCTCGATTTTATCACCTAAGTAACGGTGAAAAAACTCTGAAGCCATTCCTAAGGGAATGTAGAGCTCCATTTTGTCACCTAAGTAACGCTGAAAAAACTCCGAAGTTGTTCATAAAAGAATGCAAAGCTCCTATGCAATCACCTAAACAATAGCGGAAAAAGCCGAAGTCGTTCTTAAGGTAATGAAGAAACTTGTATCTCTAATGAAATACAGCCACGAAGCTTAGTTCATGACGATTTTGTAATCATGAGATCACTGGTTCGCTGATGTGTTTTTTGGTTTGAGCGCTTGCTTCATTTCAATTGAAGTGAAGTGTTCATTTTCAGTGTTTAGAAGTAAAATTTGATTGGCTCTCATTCACCCCTCTGGTCGCCTCACCAGTCATCATTCCTCTATTCTCTCTATATATATATATAGATTCTGTTTATTTCTTGTATCCATTTTAATATTTTAAACAATATATTAAATAAAACTAAAATATATATAAAACATTTGAGGTATGATAAATACGCACATTTAAAAATTTAAAGCAAAATATGTCTTTAATATATGTATTTACGTATAGAAGATGAGATATGGAGGATATTCCTAAAGAGGAATGAGATATAGAAGATGAATATATACAGAGGAATGTTTTCAATAAGGTGGTCATCAAGGTGACCGAGGAAGGCACAGAAGTAGCAGCCTCTAGTGCTTCCGTCCGCTTGCGCTCTTTGTGGTGGAGGTTTTTTTGGCATCGTGTGTTTTTGTGCTAATGCTAATCATTAGTTCAATGTTGTTTTATTATAATCGAGAACCAACATAAATGTCCAGCACACAAGATCGCGATGTTTTTAGTCATAATTGATATGGATTCTTGACTAGGTCATTATTTACAACTAATAATTTATATTTACTCAAATTCAAATAGAGCACGTCTAGAAGGTTGACAACTTGATACTTGCCCATATCCTTATTAACTCCAAGAGTCTAGATGTAATTCTAACTAAATTTAGAGTTCTATGAGGACTTAAAAAATTGACAACTTCCTAAAAAATAGGGTAAACCAACAAACTCTAAAAATCCTGTCTATCCGTATTTAAATCACATGTCAACCGACCGCCTCCACCGCGATCTGAAGACTGGCCGCCACCGTCGTCTAAGATAAACACAAGTTGCCTCTCCTCACTGTCTCACCCTTCTCGTTCAACACAAAATCGTATATATTGGGAGCCCTTCTTGACTGAAAGTCCTTGTAGCATTAGCTTCATTGTTGTTTCCAAATCTATTTCAGGTATGACATGGTAACTGTCGAAGAATACCTTCGTTTGAAGATGGTGTATAAGCATCACATTTGCAAAGACGAAGCTATAAGCTTCGACTCAGCAACATGAACACATGATAAAGGAACTAGTGAGGGCAGGGTGAAATCTTCAATACTTGATCAACAAGACTACAAAGGCAAAAGACAACTGTGCCCTTAGTAAGTTTCATAGTCCATATGTATAGGTATGAGGATATGGTTGCAATTTTCACAAAGTTGTACCTACCACAAACTATTTTGTCCTTTTATCTTTACATTGCTTTTTGTAAAGCCAAAGGTATAACTGTAACTATTTTTTCGATAAAGAAATGAAGAAGAGTCATATACATACATTTAAGATGAGTTATTTACTAACTTTTATGTTTCGACCCTTTTATTCATTCATTATTTATTTCACTAGCCTCACCCCCTTTAATTAATATCTTTAAGAACAGTTAATTAAAGGGTGATGAGGAAGGGTTAATTTACTTGTGTTGCCTTGTTTTTTTGTACCTTTTAAGAATTAAAAACATGTGACCAACATTGGCGCGCCCACCTCTGGTGAACTCACGACCTTGATGAAGAGCTTGACAAGCTTTAGTGTTTCGTCATCAAGCTTGAAGAAGATTATTCTCCCCATCATAGGAGGATCAAGCTTTGAGCTAGCCAACAAAAGGCTGAAGCAAAAAGTTCAAAGGAGAGTCCAACATGTTGGGGTCCAAGAGCCCTATATCAAGTCCAAATGGTCTCATGTCCTGAACACCTTCACCCAAGAAGATCTATAGCTCAAGGATTATTCACACAATGATGCTATGATAATATCTTGCATCATCAAAGGCTTCATTGTGCGCAATGTTCTAGTCGACATAGGCAGTGCAGTGGACATCATCTTGGCAAGGGCTTTCAGGCAAATGCAAGAATCAGATGACAGACTACAAGAGGTTGTGTATCCATTGTGTGGCTTCGAAGGAAAGCAAATAGCAGCACTAAGGAAAATAGCAATGGCACTAAACTTTGATTATATCCAAAACACTATAACCGAAGAAATCACATTTGGCATAGTAGAACATTGAATGCTTTCAAAGCACCTAGGATACCTCTATATGAAGATATCGTCTAATCATGGTCTAATCTCAGCTCATGGAAGCCAAGAAGCTGCAAGAAGAGTCGAAGGGAGATGGACAATATCAAAATCCATTCACAATATTGATGAAACCGAAGCTCAAGTTAAACAGAAGTAAATCAAGGACAAAGCAGAATCAGTAGATCAACCGAAGGCAGTCCTTCTTTGTGAAGACATAACTGAATAGAAGGTTATCTTAGGATCACAGTTATCATTGGAACAAGAAGGGAGTTTGATTTTTTTTGTTTCACAATAAATATGTCTTTGCATGGTCAGCTAATGAGTTATGTGGAGTTGACAGAAGTATCATCAAATATTCCCTCAATGTTGATGCCAACATAAGGTCAAGAAAGAAAAAGCTTCGGAAAATGTCAGATGACAAGATTTAAGGAGCAAAAACAGAGGTGAAAAGACTTCTCAACGTTGGGGTAATTAGAGAAGTCACCTACCGCGTGTAGATTGCTAACACTGTCGTGGTGAAGAAAGCAAATGGGAAATGGAGAATGTGTATTGATTTCACATATCTCAATAAGGCTTGCCCGAAGTATGAATTCCCCTTACCAAGAATAGATTCCCTTATAGATGCATCTGACACTTCAAAGATCATGAGTTCGCTTGATTGTTATTCAGGACACAACAAAATATGGATGAAAAAAGTAGATGAGTCGAAGACCAGCTTCTTGACCCTAGCGACACTAATTGTTACCTTCGAATGCCATAGGGACTAAAGATTGCTGGGGGTAGCTTCAGTAGGATGACCGCCAAAGTGTTAAACAGTCAAATTAGCAGAAATGTCTTAACATATGTAGATAATGTTAATGTAAGAAGTATCAAGCAAGAATACCATATTTCATACCTATAAGAAACATTTGCAAATTTCTGTAGGGCTGGCCTGAAGCTTAATCCAAAGAAATTTGTATTCAGAGTAAAGAAGGAAAAATTTCTCGGTTGTTTCGTCTCAATGAAGGGAATTGAGGCAAATCCTGATAAGATAGAAAATGTCCTTCTGATAGAGCCACCAAAGTTAAGAATAGGAGCGTAGCAGTTGGCAGGTAGGATTGTATCCTTGAACAGATTCATCTCAAGATATGTAGAGCAAAGCTTATCATTTTTTTTGAAGTATTAAAGATAGTTGAAGTATTTCAATGGGGGTCAGCTCAACAACAAGCCTTTGAAGAACTTAATAGTATCTAATCTAGATGACAACTCTATCTCCACCTTAGCCAAGGGCTCCCCTATTGTTATATGTATCTGCCTCTCATTCCACTGTAAGTGCGACCTTTGTCCAGGAGAAGCTACAAGATGGATGCAAGAGATAGATGCCGGTGTACTTCGTCTCAAAGGTACTTGGCCCATCTAGGAAGCTTCGTCATTATGTTCAATCCTATAGTATTATTGTACCTTCATCTCAACCGTTGAAAGACATTATAAGAAATAGGAAAGCCACTGATCAAATTGGAAAATGGGACACCAAACTCAACGAATTTATTATTGACTTTGTGCATTGCTCATTAATTCAATCACAAGCGTTAGTAGACTTGATTGCTGACTAGACACCAAGCTCATGTAACACCTCAAAACCATCAACTAAAAATAATACATTTAGAATATTAGTAGTAATAATAGTAAATAATTTTCCTTCAAAGTGTTTGATTTTATTTGCCTTTAGAATAATTTTTGTTTGCTCATATTTGATTTATGGTTGTTTCATAGAATTTCTTTTATATTGAAAACCCAATTAATTAATATAGAAATATGGGTCCAAAAATGAATATTTTAGTGTAAATAAATTTGGTATAATTATTATGATTTTTATAAGTATTTAAAAATATATTTATTTATATTTTTGAGAAATAGAGATAAAAAAGAAAAAAGACAAACCCTAGCCGGACTGGTTGAACCGGCCCAATAGGGTTGTTGAACCGGCCCAGCCCATCCCTGTTTTTCTCTCACCGACATGCGGGCCCCACCCACGGGACTTCAACCACCTCGCGCCGCCACGCCAAGCGTGCACCCACGCCACCCGCGCCGACCGAGCCGTGCACCCTGGCTGAGCCGCCTCGGCGTTCCCTCGCCTCCCCACGCCCAAAACCATCGAACCCTTCTCCCTTCCTCTTCCCCCATTCACTCCCCCCATTCCCTCTCTCCATTAATGCTTAATGGGGTAACCGACACAATTAAGGGCCGAATGATGGAGAACGTCGGCCATCCCTTCCTCTCCCTGGCCCCCGAGCCCTCTCCCCTTCCTCTCTTCCTCTATAAAAGGTCAAGCCACGCCCCTGCTCCTCCCTTCATCCAAACTCAACCAGCTCTTCCTCTCGTCCCCGCTCACGCTCGCCATGCTCGGATAGTCCGCTGGAGCCACGCTTGTGCAGTGCCCCGGCCGCGCCGAACGCCACGAGCCTCGCCACCGCCCGCTGCCCCGTCCCAGCCGCACCTCGTCGTTCGCCCGGCCCCTGCGCGTCCATTCCCCTCTCCCCCTCGCCGAGCTCCCTGCGTACGAGAGTTGGCCGAAGGTAGAAGATGGACGAATTTCATTTTGGCCCCTGACTTTTGTAAATATTGTGCTCATGCTTATAACACTTTAAAAAGTTTAACTAGAAGCCATGTTTTCTTATGTACTAGTCCCTGAAGTCTACCTTTAATCTGTTAATTAGCCCCTCCAACAATATATTGGATATGGGTATTTTTATATTTCAAAAATAAACAATGTTGCGATTCAATAACTTTGTGATTTAATGCTAGAAACGTTTGCGATTAACTTCTCATTTTAGCACATAAAACAATATTATGTTAGTAATTGTTTAAGTATAGATTTAATGATATAAGAAATTGAAATAAGTACTAGGCCACATCTTTTCGGTCAGATTAAAATATAGGTTTTTACTAATCATGATATTTGTGTCATACACATATCACTTATTCACTAAAAATTAGTAAAATATTTATTTATGTCAAAATAACCATGATTATGTTACTAAAGTCTAAATTTAGTAATTTACATTAAATTCTTAAGATATTATTGTCATGTGATTTATAAATAAATATTTTAGCAATACATATAATTTATGTCTAGAAATGAAAGGATAAAACCAAAAGATTATTATCAGTCATAAAGAAAATAATTAATTAGCAATTTACTTTCGTAGAATTGTTAAGTCATTTCATCTAAGCTATGTTAGATAAAATACCTTCGTAGTCACATGCCTATATAATTTTCACCAATGATAATTCAAAATGGAGCTTTTAGTGGATTAATAAAATAATAATGATTTAGGCATTATTTATAAGTATAGCCTGCGTGGTATGTGATTGTTTATGTAATGGTGAATGTTACCCTTGTAATGGTGTATGTTTATTTATTTGGCATATATATTCTTTTGTATGTACGATATGCGAATCGATGTTAGAAGCTGACTGTGAGGTAGACGAACCAAACTCGTTCGAGGACGACCCGCAGGACACGTTCGAGCAAGGCAAGTGGATTCTCCCTCTACATTTCTATTTGTACCCAAGTAATGCATATAATAATGTTTATTTTTTGGATATTTGCATAATTTTATGGAATTTGCCTAAATAGGATTCCCTAGAAATACCAACCATATTCCTTGATTACCCTGGGATAAATGCTATGCTTAGCAATTTTTGCTACTGCTCAACTTGACAATTAAGATGTCACTCTTTTAATAATACTATGTTCTAGAAATGAAGTTTATATTGTGATGTTAACCCGATGGTTAAACAAGATCATTTCGTATTAAATGGAACATGGAGTGACTATCCAGGATAACAGTGCAACCACGAGTGCTATAATAGCTCTAGCTTTGGTAATTAGCTCTATAGACTTAGTGCTTAGCAACCCTACCTAAAAGATGAGCAAGAGGGGGCGGCAGTGGTTTGGTGGCAGCTCATGTTAACATGGGGTGGTAGTCTTGGCTAAGTTACCTCGCCTAGAGGGCCATCAATACTGACGTGGAAACCTTAGCTGGTGGCTTTGTACTAAGGATATTTTGTGAAAGCCTCATAGTGGATCCCTAGCCATTCACCTAGGAAGTGTTTATGGGTTCGATCAACCTAGGCTAGATGGGATACACGGCTTGTGGGTAAAGTTATACCACCTCTACAGAGTGTAAAACTGATATATCAGCCGTGCTCACGGTTAAGAGCAACCTGGACCCTCACATGATAATTGAACTTAAAGATGGAAAATAAATTGTGATCTGATGATCCACAAGTGGTTTTCTTAAGTGGTTTCACTTAAGTGTTTTGAGATATAATCATGTACTTATGTTTAATTGGGAATTTTGGGATACACTTACAATTAGTAAGTCAGGTGAAATGAATAGACGAAACCTGAAATTAATAGACTTAAACACACACTAAGGTCGGGGTTAGCGTTAGAATTAAATCCGAGTCCAAAAGATTGTTTCTCTTGCTAAGAGTTGCTCAAAGAATGCGGATGATGTTTGGGAGCAAACTCAAATCAATACTAGCAAGGAAATGTTAGAGAGAGGAAAGAGGGCAAACAAATCAAGCGAGAATCAAAGTGAGTAGACACGGTGATTTGTTTTACCGAGGTTCAGTTCCAAAGAACCTAATCCCCGTTGAGGAGGCCACAAAGGCCGGGTCTATTTCAACCCTTTCCCTCTCTCTCAAATAGTCACTTAGACCGAGTGAGCCTTCCCTTAATCACATGTGTCACTAAAACCCCGCAAGGATCACCACACACTTGGTGTCTCTTGCTAAGCTTTACAAAGCACTTGAGAAATGGAATGAGAAAGTGAGAGCACCTAGAGGGGGGGGGGGGGTGAATAGGTGATCCTGTAAAAAATCAAATACTAATAGCCACAAAACTTACTTATAAGTGTTAGTACAACTAAGTAGCTTGAAGCGAGCTTTTGCGAACATAAATAATCACAGAGAGGAGCAACACAAGAGACACGCGATTTTATCCCGTGGTTCGGCCAAGTAACACTTGCCTACTTCCACGTTGTGGCGTCCCAATGGACGAGGGTTGCACTCAACCCCTTTCAAGTGATCCAATGATCAACTTGAATACCACGACTTTCTTGCTTATAGTCTTCTTCCTGTTTGCGAGGAATCTCCACAAGTTGGAGTCTCTCGCTCTTACAAGATTGATCACAAAAAACACACAAGAGTAAGGTTGGGAAGAGCAACACACACAAAACTCAAATACGCAGCACAACCATGCACACAAGTCATGACTTGAGCTCGAAATGCAACACACGGAGTTCACAACTCAAATGGAGCTCAAAACGCTAACACAAAGAATCAAATGCGTGAAGTTGGAGTCTTGGAGTCTTAGGATGCTTAGTGAATGCTTGTGTATCTCCTCCATGCGCCTAGGGGGTCCCTTTTATAGCCCCAAGGCAGCTAGGAGTCGTTGGAGGCCAACAAGGAAGGCCATCCTTGCCTTCTGTCGAGTAGCGCACCGGACAGTCACTGTAGACGGTCCGGTGCCGATCTCCTTCCTTTTCTGGCGCAGACGACCGTTGCAGCTCCGGGCTAGTTGGCGCACCGGACACTGTCCGGTGCACACCAGACAGTCCGGTGCCCCCTGCCGACTGTTGGTGCGGGCCACGCGTCGCCCGTGGATTGCGCGGCCGACCATTGCGCTGGCGACCGTTGGTTCACCGGACAGTCCGGTGCACCACCGGACAGTCCGATGAATTATAGCCGTACGCCGCTGAACTTTTCCCGAGAGTGGTCTTTTCACTGGAGTCCAGCCTAGCGCACCGGACACTGTCTGGTGCACCACCGGACAGTCAGGTGTGCCAGACTAAGCTGAGCTTCGGCTGCACACAGCCAGTCTTTTGCAATCCTTTTCTTTTCTTCTTTTCTCTGTTTCTAACACTTAGATAACTTCATTAGTATTCAAAAGCAAATGTACTAAGTCTAGAAACATACCTCATGTCTTGATTTGCACTTTTTCAATCTTTGGCACATTTAGAACTTAGAGATTATGTGTTGGGCACTTAATCACCAAAACATTATAGAAATGGCCCAAAGGCACATTTCCCTTTCAATCTCCCCCTTTTTGGTGATTTATGCCAACACAACCAAAAGCAACCAAAAGAAGTGCAATATCAATGCAATTGAATACCAAATTGTTTTTTGACTATAATTTGGCATATTTGGATCGCTCTTTGCCACCACTTGGTTTGTTTTTGCAAATCAAATTCATTTTCCTTATCTCTAAGTCAAACTCACTTGTTTGGACATAAAGAGAGATAATCCAACAGTGAAATTGATCAAGTGCCAAAAACTCCCCCTTTTTTATATAATCATAAATTCTCCCCCACAAGAGACCAAATTTTACAATAAGAGTATTTTGGACAAATCAAAAGTTCTAACTCTATTGTTTTCAAAATTCATAAGTGGTAGCTGATCCATTTGCTTTGGCCTTAATTTCTCCCCCTTTGGTATTAAGCACCAAAACAGGATCATTCTTGGCCCTTTAACCCCATTGCCTCACCAAAATTTTCAATTAAGAGCAAAAAGACAATAAGAGCATAAGTATGAACTTGGAATTAAATACACCAATACCGGAGTGCAGTGGAAGTCTATGCAATGTCCAAGTCCATTTTCCTTTTCAATGCACCTTTGAGACTACATCAAGTATACTCAAGCAAACAGATTAGTCTCAAAGGGTCAAGTTGTAGCATAGCTCCCCCTAAATATGTGCATCATTCACACATGGACTTGTGAGGTCAGGGGATCCCTTGCACAACTTGAGCACCATAAATAAGCAACAAATTACATAAATGTATAAAGTAACATGATCAAAGGCATAGAACACATGTATGTTATAGATAAATCCAAGTTACACGAATCTAAGACATTTAGCTCACTACGCAACCTACAAAAGGTTTTCTCATCTAATGGCTTGGTAAAGATATCGGCTAGCTGGTTCTCAGTGTTAACATGGTACACTTCGATATCTCCCTTTTACTGGTGGTCCCTCAGAAAGTGATGCCGGATGTTTATGTGCTTAGTGCGGCTGTGTTCAACAGGATTATCCGCCATGCGAATTGCACTCTCATTGTCACATAGGAGTGGGACTTTGCTTAGATTGTAGCCAAAGTCCCTGAGGGTTTGCCTCATCCAAAGTAGTTGCGCGCAACACTGTCCTGCGACAACATACTCGGCCTCAGCGGTGGATAGGGCAACGGATGTTTGTTTCTTTGAACTCCAAGACACTAGGGACCTTCCTAGGAATTGGCACGTCCCTGATGTACTCTTCCTATCAACCTTGCATCCAGCATAATCGGAGTCTGAATATCCAATTAAGTCAAAGGTAGACCCCTTTGGATACCAGATCCCGAAGCAAGGCGTAGCAACTAAATACCTACGAATTCGCTTAACGACCTGTCGGCGTTTCGAGACCGGGGGGGTCCCTAGGCCGACGAGTGAATGTCGTCGCGTGCCCCAGCCCAGATGGGTCGAGCGCGAAGGGGGAGAGCGAGGCGGCCGGAGACCGGCGTGAGAGAGGTGGGAATCCCGCGGCCTTCGTGTTCGTCCCGCGCCCAGGTCAGGTGCGCTTGCAGTAGGGGGTTACAAGCGTCCACGCGGGAGAGGGAGCGAGCGGCCTCCAGCGAGCGCCTGTCTCGTCCTCGTCCCCGCGCGGCCAACCCTCTCTAAGAGGGCCCTGGTCCTCCCTTTTATAGGCGCAAGGAGAGGATCCAGGTGTACAATGGGGGGTGTAGCAGAGTGCTACGTGTCTAGCGGAGGAGAGCTAGCGCCCTAAGTACATGCCGTTGTGGCAGCCGGAGAGATTTTGGCACCCAGCTGGTGTGATGTCGTGGCCGTCGGAGGAGTGCTGGAGCTTGACGGAGGGACAGCTGTCGGAGCGGTTGGGTCCTTGCTGATGTCCTCTTGCTTCCTAAGGGGGCTAAGAGCCGCAGTCGTCACAGAGTATGCGGGGCGCCATCATTGCCTATCTAGCGAAGCGAGCCAGATGGGACGCTGATCTTGTTCCCTGCGGCCCGAGTCAGCTCGGGGTAGGGTGATGATGGCGCCTCCTGTTGACGTGGCTGGTCTGCGCCCTAGGTTGGGCGATGTGGAAGCTCCTCCGAAGCCGAGGTCGAGTCTGTCTTCCGTGGCCAAGGTCGGGTCCGAGCCCTAGGTTCGGGCGAGGCAGAGATCGCCGGCTGGTGCTGGGGCGGAATCCGAGCCCTGGGGTCGGGCGAAGCGGAGTTCGTCGTCTTCTGGGGCCGAGCCCAAGTCCGAGCCCTGGGTCGGGCGAGGCGGAGATCGTCGTCTTCTGGGACTTAGCCCGAGTCCGAGCCCTGGGTCGGGCGGAGAGGAGTTCGCCGTCTTCTGGGACTTAGCCCGAGTCCGAGCCCTGGGTCGGGCGGAGAGGAGTTCGCCGTCTTCCGGGACTTAGCCTGAGTCCGAGCCCTGGGTCGGGCGGAGTTCACCGTCTTCCGGGACTTAGCCCGAGTCCGAGCCCTGGGTCGGGCGGAGTTCGCCGTCTTCTAGGACTTAGCCCGAGTCCGAGCCCTGGGTCGGGCGGAGTTTGCCGTCTTCCGGGACTTAGCCCGAGTCCGAGCCCTGGGTCGGGCGGAGCGGAGCTTCCTATGGTGCCTTTGGCCGGGTCTGACTGCCTGTCAGTCTCACTCTGTCAAGTGGCACCACAGTCGGAGTGGCGCAGGCGGCGCTGTCCTTCTGTCAGGCCGGTCAGTGGAGCGGCGAAGTGACGGCGGTCACTTCGGCTCTGCCGGCTAGGGGGCGCGCGTCAGGATAAAGGTGTCAGGCCACCTTTGCATTAAATGCTCCTGCGATTTGGTCGGTCGGTGCGGCGATTTGGTCAGGGTTGCTTCTTGGCGAAGGCAGGGCCTCGGGCGAGCCGGAAATATGTTCACCGCTGAAGGGGGGCCTCGGGCGAGACGGAAATCCTTCGGGGTCGGCTGCCCTTGTCCGAGGCTAGGCTCGGGCGAGGCGTGATCGAGTCCCTCGAATGGACTAATCCCTGACTTAATCGCACCCATCAGGCCTTTGCAGCTTTGTGCTGATGGGGGTTACCAGCTGAGAATTAGGAGCCTTGAGGGTACCCCTAATTATGGTCCCTACAGTAGCCCCCGAGCCTCGAAGGGAGTGTTTGCACTCGCTTGGAGGCTTTCGTCGCACTTTTTTGCAAGGGGACCAGCCTTTCTCGGTTGCATTTTGTTCCGGTGGGTGCGTGCGAGCGTACCCGCCGGGTGTAGCCCCCGAGGCCTCGGAGGAGTGGTTTCACTCCTTCGAGGTCTTAATGCCTTGCGTAGTGCTTCGGCTGGTCTGGTCGTTCCCTCATGCGAGCTGGCCGTAGCCCAGGTGTACGGTCGGGTCCCAAGTTCTCGGGCTGGTATGTTGACGCTGTCAACGGTTCGGCCGGAGCCGGGTTTGCGATAGCAGCCCCCGAGCCTCTGCACAGAGCGAGAGGGTGGTCAGGGGCAGACTCGGCTTTTTTACATACGCCCCTGCGTCGCCTTTCCACAAGGAGGAGGGGGGGAAAGCGCCATGTTGCCCTCGATGGGCGCCGAACATGGTGTCTCCGATGAGCTGCAAGCGGGTAATCCGAGTGGACATCCGTGCCCCGTTCGTTAGGGGTCGGCTAGGGGCCCAGAGGCACGCCCAAAAGTACCTGCGGGTGATCTGCCGGACCCGGTCCCCTGGCGACGGGGTCCGAGGGCTCGATGCCTCCCTCTGATGGGATTCCGTTACAAGATCGTTCCCGCTGGTCTCGGAAATGTCCTAGGGTACCTCGGGAGCGTAGCCCGAGCCTTGGTTATGTATCGAACGTACCCATGGTCATCCCTCACTCGGCGTCTGAGGCGGCTGTGAACCCTTCGGGGGCCAGCCTTCGAACCCCTGATCAGTAATGGGCGCGGAGCCCGAGTAGCCTGAGGCGGCCGTGGAACCCTTTCGAGGGGCCGGCCTCCGAACCTCTGACCAGTAGTGGGTGTAGGGCCCACGCGATCTGAGGCGGCTGTCGGACCCTTCCGGGGGGCCAGCCTTCGAACCTCTGATCAGTAGGGGGGCTCAGAGCCTGGTTCCTTCTCGGGGAAGGATCCTTTTCGGGGTATCCCCCTTTCCCGGTCCCTGTTGCAAGAGAGAGAAAGAGGAAAAAAGGAAAAGGATACGAAATCGAACGACGCGGCGTACCTTTTTTGACACGGTCACCATGGCGAAGGCGAAGCGTTGCCCGCTTCTCCTGCCAGAGGCGCCGCCTGTCCCGCCGCGGAGTTAATGAGATGGGGCGAGTGGTTGGCGGGGCGGCCGTTGTGCGTGCGCGAGCCGTTCGAGGAACGGATCACGGGCGCGTTGTCTTCACGCCGTGAGAGAGGGTTCTCTCGCTGCCCCCGGACGGGACGTAAGCTTGGCTGACGACGTGACCGCTGCACCTGCCCGCCTGCCACCGCCATTACTGCCGGCCCGTCTTCGGCCTTATTGACCGTCGCGCCAGGCTGGAGCCGCTGGGTCGTGCGCTGGGTCGCCTCGAGTCGCGGCATTGGTTCCGCAGTCGAGGAGGCGCGGTGGTGGCGCAAGTGGCGGTGCAGTTGCATGCACGAAGCATTCGGCGTGCCGATTGCATGACGCGTGGGCCTGGGCCCCCATGCTGGGCGTGTTGGGAGTCGGAGAAGTGCGCCCACTTGGCCCGGTTGCATGCCGCCTGCATGGCTGCCCACCCTTTCGCCCGCTGGTCTGGGCAAAAGTGGAGGGTCGATTGTAACCGCTGGGCGGTTGTACGCACCGCGCGCGGCGATTTGGCTTCTCCTGCTCTGAGTCGGCTTGCATGACATGTGGGACCCAGCCCCCGCGCCGTAGGGGAGGACCTTGGAGCGTGTTGGAGAAGACTCAGCCCACGACGGCTGGGGACACAAGTAGGGGGAGTCGCCTTTAAAAGGAGGGTGACCCCCTTTGGAAGGCGACCATGTCTTCGCGCTCCCTTATGCATCGTGTCTTTCCGCCTTCCAAGCCCCCGGATGGGAGATATCCGCCGTCTTTCCGCCTCGTCGTTGGAGGACACAACTCCGGGGGAGTGGGTACCTTTCAGCCATCGTTCGGCTTCAAGGATTTTCACCATGCAGCCCGGCTGCACCCCTCCACCGGTGGTCACCCAAGATGGTGACTTCCAGTTTGATGGTGGGGGAAAGCGAGCCGGGCTGCGGCCTCTGCCCCTCCCTCAGCCTCAAGGATTTTCATCACCAGGGCTGGAGAGGGGAGTGAGCCGAGTTGGGGTCGGCCCCTGCGTGGGCGGTGGCCCGCTCCTTCCCTCAGTGATCGGAGGGAAAGGGCGGTCATCGTCCGTGGCGCTGGTGGCTGCAGCGTGCCTGGCTCTCGGACGCGAGTGGCTTCGGAGCCGCTCCCGGCGTTGGCGTCTGCCACGGCAGCTGGAAGAGGTTCTTCCGCCGACGAGCCTGCCGGCGCCATCCGTGGACCGACCTCCAACTCTACGGCCTTCTGCCCGTCCTTGCCTCACGAGTTTGGGCACGGGCGGGGGCCTCCTGGCAGCAGTATCCGCCCTGAGGTCATCGCTGCTGCTGTTCAGCCCCCCGGGGCAGAAGTCTTCATCATCGCCGCTGCTGGGGCGGGCGAGGGCGAGCCGTTCGTCGGTCTTCTGTTGCTCCACAGGCCCCCCCATTGAGTGGGGTTGTTCGTACCTGCGGAGGTGGAACCAGAGTTCCGTTCGTAATGGCACTTTGAATGCCAGTGTTTTTGTTCATTGTGGCTGTCGGGGCCTAAACATGCATGTATTTTCGGCACAGAGCCATGTTTTTCCTCATTTTCGAGCACTAAGACTCGCCTGTTGGTTGTCTGAACCGCTTCACCAAGCGTGAGTCGCCCCGTGTAAAGGTGACGAGTGAGGTATCCGTATCCCGGAGGCGTAGGAGTCCCTCGGCTCGGTCAGCCTTGTTGTCCGAGGCTTCTCTAGCTTAATTAAAGGAACCCCTCGGCCGCTCTTCGATGAGCCGAGGCCAGGGGTAGCGGTGTCAGCATGAACAGAGGCGGGGTTGGCTCGAAAAGGAAACCTGGTTGGCCGGAGCCTAGCTGGGTCGTCCGTTAGTGGGACCGATGCTGGAGTTGACCAGCCGAGGCTTCGGGTCGGGCCGACGTCCTTGGAGGACAGCTGGCCGAGGCCCTGGGGTGACCGGCCGAGCCGCCTGCTCGGGCCGGATTCCCGAGAAGACCCTGGCAGCGATGGCCCGGGCGTGGCGATGACGTCGTCCTTCAAAGTGGAGATCTTCGGACTGCGTCGCCGTCCGAGGCTAGGTCAGACCTTGCCGAAGGTGTCGTCGATGCCGAGGGTGCTGCTGCTCCCTTCGGCCGTCAAGATCCGAGCCTGGAGGATCGGATTATCTTGTCGCGTGTGTTTTCTGCGGCCGCCGAGGCCTAAACACACCCTCGCCATGTTGTAAAGCTGCGTCTCTTTTCCTCTTGTTTTGAGTATCTGGGCTTTTCTGTCGGTAACAGAATTGTTTTGTGCGAGCGAGAGTTGCTTCTCACGGAAGGTGATGAGTGAGGTATCCGTATCCCGGAGGCATAGGAGTCCCTCGGCTCGGTCGGCCTTGCCGTTTACGCGCACTCTTACCCGTCCATGGGGTTCTGTTCCCGACGCAGTCGAGAAGGCTCGAGAAATCGCTTCGGCAGAAGAGCTTCCAAACGTGAAGACTTGTTCGGTCCGCGGGATCACTTACCCGAACGTGAGTTACTTATCGCAGAAGGTGATGAGTGAGGTATCCGTATCCCGGAGGCGTAGGAGTCCCTCGGCTCGGTCAGCCTTGGCTGCTTACGTGTACTCCGTCGTTTTCAGGATCCACTTTCGAAGTAGTCAAACAGCCCAAAAGACCTTCTGGCAGAAAAGATCTTTTTTCAAGGAAAATTTCGACGCAGAGGGGGTTCCCCCCCTTTTAGCCCCCGAGGGAGGGTCGGGCTTTGCCGAGGCGAGGCCGACCCTTCCTTGACGACTAAACTTTTGCTGGGCGCGAGGTATATGAACAACTTGAAAACATCTTAAGGGTAGAAGCGATGTAGCTGTTGGATGTTCCAAGCGTTGCTGTAGACCCCGCCTTGACTGTTGGCCAGCTTGTACGTTCCGGGCTTCAGAACTTTGGCGATGACGAATGGCCCCTCCCAGGGGGGCGTGAGCTTGTGCCGCCCTCGGGCGTCTTGTCGCAGCCGAAGCACCAGGTCTCCCACCTGGAGGTCTCGGGACCGGACCCCTCGGGCGTGGTAGCGTCGCAGGGACTGCTGGTATCGCGCCGAGTGTAGTAAGGCCTTATCCCGAGCCTCGTCCAGCTGGTCCAGCGAGTCTTCTCAGCTTGCTTGGTTGCTTTGGTCGGTGTAGGCCCTCGTCCTCGGGGAGCCGTATCCCAGGTCTGTGGGCAAGACGGCCTCGACCCCGTAGACTAGGAAGAACAGCGTGAAGCCCGTGGCTCGGCTCGGCGTTGTCCTCAGACTCCAGACCACCGAGGGGAGTTCCTTCATCCATCGCTTGCTGAACTTGTTGAGGTCGTTGTAGATCCGAGGCTTGAGCCCTTGTAGAATCATGCCGTTGGCACGCTCTACTTGCCCATTTGACATGGGGTGAGCCACGGCGGCCCAGTCCACCCGGATGTGGTGGTCCTCGCAGAAGTCCAGGAACTTTCTACCGATGAACTGGGTGCCGTTGTCGGTGATGATGGAGTTCGGGACCCTGAAGCGATGAATGATGTTGGTGAAGAACGCCACCGCCTGCTCGGACCTGATGCTGTTCAGGGGTCGGACCTCGATCCACTTGGAGAATTTGTCGATGGCGACCAGCAGGTGCGTGTAGCCCCCGGGTGCCTTCTGCAAGGGGCCGACGAGATCCAGACCCCACACAGCAAAAGGCCAGGTGATGGGTATCGTCTGCAGAGCCTAAGCGAGCAGGTGGGTCTGCCTTACGTAGAACTGACACCCTTCGCAGGTGCGGACAATTCTAGTGGCGTCGGCCACCGCCGTCGGACAGTAGAAGCCTTGCCAGAAAGCATTCCCGACAAGGGCTCAAGGCGCTGCGTGATGGCCGCAAGCCCCCGAGTGTATCTCTCGCAGGAGTTCCTGACCTTCGGCGATGGAGATGCATCGCTGGAGGATGCCGGAGGGGCTCCGGTGGTAGATCTCCTTCTCATCTCCCAGCAAGATGAACGACTTGGCGCGCCGCGCCACTCGCCGAGCCTCGGCTCGGTCGGAGGGTAGCTCTCCTCGGTGGAGGTATTGCAGGTACGAGGTCTGCCAGTTTTGATCAGGCGTGACCCCGCTTTGCTCCCCCTCGACGTGCAGCGTCTCGCCCTCGGGGGCCGAGGGTACCTCGGGTTGAACCGAGGATACCTCGGGCCGAGCCGAGGGTGCCTTGGAATGATCTGAGGGTACCTCGGGCTGGGCCGAGGGTGCCTCGGGCTGGGCTGAGGGTGCCTCGGGCTCGAGCGTGTAGTCGACCTTGACGAAGGGTTGATGTAGATCCCGGGAGAAGACGTCCGGGGGAACCGTCGTTCACCCCGAGGCTATTTTAGCCAGCTCGTCCGCAGTCTCGTTGTAGCGCCGAGCGATGTGGTTGAGCTCGAGCCCGTAGAACTTGTCTTCCAGGCGCCGAATCTCATCGCAATAGGCCTCCATCTTCGGGTCGCGGCAGTGGGAGTTCTTCATGACTTGGTCGATGACGAGCTGTGAGTCACCGCGAGCGTCGAGGCGTCGGACCCCTAGCTCGATGGCGATCCGCAACCCGTTGACCAGAGCTTCGTACTCAGCCACATTGTTGGATGCCGGGAAATGGAGGCGTAGCACGTAGCGTAGGTGCTTCCCGAGGGGCGAGATGAAGAGTAGGCCTGCGTCGGCTCCTGTCTTCATCAGCGACCCGTCGAAGAACATGGTCCAGAGCTCCGGTTGGATCGGAGCCGTCGGTAGCTGGGTGTCGACCCATTCAGCTACGAAGTCCGCCAAGACCTGGGACTTGATGGCCTTCCGAGGAGCGAACGAGATTGTCTCGCCCATGATTTCCACCGCCCACTTTGCAATCCTACCCGAGGCCTCTCAGCACTGGATGATCTCCCCTAGGGGGAAGGATGACACCACAGTCACCGGATGAGACTCGAAGTAGTGTCGCAGCTTCCGCCGCGTTAGGATCACCGCGTACAGCAGCTTCTGAACTTGTGGGTAGCGGATCTTGGTTTCGGACAGTACCTCGCTGACGAAGTAGACTGGCCTCTGAACGAGCAATGTATGCCCCTCTTCTTGCCTCTCGACCACAATCGCGGCGCTAACCACCTGAGTGGTCGCGGCGACGTAGACCAAGAGGGCTTCTCCAGCAGCTAGGGGCACCAAGATAGGTGCCTTTGTGAGGAGCGCCTTCAGGTTCCCGAGGGCTTCCTCGGCCTCAGGGGTCCAAGTGAAGCACTCGGCCTTCCTTAAGAGGCGGTACAGAGGTAGGCCTCTTTCGCCGAGGCGTGAGATGAAGCGGCTCAGAGCCGCGAGGCATCCCATGACCCTCTGTACGCCTTTCAAGTCCTTGATGGGCCCCATGCTGGTGATAGCTGCGATCTTCTCCGGGTTGGCTTCGATGCCTCGCTCGGAGACGATGAACCCCAAGAGCATGCCTCGGGGTACTCTGAAAACACACTTTTCGGGATTGAGCTTGACGCCTTTCGCCTTGAGACATCGGAATGTCGCTTCAAGGTCGGAAAGGAGGTCGAAGGCTTTCCTCGTCTTGACTACGATGTCATCGACGTAGGCCTTGACCGTGCGGCCAATGTGTTCGCCGAACACATGGTTCATGCACCGCTGGTACGTCGCGCCCGCATTCCTCAAGCCGAACGGCATGGTGACATAGCAGTACATGCCAAAGGGTGTGATGAAAGAAGTCGCGAGCTGGTCGGACTCTTTCATCCTGATTTGATGATACCCTGAGTAGGCATCGAGGAAAGACAGGGTTTCGCACCCAGCAGTGGAATCCACGATTTGGTCGATGCGAGGCAGAGGGTAGGGAACCTTCGGACATGCTTTGTTGAGACCAGTGTAGTCTACACACATCCGCCATTTCCCCCCTTTCTTTCTCACAAGCACAGGGTTGGCAAGCCACTCGGGATGGAATACCTCTTTGATGAACCCTGCCGCCATTAGCTTGTGGATCTCCTCGCCTATGGCTCTGCGCTTCTCCTCGTCGAATCGGCGCAGGGGCTGCTTGATGAGTCGGGCTCCGGCTCGGATGTCCAGCGAGTGCTCGGTGACATCCCTCGGTATGCCAGGCATGTTCGAGGGACTCCACGCGAAGACGTCGGCGTTCGCGCGGAGAAAGTCGACGAGCACTGCTTCCTATTTCGGATCAAGCCCGGAGGCGATCCGGATCTGCTTGGAGGCGTTGCCGCTGGGGTCGAGGGGGACGGACTTAACCGTCTCCGCTGGCTCAAAGTTGCCGGCATGACGCTTCACGTCTGGCACCTCCTTAGAGAGGCTCTCCAGGTCGGCGATGAGGGCCTCGGACTCGGCGAGGGCCTCGGCGTACTCCACGCACTCCATGTCGCATTCGAACGCGTGTTTGTACGTGGGGCCAACGGTGATGACCCCGTTGGGGCCCGACATCTTGAGCTTCAGGTAGGTGTAGTTGGGGACGACCATGAACTTCGCGTAGCATGGCCTCCCCAGTACCGCGTGGTAGGTTCCTCGGAACCCGACCACCTCGAACGTCAGGGTCTCCCTTCGGAAGTTGGAGGGTGTTCCGAAGCAGACGGGAAGGTCGAGCTGTCCGAGGGGTTGGACGCGCTTCCCGGGAATGATCCCATGGAAGGGCGCAGCGCCTGCCCGGACAGAGGACAGATCGACACGCAGGAGCCCGAGGGTCTCGGCGTAGATGATGTTGAGGCTGCTGCCTCCGTCCATGAGGACCTTGGTGAGCCTGACGTCGCTGATGATGGGGTCGACGACGAGCGGGTATTTCCCCGAGCTCGGCACATGGTCGGGGTGGTCGGCTTGGTCAAAGGTGATGGGCTTGTCGGACCAGTCTAGGTAGACTGGCGCCGCCACCTTCACCGAACAGACCTCCCGGCGCTCTTGCTTGCGGTGCCGAGCCGAGGCATTCACCGCCTGCCCACCGTAGATCATGAAGCAGTCGCGGACCTCGGGGAACTCTCCTGCCTGGTGATCTTCCTTCTTGTCGTCGTCGCGGGCCTTGCCACCCTCCGCGGGTGGCCCGACCCTGTGGAAGTGGCGCCGAAGCATGACGCACTCCTCAAGGGTGTGCTTGACGGGCCCCTGGTGATAGGGGCACTGCTCCTTGAGCATCTTGTCGAAGAGGTTGGCACCTCCGGGGGGTTTCCGAGGGTTCTTGTACTCGGCGGCGGCGACAAGGTCCGCGTCGGCGGCATCGCGTTTCGCTTGCGACTTCTTCTTGGCGCCGCGCTGAGTTGACGCCTCGGGGGCATCTTCCGAAGGGCGGCCTTGGGGCTGCTTGTCCTTCCGGAAGATAGCCTCGACCGCCTCTTGGCCGGAGGCGAACTTGGTGGCGATGTCCATCAGCTCGCTCGCCGTGGTGGGGGTTTTGCGACCCAGCTTGCTCACCAGGTCGCGGTAGGTGGTGCCGGCGAGGAACGCGCCGATGACATCAGAGTCGGTGATGTTGGGCAGCTCGGTGCGCTGCTTCGAGAATCACCGGATGTAGTCCTGGAGAGATTCTCCCGGCTGCTGTCGGCAGCTTCGAAGGTCCCAGGAATTCCCAGGGCGCACGTATGGGCCCTGGAAATTCCCGGCGAAAGCTTGGACTAGGTCGTCCCAGTTGGAGATCTGCCCCGGAGTCAGGTGCTCCAACCAGGCGCGAGCGGTGTCGGAGAGGAACAGGGGAGGTTGCGGATGATGAGGTTGTCATCGTCCGTTCCACCCAGTTGGCAGGCCAGACGGTAGTCCGCGAGCCACAGTTCCGGTCTCGTCTCCCCCAAGTACTTTGTGATAGTAGTCGGGGGTCGGAACCGGGTCGGGAACGGCGCCCGTCGGATGGCTCGGCTGAAGGCTTGCGGACCGGGTGGTTCGGGCGAGGGACTCCGATCCTCCCCGCTGTCGTAGCGTCCCCCACGCCTGGGGAGGTAGCCTCGGCGCACCCTCTCATCGAGGTGGGCCCGACGGTCGCGGTGATGGTGCTCGTTGCCGAGGCGACCCGGGGCCACAGGCGCGGTGTTGCGCGTGCGTCCGGTGTTGACCGAGGCTTCCCGCATGAATCGGGAAGTCGCGGCATGAGGTTCCGAGGGGTACCCCTGCCTTCGGGAGGTGGAGCTCTCGGCCCGTCGGACCGCGGCGCCTTCTAGGAGATTCTTGAGCTCTCCCTGGATTCGCCGCCCCTCGGTGGTCGATGGCTCCGGCATCGCGCGAAGAAGCATTGCTGCTGCCGCCAGGTTCTGGCCGACCCCACTAGATGCGGGCGGTGGCCTGACCCTGACATCGTCGGTGATGCGGTGCTGGAAGCCCTGGGGTAGATGACGTATTTCTCCAGCCGGTGGTTGGCCCGCCCATGCCTGCCCGACGTCCCGACGGATCGGCTCAAGCGCTCCTGCTCCCTCGTCGAGCCTGGCCTGCACCCCGCGGATTTGCTCGAGCTGTGGGTCATGGCCCCCCGCCTGAACGGGGACCACAGCTAGCTCCCGTGGGATGTCAACGCGAGGCACCGGCCTAGGGAGGTCACCGTCCTCCGGCATGCCGAGATGGTTGCCTTCGGAGGGACCCCCTAGATCGACGTGGAAGCATTCGCGACTTGGGCTGCAGTCCTCGTCGCCGAGGCTACGGCTACCGTCGGAACAGTCGGAAAGGCAGTAGTCGCATGCGGTCATGAAGTCCCGCATGGCACTGGGGTTGCCAAGTCCAGAGAAATCCCAACAGATGCTGGGTTCGCCGTCTTCCTCGGACCCAGAGGGCCCGTAGGTCAAGACGTCCGTCAGCCGGTCCCAAGGTGACCGCGTACGAAACCCCAGAGGGTTTTGACTCGCCTCTACAAGAGCGCCCGCCAAAGCGGGGCCGCTAGGCGGGTCGAGGCTAAATCCGAAAGACGTGGGATGGGAATCGGTCGGTACCTTTTGGTCGACGGGCGGCGATGAGGTCATGTCGGAGACTGACTGCGCCGTCGTCTCAGGTACTAGGGTGACGTCCAGCAAGCTTTTCGCGAGCGTGCTGGCGTCGTCCGCTTGCTCGGGATTGGCGTGTCGCGGGGGGACGGCGCTCGCCTTCGTCTCAAACGCGAGGTCGACGCCTGGTGCGCCCCCCGTTTGTAACACTCCTGGTGTTACTATGACTAAAACTTGAGCATGGCATCATAAGCATTGACATTGCATATGTTTGATACACCTAGAGTGCATTCACTAGGCAAAAATTTCAAACAAGTTGTATTGTTTTAAGGTTTTGCAAATAGGACCTTGGATAGGAAGCATTACCCTAAACAAGGATTAAAGGGGCTAAAACTTAACCCAAATTGAGAAAACCTAAATGCTTTAGTGAAATAGCTATAAAATATCCCCAAAAACAAAGTTGAATCTCATTTATACCCCTGGGATACTAGAAACCCTAAATGAAACCCTGGAAAACCCTAAAACTAAACCCTAGGGGTCTATGTGCAAAATTGGTCCACTTTTGGACTAAAGTGCAAAAACCAAGTTAAATAAGTATCTAAAGTCATTTGGGGCACTCATATGTGAATTTACAAGCCAAACCCTAAGTTTTGGACTTACATGCAAAAAGGACCCCCAATTGAGATTTCTCTAAGTCTGAAACTTAGTGTTATGGGCTCAACTTTTGAGCTTTGTAACTTTCAAACTATAAGGTTTTTGCCCTAGGTCACCACATCAACTATGTAGATCTATCTTAGGTGAAAAACTTTACTTAAGAGTGTAAGCACAGTTGTTATGAAGATTTTGGAGATTATCACACCCAAAGTCAGACTGACAGGCTGGTTTATTCTAAAATTCAGACTTTCAGTGTAGCAAAGCCATCTTTGGAGCTGAATTCAACCATGATCTAGTTATCAAATGAGCTCAGTCACTATAGTCGATTTGTAGCTGGTATGTAGCCCTATAACTTTGGTACAGAAAGCTTGCTCGGTTACTATACAAAATCGGGAGAAAATCTAGCCTCAAATCTCTTTGTCAGTTCATCTGAAAGGAGCTCGCCATGGTACAATAGCTTGACTGGATCAGATCAACCGCGCGGCTGCCCTCACCGCCGACGGATCCCTCCGCCGTGATTCGGGTCACCGGCGTTTGGATTCGTGCACCGGACTTGTGGATAACCTCTCGGGGTAAAAGATCCTCATCGTCGTCAAGCTGGAAACCACCTCGGTCGGCCGCGGTACTCCTCCCCTGGTTCATCGCCTGCGGGTAAAGTGCTCACCGCCGACGTGCCCTCGCCGTTGGCCACCGCGTGTCCTAACCACGACATTGCATCACCGTGATTCCCTACTGCAGTCCCATCAGCGTCGATGAGCTTGCCACGGCGTTAGCCACGTATTCACCGCGCCGCCTTCTTCCTCATCTCCGGCCGCCTCCGTTATCCGCTCAAATTGAGCGCCACTACCCCGGGGATCTATAAATTGAGCCCCCGGCCAGTTGCGCTAGGTCGTACCAAAGCCATAGCCACTACTCCCGTCTCCGATTAGCCCCCATAGCCAGAGAATCGCTCACTTCCCCCAATTCGGTTTCCGCCGCCGCAAAGAAGACCTCATCGTGACCAGCTCAATTCAGGTGAGCTCAAGTCCCTCTGCTGCTTGTTCTAGCATCTTTATGCCCTCCTTAAGCTCTTCGACCCCTCCAATTGAATTAGACCGCCACCAATCGCCGGGAACGTGTGGTTCTTTGGTTCATCCGCGCGGTTACCGTGGCCAGGCCAAATTAGTTCATCATTCTTGAAATTAGATTAGGGAAAACACTCGGGCGTGGTCCAATTTGATGTCCGCCGCTCGGGAACCCTAGCCGTTGCCCCAATCGGCTGGCGTGGGAGCTCGCCGGAGCTCGGCCGTGCTCCACGCCGTCGGGGACCGTGGAACGTAAAGGAATAGAACTCGAGGGACCTTCTTGCAAAGTGTCAGTGACTCTGTTAAATAGTGAGAAAACCCGTTCGCAGATAGTGAAAACCCTGAGGCCTTTCCTGTAAAGTTGCTAGCGCGGGCACGCGCGTGGGCGTGCTTCTGCTGGTAGTGGGCCGACCTGGGCTGGATTCGGTCCAATACTATTCATCTGTTTTTCTTTTTCTTTTATCTCCAGAGCCAAAACAATTATAGAAAACAGTAGAAAAATAATAAAATTGTGAAACCAATTTTCCTAGGCTTGTTATTTTCCCTAGAATTTAATAAAAATAGTTTTGTGATTTTTAGTGGAAATAAGAAATTTTGGGGCATTTAAAGTAGTTAAAAGTATTAGTTATGGATTTTTAGAAAATAATTGGTAAGTCCAAAAATGCCCAAACTTTTTATGGGAACTTAAAACAATATTTAGAAGCCTTGGGTAGAATTTGGGTTGATCTGGACCATGTTTGATAACTAGAACCCAAAACCACCCCCCTGCCCTATGAACTCCTTTACTGACTCCGGAAACCCTAGGTTCTCGGAGTACCATGAAGGAAAGTTGTACTCAAGACTTAGATAATAAGTTTATATTATCTTCGCATCCTCATGAGCATCCCATGGCGTCCATTCTTATGCATATATATGGTTATGTTAGAACACGAAGAAGAAGAAGAAGTCACTGAAGAGGGGACACCACCAACCTCAGATCCTCCAGCAGGCAACTGCTTTTATTTCGATATTTGTGGATCCGAGCAGGACTCACCTGTTAACAAAGGCAAGCCCCGGTGCATTTGCCACCTTCCTTGATGTTTTTAAAAAAATCTTTCTCACTTGATTGATGCATTAGGTGATAGGAGTTGATTGCTAAAACAATTCCTGCATTACCTTCCTTGAATTTGATTACCTTCCTTGATCACCCTTTTACAAAAGATTTTGATGCTTAGCCTTGCTTTAGAAAAACAAAATGTTTTGTTTTTACAAAAGATGATGTGGCAAAAGTGGGTGGGATGTTTTTGAAAATAAAATTTGATGGTGGACCCATCAGGGCCGTGATGGATTCAACATCTGGAAAAGATGTACCTCTGCCAGATACCAAACTTTGGGTTTGAAAAGATTAAGCTGAGACCGGGCGGGTGACTTGCACGAGAAAGGAGTCTCAGTGTAGTGTCTCCGTCTGAGTCGATTAAGGACCGTCTCGATGTAGGCTTGTTGATCGAGGACCCTTTAGCTGGTCACATGCCTCGTCATGGGTAAGCCTTGCCTCGGGCAGACTAAGGCCGGAATAAGATAACACGAAATGGGCGTGGAGCGGTGGCGAGAGTAGCGTGTACCCTCCGTGGCAAGAGGCTGGACGGTGGTGTATCTGTGCTCTCGGTTTGCGTGAACCTGATCCGGTCTTAAGAACCTCGGTGGCGGGTTGACATATGCAAGGGTTAAGTGCTACATATGTCGTGTGATTGGAGATCCTCAGCTGAGTATAATCGATTCGGATCGCCGTACCTTCGCGGTTATGAAGACTTGGTCACTACCCTACACGTAGCATTCCACTAAAGATGATGGGTATTTGTCAAGAAATTGGCTAGTGCAGGACCAGCGATTGAACTAGGGTAGAAAGAACTCTAGTTGCAGGTAATTGAACGTAACTTGACAAATAAAACTGGATTTTTAAGGATCCACTTTAGTAAGCATTTCTGCAAAACAGAGTCTTTGAGTATTGAGAAGCCTTACCTTGACTCCCTAAAAGCCAGCATACCCTTGAGAGTCTTTTCTTTAGTCGGGTAAGTCTTGCTGAGTAATTCCATACTCAGGGTTTATCCCTTCGGGGTTTTTAGGTGAGGAAGTAGCAGATTTCTGCTGCTTCTGTGCCAAGGTGGTTCCCAAGGAAAAAAAACAAGACTGAAGTGCGGGAGGACTTGGTCCTCCGTATAGATCTTTTGCTTAAAACTTATCTGGAGGAGTTTTTGCCTCCCTTGGTTTGTATTATAATACTACTCAGCACTCGCTCTTAGTTCTGGTCTGTAATAAAACAACTTGAGCTTGCTTTTAAATAAATGTGAATTATGTAATCGCTTCCGCAATTCTTTATCTCCGATGTTCTGTAATGTCTGCAAGACGGGTGAATCGTTCCTGGTAAAGTAAGGAAAGATACCGAACTTATCAAGTAGTTCAGGGGCACCTACAGGATTGTCTGAAGTCCGTGGGACAAGGACAACTGTAGGTGGGCCTAATTACTTGGGAGGTTCCGTCACAGCTGGTATCGGAGCGTAGCCCTTCTTTGCAGACATTATGAGGCGTCTTCAAAAGGATTTTCGAAAGTCTTACCTAAAAAAAATTCTTTTCTCTTCTTACCTAAGTATTCTGAAGAGTCTATCTTAAAGACCAGATAGGAAGAGTGCAATGTATAGAAGGTTGAATCGACTAAGGTTGATTCTGTACTTATTCATGCATCATGCTAAGAATTATAAATTTTCCCTCTTAGAAAGATGCCACCACGCACAAGGCTAACGGCACGTAAGTCAACGGGACCAATTGGAGTACCCCGGCATCAACTAGCCCCTCGACACGAAAGCAACAACAGCGGAAGTAATGATCCCATAGGAGACCTTGAAGCCCGAGTGAGTCGACTTCAAGCAGAGCTGCAACACAGGACCGATGTTTGGGTCGCAGACGGAGATAGAATCAATGAACTAAGAAGGGACATCCGTCACCTGCAGGATCAGCTTGCTGATCGAGACTTAGCACTTGACTGGGCAGTACAGTCTCATTTGCTGGCATGTGCTAAGGAAGCAAGGGCTCAGGCCCGAATTAAAGAACTTAGCTCAACTGTCGACGACCTGCAGGTCTACTGCAATACGTTGCATGAGGAAGTCCATATACTATACTCACAATTACACCCTAGTGTGCCTGCACACTCTGCCGAGGCGGAAGCCGGACCCTCTCACGTTGCGGGACGCGCGTTGGGTGGGGAGTTAGACCTTTTTGAACCCCCTCCTTCTTTGAGGTTGGTTGACGTCTGGACTCCCACACCTGACAATGAGGCCGCCAAAAGTAACGGAAAGCAGGACTAATGGTGTAATAGAAGTAGAGTAGTGTATTGTAGAACGCACTGTTGTATAATAGGTTGAACTTTTGTATAATGGGTAATGTATCCTGTTATGTAATATCGAGTTTGTATCATTACTTTTTATAGTAATGTAAAATGGAAGGTCTCTTTGGCATATTATGTTTATTTCAAATGTTTTTGCCTCAGATGCCGACCAGGACTCGCGGACAGGACGCAGCCGGAACTTCTGGGGGTCGGGATGTCACCCCAAATCCACCTCCGGTTCCACCCACGCTAGCCGAGGCGATTGCCTCCTTGGTGAATGCCACCGCAGACAATACCCGCTTCCTTAGGGAAATGGCGGGTCAACAGCAGTTCCAGCAGCAGGCAGGAAGAGGTTTTAGCAAGGTCCCCGTGAAACCACCTATCTGGACTTCTCCGAAACTCGACCACCTCTATTCACCAAGGCAGAAGACCCGCTAGAAGCCGACGAGTGGATACGAGTTATTGAACAAAAGTTTGGTCTTCTTCGTTGTTCTGAAACACAGAAGCCATTGTTCGCGGCACAGCAACTACGTGGCCCTGCCAGTACTTGGTGGAGAAATTTTGTGGCTATCCAACCTGACAACCATCAAATCACTTGGGAAGAATTTAAAGCAGCCTTCTGTGAGCACTACCTACCTGAAGGGGTGCTGCA
Organism: Zea luxurians; assembly: GCA_029449295.1. Lineage (NCBI taxonomy): Eukaryota > Viridiplantae > Streptophyta > Magnoliopsida > Poales > Poaceae > Zea > Zea luxurians. The sequence goes on along the minus strand of JAOPSE010000012.1, from coordinate 34,072,034 downwards.
TATGAAACAAGAGGAATTCATGAAGCTGAAACAAGGAGGAGACACCATCAATCAGTATCTTAACAAGTTTAATCACCTGTCGCAGTATGCCATCGACCAGGTGAATACTGATTTGAAGAAAAAGAACTGTTTTATGAGAGGTCTAAATGACCGGTTGCAGCGAAAGATGGCCACATGTATTGATCTCACATATGGAAAGGCTGTCAGTACAGCCTTATCTGTGGAAGCAAAATACACAAGTTCTGGGAAGAATAAGGGATACAGTGGTGAGAGGCCTAATTAGGGCCAGGCGAAGAGGCAACGGTTCGTCATCCGACCTTCTAGCCAAAACCGTACTTTTTCTCGTCCACCAGCATTCCCTTTCAAACAGCCCATTATTATCCGCCCCAACAATACCTCCACTTCCCCAAATCAGCTGGGTGCCCCAGGCACTCGATTCCCTGCCTTGCCCAGTTCTTCAACCGGGTGTTTCAACTACGGCAAATCAGGACATTTTATCAAAGACTGCCCATACCCCAAGCAAAATCAATCCAATGCTCAGCAAGGAACTGGGAAGTCTACTCAGCCCAAGGGTAATGCTGTGGGGAGAAATACCAAGAAAACGGGGCGTGTATACTACACTCAAGTGGCCACTACACCGGAAGGAGAGCCGATGATGATGGGTACGTTTCCCGTGGCCAGTCACCCTGTAATTATTCTTTTTGATTCTGGTGCTTCGCATACCTTCATTAGCAAGAAATTTGTGGAGCAACATCACATTGCATGCCATGAATCAAAAGAGGGATTTAAAATTCATTCACCTGGGGGACACATTTTTACTAGAGAAGTGGCCTATGAAGTGCCAGTAACAATGGCCGGACGGAACTTTCCTGCTAACATGATTGTTCTGAAAGGCCAGGATATAGATGTAATTTTGGGTATGAATTGGTTAACCCAACACAAGGCAATCCTCAACACTGAACTCAGAACCGTCAGGTTGAGCTATAATCAAGAAGAAATTCTTTTGTCTCTCCCCGTAACCAATCCAGCCAAAGCTTCTGGTGGAATATTTGAAGCCATTGTACCGGAGATCAAGAACATTCCGGTAGTATGTGAGTTTCCAGATGTATTTCCGGAAGATTTGCCTGGACTGCCCCCTGAAAGAGATGTAGAATTCGTAATTGAGCTAAAACCCGGTACGGCTCCCATCTCTCGAAGATTGTACCGTATGCCCCCTAATGAGTTGGCGGAATTGAAGATTCAATTACAAGATCTACTGAATAAGGGATTCATCCGGCCAAGCTCGTCCCCATGGGGTTGCCCCGCCATTTTTGTTAAGAAGAAGGATCAAACCTTGCGGATGTGCGTGGATTATCGACCCCTGAATGAGGTCACCATCAAGAATAAGTACCCTCTTCCAAGGATCGACATCTTATTTGATCAACTGACTGGGGCGAGGGTATTTTCCAAAATTGATCTCAGATCGGGCTATCACCAAATCCGTATTCGGCCCGAGGATATACCGAAGACCGCATTTACTACGCGGTATGGATTGTTTGAATACTTGGTAATGTCTTTCGGGCTCACAAATGCTCCTGCCCACTTCACCTATTTGATGAACTCGGTGTTCATGCCCGAGTTGGACAAGTTCGTGGTGGTCTTCATCGACGATATTTTGATATACTCTAAAAATGAAGAGGAGCATGCTCAGCATCTACGGATTGTATTGACGCGCCTGAGGGAACATCAGCTGTATGCCAAGTTCAGCAAGTGCGCGTTCTGGCTGGAGGAAATTCAATTTTTGGGGCACGTGTTATCAGCTAAAGGAATTGCGATAGATCCTAGCAAGGTCAAAGACATTCTGGAGTGGAAACCCCCAACCACTGTTCACCAAGTCCGGAGTTTTCTTGGACTAGCTGGATATTATCGCAGATTCATACCCGATTTTTCTAAGCTTGTGAAGCCAATCACAAGTTTATTGAAGAATGATATTAAGTTCAATTGGTCTTCTAAGTGTAATGAAGCCTTTGAGCAATTGAAGACATTATTAACCACTGCTCCGGTATTGGCTCAACCGGACATCACTAAGCCTTTTGATGTATATTGTGATGCATCTGGCAGTGGGCTCGGCTGTGTACTGATGCAAGAAGGCCGAGTAATTGCGTATGCTTCAAGGCAGTTGTGCCGACATGAGGAGCATTATCCAACTCATGATCTAGAGCTAGCTGCTGTGGTTCATGCCCTGAAAATATGGCGTCACTATCTGCTGGGAAATATCTGTCACATATATACAGATCATAAAAGTTTGAAGTACATCTTCACCCAGTCAGAGTTAAATATGAGGCAAAGACGATGGCTTGAGCTTATTAAGGACTATGAGCTGGAGATCCATTATCACCCAGGCAAGGCCAATGTGGTGGCAGACGCATTAAGCCGTAAGGCTTCCTGCCACTGCCTTATGGTAAAAACCTCTGACAATACTTTATGTCAAGAGATGGAAAAGTTAAACCTGGGAATAATCCAACAAGGGACTCTAAATCAGCTAAAGCTTGAGTCAATCATTCTGCAAAAGATAATTGATGCTCAAAAGGATAATCTGGGTATGAAGCACATACGAGAGAAGATAAGGGCTGGAACAGCCAAATGTTTTAAGGAAGACGATCAAGGTGTGTTATGGTTTAACAACCGCATAGTAGTGCCAAAGAATGAAGAACTCCGCCAGCAAATCTTAGATGAAGCGCATCTTAGTCGCTATTCTATTCATCCGGGAAGCACTAAGATGTATCACGATCTAAAACAGCACTACTGGTGGACGAAGATGAAAATTGAAATTGCACGCTATGTGGCTAAGTGTGACACTTGCAGACGTGTCAAAGCCATACACATGAGGACTGCCGGTCCATTGCAGTCATTACCAATACCAACATGGAAATGGGAAGACATAAGCATGGACTTCATTGTGGGATTGCCCAGGACCACAAAAGGGTATGACTCTATTTGGGTTATCATTGATCGATTTACCAAGATCGCCCACTTCCTCCCTATCAAGGTAAAATATCACGTCATTACCTATGCGGAGTTGTACATCGCCCGTATTCTCAGTTTGCATGGGGTTCCAAAGACTATAGTGTCGGATCGTGGACCACAATTTGTATCCAAATTTTGGAAAGAACTTCATAAATCCCTGGGTACTAAGTTACTCCACAGTTCGGCCTATCATCCTCAAACCAGTGGACAAACTGAGAGAGTGAACCAAATACTTGAAGATATGCTGCGGGCATGTGTCCTGGATTTCTCACCAAAATGGGATGAATGTTTACCTTTGGCGGAGTTTTCATACAATAATAGTTATCAAGAAAGTATTAGGATGGCACCTTTTGAAGCTTTATATGGACGACGGTGTCGGACTCCGCTAAATTGGTCTAAACCTGGTGAGAGGTGCTTCTTTAGACCTGATCTGGTGAAAGAAGCCGAGGATAAAGTTCAGAAAATTATTCGTAATCTGAAGCAAGCACAAGCTCGTCAGAAGAGTTATGCAGACAAACGGCGAATGCCCTTATACTTCCGGGAAGGAGACTACGTCTACTTAAAGGTTTCACCAATGAAGGGACTATCGCGTTTCGGGGTAAAGGGAAAGCTTGCCCCCAGGTACATTGGTCCATTTCCTATTCTTCAAAGATATGGGCCAGTGGCGTATCAACTTCAACTTCCCGAAACATTGTCTGCAGTACATAATGTGTTCCATGTATCGCAATTGAAGAAGTGTCTTCGGGTTCCCGATCGAACCATTGAAGTGACAGATGTTGTCCTGGAACCAGACTTAACGTACTCAGAACATCCTATTCGAGTTCTGGATCAAAAGGACAGGGTTACCCGGAGAAAGACTCTCAAGTTCTACAAGGTACAATGGAACCAGCATTCTGAGGAAGAGGCTACGTGGGAAACTCAAGACTTCTTGAATAAGAATTTCCCAGGCTTTCTAGCCTCATGTAATTTGTAAAATGTATATAGTTATGGCAATAAAGGAATGAACCCCACACCACCCTGCCTTGTACCAGAAATAAGGAAATAAAAATGTGACACATTTCCTTTTCCATTACTCACCCTAGGACTTTAAATCTCGGGACGAGATTCTTTTATGGGGGGAAGGATGTAACACTCCTGGTGTTACTATGACTAAAACTTGAGCATGGCATCATAAGCATTGACATTGCATATGTTTGATACACCTAGAGTGCATTCACTAAGCAAAAATTTCAAACAAGTTGTATTGTTTTAAGGTTTTGCAAATAGGACCTTGGATAGGAAGCATTACCCTAAACAAGGATTAAAGGGGCTAAAACTTAACCCAAATTGAGAAAACCTAAAGGCTTTAGTGAAATAGCTATAAAATATCCCCAAAAACAAAGTTGAATCTCATTTATACCCCTGGGATACTAGAAACCCTAAATGAAACCCTGGAAAACCCTAAAACTAAACCCTAGGGGTCTATGTGCAAAATTGGTCCACTTTTGGACTAAAGTGCAAAAACCAAGTTAAATAAGTATCTAAAGTCATTTGGGGCACTCATATGTGAATTTACAAGCCAAACCCTAAGTTTTGGACTTACATGCAAAAAGGACCCCCAATTGAGATTTCTCTAAGTCTGAAACTTAGTGTTATGGGCTCAACTTTTGAGCTTTGTAACTTTCAAACTATAAGGTTTTTGCCCTAGGTCACCACATCAACTATGTAGATCTATCTTAGGTGAAAAACTTTACTTAAGAGTGTAAGCACAGTTGTTATGAAGATTTTGGAGATAATCACACCCAAAGTCAGACTGACAGGCTGGTTTATTCTAAAATTCAGACTTTCAGTGTAGCGAAGCCATCTTTGGAGCTGAATTCAACCATGATCTAGTTATCAAATGAGCTCAGTCACTATAGTCGATTTGTAGCTGGTATGTAGCCCTATAACTTTGGTACAGAAAGCTTGCTCGGTTACTATACAAAATCGGGAGAAAATCTTGCCTCAAATCTCTCTGTCAGTTCATCTGAAAGGAGCTCGCCATGGTACAGTAGCTTGACTGGATCAGATCAACCACGCGGCTGCCCTCACCGCCGACGGATCCCTCCGCCGTGATTCGGGTCACCGGCGTTTGGATTCATGCACCGGACTTGTGGATAACCTCTCGGGGTAAAAGATCCTCATCGTCGTCAAGCTGGAAACCACCTCGGTCGGCCGCGGTACTCCTCCCCTGGTTCATCGCCTGCGGGTAAAGTGCTCACCGCCGACGTGCCCTCGCCGTTGGCCACCGCGTGTCCTAACCGCGACATTGCATCACCGTGATTCCCTACTGCAGTCCCATCAGCGTCGATGAGCTTGCCACGGCGTTAGCCACGTATTCACCGCGCCGCCTTCTTCCTCATCTCCGACCGCCTCCGTTATCCGCTCAAATTGAGCGCCACCGCCCCGGGGATCTATAAATTGAGCCCCCGGCCAGTTGCGCTAGGTCGTACCAAAGCCATAGCCACTACTCCCGTCTCCGATTAGCCCCCATAGCCAGAGAATCGCTCACTTCCCCCAATTCGGTTTCCGCCGACGCAAAGAAGACCTCATCGTGACCAGCTCAATTCAGGTGAGCTCAAGTCCCTCTGCTGCTTGTTCTAGCATCTTTATGCCCTCCTTAAGCTCTTCGACCCCTCTAATTGAATTAGACCGCCACCAATCGCCGGGAACGTGTGGTTCTTTGGTTCATCCGCGCGGTTACCGTGGCCAGGCCAAATTAGTTCATCATTCTTGAAATTAGATTAGGGAAAACACTCGGGCGTGGTCCAATTTGATGTCCGCCGCTCGGGAACCCTAGCCGTTGCCCCAATCGGCTGGCGTGGGAGCTCGCCGGAGCTCGGCCGTGCTCCACGCCGTCGGGGACCGTGGAACGTAAAGGAATAGAACTCGAGGGACCTTCTTGCAAAGTGTCAGTGACTCTGTTAAACAGTGAGAAAACCCGTTCGCAGATAGTGAAAACCCTGAGGCCTTTCCTGTAAAGTTGCTAGCGCGGGCACGCGCGTGGGCGTGCTTCTGCTGGTAGTGGGCCGACCTGGGCTGGATTCGGTCCAATACTATTCATCTGTTTTTCTTTTTCTTTTATCTCCAGAGCCAAAACAATTATAGAAAACAGTAGAAAAATAATAAAATTGTGAAACCAATTTTCCTAGGCTTGTTATTTTCCCTAGAATTTAATAAAAATAGTTTTGTGATTTTTAGTGGAAATAAGAAATTTTAGGGCATTTAAAGTAGTTAAAAGTATTAGTTATGGATTTTTAGAAAATAATTGGTAAGTCCAAAAATGCCCAAACTTTTTATGGGAACTTAAAACAATATTTAGAAGCCTTGGGTAGAATTTGGGTTGATCTGGACCATGTTTGATAACTAGAACCCAAAACCACCCCCCTGCCCTATGAACTCCTTTACTGACTCCAGAAACCCTAGGTTCTCGGAGTACCGTGAAGGAAAGTTGTACTCAAGACTTAGATAATAAGTTTATATTATCTTCGCATCCTCATGAGCATCCCATGGCGTCCATTCTTATGCATATATATGGTTATGTTAGAACACGAAGAAGAAGAAGAAGTCACTGAAGAGGGGACACCACCAACCTCAGATCCTCCAGCAGGCAACTGCTTTTATTTCGATATTTGTGGATCCGAGCAGGACTCACCTGTTAACAAAGGCAAGCCCCGGTGCATTTGCCACCTTCCTTGATGTTTTTTAAAAAATCTTTCTCACTTGATTGATGCATTAGGTGATAGGAGTTGATTGCTAAAACAATTCCTGCATTACCTTCCTTGAATTTGATTACCTTCCTTGATCACCCTTTTACAAAAGATTTTGATGCTTAGCCTTGCTTTAGAAAAACAAAATGTTTTGTTTTTACAAAAGATGATGTGGCAAAAGTGGGTGGGATGTTTTTGAAAATAAAATTTGATGGTGGATCCATCAGGGCCGTGATGGATTCAACATCTGGAAAAGATGTACCTCTGCCAGGTACCAAACTTTGGGTTTGAAAAGATTAAGCTGAGACCGGGCGGGTGACTTGCACGAGAAAGGAGTCTCAGTGTAGTGTCTCCGTCTGAGTCGATTAAGGACCGTCTCGATGTAGGCTTGTTGATCGAGGACCCTTTAGCTGGTCACATGCCTCGTCATGGGTAAGCCTTGCCTCGGGCAGACTAAGGCCGGAATAAGATAACACGAAATGGGCATGGAGCGGTGGCGAGAGTAGCGTGTACCCTCCGTGGCAAGAGGCTGGACGGTGGTGTATCTGTGCTCTCGGTTTGCGTGAACCTGATCCGGTCTTAAGAACCTCGGTGGCGGGTTGACATATGCAAGGGTTAAGTGCTACATATGTCGTGTGATTGGAGATCCTCAGCTGAGTATAATCGATTCGGATCGCCGTACCTTCGCGGTTATGAAGACTTGGTCACTACCCTACACGTAGCATTCCACTAAAGATGATGGGTATTTGTCAAGAAATTGGCTAGTGCAGGACCAGCGATTGAACTAGGGTAGAAAGAACTCTAGTTGCAGGTAATTGAACGTAACTTGACAAATAAAACTGGATTTTTAAGGATCCACTTTAGTAAGCATTTCTGCAAAACAGAGTCTTTGAGTATTGAGAAGCCTTACCTTGACTCCTTAAAAGCCAGCATACCCTTGAGAGTCTTTTCTTTAGTCGGGTAAGTCTTGCTGAGTAATTCCATACTCAGGGTTTATCCCTTCGTTGTTTTTAGGTGAGGAAGTAGCAGATTTCTGCTGCTTCTGTGCCAAGGTGGTTCCCAAGGAAGAAAAACAAGACTGAAGTGCGGGAGGACTTGGTCCTCCGTATAGATCTTTTGCTTAAAACTTATCTGGAGGAGTTTTTGCCTCCCTTGGTTTGTATTATAATACTACTCAGCACTCGCTCTTAGTTCTGGTCTGTAATAAAACAACTTGAGCTTGCTTTTAAATAAATGTGAATTATGTAATCGCTTCCGCAATTCTTTATCTCCGATGTTCTGTAACGTCTGCAAGACGGGTGAATCGTTCCTGGTAAAGTAAGGAAAGATACCGAACTTATCAAGTAGTTCAGGGGCACCTACAGGATTGTCTGAAGTCCGTGGGACAAGGACAACTGTAGGTGGGCCTAATTACTTGGGAGGTTCCGTCACACCGTTGGGGCGCTGGGGCCGTCGACTCGCTCGACAGCCGACGAGGCGCTGTCTCCTGCTTGGCCTTGGTTGCCCCGCCTCCTCCTCCGTCGGCGGGGGAGAGGACGGGGTGAGCTCGAAGGTTGTTCTTCCACCATGCGGGGAAGACGTTGCCGATTCCGCCGCCGGCGGGCGGGTTGTTGGCCGCCACTGTCGTTGTCGCACGGCGGTGGAAGGAGTATCACGTCGTAGCTACCGTCGAGGGACATGAACTCAAGACTCCCGAAACGGAGCACCGTCCCGGGCTGGAGAGGTTGCTGGAGACTGCCCATCTGGAGCTTGACGGGAAGCTGTTTGTCAACACGCAACAGGCCCCTACCTGGCGCGCCAACTGTCAGCGTTTCGAGACCGGGGGGTCCCTAGGCCGACGAGTGAATGTCGCCGCGTGCCCCAGCCCAGATGGGTCGAGCGCGAGGGCGAGCGCGAAGGGGGGAGAGCGAGGCGGCCGGAGACCGGCGTGAGAGAGGTGGGAATCCCGCGGCCTTCGTGTTTGTCCCGTGCCCAGGTCGGGTGCACTTGCAGTAGGGGGTTACAAGCGTCCACGCGGGAGAGGGAGCGAGCGGCCTCCAGCGAGCGCCTGTCTCGTCCTCGTCCCCGCGCGGCCAACCCTCTCTAAGAGGGCCCTGGTCCTCCCTTTTATAGGCGCAAGGAGAGGATCCAGGTGTACAATGGTGGGTGTAGCAGAGTGCTACGTGTCTAGCGGAGGAGAGCTAGCGCCCTAAGTACATGCCGTTGTGGCAGCCGGAGAGATTTTGGCACCCAGCTGGTGTGATGTCGTGGCCGTCGGAGGAGTGCTGGAGCTTGACAGAGGGACAGCTGTCGGAGCGGTTGGGTCCTTGCTGACGTCCTCTTGCTTCCGTAAGGGGGCTGAGAGCCGTAGTCGTCACAGAGTATGCGGGGCGCCATCATTGCCTATCTGGCGGCGCGAGCCAGATGGGACGCCGGTCTTGTTCCCTGCGGCCCGAGTCAGCTCGAGGTAGGGTGATGATGGTGCCTCCTGTTGACGTGGCTGGTCTGCGCCCTAGGTTGGGCGATGTGGAAGCTCCTCCGAAGCCGAGGTCGAGTCTGTCTTCCATGGCCGAGGTCGGGTCCAAGCCCCAGGTTCGGGCGAGGCGGAGATCGCCGGCTGGTGCCGGGGCGGAATCCGAGCCCTGGGGTCGGGCGAAGCGGAGTTCGTCGTCTTCTGGGGCCGAGCCCAAGTCCGAGCCCTAGGTCGGGCGAGGCGGAGATCGTCGTCTTCTGGGATTTAGCCCGAGTCCGAGCCCTGGGTCGGGCGGAGAGGAGTTCGCCGTCTTCCGGGACTTAGCCCGAGTCCGAGCCCTGGGTCGGGCGGAGTTCGCCGTCTTCCGGGACTTAGCCCGAGTCCGAGCCCTGGGTCGGGCGGAGTTCGCCGTCTTCCAGGACTTAGCCCGAGTCCGAGCCCTGGGTCAGGTGGAGTTCGCCGTCTTCCGAGACTTAGCCCGAGTCCGAGCCCTGGGTCGGGCGGAGCGGAGCTTCCTATGGTGCCTTTGGCCGGGACTGACTGCCTGTCAGTCTCACTCTGTCAAGTGGCACCGCAGTCGGAGTGGCGCAGGCGGCGCTGTCCTTCTGTCAGGCCGGTCAGTGGAGCGGCGAAGTGACGGCGGTCACTTCGGCTCTACCGGCTAGGGGGCGCGCGTCAGGATAAAGGTGTTAGGCCACCTTTGCATTAAATGCTCCTGTGATTTGGTCGGTCGGTGCGGCGATTTGGTCAGGGTTGCTTCTTGGCGAAGGCAGTGCCTCGGGCGAGCCGGAAATATGTTCGTCGCTGAAGGGGGGCCTCGGGCGAGACATAAATCCTCCGGGGTCGGCTACCCTTGTCCGAGGCGTGATCGAGTCCCTCGAATGGACTGATCCCTGACTTAATCGCACCCATCAGGCCTTTGCAGCTTTGTGCTGATGGGGGTTACCAGCTGAGAATTAGGAGCCTTGAGGGTACCCCTAATTATGGTCCCCGACATGACCACAACGTGACATTCCTTGGGGTCGGATTGAAATCTAGCACACATGCATACACTAAGCATAATGTCTGGTCTACTAGCACATAAATAAAGCAAGGAACCTATCATAGACCGGTATGCCTTTTGATCAACGGACTTACCTCCTTTGTTGAGGTCGACATGCCCGTCGGTTCCCATCGGTGTCTTCGTGGGCTTTGCGTCCTTCATCCCAAACCTCTTGAGAAGGTCTTGAGTGTACTTCATTTGGGAGAGGAAGGTGCCATCATTGAGTTGCTTCACTTGGAACCCAAGGAAGTAGGTCAACTCGCCCATCATCGACATCTCAAACTTTTGAGTCATCACCCTGCTAAACTCTTCACAAGACTTTTGGTTAGTAGAACCAAATATTATGTCATCGACATAAATTTGGCACACAAAAAGATCACCATCACAAGTCTTAGTGAAAAGAGTGGGATCGGCTTTCCCAACCTTGAAAGCATTAGCAATTAAGAAATTTCTAAGGCATTCATACCATGCTCTTAGGGCTTGCTTAAGTCCATAGAGCGCCTTAGAGAGCTTAAACACATGGTCGGGGTACCTATCATCCTCAAAGCCAGGGGTTGTTCCACATACACCTCCTCCTTGATTGGCCCGTTGAGGAAAGCGCTCTTCACATCCATTTGAAACAACCTGAAAGGGTGGTGAGCGGCATAGGCTAATAATATTCGAATAGACTCTAGCCTAGCCATAGGAGCAAAAGTCTCCTCGAAATCCAAACCTACGACTTGGGCATAACCTTTTGCCACAAGTCGAGCCTTGTTTCTTGTCACCACTCCGTGCTCGTCTTGCTTGTTGCGGAACACCCACTTGGTTCCCACAACATTTTGCTTGAGACGTGGCACTAGGCTCCAAACTTCATTCCTCCTAAAGTTGTTGAGCTCTTCCTGCATGGCCAATACCCAGTCCGGATCCTGCAAGGCCTCTTCTATCCTGAAAGGCTCAATAGAAGAGACAAACGAGTAATGCTCACAAAAATTAGCTAAACGTGAGCGAGTTGTTACTCCCTTGCTTATGTCACCCAGAATCTGATCGACGGGGTGATTTCTTTGGATCGTCGCTCGGATTTGAGTTGGAGGGGCCAGTGGTGCTTCTTCCTCCATAACTTGTTCTTCTTGTGCTCCCCCTTGATCACACGCTTCTTCTTGAGGAACCTGTCCATCATCTTGAGTTGGGGGATGCACCATTGTTGAGGAAGAAGGCTGATCTTGCTCTTATTGTTCCTGTGGTCGCTCATCTCCAATCGCCATCGTGCGCATTGCGGCCGTTGGAACATCATCTTCATCTATGTCATCAAGATCAACTTGCTCTCTTGGAGAGCCATTAGGCTCATCAAATACAACGTCGCTAGAGACTTCAACCAAACCCGATGATTTGTTGAAGACTCTATACGCCTTTGTATTTGAGTCATACCCTAGTAAAAACCCTTTCTACTGCCTTGGGAGCAAATTTAGAATGTCTACCTTTCTTCACCAAAATGTAGCATTTGCTCCCAAATACACGAAAGTAAGAGACATTGGGTTTGTTACCGGTAAGAAGTTCGTAGGAGGTCTTCTTGAGGAGGCGATGCAGATATAGCCAGTTTATGGCGTGGCAGGCTGTGTTCACAGCTTCCGACCAAAACTGCTCTGGTATTTTGAACTCTCCAAGCATCGTCCTCGCCATGTCGATAAGCGTCCTGTTCTTCCTCTCTACCACACCGTTTTGCTGTGGTGTGTAGGGAGCGGAGAACTCGTGCTTGATGCCTTCCTCCTCAAGATACTCCTCCACTTGCAGATTCTTGAACTCGGACTCGTTGTCGCTTCTTATCTTTTCACCTTGAGCTCAAATTCGTTTTGAGCCCTCCTTAGAAAGCGCTTTAGGGTCCCTTGGGTTTCTGATTTATCCTGCAAAAAGAACACCCAAGTGAAGCGGGAAAAATCATCAACAATTACTAGACCATACTTACTTCCCCCGATGCTAAGGTAGGCGATGGGTCCGAAGAGGTCCATGTGAAGAAGCTCTAGTGGTCTTGATGTTGTCATCACATTCTTGTTGTGATGAGTGCTTCCCACCTGTTTCCCTGCCTGACAAGCTGCGCAAGGTCTATCTTTTTCGAAACATACATTGGTTAGTCCTAACACATGTTCTCCCTTTAGAAGTTTATGAAGGTTCTTCATCCCAACATGTGCTAGACGGCGATGCCACAGCTAGCCCATACTAGTCTTAGCTATTAAGCATGCATCTAGACCAGCCTCCTCTTTTGAAAAATCAACTAAATAGAGTTTGCCGTCTAATACACCCTTAAATGCTAATGAACCATCAATCCTTCTAAAGACAGAAACATCAACATTTGTAAACAAACAATTGTAGCCCATGTGGCACAATTGACTTACAGACAGGAGGTTGTATCCTAATGACTCTACTAAAAATTACATTTGAAATAGAGTGCTCGCTTGTGATGGCTATCTTTCCCAAACCTTTGACCTTGCCTTGGTTCCCATCTCCAAAAATAATCGTATCCTGGGAATCCTTGTTCTTGACGTAGGAGTTGAACATCTTCTTCTCCCCCGTCATGTGGTTTGTGCATTCGCTGTCGATAATCCAGCTTGAGCCCCCGGATGCATAAACCTGCAAGGCAATTTACACTTGGTTTTAGGTACCCAACTCTTGTTGGGTCCTACAAGGTTAGTCACAATAGCCTTTGGAACCCATATGCAAGTCTTGTCTCCCTTGCATTTGGATCCCAATTTCCTAGCAACTACTTTTGCATTCTTACATAAGAGAACAAATGAAGTATTGCAAGCATGGTAAATGGTAGAAGGTTCGTTGCATATTTTTCTAGGAGCATGAGACACAACATTATTTTTCCTAGGCTTACCATTCACAAAAGTAGAACTTGATGCAAACATAGCATGTGAATCATTATAAGTAGTATGAGCATAATTTCTATTATAATGAGAACGACTAGCAACTTTTTCATTATAGGTAAAGGCATGGTTCCTTTGAGGACTACTAGCCATAGGGGCCTTTCCTTTCTCCTTGTTGAGAACAGAAGCCCTATGGCTTGTTAAGTTCTTGGCTTCCCTTCGAAAACCAAGCCCATCCTTAATTGAGGGGTGTCTACCAACAGTGTAGGCATCCCTAGCAAATTTTAATTTATGAAAATCAATTTTGCAAGTCTTAAGTTGAGCATTAAGACTTGCCACCTCATCATTTAGTTTAGCAATAGAAATAAGGTGTTCATCATAAGAATTAACATCAAAGTCCTTGCATCTATTGCAAATAACAACATGCTCTACACATGAACTAGATTTATTAGCTTCCTCTAGCTTAGCATTTAAATCATCATTCAAAATCTTTAAACTAGAGATAGATTCATGGCAAGCAGATAACTCAGAAGATAACATTTCATTTATTTTAGTTTCTAAAGCAAGAGATTTTTGTACACTAACAAATTTGCCATGTTCTTCATATAAAATGTCCTCTTGCTTCTCTAGCAATCTATCTTTTTCATTTAGAGCATCAATTAACTCATTGATTTTTCTACTTTAGCTCTATCTAAACCCTTAAATAAATCAGTATAATCTACTTCATCATCACTAGAATCATCATCGCTAGAAGTATTGTACTTAGGGGTATCTCGAACACTTACCTTCTTCTCCTTGGCCATGAGGCAAGTGTGGCGTTCGTTTGGGAAGAGAGAAGACTTATTGAAGGCCGAGGCAGTGAGTCCTTCATCGTCAGAGTCGGAAGAAGAGCAGTCCGAGTCCCATTCCTTTCTGAGGTGTGCCTCACCCTTTGCCTTCCTATAGCTCTTTTTCTTCTCCTTCTTCCCGCTCTTTTCTTGTCCCTGGTCACTGTCATTATCAGGACAATTTGCTATAAAGTGACCAGTTGTTGGGGACTTGTTCTCAAATGCTATGAATTAAGAACAAGGTAACATAAAAATGTTAAATGTTAATGCCCTTCGTCCGCTGAAGCATTATCTCCCCAAGGATTTAATGAACTTCGGACGAAGGTCGCGGGCAAAATATCACGAAGGTCATACCTTCGTGATTAGACATATAATAATGTAAGATGAAATATAACATGTAAAACATATGTGAGAAACAGATAACATTATTCGTATATTTCATTATATGGATCTGAATATTAAAACATGATATTTGGGTACGTTTATACCTTTTCCTTGACGAAAAACAATAATTCCAGTGTAATGCGTCAGCAATTACAGGAATGCGTGAACAGTAAAGGAATATTGTTCACTATTTATAGGCACAGGACACAACCTGTGAAGAATTACAATCATGCCCCTCATAAAAGTTTACAACAATGACTCAGACCCCTATGAGCTAAAAGGTCATTCCATCTTTAAGTCGGTTCGACCCTTCATCTTCGGATATGTTATAATACCGAAGCTTCATGAATGATGCCTTCGGCGTCACGTACAAGCGGCTTCAGCCGAAGCTGTTTCTTTCTGCAGGACCTTCGGCGACGAAGCGTGGTCCCAACAGTAGCCCCTTCACGGTGCTAGATCGTTTTTCTTAACGAGCTTGATCCGTGAAAAAAGTCTCTTAGGCTTCAGGAAGCCGAAGGTCCGAAAAACACCTTCCCTGAGCTCGTTGTCGAGAAACGATACAATTTTCGAGCGCGTAGTGATTCCACCATGCGGGTTCACTATTCTGGTTTTTGCGGTCCACCGTTCAGTGGGTGCGAGCAATCGTTTGCTTGGTGTAAAAATCCTGACGATTCACCTTCCTTCCTGCAACACTATATAAACAGACGGGTAGGTGTGAAGTTACCACAGCATTCATTGCTACTGCACTGTTTTGCTGCCAAAATTTTTAACCATAGCCGAAGCTTTACTTTCGCATTCGAACGAAGCTCTAGTTTGGCGTCTGCTTCGTCAGAAGAAGGGCTTCGGGAAAGAGGTTATTAATTTCTGAACAATTTTCAAGATACTCAAAATCAAATGGCCAGAGTGCGCTCTATTGCTAGGGTTGAGCGCGAAGGAGACGAAGCCGAAGCTGCGGAAACTGTCCCTATCTCGGAAGCGATGAGGCGAAGTGGATTGGTGACATCGGAGATCACCCCTGCTGCCGAAGCAGAACAAGCAGATATTGAAGAAACTGATTCTGAAGATGATCACACTATTGCAATACCAAGCAAGCCTAGCCACCTGGACTTCGGAAAGTCAACAATCTCCAAGGCTGATTTCCCGAAGATGGTAAAATCGGGCTACTTTAGCGAAGATGAGAAGAAGCTGATTCGCTTCGGAGGAGAGGAAACTACCCCGAAGCCAGAGAAGGATGAAATAGTGATTTTCAAGAGTTTCCTCAAAGCTGGTTTGAGATTTCCTTTGAATAGGATGATTGCCGACGTGCTAAAAAAGTTTGGTATCTATTTTCATCAATTAACTCCTAATGCTATTGTTAGGCTTAGTGTTTATATTTGGGCTCTCCGAAGCCAGGGGGTGGAGCCATTTTCCGAAGGTTTCTGCCGGGTACACGAGCTACATTATCAAACTAAGGCCAGAAAAGATGGGTTACTTGAAAATTTTGGTTGTTATAATTTTGCCTATCGGAAGACTACGAAGTTTCCTGTAATCAGCTATCGAAGCAAGTGGCCGGCAGGCTGGAAGTCAGAATGGTTCTACGTCAAAGTTGACGATGACAAGGAGAAGCTAGTACAGAGGCCGCTTGAATTGATATTCGGAGAGACCAGACCCCACTGCAATATGACACCAGAAGGTCCAACTCAAATCGCGTTGGCTGAATTCAGGATTATCGCTGAGCACATTGGCACTAGAGATCTTGTGCAGGAATTTCTGTCGTTCAAAATATTTCCAACTATGAAGGAATGGGCTATGCCGAAGCTCAAAAAAGAGAAGAAAGAAGGAGAACTTGTCCGCCTGCCCTACCATTACAAGTTCAAGAAATATTTTAAAGAACCCTGCCAAGAATGGTTCGAAACAATTGAAGTAATGAGTACTGAAATTCTTGGAAATTATTCTAAAAAAGAAGATCAATTGATGACAGCAGCCTTCGGCACCCGGCCGAAACGAAGGCTAAATAGAGTGCTTGATGCTATAGGTTTTGAATACCCTGACTACGAGCGGCTAGACAAGGGTGCCGAAGGGCAAAAAAGAAAACGAGTGGCCAGCGTTTTAACTAAAGACGATGAAGATCAACCAGAAAAGAAGAAAGAAAAACTTGAGCCGAAAGCAATTGCTCCAAGAAAGAGAAAAGCTGCGTCTCTGAAGCCTGCATCACCGAAGCCAACATCTCCAGAACCAGAGATATTGGCCCGAGATGAAGAAGTGTCTGTGGCACCTTCTGCTGCCGAAGTGGAAGAAATTTTGAAGGTAATGACTGAATCTTTACCTGTCAAGCTAAGTCCGCTGGCACCGGAACTGACAAAGTTTTTTCAGAAGGACAAAGAGACTTCGGCAGTAGAAAGTCCTGCGAAGCCGAAAAAACGAAGAATCATTCAAGTGACAGATGTGATCCACGGGACACCGTCACCGACATCGGTATCAAAAATTGTTGTTGCCAAGACCACTGAAACCGCCAAAGGTGCCGCAGCCGAAGCCACCAGAGTGGAGACCCTCGAAGCTGAAACCGGCGGAGCCGAAACTGCCGGAGCCGAAGCCGGGGCTACAGAAGATCCGAACCTAGAAGAGACACTTGAAGTTATTGACAATATACTCCTGAAAATGGCTGAAGAAGAAGCTGCTGTGGTCGCGGCAAGCGCAGCTACTGAAAAAGAGAAAAAGCAAGTTGAAGACGCTTTGGAAGGAGATTTTAAATTTCAAGATTTACTTGGACAAGAATTAACAGATGCTGAAAAAGAAGAGCTTAAAAAATATGCCGTATCCTGTGGATATAAGCCTGGGGCTATGCTATTTGGTGGAGTTAACGAAGGGAAACTGAGATGTCTTCGAAACCGCAGCGAGGCTAAAATTATTAGAACCCTCTCAAAAAGCATTGGCCTGCCGAAACTAGAAGCGGACCTCTGCCGCTACCAGCGACACCATATCGCTGGAAGCTTGCTTTATACTAATTTTAAGGTAAAAAATATTATTACCATTTTATTATTATTATTAATTTTTTAGGTCATTTTCTAATGAAGACTGTTTTGACAGAGTATACTACTAAGTAAGGTTCTAAAAATGCAACAAGATCTCGAAGAGGAGAAGAACAAGGTTATCATCAAAGATTTGGAAGAAAAAGTTGAAAATTACGAAGCTACTCTGAAAAAGAAGGACATCGCCATCCAAGATTTTGAAATCATGGCTAAAGAGCACAAAGGTGCATTGGAAAAGAAGGACTTTGTTATTCAGTCTATGGAAGGCTCCTTGGCTGAAGTCCAAGCCGAGAATGATAGCTTAAAGAATGAATTGCTTAAACAATCAGAAAAATTTGAGCAGGAAAAGAAACACCTTGAAACAAGTCTTAAAACTGAGATGGATAAAAATTCAAATCTGCAAACATCCTTGAAAGAACTCCAAGAGAAATGCCTAAGCTTCGGCAGCCGATGTGTGCAGCGGCTGAAGGATGTGTTTCATTCTATCAGAGCCAGCTCTGAAAAATTTACACCTTCGGCTACAAACCTGCCCAGCACATTAGAATATATTGAAGGCGAGGTTGATGCTCTTGGCGAAGTTATTGGTGGGCACGCCGACTTCTGCGCCATGGTAGCTTCTCGGGGCATAGCTGCCGCTTTTCTGAAGGCCGGCTGTACGCATGGAAATATTGTAAATAGACCAAACTTCAGCTTATCAGCGTCAGATCTGATAGATATCCTAAGCCTGGTCCGAAGCATTGGAAATAGATTCATGACCCAGATCTGGGTAAATGGGGGGCGAAAAATGGCAGGTGACGAAGCTCGAAGTCATCTTAAGCCGGTAAGAAACTTATATTTGTTACTTTTACCTTCTCCTTGAAATTTGCACCTGTCTTACTCTGATCTTTGATATACGCAGGATGACAAAGCTGATGTATGACGAAGCTGAAGTTTTGACGAAATCTAGCCTGAAGCTTGATAGTTGCTTCACCATACTTTCCTGCAAAAATTTTGGAGAGACTTTTGTAATATAATTATGGAACAACTCATGTAAATTTGTACATACCTTGTAATATATTTTGTTTCCGTTATCTTTATCCAATCTGCTTTGTTGTGGATGAAACTCCTCTTTTGAGCCGAAGGCAAAAAACACCTTCCCTTCTTTTCGTACACAACGAAGCATAAAATTTTTTCCTTCGAAGTCTTTTCTCATTGCCGAAGCACCTGTCTTTTTCGTGTGATATGATGATGATTCTATATATGTCTAAATGAATGTTTATGAATGCAAATGACATGATGGAATGTATTGTGCAAATGAATATTGAGACACATGTTCAAAAATCATGATCACAGCCCTTTCATCCCGTTAGGAACGATTCGAATCTTTTTGCCGTTTACTTTTTGGCTTCACCGTTTACTTTTCGGTGTATCAGCGTTGACTTTTCGCTGTAAGCCTCCCTTGGGAGCTTCTTCGCCTTTTACTTTCAGCAGAATCAGCGTTGACTTTTCGCTGTAAGCTCTGCATTCCCTTAGGAACGACTTTTGAGCTTTTCCCTGATTTCTTTTCTTTTTCCTTTGCATTTACATTTACATCTTTGGGGGATATCATTCTTATAGAATTGAAATAAGGAAAATTACATGTTGTGGCCCCATTAAAAACCTTTCTCCCCCTTTGGAAAGGAAAAGGGTGCCAGAAAAAAGGAATAGAAAAAATTACATCAAGCTAAACATAATATCGCCGAAGCTCATCCGCGTTCCACGATCTAGGGATGTCGTTGCCGTCCATATCCTTTAATCTGTAGGAACCGGGTCTTGACGAAGATACTACCAAGAAAGGGCCTTCCCACTTCAGCTGTAGTTTGCCTACTGTGTCTGGGTTGGCCACTCTCCGAAGCACCAAATGTCCTGGCTTGATGTTCTTCAACCGAACCTTTCTGTCACGCCATTTTATTGTTTCGGCTTGGTATTTATTGATGTTTTCCACAGCCTGAAGCCTGATCCCCTTTATAGCATCCTTTTCCATAGAGCAATCAGCTTCATCTTCGCCTTCTGCCGAAGCTATTGTTCTTATAGATCCTGCTTTGGCTTCTTCCGGTGTTATTGCTTCGTCGCCGAACAATAGTTTAAATGGCGTAAAGCCTGTTGATCTTGACGCTGTTGTGTTATGGCTCCACACCACTTTGATTAATTCTTCTGGCCACTTTCCCCTGGGCTGATTGAAGATTGACTTCATTATTCCTGTCATTATGATCCCATTGGCTCTTTCGACTAGTCCATTTGATTCTGGATGCCGAACTGACGCAAAATGGATCTTCGTGCCAATTTGGTCACAAAACTCTCTGAAAGCTTTGGAGTCAAACTGCGTTCCATTGTCCACAGTAATGGCCTTCGGCACTCCGAAGCGACAAACAATGTTTTGCCAGAAAAACTTTTGGACGGTGACCGAAGTTATTGTGGCTAAAGGCTTTGCCTCAATCCACTTAGTAAAATATTCCACTGCCACTACAACATATCTTAAATTTCCTTGTGCTGGTGGTAGCGGACCTAACAAATCAAGGCCCCACCTTTGTAACGGCCAAGTGGGTTGTATTAACTGAGTTAAAGACGAAGGTTGTTTTTGATCTCTTGCACATTTCTGACAACCTTCGCACTTTTGCACTAGTTCCACTGCATCCGAAGCTGCTTTTGGCCAATAAAATCCTTGGCGAAAAACTTTTCCCAACAAAGGCCTAGATCCGATATGAGATCCACACAGGCCTGCATGTATTTCCTTCATCAATTCTATACCTTCGGCTCTGGACAAACACTTGAGCAACGGGGAATAGACCCCACGCTTATATAATTCCCCTTCTATAATAACATATGGTCGAGCTCTTGCTTCTATCCTTCTGTTGTAAGCTTCGTCATCCGAAAGAAAATTACCCTGAAGGAAAGAGATGATTTCAGTTCTCCAATCTTCACTATAAACAGGGGATATGTTGAGGACCGCTCTTTCAAGAAGCTCAACCGAAGGTGCTTTTATTGTTTCAAAAAATACAACCGAAGGTAAAGGCAGCCCCTGTGCCGCTGACTTGGCTAACAGATCAGCATATTCATTTTCTCCGCGAGGAATATTTTTGAGAGAGAATCCTTCAAAGGAAGCCTCAATCCTTCGGACTGTATCTAGATATTTTTCAAGCTTCGGATCTCTTGCTTTATAGCTCTTGTCAATATGACCAGAAATAACTTGGGAGTCAGTTTTAAGAATAGCCCTTCTGATCCCCATTGCCTTTAATTTCCGAAGACCCAAGAGCAGAGCTTCGTACTGAGCAATATTATTTGTACAACTGAAATCAAGTCTTACCGCATAACAAGTTCTAACTTTGGAAGGTGAAACCAACACAACAGCTGCTCCTGCTCCGAAGGTTCCCCAAGACCCATCGCAGAACACTGTCCATGCTTTGGCATCTTTATTCATTTCTTCTTCCTGAGCTCCTGGCGTCCAGTCAGCAATGAAGTCTGCCAACGCTTGGGACTGAATCGAAGATCTATGGACATAATCAATACAAAATTCATTGAGCTCTGCAGCCCATTTTCCAATCCTTCCAGTAGCTTCTCGGTTTCTTATAATATCCTTCTCCAATTCTGTATAATTTTTCTTTGATAAACTAAGAACTTCGGACACAAAGTATATTGGGGCCTGCTTTTTGACTTGGCCTTCAAGCTTCTCTTGAACAAGTGCTGCACTTACCGCTGAGTGCGAAGCTGCCACATATAATAACAAAGGAGCCCCTGGCGTTGGTGGAGTTAATGTTGTTAGATCTATTAAATATTGCTTCAGCTCTTCGAAGGCTTTCTGCTGGACTGGTCCCCACTGAAAAACTTCAGCTGACTTCAGCACTTCGAAAAATGGCAAATTTCTCTCTGCTGATCTGGATATGAATCTGTTGAGAGATGCCAGTCTTCCTGTCAATCTTTGAGCCGCTTTCTTCGTACTTGGTGGTTCCATTCGAAGGATAGCTTCGATTTTGTTTGGATTAGCCTCAATTCCTTTTGTTGAAACTAGGCAACCAAGAAATTTCCCCTTCTTCACTCCGAAGACACATTTTTCTGGGTTTAGCTTTAAACCAGCCTGTCTAAAATTAGCGAAGGTCTCCTGCAGATCAGCAATGTGATTATTTTGCTTCGTGCTTTTTACAATGATATCATCAACATAAGTTAGCACATTCCTGCCTATCTGAGAATGGAGAACTTTAGCTGTCATTCTGCTGAAGCTTCCTCCAGCATTCTTAAGCCCCACAGGCATCCGAAGGTAACAATATGTTCCACTAGGGGTTATGAAGCTGGTCTTCGGTTCATCCTCCTTCTTCATCCAGATTTGATGATAGCCTGAATAACAATCCAACAGACTCATAAGCTCTAAAGAAGCTGCTGCATCAACCAAAGAATCTATCCTTGGCAATGGAAACTCGTCCTTCGGACAGGCCTTATTGAGATCAGTAAAATCGATACACATTCTCCATTTACCATTGGCCTTCTTCACCATAACAGTATTAGCCAACCATTCTAGGTATTTTACCTCTCTAATAACTCCAGCACTGAGGAGTCTTTTCACTTCATTCCGAGCACCTTCGGCCTTGTCATCAGACATCTTCCGAAGTCTCTGCTTTCTGGGTCTGAAAGATGGGTCAACATTGAGCGAGTGCTCAATAACATCCCTGTTAACTCCGCAAAGATCATTAGCTGACCAAGAAAAAACATCTTTATTGTTGAACAAAAACCGTATCAAGGTTTTCTCCTGTTCTTCGGACAATTGAGATCCCAATAGCACCTTCTGCTCTGCTATGTCCTCACATAAGAGCATGGGTTTCGGCTGATCAGCCGAAGCAGCTTTTTCCCTTCTGAACTTGTACTGCTCACAAGCTTCAGCTCCATCTATGTTATGGATCGCTTTTGAATCTGTCCAATTTCCTTTGGCCCTTCTGGCAGCTTCCTGACTTCCATGAATAGCGATGGGCCCTTGGTCCGAAGGTATCTTCATGCAAAGGTAAGCTGGATGAAGAATTGCTTCGAAGGCATTGAGAGTACCACGACCAATGATAGCATTGTAAGGATACTCCATGTCAACAATGTCAAACACAATTTGCTCAGTCCTTGTATTGTTAACAAACCCGAAGGTTACTGGCATGGTGATCTTCCCAAGTGCTACAATTTGCCGTCCTCCGAAGCCACAAAGAGGGTGCGTAGCATCATGGATCTTGTCTTCGGGCTCTTGCATTTGTCTGAAAGCTTTAGCAAATATGATATCAGCTGCGCTGCCTGTATCAACCAAAACATTATGGACCAGAAATCCTTTGATCACACAAGAGATAACCATAACATCATTGTATGGGTAATCCTTGAGTTGAAGATCCTCTTGGGAGAAGGTAATTGGAATATGAGACCATCTTGACTTGATGAAGGGTCCTTGCACCCCGACGTGCTGTACCCTTCTCTTTGCTTCCTTCTTCTGCTTCTTGTTGGCTGGTTCTGAGCATGAACCGCCTGTTATCGGGAGTACCAGCTTTGGGGCCAAAGCAGCTCCAGCTTGATCGTTGAACGAAGCCATCAGCTCAAAAAAGTGGAAGTGTGTTGACCGGAGGTGGGCGCCAATGTTGGGGACTTGTTCTCAAATGCTATGAATTAAGAACAAGGCAACATAAAAATGTTAAATGTTAATGCCCTTCGTCCGCTGAAGCATTATCTCCCCAAGGATTTAATGAACTTCGGACGAAGGTCGCGGGCAAAATATCACGAAGGTCATACCTTCGTGATTAGACATATAATAATGTAAGATGAAATATAACATGTAAAACATATGTCAGAAACAGATAACATTATTCGTATATTTCATTATATGGATCTGAATATTAAAACATGATATTTGGGTACGTTTATACCTTTTCCTTGACGGAAAACAATAATTCCAGTGTAATGCGTCAGCAATTACAGGAATGCGTGAACAGTAAAGGAATACTGTTCACTATTTATAGGCACAGGACACAGCCTGTGAAGAATTACAATCATGCCCCTCATAAAAGTTTACAACAATGACTCAGACCCCTATGAGCTAAAAGGTCATTCCATCTTTAAGTCGGTTCGACCCTTCATCTTCGGATATGTTATAATACCGAAGCTTCATGAATGATGCCTTCGGCGTCACGTACAAGCGGCTTCAGCCGAAGCTATTTCTTTCTCCAGGACCTTCGGCGACGAAGCGTGGTCCTAACACCAGTCTTACCGCATTTGAAGCAGGAGCGCTTTTCCCCTGTTTTATTCTTGTTGGGGTACTCCTTGCGTCCTTTCAGTGCGGTCTTGAAGCGCTTGGTGATTAGGGCCATCTCATCTTCGTTAAGCCCGGCAGCCTCAACTTGTGCTACCTTGCTTGGTAGTGCCTCCTTGCTACTTGTTGCTTTGAGAGCAACGGGCTGCGGCTCGTAGATGGGTAGTGGACCGTTCAAGGCGTCGTCCACGTATCGTGCCTCCTTTACCATCATGCGCCCGCTCACGAATTTTCTGAGGATCTCCTCGGGCGTCATCTTGGTGTACCTGGGGTTTTCACGAATGAGGTTGACAAGATGGGGGTCAATTACAGTAAATGACCTTAGCATGAGTCGGACGACATCATGATATGTCCATCTTGTGCTTTTGTAGCTTCATATTTTGTTGACTAGGGTCTTGAGCCTGTTGTAGGTTTGCGTTGGCTCCTCTCCCCTGATCATCGCAAATCTCTCCAGCTCGCCTTCCACCAACTCCATTTTGGTGATCATGGTGGCGTCGTTTCCCTCATGAGATATCTTGAGGGTGTCCTAGATTTGCTTGGCATTGTCCAAGCCGCTGACCTTGTTGTATTCATCCCTGCACAAAGATGCTAGCAAAATAGTGGTAGCTTGTGCATTCTTATGAATTTGTTCATTTATCATCACAGGGTTATCCGTACTATCGAAATGCATTCCATTTTCTACTATTTCCCAAATGCTAGGATGGAGAGAAAATAGATGACTACACATTTTATGACTCCAAAATGAGTAGTCCTCTCCATCAAAGTGTGGAGGTTTTCCTAGTGGAATAGAAAGTAAATGTGCAATCGAATTGTACGACATGCGAGAATAGTCAAAAGAGTAATTTTGATTAACCGTTTTTCTCTTTGACGAAGAATCATCATCGTTGTCATCTCTTGGTGAAGAAGATTCATTACTGTCGTAGTAGACGATCTTCTTGATGTGCCTCTTCTTCTTCCCGTCCTTCTTCTTATGACTCGAGCTAGAGTCTGTGGGCTTGTCATCTCTTGGATCGTTAAAGATGGACTCCTTCTTCTTGTCGTTGACCACCATCCCCTTTCCCTTAGGATCCATCTCTTCGGGCGATTAGTCCCTTATGTAAAGAGAACGGCTCTGATACCAATTGAAAGCACCTAGAGGGGGGGGGAGTGAATAGGTGATCCTGTAAACAATCAAATACTAATAGCCACAAAACTTAGTTATAAGTGTTAGTACAACTAAGTAGCTTGAAGCGAGCTCTTGCGAACACAAATAATCACAGAGAGGAGCAACACAAGAGACACGTGATTTTATCCCGTGGTTCAGCCAAGTAACACTTGCCTACTTCCACGTTGCGGCGTCCCAATGGACGAGGGTTGCACTCAACCCCTTTCAAGTGATCCAATGATCAACTTGAATACCACAGCTTTCTTGCTTATAGTCTTCTTCCCGTTTGCAAGGAATCTCCACAAGTTGGAGTCCCTTGCCCTTAAAAGATTGATCACAAAGAACGCACAAGAGTAAGGTTGGGAAGAGCAACACACACAAGACTCAAATACGCAGCACAACCACGCACACAAGTCATGACTTGATCTCGAAATGCAACACACGGAGTTCACAACTCAAATGGAGCTCAAAACGCTAACACAAAGAATCAAATGCGTGAAGTTGGAGTTTTGGAGTCTTAGGATGCTTAGTGAATGCTTGTGTACCTCCTCCATGCGCCTAGGGGTCCCTTTTATAGCCCCAAGGCAGCTAGGAGTCATTGGAGGCCAACAAGGAAGGCCATCCTTGTCTTTTGTCGAGTGGCGCACCGAACAGTCCGGTGCGCCACCGGACAGTCACTGTAGACGGTCCGGTGCCAATCTCCTTCCTTTTCTGGCGCAGACGACCGTTGCAACTCTAGGCCAGTTGGCGCACAGGACACTGTCCGGTGCACACCAGACAGTCCGGTGCCCCCTGCCGACCGTTGGTGCAGGCCACGCGTCACCCGCGGATTGCGCAGCTGACCGTTGCGCTGGCGACCGTTGGTTCATGTAACACCTTAGGTGTTACCATGGCTAGAGCACATCTATGCACTGATGACTGTGATCACATGTGGTAGAAACTTGAGAAGAACATAAGAACCTTGGAGACCATGTGTTAATCAAGATTGTTAATGACCTAAGAGCATCACTCAAGCTTTTGTGCACTTACTACTTTGGGCAAGAGGAGAGTAAACCCTAGACCTCTCTTGAACCCTATCTCCCAAAACCATGGTTGAGAGGGGGGGGGGAAGAATAAGCAAATGTGCAAATCATGAGTTAATCTTTAACCAAACTTTAAGTAACTTTTTAACCAGCAAATATGGGAAGGAAATGTTGCAAAAAAACCCCTTAAAAAACCCCAAATCCCTTCCTTAAGTAGAGAAAGAGCTAGAGCTCTCAAATTTTCTCTAAGTCAAAAACTACACCTAATCTAAAGATCAACCGTGTTCACCTTGAAGATGGCATCAAAACCACCTAAGTTCTATACCAAAAATGTGGCATACCACCTAGGGCACCCACTGGAAAAAAGTTGAGCCCGAGACCTTGACGTTTGACATGCCTTAGCATTGTTTTTGTCGCGAGGTGGGCAGAGGGACATACCTGATTTGGCATCCAAAGATCTCCCTACCTAGGGCATATCTGCCATGGCGACTCACGGATGAGAGACAGCCCTAGGTGCCAGGAAAAGACTCGCGCCAGATTTTTGCCAAGATTCACACGTTTGCGACTTGGGCGAGCTGTGGAACATGGGCAGAAGAAAACCTACACGTGTTCGACGCGCTCTGTGCACGCCAGAGCACGCCCGCGCGCGCCCCGCGTCGCGCCAAAGGCCAGCCGACGCCATGGCCCGCGCCCGCGCCTATAAAGCCCACTCAGGCGTCGACCATACCCTTCCACGCACACTCAACCTCACCGGAGCTCAACCTCACCGTTGTTTGCCCGTGCACGGCGTGTCCGCGGCCACCCGAGCCCCTGCCGCCGTAGACCGGCCAACCAAGCCTTTCCCAACCCCGTTCGACCCTCGGAGACGACTGAGCACACCTCGGTGAAGCTCCCCTAGCGAGGAATCGAAGTCTGCTTCGCCGGAGAGGCCAGTCCACGGTCGCCGGACTCCCTCCAACCGCCGGCGAGCATAGACCGGGTAAGCCACCGTGCCATTTTCTGATTCCAGGCACAGCTAGCCTCTACATCACCCCGTGAAGCTCACCGTGCCAATGGATTGAACTAGATCGCCGTGATTTGGCCAGCACACCCGCCACCGACGAAGATACCCGCCTGCGCACGTGGACCGAGCGATTCCGGCCATCCCCGCCGTCGAACCGTACATCGCTGTGACCGCCAGAGCCTCCCCGAGCCAACCCCGCCCCTCGCCGGACCTCTCTCGCCGCCGGTAAGCCGCGCCACCCTTTTCTTTCTTGCGGGTACTGTTTAAATCTAGGGAAGGACCGCGGGGGAGAAGGAAAGAAGCCTGGGAGGTTTTGTGAAATGTCAGTGACTCAAATAAATAGTGGCGCAGGGGTAGATTTGGATTAAACCCAGGGTCCTCGGCGCAAAGTAGTTTTCCAGGAAACCTTTATTAAATCTGATTTAAATTTTGAACAGAACTTGAATAATTCATAACTTCTGTTTTATTCATCCAAACTTAGTCAAACTAATTTTGTTAGACCTTAAATAATGTAAACTGCTTAGGAAAAATATAAAACCCCTATGTACTACAGAAAACTTTAGGGTTCTGATTTAATTATTGTTTTGACCAAAAGCTAAATAATAGGATTAAAAATGGTTGCACTATTTGACTAAGGTTGGAAAAATTTGGAGAAGCTTATGTCCACCTACTGACCTGTTTAAAAATGCTAAACTTCTCTGTCCAACCCATTAAGTTAGTTTTTGCCATTTATTTTACAATATGCTTAAGGTTAAGAAAAATAGAAAAGGTGATTTAAATAATGAACCAGAGGGCACTCCTATTTTTGTTAGGACACTTATTCAGTGTAGTTCACTAGAAAAATCTATGATACCCTGGTTTAGTATAAAATAAATAGGATACCTTTTATTTTAGGAAAACAAGGAAAACTTAGAAAAACCCTACAAAAATAACCCCAAGGGGAAAACACCCCAACCCTTGGGATAGCTTATGTTTTGTTATTATAAACATAGGAAAAACACAAAATTTGTTGTTTGATATTTTTCAAATAACAAGTTAGTTATAAGCACCTTTTTGACATAAAACTTTAGAAAATCACAACTAAATAACCACCAATAAACTTTTTGTGTTTTTTGGCACAGAAGCTTATTATTACTGTTAGATGCCAACAAAAATAACCCTCAGGGCAGAACCTACCCCTAGTTAAGAGTTGTAGTGTAAAGTGGCCCAATTACACAACTTTTGTTATTTTTGTTCAAAGCATAACCTTTTTATTTTGAACCTCAAACTCCTAGAACATACTATATTGACCAATGACAAGCCACTGTAATTTTTACCAGATTTTTGAAAATTTTGAAATCACTGTTGTAGTTCAAACCCACACTAAAATTCATAAATAGAAAATAAAGAAGGGGAAAAGGATATGATGGAAATTAGTGTGACCCTAAAACCCTTTGTAAATTGTACACTAAAGTATATAAGGGAAATTACAAATCCACTATGCTTATCCTTAACAAAACCTAAACCTAGAGTGATAAGCATAAACTACTAAAGGCCACGTATGACCAAGAAACCCTAAGTTGCGGATTAACTTAGTTCTTCTTCCTTAGCATAATGTTATTAAATCCTGCATAATCATGTCATACATATTCATTGCATTTCGATAGACTGTAACCTCGCTGACGGAGAGTACGTCCTCGTGCCGGAGCAAGGAGCTGCTCAGGAGGTAGCCCCGGACCCAGCACCAGAGCCTGCACCAGAGGATCTGCCTGCCCCAGCTTTGGAAGGCAAGCCCCAATTTTATGCATAACCTGTTATTTATGCTATTTTACTACACTTATTGATTGTAGGATTGAATGTGCACTTAAGTGTAGGAGTTGCTTGAAACCCTAGTTGCATGATCTCAGGAATCCCATTGAGATGAATACTAGTATGCTAAGTCGAGTAGCTGCTTTATTAAATAGGTTTTTCGGTAGAAGTCGAGTGATTTTTCTAGCACTCGTGCGAGGTCAGGAAATTGATTGTATCCACTTTCTTATCATAATGATGCTGGTTGGTGGACAACAATCCATGGGGATTGGTTGTCCACGGGATAAAAACTGGAATAAGGATTAAGGTGTGGTACCGTGAGTCAAGCGTTTGAACGTACTAAACACATACCGAGAAATATGGTAAATCGGTAAGCCTAGTACCTGAGTGAACCTGCCCACAGATTGCCCTCCTCACACGACCTGAGACGTGGTCTCCCATTCCGGTTATGGTGGGTACAAGTGCGGCCACTGCACGACGGCAGTCGGGGTCAGTGGGGCATTGTACGCCAAGGCGGTGAGCCCCTTTCTGTTGCCAGGGAATCGATGGGTACGGTTGATGTGTGTGTGGGGACGGAGTGTCTCGCCACGTCGTGTGTTTAGGTTTACCTTGCAAAGATAAAAACTCGATTCGAATCGTCTGCTTCTCACAGCTAATGAGACTGCTTGATCCATGCTGCTACATTGAGTAACAAGTGGAATTATGATGAGATGATACAAGATGTTGATTGCTAAAAATGTTTGCTACTATGTATGAGTAGATAGTGCATCTTTAGTCTTAAGAGAGTCACACTTAATATGACAAAGTTAAAAACTTGATTTAGAAACTCAGCTAGTGCTTTTGGCAACCAAACCCCACAGCCAAACAGCTGCATGTCTAGAGGTAGAGGAGTAGACTCCTCACACCGGGTAAGTCTAGCTGAGTATTAGTATACTCAGCCTTGCTTGTGGCATAATTTTACAGGTTCTCTGGAGGACATGGTTGCTGGAGTGACTTGGCCGTCCATCTTGCCACCGGGTTGGACTGTCGAGTGGGACCCTGCCTCGGCTGAGGAGGAGCATGAGGAGTGATGGGACAGGCTTCCCCATCTCTCTGTTTATTTACTGTTAGTTTTATTCCGCTGCACCTCGAACAATGATGGCTACTTTTGCAAAACTCCGATGGTGATGTAATAATTTAATACTCCTTAATGTAGGGTTTTATGCTTTATTGTATTTGCTCTGTGACTCACCTTCGAGTGAGATTGTGGTATTTGATCCTGTCAGTGGCCTCGTCGGACTAGATCCGAGGGATTGACGGGTTATTCCCATTTAAGTGTGGTCTAGCCTCTAAGCCGGGACTTAGGCACTTAAGTCGGAATAATTCGGGCAGTTCTGCCACAACTGGTATCAGAGCTTGTACCACCACAGAGGAATCAATAAAATATAAATACCATCCTTTTCGAAGTAAAACTTGATAGAAACGAATGTTGGATAGATCGTAGGACGATCAGGATAGACCTAGGACGTGAAGCCTTAGGATGATAGAGAGGTAGTTAGGTGGCTAAGTGATTAAGCCCTACAGGCTACTGTAAGGGGTGGGAGTTCTTCCCTATTTTCCCTTGATATTGATGTGAGGTCGTTCAGGACGAGCATGCATGCATTCTTAAATTAAACAAATGGAAAATTTAGAAAGGACTTAAATCATGACCAACTAAGTTCCCCCGTACCATTTTGTTTTAATTAAAGAGAAGTCGAGTCTTATTTTTTTGTTCTTTTTATAATTCTTTTTTTATTTTACTTACGCTTAACCGTCCATAGATGACTTCCCACGGATCCTCGGACGGAGGGAATGCACTGTCACACACTGACGGGCTTGCACGAGAGGGTTTTCCCCGTATTTTGTGGGAGGTACTTCAGGGAGCCGGATACACGACACCTCCTCAGTACGCGGTGCAGCAGTTCGAGAAGCATCGAGTGCCCCGCTGTAGGGTGAGGATGACCCTGGAGCCTCATCCCCTATAGCCAGGTTGGCGTTCACTGGACTCTGAATCCTTTGGATACCGGGCTAAGGACACGATTGAGGCGATTGCTCTACACGGGTTGACCACGTTCTGTGGATTCCACCCCTTAGAGCTGTCTACGCACCCCATTGGCTTGTTCCCCGCTGAGAGGGAAGACGACCCAATGTGGAAGGATTGGGTGGAGCATGCCAAGGACATCTGGGCTATCTACCCAGGTCAGACGGCTCACTTGACCGTGCGGTGCATGAATGCCCTGTACCGTCTGCAAGTGATGCGTGGTGAGGCGATGTCCCATCTGATGGCACTATTGGAGGCGACAAAGATCACCTTGGACAACAGAGAGGAGTTTGTGGTTGATTTGTCCCAAGAGATGGTGGAAAAGGACTTACAAGTGGAGCAGTTATCAGATGAGATCCAAGAGCTGGAGGAATTAGTGGGGACAAGGGAGAACACCATTGAGGTTCTCGAGGATCAGCTCATCAACACCCAGCAGCAGCTTGCCGAGGCCAATGAGCACCTGGATATGCATCACCAGGAGATCCAGGATGTGGAGGCTAACGAGGACGTCGACATTGAGGGAGGGGAGGAGCCTACTTCTAGTGTGGACACTGCTGGCTCCGGGAGGCCACCTTCCCCCGAGTCGAGCGTTGCCTCATTCGCTCACTAGGTATCAGGGGTAGAGCTAGAAGTCGGTAATGGTGGGACTCCTTGCAGCTAGCTTAGCTTTTGCACCCTTGGGGTACTAGGCTAGATAGAGTTGAGTCTTTTGGGCCATTGATGTAATCATGATAAACTCTTTTGGAAGCATGGTTGATGGATGCTGTTAGTTTTAAATTTGGAAGGAAAGTTTATGCCTTTTGAAATCCTTTTTGTTTATATCGGAATCTATCAATTCGCCTTTGACTCCTTCACCGCGATTAAACCTTGAACTTGGAGATATGGTATTAAGTATATATGTGATTTTTCAGATGGCCGGGAGACAACATCGTGGCCTGAATGAGCGCGTTCCTCCACCGCCGCCACCGCCTCCCACTCTGCAGGAGCTAATGGCTCAGCAGAATGAGATCTTGAGGCAGCTAGCTCAGCGTCAGCCACCACCTCAGCATTATGGTGGTGGAGACCATCAGCGTCACCCCGCGGCAGCTACCTACCAGGAGTTCCTCAGTACCCAGCCTCCGTTGTTCACCAGGGCAGAGGACCCACTTGATGCTGATGTATGGCTGAGGGTAGTGGAATCTAAATTCCCACTACTCAATGGAGTTTGTTCCGAAGTAACTAAGGTCAGGTTCGCCACTCAGCAGCTTCGCGGACCCGCGCGAACATGGTGGGACCACTGTCTCGCTATGCAACCAGTTGACCATGAAGTGGATTGGAGAGAGTTTAAGGCAGCTTTTAGGGGACACCATATTCCAGCTGGCATTATGGACCGTAAGCTCAACGAGTTTCTGGCACTCACTTAGGGCAACAGGACAGTATTGCAATATGCTCAGGCTTTTAATGACCTATGCCAGTATGCTGGATATCATGCAGATACGGACGAGAAGAAGAGAGACAGGTTCAGGAGAGGGCTCAACACTAAGCTCCGTGACCGTCTCAACACCGTCAGGGCCAACAGTTACAATGAGTTGGTCAACATGGCCATCTCCCAGGAGGACTGTATCATCGCTCGTCAGGCAGAAAAGAAGAGGAAGACCCTTGTGGCAGGACCCTCAGCTCAGCCACAGCGCTTCAGGATTGTGTCTGATACTCAGAACAGGGGACCTCAGCAGCAGCAAGGGCATTTGGTGATCCGACCACAGCAGCAAGCACCCAACCGTACCCAGTTTCCAGCTCAGAGGAACAATCAGCAGCAGCAGCAGTATCGTCAGGCAAATGACAACAGGTGTTTCACATGTGGCAACACCGGGCATTATGCCAAGAATTGCCCCAAAAACCAGCAGAGGCAGGGGCAGAATGTTAATCAGAATCAAGGTAAGAGACAGAAGGTGCAAGTGAGGCAGGGCAAGCTGAACTTTACCACCATGGCTGATATTCCAGAGGGAGCACCCGTCGTGACTCCCCTTTACCGTTTTAAACTATCCTGCTATTATTCTTTTCGATTCTGGTGCATCGCATAGTTTTATCATTGCCAAATTTAGTGCCAAGTGTCAGTTACCTTTTCACCACACCAATGGGGGTATTACAATTTCAACACCAGGAGGCAGGATTGCCACCAATCAAATCAGCAGGCAAGTGCCTATAAAATTTGGTAGTCTTGTGATTAGAACCACCCTTCTCATCTTAGGATTGGATAGCGTGGATATTATATTGGGAACTGACTGGTTGACCAGGCATCAGGCAGTACTGGATATTGCAGCAAGGGCCATTGAAATTCATTCCCCTGCTTATGGCGAGACTGTTTTATATTTGCCCGACCAGGGTTGCACCCGTTCTTGTGCCTTCGTGATGATAGAATCCCCAGTGGAAAAGATTCCAGTAGTTTGTGACTACCCAGATGTTTTTCTGGATGAATTGCCAAGAATGCCACCTGACAGAGACATTGAGTTTGCAATTGAATTGCAACCCGGGACCGCTCCTATCTCCAAGAGACCCTATAGGATGCCTCCCGCGGAACTGGCAGAACTGAAGAAGCAATTGCAAGAGTTATTGGACAAGGGGTTCATTCGCCCAAGTACTTCACCTTGGGGATGTCCTGCTTTATTTGTGAGGAAAAAGGATGAGAGTTTGAGGATGTGTGTTGACTACCGCCCTCTCAATGCGGTGACCATCAAAAACAAATACCCACTACCCCGTATTGATGTCTTGTTTGATCAATTGGTGGGAGCCAAGGTATTCTCTAAGATAGATCTCCGCTCAGGTTACCATCAAATCAAAATCCGTGCCAGTGATATTCCCAAGACGGCCTTCTCAACCAGATATGGGCTTTATGAGTTTTTGGTAATGTCTTTTGGGCTGACCAATGCCCCGGCTTATTTCATGTACCTGATGAACTCAGTATTCATGCCAGAGCTGGACAAATTCGTGGTCGTTTTCATTAATGATATTCTAGTCTATTCCAAGAATGAAGCCGAGCACACCAAACATTTGCATACTGTACTTCAGAGGCTGCGTGACCATCAGTTGTATGCCAAGCTGTCCAAATGTGAATTCTGGCTGAAGGAGATTAAATTCTTGGGTCACACAATTTCTTAGGATGGGGTCTCAGTTGATCCTGAGAAGGTACAAGAAGTAATGGATTGGAAACCTCCTACTACAGTACGGCAGATTCGGAGTTTTCTGGGATTGGCAGGGTATTATCGACGATTTATTCCGGATTTCTCCAGAATTGCCAAGCCAATGACTGAGTTATTGAAGAAGGGAGCCAAATATGATTGGAGCCAGAAGTGCGAAGATGCTTTTCATACACTGAGGCAGCATTTGACAACAGCCCCAGTGCTGGCTCAACCTGATAACACCAAGCCCTTCGAAGTCTATTGTGATGCTTCTGGTATAGGATTGGGATGTGTACTAATGCAAGACAACAGAGTAATTGCTTATGCTTCCCGAGCACTCAGGCCCCATGATCAGAACTACCCTACACATGATCTGGAGTTGGCAGCTGTGGTTCATGCTCTTAAGATATGGAGACACTACTTCATGGGAGCTCACTGTAACATTTACACTGATCACAAGAGCCTCAAATACATTTTTACTCTGGCAGATTTGAATATGAGGCAGAGGAGATGGTTGGAGTTAATCAAGGACTATGATTTGGAAATGCATTACCATCCTGGCAAAGCCAATGTTGTGGCAGATGCCTTGAGTAGAAAGGCCCAGTGCAATTGTATGAGCATGGATGCAAGAGTCACCACCCTATGTGATGAATTGTGCAAGCTGGACCTGGAAGTTGTTTCTTCAGGTGCCCTAAGTTATATCTCGGTGGAGCCCACATTGCAAGAGCAAATAGTCAGGGCCCAGATTGAGGATAAGGGTGTTCAGGTTATCAAAGACATGATCAAGCAGAAGGCAGAAAAATACAAGTGCTTCCGTCAAGACAGTAAGGGAATTTTATGGTTCGGAGATCGATTGGTTGTTCCCAAGGACCCTGAGCTCAGAAAGAAGATACTGTATGAAGCTCATCTTTCAAAATTCTCCATGCACCCAGGTAGCAATAAAATGTATCATGACCTTAGATCCTTATACTGGTGGACCAGAATGAAGAGGGAAATTGCCAAGTACATATCCGAGTGTGACACCTGCTAGAGGATCAAAGCTAGTCATTTGAAGGCAGCAGGCCCTTTGCAACCCCTTCCCATACCATCTTGGAAATGGGAGGACATTTGCATGGACTTTATTGTGGGATTGCCCAATACCTCCAGGCACCATGATTCCATTTGGGTTATTGTGGACAGGTTGACCAAGACTGCTCACTTCTTGCCAGTACACACCACCCACAGGATAGAGAAGTATGCAGAGATCTATATTGACCAGATAGTTCATTTGCACGGGATGCCAAAGACTATAGTATCCGACAGAGGAGCACCATTTGTGGCACGATTTTGGGAACAATTGCAGGAATCACTTGAGACCCATGTAATACGAAGCTCAGCACACCATCCCCAAACAGATGGCCAGACAGAAAGGGGTAAACCAGATTTTGGAAGACATGTTAAGGGCATGTGTACTACACTATGGAAAGGAGTGGGACAAGTGTCTTTCCTTGGCAGAGTTTTCGTATAATAACAGCTACCAGTCTAGTCTAAAGATGGCACCTTTTGAAGCCTTATATGGGAGAAGGTGTAGGACCCCGCTGAATTGGTCTCAAGCAAAAGAGAGGGAAATTTTTGGGCCAGATTTGGTACTTGAAGCAGAGGCAAAGGTCAGAATCATCAAGAAAAACTTAGACGCTGCTCAGGCCAGGCAAAAGAGCTATCATGACAAGAGGCGGAAGCCTCTACAGTTTGAACTAGGAGACCATGTCTATCTTAAGGTGTCACCCACCAAGGGTGTCCAGAGATTCGGGATTCAAGGCAAGTTAGCTCCTCGTTACATTGGACCCTACGAGATCCAGGAAGCTTGTGGACCCATAGCCTATCAATTGAAGTTGCCACCCAGCATGTCAGCTGTTCATGATGTGTTCCATGTATCTCAGCTGCGGAAATGTGTTCGCCTACCCACTGAAGTGCTACCTGAACTGGACATTGAGATAGAACCAGACTTGTCCTATCAAGAGTACCCCATCAAGGTATTGGATCAGAAGGAGAGATCAACACGGGCAAGGTCAATCCGAATGTATAAGGTTCAGTGGAGTCACCATTCAGTAGAAGAAGCTACATGGGAGACCGAGGATTTTCTGCGCTCTCGCTTCCCCGACTTTCTGCCCAAAAGAGTCGGTACGTAACTCAAAACCCCACACCCCCACCTTCCCTTTGAAAATAATTATAAGAAAAACTTAGATAACAAGGATAGTCTAAGTTGTGGATTTAACTTAAAAAGGGCTTCCTTCTGAAGTTGCAAAGAGAATGACATTTGAAGAGCAGTTAACAAGAGAAACTTGAGTATAAGAAGGAGTAGCCCATCAACGTACCTTCGTAGCACCCTCTAGAGGACTCTGCCTAAAATCTCGGGACGAGATTCCTTTAAGGGGGGAGGGCTGTAACACCTCAGGTGTTACCATGGCTAGAGCACATCTATGCACTGATGACTGTGATCACATGTGGTAGAAACTTGAGAAGAACATAAGAACCTTGGAGACCATGTGTTAATCAAGATTGTTAATGACCTAAGAGCATCACTCAAGCTTTTGTGCACTTACTACTTTGGGCAAGAGGAGAGTAAACCCTAGACCTCTCTTGAACCCTATCTCCTAAAACCATGGTTGAGAGGGGGGGAAGAATAAGCAAATGTGCAAATCATGAGTTAATCTTTAACCAAACTTTAAGTAACTTTTTAACCAACAAATATGGGAAGGAAATGTTGCAAAAAGACCCCTTAAAAAACCCCAAATCCCTTCCTTAAGTAGAGAAAGAGCTAGAGCTCTCAAATTCTCTCTAAGTCAAAAACTACACCTAATCTAAAGATCAACCGTGTTCACCTTGAAGATGGCATCAAAACCACCTAAGTTCTATACCAAAAATGTGGCATACCACCTAGGGCACCCACTGGAAAAAAGTTGAGCCCGAGACCTTGACGTTTGACATGCCTTGGCATTGTTTTTGTCGCGAGGTGGGCAAAGGGACATACCTGATTTGGCGTCCAAAGATCTCCCTACCTAGGGCATATCTGCCATGGTGACTCACGGATGAGAGACAGCCCTAGGTGCCAGGAAAAGACTCGCGCCGGATTTTTGCCAAGATTCGCACGTTTGCGACTTGGGCGAGCTGTGGAACATGGGCAGAAGAAAACCTACACGTGTTCGACGCGCTCTGTGCACGCCAGAGCACGCCCCCGCGCACCCCGCGTCGCGCCAAAGGCCAGCCGATGCCATGGCCCGCGCCCGTGCCTATAAAGCCCACTCAGGCGTCGACCATACCCTTCCGCGCACACTCAACCTCACCGGAGCTCAACCTCACCGTCGTTTGCCCGTGCACGGCGTGTCCGCGGCCACCCGAGCCCCTGCCGCCGTAGACCGGCCAACCAAGCCTTTCCCAACCCCGTCCGACCCTCGGAGACGACTGAGCACACCTCGGTGAAGCTCCCTGAGCGAGGAATCGAAGTGTACTTCGCTGGAGAGGCCAGTCCACGGTCGCCGGATTCCCTCCAACCGCCGGCAAGCGTAGACCGGGTAAGCCACTGTGCCATTTTCCGATTCAAGGCACAGCTAGCCTCTACATCACCCCGTGAAGCTCACTGTGCCAATGGATTGAACTAGATCGCCATGATTTGGCCGGCACACCCGCCGCCGACGAAGATACCCGCCTGCGCACGTGGACCGAGCGATTCCGGCCATCCCCGCCGTCGAACCGTACATCGCTGTGACCGCCAGAGCCTCCCCGAGTCAACCCCGCCCCTCGCCGGACCTCTCTCGCCGCCGGTAAGCCGCGCCACCCTTTTCTTTCTCGCGGGTACTGTTTAAATCTAGGGAAGGACCGCGGGGGAGAAGGAAAGAAGCCTGGGGGGTTTTGTGAAATGTCAGTGACTCAAATGAATAGTGGCGCAGGGGTAGACTTGAGTGGATTGATTTGGATTAAACCCAGGGTCCTCGGCGCAAAGTAGTTTTCCAGGAAACCTTTATTAAATCTGATTTAAATTTTGAACAGAACTTGAATAATTCATAACTTCTGTTTTATTCATCCAAACTTAGTCAAACCAATTTTGTTAGACCTTGAATAATGTAAACTGCTTAGGAAAAATATAAAACCCCTATGTACTACAGAAAACTTTAGGGTTCTGATTTAATTATTGTTTTGACCAAAAGCTAAATAATAGGATTAAAAATGGTTGCACTATTTGACTAAGGTTGGAAAAATTTGGAGAAGCTTATGTCCACCTACTAACCTGTTTAAAAATGCTAAACTTCTCTGTCCAACCCATTAAGTTAGTTTTTGTCATTTATTTTACAATATGCTTAAGGTTAAGAAAAATAGAAAAAGGTGATTTAAATAATGAACCAGAGGGCACTCCTATTTTTGTTAGGACACTTATTCAGTGTAGTTCACTAGAAAAATCTATGATACCCTGGTTTAGTATAAAATAAATAGGATACCTTTTATTTTAGGAAAACAAGGAAAACTTAGAAAAACCCTACAAAAATAACCCCAAGGGGAAAACACCCCAACCCTTGGGATAGCTAATGTTTTGTTATTATAAACATAGGAAAAATACAAAATCTGTTGTTTGATATTTTCAAATAACAAGTCAGTTATAAGCACCTTTTTGACATAAAACTTTAGAAAATCACAACTAAATAACCACCAATAAACTTTCTGTGATTTTTGGCACAGAAGCTTATTATTACTGTTAGATGCCAACAAAAATAACCCTCAGGGCAGAACCTACCCCTAGTTAAGAGTTGTAGTGTAAAGTGGCCCAATTACACAACTTTTGTTATTTTTGTCCAAAGCATAACCTTTTTATTTTGAACCTCAAACTCCTAGAACAGACTATATTGACCAATGACAAGCCACTGTAATTTTTACCAGATTTTTGAAAATTTTGAAATCACTGTTGTAGTTCAAACCCACACTAAAATTCATAAATAGAAAATAAAGAAGGGGAAAAGGATATGATGGAAATTAGTGTGACCCTAAAACCCTTTGTAAATTGTCCACTAAAGTATATAAGGGAAATTACAAATCCACTATGCTTATCCTTAACAAAACCTAAACCTAGAGTGATAAGCATAAACTACTAAAGGCCACGTATGACCAAGAAACCCTAAGTTGCGGATTAACTTAGTTCTTCTTCCTTAGCATAATGTTATTAAATCCTGCATAATCATGACACACATATTCATTGCATTTCGATAGACTGTAACCTCGCTGACGGAGAGTACGTCCTCGTGCCGGAGCAAGGAGCTGCTCAGGAGGTAGCCCCGGACCCAGCACCAGAGCCTGCACCAGAGGATCTGCCTGCCCTAGCTTTGGAAGGCAAGCCCCGGTTTTATGCATAACATGTTATTTATGCTATTTTACTACACTTATTGATTGTAGGATTGAATGTGCACTTAAGTGTAGGAGTTTCTTGAAACCCTAGTTGCATGATCTCAGGAATCCCATTGAGATGAATACTAGTATGCTAAGTCGAGTAGCTGCTTTATTAAATAGGGTTTTCGGTAGAAGTCGAGTGATTTTTCTAGCACTCGCGCAAGGTCAGGAAATTGATTGTATCCACTTTCTTATCATAATGATGCTGGTTGGTGGACAACAATCCATGGGGATTGGTTGTCCACGGGATAAAAACTGGAATAAGGATTAAGGTGTGGTACCGTGAGTCAAGCGTTTGAACGTACTAAACACATACCGAGAAATATGGTAAATCGGTAAGCCTAGTACCTGAGTGAACCTGCCCGCAGATTGCCCTCCTCACGCGACCTGAGACGTGGTCTCCCATTCCAGTTATGGTGGGTACAAGTGCGGCCACTGCACGACAGCAGTCGGGGTCAGTGGGGCATTGTACGCCAAGGCGATGAGCCCCTTTCTGTTGCCAGGGAATCGATGGGGACGGTTGATGTGTGTGTGGGGACGGAGTGCCTCGCCACGTCATGTGTTTAGGTTTACCTTGCAAGGATAAAAACTCGATTCGAATCGTCTGCTTCTCACAGCTAATGAGACTGCTTGATCCATGCTGCTACATTGAGTAACAAGTGGAATTATGATGAGATGATACAAGATGTTGATTGCTAAAAATGTTTGCTACTATGTATGAGTAGATAGTGCATCTTTAGTCTTAAGAGAGTCACACTTAATATGACAAAGTTAAAAACTTGATTTAGAAACTCAGCTAGTGCTTTTGGCAACCAAACCCCACAGCCAAACAGCTGCATGTCTAGAGGTAGAGGAGTAGACTCCTCACACTGGGTAAGTCTAGCTGAGTATTAGTATACTCAGCCTTGCTTGTGGCATAATTTTACAGGTTCTCTGGAGGACATGGTTGCTGGAGTGACTTGGCCGTCCATCTTGCCACCGGGTTGGACTGTCGAGTGGGACCCTGCCTTGGCTGAGGAGGAGCATGAGGAGTGATGGGACAGGCTTCCCCATCTCTCTGTTTATTTACCGTTAGTTTTATTCCGCTGCACCTCGAACAATGATGGCTACTTTTGCAAAACTCCGATGGTGATGTAATAATTTAATACTCCTTAATGTATGGTTTTATGCTTTATTGTATTTGCTCTGTGACTCACCTTCGAGTGAGATTGTAGTACTTGATCCTGTCAGTGGCCTCGTCGGACTAGATCCGAGGGATTGATGGGTTATTCCCATTTAAGTGTGGTCTAGCCTCTAAGGCGGGACTTAGGCACTTAAGTCGGAATAATTCGGGCAGTTTCGCCACAGTTCACCGGACAGTCCGGTGCACCACCGGACAGTCCAGTGAATTATAGCCGTACGCCGCTGAACTTTTCCCGAGAGCGGCCTTTTCACCGGAGTCCAGCCTGGCGCACCAGACACTTTCCAGTGCGCCACCGGACACTGTCCGGTGCACCACCGGACAGTCCGATGTGCCAGACTGAGCTGAGCTTCGGCTGCACACAACCAGTCTTTTGCAATCCTTTTCTTTTCTTCTTTTCTCTGTTTCTAACACTTATATAACTTCATTAGTATTCAAAAGGAAATGTACTAAGTATAGAAACATACCTCATGTCTTGATTTGCACTTTTTCAATCTTTGGCACATTTAGAACTTAGAGATTATGTGTTGGGCACTTAATCACCAAAACATTATAGAAATGGCCCAAAGGCACATTTCCCTTTTAGAAAGGAAGAAGGCAATCCAATCGACAAGAGCAACAAAAGAACACAAATGATACTCTCACAAGCCCTTAAGCACTAGCATTGATTTTGGAAACTTTGAGTGGATTGATTGCTTTGATTGTGTCTTGGAGTGTTGCACTTTGCTCTTGCAATGAATGAGAAACTCAGAATGCTTGGATTGCTTTGAATGAGGTGGTTGGGGGTATTTATAGCCCCCAACCACTTCCTAGCTGTTGGTGAAGTCTACTAGCGATGGGC
This sequence comes from Zea luxurians, assembly GCA_029449295.1. Classification (NCBI taxonomy): domain Eukaryota; kingdom Viridiplantae; phylum Streptophyta; class Magnoliopsida; order Poales; family Poaceae; genus Zea; species Zea luxurians. The sequence continues at coordinate 34,030,863 of JAOPSE010000012.1, read as the reverse complement.
GCACCAGACAGTCTGGTGGCGCACCGGACAACTACTGTTCACTGTCCGGTGCGCGCCATGTCAGCACATCAGTTAGGGTTTGAAACAGTTGACCGTTGGAGCCGTTTGTCTTTTTACTGCACTAGATAGTCCAGTGTCACACCGGACAGTCCGGTGACCTCTGACTTCTGCGCTCTAACTCTGTCGCGGCACTGTTCATTAGTGTTTCCTCTGCGCAGTCGACCGTTGGCGCAGAGAGCCATTGCTCCTCTGGCTTACCGGACAGTCTGGTGGCACACCGGACAGTCCGGTGAATTATAGCGGAGCGCGCCTCTGAATTCCCGAGAGTGGTTGGTTTGTGTCTATACGGGCCTGGTGCATCTGACAGTGTCGAAGCGCCAAATTTCAGCACACTCAAGTTCTTTGCTCCAAATTTGATTGTGACCCTAACTGAATTTCTTTCTTGGTTTGTGTTGAACCTTATGCACCTGAGATAAATGATATCTAGACGAACTAGTTAGTCTATGTGGTTTGTGTTGGACGTCAACCACCAAAATCGATTATAGGAAATGATTAGGTCCATTTCCCTTTCAATCTCCCCCTCTTTGGTGATTGATGCCAACACTAACCAAAGCAAATATGAAGTGTAGAAATGTAACTAGTTTGCAATTTGAGATAGATGTGCATAGGTTACTTAGAATTAAACCAAGGAAAGGTTTTATACATATGAACGTATTGCTTTTCTCTTATTTAACATTTTGGACCACATTTGCACCACTTGTTTATTTTTGCAAATCTTATGGAAGAATCTTTTCAAAATCTTTTGCAAATCGTCAAAGGTATAGGAATATGATTTCAAGAAGCATTTTAAGATTTTAAATTCCTCCCCCTATTTGAAATGCTTTTCCTTTGACTAAATAATAGCTCCCCCTGAATGAATTCTCCCCTTAGCTTTCAAGAGGGTTTTTGAAATGATTTTCCCTTTTTGAAATGGATACCAAAAACTAATTGAAATTTTCCATACTAATGAGATATCAATTGAAAATTGACTCTAAGACACCAATTGAAAATCACCAATTTGAAAATTCATTTTTAGGCTAATTCAAATACCAATTGAAGATAAACATTTGTGATTTTTTTTTGAAATGGTGGTGCGGTCCTTTTGCTTTGGGCTTAATACTTTCTCCCCCTTTGGCATTAATGAAAGTCGCCTAGAGGGGGGGGGGGGTGAATAGGGCGAAACTGAAATTTACAAATATAAACACAACTATGAGACGGGTTAGCGTTAGAAATAAATACAAGTCCGAGAGAGAGGGCGCAAAACAAATCGCAAGCAAATGAAGAGTGTGACACATGGATTTGTTTTACCGAGGTTCGGTTCTTGCAAACCTACTCCCCGTTGAGGAGGCCACAAAGGCCGGGTCTCTTTCAACCCTTACCCTCTCTCAAACGGTCCCTCGGACCGAGTGAGATTTTCTTCTCAATCACTTGGAACACAAAGTTCCCGCAAGGACCACCACAAGATTGGTGTCTCTTGCCTCAATTACAAGTGAGTTTGATCGCAATGAAGAATCAAAGAAAGAAGAAAGCAATCCAAGCGCAAGAGCTCGAAAGAACACAAGCAAATCTCTCTCACTAGTCACTAAAGCTTTGTGTGGAATTTAGGAGAGGATTTGATCTCTTGAGTGTGTCTAGAATTGAATGCCTAGCTCTTGTAAGTGGTTGGAAGTGTGAAAACTTGGATGACTTGAATGTGGGGTGGTTGGGGGTATTTATAGCCCCAACCACCAAACTAGCCGTTTGGTGCAGGCTGGCTGTCGTATGGTGCACCGGACAGTCCGGTGCACCAGCCACGTCACCAAAGCCGTTGGGTTCCGACCGTTGGAGCTTTGTCTTCTGGGCCCGCCTGGATGTCCGGTGGCGCACCGGACATGTACTGTAGAGTGTCCGGTGCGCCAGCATGGGCGTGCCTGACCTCTGCACGCGCTGGCGCGCATTTAATGCGTCGCAGGTAGCCGTTGGCGCCAGAAGTAGCCGTTGCCCCGCAGTTACACCGGACAGTCCGGTGTACACCGGACATGTCCGGTGAATTATAGCGGAGCAGCCGTTCTGAATTCCTGAGACTGGCGAGTTCGGAGCCGCGCCTACTTGGAGCATCGGACATGTCCGGTGTACACCGGACAGTCCGGTGAATTATAGCGCGCTGGCTCCGAGAATTCCTGAAGGTGAAGAGTTTGAAGTCGGTCTTCCCTGGTGCACCAGACACTGTCCGGTGGTGCACCGGACAGTCCGGTGCACCAGACCAGGGTGCCTTCGGTTGGCCCTTGCTCCTTTGTTTGAACCCAATACTTGATCTTTTTATTGGCTAAGTGTGAACCTTTGGCACCTGTATAACTTATACACTAGAGCAAACTAGTTAGTCCAATTATTTGTGTTGGGCAATTCAACCACCAAAATTAATTAGGGACTAGGTGTAAGCCTAATTCCCTTTCAATCTCCCCCTTTTTGGTGATTGATGCCAACACAAACCAAAGCAAATATAAGAGTGCATAATTGAACTAGTTTGCATAATGTAAGTGCAAAGGTTACTTAGAATTGAGCCAATAAATATTACTTACTAGATATGCATGGATTGTTTCTTTATTTTTAACATTTTGGACCACGCTTGCACCACAAGTTTTGTTTTTGCAAATTCTTTTTGTAAATCCTTTTCAAAGTCCTTTTGCAAATAGTCAAAGGTAAATGAATAAGATTTTTGCGAAACATTTTCAAGATTTGAAATTTTGTCCCCTTGTTTCAAATGCTTTTCCTTTGACTAAACAAAACTCCCCCTCAAATAAATTCTCCTCTTAGTGTTCAAGAGGGTTTTAAGATATCAAATTTTAAAGTACTACTTTCTCCCCCTTTAAAACACAAAGAGATACCAATTTGAAATTTACCAATTGAAAATCATTAATTTTAAAAATTAGGGTGGTGGTGCGGTCCTTTTGCTTTGGGCCAATACTTTCTCCCCCTTTGGCATGAATCGCCAAAAACGGATACTCGGAATGAAATATAGGCCCTTGCCTAATTATTTTCTCCCCTTTGGCAAATAAAACATATGAGTGAAGATTATACCAAAGATGGAGAGTGATGCGGAGCGACGGCGAAGGATGAGTAGTAGAGTGGAGCGGAAGCCTTTGCCGAAGACTCCAATTCCCTTTCAATATACCTATGATTTGGTTTGAAATACACTTGAAAACACATTAGTCATAGCATATATCAAAGAGACATGATCAAAAGTTAATTTATGAGCTATGTGTGCAAATTAGCAAAAGAAATTCCTAGAATCAAGAATATTGAGCTCATGCCTAAGTTTGGTAAAAGATTGTTCATCAAGTGGCTTGGTAAATATATCGGCTAATTGATCTTTAGTATTAATGTATGCAATCTCGATATCCCCCTTTTGTTGGTGATCCCTAAGAAAATGATACCGAATGGCTATGTGTTTAGTGCGGCTATGCTCAACGGGATTATCCGCCATGCGGATTGCACTCTCATTATCACATAGAAGAGGAACTTTGGTTAATTTGTAACCATAGTCCCGCAGGGTTTGCCTCATCCAAAGCAATTGCGCGCAACAATGGCCTGCGGCAGTGTACTCGGCTTCGGCGGTAGAAAGAGCGATCGAATTTTGCTTCTTTGAAGCCCAAGACACCAAGGATCTTCCCAAGAACTGGCAAGTCCCCGATGTGCTCTTCCTATTGATTTTGCACCCTGCCCAATCGGCATCCGAATAACCAATCAAATCAAATGTGGATCCCCGAGGGTACCAAAGCCCAAATTTAGGTGTATAAGCCAAATATCTCAAGATTCGTTTTACGGCCGTAAGGTGTGATTCCTTAGGGTCGGCTTGGAATCTTGCACACATGCATACGGAAAGCATAATGTCCGGTCGAGATGCACATAAATAAAGCAATGAACCAATCATCGACCGGTATACCTTTTGATCCACGGACTTACCTCCCGTGTCGAGGTCGAGATGCCCATTTGATCCCATGGGAGTCTTGATGGGCTTGGCATCCTTCATTCCAAACTTGGTTAGAATGTCTTGAGTGTACTTCGTTTGGCTAATGAAGGTGCCCTCTTGGAGTTGCTTGACTTGAAATCCTAGAAAATACTTCAACTCCCCCATCATAGACATCTCGAACTTTTGTGTCATGATCCTACTAAATTCTTCACATGTAGATTCGTTAGTAGACCCAAATATAATATCATCAACATAAATTTGGCATACAAACAAATCATTGTCAAGAGTTTTAGTGAATAAAGTAGGATCGGCCTTGCCGACTTTGAAGCCATTAGCAATAAGGAAATCTCTAAGGCATTCATACCATGCTCTTGGGGCTTGCTTGAGCCCATAAAGCGCCTTAGAGAGCCTATAGACATGGTTAGGGTACTCACTATCTTCAAAGCCGGGAGGTTGCTCAACATAGACCTCCTCCTTGATCGGTCCGTTGAGGAAGGCACTTCTTCACGTCCATTTGGTAAAGCTTGAAGCCATGGTAAGTAGCATAGGCCAATAATATACAAATTGACTCAAGCCTAGCTACGGGTGCATAGGTTTCACCAAAATCCAAACCTTCGACTTGTGAATACCCCTTGGCCACGAGTCGAGCTTTGTTTCTTGTCACCACACCATGCTCGTCTTGCTTGTTGCGGAAGACCCATTTGGTTCCTACAACATTTTGATTAGGACGTGGAACTAAATGCCATACCTCATTCCTAGTGAAGTTGTTGAGCTCCTCTTGCATCGCCATCACCCAATCCGAATCTTGAAGTGCTTCCTCTACCCTGTGAGGCTCAATATAGGAAACAAAGGAGTAATGCTCACAAAAATGTGCAACACGAGATCGAGTGGTTACCCCCTTATGAATGTCGCCGAGGATGGTGTCGACGGGGTGATCTCGTTGGATTGCTTGGTGGACTCTTGGGTGTGGCGGCCTTGGTTCTTCATCCTCCTTGTCTTCATCATTTGCATCTCCCCCTTGATCATTGCCGTTATCTTGAGGTGGCTCATCTCTTTGATCTTCTTCTTTATCAACATGAGCCTCGTCCTCATTTTGAGTTGGTGGAGATGCTTGCGTGGAGGAGGATGGTTGATCTTGTGCATTTGGAGGCTCTTCGGATTCCTTAGGGCACACATCCCCAATGGACATGTTCCTTAGCGCGATGCACAGAGCCTGTTCTTCACCTATCTCATCAAGATCAACTTGCTCTACTAGAGAGCCGTTAGTTTCATCAAACACAACGTCACAAGAAACTTCAACTAGTCCTGAGGACTTGTTAAAGACTCTATATGCCCTTGTGTTTGAATCATATCCTAGTAAAAAGCCTTCTACAGTTTTAGGAGCAAATTTAGATTTTCTATTTCTTTTAACAAGAATAAAGCATTTGCTACCAAAAACTCTAAAATATGAAATATTGGGCTTTTTACCGGTTAGGAGTTCATAGGATGTCTTCTTGAGGATTCGGTGTAGATATAACCAGTTGATGGCGTAGCAAGCAGTGTTGACCGCCTCGGCCCAAAACCGATCCGGTGTCTTGTACTCATCAAGCATGGTTCTTGCCATGTCCAATAGAGTTCGATTCTTCCTCTCCACTACACCATTTTGTTGTGGTGTGTAGGGTGAGGAGAACTCATGCTTGATGCCCTCCTCCTCAAGAAAGCTTTCAATTTGAGAGTTCTTGAACTCCGTCCCGTTGTCGCTTCTAATTTTCTTGATCCTTAAGTCGAACTCATTTTGAGCCCGTCTCAAGAATCCCTTTAAGGTCTCTTGGGTATGGGATTTTTCCTGCAAAAAGAACACCCAAGTGAAGCGAGAATAATCATCCACAATAACTAGACAGTACTTACTCTCGCCGATGCTTATGTAAGCGATCGGGCCGAATAAATCCATGTGTAGGAGCTCCAGTGGCCTGTCACTTGTCATGATGTTCTTGTGTGGATGAGGAGTGCCAACTTGCTTTCCTGCTTGACATGCGCTACAAACCCTGTCTTTCTCAAAATGAACATTGGTTAATCCTAAAATGTGCTCTCCCTTTAGAAGCTTATGAAGATTCTTCATCCCAACATGGGCTAGTCGGCGATGCCAGAGCCAACCCATGTTAGTCTTAGCAATTAAGCATGTGTCGAGTTCAGCTCTATCAAAATCTACCAAGTATAGCTGACCCTCTAACACACCCTTAAATGCTATTGAATCATCACTTCTTCTAAAGACAGTGACACCTACATCAGTAAAGAGACAGTTGTAGCCCATTTGACATAATTGAGATACAGAAAGCAAATTGTAATCTAAAGAATCTACAAGGAAAACATTGGAAATAGTATGGTTAGGTGATATAGCAATTTTACCCAATCCTTTGACCAAACCTTGATTTCCATCCCCGAATGTGATAGCTCGTTGGGGATCTTGGTTTTTTTCATATGAGGAGAACATCTTCTTCTCCCCTGTCATGTGGTTTGTGCACCCGCTATCGAGTATCCAACTTGAGCCCCCGGATGCATAAACCTACAAAACAATTTTAGTTCTTGACTTTAGGTACCCAAACGGTTTTGGGTCCTTTGGCATTAGAAACAAGAACTTTGGGTACCCAAACACAAGTCTTGGAGCCCTTGTGTTTGCCCCCAACAAACTTGGCAACTACCTTGCCGGATTTGTTAGTCAAAACATAAGATGCATCAAAAGTTTTAAATGAAATAGCATGATCATTTGATGCATTAGGAGTTTTCTTTCTAGGCAACTTGGCACGGGTTGGTTGCCTAGAGCTAGATGTCTCACCCTTATACATAAAAGCATGGTTAGGGCCAGAGTGAGACTTCCTAGAATGAGTTCTCCTAATTTTGCTCTCGGGATAACCGGCAGGGTACAAAATGTAACCCTCGTTATCCTGAGGCATGGGAGCCTTGCCCTTAACAAAGTTAGACAAATTTCTAGGAGGGGCATTAAGTTTGACATTGTCTCCCCTTTGGAAGCCAATGCCATCCTTGATGCCAGGGCGTCTCCCATTATAGAGCATACTTCTAGCAAATTTAAACATTCCATTTTCTAAGTTATGCTCGGCAATTTTAGCATCTAATATTGCTATATGATCATTTTGTTGTTTAATTAAGGCCATGTGATCATGAATAGCATTGATATCAACATCTCTACATCTAGTACAAATAGAAGTGTGCTCAACGGTAGATGTAGAGGGTTTGCAAGATTTTAATTCTACAACCTTAGCATGCAACATATCATTCTTAGTTCTAAGGTCGGAAATAGTAGTATTGCAAACATCAAAATCTTTAGCCTTAGCAATTAACTTTTCATTTTCAATCCTAAGGCTATGAAGAGAAATATTCAATTCATCAATCCTAGCAAGCAAATCAACATTATCATCTCTAGGATTGGAAATTGAATCAATACAAACATGGGAATCAACCTTAGCAATTAATTTAGCATTTTCATTTCTAAGGTTGTCAATGGTCTCATGGCAAGTGCTTAGCTCACTAGACAATTTTTCACATTTTTCAACTTGTAGAGCATAAGCATTTTTAACCTTAACATGTTTTTTGTTTTCCTTAATAAGGAAGTCCTCTTGAGAGTCCAAGAGATCATCCTTCTCATGAATAACACTAATCAATTCATTTAATTTTTCCTTTTGTTCCATGTTAAGGTTGGCAAAAAGGGTACGCAAGTTATTCTCCTCATCACTAGCATTATCATCACTAGAGGACTCATATTTAGTGGAGGATTTAGATTTAACCTTCTTCCTTTTGCCGTCCTTTGCCATGAGGCACTTGTGGCCGACGTTGGGGAAGAGGAGTCCCTTGGTGACGGCGATGTTGGTGGCGTCCTCGTCGTCGGAGGAGGAGTCGGTGGAGCTCTCGTCGGAGTCCCACTCGCGGCACACGTGGGCATCGCCGCCCTTCTTCTTGTGGTACCTCTTCTTTTCTCTCCTCTTGCCCTTCTTGTCGTTATCCCTGTCACTATCACTTGATAACGGACATTTAGCAATAAAGTGACCGGGCTTACCACACTTGTAGCAAACCTTCTTGGAATGGGATTTGTAATCCTTCCCCTTCCGTTGCTTGAGGATTTGGCGAAAGCTTTTGATGATTAAAGCCATCTCCTCATTGTCGAGCTTGGAGGCGTCAATTGGTTGTCTACTCGGTGTAGACTCCTCCTTCTTCTCCTCCGTCGCCTTAAATGCCACCGGTTGTGCTTCGGACGTGGAGGGTTCATCAAGCTCGTTGATCTTCTTTGAGCCTTTAATCATACATTCAAAGCTCACAAAATTCTCGATTACTTCCTCGGGAGTCATTAGTGTATATCTTGGGTTGCCACAAATTAATTGAACTTGAGTAGGGTTAAGGAAAATAAGAGATCTTAGAATAACCTTAACCACCTCGTGGTCGTCCCACTTCTTGCTCCCGAGGTTGCGCACTTGGTTCACCAAGGTTTTGAGCCGGTTGTACATATCTTGTGGCTCTTCCCCTTGGCAAAGACGGAAGCGACCGAGCTCCCCCTCGATCGTTTCCCGCTTGGTGATCTTGGTGAGTTCATCACCCTCGTGCGCGGTCTTGAGAAGGTCCCAAATCTCCTTTGCACTCTTCAACCCTTGCACCTTGTTATATTCCTCTCTACTTAGAGAGGCGAGGAGTATGGTTGTGGCTTGGGAGTTGAAGTGCTCGATTTGGGCCACTTCGTCCGTATCATAGTCTTCATCCCCTATGGATGGTACCTGTGCTCCAAACTCAACAACATTCCATATACTTTTGTGGAGTGAGGTTAGATGAAATTTCATTAAATCACTCCACCTAGCATAATCTTCGCCATCAAAGGTTGGCGGTTTGCCTAATGGAACGGAAAGTAATGGAGTATGTCTAGATGTACGAGGATAGTGTAAGGGGATCTTACTAAACTTCTTGCGCTCTTGGCGCTTAGAAGTCACGGACGGCGCATCGGAGTCGGAGGTCGATGTTGATGAAGTGTCGGTCTCGTAGTAGACCACTTTCCTCATCCTCTTGTGCTTGTCGCCTTTCCGATGCGACTTGTGGGAAGAAGATTTTTCCTTCTTCTCTTTGTGGTGTGAAGAAGAAGATCTTTTCTCCTTCCGTTTGGAGGAGTCCTTCTTCTTCTCCTTCCTCTTGGTGCGGGACTCTTTCGATGAAGTGCTCCCGTGGCTCGTAGTGGGCTTGTCGCCGGTCTCCATCTCCCTCTTGGTGTGATCTCCCGACATCACTTCAAGCGGTTAGGCTCTAATGAAGCACCGGGTTCTGATACCAAATGAAAGTCGCCTAGAGGGGGGGTGAATAGGGCGAAACTGAAATTTACAAATATAAACACAACTACGAGACGGGTTAGCGTTAGAAATAAATACAAGTCCGAGAGAGAGAGGGCGCAAAACAAATCGCAAGCAAATGAAGAGTGTGACACACGGATTTGTTTTACCGAGGTTCGGTTCTTGCAAACCTACTCTTCGTTGAGGAGGCCACAAAGGCCGGGTCTCTTTCAACCCTTACCCTCTCTCAAACGGTCCCTCGGACCGAGTGAGCTTTTCTTCTCAATCACTTGGAACACAAAGTTCCCGCAAGGACCACCACAAGATTGGTGTCTCTTGCCTCAATTACAAGTGAGTTTGATCGCAATGAAGAATCAAAGAAAGAAGAAAGCAATCCAAGCGCAAGAGCTCGAAAGAACACAAGCAAATCTCTCTCACTAGTCACTAAAGCTTTGTGTGGAATTTGGGAGAGGATTTGATCTCTTGAGTGTGTCTAGAATTGAATGCCTAGCTCTTGTAAGTGGTTGGAAGTGTGAAAACTTGGATGACTTGAATGTGGGGTGGTTGGGGGTATTTATAGCCCCAACCACCAAACTAGTCGTTTGGTGCAGGCTGGCTGTCGTATGGTGCACCGGACAGTCCGGTGCGCCAGCCACGTCACCAAAGCCGTTGGGTTCCGACCGTTGGAGCTCTGTCTTTTGGGCCCGCCTGGATGTCTGGTGGCGCACCGGACATGTACTGTAGAGTGTCCGGTGCGCCAGCATGGGCGTGCCTGACCTCTGCGCACGCTGGCGCGCATTTAATGCGTCGCAGGTAGCCGTTGGCGCCAGAAGTAGCCGTTGCCCCGCAGTTACACCAGACAGTCCGGTGTACACTGGACATGTCCGGTGAATTATAGCGGAGCAGCCGTTCTGAATTCCCGAGACTGGCGAGTTCAGAGCCGCGCCTCCTTGGAGCACCGGACATGTTCGGTGTACACCGGACTGTCCGGTGAATTATAGCACGCTGGCTCCGAGAATTCCCGAAGGTGAAGAGTTTGAAGTCGGTCTTCCCTGGTGCACCGAACACTGTCCGGTGGTGCACCGGACAGTCCGGTGCACCAGACCAGGGTGCCTTCGGTTGGCCCTTGCTCCTTTGTTTGAACCCAATACTTGATCTTTTTATTGGCTAAGTGTGAACCTTTGGCACCTGTATAACTTATACACTAGAGCAAAGTAGTTAGTCCAATTATTTGTGTTGGGCAATTCAACCACCAAAATTAATTAGGGACTAGGTGTAAGCCTAATTCCCTTTCAATTAATCGCCAAAAACGGAGAACCTGAGAGCCCTTTTTACATTTTCTCTCAAATGGTAAAATAAATATGAGTGAAGGGTCATACCAATTGAGAGTTGTAGGAGGAACAACAAAGGGTAAATGATACCGTCAGAGTTGGAGTGGAAGCCTTGTCGTTGCCGAATACTCCGGCACAAGAATAATAAGAAATATGCATTTGTACCAAATGAAAGAGACATGATCAAAGGTATATTCATGAGCTATGTGTGCAATGTTTCAATCAAAGTTCTGAGAATCAAATATATTTAGTTCATTTCTAAGTTTGCTAAAGATTTTCTCATCTAGTGGCTTGGTAAAGATATCAGCTAATTTGTTGTGAGTGCTCACATAAGCAATTTCGATATCCCCTTTTGTTGGTGATCTCTCAAAAAGTGATACTGGATGTCTATGTGCTTAGTGTGGCTGTGTTCAACGGGATTATCTGCCATGCGGATTGCACTCTCATTATCACATAGGAGAGGGACTTTGCTCAATTTGTAGCCATAGTCCCTAAGGGTTTGCCTCATCCAAAGCAATTGCGCACAACAATGTCCTGTGGCAATGTACTCGGCTTCGGCGGTGGAAAGAGCTACAAAGTTTTGTTTCTTTGAAGCCCATGACTGTAACACCCGGATTTTAGGGGTCCAAAACCCGGGGTTAACATAAACACCAGGTATGCTGGGACCAAGTCTCAAACATATGATGTATAGTGGCACAGGATCGAATGTCACATCTTTATATATAACAGGAGTTCTATACAAAATAAATAATTACATTATAAGGAGACAACGGTCCAGCAACCCAAAGTTGACTGGGAGACGACGACCTAGACCTCTCACGAACTCATCGCAGCATCCCCATGAGCATCATCCTACAGTACCTGGTCCTGACCTGTGGTGTATGTGAGACAGCAAGAGTGAGCTCACATACGTTCATCGCTCAACAAGTTGTGGGGAATAATGTGCATGAACTCGCCAAAGGTGGGAGCTCACGTGAAGTGTAAGGCTTACCAAAGAAGATGGTTAGAGCTGAGCATTGCTTTTAAAGTTGGACAAAATTTTATTAGCAATTACTAAGTATAAGTAAATACCAAACCCAATTAAGTAATAGAACAAAAGTATCAACATCACCTGCAATGCAATGCATATGACAAATTGAATTTAAGTTCCATAATTTAATCATGTGAGGGTCCGAGCTGCTCATGACCGTGAGCACGGCTAGTATACCAGTTTTACACTCTGCAGAGGTTGCGCATCTTTACCCACAAGTCGTGTTACCCATCTGCCAAGGGGTCATGAATCCCATTCACCTCTACCAAGGAAGCGAGGCAGGGTAACACTACGAGGCCTTTACAAAGTTCCACTAGCTTCCGAAAACCCGCTACAGTTTATAGGAAGATCCAGTGCAGGAATCCCTTGCAGGACCGCCATCGCAGCAAAATCCTCCCGAGGGCCTCCCTACACTGACCTCTCCCCTACTGCCCTTGCCCCTTTCGGGTAAGGTAGTCTTCCACTAGCTTTCCTAATTAATCAGCCAAGGGCGTCCCATTCCACCCTTGTGGTAGCACTGTTTTCCCGGGTGGTCGCTCCATGTTCCAATTAACATAATGATCTTAACATGAACATTAAATAACAACTGATAACAAAAAGTGAAATCATGAATAGTGTATCTCCATACCCAAAACCACATACAGCACTAGCAAGTACTACCCAGAAAGATCAGTGGTAAACAAGGTATAAAGATAATCAAACTAGGTAACCTGTTGGGTCCCATCAAATTAACCTATGCAGATCATTATGATTAATCAGAACATGGCTGGGTAAAAAGAAGTGATCAAGGGCACAACTTGCCTGGGCCTTGAGATTCCAGGTACCAGGATGATTCTTCAGATGACTCGTGACCTCGCACTAGTCGTAGCAATACAACAAACAGTGTATAGGCAAGATTAACATTACACCAAACATAAGAACAAAATACACATTATTAATATACATATTAAAATAAGATCATAGGAACAGGATTCATTAATTTTGGAGTTATAGATTTTAAGTTATGAATTTTCAAAGATTTAAGGTGATTATAATATGATTAAATGATAAATAAATTTTCTGACAGAGTTCATGTCAAAACAGTGATTCTAAATGGTAGAGAATATTATTACAAAATTTTAGGAATTGGAATGACTCAATTTGGAGCTAAAATGAATTAGTTATGAATTAATTAAGTTTCTGGATTTATTTTAACACTAAAAATCATTTTCTAAATCATTTATTTGATTTCTTAACTTCCTGGACTGGGCGCACTAATACAAAGAAACTCAGGGGGCTCGGGGTAATATTCCGCAGACTCAGGACACTGTTACTGTGAACCGCGGGTTGATTCAAACATTTTCCAGGGTCTCTTTTGCAATTATGGCTCGGTGAAGGGGTACGGTGCGCGGACGGACGCCCGATCAATTGTTGACGGCCCAGATTAGATCCGAAGGGGTACGGGACAGTGACCGTGGGATCACAGATCGACGGCAGAGGTTTTAAAGAGGTAAGGAGGGTTCTGGACCGTCCGATCCCATCCAACGACTCACGATCGATCCCGAAGAGGGTATCCTCAGCGCGATCACGCTCGTCGGCCATCAATCCAACGGTTTAGATTAGGTGCACCAAGGAACGCCTTCAGATTGGATCCTAACCATCAAATAGAGATCTAACGGTTAGAACACCGTCTTCTATCCCCAGCGCCCAAACTCAACGGCGTCCGGGTATCACGGCGGAGCAGCTCCGGCCGCAAGCAATCTCCGGGTTTTAAGGCCCTCTACTTCGTTCCGAGATGTTCTCCACGCAGAGGAGGATAGGGCGAGCAAGTTGGGTGACGAATTACCTACGGTGGGGCGGCGAGGTCGTCTGACCACAGAGCAGGCGGATTCACGGATGAGCTGCAGGTACGGTGAGAAATCGCCGTCGATGGGCAAGCGAATCCGACCCAGGAGTGGGTCCAGCACACGCGGCGAGGCCCGCTGATGCACCCGGGGCAGTTTGCCGCGACTGGGAAGCTGGCCTAGGATGAAGTCTATGGTGGTGGCGCGGATTGACACTCTCTCACCAAGCGAGGAGACCACGGTGGTCGGCTGGGTTCCAGGAGGGGGCAGCGGGTTTTATAGGGACGCATGGTGGTGGAGTTTGGCCAACCCCGGGATCCAGGGCGCGTTTTGCTCCACGGAGTCCGCGCGCAGAGCTCAGGCGGAGTCGTCGCGACGAACGCAGCGGCAGCGCGATTCTGTTACCCGAAACGCGCGCGGCGCGGAGATGAAGGCTCTGACCATGGGGCCCACACGGCAGCGGCTAGGGTTTTTCCCCCAGTGGAGACGCGCGCGCAAAGATGCATAAGTGGGCCGGCGCGGGGGTGAAATCCCCATTTGGGCCGACAGGGAGGAGAATCGGCCCAGGTAGGTATAGGAGCCCTTTTTCTTTTCTTTATAAATTTTCTGCTTTGTTTTCAAATTTGGATTTCAAGTTCAAGTTTTGGTCTTGAATTTGCACTCAAATTTTATTGAACAAACAGAAGAACTCCGCATGAAAGCAAATCCATAATTTATTTATTTACTTTACCATATCTATGAAAAATGATTTTAAATACACCAATTATGCTCATTTAATCTTTAATATTTATTATTTTGTTAAAGGATACCTTAGCTTAAATAATTTTAGAAGATGTTTAATAAATGTTTTATTCAATAAACTAACTCATATAAGGATTTTATATATATATTCACATATTGGAAAACATATTTATTCAAGTTACAGACTAAAATTTCTTTAATTACCCAAAATATGATTTTAGGGTGTTACAATGACACCAGAGATCTCCCCAGTAACTGACAAGTCCCTGATGTGCTCTTTCTATCAATTTTACACCCTGCATAATCGGCATCAGAATATCCTATTAAATCAAAGGTAGATCCCTTGGGTTACCAAAGCCCAAAGTTAGGAGTGTAAACTAAATATCTCATGATCCTTTTCATGGCCCTAAGGTGAACTTCCTTAGGATTTGCCTAGAACCTTGCACACATGCATACAGAAAGCATAATATCCGGTCAAGATGCACATAAGTAAAGTAAAGATCCTATCATCGAAGGGTATACCTTTTGATCTACGGATTTACCTCCCGCGTCGAGGTCGAGATGCCCATTGGTTCCCATGGGTGTCTTGATGGGTTTGCCATTCTTCATCCCAAACTTCTTAAGTATGTCTTGAATGTACATAGTTTGGCTGATGAAGGTGCCTTCTTGGAGTTGCTTGATTTCAAATCCAAGGAAATACTTCAACTCCCCCATCATAGACATCTCGAATTTTGTATCATAATCCTACTAAACTCTTCACAAGTTTACTTGTTAGTGGACCCAAATATAATATCATCAACATAAATTTGGCATATAAACAAGTCTTTTGCAACAGTTTTAGTGAAGAGAGTAGGATCGGCCTTTTCGACTTTGAAGCCATTAGTGATAAGAAAGTATCTTAGGCATTCATACTATGCTCTTGTGGCTTGCTTGATCCCATAGAGTGCCTTTGAGAGCTTATAAACATGGTTAGGATACTCACTATCTTCAAAGATGGGAGGTTGCTTAACATAGTGAAAGGGAAATGTGCCATTGGGCCATTTCTATAAGTGTTTTGGTGATTCGATGTCCAACACATATTAATTGAGTTCTAATGTGTAAGAAGTGCAAATCAAAGAACAAGGTATGTTTCTAGACTTAGTAAATTGTTTTTTAGTACTAACATGTTTATCTAAGTGATAGAAACAGTGACAAAAGAAGAAGAAAAGAATTGGAAAAGAGTTGGCTGTGTACAGCCAACACCAGCTCGGGCCTGGCACACCGGACTGTTTGGTGACCCAGGCGAGCCGACGGTGAACCAGCTGCTCTCGGGAAACGACAGAGTGACGCGGCTATAAATCACCGGACTGTTCGGTGGTGCACTGGACTGTCCGGTGAGTCATCAGCGACGAACTCGTCGCTCTCGGAAAAAAGAGAAAAGCGATGTGGCTATAATTCATCGGACTGCCCGGTGGTGCACTGGACTGTTCGGTGAGCCAACGATGCTCGCGGCCAACGGTCGGCAGCAAAATCTGCGCGCGACATGTGGCCGAGCCAACGATTGGTTAGGGACACCGGACTGTCCGGTGTGCACCAGACAGTGTCCGGTGTGCCAACAGGACCGCCGGCTCAATGGTCGGATGCGCCTGATATGGAAGGAGATCGTGCACCGGACAGCTACAGGACCTGTCCGGTGGCGCACCGGACTGTCCGGTGCGCCATGAGGTAGAAGGCAAGAATAGCCTTCCATGTTGATCTCCAACAGCTCCTAGCTGCCTTGGGGCTATAAAAGGGACCCCTAGGCGCATGGAGCAAAAAACCAAGCTTACAAGAAAGATCCTAAGACACCTAGACTCTGCAATCACGCAATCGGATCATCGTTCTTGAGATTTGAGCACTGTTCGAGTTGTAAACTCATTGCGCTATGTTTGTGTGCTCACTTCTTCACTTGTGTGCGTGGTTGTGCTGCGGATTTGAGTCTTGCGTGTGTTGCTCTCCCATCCTTACTCTTATGCTTTCTTTGTGATCTATATTGTAAGGGCGAGAGGCTCCAACTTGAGGAGATTCCTCGCAAACGGGAAGAATTCTCTAAAGGGAAGAGACCATGATATTCTACATCTATATTGTAAGCATGATCCAGTGGGAATCTGGCTAGTGATGCTATAGCAAAGGTGAAGATGGTTTATAGGTCTACAACTTTGGTACAGAAGGATGATGAAGTTGTCATGCAAAACTTGGAGAAAATCTGCCTTGAATATGTTCTGTCAAGCACTCTGAAGATGATTCCCATGGTACAGTAACCTGATCGGGTCAGGTTCAGTGAACCTCGCCGCCGGCGACCTTTGCGCCCAGATTCACGCCAGCGTCGCGATTCACGTTCGACCAAGCTCGGATAAGCACTCCTCAGTATAAAGCATCGCGTTGGAGATAAACTCTGACCACTGTTTTTACCGGCATCGTGTCCTGCCATGGTAAGTCGCGTTGGCATCACCGGCGTTCGTCGTTATCCGGCCAAGCTACGTGCCTCGAAGCTGTACCATGTCGCGGTGAGTCATTAGGAACCGCTCTGAAGCATAAGTTCGTCGCCGGTGAGGTCGCCACGGTAGATGCCACTGAGCTCTCGCGCCAGTAACTTTCTTCCCCTCCGGCCGCCAGCACATCTTCGTGAAATTGAGCAACGCCGCCCCTAGAGGCTATAAATTGCCGCCCCCGTCCGCTCCACTAGGTAATTGCGCACCCAGTGAAGCAACTCGTGCCTCAGATCGTCCACCAGAGCGCCCCAATTTAAGATTTCCCCCAAATTGGTCAAGAACACCGCGTGTGTGAGCTCGCCATGATCAGCCCGTCACAGGTCCGATCACATCCTCCTTGTTCTTGTTTTAGCATCCCAGTGTGCTTGTGGTACTTCTTGACCCGGTCAATTAAGCTAAGACTCCATAGATCGTCGGGAACGCGTTCGGTTGTCCGCGACACCCGCTGTCACCGTGGACAGAGTAGGTTAGATCGCCGAGTGTCCCTGTCACTTTCACTAGAATATGGACATTTAGCAATAAAGTGACCAGACTTACCACACCGGTAGCACACCCGTTTGGAGCGGGGCTTGTAGTCCTTTGCCTTCCTTTGCTTGAGGATTTGGCGAAAGCTCTTGATGATGAGCGCCATCTCCTCGTTGTCGAGCTTGGAGGCATCGATTGGAAGCCTACTTGGTGTAGACTCCTCCTTCTCTTCCGTTGCCTTGAATGCAACGGGTTGCACCTCGGGTGTAGAGGTGGCACCTTGCTCCAAGTATACAATGTGTTTGGAGTCTTTGATCATAAGTTCAAAGCTAACAAACTTGCCAATAACCTCCTTGGGAGACATCTGTTTGTATCTAAGATCCCCACGTATTAATTGTACTTGAGTAGGATTACGAAAAACGAGGGATCTTAGAATAACCTTGACCATTTCATGGTCATCCCATTTTGTGCTCCCGAGGTTGCGCACTTGGTTGACCATCATCTTGAGCCGGTTGTACATGGCTTGCGGCTCTTACCCTTTGTTGAGGACAAATCGACCGAGCTCTCCCTCGATCGTCTCCCGCTTGGTGATCTTGGTAACCTCGTCCCGTTCATGCGCCATTTTGAGACGTCCCAAATTTCTTTGGTGTTCTTCAATCCTTGCACCTTATTATACTCCTCCCAACACAAGGAGGCGAGAAGTGTAGAAGTTGCTTGGGAGTTGAAGTGCCTAATTTGGGTGGCCTTGTCCGAGTCGTAGTCCTCGTCCCCCACTTGATGTGCCTGCGCTCCAAACTCAACAGTATCCCAAATACTTTCGTGGAGTGAGGTTAGGTGATGCCTCATTTTATCACCCCACATGCAATAATCCTCACCATCAAAATATGGTGGTTTGCGTAGGGGTACAGAAAGTAATGGAGCATGCTTTGAAATACGGGGATAGCGTAGAGGCATCTTACTATACTTCTTGCGCTCATGGCGCTTAGAAGTAGTGGACGAATCGGTGTCAAACGTGGAGGGTGATGAAGAGTCGGTCTCGTAGTAGACCACATTTTTTATTTTCTTCTTCTTGTCACCCCTCCGATGTGACTTGATGGAGGAAGAGGATTCCTCCTTGTACTTGTTGCCGGACTCCCTTGCGAGAGTCTTCCCCGAGCCTGCGGGCTTGTCACCGGTCACGATCTCCCACTTGGCATGATCTCCAGACATCACTTCGAGTTGGTTAGACTCTTAATGAAGCACTGGCTCCGATACCAATTGAAAGTCGCCTAGAGAGAGGGGGTGAATAGGCGAAACCTGAAATTTATAGACTTAAACACACACTAAGGCCGAGGGTTAGCGTTAGAATTAAATCTGAGTCCGAAAGATTGTTTCTCTTGCTAAGAGTTGCTCAAAGAATGCAGATGATGTTTGGGAGCAAACTCAAATCAATACTAGCAAGGAAATGTTAGAGAGAGGAAAGAGGGCAAACAAATCAAGCAAGAATCAAAGCGAGTAGACATGGTGATTTGTTTTATCGAGGTTCGGTTCCAAAGAACCTAATCCCCATTGAGGAGGCCACAAAGGCCGGGTCTATTTCAACCCTTTCCCTCTCTCTCAAACGGTCACTTAGACCGAGTGAGCCTTCCCTTAATCACACGGGTCACTAAGACCCCGCAAGGATCACCACACACTTGGTGTCTCTTGCTAAGCTTTACAAAGCACTTGAGAAATGGAATGAGAAAGGAAGAAGGCAATCCAAATGACAAGAGCATCAAAAGAACACAAATGATCCTCTCACAAGCCCTTAAGCACTAGCATCGATTTTGGAAACTTTGAGTGGATTGATTGCTTTGATTGTGTCTTGGAGTGTTGCACTTTGCTCTTGCAATGAATGAGAAACTTAGAATGCTTGGATTGCTTTGAATGAGGTGGTTGGGGGGGGGGGTATTTATAGCCCCTAACCACTTCCTAGCCGTTCGTGAAGTCTGCTAGCGATGGGCGCACCGGACATGTACTGTTCACTGTCTGGTGCGCGCTACATCAACGTGTCCGTTAGGGTTTGGAGCAGTTGACCGTTGGAGCCGTTTGTCTTTTTGCTGCACTGGACAGTCCAGTGTCACATCGGATAGTCCGGTGACCTCTGACTTCTACGCTCTGACTCTGTCGTGGCATTGTTCATTACTGTTTCCTCTGCACAGTCGACCGTTGGCGCATAGAGAGACGTTGCTCCGCTGGCTCACCGGACAGTCCGGTGGCATACCGGACAGTCTGGTGAATTATAGCGGAGTGTGCCTCTGAATTCCCGAGAGTGGCTGGTTTGTGTCTGTACAGGCCTGGTGCACCAGACAGTGTCCTGTGCGCCAAATTTCAGCACACTCAAGTTCTTTGCTCCAAATTTGATTGTGACCCTAACTGAATTTTTTCTTGGTTTGTGTTGAACCTTATGCACCTGAGATAAATGATATCTAGACAAACTAGTTAGTCCATGTGGTTTGTGTTGGACGTCAACCACCAAAATCAATTATAGGAAATGATTAGGTCCATTTCCCTTTCATCAGGTGTTGCTAATAAAATATTGACCAACTAAAATGCTCATCGCTTATCCATAGCCAACCTTGTTAGCTTTACATTATTCCTCCCACTTGTTGAGCCCCGACCATAAGTGAGCTCACCCCTTGCTAATATTTTAATCAGAGGGTGATGACGAAGACATCGCAGATGACGTTGATGAATATTGAGTCTAACGATGCGCCAGTCACCTTCCTATGTAAGAGTGTCCATGTTTTATTTCGTCGTACTTTGATAATGATACTTGATAAGATACTGTGATCTAGATGATGTAATAAAGTTACTCTACTCTCTTTACACCTTTATTGCATTGTCTTTTGATATATGCACTTGTGACGTCAACATATGTGTGGAAAATGGATCCTGGCACACATATGCTATGCATTCGGTTTTGCCCACAAAACCGGGTGTGACAGCTCACAAGATGAAGCAAATGTCCTAGATGAAGTTGTGGATAGTTTTCTGTGATGGGTCCTAGGGTTCCTTTGAAGCAAGAGTGTCACACCCAGTTTTGGAAGGTAAACCGAATGCGAACCACATACATGCCAGGATCAGAAATTCACATACACAGTGATTACATAATTGGACATGATCACACATTGCTCAAAGTAAATAGCGGAAAGGTACTTTATTACATCAAGATGTCCAAGACATCCACAAAGTCTAATACATAGTCATTAGCATTAATATCATCAAAGTGCGGAAATACGTAATGTAGTAGATAAGGCCTACACAGGCAGCTAACTGGGAGATTGCCACTAAGATAACTAGAACTCGTCGTAGTCCTAAAACTCCTCAAAGTCCTCCATGTTGCCAGCATCTCCTCCTGAGCATTGAGTACAGTGGGGACAACCTGGGGTGGGGTGGTTTGTAAAGCAAGGGTGAGTACACATCAACGTACTCAGCAAATGTTCCATTTGGCTGAAGTGGACTAGCTGTATGTGGAGTTAAGGTTAAGCAGTTGCCTTTAGTTGGTCAAGTATTTATTACTATTAGTAGAGCCAAGTTTTAGTAATAAACCCAGTTATTACCCAAATGTACTCCCTCCAAGAGGAAATACCAGAGATCATAATTATACCATCATCATTAATCATCATCATAAAAGTAACCAAAGTTCTTCTAATCAAAGAGGATCCCAAGGCCGCTCTTAACCATGAGCACGATTAATATATCAGTTTCTAACACTCTGCGAAGGTTGCACAGTTTACCCACAAGTCGTAATTCCAATTCTGCCCGAAAAGAGCCAATCTCCATTGACCACTACCTAGGTGGCCTGGCAGGGTATCACTACGTAGCCTTTACAAAGATTCCCTAGAGGTCATAGCCGCCTGTTAGGTTTCTACAGTTTGATAAACACAGTACTTCTCCCCAAAGGAAGGGTGACTAACAAAACCAAATCAAAGAACCTCTGCAACTAGCCTCGGTAAAGCAAGTACTGTGCCCGGACCCCATTGACAGCCCTACGGTGAAGCCAACTACACCTCTGGTACCTCTAATTAATCAGCTAAGGGCGTCCCATTCCACCCTCATGGTTGCACTGTTATCCCGGGTTATCACTCCCCAAACAGATCCTTATGGAGAGGTACTCAGGAAAATGGCCTGAGTCCCCTAAAGTATCACAAGATTATCATCGGGATAACATCATCGTATCATAAGTATTCACACCATGTTCATTGATTAAAGTAAAGCAATAGCATAAAGCTAACCATAATAACCCAAAAGGTAAACAAGGATAAGGTAAATACATATTAGTCAATCTTTAGGTCTCAATAATGTAACAGGAAAGTGAATTATAAAGTATGTAGGACAAAATGGGTCAAAGGACACTTGCCTTCACCATGTTGCTGCTCAGGAAGATCTTCGACAACACACTCAGTAACGACACGCTACTTGTTGTCTAAATAAAGCGATCATACATTCAATACATTTGGAAACAGACAAATGAACAGTACACCAAACATTTGCAATCAGGTATACACTAGTTTGGCAAGACATTATAACATAAAAGATAAACCTAAATGCTAGGGATTAGTACACTTGAAGATTAGTGATTCCCTAAACATTATGGATTACATAGTTTAGTTCTACTAATTTTAGTGAGACACAAAATTATAACATGGATAACTTCATACATGACATAATATTAATCTCACAAAATTAAACACCTAGGTATCATTAGGGTTTTCCTTTTTATTTTCTTATTTCATAAATTAATTATTACATACACTAACCTATAGCTTAGACAAGAAATTAAAGTACACAAACTGTGGATGAACATAATTTATTTGAACAGAGAATATTCCTATGAACATTTTGCAATTTGAATCACTAAATTTGGAGTTCATATGAAAAAGATATGAAATAAACTAGTTTTGAAGTTTGAAATACAAAACTAAGTCCAATTCTTTGATTATTTAAAGGCCAGGGGTCTGTTTATAAGAGTTCAGGGGCCTGCACGCAAACCTAAGGACGGCGGGTTGATTCCCAGAAAACCGAGGGGTTCTTTAGCAATTTTACCACGCGAAGGGGTATCGGGCCTGCTCAGCCGTTAGATCTTAAATCAACAGCTGAGATCAGATCCTGCGGACGAGCGCACGCGTGCGGATGCACGGCGAACACTGATAGGTGGGCTCGGGGTGTCGGCGATCCAAGGTAGGGCTGACAGGCTAGGCCCAGCGACAAAGCGCAGGTGAGGGGAGTGGGTCTGAGCGACTGGATTTGCATCAGACGATTGAGATTAGATTGGTTCTAATTATATCTAGACCGCTAGATCTTAGATGGACGTCCGAGATCCAACGGCCGGCGACAGGTCTTGGGTGTGGTGGCGCCGCTCGACCTTGTGGCGAGGTCTCGCCGGAGTGGATGGGACAGCCACGGCGGGGCTCTAGGGGCTTAGGGAAGACTCGGGCACGTTCAAGGCGACATGGCAAACTCGACTATGGGCACAACGCCGACGTGGGGGCACCAGAGGGCATAGAACACGGAGGGGTGGCCCAATGGCGGCACGGACATACTCCGACGAGCAATCACGCGAAGACCAGGGCAATAAACAAAGAAATAAGGATGCAGGGAGGTTGCTCACCTCAAGAGGAAACACTGGAGCACCGGGGCAACGACGGGGATGCAGGGACGCCTCGGGTCGACGGTGGCAGAGCTCCGACTCCACGGGGAGAACTCTAGTGAGCGCGGACCGGGTGAACTAGAGGGGTTAGGGCGAACCGAGGGGTGTCCCGGGCTGCTTACGATGAGGTAGAACTCACAGAGGCAATGGGGACGGCGAGGGCTCGACGGCAAACGTAGAACGGGCGCGAGACCACGGCGAGCGGTGGTGGAACTCCCTGGGCGCGCGCAGAGCGAGAGAGAGGGGGCGAGAGTGTTCGGCTGGGGGCGCAACTGAGCGAGGGGGGGGGGGTGAGTGAGTGGACGTGGGCTCTAAAAGGAGGTCGGATGCGTGCGAAGGTGACCGAGAAATGCGCGACGTAGGCGCATCAATGGCGGGGTGCGCGGGTGGGAGGTTAGGGACGAGGGGTGTGGTTGACAGGCGGGGTCCGCGGGCACCGAGGGCGCACTAGCAACGGCTGGTCCACTATTGATGGGGAGGTCCCACAAGACAGCGAGAGAAAGAACACGTGTGCGGATGAGTTTGGCGCCGACAGGCCTGGCCCACCGGGCAGCAGGAGGGAGAGAGAGCGCGCGTGCGCGGACACGGGCGGTCGTTGGCAGGTGGGGTCCACCTGTCAAGCGACACGGGCGCGCGCGGCCTGGTTGGACCGAGCTGGGCTAAATTGACCTTTTCTTTTTCTCTGCAATTTCTAATGCTTTTCTATTTTATTTTTCCTAGGTTTTCAATTCAAATTCAAACCATGTTTCAAATTCAAACTATATTAAACATGTGCAACAATTCAAAGAATATTTTAAGCTCAGCATGATGCAACATTCCATGACTCATATTGTTTTGACAAAATAAATAATTAATCCATCACCTAAGAGCATCTCCAACAACGTGACCTATAAAAATACCCTATAATTTGAAAATAAGTATATTTTATAGAATTTAGGGCACCAATAAAACACTCCGCTCCAACAGTAAAGCCCCAAATCTAGATTATAGGGCAGTCTACTACGGTGTAGTATATTTGAGTCACTTGAGAGGGTGCCCTATAATTTTTTGACAATTTTTTTGAAATAGGGCACTGTTGGAGTAGTTTTTCCTGTGTAAAGCCCTATATTTCAATTTGAGGCACTAATTTGAGGTATTGTTGGAGATGCTCTAATTAACTCAATTTTAGCTAAAAGAAAAAGAGAGAGAGAGAGTCTAGAGGGAGATACAAGAGTAACACCTGAATTTGGTAGATAATTAGAAAGAAAATTTATACCCCCAAATTCAGGGTGTTACAGACCTATCCCCTTTAAAAAGAATTTCGCCCTCGAGATTTAGGGTTGGTTAGCAAAGAGTTTAGGGTACTTGGCTTTCAAATCATATTCCCTTTCCTAGGTTGCTTCTTCTTCTGAGTGATGGCCCTATTTGACTATGCACATCCTGATGGTACTTCTCCGAGTGACCCGATCTGCTATCTCTAGAATCTAAGTTGGCTTCTCAATGTATGTCAGGTCTTCTTGAACTTCAAGGTCCTCTATTGGCAACTGCTCTTCTAGCACTCTCAAGCATTTCTTCAGCTGAGACACATGGAACACGTCATGCACGACTAACAGATTTTCTAGTAAGCTGAGTTGATATGCCACTTCTCCACGTCTTGCTTGAATCTGATACGGTCCGATGTATCGTGGTGCTAGCTTGCCTTTGACTCTGAACCTTTTGATTCCTCTGATCGGTGACACCTTTAGGTAGACATAATCTCCCACTTCAAAACTCAGTTCTCTTCTTCGGGTGTCAGCACAGCTTCGCTGCCTGGACTGCGCTGTCTTCAGATTCTCTCGAACCATTTTGATGTTCTCTTCAGCCTCAAGCAAAATATCTGGACCAAACACCTGCCTTTTGTCGGGTTCATCCCAATGCAACAAAGTTCTGCAATTCCTCCCATAGATTGCTTGAAATGGTGACATCTTCATACTCGCCTGATAGCTGTTGTTGTAGGAGAATTCTGCATATGGTAGCCTCTTGTCCCAACCTAGCTTGTCTTGCAAAGCACAAGCTCTCAACATGTCTTCAAGAATCTGGTTGGTTCTCTCTGTCTGACCATCTGTCTGCGAGTGATAAGCTGAACTGAACTTCAAATGTGTGCCCAAAGCCTCATGTAGTTGCTGCCAGAAATGAGAAGTGAACTAGGTGCCTCTGTATGATACTATCTTCTTTGGAACGACATGCAAGCACACAATCCGAGACATGTATAATTCTGCCAACACTGCACTATTATAGGTGGTCTTGACTAGTATGAAATGGGTTGCCTTTGTTAAACGGTCCACTACTACCCAGATGGAGTCGTAACCAGCACGAGTGCGGGGTAGACCAACTATAAAGTCCATCCCAATCTCATCCCATTTCCAATGAGGAATCTGCAATAGCTACAACAAACCTACGGGCCTCTGATGTTCTGCCTTGATCATTTGACAATTGTCGCATTTGGCAACGTACTCTGCTATCTCCCTTTTCATACCGTACCACTAGAATCTTTTCTTCAGGTCTTGGTACATCTTCTCACTACCAGGGTGTATAGAATATGCTGTCTCATGAGCTTTCTTGAGAATCAGTTCCCGGATCGATTTGATGTCGGGAACACACAATCTATCATTGAACCATACCACTCCTTCCGCGTCTTCATGGAAATCTGGGTCTTCCCCATCTATGATCAGCTGTCGGATCTCATTGATCTTCTCATCGTCTTTTTGACCCTTCCTGATATCTTGCTCTAGAGTGGGTTCCAGCTCGACTGTCACTCCTTAAGTGTTGTTCAGAAATCCGAGACTCAGCCTGTCGAATTTCTTTGCTAGCTCATACGACATTGGGTCAGCAGCCAACACATTGACTTGACTTTTTCTGCTCAAAGCATCTGCAACCACATTTGCTTTGCCTGGGTGATAATGTATCTCCAACTCATAATCTTTGATCAACTCTAGCCATCTTCGCTGCGTCATGTTCAATTCTGACTGAGTGAATATGTACTTGAGACTCTTGTGGTCCGTGTAGATATCACACTTTTGCCCATACAAATAATGCCTCTAGGTCTTCAGTGCATGAACCACTGTTGCTAACTCCAAATCATGAGTAGGGTAATTCTTCTCATGAATCTTCAACTGGCGGGATGAGTATGCCACTACTTTCCCTTCCTGCATCAACACACATCCCAGTCCGATGTACGAAGCATCACAATATACTGAGAATGGCTTGTAAACATCTGGCAGGATCAATATCGGTGATGTTGTCAACTTCTTCTTCAACATCTAAAAGGACTCTTGGCAAGCTGGGGTCCACTTGAACTCAACCTTCTTTCCAGCAAAGCTATCATTGGCCTGGCAATCTTAGAGAAACCCTCGATGAAACACCGATAGTAATTGTTGGGGGCCTTCGGCTTCCGAAGGTCCTCAAAAACATGATTTGACAATATTTTCCGAGTGAAACATGTGAACAGGTATCTTCGGAGTCAGGTTGCGGGTGTACAAGAGCATGGTTAAGACGAAGCTTGACTGGGGTGGAAAGCGATCACGACGAAGGATAAGATGATCATGAAGCTATGTGCAGAAAAGCTTCGGCATGACAGCAGAAAAGAGGAACCGACTTAAGGATGAAAAGTCAAATTAAACCTCGAAGGATTGTTATAAAGTTATTGTCAAAAGTAAAGGGCATCAATGTAATTTTACACGGGCTGCGTCCCGTGCCTATAAATAGATGAACAGTACTCCCGTACTGTTCACGCTGACCTGGCATACGCTTTTTCGCATCACGACTGTACCTGTACTTTCCATCAATCTGAAGGTACATTTGTAATTTGTTTTTATGAATTTAGTAATAAAAATAAGTTGATGATAATACTCGTATCATTACTCGTGTTTTATGTATGTGTGCTCCTTTTTACCATCTATCAGTCTTACGAAGGTCTTTTCCTTTGTAACCTTCGTCCAAGGTTCATTTTATCCGAAGGGACATAATGTTTTTAAGGACGAAGGAGTTTAACATTTAACACTTTTTATGTTGCCTTGTTCTTAATTCTTAGCATTTGAGAACAAGTCCCCACAGTAATCGACCATTCCAATGAAACTCTTGATTCCTTAGACATCTTTCAGTGCTTTCCAGTCCAGAATCGCTTATACCTTCTTCGGATCCATAGCTAGTCCATATCGGTTTATAATATGACCCAAGAACAGAACTTCGCTGATCCAGAACTCGCACTTGCTAAGCTTGGCATATAGCTGACAATCTCGTAGCCTCTGTAGTACCTTCCTCAAATGCTCTTCATGCTCCTGTTCATTCTAGGAATATACAAGGATATCATCAATGAACACCACCACAAACTTGTTGAGGTAGTCCATGAACACACTGTTCATCAAGTACATGAAATAAGCTGGCGCATTCGTCAACCCGAACGACATGATTGTGAACTCATATAGTCCATACTTGGTGATAAATGTTGTCTTCGGTATATCCGAAGGTCTGATTCTTAGTTGATGGTAACCTGACCTTAGATCTATCTTTGAGAACACACTGGCTCCTCTCAACTGATCGAATAGATCTTCAATCCTTGGCAGAGGGTACTTGTTCTTGACAGTGACGTCATTCAAAGATCTATAATCAATGCACATCCTTTTTGTACCATCTTTCTTCTCCACAAATAACACTGGGGCT
This sequence comes from Zea luxurians, assembly GCA_029449295.1. Taxonomy (NCBI): domain Eukaryota; kingdom Viridiplantae; phylum Streptophyta; class Magnoliopsida; order Poales; family Poaceae; genus Zea; species Zea luxurians. The sequence continues at coordinate 34,003,330 of JAOPSE010000012.1, read as the reverse complement.
ACCCAAGGCGAGGTACTTGGTCTGATGTAGCCTTTTTCTAACAACTCATCAATCTGCTTCTTGAGTTCCACCAATTATGGTCTGGACACTCGATAAGCTCTCTTGGAAATAGGGACGGTGCCTGGGATAAGCTCTATGGCAAATTCAACTTTCCTTTTAGGTGGCATGTCTGGTAACTCCTTGGGAAACACATCAGGGAATTCCAACACAGTTCTAATATCCTCAATCAGGTTGGCCTCCTTGTCATCTACCGACAAATAGTGACAGGCTCCTTCTTCTAGTTCAGGCAAGTACAGTTCAGTTACTACTTCCTTTCCGGATGGGGACACCAACTTGACTGTCCTCTTATCACAACTGATGGTGGCTTTGTTTCTGTGTAGCCAATTCATCCCTAGGATGACATCTAACCCTTGAGTATCCATTACTACTAGGTTAGCAGGGAAGTCTATCCCCTTATTTCAATCCTTAGATTTGGACACATCCTATCGGACTAAACTCTTCCACCAACTAAATTAACTCTTAAAGGTGGAATCATTGGTTCTATGGGGATGTTATGTGCTTCTACCCATGATGTAGAAACGAAAGAATGTGTGGCACTAGTATCAAATAATACTTTTGCTTGATGGGATTCGACTGGAAACATACCTACTGCCACGTCCTGAGCATCCTGGATTGCTTCGACCTCCAGGTGGTTCACCTTTCCACGGTTGTAAGCCTGACCACGGCCTCCTGGTGCTTGCTATGGTTCTCCTTGTCTTGCTGAAGGGTTGACTGCTGGCGACTGCTGAGTTGCCTTCTTTGGGAAATGGTTCGCCCAGTGGCCTTGTTCCCCACAATGGAAACATGCGCGGCCTCCTCCTTACGCTAAAGCTGCTGGGTTGTTCTGGTTGGTTGCTGGGGCAGGAAGGCGAGGTGCCTAGTTGTTCTGTCGCTGATATAGATTTCCTCCCTACTAGTTGTTCTAATGGTACTGCTATTGCTACTGCTGAGGAAACTGCCTCTGGTATTGATGCTGCTGGTTCTGGGACTGATGCTGGTGCTAGTGCTGGTGACCTTGCTTGAATTACTGAGGTGAGTTGCCTGAGTAGCGGGGATGAATGCTACTCTCAGCCTATGATCCACCAATCTTGTGTTTCCTATCTTCTATCTCCCAACGCTTCCTTTCAGTCATTATTGCTCTGTTGATCAAATGCTGGAAGGTGGGGAAAGTGTGGTTCATCAGCTAGTAGTGAAGGGGGCCAACTAATCCTCTCAGAAAATGGTACTGCCTCTTAGAATCCGTGTTGACATCTTCTGGTGCATAACGTGACAGCTGCAGAAACTTTTCCCTGTACTCACTGACAGACAGGGGGCCTTGTTTCAAAGCTAGAAACTCCTCCTTCCTTACTATCATCAGTCTTTCAGGCACATGGTAATGACGGAAGTTGTCCCTGAACTCCTCCTGGGTGATGGCTTTAGGGTCGGCATGGGTGGCGAGGTAAGACTCCCACCAGGACTGTGCTGCTCCCCTTAGCAGACGGGAACCATACAGAACCTTCTCGTGATCGTTGCACTGAACAGTGTGCAACTCATGCTCCATGATACGTAGCTAATCTTCAGCGTCCATGGGATCAGCAGAATGGGCTAGGACAGGGGGATGGCCCCTCATGAATTCTGCCCGCTTGTCTCTGGGCACCTGCGGCATCTGAACTTGCACTTGGAGTTGAGGTGGGGGTGGTTGCTGCTGCACCTGCTGTATTGCTGCTAAGGTCTGACCAATTGCTTGGACTGCTTGGGTCTACATCAGCAACATCTGCTCAATGGTCATTGGGGGTGGCGGTGGCAACTGCTGCTGAGCTGCCTCCTCCTAGGGTGCATGCTGCTCATGCTGAGCAAGCCTTGCACCTCTGCGCCTATTCTCAGACATCTGTAGGAAGCACACACACACACACACCAGATCTGACTCTACAATCTTTCAACATAAGAAAAGATATATGGAAATCTTCATAACACTGAACAATTGATCATCTTCACTATCTCTCAACACAACTTCTCAAATAAAGAGGAAAGTGGAAATAAAGGGATTACCCAACTAAATAACTGACTTTATTAATAACTACACCAAGTGGCAGGGAATACCCACACCCTGGTGACAATCATTACAAAGATCCAACTTCATTACAAGTTCATCATGATAAGCATCAAAACATATGATAAGCAAACTAACTCTAACTAAGACTGACTAAGACTAAGACACTGAGTTAATCATCATTACAGACTTCGACTCCGTTGACCTATGGACCCAAATCTATCTAGGTCCTGCAGTTAGGGGCACCGTAATCAAAGTGACCATAGGGCGGCGAACGGTAAGGGTGCTGAATCTCGACAGGGGCGGGAGAACCACCATCCAGATAGTGGCGCGCTGTGCGCTCAGCACGCAATTCCGCAACCTCTACCCGAACCTTGCCCAACTCGTCAAGGGTGTGGTCCAGCTCGGTGTTGAGCACGATGACCAAGTTGACCATGCTGTTCAGCCTAGGATTGCCCTCACCAACAGGCGAGACAATCACACCTCCAGCACTACCGGTCGAACGACGAGGGTAGTACTTCAGGTCAAGGCCATCAGCTACCTCGTTGAACAACGAGCAATACTGCAAAAGTGCACGTCGTGCAGCATCTTGCATGGCTGCCTCGATAGTGTCCCTCTTAGTAATAGAATAATGCTCTGAGAAGGCCTCTGCACCCCAGAGATCATTGTCCGAACAGCTTACCAAGCAAGTAGCCTCCCACTGGTCCAGATATAACCCGCGATGATGCTGGTAGACTACACAACGGTACTTGATAGACCAAGTGTGTCGGTCCAAGGCCCGATGAAGCAAGGTGTCAAGAGCGTCGTGGAAGTGACACCCACGAGCGGCATCGCGAGTGATTGGTCTAGCGATTCATCCCTCCGGCTCCTACTCCTTCGAGAGCTCTGTGTTGTGGTTCGAACTGCCACCTGCGTCGTCGTCATCTCCGTCAGTGTCTCCTCCAGCAGCCGAGGTGCCCTGTGGTGGTGCAGGGGGCATCTCTAGCTAAGGTGTAGGGGAAGGCTATCTCCCAAACTCCACCTCCTGCTAAAGGCGAGAGGAAGAGTCATGCTGCTCCTTCTCCTAGCGTTGGCGCTCCTGCTCCTCATGCAGGCAACAAAGCAGTCTCTCCAGGTGGCTAGACTGACCTGTCACCATGCGGCGCAGTGGGCGCTCCGCTAGGCGAGAGGGCAAAAAGGGGATCACTGACTTACGTGTAGTGCATCTAACACGAGCCATCTACAAAAGACATCATAAGCACAAGAGTGAGAGTACAACTATAAGACCAGCAAATAAACAGAAAGAAAAGTAAGAAAATTTTTTTGTAGGATGAGTAATAACATAGAATTGGTCAAAATGACTAACTTTTGAAATGACACTAAAGGTCAAGGTAAGGGTAGAGGTCTATAGTGCTTAGGCGACCATTCTAGTCCAGGTTAGCGGTCCTACAGTCAGCAAGGCTCTGATACCACTTATGTCACACCCGATTTTGGAAGGTAAACCGAATGGGAACCATGTACACGCCAGAATCAGAAACTCACGTACACAATGATTACATAATTGGACATCATCACAAATTGCTCAAAGTAAATAGCGGAAAGGTACTTTATTACATCAAGATATCCAAGACATCCACAGAGTCTAATACATAGTCATTAGCATTAATATCATCAAAGTGCGGAAATACATAACGTAGTAGATAAGGCCTACACAGGCAGTTGACTAGGGGTTTGCCACTAAGATAACTAGAACTCGTCATAGTACTGAAACTCCTCAAAGTCTTCCATGTTGCCAGCATCTCCTCCTGAGCACTGAGTACAGTGGGGACAACCTGGGTGGGGTGGTTTGTAAAGCAAGGGTGAGTACACATCAACGTACTCAGCAAATGTCCCGTTTGGCTAAAGTGGGCTAGTTGTATGTGAAGTTAAGGTTAAGTAGTTGCTTTTAGTTGGTCAAGTATTTATTACTATTAGTAGAGCCAAGTTTTAGTAATAAACCCAGTTATTACCCAAATGTACTCCCTCCAAGAGGAAATACTAGAGATCGTAATTATACCATCATCATTAATCATCATCATAAAAGTAACCAAGTTCTTCTAATCAAAGAGGATCCCAAGGCCGTTCTTAACCATGAGCACGACTGATATATCAGTTTCTAACAGTCTACAAAGGTTGCACACCTTACCCACAAGTCATGATTCCTATTCTGCCCGAAAAGAGCCAATCTCCATTGACCACTACATAGGTGGCCTGGCAGGGTTTCACTATGTAGCCTTTACAAAGATTCCCCAGAGGTCATAGCCGCCTGTTAGGTTTCTCCAGTTTGATAAACACAGTACCTCTCCCCAAAGGAAGGGTGACTAACAAAACCAAATCAAAGAACCTCTACAACTAGCCTCGGTAGAGCAAGTACTGTGCCCGGACCCCATTGACAGCCCTACGACGAAGCCAACTACACCTCTGGTTCGTCTAATTAATCAGCTAAAGGCGTCCCATTCCACCCTCATGGTTGCACTGTTATCCCAGGTTGTCACTTCCCAAACAGATCCTTACAGAGTGGTACTCAGGAAAATGGATTGAGTCCCCTAAAGTATCACAAGATCATCATCGGGATAACATCATCGTATCATAAGTATTCACATCATGTTCATTGATTAAAGTAAAGTAATAGCATAAAGCTAACCGTAATAACCCAAAAGGTAAACAAGGATAAGGTAAATACAGACTAGTCAATCCTTAGGTCTCAATAATGTAATACGAGACAATGAATTATAAAGTATGTAGGACATAATAGGTCAAAGGACACTTGCCTTCACTAGGTTACTGCTCAGGAAGATCTTCGGCAACACACTCAGGAACCATGGGCTGCTCGTTGTCTAAATAAAGCGATCATACATTCAATACATTTGGAAAGAGACAAATGAATAGTATACCAAACATTTGCAGTCAGGTATACACTAGTTTGGTAAGACATTATAAAACAAAAGATAAACCTAAATGCTAGGGATTAGTACACTTGAAGATTAGTGATTCCCTAAACATTATGGATTACATAGTTTAGTTCTACTAATTTTAGTGAGAAACAAAATTATAACATGGATAACTTCATACATGACATAATATTAATCTCACAAAATTAAACACCTAGGTATCATTAGGGTTTTCCTTTTTATTTTCTTATTTCATAATTTAATTATTAAATTAATTATTACATACACTAACCTATAGCTTAGACATGAAATTAAATTGCACAGATTATGGATGAACATAATTTATTTGAACAGAGAATATTCCTATAAACATTTTGCAATTTGAACCACTAAATTTGGAGTTCATATGAAAAAGATATGAAATAAACAAGTTTTGAAGTTTTAAATACAAAACTAAGTCCAATTCTCTGATTATTTAAAAGGTCAGGGGTCTTTTTATAAGAGTTCAGGGGCCTGCATGCAAAACCTAAGGACAACGGGTTGATTCCCAAAAAACCGAGGGGTTCTTTAGCAATTTTACCACGAGAAGGGTTATTAGGCCTGCTTAGCCGTTAGATCTTAAATCAACAGCTGAGATCAGATCCCGCGGACGAGCGCGCGCGCGGATGCGCGGCGACCGCTGACTGGTGGGCTCGGGGTGTCAGCAACCCGAGGTAGGGCTGACAGGCCAGGCTCAGCGATAGAGCACATGTGAGGGGAGAGGGTCTGAGCGGCTAGATTTGCATCAGACAGTTCAGATTAGATTAGTTCTAATTAGATCCAGACCGCCAGATCTCGGATGGACGTCCGAGATCCAACGACCAATGACCGGTCTTGGGTGCGGTGGCGCCGCTCGACCTTGCGGCGAGGTCTCGCCGGAGTGGAGGGGGACGACCACAGCGGGGCTCTACGGGCTTGGGGAAAGACTCGGCGCGTTTAGGGCGACATGGCGAACTCGACCATGAACACAACGCCGGCGCGAGGGCACCAGAGGGCGCCGAACATGGCGGGGTGGCCCAACGGCGGCGCGTACCTACTCCGATGAGCAATCGCGTGAAGACCAGGGCAATAAACAGAGAAATAGGGGCGCAGCGAGGTTTCTCACCTCGAGAGGAAACACTAGAGCACCGGAGCAACGGCGGGGACGCAGGGACGCCTCGGGTCAACAGTGGCGGAGCTCCGACTGCACGGGGAGACCTTCGGTGAGCGCGAACCGGGCGAACCAGAGGGGTTGGGGCGAACCGAGGGGTGTCCTAAGCTGCTGACGATGAGGCAGAACTCACCGAGGCAATGGGCGCGGCGAGGGCTCGACGACAACTATAGAACATGTGGCGGAACCGCCCGAATTATTCCAACTTAAGTGTCTAAGTCCCGCCTTAGAGGCTAGACCACACTTAAATAGGAATAAAACGTCAGTCCCTCGGATCTAGTCCGATAAAGCCACTTAACCAGGATCGAATACCACTAACTCACACGAAGGTGAGGCACAGAGAAATACAATAAAACATAATACCATAAATTTAATAAGTATCAATAGTGATTACATTATCGGAGTTTCAGAAATAATAACCATAAATTTTAATGCAGCGGAAATAACTAACGGAGAAAACCGAGTAACATGGCGAAGCCTGGCCACGCTACTCCTCCTGGTCCTCTCCTGCGGAAGCAATAACCCACTTGACCGTCTATCCCGGTGGCAGGGATGGAGGCCAAGTCACACCATCAACCACAACAAGGAGGTACCTGCAAAAATTATGCCACAAGCAAGGCTGAGTATACTAATACTCAGCTAGACTTACCCGGTGTGAGGAGTCTATACTCCTCTACCTCTAGACATGCAGCTGTTTGGCTGTGGGGTTTGGTTGCCAAAAGCACTAGCTGAGTTTCTAAATCAAGTTTTTAACTTTGTCAAATTTAAGTGTGACTCTCTTAAGGCTAAATGTGTACTATCTACTCATACATGGTAGCAAGCATTTTTATCAATCAACATCTTGTATCAACTCATCATATTTCCACTTGTTACTCAATGTAGCAGCATGGATCAAGCAGTCTCATTAGCTGCGAGAAGCAGACGATTCGAATCGAGTTTTTAAACCTTGCAAGGTAAACCTAAACACACGACGTGGCGAGGCACTCCGTCCCCACACACATCAACCGTCCCCATCGATTCCCTGGCAACAGATCAGGTCTCACCGCCTTGGCGTACAATGCCTCACTGACCCCGACTGGCCGTCGTGCAGTGACCGCACTTGTACCCACCATAACCGGAATGGGAGACCTCGTCTCAGGTCGCGTGAGGGGGTATGTCTGCGGGCAGGTTCACTCAGGTACTAGGCTTACCGATTTACCATATTTCTCGGCATATGTTTAGTACGTTCAAACGCTTGACTCACGGTACCACACCATAATCCTTATTCAAATTTTTATCCCGTAGACAACCAATCCCCATGGATTGTTGCCCACAAACCAACATTATTATGATAAGAAAGTGGATACAGCCAATTCCTGACCTCGCGCGAGTGCTAGAAAAATCACTCGACTTCTACCGAGATCCCTAATTAGTAAAGCAGCTACTCGACTTAGCATATTAGTATTCATCTCAAAAGGAATCCTGAGTTCATGCAACTAAGGTTCCAAACAACTCCTACACTTAAGTGCACAGTACAAACCTACAAACATTAAGTGTAGTAAAATAACATATATAAACGGTTATGCATAAAACCGGGGCTTGCCTTTAATTTGACACTTAGATAGTGTTTGCTGTGGGAGGTACTCGCTTGGCGAGCATCTACTGGTCATGTCCATCATTCTTCAGGTCGTCCACCAACTGTATCTTGTGGTTGGCACCACATCAGTTGCTCGATCATCATCTCTCGGTCCTATATGAGATGCAAGGTGCATATGTATGAATATAATGAAAGTAGCATAAAAGTAGCTCAAGATATACAAGGACACCGTGGCGAACTAAACACCAAGTAGTAAGACACCGCAACGACTATACGCAAGCGCTAGCTATTCGTACGTTATCGGCGTTCATCATTAACATCATTAACAAGACGACCATATTTTATTTATTTACGTAACACAAATACGATATCACAAGTACACGCATTTACCACGCTCACTTTAATTGCCCATTAGTTACCTAGCCTTATATTAGTTAAGTCTATAAGTTAGCTATGGCTTTTCCTTAGTTCTTCTATTTATCACACAAAAGCACCATCGACCACACAAGTTCAATAGAGGACATAGTCATCAATAACTACGGAACTCCTATATCGCAATCACTAGAGAAAGGAACATATAAAACAAGACACACATATCACCTCTAGCTTAATCATGGCAAGTCTACATTACTTAAGAGCAAACCAAACATCTTTAGCGACAAGGGTGAACTAAACAATCAAAAGCGCACTAGCAGAATTTTTTGGACAGCAATACAGCAGTCACTTGTTTCAGTCATAACTTTTCAAATATTAATCCAAAACTAGCAAACTAGGACTTTCTGGAAAGCTTAAAAAGTGAACTACAACTTTGGTATTTTCATCACAACATGATTCAACACTTAGCAAGGTCAAAACGTGCTAATACACAGCGCTGTCCAGATTTGGACAGATTCAGGCTAGCGACTTCAAAAATTCGCAACTGAAGATTCAGACATCCAAACAAAGTGATCCTAGACTTTCTGGAAAGGTAATAAAATTGTCTACATATAATTTATAAACATCTCAAGGTGATTCAATATTTAACTAAGGGTAAACATCACTAAAAGACTTTGCTGTCCAGAACTGGACAGATTTAGTCTTCCTAATTGAAACATTCATAACTTAAGCTTCAGACCACCAAAAATAGTGATCCAAGACTTTTTGGAAAGCTTGGCAAATTAACTACATAACTTTTATAATCACCAAGAATTGATTCTCTATTGAACTGAATCAAACAATCCAGTTTTCGAAATCTGTTCTGTCAGTGGACAGAACACAGCAACCAAGTTGTAAAATTCATAACTCTTAAACCGTCAGGCCTTTAGTTATGAAATTTTAACACAAGCAAGATCAGAAAAGCCTCTACAACTTTCTTATAATCGACAAGGACTGATTATAACCTTAACTTAAGCAAACAATACAGTTTCTGAAATCTGTACAGAATCTGGACAGATTCAGTTACTGAATTTGTAAAAATCATAACTCCTAAACGATCAGACTTATGCCTGTCAAATTTTAACACCAGCAAGATAATAAAGTTATCTACCACTTTTCTATAGCACATATCTACAGAAAATACAATTTTGTTCATCAAACATACCACACTAGCAATTCACTGCGTGCAGTCCAAAACAGCAATTACTAAATTTCAGCTTCTATATAATTCAAGAATTGCCGCGTTCTAGAGACTTGAATTATTCTAACACTTTACCCTTTGTTAGAGTTAAATTAATCAAATGAGGACTAACAAGTAGGCTTACTAATTTCTTATCCGTGTCATTTCGTATTACTAGCTTAATCATACTACGCATATAAGTATATTACGCCTTCTTCGCCCGAACGACAATCCTCAAGCCCAACACTCATCACACATATATAATGCACTTAGATCACAATCCCAGTACCACTAAATCATATGATGCGCCTATTTCATTTTTTTTATATACATCCAATTAGCATATGCGATGGGTATCACGGCGAAGGCATAACACATTTAGACTCGACTCATAACCGGGGGGGAACTACTTGGTCACGTCACCACTTCATTACCCAAACCGAAACAAATTTCCTAGCCACATCCACCAAACTTCTAATTGAGTAAAACCTACACCTCCTTGTCATGAATACAACCATACACTAGGTGCGACGTGAAAATTTAATGAACGCCTAATGGGTATTGACTCACTTATAAACATAGGGAAGCGATGACTACTTTGGCATGTCACCACCTCACCTCACACGCAAAATCATTCTTAATTGGACTGACCAATTTGAAAGACTGTCCTTCCAATTATTAACATATACCACCTTTCTAGGTTATTTGCATGACAACATAGCATAGGTTAAATCTATTTATCTCGGAGGGCTCTAACACAGTTCACACATAACTCACCATTTAGGCCCTACTAATAATTCGTTGCGAACGACACATATTAAATCTATGGGCTAACTCAATAGGAACACAACATATGACATTCACGTTTTTAGTTTTATCGCATAACAACGCTTAATCTAATACATCATGGACACTGACGATGCTTACCATAATTCCACGTGGCTAACACAACCGATTACGACCTACCACCAAACATTTCAACCATAGAGGCGATCATCTCCCTACCGTTCTACACCAAATCATCGTCGCCAATTATTATGTGCATAGCATCTAGTTAACCATATTCGACAAATACAGTCTTCTAGCACCCTTCACACGATTATATAATAGCGACCTAAGCGTCATGTCACAATACATACATCTTTTCTCGTCGCGAGTATAACCATATTACGGCATATACCCGCGCACCTCAAATAAATATCTCACGCCACCACTACTATATCACACCACGACACACACACACCTACGTGCACTAATTAAATCCTCGCATCCCTTGTATTACCAGACTTACTTATCACATAAAACAAGAACGACACATTTGTTTACCAAAACGTGAAAGCGACCTTGCCACTGCATATAACCAAAACATTTTATACCCACATATAGTCAAACACCAATGTACATCACATCGACTAAAATATAATTGTACAACTACAAATCGCACATTCGCACACATCAAACAACACATCGCATATATTCCCATCGAAATATAAAAACATTCGAGTTCTTCTCTACTTCTTTTTCTTCTTCATACGCGTCCATTCATACAAATATATTTTCACACACATATAAACACGAGGCACATCATCAACCGAGTACGTAAATAAAACAAATCGTGAATCACTCAAGGCGAACAACCTGGCCGAAATCTGATTGGAGTTGCGCATGCATGTCATCAGTTTGGGCTCTTTGCCGACGAGCGATGCGCGTGGCGTGACGTCGACAAGGGGCGAGGTTGATGTTCGCTGCACAGGTTGACGACTAGCGGAGCTCGGCGCCGACGTGCTGGGAAACGATGGCATCCGGGGCCGCGCAAATCGATGGGGATTGCTGCATTTTTGGAGCAGGGAGCAGGGGAAACAGGGAGCTCGGCTGGGGAGATTTTCCGGGCGCCCTGGCTGGGAGCAGGGGAAACCAGCCTGCTGCTCGCCATGGAGAGAGGGGGCGCTTGGGAAGCTGCAGGGGGCCGACGGCCATGGAGGAGCCTGACGGCGCTGGGGAAGACGAGCATCCGGAGCAAGCAGGGGCGAGCTCAAGGTGCTCCGGCCTGGGCGTCCATGGCTGGCCGAGGGGAGGCTTCGACCAAGGGAACAGCAGGCGACCATGGGAGGAAGGGAGCTCGAGCGCCGGCCATGGAAGGGAGCTCGGCGGCCGTGGAGCTTCTGCTGGCGACCCTGCGCAAGGGAAACCAGGGGGAAGGGGGCGCACCTGTGGGGGCCCTGCTCGCCCTGGGAGAGAGGACGCAGGGAGGTGGGTGCCATTAGAGGAGCTCGGCCAGCTGGGCACCATGGAAGGAGCACGGCTCCCTGCTGTTGCTGCCGTGGGAGAAGAGAAGAAGACAGGGAGGAGAATAGCTATGGCGGCTGGGAGAAGATGAGGGATGGGAGTGAAAAAATGCCAAGTGAGCACCCCATTTATAGAAGATGGCTAGGGTTAGGGTTTTCCTTAGTGGGCCTAATGGGCTGGGTTTTAAATGGGCTTGGCCCAAAACGTGTAATTCGGGCTGCGCTAAATATTTTCCGGAAAAATTCTCGTGCGGATTTCGTCGGTACGCAAAACAGAGTGAACGAGAGTTCGGACGATCGGGCAAATGAGCGATTAATTTCAGCCGAGTGTCTGATTTGGATTCTCTCGAAAATAATTTCCCTATGCGTGATTCGAAAATAAAATGCCTCGGGATACGACCAGCTTTCGGATTTTTAGCCGGAGAAATCGGATCGTGACATTTTAAAATCACAGTCGATATAGGGTTTTGAATTCGGTTCGGGCATGAGATATTTGGCCGAGTCAGATAAATTTGATTAGAGACGACATATTGAGCATTCCGTTTGAGAGTACGAAGTCGGATTAATTTTCGGACATAGATCAAATCTTCGAGAAATTGGATTTGGACACAGCTCGACTAGCAACTGTCGAGTGCTTGATTAAATGAGCTTTAAATGGGATTATAAATCGGGAATGATTAACGAGTTGGCATTTGTTAAAAGTTTTAACACGCTCCAAAATTGGTTGTTTCTCGCGATCGATTATCTCTGAATTCGGTGAACTTCCGAGAGAAGGCCTGATAAACAGAGATAGGCACGATCGAGAAATAGAAATTTTTACTGAGCATCCGAGATTAGGAGAAATCTCCCGACATAACGCGGAATAGACACCTGGGGTGTCACAGAACAGGCGTGAGACCACGACGAACGGCGGCGGAACTCCTTGGGCACGCAGAGTGAGAGAGAGGGGGCGAGAGGTGTTCGGCTGGGGGTGCAACTGAGCGAGCGGGGGGGGGGGGGGTGAGTGATTGGGCGTGGGCTCTAAAAGGAGGTCGGATGTGTGCGGAGGTGGCCAGGAAACACGAAACACGGGCGCGTCCATGGGTGGGTGCGTGGGCAGGAGGTTAGGGACGAGGGGTGTGGCTGATAGGCGGGGTCCGCGGGCCAGCGAGGGCGCACAACAACAGACGGTCCACTACTGACGGGGAGGTCCCACGGGATAGCGAGAGAAAGAACACACGTGCAGATGAGTTTGGTGCCGACAGGCTTGGCCCATCGGGCAGCGGGAGGGAGAGAGGGAGAGAGAGAGCGCGCATGCGCGAATGCGGGCGGTCGCTGGCAGGTGGGGTCCATCTGTCAGGCGACATGGGCACGCGTGCGGCATGGCTGGGCTGAGCTGGGCTAAATTGGCCTTTCCTTTTTCTTAGAATTTCTAATGCTTTTCTATTTTATTTTCCCTAGGGTTTTCAATTCAAATTCAAACTAAATCAAACATGTGCAACAACTCAAAGAATATTTTAAGCTCAACATGATGCAACATTTCATGACCCATATTGTTTTGACAAAATAAATAATTAGTTACCACCTAATTAACTCAATTCTAGCTAAAAGAAAACGAGAGAGAGAGTCTACAGAGAGATACAAGAGCAACACCTGAATTTGGTAGATAATTAGAAAGAAATTTTATACCCCCAAATTCAGGGTGTTACAAAGAGCAACCGCTATCATCATTTCACTTTCGAAAATAAAGACTTCGAATGCAGCCAAGCTAGAGTTTCAATGCACTAAAAATATTGTAGAATACGAAGCTATACTCCCTGGTCTGAGGAAGCTTAAGGACATGGGTGTCAAAAGGGCAGTCCTCAAGTCTGATTCCAAGGAATCACAAACCACGTTTACAAAAGTAGCAAGGCTAGAAACCCAACACTAGAAAAATATCATGATACAGTCCAAAGGATGGAAGGATCTTTCGAAGGGTTTTCTATAAAAAGTATACCAAGAGCAGGTAATGAACATGCTGACTTGTTAGCCAAGTCGGTGGATCAGGGCCTCCCCTTACCCCCAAAGGCGTTCCTTGTATCTGTGAAGGCACCTTTGATAGAACTGATGGAAAGAGCTATGCTAACAATTTCTGTCACACATAGTGAAGACTAGAGAATAGAAATCATATATTTTCTCTAAGGAAACTACCCCACTTATGATGAAGCTTATGTCAAAAGAATGCAAGCAAGGACAAGATCATACAAGATTATAGAAGAGGAGATGTTTAAAGAGGGTGTCTACTCACCACTTCTCAAGTGTCTCTCGAGAGCCGAAGGTCTAAAATTGATGAAAGACATTCACTCTAGCATTTGTGGGTCACATATTGGATACATGGCACTCTTAGGCAAAGTGTTTTGCCAAGGGTTTTTTAGATGAAGGCATCCTCAGACATAGCAGAGTTGGTATAGAAATGTGACAATTGCCAAAGGTGCGCAAGCGATCAAAAACAACCTTCATTGCTGACTCAACTGATCCAACCAACATGGCCATTGCAATGATGGGGTATGGATATAATTGTCCCAATGCCAGCAACACAGGGAAACTTGAAATATGTTGTAGTAGCAGTGGAATATTTCTCCAAATGGACTGAAGCTAAAGCCTTTGCCACAATAACTTTGGCTATGATTCAGAAAATCTATTAGAAAAACATTATCTGTCGCTTTAGAGTGCCAAAATCATTGACTATGGACACAAAAACTTGGTTTGATTTTGAAGCATTCAGATCCTTTTGCAATCAAGTGGGTACAAGCATACATTTTGCATCTGTCAGATTCCTAGAGTCTAACGGGCTAGTTGAAAGGGCAAATGGAATCATCTTATTGGGAGTCACAATGTCACTATTTGGATTACCGATGGGAAAGTGGTTGGAGGAATTGATCAAAGTGGTGTGGAACTATAATACTTCAATATCACGGTTCACATGATTTACCCCTTTCAAGCTCTTCTATGGAGACGAAGCGATGTCTCCATGGGAGGCGAAGCTAGGATCATCACGAACTATTGCTACAACCGAAAATGAAGATAATAAAAAAATCTCCAAAGAAATGATAGAAGGGATCAGGTTTGAAGCAATCAAGCACGTTAAAAAATATCAAGCTGAGACAACAAAATGGTGTGATAGAAAAGTAAAATTGAAGAACATAATGCAAGGACTCCTGGTACTCCAAAGGGTGACCAACCCTGATACTGCAGGAAAGCTTCAGACCAAATGGGGAGGTCCTTTTCTAGTTGCATCTTCAATTAGGCCTTGTAAGGAAAATGGACCCCAGACCATTTGGATCAAGAGGTTTTGGTGTTTGATGATCAACATAACCTATGGACTAATGTGTTTGCTAGTGTTTATGTTTATAGTTCACAGGATGCGAAGAGGATTGGACTAAGACGCTGAAGATGCAACACCTCAAAAGAAGACATAAAAAGAGCTTAGAAGTCCAAGACTCAAGAACAAAAGAAGCCTAAAGAAACATCAAAGAAATCCATAAAGAGGGCAGTCAGCCAGCGCACTGGTGGTGCACCAGACAGTGAACAGTACCTTTCTGGTGTGCACCGGACTATCCGGTGGGACTCTTGGACAGTCTGCACAGAGGGGCCCGTAGACAGGCGCCCTCGGGTTGCAGCACGGGACTTTCCAGTGTGCACCAGATAGTCTGGCGATAGTCGGATCCAACGGTCGACTGCTGTAGACTCCAACGGTCGATTGATGTGGCCAGAGTACCAAACAATGAATAGTGCTTGTCTGGTGGGCACCGGACTGTCTAGTGCGCCCGTCGACAGAAAGCTGCTACTTCTGCCCAACGGCTACAATTGTGTGGGGAGGATATAAATACCCCCCAATTGGGCATTTGGAGGTGTGGGAGCCCAAGCAACATACCAAGGCATATTGTAGACATTTCCAAGTGCTCACACTTCCAAGTGCTTAATAGAATCACTCAGTGATTAGCGTATGTGCTTTGTAAAGTGCTTAGGTTAGTTAGACCGCTTATGCGCTTGCTCTAGGTGAATCCTAGTTAGTTGAGCGAGTTTAGAAAAACCACACAACCCCTCGGCTCTTGCGTGAGCCGTTGTAATTGTACCAAGTGGGGCGAGAGTCTTGCGAGACCGTGACAACCGAGTTTGTGTCACGGCCGCCACTATGTACTGGAGGGAACGAGGCCTGCGATGTTTTGGCTGGAAGCTCGATAGTGGAGATTGCGGGGAGCGTCCGAGAGGAGCCAGAAGCGGAGCACCACTTGCGCATGGAGAAGGCTCGCGGCTCTCTATAGAGTTACTCGACCGTGGTGCTTGGCCCTCGCGTGGGCTATCCTTTGCGTAGGGACACCCACGAGGATTAGTCAGAACCTTGCAAGGTTCCAGATACCTCGGTAAAAATATCAGTGTCGTCCACAAGAGTTTGCATTACTACTTTGCTCTTTACCTTCTGCATTTATATTAAGTATTTAAGTTTCAATCTAGTCTTTCTAGTTAGAATATTTAGGATTGGAACTTAGGCTTTGCGGTAGAGATAGCAACACTTAGACAAAATCTTGTTTGCACATTCTAGATTATTTATTTCCATAGGTTTTGCTCTAGGGATTTAATTGTGGCCTAGTTTAGAGAAAGTTTTAGAAGTCCTAATTCACTCCCCTCTTAGGCGTCACTGTTTCCTTCAGGCCTGCCTTGTACAAATAAAAGACAAGGAAGGAAACAAAGTTCCAAGATCCTGGAATGTTGATGAGCTTCATAGATATTATGTATGATGAACATGTACTTTTCTCTTTTTTTGCCTTTGGGGCTTGTGACGGAACCTCCCAAGGTATTAGGCCCACCTACAGTTGTCCTTATCCAATGGACCTCGGACAACCCTGTAGATGCACATAATCACTTGATAAGTTCGGTGACTGTATGCTCATCATTTCGCCCAAGAGCGTTTCACCCGTCACGCAGATATTACATCACATCAGAGGAAAGAATAAGCGGAAGCAAAATAACTTAATTTACATTCATCAAAATATAGAGAGAGTAGCATTATTACAATACCAGGGTATTATGAGTGCATAAAGTATTATTATTATAGACCCGGGAGGCAAAACACCCTCCCACACGAAATTATATTGGTTTCAAAGTGGGAGGCCAACATCCTCTCGTGAGTTCACTGCTGGGGTTCTTCCTTGGGCACCACCTTTGAACAAAAACAACAAAAGTCTGCTGTTTCCTCACCTACAACAACATGGGTTCGAAAAACCTGAGTATGGAGTGTACTTTCGCAAGTCTTACCCGTCAAAAGAAAAGACTCCTAAGGATATGCTGGCTTGAGGGAGTCAAGGTAAGGCTGATCAAGCATCAAGGACTCTGTTTGCAAAAATGCTTACTAATAATGGATCCTTAAAAATCCAGTTTTATTATCAGGTTAGGTAAAGTTACCTGCATCTAGAGTTCTTTCTACCCTAGTTCAAGCACTTGGCCTATACTAGCCGTCTTTTCATCATCCTTTTAGTTCACTAGATTTCTACGTGTAAGTTAGTGACCAAGTCTTCATGTCCGAGAAGTAATGGCGATCCGAATTGATTAATACCCAGCTAGGGATCACCAATCACACGACATATGTAGCACTTAACCCTTGCATATGTCAACTCGCCACCGGGTTTCTTAAGACCAGACCGGGTTCACGCCAACCAAGAGCACAGATACACCACCGTCTAGCCTCTTGCCACGGAGGGTACATGCTACTCTCGCCATGTCTCCACTCCCATTGCATGTTGGCTTTTCTGGTATTAGTCTGCCCGAGGCAAAGCTTACCCATGATGAGGCATGTGACCATTTAAAAGGTCCTCGATCATCAGACCCACATCGGTACAGTCCTTAATCGACTCAGACGGAGACACTACATCGAGACTTCCTTCTCGTGCAAGTCACCCGCCTGGTCTCAACTTTATCATTCTAAAACCCAAAGTTTGGTACCTGGCAGAGGTACATCTTTTCTGATGTTGAACCCATCACGGCCATGATGGATCCACCATCAAGTTTTATTTTTGAAAACATCCCAATCCTCTTGAAGCATCATCATTTGTTTAAAACAAAACATTTGTTTTTCTAAAGCAGGACTGTTGGGGACTTGCTCTCAAATGCTATGAGTTAGGAACAAGGCAACATAGAAAACGTTAAATGTTAAAGCCCTTCATCCTTCGAAGCATTATTTCCCTTAGGATATAATGACTTTTGGACGAAGGTAATGAAGGACATACCTTCATCAACATAACATATAGAGATGAAGAAAGAATCACATAAAACATAAAAGATAATATAAACAGTCATGTATTATTATTATCTCATTTCTATTTTATTACTATGGAAAAATAGAAATGATATCAAATTACAAGTGTACCTTCGACTTGAAAGAAGGTAAAAGTACCAGCGTGGCACAAAGACCAATGCCTAGTCAGCGTGAACAGTACGGGGTTACTGTTCATCTATTTATAGGCACGAGATGCAGCCCATGTGAAATTACACTCATGCCCTTTACATTTACTAATAACTCTATAGTAATCCATCGAGGTCTAAATAGTCTTTTCATCTTTAAGTCGGTTTTCCTTTTCTGCTATCACGCCGAAGCTCTCCTACGCACAGCTTCGGCTTCGCGCTATCCTTCGTACTCCTTCTTGTGCTTCTTCACGCTGTGGTTTCAACTCAAGTCCGAAGGTACCTGTTCATGCATTATACTTCCAGAAACATTATTAAATCATGTTTTTGAGGACCTTTGGAAGCCGAAGGCCCCCAACAGTAGCCCCTCGCAATATTAATTTGTTAGAATGATAAATTTAGATTGCGACAAGGACGAAGGCCCTGAGCCGATGGTCCGAAAAACACCTTCCCTTTGCTAGAATAGCAACAGCCACTGACAAGCGGGCCCTCCAGCATGCAACGTACCAGGCGTATAAATAAGAGCACACCACGAGCTCATTTGGCACGCTTTCTTGCCATCTGCTCTTGCTTACTCAATTTTTAGCTCTTGCACACCAACTCTTGCTTGGCTTTTTTTAAATTTTTAAGCTTCGGCTTTGAGAGCACTTTCTCAGCATTTTCGAAGATGTCTGAAGATAAAAAAGCTGTCGCTGAATCGAAGCTGAGCCTTTCTGAGGAGATGAATCTTGGCTTTATTGAATCAATAGCAAAGACAAATGCAGAGAAGATTACTAGGGAGACTTTGGAGGGTCTATCTGAAGACACTAGTGATAGTGACAACTATGATGTGGAAAGCGGCGAAGAAGACTCCGAAGATCGACCCTGGCGACCGAGCCATGCAGTTTTTGGAAAATCAACTATTAAACAAAGCCATCTTGACAACATGAGGGGGAGATACTTTCGGGATATGTCTATTGTGAGGGCTGACGACGGAGAGATGACTTGTCTCACTCCAGAGGAAAATGAAGTCGTGATCTTCCGAAGCTTTTTCAAGGCTGGGCTTCGGCTCCCTCTGAGCAGCTTCGTAGTCGAGGTTTTGAAGATATTCCAGATTTACCCTCACCAGATTACCCCCGAAGCCATTATAAGAATGGGAATCTTCGTATGGGCTGTAAGGAGTCAGGGCTTGGAGCCAAATGCAAAAAGTTTCTGCAGTATGCATGAACTGTTATATGAGACGATGCCCTGGGGTAAAGAACAGTGTCATAACAATTTCGACTGCTATAGCTTCATTGCCCGTTCTGGCTCAAGCTCCCCAGTACCGACTTTTCGGAAGAGATGGCCCGGAGACTGGACGAAAGAATGGTTTTATGTAAAAAATGATTTAAAGGCACAAGAAGACATTAAAGAGATAATCATGCGCCCTATCTGGCAACGCTTCGGGCTCCGGAAACCGAAGGTAGAAATTGACGAAGCGGTCGAAGAATGTCGCAAGGCCTTCAGATTAGTCTGCTCTTTCATCGGGACAAGGGACTTAGTTCAAGAGCACGTGGCCTACAGAATATGGCCATTGGTAGCCAACTGGGAAATGCCAAAAGAATCCATCAGCAATCCCCACGAAAGTGGTTTGGTTCGACTAAAATATACCTTCAGGTTTAGAGACCAGTTTATCGAGCCAGACGACGACTGGCTGAAAAGCGTCGAAGCTACAAGCGATGAGCTGCTTGGGCTGTACTCCAGAGCAGAAGATAACGCATTATCTGCGACCTTCGGGAACCAGAAAAAGAAGAGACTAAACAGAGTTTTGATGCTCTTGGGTTCATGTATCCTGACTACCGTTACCCGCCCCGGGGGCAAAAAAGAAAAAGTGGAGGTTCCGGGAGAGATAATGTTTCAGCCGCTCCGAGCGAGCCTGTGCCAAAGAGGAAAAGGGTGAAGGTCCTTACTCATCGACCGCGCTATATTGAACTGGCCACAGTGCCCAAATTTGGCGGTGAGACCTCTTCGGTGACCGAAGGCAAGAAACCTGCGATTACGCAGGAAATTGAAGAATCGTCTGTATCGCCGAAGGCATCATCAGCCAAGTCAGATGAGCCGAAGGCCATTAACATTGAAGAGATGAAGGTTGAGAAAACGAGGATATTAGAAGTAACAAGTCCTTCGACAGAGGTGACAATGCCGAAGGCACAAAAGGATCTTTCAACGACTCCCAAGAGGAAGAGAATGGTTAACGTATTAGATGTGCTAGAAACAATAAAATCTTCAAGCTCTACTCTAAAGAAAGCTGCCGAAGCTTTGGAAACACAAATTGAGGCCGAAGCTGCCAAGATCCAAGTCGAGACCGAAGCTGGGCCTTCAGAGCCCACTACAAGAAACTGGTTAAAGAATGTGGTTGAAAAACCGTCGAACTTAATGTAATAGGCCGTCGAACTTACCATAAGAACATGGGTTTACCGACGAATATAGCCGACGGCGATTTTTGGACGAACTTAAAGAATTAAGTTCGACAGCCCCCACATTCTTAACCTTAAGAACGTGGGTACCGTCGAACTTAACATTAAGAACGTGGGTACCGTCGAACTTAAGGTTAAGAACTTGGGTTTTTAAGTTCGACGGGGGCCGTCGAATTTTTTCCCGTAAGTTCGACGGCACCCACGTTCTTAACCTTAAGTTCGACGGGTCCAGATGGCCGTCGAACTTATGGGTCCTGTGTGGGTCGGCGAGGGCTGCCCATTAAGTTCGACGGTACCCACGTTCTTAACCTTAAGAACGTGGGTACCCACGTTCTTAACCCTATTCCAGAAAAAAATAAAAAATACAGAAATGAAAAATTAGACACACATAATAACACATGCAACACAGAATATCACATACAATACAAATTTCAAACACATGGATATATATACATATCACAAATTCACACAAGTCCAAATACATAAGTTCACAAATTCACACAAGTCCAAATACATAAGTTCACAAATTCACACAAGTCCAAATACATAAGTTCACAAATTCACATAAGTCTAAATACATAAGTTCATATCCATAGTTCTCATTTTTAGTTCACAAGTTCAAACATTAGCTCCATCGCTCTCGATCAGGATATCAGATTGTTGTTCATAGCACCACCACTAGAATTGAGACATCTGTCCACAAAGTCAGCGTGAGGGGGAGGAGTCACTTGATGAGAGCCGGAATCCTACAAAATAAACCAAAATTCTCATAAATATACAACTGACATTAAATCACATGTACACCAAGATATAGGAAAGCATGATAAACATAGCGTCCTTTTCTAAATAAATATAGGAAAGCATTAAATCACATGTACACCAAAATTCTCATAAACCAAAATGAGCAGCCCTCGGATGCATTCAAAGTGTAGAGCCAAGCTAATGTATGGCTGACATCCTCGACAGTTTTATCGCCTCTTCGCCAACCTGAACATCATGCTGATAATCACCTAATCTATCGCACAGCGGCATCCAAGAACAATAAAGAACAGGGAATGAGCTACTGGGCTTCAGATCTGATGATCCATTAGTATGGACAGTGTTGACTGTTGATAGACAGGAGCAGGACTGAACAAAAAATAAGACAGTACCGTTTTTTTGTATCTCAAATGCTGGACCAGGACCATTGTCCGTACTAAGACCAGCATTTGTATCTCAAAAAAATAAGGACTGTTGATAGACAGGAGCAGGACTGAACCATCCAAAACTAATACATGATCAGCAAAACGATCACCAGCATTGCCGGAAAAGAACTATGATAGGACTTTGAGTTGAGTACATTATCTTCTCCTTTTTCTTTTCCTTCAAAAAGGAAACTCGAAAGAACCTGCTAATCAATAATCGCCTTTACGAGAAGCGTGTAGAATTATAGATCATGATGAAAATAAGAATAGAGTACTGAAGCAGATTGTGAATGCAAGAAGCAGACTCAAAGTCCCAAATCATCTTAGGCATCATTTGGGAGATCTCCGCTCCCTGATTCTTCAACTATGCTCCTTGATTCTCCGATAGAGTGATTTCAGTGGATTTTTAGGAGGGGTAGGGTTACGAGCTGATGAGAATTGATTCTCTTCTGATCCGCACCATAAGCAAAAAACAAGATTAAGGGTAAAAATAAGGACACCACCTTAAAAAACCGTATGTTTTTAGCTCCTAGTGTAAATAGAAAAGTGATTCTTTCTAATCCACACATGAATCAGTTGGTATTTTACGTGTTTGATTGGTTGGAAGTTATTCTGTTCTGAGAAGGAGAAGCTGAAGCTAGAGCTCTCCCAAATGCACCTGCACAATGGCTGCACTTATTTAGGGAAAGAATGGGAAAAAATATTTTTTGGGGGAGGGGGGACATTCAATTCACCTCCGAGAAAGCGGTGATTTTGATGCGCCTCAGCCATGAAAAAACTAATCAATAGGATATACTAATAAGAGATATTTATGTGCATTCATGCATGTAAGGAGTTAAATCCTTGCAGGATTCGAAGGCTTTGAATAATCTTTACCTAGCTAATATCTTTGCTCCACTATATATCTACACTACAGCGAACATCAATTAAACAGCGATATGTTGTCTGGCTCCAACATACGTCGCCATGTGGCTGGCACAGTGGCATGACATGGCCATGGTGCTAAGGTCTTTACCATTTCTTGTTTCTTCTAAATATAATGATACATAGTTCTCCTACGTATTTTCGAAAAAAACTTGAAAAAAACTTGTAAGTGAAGCAAAACGCAATTAATATGATCAAGTAAGAATTTATTAAAGCTTTCAATTCCTTGTGGTATTGTTTGTGACAATCAAGTTGAAAAGGCTTGCGTCAATGAATCTAAAACTAGCACCCTTATGCATGCATATAGGCTTTTTTAGAAAATGATCTCTGGTGTGTATCTTGGGGAAATTGCTAGATTGGTATTCCAAGGAATGGCACAAGAATCGGATTTATTTGGTTCATCATCTGTGAATTGCTTGTCTACCCCTTTCGTATTCAGGTACTTGTATTTTTCGAGTGAAATTTTGGTCTTACGAAGTTATTTTTATTCCTACAGCTGCTAGCTGGTTGCTACAGAAATAAAAAATTGATGTGATATACCTAATGTTTATACTAAATCTGATATAGCAGTGTTCTATTTTGATATGCTTCCCAATATTTATGTCACTTCACTCCATTGTTTTACTTTTGTTCTCATTCTTTTGTTGTGATATATTAGCTTAATTGACATCTCTCTATTCTTTCTGTTTTTTATCTTAAGACTACATAGCACAACAGAATTAAACATCATCGATCTTAAGAGGAAACAGACATTTTAGCTAGCCAATGCAAGTGTTAGAATGAATAAACTGGTATATATAACAAGTAGCAACAACTGGAATTAGTTAATGCATGGTTGGAAAATGTTCTTTATTTCTTCCAAATTAAACTGAACTGTATGATTGCCTAACAAACAAAACGGTAAAGTTGAATAATGTTATAATAATTTTATTATTTCTCGTGATCCAGTACACCTTCTCTCGCTGCTATTCGTGAGGATGATTCCCCAGACCTTAGAGTAGTTGGTAGGGTGCTCGAAGAACATCTGAAGGTTAGTTGTCACTGCTGCTTAATTGGCTCCTATATGAAGACAATCAGACAATGATCAACAACATCGTTTTGCTTATTACACAGATGCAGGATGTTCCATTGAAGACTCAGAGACTTGTTGTGAGAGTATGTGACATTGTAACCCAAAGAGCCGCCCATCTAGCAGCTGCTGGGATTGTTGCAGTACTACAGAAAATTGGGCGTGATGGTAGTCTTTGCGGCACAACCTTGGTTCGAAAGATAAGAGGCGAGCCGAAGAGATCGGTTGTCGCGATTGAAGGCGGTCTCTACCAAGGCTATTCGGTCTTCAAGGAGTATGTGAATGAAGCGGTGGATGAGATCCTGAGGGATGAGATCGCCTCCACAGTTAGTCTTAGGGTTATGGAGGATGGTTCAGTGATTGGGGCTGCACTCGTTGCGGCATCATACTCGTCATCGGCTAGAAAAAATTCAGTGTAGATAGGCCGCTCGCTAGCTAGCTTAAACGATTTCAGATACTTTGATTTCAGATAGTTTGATTTCAGATAGTTTGATAGTCACTTTTTTGCTGAATCTGTAGTTTGATTTCAGATAGGTTCATAGTTTCTGTAATACTCAATCATTGGCAGAAGAGCTCAGGTAGGTGAGAATTGAGAACTAGCTCAGGTAGGTGAAAATGGTGCACTGTGGCCCCCCTTTGATAGTGACTAAAGCTAGACGATAAAACCAATCTAGACTTAGTTTATTTAGGAGGAAATCAACTAGCATTAAATTCAGGAATGTACCGCTGGTGATGGAAGTGGCTGTGTTGGCCATGGGGGGCGTCCCAGAGGCCCCATTGGATGTGTAGGATATCCCCATGGTGGTGGCAGCCAATATCCCATACCTGGTTGTGGAGGAGGAAGAATTTGTCCTCTAGGAGGCATCGACCACTGAATGTTCATCTGGTTTCCTTGTCCGGTCTCAGAACCCTATAACCAAATAAAACTATGCATGATTATAATTGTAAATTAAAGTAAATATACTACCAAACTATACCTGTGTTTCGTTGGTGTTTGGGGTCTGTCCGGATTGTGACGGACGGGTGAACTGGGGTCCCATTGGAGATCCCATCTGAGCACTATACATATGCAAATACAATAAGCTTGAGTTTTATTTTAAACTAATGTATACAAAAGTTTCATATCACAAGACTTCATTAATCAAGACAAGAACTAACCAAATCTAGTTACCCACACAAAATAGACAAGAACTAACCAAATCTAGTTACCCACACAAAATAAACAAAATTATTACCTGCATCAGAATTCCCTGCATCATCTGAACTTGTTGAGATAGTTGTTGAACTTGTTGTTGTTGTTGTCATAGTTGCTCATCAGGCTCTGATTCCCTCGAAGTTGAAGTTCGAGATCTACTCCCCACCGAGGAAACAGACCAACGACCAAAGCTATCGCGACTCACAACCCCATCACCGATCCCCAACCTAGAAACATCACAAGTTATGAACCAATAGTTTTTATATATCACAACTTTGATCTTATCATACCTCCCATGTGGTAGCCCACCACCAGCAACATATGCTGCATCTGGATCGAAAGGTGCCTCCCTCCAATCTAGATCATCGTCTCCTGCTTTCCTCCTAACCTCCTCGGCATAACGAGTCTACGAAACAATTTATGTTAATTATAAATTAGTCACAAGTTAATTAAGAATAGACAGTTATTATTTACACCTACCAGCTTTTCTGTCGCGTTGTCGTCACATAAAACTTCTGGATGCTCTGGATCTGGACCTCGGTGTCCCTCCATGTAAACATCAATGAATCGGGGTTCAACACCATCACGAGCCTCCTACAGTAAGAGACATAATGAAATATACAAATTTGTCAGAGGAAAAAAGACTAAATGTTACTTAGCTCATCATACCATTCGTTGTGATTTCCCAATAAATCCATCTGCTCCAAATCGATGGAGGCCCGGTTTGCTCTTCCGGTTCAAACGATTTCTACCTGAAATCACTTTGTACTCATCTGAGGCCCAGTACTCGCAGAGCTTGACCCAAGCTTCAGGATGAGCAGTGAGCCAGTCCACTTCACTTTGTTTGTACTCCTCAGCTGTCAAGTGGATTTCACATGCCTGCTTGTTGGTCATTCTTTGACCCTTCACTTTCTTGAAGTACACGGTAACAGCTTTGACCCGTGCATCTGACATTGAACCATTTATAACTTTTCTAGCAGCATTGTGGAATACACGTTTTGCATGTTCTTCGTTCGCTGTTTCGTCCAATCTAAATTGTTCCTACAAAATGAAGAAGCAATTAAATTCATTTATAGACGCCCACGGTAAGTAAATTTAAAAGACATAATAAACTCACCCAAAACGATGACCACACTGCATCTTGGTGAGTACTGTCGGGTCCATATGGTTTGAGGCCCCAGTGAGCCCAGTGATACGCCCCTATATCTGCCCCGTTGAATTGTACCACCTCTGGATAGTGAAAACGAGCTATAGATCCCAACACTGTGTTAACTAGTGTCCGGTGACCTTTGCCACTCCATGCCACCTCCACCCAGCTCCTCTCTCCTGCAGGGTTTATGACCCTACGTTGGTCCAAGGGTTATGTCGGTGGAACTCTAAGGGACCGCCGAAACCTACAAAATTATAAATTGTGCACTGGTAATAATATCAATCCAACAAAAAATAGAACTCATCGTCAAAATAAAATTACCTGAAGTTCGTTGCCTATGTTGTTGTAACAACCTCGTCATCGGCCTCTCCATCGTAGTCCTGCCCATAGTCATCATCATCACGCATCGGTGAATCTTGGCGTGCCAGCTCGTCCTCCTGCCTAGGTGCATTGTGGTCTGCCGCCTCGCGCGCTTGCTCAAATGCATTGTGGTCCTGCTCTAGCATAGGTCCACTTGAGCCTATCGCCTCACGCTCCGGCTCAAGTGCATTGTGGCCTGCCACCTCGCGCTCTTGCCCAGGTGCACTATGGCCTGCCACCTCGCGTTCTTGCCCAGGTGCACTATGGCTTGCCACTTCACGCCCCTGCTCCTCCATGCAACCAAGGAGCTGCTCTAGCCGCTGCCTTGACGCTGTAGAGCCCTACAAACATAATCAACAATGAGATATATCAAGTACTCAAAAATAAGGTGATAATACTATTACATACATAGAAGAAAAGAAAATAAAACAAATTAAATACCTGGAACAACATAGAGGATGTATCCCCACCACCTGAACCCCTAGTCGACCGTGACCTCGAGGAGTCACCACGGTCTCCGCGCTTCTTCCCTTTGAGCTTGTCAATGACCCTCATCATCTGCACAAATTTCATTACAAGAATTTAATTATATATACTTTTAGTATTGAAATAGGAATGTATATACAAGAATTTAAATATATATACTTTTCAAAAATCATCGGCATCAGCATCTGCTTCAGCAATGCGCTGCTCAATTATTTCAAGTCTTTGTTGTTTTTCAAGAATTCTCTGTGACTTACGAGTCCTTGCCCTAGAAGGACCTGGTTCTTCTGCCATCAAATCTATGGCGAGACTAGCTACTTCATTGAGCCCTAAATCCTCAGATATAATAAATTCTCTATTTTCTGACTGATCGCCTTCTTCTTGATAAATATTAACAGAATCATCATCTTCGTTATTTGTGTTGTAATAATCATATTGTAACGGATGGACATCAGGATTAATTTTGTATACAACCCAACAAGACTTCAAGTTTTCATGAGGATATGTTAGATAGTACACCTGTTGCGCTTGATGTGCAAGCACACCATTGCTATAATCGCTGCCTTTAAACCGTGATTCATGCTTTACCTCCACAATTCCAAATTCATCCTCTCGCGTTTGTTGAGGATCAAACCATTCACAATCAAATAACACAAACATGAACTCTTTGGCCCCACCAAGAGTGTACTCCGTTATATCTTGAAGAACACCATAATAGTCATGAGTGCCTCCGTCTGCATTTGTGGCAGTTGCTACTACTCCACTGTTTGTCGTGGCTGCCTGCGGGCGGATTTTTTCTAATTTTGATGTTCGAAAACAGTATCCATTAATATCATAGCGGCTATATTTTCTTGCTTTGAACTGACCATGTGATATCTGTCGCAAATCATCCGAGACTAGAGAGTCAAGTTTCTTACACTACATAGAGCAGAAAAAAGATATAGGTAAATAGCAAGTCGTATGTGCAAACTAAGTACACAAAGGAAAATTGTAAAGAGATAATTACATGCTTGTGGAACCATTCAACGAAACATGGACCTCCGTTCATCCCTTTCATACGTAGATTATCCAATTCCTTTGGTGTAGGTTTGTGGCCAGCTAAATATATGGATTCAAACATTTCAAAGTATGGATCAAGTTCCTCCATGTTGGTGTACAAGTAGAGCATGGTGAAATTACGCTCTCTTATGTCAACATAATGTGTAGTAGAAGCCCCAACCCCTTTCCCCTTCTAGAGAAAAACACTAAGGTCGATCGAAGGACCTTCTTCTTCAGTATGATACCGTGTTGACTGAGCATTCACGTTGTTAGTGTGTGATAAATATTGACTTGAGAAGATTGTGATCTCTTTAGCTGCAAAGGCCTCTGCGATACACCCCTCAACCCTTGCTTTGTTCCGCACAGTAGCTCTAAGTTTTTTCAATTCTCTTTCTTGACTATACATCCATCGGAACTGCACTGGTCCTCCTACCAATGCTTCATAAGGTAAGTGCACTAGCAAATGTTGCATCACATTCATAAATCCAGGCGGAAATACTTTTTCCATCTTGCATACAAGCACCGCGATTTGTTTCTCAAATTGAATCATCAATTTCTTTGAGATATGCTTAGCACATATATGTCTATATATGTAACTAAGTTCAGCAATCATCTTCCACAGAGGAGGCTTCAAATAGCCACGGAACATTACCGGCATAAGTCTTTCCATCAAAATATGGTAATCGTGAGCCTTCAAACCATTTAATTTATTAGTGTCGAGGTTAACAGTACGTTTTATGTTAGCTGCATAGCGGTCTAGAAACTTCAACATTTTCAACCATCGAAATACTTCTTTTCGCTCTTCTGGCTTTAGATAATATGGAGCTCGTGGTGTCCTCTCCTTTCCATTAGGATTTAATTTGACCTCAAGGCTAGGGCGATCGCAAAGATTAGCTAAATCTTTCCTGGCATTGATGTTGTCTTTTGTTTTACCCTTAATGTTTAGACACATGCTTATGATGCTTTCAGCAACATTGCGCTCTTGGTGCATCAAATCTATGTTGTGTGGTAAAATCAATACCTTCGCATACGGAAGTTCCCAGAGAAAAGAAATATGAGTCCAGTTGTGATCTTGACCATAGCCTTCAAACTCATGACCTTCTGTAGCCCTTTGAAGGGCACGATGTTGTATCATGATATCTTCACCCATTAAACATTTTGGTGGTCCATCTTTAACTTTTATGCCTCTTCTAAATGACTTCGTATCATTTCGAAACAGATGATTGGATGGAAGAAACCGTCGATGACAATCAAAGAATGAGACCTTTTTACCATGCTCCAATCGATATGCTTGTGTGTCCCCCATGCATATGGGACAACACAGTCGACCGTGAACACACCAGCCAGACCAAATACCATATGCAGGCAAATCATGAATTGACCACAAATATGCAGCACGTAAGGTAAATTCACGTTTTAGATGACCATCATAAGCCTTTACCCCTACCCATAGCTCTTTGAACTCTTCAATCAACGGTTGCACGAATACATTGATCTTCTTTCCATGATGTTTAGGCCCTGGAATAATAAGGGCAAGAAATATGAACCCTTCTTTCATGCATTTGTTGGGAGGGGGGTTGTAGGGCATGATGAAAACCAGCCAACAAGAGTATGAAGTTGAACTGTTGTCGTAAGGAGTGAAACCATCAGTGGACAAGCCTAGACGAACACTCATAGCGTCTCTTGCAAATTCTAGGTCAAAACGATCCAGAGCCTTCCAAGCATCGCCATCTGATGGATGCATCATAATGTCTGGGTCTTGGATCTCACGTTCTCCTTCCTTATGCCACAACATTAGCTTCACAGTTTCTGGGTTAAAAACAGACGTTTAAGCCTTGGAGTGATGGGCATATATCGAAGCTATTTAACTGCCACTTTTGTAGCAAAAGTAGCTCCATCCTCTTTTAGTACTTCCGCATATCTTGATTTACCGCATTTCTGACAATGGGTGGCCGCTTCATATTCCTTCTAGAACAACCTGCAATTATCTTCGCACACATCAATCTTCTTATACTTCATCCCAAGACCGGACACAATCTTTTTAGACTGGTATAAGTCTTTTGGCATCTTATGGTTCGATGGGATGAGATCAATAATCAGATTGATTATATCGTTATAGCAATTATTCGAGAAGTTATACTTTGCCTTCATTGCCATAAGACGTGTAACCACCTGCAACACGGTCACAGTGGTGTCGTCATGCACTTTTTCCTCTGATGCGTGAAGAAGCTTGTAAAAACTCCTGCACTTCATTTGGTGTATCCTGTTCTGAGGCCAATGTTGGATACTCTCTACTAATATCAGCCACCAAGTCATCCATCCGATCCTCCTCATCATCATCAATTATTTCTGACTCTGTGATATTCTGCTCTACTTCTCCATGTGAGCGCCACACAAGATAGTTAGGCATAAACCCATTCTTGCAAAGGTGATGCTCCAGTTCTTCGATCTTTCTCACATACTTAAAATTCTGACACTTGGTACACGGACACTTCACCACACGAGGTCCACCGGAAAATGCGAGATCCACGAATTGTTTTGCAACCCTAACCCATTCCTTTGAGTGACCTAGAGTCACGCTATTGAATCCATCATACATCGCCCTTCTTCTATTGTCATCCATTTCCAAAACTAAATAACCCAATGTATAAAAAATGTGTAAATAAACATAATTAAGCATATAAACGTAAATAAAAAATGTGTAAATAAACATCATTAAGCATACAAACATAAATAAAAAATGTGTAAATAAACATCATTAAGCCCTTCTTCTATTAGGAAGGATCACTAGACATAAAAAACATTTAACCAAACATTGAACCTAACATTGATTAATTTACAATGAACAAGAAGTTATGCATCAATTGTAACAACTAGCCAAAAATCATGCATCAAATTTTAACTAACAAACTAATTCTAATAATATGCATCAAAGAAAGAAGAAAAATACCTTCACGGAGACCGTCAAGGTGGTGATGGTCGAGGAGACGCGGGCCGACTGTAGTTAGAGTGGAGAGAGAGACCGGAGACTAGAGTCAAATGGGCCTACAATTAGATGGAAACACGGCTTTAGGTTTCATAAAAAATGCAACAGTCAATGCAAGGAGGTGGGGTGTTGCTTGCTGCTTGTGTTAAAATTTATGCGTTTGTTAAAATTCAAAAGTAAGAAGCTGGCCTCAAATTGAGTCCACTTGATGTCGCGCAACCAGTGCAAGGAAACAAGGATATATCAAATTCAGTATGACACTAACTACCTTAGAAATTTGGAGAAACTTTGCATAGAACAAAACATAACTATACGACCTGCTACCCAGTACCCAGCCACCCAGAAAAATAACTATACGCAGCTGCAAGTTTTTTTCTTCCTATTCTTACTTTAGGACATCTGCAACGTCTGAATTCAAATGAAGAAACAACACCCATGCAACAAAGAGAGCACAAAAAGGCAGTAACTACTAACTAGTATCACACTACCTCAGATCTGAAATTTGGTTATTTTTTAGTTTGCCTTATTATGATATTGGTTCACTATTGTGTAGGATGGTGACAGATAAAAAAGCTTCGTCACAAAAAATGCACTCAACTAAAGCTACGACTTAAAATATGCTACATGTATGGAAATGAAGTAGCAAAGGGAAGTAACAGAAAGTCAGAAACAGAGTAAGTTCAAGAAATTCAATCCAGCAAGATAAACCACGCTGTTGTTATGATGCACCAACATGGGGTGCAAGAAATTTCCATTGCAAATGAAGTGAAGACGAGACAGTTTTTGGAATTCGGAGTTTTGTTTTTCACTAAAATATATAATCAAAACAAAGTATAGTGCATCCAACTGGGTTTCCTACAAAGCTTTCCTAGAAAAGTGGCACAAGAGTTAAAACTGCAGAGGGTGGAAAACTGACACATCAAGCATATCGTTGCTAATTAATTTACCAAGATGCGCTTCGGTTTGAAAACTCGGCTAAATTGTAGACAGGAACCAAGTCTGCAGTGCTTTTTCGGTGGAGACCATACAACTACAGAAACAGGCTTGGAGACAGACTTTTTACTTTACTGTACTAGAATATAGGAGAGCTTGTACCATAAGTAACCCAAATCCCAACAGCTGAACAAGCAGAAACATAGTAGCATAACTAATAAAGCCACTAACTTAGTACCATAACTAATAAAGCAATCAGGTAGACTAAAGCTGCTAGTAGTTTGCGTGCTTTGCTCCAGCAAACCCCAGCAATGTTTTAATAAATAAGTTGCTGAAGCATATCACTGAAAAGACTATGCAGACTGGCTACACTACAGAGATCATGCTTTGACGAAGTACGTTAAAAAAATCATGCTTTGACAAAGAAGCACACTTCAGCTATCTGGGTGACGTATGACATCACAATGGTATCTCAAATGCTGGAAGTTGAATAAAACAGCCTTCCTCAACTCTAGTATAAATATTTCATGCTCAGGCTGCAGCTTCCTCAGTCCCATAGGGTTATTTTTCTGCAGTATTTGTCAGCAACCGATCCTTTGGTTATGGCTCGTGTCCTACAGGATGTGTTGGATCCCTTTACACCAACCATTCCACTAAGAATAACATACAACAATAGTCTAGTTCTGGCAGGTGCTAAGCTAAAGCCATCTGCGGTTATAAGTAAACCACGAGTCGATATTGGTGGCAATGACATGAGGACTTTCTACACCCTGGTGAGCCAAGCAATTTATAGATAATGCTACCCGATTGGGAGAAGGTATGTCAATCCTTTTTTATGTAGCATATAAAGTATTGTGCACTTTATAGTGGATTTATCAGCATTAGTTTGAATAAATTTAATAAGAACAAAATGCCTTAAATCTTGCAGTATATAAACATGTCTATACGCTAACTTGTTTGTCTTCGACTTGAGAAGGTACTGATTGACCCAGACGCCCCAAGTCCAAGCCATCCATCACTAAGGAAGTACTTGCACTGGTAAATAAAGTGCAATATGTCCGACTCTTCCTAAATTTGGTTCTTTTAGTTTGTCTTATTATGATATTGGTTCACTATTGTGTAGGATGGTGACAGATATTCCTGAAACAACTACTGTCAACTTCGGTATGAATGCATATAGTTATCTGTCATTCGTTGGGTTTCTGCTGAATATAGTATCTGTGGAGCTTAGGTTGTAGTCTCTTCTTGCTTCTCGGACTTGTTGACCACTGAATTGGTGCAAATAAGGATGCATCAATACATGAAATCAGCAACCATAAACTGAATGCTAGAGCAACTTGTTAGGTGAATGCAATATCCCAGCTTAGTGCTTACATGCATAGTAATATCATGAAAGCCACTAACTTAGTAGCATAACTAATAAAGCAATTAGGTAGAACTCAGTTTCAATCTAGCCCATTGCCGGAGTCTGGATATATTGATATTAAACACAAACAAGTATTTAATAGTGTAAATCCAGCACTAAAATTGTTAGTAGTGCTGATAATGCCAAGTGTGTGGACATAAAACCGATCAGTGGAAGTGATAAGAGCAATGACATCATCGATGCTAATGTGTAATCCAACTATGGATTTGTTGCAAACAGTGATGCTATCAACAGCGATGTATAGACTAACACTGGAAGTGTCGACAGCAGCGATGATTACAGCATTGACTCAAAACCAAACATTGGCTGGGTTGCTACAAGCATGCATACAGAGGTTGGAGAGCAATATGGGGAAATACAGGTGATACAACAGGTGACTCACGGCAGGAGGCGGCGACTGGCGATGGATGGCGTGACTGGCGATGGAGGTGGCGCGATTGGAATGCCGTTGATGTCGCGCGGGGGGGGGGGGGGGGGGGGGGGTCAGGCGGCCACGTCCGCGGAGAATAGAGGCGGACGACTGGCGACCGCAGAGGACGACCTCGGGCGGCCTTGCGGCGGCGAGGTGCTAGCGGCGGCGCGGTCAGCTTTGGATGTGGGGCGGGGGCACAGTGAGCTTTGCCTGCTGGACAGCGAGCCGAGGAAGGGATTTGGCGTGCTGGTGGCGGCGCAGTGCTGTGCAGGCGGGGTCGGTGTTCGGCGGCCGGTGTTGTGGCGGTGCGCGGCGTGGTGAGCGGAAAGGGCGCGCTGGTGAGAGAGAGAGCTGGTGAGAGAGAGGCACGCGTTGCGGGTTAGGGATTTAGATGTTTTCGGTTATGTTCGACGGGGTTCAGTTGGCCCACGAACTTAAATTAAGAACGTGGGTACCCACGTTCCTAATGAGTTAAGTTCGACGGTTTTGTCTGGGACCCACGAACTTAGTTGAAGAACGTGGGTACCCACATTTTTAACTACACCCACGAACTTAACTCATATAAGAACATCAGTACCCACGTTCTTAGTTTTACCCACGAACATTTATCAGTTTCTTGTAGTGGCCCGCCAAGGAGAAATCCTTGGAAATCGGAGAAAAGACGGAGAAAGAAGCTGCAGAAGTAATTCTAACTCGAAAAACCGCCATTCCTATTCCCGAAGCATCATCTGAAGCTCCTGATTATATTATACGACATGCTTCGGGAAAAAGATTATCTGAGAAAGAAAAGCGAGAGGCTCAATTCTATGCTCAAAGATTGAAATATCCAAAAGGGGCACTGGTATTCAACGGCAGCGGGGAAGAAGACTTCTTGTATTGTCTCCCAGACAGCAAAGAGATTTCTGTCTGCCGAGAGATGGGCAAGAGCTTCGGGTTCCCGACACTAGAAGATGGGCTCTCAGTGTTATCAAAAGATGAGTTGGCCGACAGCTTAGCATACAATAGTTTAAAGGTGAGAAAATGAGATTTTTTTTCATTTGCTTACACTCAATACCGCATTTTTTGCAGGGCCTTATCCTTAGCAACGCCCTCAGGGCGCAAAAAAGTGCTGAAGATGAAGGGTATACCATAGCCTTAAACAACCTTCGTTCCGAAGTAATTGAACTAAGGAACGAAGGTCTTGAAAAAGATAAAATATTAAACTCATTGTTGAACAAAATAAAAGAAGACGAAGTTGCTTCCAAAGCCCAAGTTGAAGCTCAGAAATACGAAATCGAAGATCTTCGGAAACAGCTATTCGAAGCTAAAGAAAAATGTGGTCTTGCAGAGGCCGATCGAGATATTAGTGTATATTGGAGGAACCACTTACAAAAAACAGTTGATGAACTTCGTGCATCCAAGGAGAGGTGCTATGAAAAGTCAATAGAGTGTGTTAAGAAAATAAAAACTAGCTTCGCCAATTGTGGCGCATTCTCTAACAAAGACGACTTCGTAAGGGGTGATCCTGAAGGCCCAATTGATTGGATCAGCAACGAAGCTGAAGCTTTTGAGGAAGTTTTGAGTGGTCGTGGGGATATCTGCGCTTTCTCGGGTGCCAGGGGAATCGCGGCTATTTTAGAGAAGTCAGGCTGCGACCATGTGAAAACTTTGGCTCAAGCCGAAGCTACTTTATCTATTGAAGATACAAAAGATCCCTCGGCCGAAGCAAGCTTAATTGGCGGAAAATTATTTACTGACATCTGGGAGAATGGCGGCCGAGGGATGGCGCACGAGATGATAAAAAAGAGAGAAAAAGATTCCCATGATTCAAAAGAAGCGACGAAGGCAGCTGAGAAAGCGGCGGAACTTGAGAGGCGGATAGGTATTGCTTAATAACTTTTTAACTTTATTTACTAATTTTGCGACTTCGGAATTATTTATGTTTAATATCGCAGCTGAACTATCTCCTCCTCTAGAGCCCTTCGAGTCGATGGCCAACCCAGAAGTAGAGAAAGAAGATGAAGTCACTAAAGTGGCCGAAGTTATTTTGGACGAAGCTGTTAATCGACTGCTGAACGAAGCGGCGGAAGCAGTTTTAAAAGAAGAATAGCTTTTATTGTAAAAACATTTGGAATGTAACATTTGCTGAACAAAGTGCGTAATATTTTTATAATTTTGAATGTAATATTTAAGCTGCTTGTAACTGAATTCTTTACGATGCATGAAACTCTACGTACATACCGTTTTTGAGCCTTCGGCGAAAAAACACCTTCCCTTCTTTTCATGCGTTGTGAAGAATATCCATATTTCGTAAAAACATCCAATCTTCGTAAAATCATTATGCTTCGTAAGCAATAGATCTCCTTTTTCATTTTAGAGTTTGACGAAGCTATACTTCTTCAATACTTATTTTGTGCCTTGGCACTGCTTCTTCGAAACAATCTCCGAAGATCAACATTGAATCCCCTTCTTGCGCCATTGATGCAATATGATGTATGATGTTATGCTATGCAAAATGATGTAATGATGTTATGCTATGCAAAATGATATTTGTGCCGAAGATACACACACATTCCCTCAGTAAAGCACACAATCTTTTTGCCATTTATTTTTCGGCTTCACCGCTTATTTTTCGATGTATCAGCGCTGACTTTTCGCTGTAAGCCTCCCTTAGAAGCTTCTTCGCCTTTTACTTCAGCGGTATTCGCGTTGACTTTTCGCGCTTCGCCTTTTACTTCGGCGGAATCAGCGTTTATTTTCCGCTGTAAGCTCTGCATTCCCTTTGGAACGACTTTTGAGCAGAAAACTTACACTGCGCTCCCTTAGGAACGACTTTTTGTTGCTTCAGGAAACTTACGCTGCGCTCCTTAGAACGACTTTCTATTGCTTCGACAAAACTTGTAATGTGATTGTGATCCCCACGCTCTCTTGAGAGCAACTTTTGTGCTTCACCAACTTTTTGGACTTCATGAGTCTGTAAAAGAGATACATTTCCACTATGGCCAAAACGAAGCTATTACAAAGAATTGAAAACGATAGGAAAAACTTAGGCTTTTAACGATTGTTCTCTATTAAAAAAGAAAAATGATAACGAATGCCAGAACTATTTCAGAAGTAGGATATCTTCTAGTAGAT
This sequence comes from Zea luxurians, assembly GCA_029449295.1. NCBI lineage: Eukaryota > Viridiplantae > Streptophyta > Magnoliopsida > Poales > Poaceae > Zea > Zea luxurians. The sequence goes on along the minus strand of JAOPSE010000012.1, from coordinate 33,966,583 downwards.
GTGCTTCGATTCTGGCACAGTACTGTTGACTGTGCGAGCTTCGGACTCCTCTCTGAAGTCTCGTTGCTGATGAGTGTGCTGGCTCCCTTCTGGCTGCTGGCCTCGTTGCAATGGTGGTGGAGGTGGAGGCTGTTGCCAAGATGCCTGAGGTTGGCTTGCCGAAGCAACAGAGGCTGCAGGATGGTTACCCACATACTCTGGAATGTACGGTGAGTGGTACGAAGCAGTATGCATGACTTGCTTCGGCTGGCTCTGTTGAGCTGCATCTTCTGCTATCTCTTTCTGTTTCTGGATGGTGACGTGGCACATCCTGGTAGTGTGGCCCTTGTCCTCACCGCAGAATAGGCAATAAATTTTCCTGGGCTGATCCCCAAACCTTCCTCCGAAGCCCCTGGCGCCTCTGCCCCTTGGAGCTGGGGGCCGAGGATAGCTCTGTTGCTGCCCCGAAGCCTAGCAAGAATATTGCGGCCTCTGTTGTTGACTTCCCCTGTCGTCATTCTGAGTGGAATGAATTGATCTGACGTGGCTAGGGTGGATTCTCCCTCCGAAGCCCCTAGCCATTTCAGAGAACCTGTAAGCTTCCTCCCTTCTCTGTCAAAAATCATTGTCAACGCGGATGTATTCATCCATCTTCTGAAGCAGTTTCTCCAGGGTTTGAGGGGGTTTCCTGGTGAAGTATTGGGCTGAAGGTCCTGGCCAAAGCCCCTTAATCATGGCCTCAATGACAATTTCATTGGGCACTGTTGGCGCTTGTGCCCTCAGACGCAAGAACCTTCAGACATACGCCTAGAGATATTCCTCTTGATCTTGCGTGCACTGGAACAAGGCTTGAGCGGTAACCAGCTTCGTCTGAAACCCTTGAAAACTGGTGACCAGCATGTCCTTCAGCTTCTACCATGATGTGATTGTTCCTGGCCGAAGAGAGGAGTACCAAGTTTGTGCAACATTTTTGACTGCCATGACGAAGGATTTCGACATGACTGCAGTGTTGCCACCATACGAAAATATAGTTGCTTTGTAGCTCATCAGAAACTGTTTCGGATCTGAATGTCCGTCATACATGGGGAGCTGGGGTGGCTTGTTAAGACGGGGGCCAGGGCGTAGCCTGCAGTTCTGCTGACAGAGGAGAAGCATCATCAAAAGCAAAATTTCCACGATGGAAATCCTCATACCAGTCATCCTCGTTGAAGAAGCCCTCTTGGTGCAGCTCTCTGTGGTGGGGCCTTCGGTTCTGCTCATTTTGAGCAAGATGACGCACTTCTTCGGTAACTTCGTCAATCTGTCTTTGTAGGTTAGCTAACCGAGCCATCTTCTCCTTCTTCTTCTGTACCTGCTGATGAAGCATCTCCATATTCCTGATTTCTTGGTCCAACTCATCCTCTTGTGGTGTTAGACTAGTGGCCTTCCTCTTTTGGCTTCGGGCCTCCTGAAGAGAAAGGGTCTCCTGGTTTGGGTCTAGTGGCTGCAGAGCGGCAGCCCCTGTTGCCGAAGCTTTCTTTGGCGGCATGACGAAGGTCGATGCTTGCCGAAGGTGGTCGAAAAAGGGTTCACCGGAGGTGGGCGCCAATGTTGGGGACTTGCTCTCAAATGCTATGAGTTAAGAACAAGGCAACACAGAAAACGTTAAACGTTAAAGCCCTTCGTCCTTCGAAGCATTATTTCCCTTAGGATATAATGACTTTTGGACGAAGGTAATGAAGGACATACCTTCATCAACATAACATATAGAGATGAAGAAAGAATCACATAAAACATAAAAGATAATATAAACAGTCATGTATTATTATTATCCCATTTCTATTTTATTACTATGGAAAAATAGAAATGATATCAAATTACAAGTGTACCTTCGACTTGAAAGAAGGTAAAAGTACCAGCGTGGCACAAAGACCAATGCCTAGTCAGCGTGAACAGTATGGGGTTACTATTCATCTATTTATAGGCACGGGATGCAGCCCATGTGAAATTACACTCATGCCCATTACAATTACTAATAACTCTATAGTAATCCATCGAGGTCTAAATAGCCTTTTCATCTTTAAGTTGGTTTTCCTTTTCTGCTATCATGCCGAAGCTCTCCTGCACACAGCTTCGGCTTCGCGCGATCCTTCGTACTCCTTCTTGTGCTTCTTCACGCTGTGGTTTCAACTCAAGTCTGAAGGTACCTGTTCATGCATTATACTTCCAGAAACATTGTTAAATCATGTTTTTGAGGACCTTCGGAAGCCGAAGGCCCCCAACAAGGACTAAGCATCATAAAACCTTTTAATAAAATAGGTAATCAAGGAATGGTAGTCAACTTTCAAGGAAGGAATTGCAGCAAGTGTTTGGCACATAACTCCTATCACCTAATGCATCATTCAAGTGGTAAAGATTTAAAAATTCAAGAAAAGGATAAATGCACCAGGGCTTGCCTTGTGTTGTAGGGGATTTGGGATCTGTTCCACAGATATCAAAATAAAAACAGTTCCCGGCAGGTGGATTTTCAGTTGGTGGTGTAGTCTCTTCTTCAACCACTACTTCTTCCTCGTTCTCTATACATAACCATATATAAACATGAATGCTCATGTGATGCTATGAATATGCAATTATACTAAAGGTACATCAAGTTGTGTCTTGAATGCAATTTTCCTTCATGGTGCACCAGGGAAACTAGGGTCTTCTAGGTCAACACCCTAGGGGTTAGGCAGTTTTATTCTAAGGAACTAGGGTTTTGGGGTTTTGGGATCAAACAATGTTCAAAACATACCAAACTTCACCCAAGGGTTCTAATTATCAAATTAAGCTTACCCAAAAAGTTTTATGATTTTTGGAGTTATTTAGTAATTTCTAAAATTCCAAAGGTCTAGGTTTTAGCCTTCTTAAATATTAAACAATTCCTGGTTTGGATTAAAATTCTTGGAACTATTTTTATTAAATACTATAGGAATTTAGAAGCCTAGTAAAATTGGTCTCATATTTTTATCATTTTTCTAGAATTCTTTATAATTTCACTAAGCTTGGTAGAAAAAGAAAAAGAGAAAGAATGAACAATAACGGGCTCGATCCAGCCCGAGCCGGCCCATGACAGGTGAAACGCGCCCGCACGCGCCGTGCTGATGATTTTGCGCAAAGGCCTTGGGCAATTTGAAAAAATAGAAAAGAACCCACACACTGTTTCTATGTGTCGCTGATAATTGCAAAAATCCTCCATACTTCTATTTCTTCACGGTTCTTGGTCCACAACGGGACCATGCCGAACACCTGGCCAGAGCTACGATTTCATGATGATGGCGACCCAGACAGGAGGCAACACGCTTATAAACATCAAGCACAAGTCTATCCGAGCAAAAGCCCTCATTTAATTCGAAAGATTTAACCATAATTGAAGCTTGTTCATGGTCACGGCGGCAGAAAGACTCTGGTGAACGCATTCTGGACAACTAAAGACAGTGGTGCTAAAATTGAAGCTCAGATGAGCTTCACGGGTTCACCAGAGACCGTGTACATGTCCAAATTTGGACTGAACGGAGACAGGAGAGTGGGTTGACGGAGAGGGTGTTCGCGGCGGCGTTCTACGGGGCGACCTGGTGTTCCGGGGTTTAGGCTACATTTGAGTTCAATTGGCTGATATAGTGAGCAACATGAGGCTAAAGGCAAGCCAAAACAAGAGGCAAACAGGTAAGTACTGACCCGAGGAAGGCTGCCCATGATAGGGGATGAAACCAAATGGCTAGTGTGCTATTAGCTCCGCAACTCAGGAGCGAAGATCAGTGCACGGTCAATTTGGACGACGGGGTAAGGGCACGGTGAATTTATAGAACTTGTGATCAGCGACAGCGGTCATGGTGATAACCTTCACCGGACCTCGCTGGCAATCAATGGCGACGTCGGGCGCGGTCCTTTTCTAGGGGTTAGACACGTCTTGCTGCGACAGTAGCACGGTTAAATCAATGATGCCGTGGATGAACGGAGGGAAGCGGCACCGGCGACCAGGTACGGCCACAAGGGCCAGTGGCCACGTGGCGGCCGGGATATTTGCGCTCCACCACGGCGATCTTACCCAATCCATGAATATCGCTGCGAAGAGATGCCCGTCGAGCACCTGATCGAGACACGGCGTGAATCACAGCGCCGATCGGTGCCGGCGGCGAGGTGCTCTGCACCTGGGATATTTCAGTTACTGTAGTATTGCGATTGTTCTTCAGAGCACTTGACCGAGCACAATTGGGGGCGATTTGCTTCAAAATTTGTGTGGCAACTTGATCATCCACCTGCATCAAAGTTGTTGATCTATAATCCATCTTCAATTTTGCTATTGCATCCCCAGTCAAATTATAATTGGATCCTGCTCAAATTTGATCCCAAAGTTCTGCCAATATCACTGGTGGCCATATTTCAGTTCAAAGGCTGACTGCCAACCCGACTTTAAGTCCTTTTATCTCCCATTTCTGTACAACACCAATGCTTAGTCACTTAAGCAAAGTTATTCCCCTATCATAGCTCTACAAATTTGATGTGTTGACCTAGGGCAAAATCCTCAAGAATTTTGAGATATAAAGCTCCAAAGTTGACCCCATTCACTGAAATTCAGACTTAAGCATATAGGGTTCATGCGGTACTTTTTGCAAATAAGTCCAAATTCCACTATTTAACTTGCAAATTCTCAAATGTGAAAAACACATGATCTGTGGTGTTCTATCATTTTGGTATTTGCACTTTGATCCAAAAGTGCACAAAATTTACATCTACGCCCTAGGGTTTCAATTAGGGTTTCTAGGGTTTGTTTTTAGGGTTTTAGGCACATTAGGGTTTTGGTGCCACTAAAGCCCATCAACTTTGATATCTTGAAAATATTTCTAATGATTCTTGAGATCTTTACCTATTTGGCTTCACTTTTCTCCATAAGCCCAAACTCAGGGCTATGTACCCTACTCTAGGTTAAGCACTCTTCAAACCATATCATCACAACTTGTTTGAAATTTTTACATAGTGAATGCATTCTAGGTGTAACAAGCAACATGAAATGTCAATGCACATGATGTTATGCTCATGTTTTAGTGCCAATAACACCAGGGGTGTTACATCCTTCCCCCCATAAAAGAATCTCGTCCCGAGATTTAAGGTCCTAGGGCAAGTAATGGAAAAGGAAACACGTCACATCTTTATTTCCTTATTTGTCTTACACGGCAGGGGTGGTATTGGGTTTATTTCTCCTTTACAACCAATGTACATATCTTACAAGTTACATGAAGCTAAAAACCTAGGAAAATTCTTTTCCAAGAAGTCTTGAGTCTCCCAGGTAGCTTCATCTTCTGTATGTTGGTTCCATTGCACCTTATAGAATTTAAGAGTCCTTTTTCGGGTGATCCTATCCTTTTGATCCAAAACTCGAATGAGATGTTCTGAATAAGTTAAGTCTGGTTCTAAGACAACATCCACTATATCAATGGTTCGATCCGGAACCCGAAGGCACTTCTTCAATTGAGATACATGGAACACATTATGTACGACAGACAATGTTTCTGGCAGTTGAAGTCGATATGCCACTGGTCCGCATCGTTCAAGAATAAGAAACGTGCAATTATACTGGGGTGCTAATTTCCCTTTTACCCCGAAACGGTTTACACCCTTCATTGGTGATACCTTCAAGTATACATGATCATTAACTTGAAAGACCAAAGGCTAACGTCGTTTATCCGCATAATTCTTTTGTCGAGCTTGTGCCTCTTTCAAGTTGTGTATGATCCGTTGGACTTTTTCTTCTGTCTCTTTAACCATGTCAGGCCTAAAAAACCACCTTTCTCCAGGTTCTGACCAATTTAAGGGTGTTCGACACCGTCGCCCATATAATGCTTCAAATGGTGCCATCTTAATACTTTCTTGATAACTATTGTTATATGAAAACTCTACCAATGGTAAACATTCATCCCATTTTTGTGGAAACTCCAGGACACATGCCCGCAACATGTCTTCAAGTATTTGATTTACTCTCTCAGTTTGTCTACTTGTTTGAGGATGATAGGCCAAACTGTGGAGCAACTTAGTACCCAGAGATTTGTGGAGTTCTTCCTAGAATTTGGATACAAATTGTGGTCTGCGGTCCGACACTATTGTCTTTGGAATTTCGTGCAAACTGAGAATACGGGCAATATATATCTGGGCATAGGTGAGAACCAGATAGGATGTCTTGACTGGTAGAAAATGAGCTATTTTTGTAAGTCGATCAATTTAACCCAAATAGAGTCAAAACCATTAGCCGTCCTGGGTAATCCCACAATAAAGTCCATGCTAATATCCTCCCATTTCCAAGTTGGGATGGGCAAGGACTGCAATGGTTCCGCAGTCTTCATGTGTATTGCTTTGACACGTCTGTAGGTGTCACATCTTGCCACATAGCGTGCAATTTCAATCTTCATTTTTGTCCACCAATAATGCTGCTTTAAGTCTTGATACATCTTAGTACTTCCTGGATGAATGGATATCGACTAAGATGAGCTTCATCCAAAATTTGTTGGCGGACTTCAGCATCCTTAGGCACTACTATGCGATTATTAAACCATACTATCCCTTGATCATCTTTTCTAAAGCAATTAGCTTTGCCGGCTTCTATTTTCTCATGAATGTGTTTCATACCCTTGTCACTTCTTTGGGCAAATAATTCTCCACAGAAGAACTGACTCAAGCCTTAACTGGGTTAAAGTCCCATGTTGTAGCATACCCAGGTTATCTTTTCCATTTCTTGACATAGTGTGGTGACAGGGGTCCTTACGGTAAGACAATGGCAGGAAGCCTTGCGACTCAGTGCATCTACCACCACATTGGCTTTTCCCGTGTGATAATGGATTTCTAAATCATAATCTTTAATCAGCTCAAGTCATCTTCTTTTCCTCATATTCAGTTCTGACTAGGTAAAGATATATTTCAGACTTTTATGATCTGTATACAAATAGCAGGTATTTCCCAGCAGATAATGACGCCATATCTTGAGGGCATGAACAACTGCAGCTAGCTCCAAGTCATGAGTTGGATAATGCTCCTCATGCCGACGGAGTTGTCTTAAAGCATAAGCTACGACTCAGCCCTGTTGCATTAGGACACAACCAAGTCCACTGCCTGATGCATCACAGTACACATCAAAAGGCTTTTCTATATCTGGTTGAGCCAATACCAGAGCAGTGGTCAGTAATACCTTCAACTGCTCGAAGGCTTCATTGCATTTTGAGGACCAGTCAAACTTTGTATCATTTTTCAATAAACTTGTGATAAGCTTCACAATCTTGGAGAAATTCGGGATAAATCTGCGGTAATAGACAGCCAGTCCAAGGAAGCTTCGAACTTGATGTGCTGTCGTTGGTGGTTTCCACTCTAGAATATCCTAGACCTTGCTGGGATCAACCGCAATTCCCTTTGCGGACAATACATGTCCTAGAAATTGGATTTCCTCCAACCAAAACGCGCATTTGCTGAACTTAGCATATAACTGGTGCTCCCTTAAGCGCGTTAGCACGATCCGTAAGTGCGTAGCATGCTCCTCTTCATTTTTGGAATAGATCAGGATGTCATCAATGAAGACCACCACAAATTTATCCAACTCGGGCATAAATACCGAGTTCATTAAGTATGTGAAGTGGGCTAGACATTTGTCAATCTGAAAGACATAACCAAATATTCGAATAATCCATACCACATAGTGTAGGCGGTCTTGGGTATATCTTCGGGTCGAATACAGATCTGATGATAGCCTGACCTAAGGTCAATCTTGGAAAATACCTGAGCTCCAGTAAGTTGATCGAATAGGATATCGATCCGGGGAAGAGGGTACTTGTTCTTAATGGTGACCTCATTAAGGGGTCTATAGTCCACACACATTCGTAATGTCTGATCCTTTTTCTTGACGAAAATTGCGGGACATCCCTAAGGTGATGAACTAGGCCTAATGAACCCCTTCTCAAGCAAGTCTTGGAGCTGAGCCTTGAGTTCTACCAATTCATTAGGTGGCATTCGGTACGACTTTCTGGAAATAGGGGTCATACCGGGCTTCAGTTCAATCACAAAATCTACATCCCTTTCTGGAGGGAACCCAAGCAGGTCTTCAGGAAAGACATCCAGGAATTCACACACTACCAGAATATCCTGGATTTCTGGTACGATAGCTTCATAGACTTGTCCAAATGGTTTGGCTAGGACAGCTACAGGGATGGATAATAGAATCTCTTCATGGCCATGACTCAATTTGATAATCCTTAAGTCCGTATTAATGATAGCTTTATGCTGGGCTAACCAATTCATGCCCAGAATTACATCTATGTCTTGGCCCTTTAAAACAATCATGTTGGTGGGAAATTCCCGTTTAGCCAGTGTTACTGGTATGTGGAAGGCTACTTTCTTAGTAAATATCCGTCCCCCAGGTGAATGGATAATAAATTCTTCCCTTGATTCAATGCAAGGAATGCAATGCTTTTCCACAAAATTCTTGCTTATAAAAGTATGTGAAGCACTAGAATCAAAGAGAATAACCATTGGGTGATTGGCCACAAGGAACGTACCCATCATTACCGTCTCGCCCTCCGGTGTTGTTGCCACTTGCGTATAATAAATTCGTCCTGTTTTCTTGACATTTTTGCCTGCTGAGGTATTAGCCATGTTCCCTTTTCCTTGGATGGAATTCCTAGAGTTCTGCTAAGAGTTGAATTTGTTCTGCTTCGGGTATGGACAGTCCTTTATAAAGTGACTAGACTTTCCACAGTTGAAGCAGCCAGTAGAAGAACTAGCGAGAGCGGGGAAACGAGTACCAGGGGCACTCGGCTGATTTGTAGAAGTGGGGGCAGTGGTAGGATGAATGAAAATAGGCTGCTTGAACAGATAGGAGGGTGGGCGAGGTGAAGAACGATTCTAATTAAAAGGTCGAATCACCAACCTAGTTCGCTTCTCAGGTCCCTAATTAGACCTGTCACCTCCAAAGCCCTTTGTTTTCCCATGGCCTGTATTCTTGGCTTCTACTGCCAGTGCCGTGCTGACAGCTTTGCTGTAGGTAAGGTCCAGAGAAGTTGCCATTTTCCGCTGAAGTCTGTCGTTGAGTCCCCTCATAAAACAATTCTTTTTATTCAGATCGGTATTTACTTGATCGATGGCATACTGAGACAGATGGTTGAATTTGTTGAGATACTGCATTACAGTATCTCCCCCTTGCTTTAACCGGATGAATTCTTCTTATTTCATGTGGAGCACTCCCTCTAGAACATAGTGCTCACAGAATGCTAGCTTAAACTCCTCCCAGGTGATTTGATGTCCAGCCGGTTGAACTGCTACAAAATTTACCCACCAAGTACTGGCAGGCCCTCTTAGTTGTTGGGTAGCAAATAATGGCTTCTGTGTCTCCGTGCAACGAATCAAGCCGAACTTCTGCTCCATCACTCTTACCCACTCATCAGCTTCTAGAGGTTCTTCTGCTTTAATAAAGAGCGGGGGACGAGTTTCTGAGAATTCCAGATATGTAGTTTCACGCGGTCCTTGCGGAGGAGCCCTACCTCCATGCTGTTGGAACTGATTACCCGCCATCTCGCGCAAGAAGTGTGTATTATCCACAGTGGCATTGACCAAGCCAGCGATAGCCTCGGCCAACGTTGGTGGTACTGGGGGCGGGTTAGGAGTATCCTCCCGACCGTGGGAAGTCCGCGCACCATCATGTGCGCAAGTTCGTGATGGCATCTGAGGCAAAGAAACATTTGAAAAAAAAATATAACATGCCAGCACACACCATCATATTACATTACCAAAATGTAATAATTATACAGACTCCAGCGTACAACTTGACTTCAGTACTTATTTTACATAAGTATAACATCTAAACTACACTATTCTAGTCTTCATCGTCCTTTGTTGCTTCACTCCCTGCTGCAGGAGACCGTTCGTGAGCAAGGTTCATGGAAGGAGGGGGCTTAAAAAGGTCCAACTCCCCATCAGGTCCTTCGTTTGCTATTTCCAAAGGTCCGGCTTCCATTGCAGCTGCGTTGGAAGGCACGTCCGGGTGCAGTAGAGCATACAGTACATGTACTTCCTCATGTAAAGTATTACAGTACACTTGCAGGTTATCGAGGACCGCGCTAAGCTCATCCACACGGGCTCGAGCTTTTGCTTCGCGGTGCCAAGCGATCGAACGCGAGTTGACGGCCCAATCAATGGCTGAATCCCGTTCTGAGATCTCAAACCGCAAGCAGCTAACTTCAGCTGACAGTTCATCTATACGCTGGCTGTCCTTCTCTCGTGCCCTATTCTGGTGACGTAACTCCGACCGGAGTTGCTCCACTTTAGTTTCCAGGTCTCCAATTGGATCGTTGGAGCCACTACTACTCCCTTCATGTCTGGGGGCTAACTGATGACGAGGCACGCCAAAAGGTCTAGTAGATTTGGGTGCAGTTTTCCGTGCCATATCTCCATAAGAGGAGAAGATTTATTAGTATATTCTTAACATGATGCATGCATATTCTAATAATTATGGAATCAACTTTAGTCGATCCCCAACTTCCTATATATTGCACTCTATTACCTGGCCTTACAAGATAAGGAATTACCAGAAAGTGGTAAGGTAAGAATGAAAGAACATTTCTAGGTGAGTATTTGAAAATTCTTTTGAAGCACTACGTAATATCTGGAGAGATGGGTTTTGCTCTGATACCAGCTGTGACGGAACCTCCCAAGGTATTAGGCCCACCTATAGTTGTCCTTGTCCAACGGACCTCGAACAACCCTATAGATGCACATAATCACTTGATAAGCTTTGTGACTGTATCCTCATCATTTCGCCCAAGGGCGTTTCACCCGTCACGCGTATATTACATCACATTGGAGGAAAGAATAAGCAGAAGCAAAATAACTTAATTTACATTCATCAAAATATAGAGAGAGTAGTATTATTACAATACCAGGGTATTATGAGTGTATAAAGTATTATTATTACAGACCCGAGAGGCAAAACACCCTCCTGCACAAAAATATATTGGTTTCAAAGTGGGAGGCCAACATCCTCCCGCGAGTTCACTGCTGGGGTTCTTCCTTGGGCACCACCTTTGAACAAAAACAACAAAAGTCTGCTGTTTCCTCACCTACAACAACATGGGTTTGAAAACCCTGAGTACGTAGTGTACTTCTGCAAGTCTTACCCATCAAAAGAAAAGACTCTCAAGGATATGCTGGCTTGAGGGAGTCAAGGTAAGGCTGATCAAGCATCAAGGACTCTGTTTGCAAAAATGCTTACTAATAATGGATCCTTAAAAATCCAGTTTTATTGTCAGGTTAGGTAAAGTTACCTGCATCTAGAGTTCTTTCTACCCTAGTTCAAGCACTTGGCCTATACTAGCCATCTTTTCATCATCCCTTTAGTTCACTGGATTTCTACGTGTAAGTTAGTGACCAAGTCTTCATGTACGAGAAGTAACGGCGATCTGAATCGATTAATACCTAGCTAGGGATCTCCAATCACACGACATATGTAGCACTTAACCCTTGCATATGTCAACTCGCCACCGGGTTTCTTAAGACCAGACCGGGTTCACGCCAACCGAGAGCACAGATACACCACCGTCTAGCCTCTTGCCACGGGTTCCCATTGCGTGTTGGCCTTTCTGGTATTAGTCTGCCTGAGGCAAAGCTTACCCATGATGAGGCATTTGACCAGTTAAAAGTTCCTCGATCATCAGGCCCACATCGGTACGATCCTTAATCGACTCAGACGGAGACACTACAACGAGACTTCCTTCTCATGCAAGTCACCCGCCAGGTCTCAACTTTATCATTCAAAAACCTAAAGTTTGGTACCTGGCAGAGGTACATCTTTTTCGATGTTGAACACATCACGGCCATGATGGATCCACCATCAAGTTTTATTTTTGAAAACATCCCATTCCTCTTGAAGCATCATCATTTGTTTAAAACAAAACATTTGTTTTTCTAAAGAAGGACTAAGCATCAAAAAAACCTTTTATTAAAATAGGTAATCAAGGAATGGTAGTCAACTTTCAAAGAAGGAATTGCAGCAAGTGTTTGGCACATAACTCCTATCACCTAATGCAGCATTCAAGTGGTAAAGATTTAAAAATTCAAGAAAAGGATAAATGCACCGGGGCTTGCCTTGTGTTGTAGGAGATTTGGGATCTGTTCCACATATATCAAAATAAAAACAGTTCCTGGTAGGTGGATTTTCAGTTGGTGGTGTATGTAGTCTCTTCTTCTTCAACCACTACTTCTTCCTCGTTCTCTATACATAATCATATATAAACATGAATGCTCATGTGATGCTATGAATATGCAATTATACTAAAGGTACATCAAGTTGTGTCTTGAATACAATTTTCCTTCACGGTGCACCAGGGAAACTAGGGTCTTCTAGGTCAACACCCTAGTAGGGTTAGGCAGTTTTATTCTAAGGAACTAGGGTTTTGGGGTTTTGGGATCAAACAATGTTCAAAACATACCAAACTTCACCCAAGGATTCTAATTATCAAATTAAGCTTACCCAAAAAGTTTTATGATTTTTGGAGTTATTTAGTAATTTCTAAAATTCCAAAGGTCTAGGTTTTGGCCTTCTTAAATATTAAACAATTCCTGGTTTGGATTAAAATTCTTGGAACTATTTTTATTGAATACTATAGGAACTTATAAGCTTAGTAAAATTGGTATCATATTTTTATCATTTTTCTAGAATTCTTTATAATTTCCCTAAGCCTGGTAGAAAAAGAAAAAGAGAAAGAATGAACAGTAACGGGCTCAATCCAGCCCGAGCCGGCCCACGACAGGCAAAACGCGCCCGTGCACGTGCCTGTGCTGATGAATTTGCGCAAAGGCCCTGGGGAAATTGAAAAAACAAAAAAGAACCCACACACTGTTTCTATGTGTCGCTGACAATTGCAAAAATCTCCCCATACTTCTATTTCTTCACGGTTCTTGGTCCACGACAGGACCATGCCGAACACCTGGCCGGAGCTACGATTTCATGGTGATGGTGACCCGGACAGGAGGCAACAAGCTTATAAACATCAAGCACAAGTCTATCCAAGCAAAAGCCCTCATTTAATTCGAAAGATTTAACCTTAATTAAAGCTTGTTCATGGTCACGGTGGCGGAAAGACTCCGGTGAACGCGTTCTGGACAACTAAAGACAGTGGTGCTAAAATTGAAGCTTGGATGAGCTTCACGGGTTCACCAGGGACTGTGTACATGTCCAAATTTGGATGGAACGGAGATGGGAGAGTGGGTCGACAGAGAGGGTGTCTGCGGCGGTGTTCTACGGGGCGACCTGGTGTTCCGAGGTTTAGGCTACGGTAGAGTTCAATTGGCTGATATAGTGAGCAACATGAGGCTAAAGGCAAGCCAAAACAAGAGGCAAACGGGTAAGTACTGACCCGAGGAAGGCTGCCCACGAATGGGTTCTTCACAGCGGCGGAGGTGACCAAAGTCAAGGAAATCTGATGGTCTCGGTCGATAGGGGATGAAACGGAATGGCTAGTGTGCTATTAGCTCCGCAACTAAGGGGCAAAGATCAGTGCACGGTCAATTTGGACGACGGGGGTAAGGGCGCGGTGAATTTATAGAACTAGTGATCAGCGGCAGCGGTCGTGGTGATAACCTTCACCAGACCTCGCTGGCAATCAACGACGACGTCGGGCGTGGTCCTTTTCTAGGGGTTAGACACGTCTTGCTGCGACAGTAGCACGGTTAAATCAACGATGTCGTGGATGAACAGAGGGAAGCGGCGTCGGCGACCAGGTATGGCCACAAGGGCCAGTGGCCACGTGGCGGCCAAGATATTTGTGCTCCACCACGGTGATCTTACCCAATCCATGAATATCGCTGCGAAGAGATGCCCGCCGAGCACCCGATCGAGACACGCGCGTGAATCATGGCGCCAATCGGTGCCAGCGGCGAGGTGCTCTGCACCTGGGATATTTCAGTTACTGTAGTATTGCGATTGTTCTTCAGAGCACTTGACCGAGCATAATTGGGGGCGATTTGCTCCAAAATTTGTGTGGCAACTTGATCATCCACCTGCATCAAAGTTGTTGATCTATAATCCATATTCAACTTTGCTATAGCATCCCTAGTCAAATTCTCATTGGATCATGCTCAAATTTGATCCCAAAGTTCTGCCAATGTCACTGGTGGCCATATTTCAGTTCAAAGGCTGACTGTTAGCCTGACTTTAAGTCCTTTTATCTCCCATTTCTGTACAACACCAATGCTTAGTCACTTAAGCAAAGTTATTCCCCTATCATAGCTCTACAAATTTGATGTGTTGACCTAGGGAAAAATCCTCAAGAATTTTGAGATATAAAGCTCCAAAGTTGACCCCATTCACTGAAATTCAGACTTAAGCATATAGGGTTCATGGGGTACTTTTTGCTAATAAGTCAAAATTCCACTTTTTAACTTGCAAATTCTCAAATGTGAAAAGCACATGATTTGTGGTGTTCTATCATTTTGGTATTTGCACTTTGATCCAAAAGTGCACAAAATTTACATCTACCCCCCTAGGGTTTCAATTAGGGCTTCTAGGGTTTGTGTTAGAACTGTATTAGGGTTTATGGGGTCTCCCTTGTACATTTAACATTTTACCCCTCTGTTTGTAATGGGCCAGGCCCAACTCAGTCTATTAATATAGAGGCCCACCCTAGTGTAGGGTTAGGGTTTCCAATAGTTTGTTTTTAGGGTTTTAGGCACATTAGGGTTTTGGTGCCACTAAAGCCCATCAACTTTGATATCTTGCAAATATTTCTAATGATTATTGAGATCTTTACCTATTTGGCTTCACTTTTCTCCATAAGCCCAAACTCAGGGTTAAGTACCCTACTCTAGGTTAAGCACTCTTCAAACCACATCATCACAACTTGTTTGAAATTTTTACCTAGTGAATGCATTCTAGGTGTAACAAGCAACATGAAATATCAATGCACATGATGTTATGCTGAAGTTTTAGTGCCAATAACACCAGGGGTGTTACAGGGCTAGCACCCTTTTCCTTGCAAGGAGGGAAGGTTTTTTAATGGGACACCTTTTGTAACACATGTAGCTTCGTCAATCATGTATAAGGGCACGTCTCCCCCCACAATATAAAAATATAATCGAAGACTACATGATCTAGTGTAGTGGGAAAAAGAAGAGAAGATCTTAAAGTCCTTCATATGAAGGCAAGCCCAAAGCACCTAGTAAAAGTGCTGAAGACTCAGAAGTCATTCCAAATGGGAATATAGAGTCAGAAAAAATCACCCAGTAATGGTGACAAGGACTCAGAAGTTGTTCCAAATGGGAATGCATTGTCAGATCCAAAAGATATTTAGATGAAAGAAGGATCATTTATCTCTCAATTTAACTTCGATGTTACATCTTCGGTGACATGCATCACTGTATCATAACAAGCATCTGCATAACATCTTGTCACACCTGGATTTAGGGACAATTCCAAATGCATCTCAAATGTGTGCTAGAATCAAGTCTCACACATATGATGACTCATGGTATAGAAAACAATGTCACATCTTTATTACTTATACAATTTCTGTACAAAATAAGCTAAATAAAATACATCATATGATGACAACAATCCTCCACAACCATAGTTGACTAGGAGACGACGGTCTAGACCTCTCCGAATTCATCTTCATGATACTCCTCTGGTGGTACCTGTTCTTGACCTATTGTGATTATACCAATGGTGAGCTCCCATATGGTCACCGCTCAGCAAGTGTGGGAAAAAGTGTAGTGTAAGGCTTACCAAGGAAGATGGTTAAGGCTGAGCATTGCTTTTAATTAAGTTGGTTAAAATTTTATTAGCAGTTACTAAGTATAAGTAAATACCATCACAATAAAATAAGAGATCATAGATGAATATTCCCTCAATGCAATGCATGATAAGTTAAATTTAATTCAATAATTTACTCATGTGAGGGTTCGAGCCACTCATGACCGTGAGCATGGCTGATATACCATTTTTATTCTCCACAGAGGTTGCACATCTTTACCCACAAGACGTGTTCTCTTTTTCACCTCGGGTTGATCGGGCCCTTAAACACTTCCAAGGTGATTTGGTGAGGGCACACTGCGAGGCCTTTACAAAGTTGCACTAGTTTGAGAAAAGTCGTTATGGTTTTAGGAAAAGGAAGCATAGGCCTTTTCCACGGTCTGTAACCCCATCGCAACAATTATAGCTAGCACTATGCTCTTCAGCGCTTCACTCCTCATTTGCCCTTTTGGGTAAGGTAATCTTGCGCTAGCTTTCCTAATTAATTGGCAAAGACGTCCCATTCCACCCTTGTGGTAGCACTATTGTCTCGAGTGGTCGCTCCATGTTCCAAATAACAAAATGATCTTAACATGCATAAGTAACCAACAATAACAAATCATAATGGAACATGATCATAAATCATAAGTGACATTAGTCCTAAAACTAGGTAGAGCAATAGCAAGGCTACCCAAGAATTCATTTATATGCAAGGTGTAGGATAAACAAGACTAGATAACCTATTATGTCCCATTAATTTAACCTAACAATGCAAGCATCATGAGAATCTAAGAGTAAATATTATTAGGTCAAAGAATTTGATCAAGGACACAACTTGTCTTTTACTTGGAAATCAAACTGCTCAGGTGCTTCCCTAATGTTGGGCTTTAGGTTCCTTGTTGTAATCTCACTTTTATTCGCAGCAAAACATATATATAGGAAAACAATGAATAAAAATAGCATTACACTAAAGATGGAAACAAACTACACAATAATATTCTACATATTGCTACGAGATCGTAGGTTCGAGGACCACTAAAACAGAGTTAAAATGAAGGAGATATGATATTTAAAGATTTCTATAATTATTTTTATATTGTAAATCAATTTTATATAACTATTTTATGAATACTCAGCACCAAGGACGATAGCTACAATTATTTGAAAACCCAGGGTTAAATCTGCAAGTTTTAGGACTTGTTTGTAATGACCTTAGAACTGAGCAGGACAGTGGGTTTATTTCACAAAAGACCAGGGGCTCTTTAGAAAATTTGCTCAGCTGAAGGGGTATCCTTTAAATTAAGCCGTATGATTCACATTTAGCGGTGAAGATTATTTCTCGAACCGGTACGCTATCCCGCCCGTTGGATGTCGATCCAACGGTTCGGATCAAGAGTGCGACGTGCAGGCGACCAGAGTCGCACACCCATCGATCTACAACATGGATTTTTAAAATAGGCGAAGGGGTATGCAACTTCTAATCTAATTCGTTCACGGCCACATCAAAGGCTCATGTGATCTTAGCATCTCTCTCTCGCTCAACAGGTCACGAACTGCGACGACTCGTTTAGCCGATGGCGACATCCATGCCAACGAAGCATGCACCTGCCCCTAGCACTTGGTTCCAAAATCTAAGGAGCATGACACGTAGAGGAAGAAGAAGTGAATAAGTGGAGAGATACTTAGCGCAAATGATGGTGTAGGGGTCTCTTTCCATGACGAGGGGTGAATCCGCGGCGATGCTCTAACTTTCGACGAGAAATTTTGGGGCCCTTAGTTGCTCATCCCGTCCAACAAGGCCATGGATCATTCATCGTAGCACGGTGAAGCCCCCAAGCCCGGCTCCATGGACTCGACGACGATGAGCTCGTGGGTCGACTTCTGTGGCGATTTTACCCTCTTCTCCAGATTTCGATGATGTGCTCTTTGTGCTCTGAGCAACCGTACGTGCCCCCAAATGCTACACCCAGCATCTGCATGCCCTAGCAATTCTCTTCTGCTTCATGTCGCAATTTGGATACCAATGAGATCTGGAGGACCTCACGACGGGTTCATCTCCTCTCTTAGCTCTTCGCAACGCTCTATTTCACAGCAACGACGATCTCGGCCACTCATCCGCGTTGGGATGAGATGGTGAGCCTCGACCGTTCTTATAGTCGTGGGGGTTTGGCCGGATCAAGCACAACTGGAAACCACAGAAGTTTGTTATGATTCAGCGCCAGTTGTTGCGATCAGGATTCAGTTGAAGATTCTCCCGTTCGAACGGCGTGAGCTCACTATAGTAAAACATAGAAAGTTCGATGGCCCTCTTATGTCCGACGGACCCCTAGGAGACCGTCAGACATAAGGTAATGTCCAACGGCCTCGGACAGCCGTTGGACCTAACATAATATGTCCGACGGCTGTCAGAAGGACCGTCGGACATAAAGTTATGTCCGACGGCTGTCAGATAAGCCGTCGAACATAAGCTTATTTCCGACGGTCTCCTAGGGGCGTCGGACATAAACGATTTTAACCAACGGTCCGCCCGCACCGTTTCATTCCATCTTCAATCCCGCATGTCCACGAGCCGCTGCCACCCAAGAGTCACCACTACCGCCGCCGCCGATAACGAGCCGCCGCCAGGTCCTCCCGCGCCGCCCAAGCCGCTGCCAGTGACCTCCCACCCTGCCCCGACGCCCAACCGCCCGAGCACGAGCCCGTGGCCGCCTCCATGACCATCCTGACGCCACTGGAGCCGCCCGAACGTAGCCCGCGCCCGCTCGAGCCTCTGTCCTCGTCCCCGACGCTACCGACACCCGCCCCGACCTCGCCGACGCTCGCTTCACCGGCTCAACGTCCGGCTAAGTGAGTAATTTTGTGACTTTTAGTATAATTTTGTATATGCATTTAGATTGTTTGCTAGTAGTCATGTTTGGTTTGTTATGTCCGACGGCTTGAGTTAATTATGTAATTAAATTAGCTTGTTTTAGTTTATTTATTGGTGGCTATATAATTTAAAATTTTAATTTCCGAGGGTAATTATTAAGCCCTCAGAAATAAGGTTATTTTATATGATTTAGGGTCCCATGAAATGATTTTTCTGTAGTGATATTGTATTAGTGTGGTTCATTAGTGATCATAACTAATTAAGTTAACGTCTTGTATCTAGTATGGAGGAGGATCATCGATGGATGTATGAAGGTTGGAAGAAAATAGGTGCTCTATCAAGTGAGTGGGTTGCCAAGACTGAGGCGTTTCTCGACCGTGCTTTTTCTCGGTTAGAGACTGGAACCGATGTTAGGTGCCCTTGTATCAATTGTCAAAATATTTATTTCCTTGACAGGAGGACTATGTCGATAGATCTTTGTAAGAACGGTTATATGCTAGGCTATGAGGTGTGGGTGCACCACGATGAGGACCCACCTCCTCGTACTGTATCGGAAGTTCATCACATGAAGAGGGGGACTACGATAGGATGGAAGAGATGCTTGACGATGTACGCCATGAGCTTCTAACCATCGATTCAGAGAACCCCGGTCAACCTACTGATTATGAGGATCCAGCTACACCTAAGGTTCAGAAGTTCTTCGAGCTCCTTAAAGCTGCCGAAGAGTCGTTGCATGAGCACACGAAAGTTACTGTCCTTGTATTTGTGACTTGACTTATGGCTATTAAGTCTAAGTTTGCATTCTCAAACAACTGCTACAAGGAGCTTTTGAACTTGATTAGTGATGTATTTCCTGAGAATCACAAGATGCCAAAGGACATGTATCTGTCCAAAAAGTTGTTCTCTGGTCTCGGTATGGACTATGAAAAAATCGATGTCTGCGACAATAACTGTATGCTTTTCTAGAAGGAGATCGAGAGTGAGAAGAAGTGTACTGTATGTGGTGAGTGTAGATTCGTAGAGGTTCAAAATGACGACGGTTTGACCGTAACGACGAAAATTGCATGTAAGCAGCTTTGTTACATGCCTCTTATACCTCGGTTGAAACATTTGTTCATCTCCAAGAATATAGCCAGACACATGAGGTGGCACAAAGAAGGGGTACGTGAGAATCCAAATGTCATGGCGCACCCAGCTGATACAGATGCATGGAAGGCACTAGATGCCTTTGATTCCAGCTTTGCTGATGAAGTGCGGAATGTCCGCTTCGGTTTGGCAACAGATGGTTTCTCGCCTTTCAATCTAACTGCAACGTCCTACTCATGTTGGTCTGTCTTTGCTATTCCATACAACCTTCCACCAGCTCTTTGCATGAAACATGAATTTATTTTCTTATGTCTTGTAATACCTGGTCCGAACCATCCTGGAACAAAGATCGATGTGATGATAAGACCCCTGATTGAAGAATTGAAAATTTTGTTGGAAGGAGTCGAGGCGTACGATTGTTACAAGAAACAGAAGTTCAACCTGAGAGCTATGTTTTTGTGGTCTATTCATGATTTTATGGCTTATGGTATCTTTGCTGGATGGAGTTGTCATGGGATTTTGACATGTTCGTTATGCGTTGAAGACACTTTATGCTTTCGACTAAAGTTTGGTGGAAAGATATGTTACTTCGATTGCCATAGATGTTTTTTGCCAGAGGATCACCCATTCAGGTTCGATAGGAACGCTTTTAAAAAGGACACGATTGTGACGAGGGGACCACCCAAGCGTCTTAGTGGTCCAGAGATTCTCGCGAGACTTAATGATTTGAAACTAAACGAACATGGAAATCATTTTGAAGGTTATGGAACCGAGCATAATTGGACTCACAAATGTGGTCTATGGGAACTCCCTTATATGAAAGCCTTGATTCTAATGCATACCATTGATGTGATGCACCAGGAACGAAATATGGGTGAAAGCATTACCAGCACTTGCAAAGACTTGGTCTTAATCTGTACAAGACCAACTATGGAGATAGGAGAGAACCAGAAGAAGCCACGTGCTCCTTTCAGCCTTAAACCTAAAAGGAAGAAATAATTGATGAAATGGTTGAAAAACTTAAAGTTCCCAGATGGTTACGCCGTGGGCTTTAGAAGGTCTGTGAATTTGAAGACGGGCAAGTTTTCTGGGTTGAAGAGTCATGACTACCACATAATAATGGAAAGACTCCTTCCTGTTATGTTTCGTGGTTTTGTAAAAAATGATGTCTGGAAAGCATTAGCGGAGCTAAGCTACTTTTATAGACATCTTTGTGCTAAAGAAATAAAGAGATGATGGAGAAGCTTGAGCAACAAATACCGATTTTGGTATATGCAAACTTGAAAAAATATTTCCACCAGGTTTCTTCAATCTGGTGCAACATCTACTTGTTCACCTACCATATGAAGCTAAGGTAGGAGGTCCTATGTAGTATAGATGGATGTATCACATCGAAAGGACACTAAAGAATCTACGTGCAATGGTTGGTAATAAGAGACGAGTCACTACAGTAAACTAACAAACATCCGACGGCCGCCTTATCTCCGACGGCTGTGTACGAGGCCGTCGGAGATAAGGTTATGTCCGACGGCCACAACGGGCGCTCGGAAATAGTGCTTATCTCCGACGGCCTCGTACACAACCGTCGGAGATAAGGTTATCTCCGACGGCCGCGTACACAGCCATCGGAGATAAGGCGTTTTAACGCGGATCCGCCCTGCGCGCCGTTTCATTTTCACCCGCGCGCCGTCCGTTTCTCTACCCGTGCGTCGCCGCCGCCCACAGCCCAGTCGTCGGTCGTCCCGTCGCCCCGCCCGCCGCCGGTCGTCCCGTCGCCCCGTGCTCCGGCCGCCGCCCCGTGCTCCGGCCCGTGCTCCGGCCGCCGCCGCCCCGTGCTCCGGCCGCCGCCCCATGCTCCGCCCCGTGCTCCGGCCGCCGCCGCCTCGTGCTCCGGCCGCCGCCCCGTGCTCCGGCTGCCGGCCCCGTGCGCCCGCCGCCGGCCGGCTCCCCACGCCCGCTAAGTGAGTATTCTTAACAATATTGTTTATTAGAATTGTATGCATGTATTAATGTATTTGATTATAATTGTATGTATGAATGCATTTGATTATTTAGTTTGTTATGTCTGACGGCCAAAATTTGATTACGTAATTAAATTAGCTTGTTTTAGTTTATTTAGTGGTGCTTTAGATAATTTAAATTTTTAATTTCCGAGGGTAATTATTATGTCCTCGGAAATAAGGTCATTTTATATGATTTGTCATCCATAACAATGTTATTTCGTATGTAATATTGTATTGTGGTTTATTAGTTTAATTATTTAATAATGCACAATGATTATAGTTAATCATAGTGTATCGTAGTGTGAACAAACGAAACCTAGGCGTCACCCGTTTTGGCCCAACACACCTTACAAGCGACGCATGTGAGGTATGTTGGGCCGGAATTGTCCCTTTATTGGACAGCCTCGGGGTGACCGACAGAGTCAGTGTTTATGACAAAAGCATGTGCTCCTGCTTAGTTTCGGCAGCATAACCTCTCTGTTCTCCAATTGCACAATTTTTAGGCGTGCGATTGGAGAACAGCAGGGTTATGCTGCCGAAATTTCGCACGACCACATGTCTTGTCATAAACACGGCCTCGTCGGTCACTCCTGGGTGGGTTTAGAACCTATCCTTTCTTACAGATGTAGGGGCGTGATTTCTTCGTAAAAACGGATGGTCCGTGCATTACTTATCTAATTAAGTTAACGTCTCGTATCTAGTATGGAGGAGAATCGTCGATGGATGTATGAAGGTTGGAAGAAAAGAGGTGCTCTATCAAGTGAGTGGGTTGCCAAGACTGATGCTTTTCTCGACCGTGCTTTTGCTCGGTCAGAGACTGGAACCGATGTTAGGTGCCCTTGTAGCAAGTGTCGGAACATTAATTTCCTTGACAGGAGGACTATGTCAATACATATTTGCAAGAACGGTTATATGCCAGGCTATGAGGTGTGGGTGCACCACAGTGAGGACCCACCTCCTCGTATTGTATCGGAAGTTCAGTCACATGAAGAGGAGGACTACGATAGGATGGAAGAGATGCTTGACGATGTACGCCATGAGCTTCTAACCGTCGATTCGGAGAACCCCGGTCAACCCACCGAGTTTGAGGATCCAGCTACACCTGAGGTTCAGAAGTTCTTCGAGCTCCTTAAAGCTGCTGAAGAGCCGTTGCATGAGCACACAAAAGTGACCGTCCTTGTATTTGTGACTCGACTTATGGCTATTAAGTCTAAGTTTGCATTCTCAAACAACTGTTACAAGGAGCTTTTCAACTTGATCAGTGATGTACTTCCGGAGAATCACAAGATGCCAAAGGACATGTATCAGTCTAAAAAGCTGTTATCTGGCCTCGGTATGGACTACGAAAAAATCGATGTCTGTGAAAATAATTGTATGCTTTTCTGGAAGGAGACCGCAGGTGAGAAGGAGTGTACTGTATGTGGTGAGCGTAGATTCGTTGAGGTTGAAAACGACGATGGTTTGACCGTGACTACGAAGATTGCACATAAGCAGCTTCGTTACATGCCTCTTATACCTCGGTTGAAACGTTTGTTCATCTCCCAGAATACAGCCAGACACATGAGGTGGCACAAAGAAGGGGTACGTGAGAATCCAAATGTCATGGTGCACCCAGCTGATACAGATGCATGGAAGGCACTAGATGCTTTTGATTCCAGCTTTGCTGATGAAGTGCGGAATGTTCGCTTCGGTTTGGCAACAGATGGTTTCTCGCCATTCAATCTAACTGCAACGTCGTACTCATGTTGGCCCGTCTTTGTTGTTCCATACAACCTTCCACCAGCTCTTTGCATGAAATATGAATTTATTTTCTTGTGTCTTGTAATACCTGGTCCGGATCATCCTGGAACAAAGATCGATGTGATGATGAGGCCCCTGATTGAAGAATTGAAAATTTTGTGGGAAGGAGTCAAGGCGTACGATTGTTACAAGAAACAGAAGTTCAACCTGAGAGCCGCGTTTTTATGGTCTATTCATGATTTTATGGCTTATGGTATCTTTGCTGGATGGAGTTGTCATGGGATTTTGACATGTCCGATATGCGTTGAAGACACTTCATGCTTTCGACTAAAGTTTGGTGGAAAGATATGTTACTTCGATTGCCATAGATGTTTTTTGCCAGAGGATCACCCGTTCAGGTTCGATAGGAACGCTTTTAAAAAGGACACGATTGTGACGAGGGGACCACCCAAGCGTCTAAGTGGTCTAGAGATTCTCGCGAGACTTAATGATTTGAAACTAAACGAACATGGAAATCATTTTGAAGGTTATGGAACCGAGCATAATTGGACTCACAAATGTGGTCTATGGGAACTCCCTTATATGAAAGCCTTGATTCTAATGCATAACATTGATGTCATGCACCAGGAACGAAATATGGGTGAAAGCATTATCAGCACTTGCATGAATATCACTGACAAAACAAAAGACAACCCTAAGGCAAGGAAAGACTTGGCCTTAATCTGTAGAAGACCAACTATGGAGATAGGAGAGAATCAGAAGAAGCCACGTGCTCCGTTCAGTATTAAACCTAAAAGGAAGAAACAATTGATGAAATGGTTGAAAAACTTAAAGTTCCCAGATGGTTACGCCGCGGGCTTTAGAAGGTCTGTGAATTTGAAGACGGGCAAGTTTTCTAGGTTGAAGAGTCATGACTACCACATAATAATGGAAAGACTCCTTCCTGTTATGTTTCGTGGTTTTGTAAAAAATGATGTCTGGAAAGCATTAGCGGAGCTAAGCTACTTTTATAGACATCTTTGTGCCAAAGAAATAAAGAAAGAGATGATGGAGAAGCTTGAGCAACAAATACCGATTTTGGTATGCAAACTTGAAAAAATATTTCCACCAGGTTTCTTCAATCCGATGCAACATCTACTTGTTCACCTACCATACGAAGCTAAGGTAGGAGGTCCTGTGCAATATAGATGGATGTATCACATCGAAAGGACCCTAAAGAAGCTACGTGCAATGGTTGGTAATAAGAGACGAGTTGAAGGGTGCATCGCTGAAGAATTCAAATATAAAGAGATAGCATCGTTCACGGGCCTGTACTTTGCAGAGGAACACAATGTCAATGCCCATACGTTGCGGTATCATGTCGACGAGCCCCCTATCAGTGATATTGAAATTTTTCAATGGAGGGGCAAAACTGTAGGACCCAGCACAACATACTGTTTCACCAACGACGAATGGAAGACTGCTTTACTCTACATGTATAACAACATGGAAGGGATGAGTCAGTTTCTCCTGTAAGTGTAAACTTTATTTTAGTCATTGCCGCTAGAATTTTTGTTGTGAGACTAAAAGGTTTGTTTCCTTGTACTAACAGGGAATTTGATTCTCAAAATTGCATCTCTGGCTGTGAACGTGACCAGATTCGTCGAGAGGGAAAAGATGGGGGACTTAATTTCTTGTGTTGGTTTCGAGATTATGTAGTTAAAAATGACAATATACACCCGGACCTTTGACAATTGTCCCTAGGAGCAGTAACTGGCAGACGTTATGGTCGGTATGATGTCAATGGTTTTAGATTCCGTTCCACAAGGTTCGAAGATGATCATCCTCTAGCAGCCACGACAAATTCCGGAGTTGTAACTAGAGCTGTCAATGATGAAGGGAAGGTGAGTAATTATTATGGAGTCATTAATGATATAATCGAGTACAAGTTTTTTGGAGATAAACAACTCAAAGTGGTGTTCTTCGATTGTGATTGGTTTTCTCCAAACTCAACGCGAGAAAATCAATATGGCATGGTGGAAGTCAAACACAACGACAGATTAAAAGGCCACGACACTATAATCCTTGCCCACCAATGCGAGCAGGTGTATTATATGACATATCCATCTAAGAAAAAGGGTTTGGTTGATTGGAGGGTAGTGTACAAAGTTAATCCTCGTGAACGACTATATGCTCCTGGTGATGCTGGTTATGTTGAAAGTCAAATCGAGCACGAAGTGGGGGCTGCTGAGATTTTCCAAGACGAAGAACTTACAAGCACGTTTAATGTACAAACTGAAATGTTGGAAGAATCTTTATTAGGTGATCAAAATGATGTAGAGGTTCCTCCAAAACGAAAACGAGTGACGAGAAAGAAGAAAGCTACTTGGCGTCCATTAAATCGACGAAAGCAACTAGATCCTGATTTTGATTACGATTACGATTGACGAGTATGGAACATGATTTTATTGCATATTTTATTATTTTATTGCATATTTTATGATTTTGTTGCATATTTTATTGTCGATTTATGTACTAACTTGTTGTTGTTAAAATAGGATGTCAAAGAAAATGAAGTCTTTTGCTCGTAGTTTGCTTGGGACGAGGAGTAGCTCGAGGAGCAGCTCGAGGGGTGAGGATTCAGTTTTTCAGGGCACAGGTTCTACCATGAGCAGACGGAGAGCGCTGGCAGAACATTTGCCTCCACAAGATGTAAGTTAGTTGTTAAATTACATTATTTGAGTTACTTAATATTGTATGATGTAAGGTATTTGTTTCATAGGATGCTGAAATTGAGGAACCAGTGGTAGAGGATCATGCAAGAGATGATGTTGAAGATGATAGTGGAGATAATGTGGGAGATGATGCTGGAGACGATGCTGGGGATTCTAGGGCTTGTGGAGATTCCGCAGCTGGGTCTGGAACTTCTCGAGTTAGGAGAATGAGGAAGCTGCATTTTGTTGGACCACCTCCAGAGCTTCCACCCGAATCTCAGGTTTTGATAAAGCCTAGTGGAAAGTGAGTGACATGTCTTTGCTTAAATGTTATTGAAAGTTATGTTTTAATTTCCACATTGTTTATACTATTTGCAGGTCTTGGATCGACGACTCGTTCACAGGCACAGGACACTATAGGCAGGTGAACATGGTCCTTGGTAATCTTGTTCGTCTGCACTGGCCTGGTGTTGTGACTTTGCCTACTGGCGAGTCTGTCCCCGCCACCACTTGGGAGCATTATCGCTATGGTGTCTGTAGAACGTTTGGCAACACACAGGCACTAGTTTGGGATGCATTCTGGTATGAATTATTTATACTATTTTAGTTATTCCATACATGTTTGCTTTTATGATAACATTAATTTTTTTTGCAGAAACGGTACAAGTTGCCGGACGATGGATCATATGATATGAATGCTCGTTATGTGTTTGAGTATAACGAGAACGATGTCGTTGCAGATGCAATGTACTATGCACGAATTCAGGCTATAAAGGCATGGTACAGAGCAAATGCTGATGATCGACCGATGCCAAATACCAAGGCCGAGTGGTCATCAATTTACTTGACGGAGGAGCAATACCTTGAGGTAAACAGGTTCTTGCCTCTCATATCGCACGAAGCCATGTATTTGCTTGCTTTATTTAAAAAATTTCATGTAGGTGTCGGTGCCGTGGATGGCCACCCGATCAGAGGGTTATCGGGCATTGTGCAGATGGTGGGCTTCCCCTGAGTTTCGTGCCATTTCCGAAAGGAACAGGGGAAACCGTGGGACCGAGTCGTTCCACAACTACGGTGGTGATGGTCATGTGCGCTTGGCTAAGCGAATGGTAAGTCACAGTTTGTTGTAACTTTTGAATTACATAGAAATGTGTCATTGTAACTTTTATGTACAGGAAGTTAAATCTGGTCGTACGCCCACGGATGTGGAGGTGTATATGCAAGGGCATAGGGGTTCTGATCCTCAGAATCCTGATGTGTTATGCACTCAGACGGCCACCGACCGTCTAGTGAGTTTTTGATACTCTATTATGTGTTTGATATTGTTTGCAAGGGCATAGGGGTTATGCACTTATATTTGATATTGTTTGCCTCCAGGCTTCGTATGGGCAGGAGATGGTTCAACGCCATGGGTAGGAGTATGATTGGAGGAGCCAGCCAATCAACCCTCAGGCAGCATATGCTAGCGGAGGAGGACAAGCCCACGGACGGTGAGATTATTTGATTTGGATTACAAAATTGTCATCATATGCTTGCGATTCAACTGAGGCATGAGTTACTATACTAAGTGCATGGTTCACTCTTGTAGGTTGGGTATTTTTGATTCTACGATTGATTCCAGAGAGCTGAGACGCCGTGGACGACAGTCCACATCGTCGTCTTCATAGTCGTCCTGTTCACGATCATCCGCCCATGAGATAGAGCTTGCAGTGTTGCGTCAACAGGCAGAGTACCATCAATCAGTCTTGAGGGAACAATTGGAGTACCAGAGGCAACAATCTGAGTACCAGAGGCAACAAGCCGAGTACCAGAAGAAGAGGGACGAGTATTATGCAAACCTCCAGGCCCAAAATCAATCTCTTCTCTCGGTAAGCTGAAGTAACATTTTGTAGCTTATTTTGCAAAACACTTGATGTGTATCTTATTAGCTCAACAATGACTTGTATATAATTTGTAGCAACTAGCCCAACAAGCGGGCGTCCCGATGCCGACATATGGGATGCCGCCTCCAGACTTTGCACTGCCAATGCCAATGTTGGCGCCTCCACCTCTGCCTCCGCCTCCATCACAATTCCCTATGGTATGTACACATGCGTGTGTGACATGTTCATAGATGTCTTATATGTTTAAATGAACAACTGAGTGGTTACTATTTCATGTGCTTGTGTTATAGGGATTTCAGACACCACCCGCTTCAGTTGCCGCACCTGGAGATGGGTATGGTCAAGACGACACAACACATTCGTGGGTGAACAATCTTTTCAACACGCAGAGTCCAGCCGGAGGAGGTGGCGATGGATATGAGTGATAATGATGTAAAACACTTGTTGCAACCTTTCATGTGAAAGCCTATCCGTCGAATAATGTTCATTTTGGATTTTGGACAACTATGTTGATGTAAACAATTGTTGCAACCATTTGGAACTATGTCGTTATGTTAAATTTGTGAATGTGAATGCTTATGTGATTATAATTGTGAATGTGTATACTTATGTGAGTATATTTGTGAATGTGAATGTGTATATGTGTATGAAATCTGTTTTGTATTTGCAAATGTCAGATTTTTTAAATTTCAGAATTTTGTGCAATTTCTGAAAAATGTTATGTCCGACGGCTTAGTGTAAGCCGTCGGACATAAGATATAACTTATGTCCAACGACTTTAAGCCGTCGGACATAACAGCAGTGGGCCCAGGCGGCGGGTAAAACGGTTACGACATCTTACCTCCGACGGTCCGGTGGGGCCGTCGGACATAGCTTATGTCCGACGGCGGCCGTCGGACATAATGCTATTTCCGACGCGTTATTCTCGACGGCTTAAAACCGTAGGAGATAGGTTAATGCCGTCGGACATAACCTATCTCCGACGGTCTGAATCTTATGTCCGACGGCCTTAGCCGTCGGAAATTCCTTCGTTTACTGTAGTGAGTTGAAGGGTGAATCGCTGAAGAATTCAAATACAAAGAGATAGCATCGTTCACTGGCCTGTACTTTGCAGAGGAACACAATGTTAATGCCCCTGCATTGCGGTATCATGTCGACGAGCCCCCTATCTGTGGTCTTGAAATTTTTCATTGGAGGGGCAAAACTGTAGGACCCAGCACAACATACTATTTCACCAATGATGAATGGAAGACTGCATTACTCTACATGTATAACAACATGGAAGAGATGAGTCAGTTTCTCTTGTAAGTGTAAACTTAATTTTTAGTCATTGCCGCTACAATTGTTTTTGTTATACTAAAAGGTTTGTTTCCTTATACTAACAGTGAATTTGATTCTCAAAATTGGATGTCTGGCTGTGAACGTGACTAGATTCGTCGAGAGGGAAAAGATGGGGGACCTAATTTCTTGTGTTGGTTTCGAGATTATATAGATATAAATGACAATATACACCCGGACCTTCGACAATTGTCCCTAGGAGCAGTAACTGCCAGACATTATGGTCGGTATAATGTCAATGGTTTTAGATTCTGTTCTACAAGGTTTGAAGACGATCATCCTCTAGCAGCCACGACAAATTCCGAAGTTATAACTAGAGCTGTCGATGATGAAGGGAAGGTGACTAATTATTATGGAGTCATTAATGATATACTCGAGTACAAGTTTTTTGGAGATAAACAACTCAAAGTGGTGTTCTTCGATTGTGATTGGTTTTCTCCAAATACAACGCGAGAAAACCAATATGGCATGGTGGAAGTCAAACACAACGATCGATTACAAGGCCACGACACTATAATCCTTGCCCACCAATGCGAGCAGGTGTATTATATGACATATCCATCTAAGAAAAAGGGTTTGGTTGATTGGAGGGTAGTGTACAAAGTTAATCCTCGTGAACGACTATATGCTCCTGGTGATGCCGGTTATGTTGAAAGTCAAATCGAGCAGGAAGTGGGGGCTGTTGAGATTTTCCAAGACGACAAACTTACTAGCACGTTTATTGTACAAACTGAAATGTTGGAAGAATCTTTATTAGGCAATCAAAATGATGTAGAGGTTCCTCCAAAAAGAAAACAAGTGACGAGAAAGAAGAAAGCTACTTGGCGTCCATTGAATCGACGAAAGCAACTAGATCCTGATTTTGATTACGATTACGATTGACGAGTATGGATCATTATTTTATTGTATATTATATATATATTTTTAATTTGTTTCATTATTTTATTGTCGATTTATGTACTAACTTGTTTTTGTTAAATTAGGATGCCAAAGAAAATGAGGTCTTTTGCTCATAGTTTGCTTGGGACGAGCAGCAGCTCGAGGAGTGAGGATTCAGTTTTTTAGGGCACAGGTTCTACCATGAGCAGACATAGAGCTCTGGTAGAACATTTGCCTCCACACGATGTAAGTTAGTTGTTAAATTACATTATGTGAGTTACTTAATGTTGTATGATGTAAGTTACTTGTTTCATAGGATGCTGAAATCGAGCGACCAGTGGTAGAGGATCATGCGAGAGATGATGATGAAGATGATGGTGGAGATGATGTGGGAGATGATGCTGGAGACGATGCTGGTGGGTATTCTGCAGGCGTGGATTCTGGTGCTGGTGGAGATTCCGCAGCTGGGTCTAGAACTTCTCGAGTTAGGAGAACGAGGAAGCTGCATTTTGTTGGACCATCTCTAAAGCTTCCACCCAAATCTCGGGTTTTGATAAAGCCTAGTGGAAAGTGAGTGACATATCTTTGCTTAATTGTTATCGAAAGTTATGTTTTTATTTCTACATTGTTTTCTGCTTGCAGGACTTGGATCGACGACTCATTCATAGGCACAGGACACTACAGGCAGGTGAACATGGTCCTTGGTAATCTTGTTCGTCTGCACTGGCCTGGTCTTGTGACTTTGCCTAGTGGCGAGTCTGTCCCCGCCACCACTTGGGAGCATTATCGCTATGGTGTCTGTAAAACGTTTGGCAACACATAGGCTCTAGTTTGGGATGCATTATGGGTATGAATTGTTTTTACTAATTTAGTTATCCCATATATGGTTGCTTTTATGATAACACTAATTTTTTTGCAGAAACGGTACAACTTGCCGAAAGATGGATCATATGATATGAACGCTCGTTACGTGTTTGAGTATAACGCGAATGATGTCGTTGCTGATGCAATGTACTATGCATGAATTCAGGCTATAAAGGCATGGTACAGAGCAAGTGCTGATGATCAATCGATGCCGAATACCAAGGCGGAGTGGTCATCAATTTACCTTACGGAGGAGCAATACCTTGAGGTAAACAAGTTGGTGCATCTCATATCGTTTTTGCTGATTCTTGTTTTGGGTACATGTTAATCCATGTATTTGCTTTATTAAAAAAAATTTCATGTAGGTGTCGGTGCTGTGGATGACCACCCGATCAGAGGGTTATCGGGCCTTGTGCAGATGGTGGGTGTCGATACCCTGAAACAGGGGTACCCCTTACTGCAGCATGAAGCCACGGTGCCCATGTGGCTATCTCTAGTCGCATGGTGAACAGCACCCGACTCCATCACATGGACGGCCCCGGGGTCACCACGTGGCCAGAGAAGACGATATACTCCAAGAAGCCAACAGTGGGTCCGGACCCCATGGGAAAGTGCCAGACCCCTGTACATGTAGATCGGACCACTGGGCAAGGTCCAGGACCCCCGTGAGTGCGACCCGGACCCCTGGGACGGGTCCCGGACCCCTGTGTGTGGGGTCCAGACTACCCACAGTCGGGTCCCGGGACTCTGGGGCAGAGAATACCCAGGCCTTGCTCAGGCAGGGGTCCGGTGCCGACACGTGTCTAGGCCTAGCCTGGTGCGGACCTGTCCGCACCACGCTACTGCTCCTCACCTAGGCGGAGACCCGATGCTGCCACGTGGCCTACCGCGTGTGACGTAAGCCAGCGGGCGGAGCCTGACGTAAGGCTTCCGGGTTGCGCAGCCCCTGCATTTATTGCGGATAAGGCGCGACGCCTAACAAGCGATGTGTCTCCTCGGCATTTAATGAGGCCTGCCCACTCTGCTGTCAGGCAGCGACCTGTCCACTCTACTGGCAAGCAGTGTGCCGCCTCAACATTTATTGAGACCTGTCCATGTCGCTGGTAGGCGGCACGCCTGTCCATTCTGATGGCAGGCGATACGCACATGCTGCCGCGTGCACTGTGTTCATCATCACTTGTACGTTGCTAGGGAAGCTTCTGCTGCACGCCAATGCTACACAGACTGCGGAAACCAGGACATAGGAAGATTGCACTGGTGCTAGCATTAGTTGCTCCAAATATTACATCCGTTATGTTCCTAGGCCAATATTTCAGGGCTCAGCACCCTTGTACATGCCCCCCTTGGACTATAAAAGGGAGGGCACACTACATTACAAGACACACTCACTTAGACTCTCAGACTCACAAGTTCATACAAGCTCTCAAGCTTAATACAGCACACAGTGGAGTAGGGTATTACGCTCCGGCAGCCTGAACCACTCTAAACCCTTAAGTGTTCTTGCGTGTTCATCCCTAATCCATCTAACAGGCAAAACGCTTAGGCCCCCTCCTCATCTTAGGATTTAGGACTGGTGCATTCCGCCACCCGGCCGGAGATTTCCTCTCCCACATTTGGCGCACTAGGTAGGGGGTCTTGGCATTAGGTTTTTGCTTGTTTTCCTGCTCGACACCATGGTTCACATCATCGAGCACCATGACTTCGTCCCCGAGGACTTCCCCATGGAGGAGGAAGCTGCCTCTTCCACACCATGGGCCTCCAGCCGCCCTACGCCCGGTGCAGCTGCTGCTGTGCGCTCTGCGTGGCAGCACACTCCTACGCAGTCGTCCAGGGCGTCAAGGGCCGCTCCCGGTGTGCTGTCTGTAGCCAGGGAGTTGTTGCGCCACCCTCCTAGCTCCATGGCCTTGCCAGGGGCCATGAAGCAGTGGCGTAACGACGTCGACCGGCTACTTGGCATGGCGCACTCTGGCTTAGCCAGGCCTAGGCCTCGCTCATCCCGATGTCAACATGAGGCATCAGCATTAGTGCGCTCGTCCTCTATAAGGGCTGCGCCGACCGAGGACTTGCGGGCAGAGCTCAACCGCCGGCGGGCGGGAGAGGATGCCCCAACCTCTCTGGAGGGGCCGAACGACCTGCGAGCAGAAGTCAACCACATGCGTGTGGGCGAGGATGCCCGTGTCTCTCTAGAAACAGCGCGTGAGCGCCGACAAAACATCGAGGGTCACAACCTTGACTACGACTTCGCTGCGGTTGCACCGCAGACCTCGACGGGCACCCGGATCCTGACGGGTGTCCCGTTGGCCGGCGTGGGTTGCGCCACGCTCGCGGATCACCTCCGTGCGGCGACGTGGCCGTCAAAGTTCCAGCCACACCTGCCGGAAAAGTACGACGGTACGTCGAACCCATCGGAATTCCTGTAGGTATACGTCACCGCCATCACGGCAGCAGGTGGAGACACCACCGTGATGGCAACATACTTCCATGTTGCCTTGTCTGGGCCGGCCCGGACTTGGCTCATGAACCTTGCCCCAGGATCGATCTACTCCTGGGAAGAGCTCTGTGCGTGGTTCACCATGAACTTCGCGAACGCTTACCAATAGCATGGTGTGGAGGCCCACCTCCATGCAGTGAGGCAGGAGCCCGAAGAAACTCTCCGGGCGTTCATCTCCCGCTTCACCAAGGTACGAGGCACCATACCTCGTATTTGAGATGCTTCCATCATCACTGCTTTTCGCCAGGGAGTACGTGATGAAAAGATGTTGGAGAAGTTAGCCACGCACGACGTGGAGACTATCACCACACTCTTCGCTCTGGCGACAAGTGCGCCAAAGCCGCCGAGGGCCGTGCATGGAACTCGGCGCCACAGACCGGGGCTGCCCAGATGGGTGGCTTGGGTGCCGTCGCTCAGGATGGCAAAAAGAAATAGAAGAACCGCAGCCGTGAGAGGTCGCAGGCTACTGCTCCAGTCGTAGCGGCTGCGGCTGGGGGCCAGAGCGAGCGCAACTAGCGCCCACGGCCATAGAGGGGTAACAGTGGCTCATGCCCTGTGCACCCCAACAATCGCCATAGTGCTGCAGAGTGTCGCGAGATCATCGAGCTCACGAAGCACGTCAGCGAGCGGTGCGAGCAGCCACCAGGGGTGGCTCCCCTCCTCACCGCCGTCCTGGCAAGAAAGGGTCGACAGCGGCGAGGTGGCCGCGGGAGAATCGGACCTCGGGTATTAGTCACCCGAGGGGGTCCTGAAGGATGTTTTCACCGGAGACTCCGACTCCGGTGACAACATTTAGACGGACCACCGGGGGGACCCCGTACTCCCTGGTCTACGGGGCCGAAGCCTGCCTTCCCCTGGAAACCCTTCTAGACTCCCCATGGGTCCAGCCTTTTGATAAGTCTGTGCAGGAGCGGCTGCAGCACGAGGACATGGACTCCATCAATGAACGCAGATAACAGGCGGTGATCCGAAGTGCATGTTGCAAATAGGCGCCCAGGCGCTACCGCCAACGGTTCATGCACAAGTAGGGAGCTCTGGGTCGGGACCTAGTCCCACGGCGAGTACCGAACCAAGAAGGGGTCCACAAACTCTCCCCCAGCCGGGAAGGACCCTTCGAGGTGAGGGAAGTATGTTGACCCGGGTGTATTTGTCTTGCCGCAACAGAAGGAGAACCTCTTTCTAGCCCCTAGAACATGGAGCATCTCCATAAGTTCTGCCCAATAGGAGCACGTCTGAGGGGTTAAGTTTTTCTTCTTTTGTAATTAGGTTATGCATATGTGTACGCCAGCCCGGTGAGGTCCGCCCTCATAAACCTGGCCTGTTGGTCTGCACCCATGCATGTAAGGTTATAAAGAAAAAAATTACCCCCTCAGATATGCTTTTATGATAGTCTTATCCGCCTACTCCATGGTTTTATCCTGCAGTTTCCGGATATTATTTTTTTATCTAACCCACCCATACAGTTCCCATCCCTGCTGATATGACGACATCCGAATTGAGTAGCCAGGCTTGTAGTTTAGGACCCCTCTACGAAGGCAGGGGGATCCGACAGTCTGGGGGCCGGTTCTAAAGAACGGGAGCTCGTTCCATGGGGTGGTCCGGGGCTGTGTAGCCGCTTAGCCCGGTTCCGTACCCTAAGCTTGTACATTCCACCACTCTATGATGGGTACCCTAGTATTTGGAGCTATGGTCCTGTGGGTCCGACAATCTGGGGTCCGGATCTAGAGAATGGACACTTGTCTCCTAGGGTGGTCCGGAGCCGTGTAGCCGCTTAGCCTGGTCCGTACCGTAAGCCTGCGTGCTCCACCACTCTGCGACGGGTGTCCTAGTATCTGGCACCGTGGTCTAGGGGGTCCGGACACACAACTTGGCTTCCTAGGCTAAGTTCTGCAGGTCCTGTGCATGTATCAAAGGATGGCTAATATCAGACGGTGGGTCCTATGGATGTGCTACTAATGCTTCCTGGCTAAAGCTGTGTACAGGTCCAGGTCCCAGTCGAGGCTACCTCCTGGGGGCCATTGCCAACTATTCTAAGTATGCTGGTATCCAGCCTCGACACGTCGAGCCTACATCCCAGGGGGGCCAGGTATCGGGAAGGAGTCGGTAACGCCGCACACAATAGGGACAAATAGCATACAGATAAGTGATAATACTGCTCGATAAGTAGCACTCCATAGTATCTTACAAAAACAAAATTATTACATCCGCTTTCAAGCAGAACCCTAGCTCCATTCCTACAGGTACGAACTACTCGGCACCAGCAGGGTCCCGCCAAAAGCGCGCGACCACCGTCTTCATGGCGTCCTGTACGACCTCCCAGGCGGCTTGCCGATGGCGGTGGCCTCCTCGACGCGTGTGCCGAGACAAAGGTGCCCTCGTCGTTGCAGGTGACGTTGGGGCCATTAAAGCCGGAGAGTTGGAAACACGGCGTCATGCGGCACCCAGCGGCCTGGCCGCTGAAACAGAGCCGGAGCTCAACCAGTTCATGGAGGCGTGCCGTGAGAACGCTGCAGGAGGCAATGAAGTCCATACGGAAGATGGAGCTGCAGCCCAGCTCACTTTCTACCTCCGCAAGGCTGATGAACATCCTTGAAATGGAGCACTGGCGGAAGAGCGCCACCTCCCACGAGGCCGCGTTCCTCCAGCAACAGCAAGAAGAAAGGTGAGATTGGCAGCGCCAACACACAGGAGATGAAGCACGGACACCCCGGCGGCAAGATCGCCGAGGAGGATGGCGCCAGTGCGGATCCTTCCGCCGAACCCCAGCGCGCTCCATCCAAGCAGGCGGCGCACCATGTTGAGTGCCCACTTAGTCTGGAAGCGCTCGGGATGAACTAATAAGGCCATGGCAACTACGGCAGCACAAAGCAGAGCTCGGAGGCGAAGGGGCGCAGCAAGTGGGAGAGAAGCGAAAGAATAACTGCTGCTCGCGGGGTGAATCCCTTTTTAAAGCAGACTCTCCCGCTCGCGCCCCGAAACGCCACGAAAAATCTCCCTCGATGCACACCAGGCGACCCAGCTATGACACAGGGGCCCGGTCCCACAAGTCATATAGCTGGTATGTTGGTCTCCAAGTGCGAAGAAGGCGAACCCCCACGCGAGGAGCGAATCACCGCGCCTCTTCGTCTCCGCCGAAAGCAGCGGCCTAGCCTCAGACACGGGGGCCTAGGCCCATGGGTCATGCTCCATCAGCGTCGGTCTCTGAGTGCGAAGAAGGCGAACCACCACGTGAGGAGCATGCCACCGCCCGCGGTGGTGTGTCTCTTCATCTTCGCCGAAACCAACTACCCAGTCTCTGGCACGGGGGCCTGGGCCCACGAGTCATCTTACTTGGGCGCTAGTTCCTGGGTGCAGAGAAGTCGTACCACCGCTCGTGCCACTACTACGCCTCCTCGAGTCAGCCGCAGAAAGAGAAGGTGAATTTTTAACCAACACAGCGGTATTGAGGCGCCTCACGCGTGGGTCGGCGAAACCATCAAGTATGGGGGCCACGAGTCAAGTCGGCGGCAGCGATAGACACGACAGTTGATGTGACCGATGGTAGACTGACAGCATGTGCACACCGAGTTAATGCAGCGTGTGCTGAGGTTGCACCCCACTCACCGGTCATGACATGCCGACGCAAGGTACAAGCTTTGGCCCCACCTGTAGGCTCGCATCCTCCCCCGAGGTGGGCCCGGGGGCCACTATCGGTACCCTAAAATAGGGGTACCCCTTACTGCAGCATGAAGCCACGGTGCCCACGTGGCTATCTCTAGTCGCATGGTGAATAGCACCCGACTCCATCACATGGACGGCCCCGGGGTCACCACATGGCCAGAGAAGACGATATACTCCAAGAAGCCCAACAGTGGGTCTAGACCCCCATGGGAAAGTGCCGGACCCTGTACATGTAGACCGGACCACCGGGCAAGGTCCAGGACCCCCGCGAATGCGACCCGGACCGTCGGGACGGGTCTTGGACCCCTCTGTGTGGGGTCCGGACTACCCACAGCCGGGTCCCAAGACTCTAGGGCAGAGAATACCTAGGCCTTGCTTAGGCAGGGGTCCGGTGCCGACACGTGTCCAGGCCCATCCTGGTGTGGACCTGTCCGCACCACGCTACTGCTCCTCGCCCAGGCGGAGACCCGATGCTGCCACGTGGCCTACCGCACGTGACGTAAGCCAGCGGGCAGAGCCTAACGTAAGGCTTCCGGGTTGCGTGGCCCATGCATTTATTGCGGATAAGGCGCGCCGCCTGACAAGAGATGTGCCGCCTCAGCATTTAATGAGGCCTGCCCACTGTGTTGTCAGGCAGCGACCTGTCCACTCTACTGGCAAGCAGTGTTGTCAGCGTTTCGGACCCGGGGGGTCCCTGGACCGACGAGTGAATTTGTCGGTGCGTGCCCCTGCCCAGATGGGTTGGTGCGAGATGGAACACAAGAGGTGGGACAAGCCTTGTATTATCCTGCACTAGGGTGCTCGTAGTAGGGGTTACAAGCACGTCGCGAGAGGGAGAGAGAGAGAGAGAGAGAGAGAGAGGGAGCCTATTCGTTCGCTCCTTCCCCTGTGCGAACCCCCCTTCAGGATGGCCCTGGACCTCCCTTTTATAGATGCAAGGAGAGGGTCCAGATGTACAATGGGGGGTGTAGCTATGCGCTAATGTGTCTGGCAGAGAAATGCCTAAGCCCTATGTACATGCCAACGTGGCTGTCGGGGGAGAGCTTGAGCCCTGCGTACATGATAACGTGGCCGTCGAAGAAGCGCCTGAGCCCTGTGAAAGCATAGCTAGCGGTGCGGCAAGGATCCTGCTGACGTCTCCTTGCTACCGTAAGGGGCTGAGAGTCACCGGTGTCATGGTTGCACGTGGGGCACCATCATTACCCGTCGCCGGGGTAAGCCAGATGGGACGCTGGTCTTGTTCCTTGTAGCCTGAGCTAGCTAGGGATAGGGTAATGATGTATCCCCTGTTGGCATGGTCGGTCCGAGCCCAAGGTCGGGCGAGGCGGGGACTTCTCCTAAGGCCGAGGCCGAGGTCGAGCGAGGACGCGATTCCTCTCGAGACCGAGGTCGAGGCCGAGTCTGGGGGTCAGGCGAGGCGGAGACTTCCTTCCGAGGCTGGAGCCTGAGGTCGGGCGAGGCGGAGACCTCCTCCTGAGGCCGGAGCCTGAGATCGGGTGAGGCAGAGCTTCCCACTGCGCCCGAGGCCGAACTTGGTGGTTGATCGTGACTTGTTGTCAGCTTCGCCTGGGTGGTTGGCACGGCAGTCGAAGCGGGGCGAGCAGCGCTATTTTCCCGTCATATCGGACAGTAAAAGGGGGGCGAAGTGACTGCGGTCACTTCGGCCTAGCCGACTGAGGCGCGTGTGTCAGGATATGGCGTCAGGCGACCCCTGCATTGAATGCGCCTGCGAAGCGGTCGGTTGGTGAGGTGGTCTAGCCAAGGTTGCTTCACAACGAAGCCTGCTTGAGCCAGGCTTCGGAAGAGCCGAGGGTGTGCCCGCTGCCTGAGGAGGTCCTCGGGCGAGGCGTGAATTCGTCCGGGACTACTGCTCCTGCCCGAGGCTGGGCTCGGGCGAGGTAGCGTCCCTTGGGTAGACGAAGCCTTGACTTAAACCGTGCCCGTCAGTTGGTCTGAGGGTGTTTACCAGCCGTGATTAGGAGTGTTGGGGGTACCCCTAATTATGGTAACCGACAGTAGCCCCTGAGCCTCGAAGTGAGTGTTGGTACTCGCTTGGAGGCTTTTGCCGCATTTTTGGTGAGGGGACTGGCCTTTCTCGGTTTTACTTTGTTCTGGTGGGTGCGCGCGAGCGCACCCTCCGGGTGTAGCCCCCGAGACCTCGGAGAAGTGGTTTGACTCCTCTGAGGTCTTAATGCTTTTCGTGGTGCCTTGGCTGGTCTGATCGTTCCCTCATGCGGCCTGGCCATAGCCTAGGTACATGGTCAGGTTCTAAGTTTTCAAGCTTGTTTGTTGACGCTGTCAACAGTTTGGCCGTAGCCGGGTGCGAGAGCTGCACCCGAGCCTCTGCACGGAGCGAGAGGACGATTTAGGACTTTCCCGACTTTTATCATGCGCCCCTGCGTCGCCTTTCCGCAAGGAGGAGGGGGGGAAAGCGCCATGTTGCCCTCGGAGGGCGCCGAACATGGTGTTTCCAGTGAGCTGCTAACGGGTGATCCGAGTGGACGCCCGTGCCCTGTTCGTTAGGGTTCGGCTGGTGGCCTAGAGGTGTGCTCCAAAAGTAACTGCGGGTGATTCGCCGGACCTGGACCCCTTCGACAGGGTCTGAGGGCTCAATGCCTCCCTCCAATGGGATTCCGTTACAAATCGTTCCCGCAGGTCTCAGAAATGTCCTAGGGTACCTCGGGAGTGTAGCCCGAGCCTCAGCCATGTATCGGACGTACCCAGAGTCATCCCTCACTCTGCGTGCTCTGGGGCGGCTGTCGAACCCTTCCGAGGGGCCAGCCTTCGAACCCCTGATCAGTAATGGGCGCGGAGCCCGAGTGCTCTAGGGCGGCTGTCGAA
The DNA here is from genome assembly GCA_029449295.1 of Zea luxurians. NCBI lineage: Eukaryota > Viridiplantae > Streptophyta > Magnoliopsida > Poales > Poaceae > Zea > Zea luxurians. The sequence continues at coordinate 33,926,485 of JAOPSE010000012.1, read as the reverse complement.
ACCCTTCCGAGGGGCCAGCCTTCGAACCCCTGATCAGTAGGAGGGCTCAGGGCCCGCTTCCTTCGCTGAGAAGGATCCTTTCCGAATTATCCCCTTCCCCAGTCCCTGTAGCAAGAGAGAGAGAAAGAGGAAGAGGAAAAGGATATGAATTTAAATAATGAGGCACACCTTTTTTTGACGCGGACGTCATGGCAGAGGTGAAACGACGCCCGCCTCGCCTGCCAGAGGTGTCGCTTGCTCTGCTGGGGAGTTAATGCGACGGGACAGGCGATTCGCGTGGCGCCCGTTGCGCGTGCGAGCCATTCGAGGAACGGGACACAGGTGCATCGTCTTCATGTCATGGGAGAGGGCTCTCCTGTCACTTCAGGAGGGGACGCGAGCCTGCAGGCGATTTGACCGCTGCTTCCACTCGTCTGCCGTAGCAATTACTGCCGGCCCACTTTTAGCCATGCCAACCATTGTGCCTATCCCGCGGCTGACTGACTCGTGATTGTTGCACTTAATTGGCACTGTTGGGTCACGCGCAGGGTTGCCTCGAGTCGCGGCACTGGTTTCGCAGTCGAGGAGGCGCGGCATTCGGCGCAAGTGGCAGTGCGGCTTTTTGCACGTCGTAACTGGCGTGCCTGTTACATGACATGCGGGCCCGCTTCCTTCGCGTTGGCCCATCGGATGTGGTCGAAGACGAAAGGGTGCGCATCCAGGGTGTGGTTGCCTGCTCCTTTCGCGGCGGTCCGCCCTTCGGTCCGCTGGTTTCGGTGAAGATGGGGGAGCACTTGTAACTGCAGGGCGGTTTCATGCTTTGCGTGCGGCGGTTTGCCTCCTTCACGTCTCGGGTCAGCTCGCATGACGTGTGGGACCCAGCCCCCGTGTCGTAGGGGGAGTACCCTGGAGCACGTCAGTGGAGACTTCGCCCGTGACGCTAGGGGGTGCAAGTAAGGAGGTCTGCCTAAAAGGGGACTGATCCCTCGGGCAGTGGCCATGCCTTTGTTCTCCCCTAATGCATTGCGCCCTTCCACCTTTCGAGCCCCCAGATGGGGCGCACCGGCGTCACCTTGCTCTTGCTGTCGTTGGAGGAGCGCGACCTTGTGGAGACCGGCGCTCTTCAGCCATCGCTCGGCTTCAAGGATTTTCGTCGTGCAGCCCGGCTGCATTCCCTCACCAATGGTCAGTTTGGTGGGGAGAAGCAAGCCGGGCTGCGGCCTCCGCCCCGCCCTCAGCTTCAAGGATCTTCGTCATCCGGGCTGAGGTGGGGAAGCGCACCGGGCCGCGGAGGAGATGTCCTCCAGCCATGCGAGGGGAAGGCGAACTGCTGCTCCCTGGCCGGGGTGCAGCTTTCCGTCCTCCTCCAGGGCGGCGGTCGTGCCGCGCGCGGGCCGGCCATGCCCAGGTCCTCCTCGCACCGTCGACTGCACCGGGAGGTCGCTCAACACGTCGTACGCCGCGAGGGCGGTACTCGTGTTCTGGGTTGGCCTTGGTGAGGTCGGGAGTGAGGACCTGCCAATGCGCTTTGGGGCGACCGCTGTTCGCCGGCGCGGTGTTGGAAGGCAGGTGGCCGCTGTCGTCGGTGCTGAGGTGGTGGTCGCCATAGGTGAGGCTTCCTCTTGCACCAGCGGTTGTCTCTACCGACGAGACCGTCGGCGCCACCCGCGCTCCAGGCCTCCGGCTCTTTGGCTTTAATGGTTGGTTCTCGTCCTCCATGAGGGACGTGAACGAAGGCCCTTCAGCAGTAGCATTTGCCCTGAGGCCATCGCTGCTGCTGTCTAGCCACCCGAGACGAAGGTCGTTGTCGCTGCTGCTGGAGCGGTTGCCGGCGAGCCACCCGAAGTTTGTTATCCCGCAGGCCCTCCGGTGTGGAGGTTGTTCATACCCGCGGGAATGGAACCGGAGTCCTGTTTGTAAAGGAGCATACTGGGTTTTTGCCTGAGCAAAATGTAACTGCTTCAAGGACTTAGACATTTGTCGTAGGCCGGGAGAACCGCCGAGGGTTCTGCCGACGTCTAAGTCTATGTAGCATAGTTACCCCGAGTATATGTGTTTGTTCTTTGTGGCTGTCGAGTCCTGAACATTTGGGTATTCGAGTATAAAGCTGCGTTTCTTCCTCATTTCAAGCACTGGGACTTGCCTGTTGGCTAGCCGAACCACTTAACCGAGCGTGAGTTGCCTTTCGCAGAAGGTGACGAGTGAGGTATCCGTATCCTGGAGGCGTAGGAGTCCCTCGGCTCGGTCGGCCTTGCCGCTCTAGGCCTCTCTTGCTCAGTTTTTAGAACCCTTGGCTGCTCTGCGATGAGCCAGAGCCAGAGGCAGCGGCGTTGGCGTGGACAGAGGCGGAGTCGGCTCGAAAAGAGACTTCATCGGCCCGGGAGCTGGCGGCTTCCCAGGCCAAGAAGATGTGGCAACGACGGCTGGAGCTTGGCCAAGACATCCGCGGGCACGGTGCTGGCGTCCTCCCTTGGGTGGAGGTCCTTTCGCCCGGGTCGCCGTCCGAGGCCGGGCTAGGTTCCGCCGAGGGTGGAAACAACACCGAGGGTGCTGCTGCTCTCCCTGCCGATAACTGAACCTGCAGGAACAGTTTGTCTATAGCATGCGCATGTTTTTCGCGGCCGCCGAGGCCTAAACAGTTTATCGTCGTGTTAAAAAGCTGCGTTTTCTTTCCTCTCGTTTCGAGCATCATGACTTGTCTGTCGGTAGCAGAATCGTTTATCCAAGCGAGAGTTACTTTTCGTGGAAAGTGATGAGTGAGGTATCCATATCCCGGAGGCGTAGGAGTTCCTCGGCTCAGTCGGCCTTGCCGCTTACATGCACTCTCATTTGGTCGTAGGATTCTGTTATCAATACAGTCGAGAAGGCACGGAAGTCGTTTTCTACCCGAGTGTTTGGACTTGTTCGGTAGCAGCATCGCTTATCCGAGCGTGAGTTACTTCTCGCGGAAGGTGATGAGTGAGGTATCCGTATCCCGGAGGCGTAGGAGTTCCTCGGCTCAGTTGGCCTTGCCGCTTACGTGTACTCTCGTTGTTTTCAGGATCCCGCTATCGATACAGAAGTCGAAAGCACGAAGGTCATTTTGGTAGAAAATTTTTTCTGAGGAAAATTTTGACGCAGAGGGGGTTCCCCCCTTCTAGCCCCCAAGGGAGGGTCGGGCTTTGCTGAGGCAAGGCCGACCCTTCCTTGATGGTTAGACTTTATGTATGTAAAGAAAACGAGGTACATGAACGACTTAAAACATCTTAAGGGTAGAAGCGACGTAGCTGTTGGATGTTCCAAGCGTTGCTGTAGACCTCGCCTTGGTCATTGGCCAGCTTGTATGTTCCGGGCTTCAAAATCTTGGTGATGATGAATGGCCCTTCCCAGGGAGGAGTGAGCTTGTGGCGCCCTCGGGCGTCCTGTCGCAGACGAAGCACCAAGTCTCCCACTTGGAAGCCTCAGGGTCGAACGCTTCGGGCGTGGTAGCGTCGCAGCGACTGCTGGTACCGTGCCGAATGTAGTAAGGCAACGTCCCGAGCCTCTTTGAGCTGGTCCAGCGAGTCCTCTCGGCTGGTCTGGTTGCTTCGGTCGTCGTACGCCCTGGTCCTCAGGGAGCCGTATTCTAAGTCCATGGGGAGGACGGCCTCGGCCCCATAGACTAGAAAAAATGGCGAGAAACCCGTGGCTCAGCTCGGCGTCATCCTCAGACTCCAGACTACCGAGGGTAGCTCTTTCATCCACCGCTTGCCGAACTTGATGAGGTTGTTGTAGATCCTCGGTTTGAGTCCCTGCAAAATCATACCATTGGCACGCTCCACCTGCCCATTCGTCATGGGGTGAGCTACGGCGGCCCAGTCCACACGGATGTGGTGGTCGTCGCAGAAGTCCAGGAACTTTTTTCCGGTGAACTGCATGCCATTGTCGGTGATGATGGAGTTTGGGACCACGAATCGATGGATGATGTTGGTGAAGAACGCCACCGCTTGCTCGGACCTGATGCTGGTCAAGGGTCGAACCTCGATCCACTTGGAGAATTTGTCAATGGCGACCAGTAGGTGCGAGAAGCCCTCGGGTGCCTTTTGCAAGGGACCGACAAGGTCCAGACCCCATACTGCAAACGGCCAGGTGATGGGTATTATCTGCAGGGCCTGAGCGGGCAGGTGCGTTTGCCTCGCGTAGAATTGGCATCCTTGGCAGGAGCGTACAATCCTAGTTGCGTCGACCACCGTGGTTGGCTAGTAGAAACCTTGTCGAAAGGCGTTTCCCACGAGGGCTCGAGGTGCTGCGTGGTGACCGCAAGCCCCCGAGTGTATTTCTTGCAACAGCTCTTGTCCTTGGGCGATGGATATGCATCGTTGGAGGATGCCCGAGGGGCTGTGGTGATAGAGCTCCTTTTCATCACCCATCAAGACGAACGACTTGGCGCGCCGAGCCAGTCACCAAACTTTGGCCTTGTCGAGGGGAAGCTCTCCTCGGAGGAGATATTCTAGGTACGGGGTCTGCCAGTTCGGATCTGGTGTGACCCCATTCTGTTCCCCCTCGATGGCCGAGGGTACCTCGGGCTCGGCCGAGGCCTCCTCGGGCTCGGCTGAGGGTACCTCGGGCTGGGCCGAGGCTTCCTCGGGCTCGGGCGTGTCGTCGATCTTGACGGATGGTTGATGTAGGTCTCTGGAGAAGACGTCCGGGGGAACCGTCGTCTGCCCCGAGGCTATCTTCGCCAGCTCATCCACAGTCTCGTTGTACCGTCGGGCGATGTGGTTGAGCTCCAGCCCGTAGAACTTGTCTTCCAGGCGCCGAACTTCATCGCAATAGGCCTCCATCCTCCGGTCGCGACAGTGGGAGTTCTTCATGACTTGGTCGATGACAAGCTGCGAGTCACCACAAGCATCGAGGCGCCGGACCCCTAGCTCAACGGCGATGCGCAGCCCGTTAACCAGAGCCTCGTACTCGGCCACGTTGTTTGATGCCAGAAAATGGAGGCGTATGACGTAGCGAAGATGCTTTCTGAGGGGTGAAACAAAGAGCAAGCCAACACCTGCTCCTGTTTTCATGAGTGACCCATCGAAGTACATGGTCCAGAGCTCGGCCTGGATCGGAGCTGTTGGCAACTGGGTGTCGGCCCATTCAGCCAGGAAGTCTGCCAAGACCTGGGATTTTATGGCCTTCCGAGGGGCGAATGATAGTGTTTCGCCCATGAGCTCCGCTGCCCACTTTGCTATCCTACCCAAGGCCTCACAGCACTGGATGATCTCCCCTAGGGGGAAGGATGACACCACAGTGACCGGATGAGACTCGAAGTAGTGTTGCAACTTTCGTCGTGTCAGTATCACTGCGTACAACAGCTTCTGGATCTATGGGTAGCGGATCTTGGTCTCGGATAGCACTTCACTGTAGCATCCCAAAAATTCAAATCCTGAAATTTTCTCAAACTCCCTCTAAATTCAAAATGAATTTCAAATTTCATTTCAAAATGTTTGTTTGCGAGTTGATATCAGCAAATAAAATATAGTGGTCTATATTCTCTCCAAAATCCTCCTCAAATATCCTACAAATATTTCCCAGTGATCACCCTCAAATTCGTTCCAGAAATACCGCCCAGATATTTCCCGAGTAATCCCCTTCAAGTTCTTTCCAGAAATACTGCCCAAATATTCCACCGATATATCTCCAGGTATTTTCCTCTTGAGAAATACCTTCAGAATCATTTTTCAAGTCCCTACAAATATTTTCTTCATAACTTTCCTCATGCTCATACGTATACGTATGCCTCCAGTGTCATACGGTGAGCTCTACAAGCAAATCTCACTTATACAAGACAAATACATGCTAACCTCCCACTAATCATCTCATCCTCCCACTAATCCTCTCATCCCTCCCACTAATCCTCTCATCCCTCCCCCTAATCCCCCCCACCATGGCTATAAATAGAGGGGCAAGGGCCTCCTCCCATCCCACACCACGCCATTTCATGGCAACTCTCTCCCCCCCCCCCCACACACACACCCACTCCATGTTCCACACAAGCACACACTAGCACAAGGATCGTTCGATCGTTCTTCGATCGTTCGTCCCCTGTTCTTAGTTTGTTCATTCGTTCGTCCGATCGTTCGATCGTTCGTCCGATCGTTCATGGTTCGTTCGTCCGTTCGTTCGTCCAAATAATCTTTTTCCTACCGTTATGCTGCCGAAATTCCGATCGTTCGTTCGTTCGATCATTCGATCGTTCATCATTCGTTCATAGTTCCTATTCATCGTTCGTTCATAGTCCCTATTCATCGTTCGTTCATAGTCCCTATTCATCGTTCTTCCAGATAATCTTTGTCCTGTCGTTATGCTGCCGAAATTCCAATCGTTCGTTCGTCCGATCATTCGATCGTTCGTCCGTTCGTTCATAGTTCCTATTCATCGTTCATCGTTCGTTCATACGACTATTCACTGTCACTATTCACCGTTACTATTCATCGTTACTATTCACCGTTACTATTCATCGTTACTATTCACATACACTATTCATCATCGTTACTATTTATCATTACTATTCATCATCGTTACTATTCATAGATGATATCTATAATTACTTTTCCATCGCCACTATTCATCGTTACTATTCATCGATTAGCCGATCACCCCAAATTTCAACTACTCATACATCATGTTGTCCAGTCCACCTAAGACCAGCCAGACCCATATTCCAGTCATACGAACTCCAGTGACTGTGATTTTCCTTCCAGTAGGGAACTTCCCATCTGGCCACCCATCCCAGGTTTCTCTAAGTTGAGCATGCTTTACTTTGAGATCCCTTCGAACCAGGCTTCCAAACTCAGATTCCAATAATTCTTGTTTCTAAATTCTTATCAAATTATTCCCTATCCAACCATGTCATCCCTTAAGCATGGTTCATATTCCAGAAAACTCCCAAAATACTCTTGTCCCATATTCTGCCTATAACTCTCATGTTCATACCAAGTCAGACGATTCATTCGTCACTATTCTCACCAACGGTGAACTTCACTGTGCTACACCACCTACACTCAGCTATAAATACACCCAGCTACCCTCTCCCTCTCTACACACACTCAACACCCTCAGCCAAGGCAAACACCCCACCCACTCAGTTACTCCGCTCTGCCGGCTACACGCATAGTGTCGCTTTGCCTCCAGTCCACCCTCCTGGTAAGCACCTCCGCTCCACCACCAGTAATATCACAACACCACATGACATAGATTCTACTCAAGACTCTATCCATCCATATATCGCTTTTCTGACCACTATACTAAATATTTGTTGGTATACTTGCTGGTTTGTATGTTTGCTTGTTCATGTTGCATAGTTATCGGAGCGTTCGTGCCATCTCGTGGAGGCCAGATCTGCAAGTCTACGCCAGGCGGTGGAGCCAGAAGCCAGTTCCGCGAGCTCTCCTTCCCCCTTCGCCGAATAAGCACGGCAAGCTCACTGGATCCCTTTGATGCATAAATTACCTATGATTTTTCAACCACAACCCTTAGCCTGTTATTTTATGCATGATATGATTTTGAGATAAGTTATTATGGCCACCCAGCCGCTTGCCGCAATCAATCCCTGATATATATGTTCCAAATGATTTGAGAACAGGTGTGAGTTTTCAAAAGAAAATGCTTTTCAAAATGTGTGTGATGAAGGGTTTTCACCCTTATCACCTTGTGAGCGGGATAATCAGGGACTCCCTGGTTTAGGGGAGGGCCTAAGGTGTTGGCTCAGCTGGTTTAGGCGTGAGCAGAAGGATTGTCCCCTCATATAAGGACCGGTTTGTCATCTTCACTACCTGTACTCTTTAATAGTACAACCACTCGAGACTGTGTGGGCAGTCACTCAATCTGAACTCGTACGGTCCAACCCCAGGGTTATGAAGGCTGGGGAGCACCGGGAGGATAAGAAGGGGGAAAGTTTTGTCCGGTTTGGACATGGTGGTGGCCTGACTCCTTCCGGATAACCGTTAAGGTTAGGACGTGCGGGGAAAGAAAGAGATTCGGATTCGGATCTCATTGATCATGAGATCGCAGAGCCGGACTAGTGGGTAAAGTGTACACCTCTGCGCAGAGTTTGAAAACCTATTTGAATAGTCTGTGTCCACAGGAATGGACGAGTCTGGTATGGTATGGCAATTAATGTTTTGTTTTCCAAAAAAAAGAGATGGTTTTGAGAAAAGTGGTTTTTAAAAAGGTTCGGCGGTTGAGCCGTGAGCTATGGTGGACGGGAAGTCCAGTAGCGGTTTTTGAAAAGGAAAACCAGTCGGAAACTGCTGAGATGCCTGGATGGTTTAGTCCAGGGGATTTTGTTATAATACTGAAAAACTTCCTGCTCCTTTTGGAGAGGATGCGCTTTGCAAAAATACAAAATGTTTTTCAAAACAACTCTGCATTAAATATTGCTGTTTCTGCAAAATATCCCGAGCTCCACATATTCCATGCATTATATCTGATTTCCCCATTCCGCGGGTGAAGGTGGGCTGCTGAGTACGTTTGTACTCACCCTTGCTTATTTGTTGTTTTTCAGAAAAAGGAGATCGGGTAAGAGTTACGACTGTTCCCAACCTTGCCTGTGGCTGTTGGACCGCTGATTTGCTTCACTGCGTATATCGGGCTGCTTCAGCCCCACTCTGATGATATGTCCCGAGTTGTGGACCAACTCTTAAAGTTGTTCGCCACCTGTATAGGTTTGTCTTGTTTAAGCAGATCTGGAATCATCTGATGTATAAATGTGTTTACTAGCCTCCTGGGACTAGTAATTGTATCACATTTGAGTCCCAGAGGATCGGGACGCTTCAGGTGGTATCAGAGCTGTTAGGTTGGCCGCAGGACGTAACCCTTAGCCTGATCAAAAGTTTTTGAGTCAAAACTATTTTCTTAAAAAATTCTTGCTCTCATCCCTTCATTTCATAAATGTTTTCCCCCTTTCCTTCTCTCAGAAGTCAGATGGAGGTTCAGTGCCAAACCAGCTTCTGCCAGAATGAAGATGGTTTCCCCAAGTTGCTAAGAGCATGCACAGTCCGCCTTGGAATCAGGAGCCAGCCAGAGTATGATGGTCGTGAATTCATCGAGCATGGCACAGAGAAGTGTGTCGTGACTGTATACATTGGATCCAGTCCGCACCATGTGGAATGGAGTGTCACTACTGCTGGGCACAGATTCAAAGACACCTGCCAAGTCGTCGCTCGCAAGGCATTGAGGGCTCTATGTCAGATCTATGAAGAAGAAGTGGCCGACACCCCGCTCAGATTCTTTCCGCCCTTTCAGAGAGACCGTCCAGTTTGGATGGCCAGGATGCGTGCATTGGAAGAGCAGCAGCTGCTTGAGGACGACCCCACAGTCGTGTACCTCACTGCATACCTGCTCACCCTGGATGCCCAGTATGATTTCTTGGCCCGGCACCACCGTCAGATGATTGCCCGAGCAGAAGATGCAGAGAAGCTCAACCGTAATCTCCATGTGGATCTCACCACAGCTCAAGCCCGTGTAGCTGCCTTAGAAAGTCGTGAAGTCATTGCTGTTGAAGCCCTGAAGCAAGCCAAGGATGAGCATGTCCAGAAGCTGATGGAGGCCTACTTGGTAACCCATAACCAACGTAGAGCCCTGCGGATCCAAGAGCCCGCTCCATCCAACCCGGTTCAACCCAGGAGAGCTGAAGATCCCCAGATTCTTCAAGGTCACCCGGTCTCTATCAGAGGAGAGAAGAAGGCTTGGGAACTCCCAGAAGGAACCATAGTCTTGGAAGGAATTCCAGTCTCCCCTAAGGCTATGGATAAACAAGAGCACCCTGAATCCTCCCAAGATCCTCCGCCAGAGTTGTTTGAGCCCCTCACCATGAAGAAGATTCCAGCACCGTCCCTTGAGGTCAAGGAAGAAGCTGCAAGCACCCCGCCAGCACCGCCGCCCTCAGAGGAGCTACAAGAGCCAGTCCAGCTTGAAGAAGAGTTCGACCATGTCTTGCCATCTCAGTCGCCGCCAGAAGAAGTTATCAACATCAGCTCCCTGTTGACCCATCCAGGAGATATCTCAGATTGAAGTTGTGCGTCAGCCTTGCCAGAAGAGAAGCTGCCAGATCTGAGTTAGTTATACCTAGTCCTCTACGTGCATTAGGTAGTGAAGTTTTTCTTCACTTTGGCTAGAGCCCTGCATGTATGAGAGGTAATCGTGTAGTCCCGTGCCTTGAAAAACTCTATTTGTGTGCCCCCCTAGGGCATTTCAAAATGAATTTCGCTTGATGTTTTCTCCCCTTTTGAGTGCATATGTGATGCTTTAACGTTAGTGCTCATAAGTTGCATTTAGCATAGTTCTCAATTCAGGAGCCAAGCAATAGTAGTTATGCTTAGCCCCCGAATCTGAGTAGCCCGTGCTTTGGAAAAACTCTATTCTTCCCTTATTCAAAACATTTGATTTGTTTGTGCTTATCATTGCTGAGCTAGGGTGTTTTCTTTTCGTTTTTCTTAAAAAGGTTTTCTCTAAAAACATAGATCACAAATTAGAGCTAATCCTTACCTTATGCTTCCATTCTCATCTTAACCCATCTGAAGAAAAAAGTGCCTTACCCAAGAAGACACCGGGAAGCTCACCCTTGAAGCCTGTAACAAGCTACAGAAGAAACCAGTCCAGCCGCTCAGTCAAAAGGACCGACCGTGAGAATCAAAGCACTGCCCCTGAGTCAAAGTAAACAGGAAAAGAGGACAGAAGGAGTTATTACCATACAGAGAGGCAAAGATTCTTGGAACCAGAGACCACAAACATCAGGGTCATTGACCCCACCACTCACCCGTGCCCCTCGCACGCGTGCCCGCCTCCATGCGCACTACCACCGCCCCACGCCCCCCCTTTTTGCAGCACACTACCGCCGCCCACGCCACTTTTGCAGCGCACCCACCGCCACCATCATCGCTGGCAACACCAGACCCCCCCTCCCCTTGTCGCACCCGCTGCCGCGTAGCACCTACTCCATCACCACCACTCTGCAACCGGACACCCCCCGCTCGCCTATAAATCCCCCCAGCTCCCTCAACTCCCATCCCAAGCAAAGCACACACACCAGATAAAATACCCTCTGCCAAATCGCAAGCAACTCCATTTTTCCACTCCCTCGCCTCTGAGATCACAATGCTTGGTGATTCTTGGGTTGAAGACTGTTGTACATGGTTCATAGTCTTCGGTTTCCTCCTCTTTATGATGGTAATACTCTTTGATAGAATCCTCCAGTGGGAAGAGCAAAGAGAAAGAAAGGAGCAGTGAAAAGAAAAAAAATAGCGAAGAGAAGATAAGAAGAAGGTTCTCCCAAAATCAACCCTGTGTCAGTCATCTCTCCGCAGCCTGCTCAAGCAGCAACAACAGAAGAAGGCCCCGTAACACCCTTGTTATGAGGTACTTCAAGGAGTTCAAATCCCCAAGATTCAAGAGATCTACCATCATTCTTTTTAAGTGGGGTAGTATTCCAGTAAGGTTCCTGCTATGGAGAAAAAGAAGAAGGCCTTAGTAAGCTTGTGGAGGACCAGATCATCGAAGCTTATAAGTTTCTGGATGAGAAGTGGTTACCCAAGTTTGTTGATGAAGCACCAGAAGACCAATCAAGGAAGGAATCCATGTGGGAGTTCGCAAGAGAAAGGTTTGCGTGTTGGCATCGATGCTTCCTCAATAAGCTAGCTGCCAAGCGAAAGCTGAAGCCTGAAGATGATCTTTGAGTAGCCATAATCAGCATTTGCAATCAGCAACCGGATGCTCCTCAAAGGCCGGATTTTGTTGAAGTTCCATCTCCTCGAAGAGTTGCAAAGTGAAGATATGTAGCTGAAGTAAAGCTATACCTATAACCCTTCTAAGCCAAATCTCGAGGACGAGATTCCTTTTAAGTGGGGTAGATTTGTAGCATCCCAAAAATTCAAATCCTGAAATTTTCTCAAACTCCCTCTAAATTCAAAATGAATTTCAAATTTCATTTCAAAATGTTTGTTTGCGAGTTGATATCAGCAAATAAAATATAGTGGTCTATATTCTCTCCAAAATCCTCCTCAAATATCCTACAAATATTTCCCAGTGATCACCCTCAAATTCGTTCCAGAAATACCGCCCAGATATTTCCCGAGTAATCCCCTTCAAGTTCTTTCCAGAAATACTGCCCAAATATTCCACCGATATATCTCCAGGTATTTTCCTCTTGAGAAATACCTTCAGAATCATTTTTCAAGTCCCTACAAATATTTTCTTCATAACTTTCCTCATGCTCATACGTATACGTATGCCTCCAGTGTCATACGGTGAGCTCTACAAGCAAATCTCACTTATACAAGACAAATACATGCTAACCTCCCACTAATCATCTCATCCTCCCACTAATCCTCTCATCCCTCCCCCTAATCCCCCCCACCATGGCTATAAATAGAGGGGCAAGGGCCTCCTCCCATCCCACACCAAGCCATTTCATGGCAACTCTCTCCCCCCCCCACACACACACCCACTCCATGTTCCACACAAGCACACACTAGCACAAGGATCGTTCGATCGTTCTTCGATCGTTCGTCCCCTGTTCTTAGTTTGTTCGTTCGTTCGTCCGATCGTTCGATCGTTCGTCCGATCGTTCGATCGTTCGTCCGATCGTTCATGGTTCGTTCGTCCGTTCGTCCGATCGTTCGATCGTTCGTCCGTTCGTTCGTCCAAATAATCTTTTTCCTACCGTTATGCTACCGAAATTCCGATCGTTCGTTCGTTCGATCATTCGATCGTTCATCGTTCGTTCATAGTTCCTATTCATCGTTCGTTCATAGTCCCTATTCATCATTCGTTCATAGTCCCTATTCATCGTTCTTCCAGATAATCTTTGTCCTGCCGTTATGCTGCCGAAATTCCAATCGTTCGTTCGTCCGATCATTCGATCGTTCGTCCGTTCGTTCATAGTTCCTATTCATCGTTCATTGTTCGTTCATACGACTATTCATTGTCACTATTCACCGTTACTATTCACCGTTACTATTCATCGTTACTATTCACATACACTATTCATCATCGTTACTATTTATCATTACTATTCATCATCGTTACTATTCATAGATGATATCTATAATTACTTTTCCATCGCCACTATTCATCGTTACTATTCATCGATTAGCCGATCACCCCAAATTTCAACTACTCATACATCATGTTGTCCAGTCCACCTAAGACCAGCCAGACCCATATTCCAGTCATACGAACTCCGGTGACTGTGATTTTCCTTCCAGTAGGGAACTTCCCATCTGGCCACCCATCCCAGGTTTCTCTAAGTTGAGCATGCTTTACTTTGAGATCCCTTCGAACCAGGCTTCCAAACTCAGATTCCAATAATTCTTGTTTCTAAATTCTTATCAAATTATTCCCTATCCAACCATGTCATCCCTATCCAATCATGAGATCGCAGAGCCGGACTAGTGGGTAAAGTGTACACCTCTGCGCAGAGTTTGAAAACCTATTTGAATAGTCTGTGTCCACAGGAATGGACGAGTCTGGTATGATATGGCAATTAATGTTTTGTTTTCCAAAAAAAGAGATGGTTTTGAGAAAAGTGGTTTTTAAAAAGGTTCGGCGGTTGAGCCGTGAGCTATGGTGGACGGGAAGTCCAGTAGCGGTTTTTGAAAAGGAAAACCAGTGGGAAACTGCTGAGATGCCTAGATGGTTTAGTCCAGGGGATTTTGTTATAATACTGAAAAACTTCCTGCTCCTTTTGGAGAGGATGCGCTTTGCAAAAATACAAAATGTTTTTCAAAACAAGTCTGCATTAAATATTGTTGTTTCTGCAAAATATCCCGAGCTCCACATATTCCATGCATTATATCTGATTTCCCCATTCCGCGGGTGAAGGTGGGCTGCTGAGTACGTTTGTACTCACCCTTGCTTATTTGTTGTTTTTCAGAAAAAGGAGATCGGGTAAGAGTTACGACTGTTCCCAACCTTGTCTGTGGCTGTTGGACCGCTGATTTGCTTCACTGCGTATATCGGGCTGCTTCAGCCCCACTCTGATGATATGTCCCGAGTTGTGGACCAACTCTTAAAGTTGTTCGCCACCTGTATAGGTTTGTCTTGTTTAAGCAGATCTGGAATCATCTGATGTATAAATGTGTTTACTAGCCTCCTGGGACTAGTAATTGTATCACATTTGAGTCCCAGAGGATCGGGACGCTTCATTCGTTGATGAAGTAGACCGGCCTATGGACGAGCAGTGCATGCCCTTCTTCTCGTCTCTCGACTACGATCGCGGCGCTGACCACCTGAGTGGTCGTGGCTTCGTAGATCAAGAGGGCTTCTCCCGCAGCGGGGGCACTAGGATGGGTGCATTTGTAAGGAGCGCCTTAAGGTTTCCGAGGGCGTCCTCGGCCTCGGAGGTCCAAGTGAAGCACTCGGCCTTCCTTAAGAGGCGGTACAGAGGCAAGCCTTTCTCGCCAAGGCGTGAGATGAAGCGGCTCAGAGCCGCAAGGCATCCCATGACCCTCTGTACTCCTTTCAAATCCTTGATCGGTCCCATGTTGGTGATGGCCGCGATTTTCTTCGGATTGGCCTTGATACCCCGCTCGGAGACGATGAATCCTAGGAGCATGCCTCGGGGGACTTCAAAGATACACTTCTTGGATTGAGTTTCACGCCTTTTGCTCTCAGACATTTGAACGTCGCCTCAAGATAGGAAAGGAGGTCAGAGGCTTTCCTTGTCTTAACAATGATGTCATCGACGTAAGCCTCGACCGTTCGGCCGATGCGCTCTCCGAACACGTGGTTCATGCACCTTTGGTATGTTTCACCTGCATTCCTCAAGCTAAATGGCATAGTAGTATAGCAATACATGCCAAAAGGTGTGATGAAAGAGGTCATGAGCTGATCGGACTCTTTCATCTTGATTTGATGATAACCTGAATAGGCGTCAAGGACTGACAATGTCTCGCACCCAGCAGTGGAGTCCACAATTTGGTCGATGCGAGGCAGCGGGTAGGGAACCTTTGGACATGCCTTGTTTAAACTGGTGTAGTCTACGCACATCCTCCACTTCCCACCTTTCTTTTTCACAAGCATAGGGTTAGATAACCATTCAGGATGAAATACCTTTTTGATGAACCCTGCAGCCAGTAACTTGTGGATCTCCTCGCCTATGGCCCTGCGCTTTTCTTCATCAAAACGGCGCAGGTGCTGCTTCACGAGTCGGGCGCCGGCCCAGATGTCCAGTGAGTGCTCGGCGACATCCCTCGGTATGTCGGGCATGTCCGAGGGACTCCACTTTGGCGTTTGCGCGGAGAAAGTCGATGAGCACTGCTTCCTATTTGGGGTCGAGCTCGGAGCCGATCTGGACTTTCTTGCCGGCGTCGTTGTGGGGTCGAGAGAGACGGACTTGACCACTTCAACTGGTTCGAAGTTGTCGGCGTGCCGCTTCGCGTCGGGCGTCTCCTTGGTGAGGCGCTCCAGTGTGACACCCCAGTGTCACTCAGGGTTTTTCTCAAAAGCCAACCAAGAGCCAGCATTTTCTGTGAACCAAAGTAAGCATGAGCATCAAAACAACTTAAGTAATAATGAAGTCACTAAGTATATACTTAAAAGTGTCATGAACAAAGCAATTGAGTCCTTTAAAAGATAAGATTATGCAACCCTAGTTTAAAAACCCTAAATGAGCCCCATGAGCAAAGTTCAAAAAGTAAAGAAAAGGGAGTGAAAAGTTTAAAATTTTGAGTTGAGCCAATTGTAAAAATTGAAGTATATTTAATGGGCAACAAGAAAGGTTGAGAAAGCTTAGCCAAAATAGCTCAAATAAAACCCCAAATCAAGCTTTCCATGTGTGGAATTAATGAGAATTCTGAATTTCAAATTTCTGAAATTCAGACCTTGAGCCAAAGATCAGGGATGTTCACCTTGATCCCTAACTCGAATAATAATGGCCCCATTGACAAAAATGTGTCTAACTAACCCCTCTGTCGTGTGCCAGAAGATGGCATTGGGACACGAGCCCTAGACACGACTAAACCTTGGATTTGCCTCGGATTTGCGCAGGGAGACAGACCAGATTTCCTGGCTCCGTATCTCTGCGACCAGTAGGCAAAATCCTATGACCCCCACACAAGAATGGTAGCTTGTAGGGAGGAGAAGAGGTTTTGTGCATTGACCAAGGCGAGAGCAGGCTCGGATGAGCGACTACACGCGCCAGAACTTGGGCAGAACGCACGGGCACACGTGTTCGACCCTAGTCGGCACGCCAGAGCTCGCCCAACCCGCGCGCGCGCTCCCCGGCGTCCAGTCAAGTCCGCCGCACGCTTACGCCCTCGGCCGTGCCCGCCCGCGCCTATAAAGCCTCCCCGGGCGCGCCTCACTTCGCCCCGCACTCACCCTCTCCGGCCAGCCACTTTTCCTTAGCTCCGGCGAGCTCAATTCCGCCCGCCATTGCCGCCAGAGCTTCGGCCATCGTGGCCAGCCCACCCCAGCCATCCTCCGGGCAAGCCAGCGCTTCGGCTAGCTCCGCCAGCAGCCCGTGAAGCTTGCCAAGCCCTCGGACCCGGCCGGACTTCACCGGAGGCCCGAGATTGACTTCACCGGACTTCGGTCTTCCGCCTCCGCGCGTGGATCGAGCTATCCGGTGAGTCTCCGCCCAATCCCTCTCGCTCATGACTTCTCTGGCATCCCGTGGACCTCCCTGACCCATTTGATTGAACTATCTCGCCGTGACCAGGCTGGTCTCCTCGCCGCCGACGAGCATCCCCGCCTGCGCGCGTGGACCGACCGACTCCGGCCATCTCCGACGGCGTTCCGCACACCGTTGTGATCCCCGAGACCTCCCCTTCATCCTCGACCTCTTCACCGGAACAGTCTCGCCGCCAGTAAGCCCCCCCGCCCTTTTCCCCGCCGCGGCTACTGTTTAAGGTAGAAGAAGGACCTCGGGTTAGGTTTTTGTAGAACCCGAGGGGTTTTCTGTAATGTCAGAGACTCAGGTGAATAGTAGCCTGAGGACTGATTCGCGAAGAAAACTTAGAAAACCGCCAGGGACCCCAGTGCAAAGTAGATTTTCATTTAAATCGATTCTGTTATTCTTTTTAAATAACCAGAGAACTTGTAAAATTCATAACTTGATGAATTCTTAATCAAAAAATGTCAAACCAATTTTGCTAGCCTCTGTATATTATAATCTATCATTTAAAAATAGTAGACCCTATGCTTTCTGTTCAAAATGTTAGAGTTTAAAATTAAAAACAGAAACCCACTAAACCTTACTTAATCAAGGGAAATTAGTTTTTCTTCTGTGCTAGACTTAAGAAAATTTGTGGGTATTCAAACCTCTTTTAGACACTGTTTAAAAATAGTAGGAACCCCAGCATTAGAAATTAGGATGTAGTTTCTCATTTAAAGATGTTTTGTCCAAAACTTAGAGAAAATCAGAAAGATATTAGAAATTAATGAACAGTGAGTAATATTATTTTTCCTAGTTTACTTATGTAACAGAGGACTTAGGAAAAATACAGAGACCATTAATTTGGATCAGTTTTAAATTAAAATGATTTGTTTTAGCCTAAATAAGACTAAAAATCAATTATTAAAGAGGCAAAACCATAACCAAAATGCTTAACAAAAATCCAGTGAACTTATAACCACCAGAGCCCCACTACAAAAATACAGAGCACCTCAGTCCAACTCTTTAAGTTGGGGGAATAAATACAAAGTGATAATAAGGCATTTTCCAACTAAATCATGAACAACCTCAATTAATGTGATAATGGGCAACCAAAAATCAACTAAGTCCATGATGAGGTAGACTACCAGAGAAAAATGCAAACCCATGAAAAAGAAGCAAACTCTTACCAATTGCTAATGATTTAAGAGAAAGGCCATTTAATTCAAATAATGCACACCACCCCTTCCCTTAAGCAAAAAGATGCCAAACTTCAGAATGATTGCTCTTGCACAAAACAATGACTAAGAAAAATAAGAACTCTGTTGTTTGATATTTTTCAAATATAGTGGTAGTAGAAAGCACCTATTTGGCTAGAAACTTGAGAAAACCATAGAAAAATAATTAAAAGGTATTAATGGCTAGAAATTTGTATCAAGTCATGTTATAACACTTAAAAGCCAGCAAAAATAAGTTCTGAAGAATTACCCACTGTTAAATAGTAGTTGTAGTTCAAAGCACCCCTTCTACCCTAGAGTTTAATAATTTTGTGCAGAGAAAACTATTCACTTTCTAATCCCCAAATTTTAAGAAAGCGAAACACACACCAGTAGCAAGCCACTGTAATTTTTGCAGAATTTTTAGAATTTTATAAAGGCAACTTGTAATTCAAACCTACTCCAAAACATTAAAGAAAATAAGGGAAAAGGAAAGAAGAAATAAACCCCACCCCAATAAGTCTAACATGAGTACTTATCATATATCCCTAAGACTTAAGAAGAATTCAGTGGAACCCCAAAATTTAACCTACCTTTTACCTTAGCTAAATTTGAACCAGTTTACCAAGTATACCACCCAAGGGTCTTGCATAAGTAAAGTTAACCTTGTTAACTCAAGAAGATCATACACCTCTAAAGTTGTAATTTCTAAAAGCACATATCATATCATGCATATATCTTACGCATTGCATTCATTAGATTGTAATCTTGCCGACGGAGAGTACGTGCTCATCCCCGAGCAAGGACCTGTCCAAGAGGAGGACCAGGAGCAGACTTCAGAGGCTGCTATTGAGGATCTCCCCGCAGCCCCAGCAATTGAAGGCAAGCCCCGGTTTTATGCATAACCTATTAATTATGTTATTTTACTACACTTAATGCTTGTAGGATTGTAATGTGCACTTAAGTGTAGGAGTTGCTTGAAACCTCTAGTTGCATGAACTTAGGATTCCTTTTTGAGATGAATACTAGTATGCTAGGTCGAGTAGCTGCTTGCTAATCAGGATCTCGGTAGAAGTCGAGTGATTTTTCTAGCACTCGCGCGAGGTCAGGAATTGATTGTATTCATCTTGATAATGGGATATATGTTGGTCTATGGACTTGGATCCAGGGAGGATGCCTTGTCTATGAGACGGGAAAATGAATTAAGGATTAATGTGTGGATACCTGAGTCAAGCTTTTGAACGTACTAAGCACATGCCGGGAAATATGGTAACCGGTAAACCTAGTACCTGAGTGAAGCCGGGCGCGGACTTTATCCCTCATACGACCTGAGACTGGGTCTCCCATGCTAGCTATGGTGGGTACAAGTGCGGTCACTGCACGGCGGCAGCCGGGGTCAGTGGAGCATTGTATGCCAAGGCGGTGAGGCCTGGACGCGAACGGGGAATCGATGGGGACGGTTGTCATGTGCAGGGTCGGAGTACCCTGACATGCCGTGTGTTTAGGTTTACCTTGCAAGGTTAAAACTCGATTCGAATCGTCTGCTTCTCGCAGCTAATGAGACTGCTTGATTCCTTGTACTGCATCGAGTAAGAAGTGAAATGAGGTTACATGAGATAACTTGTTGTTTGAGTTAAATGATTGTTACCATGTATGCTTAGAAGGAGCAAATCTAGCTAGGTTAATAATGATAAAACTTGAAAAGCTAAAAATTGATTTTAGTAACAGCTAGTGTTTTGGCAAACCAAACCCCTCAGCCAAACAGCTGCATAGTCTAGAGGTAGAGGAGTAGACTCCTCACACCGGGTAAGTCTAGCTGAGTATTAGCATACTCAGCCTTGCTTGTGGCACCCTTTTTGCAGGTACCATGCAGGATTTGGTTGATGGTGTGACTTGGCCTACCACCCTGCCACCGGGTTGGACGGTCGAGTGGGACGTTGCTCCGGCAGGAGAGGAGCATGAGGAGTAGTGGGCTAGGCCTTGCCCATTTCCTCATTACCGACGATATCGATTATCCGCTGCACTTTATTTTATGAACTTTATTTGCCACTCCCGAACTCCGATTTATGTAATAATCCAGTACTTAATTTGAGGTTTCCTGTTTTATTGTATTTCTTCTGTGACTCACCTTCGAGTGAGATTGTGGAATTTGATCCTGGTTAAGTGGCTCTATCAGACTAGATCTGAAGGACTGACGGGTTATTCCGATTTAAGTGTGTCACGGCCCTTGAGGCATGACTTAGGCACTTAAGCTGGAATAATTCGGGTGGTTCTGCCACAGCTGGTATCGGAGCAAATTCCACCACAGAGAAGGACAATAAACTATGAATACCAATTTTCAAAACCTAAAACTTGCTTAGAAACTGCTGAGGATCGTCAGGACTAGACCGCTAGACCTAGAACGACAGGCCTTAGGCATAGAGGGAAATAGGTGGCTAATTAATTAGGCCCCGTGGGCCAATACTTATATTTTAGGATGCCCTAAAAAGGCACCCTATTTTCTTTTTGAGAGGTAACGTTTCTTCCAGCATGCATGCATTATAAAACATAAAGAGGAATTAAAATTTGAGCTAACCCCTTTTTTCTTTAAAACCATCCGGGCTCTCTTTTTCTTTTTCCTTCCACCATAATCTTTATCGTTGATTCCCTTCCGCAGATGAATTCACCCACCCCCGCCAGTGGAGGAGACTCTCGTTTCAGTTCTGACTTCCTTTCTCGTGATGGCTTTCCCTCCATCTTGTGGGAAGTGCTTAACTCCGCCGGTTACCCTACGCCCCCTTTGTACACGGTGCAGTTGTATGAGGAGCATCGGGTACCTCGTTGTCGGGTCTGGCTGACTTTGGAGGCTCATCCCCTTCAGCCGGGTTGGCGTTCTCTTGACTCTGAGACGATCGGACTCAGGACGGACGACACCGTTGAGGCAGCAGCCATGAAGGCTCTGACGACTTTCTGTGGTTACCATCCCCTGGAGATGGTGATGCACCCCTTGGGACTCTTCCCTGCTGAGAAGAAGGATGATCCCATGTGATGTAACCGCGTGAGCCATGTGAAGGATGTGTGGGCAATGTATCCTGACTTGGTTGGGAGGGTCACTGTTCAGTGCATGAGTGCGCTGTACCGCCTTCAGGCCCTTCAGAGCGATGCTATGACGCTTCTTGCTAACACCGCTCGGACTGCCAAACTCACTCTCGACAGTCGGGAAGATTTTGTGGTCGACCTATCCACAGAGTTGGTGGAAAAGGATCTGCAGGTGGAGAGGCTGAGCCAGCGTATCGCTACCCTGGAGCAGCAAGTGGAGATCCGAGACAACACTATTGATGTCTTGGAGAACCAGCTTCACGATGTGCAGAGGGAACTCGAGGAAGCAAATGACCACTTGGACATGCACCACCTGGAGATGGAGGCCAATGAAGTGGGAAGCGAGGGAGAAGAGGCTCCCGAGGAGCTAGGACCAGCCCCTGGTGCCAATGGGACTACCTCCGCGATGCCCCCTTCACCCGCATCCAGTGTCGCTTCCACCGCTCAGGGTTAAGCAGTCGCTTCAACGTTTTTTTTAGGTGGATAGAAACCTATGCGAGCTTAGTAGTATCACATTTTGGACTAGGCTTGTGGGTACTTTCCCCTGATTAATGTAACCCTGTGAACTTTTGGAATCTGTGGGATCTTTGTCACCATGTTATCTTCATTTCGAACCTAATATTATGACTATGGCATTTTTTTTCTTTCCATATGAGATGATATCTTGCCGTTCGAAATTGTGAGTTGGGATAACAATGGCGACAGTCCCTGTTTTCAGATGGCAGCTAGGCAGCGTCGCGGGCAGAACGAGCAAGTTCCCCCGCCACCTCCTCCAGCTCCCACAGTGCAGGAGCTGATGGCCCAGCAGAATGAGATTCTGCGACAGCTCTTGCAGCGCCAGCCCCACCCCCAGCAGCATGGTGGAGGCCAGCCTCAGCGACCTCCGGCTATGGCAACATACCAGGAGTTTCTGAGCACGCAGCCGCCCTTGTTCGCCAAGGCAGAGGATCCGTTGGACGCCGACGTGTGGCTTCGCGTCGTCAAGTCCAAGTTTCCCCTCCTCACGGGAGACTGCCCTGATGCTACCAAGACCCGCTTCGCCGCGCAGCAGCTTCGCGGATCTGCTCGGACTTGGTGGGATCACTTCCGTGCTATGCTCCCTGATGATCGTGAGGTATCTTGGGAGGAATTCAAGACTGCCTTCAGAGGACACCACATCCCAGCTGGCATTCTTGATCGGAAGTTGAATGAATTTCTGGCCCTCAATCAAGGAACTCGCACGGTACTGCAGTATGCGCAAGCCTTCAACGACTTATGCCAGTATGCAGGGTATCATGCTGATTCTGATGAGAAAAAGAAGGATCGCTTCCGCAGGGGTCTCAATACCAAGCTGCGGGAACGACTCAACACTGTCCGGGCTGATAGCTTCAATGAGTTGGTCAATATGGCCATCTCCTAGGAGGATTGCATTGTTGCTCACCGGGCAGAGAAGAAGAGAAAGGCACCAATGGCAGCGCCATCCGCTTAGGCTCAGAGGTTCCGGATTGTTTCTCACAATCAGAGCAGGGGTTTTCAGCAGCAGGCAGGCAGATGGGTGATCAGGCCACCTCAGCAGCAGCAGCAGCCGGCACCCAACCGCTACCCAGCTCCCGCCCCAAGGAACAATCAGCCTCCGCAGCAGCAGCAGTTCCGCCAGGGCAATGGGAACAAGTGTTTCACTTGTGGCAATGTGGGCCACTATGCCAAGAATTGTCCCAGGAACTAGCAGAGGCAGATGCCAGCACCAAATCAAGACAAGGGAAGAAAGCAGAAGGTGCAAGTCAGGCAGGGGAAGCTCAACTTCACTGCTCTAGAGGAAGTGCCAGAAGGAGCTCCTATCATGACTGGTATCTTTTCAGTTTATAATCAACCTGCTTTAATTCTATTTGATTCTGGTGCATCCCATAGTTTCATTAGCCAAAGGTTCAGTGCTAATTGCAAACTGCCATTCTCTCACTCAAAAGGGTCATTCATGATAGTCACACCTGGGGGTAAAATTGCATCTAATCAATTAAACCAAAGTGTGCCTATTCAACTGGGAAGCCACATTATCAAAACCACTCTTCTTGTGTTGGGATTGGAAAATGTGGACATTATTCTAGGGGCAAATTGGATGACCTTGCACCAAGTTGTGCTTGATGTAGCCAACCGTACCGTGGAAGTTAATTCTCCCTTCTGCGGGAATTTCACTTTGATTTTGCCTAGTCAGGGTTCTTCTCAGTCATGTGCTTTCTCTATGACGGAGATACCCCTGAAGAAGATCCCAGTAGTCTGTGAGTATGCAGATGTCTTTCCTGATGAATTGCCAGGAATGCCACCGGATCGGGATATTGAATTCGCCATCGAGTTGCAACCGGGAACGGCCCCAATTTCCAAGAGGCCCTACCGAATGCCACCCACTGAGTTGGCAGAGTTGAAGAAACAATTGCAAGAGTTGCTGGATAAGGGTTTTATTCGCCCAAGCACTTCGCCTTGGGGATGTCCAGCACTGTTTGTGAAGAAGAAGGATGAAAGCTTGAGGCTGTGTATAGACTACCGCCCTCTTAATGCGATAACTGTCAAGAACAAGTATCCTTTGCCTCATATTGATGTTCTCTTTGACCAGTTGGTCGGAGCCAAGGTGTTTTCCAAGATAGACCTTCGCTCTGGCTACCATCAGATCAAAATACGAGCAAGTGATATTCCGAAGACGGCATTCTCAACCAGATATGGGCTATATGAATTCTTGGTGATGTCATTTGGGCTGACAAATGCACCAGCATATTTCATGTATCTGATGAATTCTGTTTTTATGTCGGAATTGGACAAGTTCGTGGTGGTTTTCATCGATGATATTCTGGTGTACTCAAAGAACGAAGAAGAACATGCCGGGCATTTGCATGTAGTACTTCAATGTCTGCGAGAGCACCACCTTTATGCCAAGTTATCCAAGTGTGATTTTTGGCTAAAGGAAATCAAATTCTTGGGTCACACTATCTCTCAGGCTGGAATAGCTGTTGATCCTGATAAAGTGCAAGAGGTGATGAACTGGAGGCCACCAACGACTGTTTGCCAGATTCGGAGTTTTCTGGGATTAGCTGGTTATTACCGAAGATTTATTCCGGACTTCTCTCGAATTGCGAAGCCTATTACTGAGTTGCTGAAGAAAGAAGTAAAATTTGTGTGGAGTCAGAAGTGCGAAGATGCCTTCCATGCATTAAGGCAGCATCTGACCACAACACCAGTATTAGCGCAACCCGACAGCAGCAAACCTTTTGATGTATATTGTGATGCCTCGGGCACCGGGCTAGGTTGTGTCTTGATGCAAGACAACCGAGTCATTGCTTATGCTTCAAGAGCACTCAGGCCTCATGAGCAAAATTATCCCACTCATGACCTTGAGTTAGCAGCAGTGGTTCATGCATTGAAGATGTGGAGGCACTATCTAATGGGAACCCACTGCAACATCTTCACTGATCATAAGAGCCTTAAGTACATTTTTACTCAGGCTGATCTTAACATGAGGCAGAGAAGATGGCTAGAGCTGATCAAGGATTATGACCTGGAGGTACATTATCACCCAGGGAAGGCCAATGTGGTAGCTGATGCCTTGAGTCGGAAGTTGCAGTGCAACTGTGTTCTGATGGATTCTCGCATTAACACCTTGTGTGATGAGTTGAGCAAGATGCAAATTGAAGTGATTCCTTCTGGTTCTTTGTCTCACATTTCTGTTGAGCCAGCTTTGCAAGACCAGATCATCATGGCCCAGCTCAGTGATAAGGGAGTGCAGATTGTCAAGAAGAATCTCCATCAGAAGGTTGAGAAGTATAATTGTTTCCGCCAGGATGAAAAGAGTGTGTTATGGTTCAAAAGCAGATTGGTAATTCCTAAAGACCAGGATCTCAAGAGGAAATTTTTGGATGAAGCTCGTCTCTCCAAATTCTCTATGCATCCAGGAAGCACCAAGATGTACCATGATCTGAAGCCTTTGTACTGGTGGACCAGAATGAAGAGGGAGATAGCCCAGTATGTATCAGAATGTGACACCTGTCAGAGGGTAAAGGCAAGCCACTTGAAGTCAGCTGGAGCTTTGCAACCACTATCCGTACCTTCGTGGAAGTGGGACGACATCAGCATGGATTTCATTGTGGGTCTGCCCAACACCTCTCGTCGTCATGATTCAATTTGGGTTATTGTGGACCGATTGACGAAAGTGGCACATTTTCTTCCTGTGCACACCACTGATAAGGCTCAGAGATATGCAGAATTGTATATTGACCGGATCGTGTGTTTGCACGGATTACCTCGGACCATTGTTTCTGACCGAGGAGCCCAATTTGTTGCCAGATTTTGGGAACAATTGCAAAAGTCTTTGGGAACCAAGCTAATCAGGAGTTCAGCTTACCACCCACAGACTGATGGTCAGACGGAAAGGGTAAACCAAATCCTGGAAGATATGCTGAGAGCTTGTGCGATCAATTGTGGCAAGAACTGGGATAAGCACCTCTCCTTGGCAGAGTTTGCTTATAACAATAGTTATCAATCCAGCCTAAAGATGGCACCTTTTGAAGCTCTCTATGGAAGAAGGTGCAGGACACCACTCAATTGGTCTCAGCCTGGTGAAAGAGAAGTTTTTGGACCTGATTTAGTGACTGAAGCCGAAAGGAAGGTCAAGCTAATCAGGAAGAATCTAGAAGCTGCTCAGGCCAGGCAGAAGAGTTATCATGATAGAAGAAGGAAACCTCTCCAGTTCGAGGTGGGAAGTTTTGTATACCTCAAGGTATCACCCACCAAGGGAATGCAGAGGTTTGGGATCAAAGGCAAGCTAGCTCCTCGTTACATTGGACCCTATGAGATCATAGAAGCATGTGGACCCGTGGCATACAAGCTGAAGTTACCTTCAAAGATGTCTGCCATTCACGATGTTTTCCATGTATCTTAGCTGAAGAAGTGTGTTCGATTGCCGGCCGAAATCATAGCAGAGCCAGAATTGGAGATAGAGCCAGATCTATCGTACCAAGAGTACCCCTCCAAGATTCTGGATTGCAAGGAAAGATCAACTCGGGCTAAATCGATCAAGATGTTCAAGGTCCAGTGGAGTAACCACTCAGAGGAGGAAGCTACTTGGGAAACCGAGGAATTCCTGAGATCCAACTTCCCCGATTGCCTACCTAAGGAAGCTGGTACGTAATCACCCCCCCAAACCCCTCCTCCTGCCTTTCGAATCTAATTTCTAAGAATATGATCTTAATTCAGAATGAAGTAACTATAAAGTAAAACTTAAAAGGACTTCCTTCTGAAGTTGCAAAGAGAATGACATTCGAAAAGCAGTTTATCCTAATAATGGCAATCATCACCCTTTTTCCTATCAGTCTCACCCTTTGCTTTACCCCGGGAGGACTCTGGCCCGAATCTCGGGACGAGATTCCTTTAAGGGGGGAAGGCTGTGACACCCCAGTGTCACTCAGGGTTTTTCTCAAAAGCCAACCAAGAGCCAGCATTTTCTGTGAACCAAAGTAAGCATGAGCATCAAAACAACTTAAGTAATAATGAAGTCACTAAGTATATACTTAAAAGTGTCATGAACAAAGCAATTGAGTCCTTTAAAAGATAAGATTATGCAACCCTAGTTTAAAAACCCTAAATGAGCCCCATGAGCAAAGTTCAAAAAGTAAGGAAAAGGGAGTGAAAAGTTTAAAATTTTGAGTTGAGCCAATTGTAAAAATTGAAGTATATTTAATGGGCAACAAGAAAGGTTGAGAAAGCTTAGCCAAAATAGCTCAAATAAAACCCCAAATCAAGCTTTCCATGTGTGGACTTAATGAGAATTCTGAATTTCAGATTTCTGAAATTCAGACCTTGAGCCAAAGATCAGGGATGTTCACCTTGATCCCTAACTCGAATCCTAATGGCCCCATTGACAAAAATGTGTCTAACTAACCCCTCTGTCGTGTGCCAGAAGATGGCATTGGGACACGAGCCCTAGACACGACTAAACCTTGGATTTGCCTCGGATTTGCGCAGGGAGACAGACCAGATTTCCTGGCTCCGTATCTCTGCGACCAGTAGGCAAAATCCTATGACCCCCACACAAGAATGGTAGCTTGTAGGGAGGAGAAGAGGTTTTGTGCATTGACCAAGGAGAGAGCAGGCTCGGATGAGCGACTACACGCGCCAGAACTTGGGCAGAACGCACGGGCACACGTGTTCGACCCTGGTCGGCACGCCAGAGCTCGCCCAACCCGCGCGCGCGCGCTCCCCGGTGTCCAGTCAAGTCCGCCGCGCGCTCACGCCCTCGGCCGTGCCCGCCCGCGCCTATAAAGCCTCCCCGGGCGCGCCTCACTTCGCCCCGCACTCACCCTCTCCGACCAGCCACTTTTCCTTAGCTCCGGCGAGCTCAATTCCGCCCGCCATTGCCGCCAGAGCTTCGGCCATCGTGGCCAGCCCACCCCAGCCATCCTCCGGGCAAGCCAGCGCTTCGGCTAGCTCCGCCAGCAGCCCGTGAAGCTTGCCAAGCCCTCGGACCCGGCCGGACTTCACCGGAGGCCCGAGATTGACTTCACCGGACTTCGGTCTTCCGCCGCCGCGCGTGGATCGAGCTATCCGGTGAGTCTCCGCCCAATCCCTCTCGCTCATGACTTCTCTGGCATCCCGTGGACCTCCCTGACCCATTTGATTGAACTATCTCGCCGTGACCAGGCCGGTCTCCTCGCCGCCGACGAGCATCCCCGCCTGCGCGCGTGGACCGACCGACTCCGGCCATCTCCGACGGCGTTCCGCACACCGTTGTGATCCCCGAGACCTCCCCTTCATCCTCGACCTCTTCACCGGAACAGTCTCGCCGCTGGTAAGCCCCTCCGCCCTTTTCCCCGCCGCGGCTACTGTTTAAGGTAGAAGAAGGACCTCGGGTTAGGTTTTTGTAGAACCCGAGGGGTTTTCTGTAATGTCAGAGACTCAGGTGAATAGTAGCCTGAGGACTGATTCGCGAAGAAAACTTAGAAAACCGCCAGGGACCCCAGTGCAAAGTAGATTTTCATTTAAATCGATTATGTTATTCTTTTTAAATAACCAGAGAACTTGTAAAATTCATAACTTGATGAATTCTTAATCAAAAAATGTCAAACCAATTTTGCTAGCCTCTGTATATTATAATCTATCATTTAAAAATAGTAGACCCTATGCTTTCTGTTCAAAATGTTAGAGTTTAAAATTAAAAACAGAAACCCACTAAACCTTACTTAATCAAGGGAAATTAGTTTTTCTTCTGTGCTAGACTTAAGAAAATTTGTGGGTATTCAAACCTCTTTTAGACACTGTTTAAAAATAGTAGGAACCCCAGCATTAGAAATTAGGATGTAGTTTCTCATTTAAAGATGTTTTGTCCAAAACTTAGAGAAAATCAGAAAGATATTAGAAATTAATGAACAGTGAGTAATATTATTTTTCCTAGTTTACTTATGTAACAGAGGACTTAGGAAAAATACAGAGACCATTAATTTGGATCAGTTTTAAATTAAAATGATTTGTTTTAGCCTAAATAAGACTAAAAATCAATTATTAAAGAGGCAAAACCATAACCAAAATGCTTAACAAAAATCCAGTGAACTTATAACCACCAGAGCCCCACTACAAAAATACAGAGCACCTCAGTCCAACTCTTTAAGTAGGGGGAATAAATACAAAGTGATAATAAGGCATTTTCCAACTAAATCATGAACAACCTCAATTAATGTGATAATGGGCAACCAAAAATCAACTAAGTCCATGATGAGGTAGACTACCAGAGAAAAATGCAAACCCATGAAAAAGAAGCAAACTCTTACCAATTGCTAATGATTTAAGAGAAAGGCCATTTAATTCAAATAATGCACACCACCCCTTCCCTTAAGCAAAAAGATGCCAAACTTCAGAATGATTGCTCTTGCACAAAACAATGACTAAGAAAAATAAGAACTCTGTTGTTTGATATTTTTCAAATATAGTGGTAGTAGAAAGCACCTATTTGGCTAGAAACTTGAGAAAACCATAGAAAAATAATTAAAAGGTATTAATGGCTAGAAATTTGTATCAAGTCATGTTATAACACCTAAAAGCCAGCAAAAATAAGTTCTGAAGAATTACCCACTGTTAAATAGTAGTTGTAGTTCAAAGCACCCCTTCTACCCTAGAGTTTAATAATTTTGTGCAGAGAAAACTATTCACTTTCTGATCCCCAAATTTTAAGAAAGAGAAACACACACCAGTAGCAAGCCACTGTAAGTTTTGCAGAATTTTTAGAATTTTATAAAGGCAACTTGTAATTCAAACCTACTCCAAAACATTAAAGAAAATAAGGGAAAAGGAAAGAAGAAATAAACCCCACCCCAATAAGTCTAACATGAGTACTTATCATATATCCCTAAGACTTAAGAAGAATTCAGTGGAACCCCAAAATTTAACCTACCTTTTACCTTAGCTAAATTTGAACCAGTTTACCAAGTATACCACCCAAGGGTCTTGCATAAGTAAAGTTAACCTTGTTAACTCAAGAAGATCATACACCTCTAAAGTTGTAATTTCTAAAAGCACATATCATATCATGCATATATCTTACGCATTGCATTCATTAGATTGTAATCTTGCCGATGGAGAGTACGTGCTCATCCCCGAGCAAGGACCTGTCCAAGAGGAGGACCAGGAGCAGACTTCAGAGGCTGCTATTGAGGATCTCCCCGCAGCCCCAGCAATTGAAGGCAAGCCCCGGTTTTATGCATAACCTATTAATTATGTTATTTTACTACACTTAATGCTTGTAGGATTGTAATGTGCACTTAAGTGTAGGAGTTGCTTGAAACCTCTAGTTGCATGAACTTAGGATTCCTTTTTGAGATGAATACTAGTATGCTAGGTCGAGTAGCTGCTTGCTAATCAGGATCTCGGTAGAAGTCGAGTGATTTTTCTAGCACTCGCGCGAGGTCAGGAATTGATTGTATTCATCTTGATAATGGGATATATGTTGGTCTATGGACTTGGATCCAGGGAGGATGCCTTGTCTATGAGACGGGAAAATGAATTAAGGATTAATGTGTGGATACCTGAGTCAAGCTTTTGAACGTACTAAGCACATGCCGGGAAATATGGTAACCGGTAAACCTAGTACCTGAGTGAAGCCGGGCGCGGACTTTATCCCTCATACGACCTAAGACTGGGTCTCCCATGCTAGCTATGGTGGGTACAAGTGCGGTCACTGCACGGCGGCAGCCGGGGTCAGTGGAGCATTGTATGCCAAGGCGGTGAGGCCTAGACACGAACGGGGAATCGATGGGGACGGTTGTCATGTGCAGGGTCGGAGTACCCTGACATGCCGTGTGTTTAGGTTTACCTTGCAAGGTTAAAACTCGATTCAAATCGTCTGCTTCTCGCAGCTAATGAGACTGCTTGATTCCTTGTACTGCATCGAGTAAGAAGTGAAATGAGGTTACATGAGATAACTTGTTGTTTGAGTTAAATGATTGTTACCATGTATGCTTAGAAGGAGCAAATCTAGCTAGGTTAATAATGATAAAACTTGAAAAGCTAAAAATTGATTTTAGTAACAGCTAGTGTTTTGGCAAACCAAACCCCTCAGCCAAACAGCTGCATAGTCTAGAGGTAGAGGAGTAGACTCCTCACACCGGGTAAGTCTAGCTGAGTATTAGCATACTCAGCCTTGCTTGTGGCACCCTTTTTGCAGGTACCATGCAGGATTTGGTTGATGGTGTGACTTGGCCTACCACCCTGCCACCGGGTTGGACGGTCGAGTGGGACGTTGCTCCGGCAGGAGAGGAGCATGAGGAGTAGTGGGCTAGGCCTTGCCCATTTCCTCATTACCGACGATATCGATTATCCGCTGCACTTTATTTTATGAACTTTATTTGCCACTCCCGAACTCCGATTTATGTAATAATCCAGTACTTAATTTGAGGTTTCATGTTTTATTGTATTTCTTCTGTGACTCACCTTCGAGTGAGATTGTGGAATTTGATCCTGGTTAAGTGGCTCTATCAGACTAGATCTGAAGGACTGACGGGTTATTCTGATTTAAGTGTGTCACGGCCCTTGAGGCATGACTTAGGCACTTAAGCTGGAATAATTCGGGTGGTTCTGCCACATCCAGGTCAGCAATGAGGGCCTCAGACTCAGCGAGGGCCTCAGCGTACTCCACGCACTCCACGTCACATTCGTACGCGTGGCGGTACGTGGATCCGACGGTGATGATCCCATTGGGGCCCGACATCTTGAGCTTGAGGTAGGTGTAGTTGGGGACGGCCATGAACTTGGCATAGCATGGTCTTCCCAATACCGCATGGTAGGTTCCTCGGAACCCGACGACCTCGAAGGTGAGAGCTTCCTTTCGGAAGTTGGAGGGAGTCCTGAAATAGACGGGTAAGTCAATCCGTCTGAGGGGCAGGATTCGCTTTCCGAGCGCGATCCATGGAAGGGTGCCGCACCGGCCCGGACCTCGGACCTATCAACCCCCAAGAGTTCCAGGGTCTCGGCATAGATGATGTTAAGGATGCTGCCTCCGTCCATGAGGACTTTGGAGAGCCTAACGTTGTCGATGATCGGATCGACGACAAGCGGGTACCTTCTTGGGCTTGGCACGAAGTCGGGGTGGTTGCCTCGATCGAAGGTGATAGGCTTGTCGGACCAGTCCAGGTAGACTAGCGCTGCCACCTTCACCAAGCAGACCACCCGGCACTCCTGCTTGCGGTGCTGAGCCAAGGCATTCGCCGCCTGCCCACCGTAGATCATGAAGCAGTTGTGGACCTCCGGGAACTCTTCTTCCTTGTCGCCCTCCTTCTTGTTGTTGTCATGGCCTTTGCTACCTTCCGTCGGGGGCCCGACCTTATGGAAGTAGAGCCGGAGCATGACACATTATTCGAGGGTGTGCTTGACAGGACCCTAGTGATAGGGGCACGGCTCTTTGAGCATCTTGTCGAACGCGTCGGCCCCTCCAGGAGGTTTCCGAGGGTTCCTATGCTCGGCCGCAGCGACGAGATTCACGTCAGCGGCGTCGCGCTTCGCTTGCGACTTGTTCTTGGCCTTCTTCTTCGTGCCCCGCTGGGCGGACGCCTCGGGGGCGTCTTTCTTCGGCTCTCCCTGAGGCTGCTTGTCTTTCCAGAAGATGGCTTCGACCGCCTCTTGACCCAAGGCGAACTTGGTGGCGACGTCCATCCATTTGCTCGCCTTGGTGGGAGTCTTGCACCCCAGTTTGCTCACCAGGTCTCGGCAAGTGGTGTCGGCAAGGAAAGCCCCGATGACATCCGAGTCGGTAACGTTGGGCAGCTCGGTGCGCTGCTTCGAAAACCGCCAGATGTACTCTCGGAGTGACTCCCCTGGCTGCTAGCGGCAGCTTCGGAGATCCCACGAGTTCCTAGGGCGCACGTACGTGCCTTGGAAGTTTCCCGCGAAAGCCTTGACCAGATCGTCCCAGTCGGAGATCTGCGCAGGAGGCAGATGCTCCAGCCAGGCTTGGGCGGCGTCGGAGAGGAAAAGGGGAAGATTGCAGATGATGAGGTCGTCATCGTCCACTCCTCCCAACTGGCATGCCAGTCGGTAGTCCGCGAGCCACAACTCCGGCCTCGTCTCCCTCGAGTACTTGGTGATGGTAGTCGGGGCTCGGAAACGGGCAAGGAACGGCGCTCGTCGTATGGCCCGGCTGAAGACTCACGGACCGGGCGGCTCGGGCGAAGGACTCCGATCCTCCTCACTGTCGGAGCGTCCCCTGCACCTAAGATGATAGCCTCGGCACACCTTCTCCTCGAGGCGGGCTCAACGGTCGAGATGGTGGTGCTCGTTGTTGAGGCGATCCCGAGCAGCAGGCGCCTCGTCCCGCGTGCGCTCGGGGCGGAGCGAGGCCTCCCGCATGCGTCGGGAGGACACCGCGCGATGCTCCGAGGGGTCGGCTCGCCTTCGAGAGGCAGAGCTCTCGGCACGTCGAACTGCAGCACCTTCCAGGAGATCTTTGAGTTCGCCCTGGATACGCCGTCCCTCAGTGGTGGATGGCTCCGGCATGGCTCGAAGTAGCATCGCCGCTGCAGCTAGGTCCTGGCCGGACCCGCTGACGGCCGGGGG
This sequence comes from Zea luxurians, assembly GCA_029449295.1. Classification (NCBI taxonomy): domain Eukaryota; kingdom Viridiplantae; phylum Streptophyta; class Magnoliopsida; order Poales; family Poaceae; genus Zea; species Zea luxurians. The sequence goes on along the minus strand of JAOPSE010000012.1, from coordinate 33,893,554 downwards.
TAGCGCTGCCCTGGCGTTGTCGATGACGCGACGGTGGACGTCTTGGGCCCGATGGCGGGCTCCTTCGGCGAGGGTTCGGCCTGGCCACTCCTGCGCGATGTCCTGTCGGAGCTGCACAAGTCGGCCTGCTTCCTCATCGACCCTGGCCTACATCTCACGGATTTGCTCGAGCTGTGCGTTCTGACCCCCGTAGGGACTGGGACCACAGCCAGCTCCCATGGGATGTCAGCGCGAGATGCGGGCCCAGGGGGATCGTCGACCTCCGGCATACCGAGATGGTTGCCTTCGTCGTGATCTCCCTGATCGACGTGGAAACATTCGTGACTTGGGCCATGACCCTCATCGTCAAGGTCGTGGCCGTCGTCAGAGTAACCAGAGAGGTAGTGGTCACACACGGACACGAAGTCCAGCACGGCGCCAGGATCACCGAGGCCGGAGAAATCCCAACCGGAGTCGGGGTCGTCATCCTCCTCAGAATTCATCGGTCCAGAGGTCGAGACGGCCGTCAGTCGGTCCCAGGTTGACCACATATGATATCCCGGAAGGTTAGGATATGCCCTTACGAAAGCACTCACCATAGCGGGGTCGCTAGGTGGATCGAAGCTGAACTGAAAGGGTACGGGATGGAAAACGGACGGTACCTCTTGGTCGATGGACGGTGGTGAAGTCGCGTCGGGGGCGAAGCACACCGTCATCTCAGGTACGAGGATAACGCCCAGCAGATCCTTTGCGAGGGTGCTAGCGTCATCAATCCGCTTGGGGTTGGCACGTTATGGGGAAGTGACACCCTCCGTCGTCTCAGGTGCGAGGACAATGCCCGACATGTCCCCCGCTGGGGCGCCGGTGTCGTCGACTCGCTCTGGTGCGACAGCCGACGAGGTGCTGCCCCCTGCCTAGCCACGATTGCCCTGTCTCCTCCTACGGCGAGGAGGGTGGCGAGGCAGACCCGAATGCTCCTCTTCCGCCGCGGGGAGATGCTGTCGACGAGTTTGCCGCCGCCGGGCGAGTCGAAGACCGTCATTGTCGTCGCACCGCGAGGGGAGGAGTACCATGTCGTAGCTACCATCGAGGGACATGAACTCGAGACTCCCGAAGCAGAGCACCGTCCCGGGCTGAAGAGGTTGCTGAAGACTCCCCATCTAGAACTCAACGGGAAGGCGTTCGTTAACACGCAGCAGGCCCCTACCAGGCGCGCTAACTATCGGCGTTTCGGACCCATGGGGTCCCTGGACCGACGAGTGAATTTGTCGCTGCGTGCCCCTGCCCAGATGGGTTGGTGCGAGAGGGAACACAAGAGGTGGGACAAGCCTTGTATTATCCTGCACCAGGGTGCTCGTAGTAGGGGTTACAAGCACGTCGCGAGAGGGAGAGAGAGAGAGAGAGGGAGCCTGTTCGTTCGCTCCTTCCCCCGCGCGAACCCCCCTCCAGGATGGCCCTGGACCTCCCTTTTATAGACGCAAGGAGAGGGTCCAGATGTATAATGGGGGGTGTAGCTATGCGCTAACGTGTCTGGCAGAGAAATGCCTAAGCCCTATGTACATGCCAACGTGGCTGTCGGGGGAGAGCTTGAGCCCTGCGTACATGATAACGTGGTCGTTGGAGAAGTGCCTAAGCCCTATGAAAGCATAGCTGGCGGTGCGGCAAGGATCCTGCTGACGTCTCCTTGCTGCCGTAAGGGGCTGAGAGTCACCGGTGTCATGGTTGCACGCGGGGCACCATCATTACCCGTCGCCGGGGTAAGCCAGATGGGACGCCGGTCTTGTTCCTTGTAGCCTGAGCTAGATAGGGATAGGGTAATGATGTATCCCCTGTTAGCGCGGTCGGTCCGAGCCCAAGATCGGGCGAGGCGGGGACTTCTCCTGAGGCCGAGGCCGGGGTCGGGCGAGGACGCGATTCCTCCTGAGACTGAGGTCGAGGCCGAGTCCGGGGGTCGGGTGAGGCGGAGACTTCCTTCCGAGGCCGGAGCCTGTGGTCGGGCGAGGCGGAGACCTCCTCCTGAGGCCGGAGCCTGAGGTCGGGTGAGGCGGAGCTTCCCGCTGCGCCCGAGGCCGAACTTGGTGGTTGATCGTGACTTGTTTTCAGCTTCGCCTGGGTGGTTGGCACGGCAGTCGGAGCGGGGCGAGCGACGCTGTTTTCCCGTCATATCGGACAGTAAAAGGGGGGCAAAGTGACTGTTTTCCAGAATTGAAAATGTAACTCAGGAAGCAACCACTACACAATAGTCGCCCTAGGTACTCATGTCCTCCTCGAAGGCATCCACTTCTTCTACAATCCATTTCAGAGCCCCAACACCATAGCTAGTAGCATAGTCAGTTTCTCCTCAAGTTGCGCCAACAGAGTAGAACAATTTCTTTAAACGCTGGCAGCACTGGGTGGCTATATATACCAAAGAAATTCTCCTAAAGCTCCTTTAATGGTTTGGCTAAGTTAGAATTTTCTTCTTTCTTCTAATTGACACCTTGCTTAATAATAAACCCTGCAAATGGAAACTCTAAGTACCTTATACCTTCGTTAGAGAGAAAATATTAAAAGAAGGAACTTCTTTCACCTTAATGTTTGTGTAGGCCAAACTTCTAGCAATGTGTTGTTTCTTCATGCTACTTAACTCACGTCCCATCTTTGAAAAGCCAATGCTTTTTGTCAAATTCTATATTATTGTAGCTTCTACCCTTGAGTCGGCCTTGTGTTCAGCAAATCAGAAATCACAGCATCAGCACATCTGCTTTCTGTAGTTCACCTTAGGGCATGTTTGGAAATGCAGTTTTAAAGTACTGTAGCTTTGAGATACTATAGTTTAAAATTTTAAATGACACAAATACTACGATATTACTTTACCACAGTAAAACCACAATATTGCTCAAAACCGAGATTTGTTTGGTTTCATTGGAAAAACAAAGTATATGTAGAGATAAGAAAAGAAAACTGAGGTCCCAAGTGGAGTTTCGAAAACTCCAAAAATACCAGGGTTTTGGATAAACCATGGTATTTAAAACTGTGTTTTGCCTGTACAAATTAAACACCTTTTAAGTTCCAATACTATAGTATCATCAAATATCATAGTATTTATTTTAAAACTGCAAAAATACTATACTTCCAAATAGGGCCTTATTGTTTCGTTCTCCATCCTTATGTCCTCATCTCTCAACAGCAATTCACCAAGCCTTTAACTCCTCAAGGTTTGTAGTTATGGTCTATTTATTTCCCTATTAGATTATATAAGTTGGATTATAGTGGAAAAGTAGGAGTGTAAAATATCATTTGGAAACACGTTAGCTTATTTCAGCTTATTTGTGTTCCAGATGATATTTTACCCTCCTACTCTTTCACTATAATCTAGCTTATATAATCTAAGAATAGTAATGTATACATCATTAACAGTAAAAAATTGATTGGATTTCATGTCTTGACTCCTTGCGTGGCTTCTCATTCTATTTAGCTCGATTGTTGTTGTTTTGTTTTCTAATAAACAATAGTTATTTACTTAGGTTAGATCTTATTTTATCTCATCCTCATACGGTCTATTTGGTTCGCTCCTCTTGCTAGCCTGACTGCATGAACCATGGCCGTAGGAGCCTAGCTCACGAGATGTAACCCAACTGCTCATTTTTGTAGAACCTAACACACAGAGTGCTTTGAGTATCGTGTGTGAGTCTTGCTTCATATCTACACACATGCAACCAAATACACATCTCGTAGGCGCGAAACTTAGCTAACAACCAAACAACAGCTCCCTGCATCGCATCACGTGATGCAAGCACGTACAGAACCATTAGCGATTTGAAATCTAGATCCTAGATAAAAAATGAGATGCATATTTGCATCTCATTCTCGTGCACTACCGGAATCCGGCTCTTTGCCGAGTGCTCAGCACTTTGCCAAGTGTTTTTTGTCGGGCACTCGGCAAAGACTTCTTTGTCGAGTGCCGCACTCGGCAAAGTCCTGCTCTCGGCAACGACCGTGTTTACCGAGAGCATGACTCTTGGCATAGAAATACACTCGGCAAAGAAACCTATGCTGAGTGCCAAACACTCGGCAAAGAACAGCCCTCGGCAAAGAGCCGTCAGCAGCTGTCTAAAGCTGACAGTCGTTATCTTTGCCGAGCATCGAGCTTTGACACTCGGCAAAGAAGCCGCTTTGCTGAGTGTCCGGTGTCTAACACTCGGCAGAGCTTTCTGTGCCGAGTGCCAGAAATGGCACTCGGCAAAGTACATTTTTACTTTTCCAACCAAACTTTTTTGTGGTATGTTTGTACACTATGTAGACCTACATGTACCATTTTGGCACAATTATATAAGTGTTATCTATAACTATTAGATTTAGTTCGTTTATGTGAATTTCTTCGGAAAATTCATATTTGAACTGTAAGTCACTCGAAACATGGAAAACCATGCATGCAAAAATGATATGCATGTTATTTAGCACAAGTTACGACCAATTTCAGGAGCAGACTGGAATCTTCGAGCACCATGCTCACTAAACATGATCGTGAACTTGCCATCCAGTTGTTTAAAAATTGTATAAAACACAAAAAAGTCAGAAAATCATGAAACTTGTCCACATGTCATGATATCATATATAGAAACTATGATAAAAATTTGAGAATGTTTCGAGAAAGTTGTGATGCACTATGTGTATAAACTAAAGTGAGATATACATGAAATCATAGAGTTTCAATGTAGACCGGCTAAGTTTCTACACATACTGCCTCACAATTTTCTTGAAACATTCTCAAATTTTTATCACAGTCTCTACATATGATATCATAACATGTGATCAAGTTTCATGATTTTCTGACTTTGTTTGTGTTTTATACAATTTTTAAACAACTTAATGGCAAGTTCACGGTCATGTTTATTGAGCATGGTGCTCCAAGATTCTGGTATGCTCCTGAAATCGGTCGTAACTTGTGTTAACTAACATAGATATCATTTTTGCATGCACGGTTTTCCATGTTTTGAGTGACTTGCAGTTCAAATGTGAATAATCCAAAGAAATTCAATTAAAAGAACTAAATCTAATAGTTATAGCAAACACTTTTATAATTGTGCCAAAATGGTACATGTAGGTCTACATAATGTAGCAACATACCACAAAAAGTTTGATTGGGAAAAATGTACTTTGCCGAGTGTCAAAGAATGCCACTCGGAAAAGTAATCTTTACCGAGTGTCAAACAGGGGACACTCGGCAAAGGTTTTTCAAAAACCCTAAAGTCAGACTTTACCGAGTGCTTGTCAGTGGGCACTCAGTAAAGAGGTCTTTGCCGAGTGCTTGTTGTGGACACTCGGGAAAGAAGTCTTTACCGAGTGCCGGATCGTGGGCACTCGACAAAGTATATTTTTAAATTAAAAAATCTTTGCCAAGTGCCATATCGCGGGCACTCGGCAAAGACGTTAAAGTTAACACAGAACTACCCCATTCGTATTCATTTTGATCGTCTCCTTCTGAGGCCGTCATCTCCTCTCCTTCCCAAGTTCACGGCCGCCGCCACCACCGTCTCCTCTCCTTCCCACGCGCCACCACCACCAGCCACCGCCTCCTCTCCTTCCCAAGCGCCACCACCGCCAGCCGCCCTCCCTTTGCCCGGCCCACCACCGCCTAGCCGCCCGGCCGCCCCCGCGTCCACCATCGTCCCTTGCCCCGACCACCGCGACGTCGCTCGCCGGCTCATGCCCACCCCTCGTCATCCCTAACCCCGACCTCGGTTCTTGCTCACCGCCGACTCGGTATATATGGTTTTCTTTCTTGATCAAGACTTGTACTACTACTCTACAACTACTTGTATATAAATGATGTTCAAACTATTGCATATGCATTTCGTTATTCGACTAAATCTATAGGAAAATAACAATCTTTATGATACTAATTTGAGTCTAAAAGCCTAAACCCTGTGATTGAAAGGGAAATGTGCCCTTGGGCAATTTCTATTACGTTTTGGTGATTAAGTGCCCAACACATTTAATTAAGTTCTTATGTGCTAAATGAAGAGAAAAGTGCAAATCAAGACATGAGGTATGTTTCTAGACTTAGTACATTGTTTTGAGTACTAACATATTTTGTCTAAGTGCTAGAAATAGGAAAAGAAAGAATTGCAAATGACTTGGCTGTGTGCAGCCAAAGTCTAGCTCGGCCTGGCACACTGGACTATCCGGTGGTGCACTGGACAGTGTCCGGTGGTGCACCGGACAGTGTACGGTGCGCCAGGCTGGTTTCCGGTGAACAGTCCGCTCTCGGGAAAGTTTGGCGGTGTATGGCTATAATTCACCGGACTGCCCGGTGGTGCACTGGACTGTCCGGTGAGCCAACGGTCACTAGCGCAACGGTCGGTCGCGCAATCCGCGGGCGACACGTGGCCCGCGCCAACGGTCGGCAGGGGGCACCAGACTGTCCGGTGTGCACCGGACAGTGTCTGGTGCGCCAACCAGCTCAGAGCTGCAACGGTCGTCTGCGCCAGAAAAGGAAGGAGATCGGCACCGGATCATCTACAGTGACTGTCCGGTGGTGCACCGGACTGTCCGGTGCACGACTCGACAGAAGGCAAGGATAGCCTTCCTTGCTGATCTTCAACGGCTCCTAGCTACCTTGGGGCTATAAAAGGGACCCCTAGGCGCATGGAGGAGTTACCTAAGCTTACAAGAAACATTCTAAGACTCCAATACTCCAACTTCACGCATTCGATTCTTTGAGATAGTGACTTGAGCTCCATTTGAGTTGTGAACTCTGTGCGTTGTGTTTTGAGCTCGAGTTGTGACTTGTGTGCGTGATTGTGCTGTGGATTTGAGTCTTGTGTGTGTTGCTCTCCCCTCCCTTACTTTTGTGCTTCTTTTGTGATCATCATTGTAAGGGCGAGAGGCTCCAAGTTGTGGAGATTCCTCGCAAATGGGAGAAAGACTAAGAAAGGAAAAATTGTGGTATTCAAGTTGATCATCGGATCACTTAAAAGGGGTTGAGTGCAACCCTCGTCCATTGGGACGCCACAACGTGGAAGTAGGCAAGTGTTACTTGGCCGAACCACGGGATAAAATCGCGTGTCTCTTGTGTGTTTTCTCTTTGATTGTCTGTGTTCACAAGAGCTCGTTTCAAGCTACTTAGTCGTTCTAACTTTCATAACTAAGTTTTGTGGCTATTAGTGTTGAATTTTATAGGATCACCTATTCACCCCCCTCTAGGTGCTCTCAATTGGTATCAGAGGTGTTCTCTTCACTTAAAGGACTAACCGCCCGAAGAGATGGATCCTAAGGGAAAGGGGATGGTGGTCAATGACAAGGAGAAGGAATCCCTCTTCAACGAACCAAGAGACGACAAGCCCACTGACTCTGGCTCGAGTCACAAGAAGAAGGACGAGAAGAAGAAGAGGTGCATCAAGAAGATCATCTACTACGACAGTGATGCCTCGTCTTCTTCACCACACGACGACGACGACGACTCCTTGTCAAAGAGGAAACTGGTGAATCAAAACTATTCATTTGATTATTCTCGTATTCCATTTAATTCTAATGCTCATTTGCTATCAATTCCACTTGGGAAACCTCCACACTTTGATGGAGAAGACTACTCTTTTTGGAGTCACAAAATGTGTAGTCACTAATTTTCTCTCCATCCTAGTATTTGGAAGATTGTTGAAAACGGAATGCATTTTGGTAGTACTGACAATCCCGTTTTCATAAATGAGCAAATCCATAAGAATGCACAAGCTACTACTATTTTGCTAGCTTCCTTGTGCGGGGATGAATACAACAAGGTGAGCGGCTTAGACAACGCCAAGCAAATATGGGACACCCTTAAGATATCGCATGAGGGAAACGACACCACCATGATCACCAAAATGGAGTTAGTGGAAGGCTAACTGGGAAGATTTGCGATGATCAGGGGAGAGGAGCCAACACAAACCTACAACAGGTACACCAAGATGACGCCCAAGGAGATACTCGGAAAATTCGTGAGCGGGTGTATGATGGTAAAGGAAGCGCGATATGTGGATGAAGCTCTTAATGGCCCTCTACCCGTCTATGAGCCTCAACCCGTTGCTCTCAAAGCAACAAGCAGCAGGGAGGCGCTACCAAGCAAGGTGGCACAAGTTGAGGCTACCGGGCTAAACGAAGATGAGATGGCCCTAATCATCAAGCGCTTCAAGACCGCACTGAAAGGACGCAAGGAGTACCCTAATAAGAACAAAGCAAAGGGAAAGCGCTCCTGTTTCAAATGCGGTAAGACTGGTCATTTCATAGCACAATGCCCCGATAATGATGATGACCAGAAACAAGAAAAGCATGGGAAGAGGGAGAAGAAGAAGGTTTACAAGAAGGCGAAGGGCGAGGCGCACCTTGGCAAAGAATGGGACTTGGACTGCTCTTCATCCAACTCCGACGATGAAGGACTGGCAGCCTCGGCCTTCAACAAATCTTCACTCTTCCCCAACGAACGCCACACTTGCCTCATGGCCAACGAAAAGAAGGTAAGTGTTCGAGATACCCCTAATTACACTACTTCTAGCGATGATGATTCTTCCGATGATGAAGTAGATTACTCTAGCTTATTCAAAGGTTTAGATAGATCTAAGGTAGAAAAGATCAATGAATTAATTGATGCTCTAAATAAAAAGGATAGATTGTTAGAAAAACAAGAGGATATTTTATATGAGGAGCATGATAAATTTGTTAGCGTGCAAAAATCTCTTGCTTTAGAGATTAAAAGGAATGAAATGCTATCTTCTCAGTTATCTGCTTGCCATGAAACTGTATCTAGTTTAAAGAGTTTAAATGATGATTTAAATGCTAAGCTAGAGGAAGCTAATAAATCTAGTTCATGTGTAGAGCATGTTAGTGTTTGTAATAGATGTAAGGACTTTGATGTTAATGCTTGTAATGAACATCTTATTGCTATTACAAAATTGAATGATGAAGTGGCAAGTCTTAATACTCAACTTAAGACTTGCAAAAATCATTTTGATAAATTAAAATTTGCTAGGGATTCCTACACAATTGGTAGACACCCTTCTATTAAGGATGGATTTGGTTTTCAAAAGGAAACCAAGAACTTAACAAGCCAAAAGGCTCCCGTTCTCAACAAAGAGAAAGGGAAGGCTCCTATGGCTAGTAGTTCTCAAAAGTGTCATGCCTACATTTATGATAGAAAATATTCTAGGAATGCTCATAGAAGTTATGATCATAATACTTTTGATTCACATGCTATGTTTGCCTCTAGCTCTACTTTTGTGCATGGTAGAAGTAGGCCTAGAAGAAATCATGTTGTGCATCATGTGCCTAGGAGAGTGTGTAATGAACCTTCCACTATTTACCATGCTTGCAATACTTCATTTGCTGTAACACCCGGTTTTAAAAGACAAAGCCGGGTGCATCTCATACATGCGCCAAGAAGACAACATATATAATAACAGAGTGTATAGAGATAAATGTCATAAATCATCAGAGTATTTATTACATAGCGGAAGTCTTATTACAAAATAAAGATAAATATAAAACGAACTAAGGATCGTCGGCGCCAATGTCGACTGAGAAACGCCACCTAGATCAGATCGAACTCCTCAGTGTTAGGCAGCTCCTCTTCAACCACCTGTTCTTCTCCTGTGGGGGGGTGTGAGACAGCAAGAGTGAGCTCACATACGTTCATAGCTCAACAAGTCGTGGGGAATAATGTGGCATGAACTCACCAATGGTGGGAGTTCATGAAGTGTAAGGCTGATCAATAAAATAGAGGCTAAGGCTGAGCATTGCTTTTATAAGTTGGTCAAAATTTTATTAGCAATTACTAAGTGTAAGTAAATACCAAACCTTAATAATAATAAAGAACAGTAATAATAAAATAAACCCAAATGCGATGCAAATGTCAAATTAAACTTAAGTTCCATAGTTAATCATGTGAGGGTCCGAGCCGCTCATGACCGTGAGCACGGCTAGTATACTAGTTTTACACTCTGCAGAGGTTGCGCATCTTTACCCACAAGTCGTGTATCCCATGTCGCCTGGGTTTGCAAGGCCCTTAGACACTACCGAGGTGAATGGCTAGGGATCCACTACGAGGCCTTTACAAAGTTCCACTAGCTTCCGAAAACCCGCTATAGTTTATAGGAAGATCCAGTACAGGGTTCCTGGCTGACAGCCATCGCAGCAAAATCAACCAGGGACCTCCCCGCACTAACCTCTCCCCTACTGCCCTTGCCCCTTTCGGGTAAGGTAGTCTTCCACTAGCTTTCCTAATTAGTCAGCCAAGGGCGTCCCATTAAACCCTTGTGGTAGCACTGTTTTCCCGGGTGGTCGCTCCATGTTCCCATTAATTTAATGATCTTAACATGAGCAATAATAATAACAAGATAATAACAGAATAATCATGAATAATGAATCTCCATACCCAATCCACATAAAGCAATAGCAAGTACTACCCAAAAATATTCCAGGGGTGAACAAGGTATAGAGGTAATCAAAACTGGGGTACATAAAGGATCCCATCAAAATTAACCTATGCAGATCATTAAAATTAATAAGAACATGGCTGGGAAAAGTAAGTGATCAAGGGCACAACTTGCCTGTAATGAGCTCCTGCTCAGCTACTTCTACTTGTTGAACCTCAGTTTCCACAGTGGCTTGCTCGTCTACTCGCATCCACATTACATACATAGTATAGCCAAAATCAACATCACACCAAACAGATGAATAAAATATACAGTAAAAATCTACACATTAAAATGAAACCATAGGAACTGGAATCACTAAATTTGGAGTTATATATTTCAAGTTATGAATTTCTGTAGCTTTTATGTATTTAATACAAGATTAAGTATTAGATAAATTTAAATGAGCCTTTCATGCTAAAACAGAGGCACTACTGCGTAGACAATATTATTACAAAAATTTAGGAACTGGAATGGACCAATTTGGAGCTAAAATGAATTTTCTATGAATTAACTAAGTTCTAGGAATTATTTTTGTATTAAAAATACATTTACTAATTCATTTATACGTTTTAAACGTGCTCTGGACTGGGCCTCGAATTCCAGAAAACATAGGGGTCTGCGCGAATAAAATCCTAGACTCAGTGAATAGTGACAGGTGGACGGCGGGTTGATTCTATAATATTCCAGGGGCTCTTTAACAAAGTATACCCGCGAAGGGGTATCGACGATTTCTGGCCGTTGGATCGCAAATGAACGGCCCCGATTAGATCCACACACGGCCGAAACGATACATAATCTACACCGTCGGATCTGAGTTCAACGATCGCGATTTAATTATGCTAGATCTAACCCCATCCATTAGATCTGAGATCGACGGTACCCGATCAACGTGACGAAGGGGTACGCTAACTCTAATCTCAGCCGTTCCCTGGGATATCGACGGCGCATAACCCTTCTTCTCCCCTGGTGGCCGCGCGCGACGGCGCCCGCACCCACGGCGACCCGTTCGCCGGAGAACCGGCCAATCGGTCACAAACCCGCCCGAATTTCCAATCCAACCGAGCCACACTAAGCCAACGGTAGGGCGAACCCGATAGAGCCCCCAATTTAATGTTTGACTAACGCTACCGTCCTGGCCACGGAGTAGGGCGGATTCGCGGCGGCGCATGAATTCCGGTGAGCAATTCCAGGGGTTCTGGTGAACTAACTTCAATTCGAGTTGGTGCAACACGATGGGGGTATGAAAACGAATGCCGTTGAGGGAGCCATACCGAAGATGATGCGCGCAGGCGGGCGATCCACGGCGCGAGAGGCGAGCCAATCTTCCCAGCTGGACACCGGCGTGAAATTGGGCCGCCCCTCCGCACCAGCTGCGCCGGTGCACCACCGTATAGAATCCCTGGCCGCGGTCGAGCCCCCAAGGCGATGTCTCGGCGTGATACGGCAAGAAGACAGCCACCGTGTCCGCTCTCTCCTCACCAAGCTTTCTAACGGGGCGTGGATTTCTTACGGTGGTAGGGGTGTGCGAGCGAGAAGGGTAGAGCGGCGCGGTTCAAATAGCCCTGGACCCGGTCCCGGAGGCCGTTCCCTTCTTCCTATCCTCACGCGCGAAACCAGGGCGAGCTTCCGTGCGCGGCGCCCGCATTGTTGACGCGAAACAGAAGAAGCGAAGAAGAGGGAAGGGATAAAGATGACAGACGGGGCCCACACGGCAGAGAGCCAGCGCGCGTGGGAGGCGAGACCGACATGCGGGACCCACTGTCGGCGCGCCCATAACTCGGTAGAGCGGGCGAGCGCGAGGGTGACACTGGGTGGGCCGAAAATGGAGTACCAAGGCCCAGGTAGCTTTTTATCTTTTCCTTTTTATTTTTTTTTCTGTTTTCTTTCTTTTAAATTTGAATTTGAATTTAGTTTTCAACCCTTGTGCACATTTGTTATCAAATCATATTCTGGAATATGAAATACAAATTTTTGGAATATATTTACATTATTTTCTTTATTTTCATAACATTTCTCTTCTTCCTTTAAACCCTAGTTTTCAATGTGGCCTAATCAAGCTTCAAATAATTATTACCTTTTCATTTTTATCATCAAGGTTTTATTTAATGCACAACACATAAAACTCCAACAAATGCACTTTTTCTTTATTTTAGAATAATTGTTTTATTTAGTCACTCTCAATTACATAGGTGCTCTTTTCATGATGCAAATGAAACACACAAAATGATGAGCTCTCTCTATTACTCTTGGTATACAACTTGAGTGTTACAAATCCTACCCCCCTTAAAAATAATCTCGTCCTCGAGATTTAAGAAGATCTAGGGAAAAGGTGGGGAAAATCTATACGAAGTTCTTCTTCTCTTTCCCAAGTTGCTTCATCTTCACCGTGGTGGCTCCATTGAACTTTGCACATCTTTATAACCTTATTCCTCGTAACTCGAGTCAGAGTATCCAAAATCTTGATGGGGTACTCAGCATAAGTCAAATCCTCTTGAACACTAAGGTCCTCCATTGGTAACTGCTCCTCAGGTACCCTGAGGCACTTCTTCAGCTGAGATACATGAAAGACATCATGAACATCCGCAAGATGATCCGGTAACTCCAATTGATATGCAACTTCTCCCACTCGCTTTAAGATTAAAAAGGGTCCAATAAAGCGAGGGGACAACTTTCCTTTGACTTTGAACCTTCTCATACCCCGGAGTGGTGACACCTTCAAATAGACATAATCACCCTCCTTAAACTCAAGTAGTCTTCTCCGGGTGTCAGCATAGCTTTTCTGCCTGGATTGTGCAGTTCTCAAATTCTCCCTTATTTGCTGAACTTGTTCCTCTGCTTCTTGTATGATCTCAGGCCCAAACAACTGCCTTTCACCAGTTTGATTCCAATACAAGGGAGTCCTGCACTTTCTGCCATACAAAGCCTCAAACGGTGACATCTTCAAGCTGGCCTGATAGCTATTATTATATGAGAACTCCGCATAAGGCAGACTCTTATCCCAACTTCCACCATGCTTAAGTGCACAAGCTCTTAACATATCTTCCAGTACTTGGTTAGTCCTCTCAGTCTGCCCATCAGTCTGGGGATGGTAAGCCGAACTAAAATTCAATCTCGTATCCAATGACTCGTGCAACTGCTTCCAATATCGAGAGGTAAACTGTGATCCTCGATCTGACACAATCTTCTTTGGCACACCATGCAGGCATACAATCCGTGCCATGTACAACTCTGCCAACTTAGCTCCTGAATAAGTGGTCTTCACTGGAATAAAGTGGGCTACTTTAGTTAGCCTGTCCACAATCACCCATATAGAATCATATCCAGCAGACGTGCGGGGTAATCCAACAATGAAGTCCATGCCAATCTCTTCCCATTTCCACTCAGGTATCTTTAGTGGGTGCAATAGTCCGGCTGGCCTCTGGTGTTTAGCTTTAACTCTTTGGCATACATCGCACATAGCCACATGTGCAGCCACATCTCTCTTTAAACCATACCACCAATACTTTTGCTTTAGATCCTGATACATCTTAGTGCTCCCAGGGTGGATAGAATAAACTGAATCATGTGCCTCCTTCAATATGGTTTCCCGAAGACTATCAATATCGGGAACACAGATCCGATTCTTGAACCATATCGTGCCTTGCTCATCCTCTGTGAATTCTGGGCCTCTACCTTCAGTAATCAGATCCTTGATCTCCTGGATTTTGGCATCACCAACCTGACCTTTACGAATTTCTTGCTCCAAGGTAGGTTCCAATTCAATAGTCACTCCTTCCGTATGTGTAACAACCCCCAGGTTGAGTCTCTCAAAATCTTTTGCTAATTCATCAGGTAGCTGGACAACGAAAGCGGAGTGAACATGCTCCTTCCGACTCAAGGCATCTGCAACCAAATTCGCCTTGCCTGGGTGATAGTGAATCTCCAAGTCATAATCCTTAATGAGCTCCAACCAACGACGCTGTCTGAGGTTGAGATCCTTCTGAGTGAATATATACTTCAAACTCTTATGATCCGTGTATACTTGGCACTTAGTTCCCATGATGTAGTGTCTCCAAATCTTAAGTGCATGCACAACGGCAGCCAATTCCAAATCATGAGTGGGGTAGTTCAATTCATGCTTCCTCAACTGACGAGATGCATAGGCAATCACATGACCATCTTGCATAAGCACACATCCAAGTCCTTGGCCACATGCATCACAGTAAATGTCGAATCCTTTCTGCAGATCTGGCATAATCAATACTGGTGGTGACATCAATCTTTCCTTCAATTGATCAAAACTCTCTTGGCATTTCTCATCCCACTTGAATTCTCTTCCTTTCTCCAAAAGCGATGTCATGGGCTTAGCAATCTTAGAAAATCCTTCAATAAATCTCCGATAATATCCTGCGAGTCCCAAGAAACTCCGAATCTCCGTAACTGTAGTGGGCACTCTCCACTCCATAATCTCCTTCACTTTAGCAGGATCCACGGCTATTCCCCCATTAGAAATAATATGACCAAGAAATGGCACTTCGCCAATCCAAAACTCGCACTTGCTGAACTTAGCATAGAGTTGATTATCTCGTAACTTCTGTAGCACCAACCTTAGATGTTCTTCATGGTCACTCTCATTCTTAGAATAGATAAGAATATCGTCGATGAATACCACGACGAACCTGTCCAAATACTCCATAAACACCTTGTTCATCAAATTCATGAAATAAGCCGGTGCATTGGTTAGTCCAAATGACATAACAGTAAACTCATATAATCCATATCGAGTCGAGAAAGCCGTCTTGGGAATATCCGATGGTCTAATCCTCATCTGATGGTAACCGGATCGGAGATCAATCTTCGAAAATACTCTTGCTCCTCGCATCTGATCAAATAAATCCTCAATACGGGGCAACGGATACTTGTTCTTCACCGTAACATCATTAAGAGATCTATAATCCACACACATCCGTTGCGATCCATCCTTCTTCTGCACAAATAACACCGGTGCTCCCCAAGGTGAGGAACTTGGACGAATGTAGCCAGCCTCTTGTAACTCCGTCAACTGCTTCTTCAGTTCCTTCAACTCTTCTACGGACATTCTATATGGTCGTTTAGAAATAGGGGCGGTTCCAGGTAAGAGATCAATAACAAACTCAACTTCTCTATCAGGTGGCATCCCTGGTAACTCTTCTGGAAAGACATCCGGAAAATCTCTAACCACCCGGATGTTGTCACCAACAAACTCCTCAGGCATAAAGAACATTGCACGCATGGATGAGGAGGTTACTGCAATATTGACTTGAAACCTTTCTCCTTTAGTGGTAGTGAGTTCTATGGTACCTCTTCCACATGCTATAACGGCCTTTGCTTTTCTTAGCCATGACATACCAAGGATCAGATCTATACTGCTTGACTCTAATATTATAGCAGTAGCTCCAAATTCTCTACCCATAATGGTTAATGTCAATCTACGTGTCATTTGACTCGCCTCAACAGGCCCTTTAGGTGTAATTACTATCAGGGGTTTTCTCATATTTAGCAGTGGTATTTCATTTGTGTTGGCATAACGAGCAGACATAAATGAATGTGTAGCACCAGAATCAAATAATATTGTTGCAGGAATTGCATTAACATAAAACATACCAATTACGAGGTCTCCTCCATCCGGAGCATCATCAACGCTGACTTGATTCACCCTGGCTATAGAATATCCCTTGCCAGGGGTCTGTTGCTTGTTCTGAGCTGGAGTAGTAGCAATCCTCTGGGGGCAGACATTTGCATAATGACCAATCTTCCCACACTTGAAACATTGAGTGCCCGGACTCTGTCCTGCAAACTTCGTCGGGGTGCCAGTGGGTGTAGCCTGTCGAGTAGGTGTCCTCAGTGGTGATTGCTGAACTGGGCGCGGTCCTCCTGGTCGAGGCGGTGTACTCTGTGGTGAACTGTAGCGAGGATGAACACTGCTGCTACCCTGTCCCTGTGAGATAGCCTTCCTCTTCAAATCGCCCAGCTGAACACGCTTGTGTTCAATAGCCAGGGCCTTATCCAACAGTCTCTGAAATGATGGAAATGTGTGTGCCACCAGAGCATACTGCAGTGGCCCATTAAGTCCTTCAATGAAATGCTCCTGCTTCCTCTCGTCTTCAGCAACTTCTTCAGGGGCATATCTGGATAACTGAATAAACTTGTCGCGGTACTCGCTGACTGACATACTTCCTTGCTTCAGCGACAGAAACTCCTTCTTCTTGATCTTTATCATCCCAGCTGGAATATGGTAGTTCCTGAATTGTGTACTAAACTCTGCCCAAGTAATAGTATCCGCAGCATCATGGGCAGCAGTATAAGAATCCCACCAGTCAGCAGCAGGACCAGTCAGACGTCCAGAAGCATATAAGACCTTCTCCCGATCAGTGCATTGTGCAATATTCAGCATCTTCTCAATTGACTTCAACCAATCGTCTGCATCAAGTGGATCTGGCGAGCTGGCGAAGGTCGGTGGCTTGTGACTCATAAACTCCCGGTGCTTATCACGAGGTGGAGCTGGTGGTGGTGGTGGAGGCAGTGGTACTTGTTGCTGCTGTTGCTGTTGTTGTTGCGCCCTCCTTTCTTGGCGTATCTCATCTCTCTCCTGGCGCAACTCCTGGCGTATATCTTCTCTTTCTTGACGCATCTCCTGGCGTTCTTGCTGCATCTGAGCACGCATATCAGCCATAGTGTCTGCCATCTGCTGCATCACCGCCATCTGAGCAGCAACCAGTGGGTCAACTCCGCCTGGTGGAGGATTGGGAGGATTCATCCCAGCAGGCTGTGGCTGAGGTTGTCTTCGAGTGTGTTGGTTAGGAGGCAAGTCAATTCCACCACCCCGCCTGGTATTGACCATCTGAGTTAGATACATATGGTAAGAAAAAGCAGTAGACAAGGCAGTAATTACAATCATGTTACTTTGGGGGATTTATTAACTAAGCAGATTAATATTTCACCTACTATAGCTAATTCAATACCTTATGTTGGTACATGCTAAGATGTCCATCTATAATAATTCAATCAATCAAAGAAGCAAATCAGACATTTAGCATCAGCACAATCAACCAACATTTTTAATAGAGAAAATAGTTTAATTTTGTCTTAGACTTCCTATCTCTTAAAAATGTCATAGGGGTAGGGATTCCAAGGTTTGAAATCCATCTTGTCTCAGAGTAAAAAAGGTAAGAATGATCAGAGTAGAACAGTAGAAGGTGAGACAGGATCAAGATAAGTGTAGAAAGAATCAGAGTAAGGTGAGTGTAGAATGAATCAGAATGAGATAAGTAGGTAAGGGTTTGTCCAGTCTATCTAGGTTTCGTCCTACAGTCAACATTTCCTCTGATACCACTTCTGTAACACCCGGTTTTAAAAGACAAAGCCGGGTGCATCTCATACATGCGCCAAGAAGACAACATATATAATAACAGAGTGTATAGAGATAAATGTCATAAATCATCAGAGTATTTATTACATAGCGGAAGTCTTATTACAAAATAAAGATAAATATAAAACGAACTAAGGATCGTCGGCGCCAATGTCGACTGAGAAACGCCACCTAGATCAGATCGAACTCCTCAGTGTTAGGCAGCTCCTCTTCAACCACCTGTTCTTCTCCTGTGGGGGGGGGGTGTGAGACAGCAAGAGTGAGCTCACATACGTTCATAGCTCAACAAGTCGTGGGGAATAATGTGGCATGAACTCACCAAAGGTGGGAGTTCATGAAGTGTAAGGCTGATCAATAAAATAGAGGCTAAGGCTGAGCATTGCTTTTATAAGTTGGTCAAAATTTTATTAGCAATTACTAAGTGTAAGTAAATACCAAACCTTAATAATAATAAAGAACAGTAATAATAAAATAAACCCAAATGCGATGCAAATGTCAAATTAAACTTAAGTTCCATAGTTAATCATGTGAGGGTCCGAGCCGCTCATGACCGTGAGCACGGCTAGTATACTAGTTTTACACTCTGCAGAGGTTGCGCATCTTTACCCACAAGTCGTGTATCCCATGTCGCCTGGGTTTGCAAGGCCCTTAGACACTACCGAGGTGAATGGCTAGGGATCCACTACGAGGCCTTTACAAAGTTCCACTAGCTTCCGAAAACCCGCTACAGTTTATAGGAAGATCCAGTACAGGGTTCCTGGCTGACAGCCATCGCAGCAAAATCAACCAGGGACCTCCCCGCACTAACCTCTCCCCTACTGCCCTTGCCCCTTTCGGGTAAGGTAGTCTTCCACTAGCTTTCCTAATTAGTCAGCCAAGGGCGTCCCATTAAACCCTTGTGGTAGCACTGTTTTCCCGGGTGGTCGCTCCATGTTCCCATTAATTTAATGATCTTAACATGAGCAATAATAATAACAAGATAATAACAGAATAATCATGAATAATGAATCTCCATACCCAATCCACATAAAGCAATAGCAAGTACTACCCAAAAATATTCCAGGGGTGAACAAGGTATAGAGGTAATCAAAACTGGGGTACATAAAGGATCCCATCAAAATTAACCTATGCAGATCATTAAAATTAATAAGAACATGGCTGGGAAAAGTAAGTGATCAAGGGCACAACTTGCCTGTAATGAGCTCCTGCTCAGCTACTTCTACTTGTTGAACCTCAGTTTCCACAGTGGCTTGCTCGTCTACTCGCATCCACATTACATACATAGTATAGCCAAAATCAACATCACACCAAACAGATGAATAAAATATACAGTAAAAATCTACACATTAAAATGAAACCATAGGAACTGGAATCACTAAATTTGGAGTTATATATTTCAAGTTATGAATTTCTGTAGCTTTTATGTATTTAATACAAGATTAAGTATTAGATAAATTTAAATGAGCCTTTCATGCTAAAACAGAGGCACTACTGCGTAGACAATATTATTACAAAAATTTAGGAACTGGAATGGACCAATTTGGAGCTAAAATGAATTTTCTATGAATTAACTAAGTTCTAGGAATTATTTTTGTATTAAAAATACATTTACTAATTCATTTATACGTTTTAAACGTGCTCTGGACTGGGCCTCGAATTCCAGAAAACACAGGGGTCTGCGCGAATAAAATCCTAGACTCAGTGAATAGTGACAGGTGGACGGCGGGTTGATTCTATAATATTCCAGGGGCTCTTTAACAAACTATACCCGCGAAGGGGTATCGACGATTTCTGGCCGTTGGATCGCAAATGAACGGCCCCGATTAGATCCACACACGGCCGAAACGATACATAATCTACACCGTCGGATCTGAGTTCAACGATCGCGATTTAATTATGCTAGATCTAACCCCATCCATTAGATCTGAGATCGACGGTACCCGATCAACGTGACGAAGGGGTACGCTAACTCTAATCTCAGTCGTTCCCTGGGATATCGACGGCGCATAACCCTTCTTCTCCCCTGGTGGCCGCGCGCGACGGCGCCCGCACCCACGGCGACCCGTTCGCCGGAGAACCGGCCAATCGGTCACAAACCCGCCCGAATTTCCAATCCAACCGAGCCACACTAAGCCAACGGTAGGGCGAACCCGATAGAGCCCCCAATTTAATGTTTGACTAACGCTACCGTCCTGGCCACGGAGTAGGGCGGATTCGCGGCGGCGCATGAATTCCGGTGAGCAATTCCAGGGGTTCTGGTGAACTAACTTCAATTCGAGTTGGTGCAACACGATGGGGGTATGAAAACGAATGCCGTTGAGGGAGCCATACCGAAGATGATGCGCGCAGGCGGGCGATCCACGGCGCGAGCGGCGAGCCAATCTTCCCAGCTGGACACCGGCGTGAAATTGGGCCGCCCCTCCGCACCAGCTGCGCCGGTGCACCACCGTATAGAATCCCTGGCCGCGGTCGAGCCCCCAAGGCGATGTCTCGGCGTGATACGGCAAGAAGACAGCCACCGTGTCCGCTCTCTCCTCACCAAGCTTTCTAACGGGGCGTGGATTTCTTACGGTGGTAGGGGTGTGCGAGCGAGAAGGGTAGAGCGACGCGGTTCAAATAGCCCTGGACCCGGTCCCGGAGGCCATTCCCTTCTTCCTATCCTCACGCGCGAAACCAGGGCGAGCTTCCGTGCGCGGCGCCCGCATTGTTGACGCGAAACAGAAGAAGCGAAGAAGAGGGAAGGGATAAAGATGACAGACGGGGCCCACACGGCAGAGAGCCAGCGCGCGTGGGAGGCGAGACCGACATGCGGGACCCACTGTCGGCGCGCCCATAACTCGGTAGAGCGGGCGAGCGCGAGGGTGACACTGGGTGGGCCGAAAATGGAGTACCAAGGCCCAGGTAGCTTTTTATCTTTTCCTTTTTATTTTTTTTCTGTTTTCTTTCTTTTAAATTTGAATTTGAATTTAGTTTTCAACCCTTGTGCACATTTGTTATCAAATCATATTCTGGAATATGAAATACAAATTTTTGGAATATATTTACATTATTTTCTTTATTTTCATAACATTTCTCTTCTTCCTTTAAACCCTAGTTTTCAATGTGGCCTAATCAAGCTTCAAATAATTATTACCTTTTCATTTTTATCATCAAGGTTTTATTTAATGCACAACACATAAAACTCCAACAAATGCACTTTTTCTTTATTTTAGAATAATTGTTTTATTTAGTCACTCTCAATTACATAGGTGCTCTTTTCATGATGCAAATGAAACACACAAAATGATGAGCTCTCTCTATTACTCTTGGTATACAACTTGAGTGTTACATTTGCGCTTGTATGTAAGAATGAAAAAGTAGTTGCTAGAAAGTTGGGATCCAAATGCAAGGGAGACAAGACTTGTATTTGGGTTCCAAAGGCTATTGTAACTAACCTTGTAGGACCCAACAAGAGTTGGGTACCTAAAACCCAAGCGTAAATTGTCTTGCAGGTTTATGCATCCGGGGGCTCAAGCTGGATTATCGACAACGGATGCACAAACCACATGACGGGGGAGAAGAAGATGTTCACCTCCTACGTCAAGAACAAGGATTCTCAGGATACGATCATCTTTTGAGATGGGAACCAAGGCAAGGTCAAAGGCTTGGGCAAGATAGCCATCACCAACGAGCACTCCATTTCAAACGTATTTCTAGTAGAATCGCTTGGTTACAACCTCCTATCTGTAAGTCAATTATGCCACATGGGCTACAATTGTTTGTTTACAAATGTTGATGTTTCTGTCTTTAGACGAAGTGATGGTTCATTAGCATTTAAGGGTGTATTAGACGGCAAACTCTACTTAGTTGATTTTTTGAAAGAGGAGGCCGATCTAGATGCATGCTTAATAGCTAAGACTAGCATGGGCTGGCTATGGCATCGCCGTCTAGCACATGTTGGGATGAAGAACCTTCATAAACTTCTAAAGGGAGAACATGTGTTAGGACTAACCAATGTCTGCTTCGAGAAAGATAGACCTTGTGCAACTTGTCAGGCAGGGAAACAGGTGGCAAGCACTCATCACAACAAGAATGTGATGACAACATCAAGACCACAGGAGCTTCTTCACATGGACCTCTTCGGACCCGTCGCCTACCTTAGCATCGGGGGAAGATAAATTAGAAACCCAAGGGACCCTAAAGCGCTTTCTAAGGAGGGCTCAAAACGAATTTGAGCTCAAGGTGAAAAAGATAAGAAGCGACAACAGGTCCGAGTTCAAGAATCTGCAAGTGGCGGAGTATCTTGAGGAGGAAGGCGTCAAGCACGAGTTCTCCGCTCTCTACACACCACAGCAAAATGGTGTGGTAGAGAGGAAGAATAGGACGCTTATCGACATGGCGAGGACGATGCTTGGAGAGTTCAAGACACCCGAACGGTTTTGGTCGGAAGCTGTGAACACAGCCTGCCACGCCATAAACCGGCTATATCTGCATCGCCTCCTCAAGAAGACCTCCTACGAACTTCTTACCGGTAACAAACCCAATGTATCTTACTTTCGTGTATTTGGGAGCAAATGCTACATTTTGGTGAAGAAAGGTAGACATTCTAAATTTGCTCCCAAGGCAGTAGAAGGGTTTTTACTAGGGTATGACTCAAATACAAAGGCGTATAGAGTCTTCAACAAATCATCGGGTTTGGTTGAAGTCTCTAGCGACGTTGTATTTGATGAGACTAATGGCTCTCCAAGAGAGCAAGTTGATCTTGATGACATAGATGAAGATGATGTTCTAACGGCTGCAATGCGCACGATGGCGATTGGAGATGTGCGACCACAGGAACAACAGGAGCAAGATCAGCCTTCTTCCTCAACAATGGTGCATCCCCTAACTCAAGATGATGGACAGGTTCCTCAAGAAGAAGCGCGTGATCAAGGGGGAGCACAAGAAGAACAAGTTATGGAGGAAGAAGCACCACAGGTCCCTCCAACTCAAGTCCAAGCAACGATCCAATGACATCACCCCGTTGATCAGATTCTAAGTGATATCAGCAAGGGAGTAATGACTCGCTCACGTTTAGCTAATTTTTGTGAGCATTACTCGTTTGTCTCTTCCATTGAGCCTTTCAGGGTAGAAGAGGCCTTGCAGGATCCGGACTGGGTGTTGGCCATGCAGGAAGAGCTCAACAACTTCAAGAGGAATGAAGTTTGGAGCCTGGTGCCATGTCCCAAGCAAAATGTTGTGGGAACCAAGTTGGTGTTCCGTAACAAGCAAGACGAGCATGGGGTGGTGACAAGAAACAAGGCTCGACTTGTGGCAAAAGGTTATGCCCAAGTCGCAGGTTTGGATTTCAAGGAGACTTTTGCTCCTATGGCTAGGCTAGAGTCTATTCGAATATTATTAGCCTATGCCGCTCACCACTCTTTCAGGTTGTTTCAAATGGATGTGAAGAGCACTTTCCTCAACGGGCCAATCAAGGATGAGGTATACGTGGAACAACCCCCTGGCTTTGAGGATGACAGGTATCCCGACCATGTATTTAAGCTCTCTAAGGCGCTCTATGGACTTAAACAAGCCCCAAGAGCATGGTATGAATGCCTTAGGGATTTCTTAATTGCTAATGCTTTCAAGGTTGGGAAAGCCGATCCCACTCTTTTCACTAAGACGTGTGATGGTGATCTTTTTGTGTGCCAAATTTATGTTGATGACATAATATTTGGTTCTACTAACCAAAAGTCTTGTGAAGAGTTTAGCAGGGTGATGACTCAAAAGTTTGAGATGTCAATGATGGGCGAGTTGACCTACTTCCTTGGGTTCCAAGTGAAGCAACTCAAGGATGGCACCTTCCTCTCCCAAACGAAGTACCGGTGCACCACGAAGGACGCTCTCTCAACTCAAGACCTTCTCAAGAGGTTTGGGATGAAGGACGCCAAGCCTGCGAAGACACCGATGGGAACCGACGGACATGTCAACCTCAACAAAGGAGGTAAGTCTGTTGATCAAAAGGCATACCGGTCTATAATAGGGTCATTACTTTATTTATGTGCTAGTAGACCGGACATTATGCTTAGTGTATGCATGTGTGCTAGATATCAATCCGACCCCAAGGAATGTCACCTTATGGCCGTTAAGCGAATTCCTAGGTATTTAGTTGCTATGCCTTGCTTTGGGATCTGGTATCCAAAGGGGTCTACCTTTGACTTAATTGGATATTCAGACTCCGATTATGCTGGATGCAAGGTTGATAGGAAGAGTACATCAGGGACATGCCAATTCCTAGGAAGGTCCCTGGTGTCTTGGAGTTCAAAGAAACAAACATTCGTTGCCCTATCCACCGCTGAGGCCGAGTATGTTGCTGCAGGACAGTGTTGCGCGCAACTACTTTGGATGAGGCAAACACTCAGGGACCTTGGCTACAATCTGAGCAAAGTCCCACTCCTATGTGACAATGAGAGTGCAATCCGCATGGCGGAAAATCCTGTTGAACATAGCCGCACTAAGCACATAGATATCCGACATCACTTTCTGAGAGACCACCAGCAAAAGGGAGATATCAAGGTGTACCACATTAGCACCGAGAACCAGCTAGCCGATATCTTTACCAAGCCGCTAGATGAGAAAACCTTTTGCAGGTTGCGTAGTGAGCTAAATGTCTTAGATTCGTGTAACTTGGATTGATCTATAGCATACATGTGTTCTATGCCTTTGATCATGTTACTTTATACATTTATGTAATTTGTTGCTTATTTATGGTGCTCAAGTTGTGCAACGGATCCCCGGACCTCACAAGTCCATGTGTGAATGATGCACATATTTAGGGGGAGTTGTGCTACAACTTGACCCTTTGAGACTAATCTGTTTGCTTGAGTATACTTGATGTAGTCTCAAAGGTGCATTGAAAAGGAAAATGGACTTGGACATTGCAAAGACTTCCACAGCACTCCGGTATTGGTGTATTTAATTCCAAGTTCATACTTATGCTCTTATTGCCTTTTTGCTCTTAATTGACAATTTTGGTGAGGCAATGGGGTTAAAGGGCCAATAATGATCCCGTTTTGGTGCTTAATGCCAAAGGGGGAGAAATTAAGGCCAAAGCAAATGGATCAGCTACCACTTGTGAATTGTGCAAATAATAGAGTTAGAACTTTTGATTTATTCAAAATACTCTTATTGCAAAATTTGGTCTCTTGTGGGGGGAGATTTCTTGAGAAAAAGGGGGAGTTTTGGCACTTGATCAATTTCACTCTAGCATTATCTCCCTTTGTGCCCAGACAAGTGTGTTTTACTTAGAGATAGGAAAATAAATTTGATTTGCAAAAACAAACCAAGTGGTGGCCAAGAATGATCCAAATATGTCAAAACTTGTGCAAAGACAATATTGTTCTCAATTGCATTGATGTTGCACTTCTTTTGGTAGCTTTTGGATGTGTTGGCATAAATCACCAAAAAGGGGGAGATTGAAAGGGAAATGTTCCCTTGGGCAATTTCTATTATGTTTTGGTGATTAAGTGCCCAACATATTTAATTAAGTTCTTATGTGCTAAATGAAGAGAAAAGTGCAAATCAAGACATGAGGTATGTTTCTAGACTTAGTACATTGTTTTGAGTACTAACATATTTTGTCTAAGTGCTAGAAATAGGAAAAGAAAGAATTTCAAATGACTTGGCTGTGTGCAGCCAAAGTCCAGCTTGGCCTGCCACACCGGACTGTCCGGTGGTGCATCGGACAGTGTCTGGTGCGCCAGGCCGGTTTCCGATGAACAGGCCACTCTCGGGAAAGTTTGGCGGCGTACAACTATAATTCACCGAACTGTCCGGTGGTGCACCGAACTGTCCGGTGAGCAAACGGTGGCCAGCGCGACGGTCGGCCGCGCAATCCGCGGGCGACGCATGGCTCGCGCCAACGGTCGGCAGGGGGCACCGGACTGTCTGGTGTGTACCGGACAGTGTCCGGTGCGCCAACCAGCCTGGAGCTGCAATGGTCGTCTACGCCAGAAAAGGAAGGAGATCGGCACCGGACCATCTACAGTGATTGTCTGGTGGCGCACCGGATTGTCCGGTGCGCCACTCGACAGAAGGCAAGGATAGCCTTCCTTGTTGACCTTCAACGGCTCCTAGCTGCCTTGGGGCTATAAAAGGGACCCCTAGGCGCATGGAGGAGTTACCCAAGCTTACAAGAAACATTCTAAGACTCCAATACTCCAACTTCACGCATTCGATTCTTTGAGATAGTGACTTGAGCTCCATTTGAGTTGTGAACTCCGTGCGTTGTGTTTTGAGCTCGAGTTGTGACTTGTGTGTGTGATTGTGCTATGGATTTGAGTCTTGTGTGTGTTGCTCTCCCTTCCCTTACTTCTATGCTTCTTTTGTGATCATCATTGTAAGGGCGAGAGGCTCCAAGTTGTGGAGATTCTTCGCAAACGGGAGAAAGACTAAGAAAGGAAAAACCGTGGTATTCAAGTTGATCATCGGATCACTTGAAAGGGGTTGAGTGCAACCCTCGTCCATTGGGACGCCCCAAGGTGGAAGTAGGCAAGTGTTACTTGGCCGAACCACGTGATTAAATCGCGTGTCTCTTGTGTGCTTTCTCTTTGATTGTCTGTGTTCACAAGAGCTCGTTTCAAGCTACTTAGCCGTTCTAACTTTCATAACTAAGTTTTGTGGCTATTAGTGTTGAATTTTACAGGATCACCTATTCACCCCCTCTAAGTGCTCTCAGTGATAGATGTGGTTCGACTACTTGTATATATGATGTCCAATGCATTGCATATATGCCATAGTGTCGTTGATATACCTGTGGATGTCGGCCATCGTGCTGCTACTTTTATTTGCAGATTTTGGAAACCTCCCCGTGCAGGGGAGGTGCTGCCGATTTTTCTATCGATATATGTTAGAGGATGGAGGACCGTGAGTGGATGTACATGGGCCGTGTAGGAAGGAATGATGTCACCCCTAAATGGATTAGAAAAACCGGTGATTTCGTGGAACGGGCATATGGCGAAGCTGCTAAAGGAGCGAGTCTAGTCCCATGCCCGTGCAGCAAATGTGCCAACCGGAAAAGAAAATCAAAGAAGTCCATGGTAGAACATATTTGGAAGAATGGATTTACGCCGGGCTATACTCGGTGGATTTTTTATGGTGAAGCGCATCGTACGAGAGAGAAGGTGCTGAGACAACGCGTCGAGCATTATGATGCCGATGCGGGGGTAGCAGGTATGTTGAACGACTATCACGAGGCACAGTACGCCGAAAGATGTACGGATGATGAGCCAGAGCCGACTGCAAAGGCGTTTTACGACATGTTTGATGCGGCACAGAAGCCCCTTCATGGCCACACAAAGGTTTCTCAATTGGATGCCATTGGGCGTGTAATGGCGTTCAAGTCGCAGTACAACATGAGTCGAGATGCATTCGATGGCTTGTTGATGGTTATTGGCAGCCTGCTTCTGGAGGATCACGTTCTGCCAAAGAGCATGTACGAGACACAGAAACTCCTTCGTGCACTTAAGATGACGTATGAGCATATACATGCTTGTCCGAAGGGTTGTGTGCTATTTAGGAAAGAATACACGAAGGCAAAGTACTATCCGAAGTGTAAATCGTCTAGGTTCATGGAGGTAGACTCTGGTGATGGATAGAAGAGGCAGCTTGACATCCCCTTGACAATCCTATAACACCTTCCTTTCGTACCAAGGATCCAACGTCTATACATGACCGAGGAATCCGTAAAACAGATGACATGGCACAAAAATAGAAAACGATACAATCCTGACAAGATAGTGCACACATCCGATGGTGAAGCATGGAAACACTTTGATGTCATTCACCGTGAGAAAGTCGAAGAGGCTCGTAATGTACGTGTTGCGCTGGCCACATATGGGTTCAATCCCTATGGAATGAGCACTGCCCCATACACATGTTGGCCCATGTTTGTTATCCCAATCTATCTCCCACCCGGTGTGTGCTTTCAAAGGCAGAATATATTCGTATCGTTGATAATTCCCGGACACCCGGGGAATAAAATGGGTGTGTATATGAAGCCTTTGATCGATGAATGTATCTTTTGTTTGTTTGGATGGAATAACAAAAACAAATTAAAAAGGTGTATACTGATCACTTTGTCGAGTGTAACACTCGGCAAAGAGTTGCTTTGCTGAGTGTCAGAGTCATAGCACTCGGCAGAGAAGCAACACCTGGACACCGGTAAAGCTTCTTTACCGAGTGCTGTGGCCCTGACACTCGGTAAAGCAGCTGACAAAGGGCCCCGCTGCTAGACCCTTTGCTGAGTGCGGGCTGGTAGACACTCAGCAAAGAGGTAACCTCTTTGCCGAGTGTTTTAGGTGACACTCGGTAAAGGTAATTTCTTTGCCGAGTGTCACCTAGAACACTCGGCAAAGACGTCGTCTCGTTACCAGTCGTCGTGACGGTGGCTTTTCTTTGCCGAGTACCGAGTGCCCGATAAAAAGTACTCGGTAAAGAAGTTGTTGTCGATGTACTGTTCGCCGAGATCTCTTTGCCGAGTGTTTTTCAGGCTTTGCCGAGTGCTTCAGACACTCGGCAAAGCGCTCGATTCCGGTAGTGGTGTTGATTATTGAATTTGCATAGTGAAAAACTGAAAATCTACAAATAGTAGGTTTTAGGTAAATAACTGGATTCTATAATCTCATCCTAGAATCACAAAGTGTATGGATTCATCGTGACACCGACAACAAAAACACATTATTTCCTTCCTTTCTGCTTCAGATTACTCTATTGTAGTTTCTTTGCAACCAATGAAAATAAGATCGCGAGAACCTCATGTGGATATATCACAGGCCAATTGGTTGCAACCGTATTCTTTACAACCAAACAGCTGCAAGCTGAACATTTCCAGACAGTATCATCGTACAGCTCCATTGTAGCAGCACAGATTACAGTTCAAGCACATATAGCATATTAGCATAATGCTATATCACAGTAGAAGCAAAATCAAGCTTTTTCAGAACTATCATTTAATATGCTATATATCTACCATGATTAATCTTTTCCTTCAATAGAAAATGCTAAGAATGGCACGGAGCCTCTTATCCAACACTTCTCGTGCTATCTTGCTCAGAGTTTGACTTGGACAGAAGGACAAGGACAGCCAATGATCTAAAAGGTAAAACCTGATCTATTTGTACTATACAAAACGCTGGTGCATGACTGCATCCATCTGTATTGTATCTCCAATGCAAAGAATCAATGCTACTCCAGTTTTCTGATGTACAATTTGTATTCACTTCCTTCTTTTAGCTAGGGAGTGTTAAGCGACAATTCAACCTGCAAAGGAAACAATAAATTTTAATTAGGAAATTAGAAACTCGGAAGAAATTAGGGTGAAACCAATAACACAACCTAACTAAAGACATGCAGACACCGGTTGAAAAAAAATGGAGTTCAGCACGACATCAACGCTGGTGTGATATTATTTACTTGCCTGAGCTTCTGAAGAACCATCTGGCATAGCCATATAACGATGGCCTCTCAGGTGTCGGCGTAGCAGCCTCGAGGTCCCACCTCATAGACCATTTATCAGTTTCGCTGTGTCCACTTGATGTCAGGGTTTCTTTGACATGCCTCAAAGTCACCATCAACCCCAACCCAGAAGAACAGCTGCTGGAGCACCCACTCCAGCTGCCAGAAAGCGTGGCCAAAGATCCCAGCCACCCGATAGACCTCCTGACTTCCTCTGGCACCTCCTTACCATCTGGAACTGGCAGCGGCTTCTGTACCTTAGAACAATCTGAGTCATTGCCAAGTCGACCACTCGAGCCGTGGCTCCAACTTCCAGTGGTACCCCGTGAGGATACTGGCACAACCGCTGGAGTGGCACGATTGCTGGAGCATTCTCTCCAGCTGCCAGATAATCTGTCCAGGGAAGAGCGCAGCCACCCATGAGATCCTCCGACAGCCTCTGCTACTACCTCGCCAGGTGGGGTCGGCATTAGCATCTGAGACTCGATGTCGTATTCAACTGAGCAGAAGGATGGATCAACTTTAGTCTTGTTACAGCCAGGAATGGTGATAGAGGCATGGCAAAACGGGCAGCAGGGTGGTGTGGTGCGGCATAGCCAAGTGATGATGCATGACTGATGGAACATGTGCGAGCACACTGGCAGTATGAGGAGCACTTCAGTAGGTAGAAATTCTCTGCACATTGCACAATCCCTGCTCCCAGGCTTCATTGGCACTGCAGGTAGCAAGAGCAACCCCAATATCAAACGTTCCACATCTGGAAGATACGGCGCTGATGGCACCAGTGTGTTCATCCTGCCCTTTGGCATCTCAGCAGAGACAGGCACGGGCACGGATGCTACCAGTTCAGACCCCTTCACTGGCCCTTCTGCAGAATGTACCACAGACGACACAGCTGAGGCAACAGCTGCTGATGTAGCAGACCGCATTCCAGACTCAGAACTGCAGCAAGAGAAGGATGAGCTGGACAAGCGGCCCTGGCGACGGAGACAACCTCGGCGCAGGAGCACGATGCAAGTAGTCAAGGTGATTGCGGCAATTATGACAATGGTAATAATGGCAACACTAGCCCCAGTAGATGAAGACTGTGGGTCTGATGGCGGCGAACCTGGTGATCCTGTAAAAACCAAAAGCAGAGGTGGAGGTGGGAGGACAGGGCCTGGAAGCATATCTGTAAAGTTAAAACACAACTGTGCTCAATAAGGCCAAGCTATTTTGCTAATTCAATAAACTCAGTAAATGGAGATCATAGTAAACATATAGTAATCCAACAACCAATGGAAGGCAAAATGCAACCAAGCATGTTGCGGACGCTTGTATTTTGCTGGATCGATCTGCCTGTTGCACAAAGAAAGAACTTGGTATGGAATTGACATCCCTTTTGATAAGGCATGGACATGTTTCATGCTTCAACTTTTGTCAGTGAGAAAGGGAAATGCAGTTTGGTTGTGGTTCTCAAATTGGTCCACTGCTATTCGAAAAGGCAAAGAGGAAGAAAATCTAGCTCTGAAAAACAAACCGTAGGTTAGGCAAAGTACTTCCCAAGGTTAATAAAACCATAAAACGTTGAAACACTCATAGGTGAAGTTTTGACTTTTAAATGTTTAAACGAAGTTTAAATGTAGTTTTAAACAACATACGAAAAATATCAATATATCATAATTTTAGACAATAAAATGAAGTTAAATACCAAAACAGAGAGATTAGTAGCTTACCAAAAAGAGGCAGAGAGGATGAGATGAGTCAACTGCTGGGTGCTGGCCACTGGCTGCTAGCAAACAGAGGCATGGAGAGAGAGGGCAGCGTGGAGGGACAGGGCAGCACGAGGGAGATAAGCGACGCGGACGGCTCGCTGCACGGAGAAGCGGCTGCACACGCCACGGAAGGAGGGCACACATGTCGTGGAGGGAGAGGGAGAAGGGCACAAGGTGCAGCAGACAACAACAACACCACCTTCTAGCGGCGACGATGATAGAGAGCAAAGCGGTGTGCTACTAGCCATTGGGCTTCAGGGCAGGGGAGTAGGACAAACGTGTGAAGACTAGGCCGGATTGGACCCAAAAGTAACTAATAGAGTGGGCCGAAAAGTAGCTAATGGTCTAAAACACATGAAACACTGTGTTTTAAAGTTTAGAATGCCAAAACATGGTTTCAACTTGTAATAAACGTCGCTTAAACGTAGTTTTAATAATACTGGTACTTCCAGTATCTATCAACACCGGTTGAGACAGAAGAGTTTGTATTACTCTCGGAAGCTATCAGTAGGATCCAAAGATTTAGAGATTCAAGGTAAAATAAGCCAACTTTAGATTTTTTTTAAAAAAAAATCTTGATCTGCAGGGTAAGACAGTCCTCGAGCATTGTATTAAGGGAAGACTTTCTCACATAGGTCAAGAAAACCCCCAAACTCTTGCCCTACCAATACATAATGGCACTGTAGCTCATGTGAGAACAACCACGACCAATGCCGGACTTTAGACATATGCTTTGGCGTGGGACAACGAGGAGATTTTTAAAAGTAAAGTGCATCAGCAGTCCATAAACTATTTCAGATGTGTCATCCAGATCCATGTACTATTCATAGTTGTTAAGGCGGTAAGACGAGGTAAGGCGGCCAACCCCTTTTTACCTTTTAAGCGGTAAGGCATAAGGCGAGACGACGCCTTACTAATATATAAATATAGGAATATATAAGAATATAGTCTTAAATAGGTAGGGATAATAATACCAAATAGAAGTACAAGTTCAACATAAAACCAACATAATAGACTTAAAATCCAACATAACTAATAGATAGTAGTAGAAGATTAGAAAAAAATACCTAACTAATAGATTTACAGGTAATAGCGAAGTAAAAAGAAAAGAAAAAATAAAAGAGATTAAGGACATATGGGCCACCGACCTGTTGTTTCCAACCCAGCGAGCCCACTACTTGACCTAACTTAGCCTTCTCCATGTATCCCTCCTTAAGCCGTCACCCTTCAACCGTCAGAGAGAGGAGAGGGAGGAGGGGATCCACAACACTGCAGCCGCCACAGAGAAGAGAGGGAGGATGAGAGGTCGTCGGCCGCCGGCTTGAGAGAGGAGGGAGGACGCGTGTGACCTATGACACCGCCACGACCCGTGTGCCGCCGGCTCCTACCCTCGCCTTACTCTTGCGGCAAGGCGACATGACACCTTGCTTCTCCCGATCGCCTTACTGCTTAGGCATCGCCTAAGCGACATTTTAATAACTATGGTACTATTTAAGGTCACGTAAACTCCCATTAACTATTTAAGTGTGTTAAATGAAGTCGAAATAGGACAAGACCTAGTCCAACAGCTGACGTGACGTTCCACCTAACAAGGGTTACTGTGACCTTTGAAATAGTCCATGGACCTAGATGACACACTTTAAATAGCTAATGGACCTAAATGACCTTTAAATAATATATTTGACACACTTTAAATAGTTAATGGGGTTCCTGTGACCTTGAATAGTACTTGGACCTAGATGACACTCCCAAAATAGTTCATTGACTGCTGATTCACTTTACTCTTTTTTAACCTCACCTTAAAATTCGCTTCTGCTCGAACCACCTAACTAAAACAACTAGACGCCCTTTGGCTAGCAATAGATATCTCACGAAGTATGTACAACCTGTTGTGCGTATCTAATACAATTTACATGGGACTCTAATAAACTTAGTATCTGCCCAATTTGGTGGCCCAAGGGCAGAAAACAGAATGTCTTTTCGTTTGGGATTATTGCTTACAAAGAATTTGATTGCTCAAAACATAAGAAAATGGCTAGCGAAATAACCCGATTTGCATATGCTGTAACTCTGTGCCAGAGAATTCCACTAACTTGTGCAAATACCGTCCTTAAACAAGACAGATATGGGTTACCTTGCTACGCAGGGGCAACCTTTCTGTGCTACACTTCTACTGAACATCAACCATGGTGGATTAATTTGTAGTTGTGGTGATGGAGTTGCAGGCCAAAGATTGAAGAATATGAGTAGGCATTTTGATGGCATGGTGATATTCTTGTGGAATATTTGGAATAAGCGCAGTTGGAGGACCTTTCACCACCTCAACAAGTAGCCTCTGGATGTTGCGTTCTTGATTAAGGAGCCGGTTCATCAATATAGTTTAGCTATGTCAGAGTTTACTCTTGATGTGAAACTTTTCTGTCTCTTAGTAGTTTGTGTGGGCCTTTTCTCTCGTTTTGATGTCTCTCTCTCTCGGTTTCGCCAATTAGGCTGGGGAGAAAGTTGCAGCAGTGCTGGTGCAAGTGCTGTTTTCTAACTTTTTTATTATTCTTCTAAGAATAAAAATAGAAGTAAACCTCTTGCGAGCGCGTGAGCATAGTAGAAAATTCGAATGCAGCAACCTGATCCCCTTGCCATTCCCTTCCCCAACCCGGCAACCCCCAAATGCAAAATTGTCATTCAACAATTGTGCGCCGACACCTGGCGCAATTCATCCAACTGGGTGATCGTGTCCTGCTTCTACCCGACACCTGACTGAATCGAACCAGTTCGATTTTCTCATGTGCAGGCGTGCAGCAAGCCGACTAGGAGCTGGGTAGAAGAGACAGATACCGACACGCACCTCGAACATCAGCAGCGGACGGGACCACGATTCATGAGGCGGGGACGGTGGGCGACGCAGCGGTGGTGGCGGAGCCTTTTCGATCCTCGGCACTCGCGATGAACCTGTAGGAGAAGGAGGACGACGATTGGCAGAGGGATAGGGTTTCGCAACGAAGAGAAGCGCGCGGGGCGGAGGAAAACAGCAGTGCTATACTGCTATGCTAATGCGCGGGACGGGGGCGTACCCAGCGATGTACGGCCGCAGGGCAGGGTCCGCGTCGAAGAGTTGCGACCGTAGCCACGGCCTGATATTTTGCCGGCGAGGTTGCGGAGGGGAGGCGGTGTTGGCGGCGGTACCGGTAGCGGTGGCGTTGGCGGGGAATGGTAGGCGGAGAGGGAGGGGTTTTGACGTGGGGTTTGGAAATGGTGCGATACGCGGGACGGGAGGGAGAGGAGCAGGGAAGCATAGGTTAGAGGGCCCACATGTCGGTCATACAGGCTTTGTTGCTGCAGTCTGCTGGCTACTTAGTATATCGGCAACCGTTACTCCTAAATTTTTCCCTTATATCACTTTTTTCTCCTATTTTCCTCCATATTTTTTCATCTCCCACAACGGTTCCCCCTAAATACTCCCCTTATATCCCACTACCACTATAAAATATCATTTTTTATACCAACTATCAAATTTTTATCTACTAACAATTACTCGTAGACCCATAGCACAGTGTTTGGGGATGAACAGTGACACGCTATATCTGGGGGAGAGAGAAGGGGGCCGACGCGTAGGGACGCCGTAGGGGGCACCGCTGCAGCCGTAGAGTGCCTCCTACGCGCCGCATGCAAGGGGAGGGGGCTGCCAAGGGGCAGCGTTGCGCATAGCCTTAGGCTATCCGCAGCGGTTCCCTCTAAATTTTTCCCCTATATCACTTTTTTTGCATCACATCATCAACATTTCACTCTCTATTTTTTCATCTCCCGCAGCGGTTCCCCTATATTATCCCCTATATCCCACTACAACTATAAAATATCATTATCTAACACTATTCATCTTTTATTATTATTTTTTCTCAACTATTAAATAGGGGGCACTGTGTAGGGGACGCTACAGTGCTCCCTTGATCTGGGGGATGTGCGCGCCCCTACGGCTGCAGCACGTAGGGAGCTCTCTAGCGTCAGCCGCTGCGGGCTTAGAAGCCCCTACGCGAGAAGAAGGGGCGCGGTAGCGCAAGCGCTGCGGTCAGTCTTAGGGACTTTTTGAGGGGCTTTCCTCGGTCCCCTTTTGTTCATGCGCAAAATGCTAGTACAACATAGGATCAGTTAGTTATTAGTCTTAGCGGGGGTCCAGAATTATCTAAATTTAACAATTAGCTGTTAATATTAGCAAGTAAACAGTTTAGCTAATGACCAAATTAATAATTAGCAACATTCTGAATTACATATTATCTCATTAGTTAGCTCAACCTAGCTAATAACTTGCTAAAGACATAATTACCTCTCTTTTTGTTCATTCCATGTTCCATCGAGCCTCGTAAGGCCATGTTCGATTGTAGAAGCCTATTAAAAATTAAATAGAGATAAATTTTATAAAAAAATAGTTTATTTTCTTTTAGAAAATAGAAACCACTTAATAGAGTTGACAAACTAGGCTTAAATGACCTAGTGACACACAAATGGAGGTCGGCCCGTTGTCACCGCTGGATCAAATTCTAGCATGCATGTCCATCCATAACTTTATTCGGGAAAGTGTTGAGGCATATACGAGTTAGGTTGTCTTCACCAATATCTCTTAAATTTTATTTTCTAAAAAAATATTATTTGTTATTTACAACATACTCTAAAAGATTATGTCCTCTATATCTTCACGGTCTTCAGCAACGTCCCCTAAATTTGGTCTTCTAAAGCTATAGTTTTAATAGACTTCCTTTTCTCTATTTCTTTAGTTTTTATTTGTTTTCTTTTCATTACACGCTAATTCAAATAAATCATGTGCAACATAGTATATTTAATTTATTTACAATTTTTTTCGGAACTAAAACGTGAGTAACATAATATTAATTTTGTTTCTATTGATATTATTGAAAGGAAAATAGGGTTAATCTTTTTCCACAATTAATTTTGGTGGTTGAATGCCCAACACAAATATTGGACTAACTAGTTTGCTCTAGAATGTATGTTCCACAGGTGCATAAAGGTTTAACATAAACTAATAAATATTCAAGATAGGGTTCAAATTCAAAGAAGCAAAGAAACCGAGTGTGCTCTAGTCTGGCGCACCAGACTTTTCGGTGTGCCATCGGACAGTGTCCGGTGCACCAGGGTCGTACATGAACGAACTGGCCACTCTCGGGTTTCTCCAGGCGCGCTCCGCTATAATTCACCGGACTATCCGATGTGCCATCGGACTATCCGGTGCACCAGCGGAGCAACGACTCCTTCGCGCAACGGTCGACTGCAAAAGCGTGCGAACAGATGAACAGTGTGCTACAGTGCGCGACAGAAGTCAGAGCAGAAGTCAGAGGCGCACCGAACAATGTACAGTAGTTGTCCGGTGCGGCACCGGACTGTCCGGTGCCACAAAAAGTCAGCGTGCCAACAGTCAAATGCTCTAGAACCCTAACGGTTGGGTGACATGGCTGGCGTACCGGACAGTGTCCGGTGGCGCACCAGACTGTCCAGTGCGTCCATCAACAGCAGCCTGCCCCAATGACTATGTGGTGGTTGAGGGCTATAAATACCCCCCAACCACCACCACTCCAAGTATCCAAGTTTCCTGCACTTCACATTTAATACAAAAGCTAGTGCATTCACTCCTAGACACAATTCAATATAATCAAAGCTTCTCCAAGTCCCAAATCCATTCCAATCACCTAGTGACTTGATAGAGAGTTTGTTCGTGTTCTCTGCGCTCTTGTTGCTTGGATCGCTTTCTTCCTTCCTCATTCTTGTTCCCAAGTGTTTTGTAAGCAAGGCAAGAGACACCAATTGGGTGGTGGTCCTTGCGGGGTCTAAGTGACCCGTGAGAATTAAGGAGAAAGCTCACTCAGTTTAAGTGACCGTTTGAGAGAGGGAAAGGGTTGAAAGAGACCCGATCTTTGTGACCACCTCAACGGGGACTAGGTTCTTTAGAACCAAACCTCGGTAAAACAAATCACCGTATTCATCCGCTTTATTTCTTGGTTGATTTGTTTTCCCCCTCTCTCCTGGACTCGGTTTTAATTCCAACGCTAACCCCGGCTTGTAGTTTGTGTTTTAACTTGTAAATTTTAGATTACACGTATTCACCCCCCCTCTAGGCGACTTTCAATTGGTATCAAAGCCCGGTACTTCATTAGAGTCTAACAACTCGAAGTGATGTCGGGAGATCACGCCAAGAGGGAAATCGTGACCAGCGACAAGCCCGCAAGCTCGGGGAGGACCCTCTCAAGGGAGTCCGGCCACAAGCATAAGGAGGAATCCTCTTCCTCCATCAAGACCCATCGGAGAGGCAACAAGAAGAAGATGAAGAAAGTGGTCTACTAGGAGACCGACTCATCGTCGTCCTCCACATCCAGCTCCGACTCGTCGTCCACTACTTCTAAGCTCCATGAGCGCAAGAAGTATAGTAAGATGTCCCTTCGCTATCCTCGCATTTCTAAACGTGCTCCATTACTTTCCGTTCCCCTAGGCAAACCACCATATTTTGATGGTGAGGATTATTGTATGTGGAGTGATAAAATGAGGCATCATCTAACCTCACTCCACAAAAGTATTTGGGATATTGTTGAGTATGGAGCGCAGGTACCAGAGGTAGGGGACAAGGACTACGATTCGGACGAGGTTGACCAAATTCGGCACATTAACTCCCAAGCCACAACTATACTCCTAGCCTCCTTGTGTCGAGAGGAGTATAATAAGGTGCAAGGGTTAAAGACCACCAAGGAAATTTGGGACGTCCTCAAAACGGCGCACGAAGGGGACGAGGTGACCAAGATCACCAAGCGGGCGATGATCGAGTGGGAGCTCGGTCGATTCGTCCTCAACCAAGGAGAGGAGCCACAAGCGATGTACAACCGGATCAAGACCTTGGTCAATCAAGTGCGCAACCTCAGGAGTACCAAGTGGGATGACCATGAAATGGTCAATGTTATTCTAAGATCCCTTGTTTTTCGCAATCCTATTCAAGTGCAATTAATTCGTGGGGATCCTAGATACAAATTAATGTCTCCCGAGGAAGTGATAGGAAAGTTTGTGAGCTTTGAACTAATGGTCAAAGGCTCCAAACACATCATCAACTTGGAGCAAGGCGCCACCCCCACACCCGAGGTGCAACTCGTCGCATTCAAAGCAATGGAAGAAAAGAAAGAGGAGTCTACACCAAGTAGGCTTCCAATCGACGCCTCCAAGCTTGACAACGAGGAGATGGCGCTCAATATCAAGAGCTTCCGCCAAATCCTCAAGCAAAGGAGGGGGAAGGACTACAAACCCCGCTCCAAGAGGGTGTGCTACAAGTGTGGCAAGCCGGTCATTTTATTGCTAAATGTCCAAATTCTAGTGATAGTGACAGGGGCGACGACAAGAAAGGGAAGAAGAAGGAGAAGAAGAGATACTACAAGAAGAAGGGCGGCGATGCCCACGTGTGTCGAAAGTGGGACTCCGACGAGAGCTCCACTGACTCCTCCTCCGACGAGGACGCCGCCAACATCGCCATCAACAAGGGCCTCCTCTTCCCCAACGTCGGCCATAAGTGCTTCATGGCAAAGGACGTCAAAAAGAAGAAGGTACAATCTAGAACCACCTCCAAGTATACTACATCTAATGATGAGGGTAGTTCTAGTGATGATGAAGATGATTTGCTCACTCTTTTTGCCAACCTTAACATGCAACAAAAGGAAAAATTAAATGAACTAATAGGAGCCATTCATGAGAAGGATGAACTCTTGGATAGCCAAGAGAAATTCCTTATTGAAGAAAACAAGTTAAAGTAAAAAATGATTATGCTTAGGAAGTAGAGAAAAATGAAAACTTGTCTAAGGAGCCTAGCATTTGCCATGAGTCTATTTCAAACCTTAAAACTGAGGATGCTAGTTTAATTGCTAAGGTTGAAAAATTAAATGCTTGTAATGATTCAATTTCTAGCCTTAGAAAAGAAAATGCTAGTTTAATTTCTGTCGGGGACCATAATTAGGGGTCCCCTCAAGACTCCTAAATCTCAGCTGGTAACCCCCATCAGCACAAAGCTGCAAAGGCCTGATGGGTGCGATTAAGTCCAGGATCGGTCCATTCGCCGCTCCACTGACCGGCCTAACAAGGGGACAGCACCGCCTGCGCCGCCCCGACTGCTGTGCCACTCGACAGAGTGAGGCTGTCAGCAACCAAGTCTGGCCTCAGGCGCCATAGGAAACTCCGCTTCGCCCGACCCCAGGGCTCGGACTCGGGCTCAGCCCCGGAAGACGACGAACTCCGCTTCGCCCAACCCCAGGGCTCAGACTCGGGCTTAGCCCCGGAAGACGACGAACTCCGCTTCGCCCGACCCCAGGGCTCGGACTTGGGCTCAGCCCCGGAAGACGACGAACTCCACTTCGCCCGACTCCAGGGCTCGGACTCGGGCTCAGCCCCGGAAGACGACGGACTCTGCTTCGCCCGACCCCAGGGCTCGGACTCGGGCTCAGCCCCGGAAGACGACGAACTCCGCTTCGCCCGACCCCAGGGCTCGGACTCGAGCTCAGCCCCGGAAGACGACGAACTCCGCTTCGCCCGACCCCAGGGCTCGGACTCGGGCTCAGCCCTAGAAGACGATGAACTTCGCTTCGCCCGACCCTGAGGCTCGGACTCGACCTCGGCCTTGGAAGACAGACTCGACCTCGACCTCGGAGGAGCCTCCGCCTCGCCCAACTCAGGGCTCGGACCGACCACGTCACAGGAGGCGCCATCATTACCCTACCCTAAGCTGACTCAGGCTATGGGGGACAAGACCGTCGTCCCATCTGGCTCGCTCCGCTAAACAAGTAATGATGGCGCCCTGCATGCTCTATGACGACGGTGGCTCTCAGCCCCCTTATGGAAGCAAGAGGACGTCAGCAAGGACTCGACAGCCCCGACAGCTGTCCTTCCGCAAGGCTCCAGCGCTCCTCCGACGGCCACGACACCACACGAACTGGGTGCCAAAACCTCTCTAGCTGCCACGATGGCATGTACTTAGGGCGCTAGCTCTCCTCCGCTAGACACGTTAGCACACTGCTACACCCCCCCTTGTACACCTAGATCCTCTCCTTACGCCTATAAAAGGAAGGTCCAGGGCCCTCTTACAGAGGGTTGGCCGCGCGGGGAAGGACGGGACGACGCTCGCGCAAGGCCGCTCGCTCCCTCCCGCGTGGACGCTTGTAGCCCCCTACTGCAAGCGCACCCGACCTGGGCGCGGGGCTAACACGAAGGCCGCGGGTTCCACCTCCCACGCCTGTCTCCCTCCAGCTGCTTTTC
Organism: Zea luxurians; assembly: GCA_029449295.1. NCBI lineage: Eukaryota > Viridiplantae > Streptophyta > Magnoliopsida > Poales > Poaceae > Zea > Zea luxurians. The sequence goes on along the minus strand of JAOPSE010000012.1, from coordinate 33,853,253 downwards.
CCCCCTTCGCGTTCCGCCTCGCGCCGACCCATCTGGGCTGGGGCACGCGGCGACAATTTACTCGTCGGTCTAGGGACCCCCCCGGGGTCAAAATGCTGACAGTTGGCGCGCCAGGTAGGGGCCTGCTGCGTGTTGACGAACAGCTTCCCATCAAGCTCCAGATGGCCAGTCTCCAGCAACCTCTCCAGCCCAGGACGGTGCTCCGTTTCAGGAGTCTTGAGTTCATGTCCCTCGACGGCAGCTACGACATGATACTCCTTCCCCCGCCGCGCGACAGCGACAATGGCGGTCGACAACCCGCCCGCCGGCGGGGAAATCGACGACGCCTTCCCCACGTGGTGGAAGGACGGCATTCGGGCTTGTCCCGTCCCCTCCCCCGCCGATGGAGGAGGAGGCGGGGCAACCAAGGCCAAGCAGGAGGCGACACCTTGTCGGCTGTCGAGCGAGTCGACGGCGCCGGCACCCCAACGGGGAGCATGTCGGGCATCGACCTCGCGTCTGAGACGAAGACGAGCATCGTCTCCCCGCAACACACCAACCTCAAGCAAACGGACGACGCTAGCACGCTCGCGAAGGACTTGCTGGGCGTCACCCTCATACCTGAGACGACGGTGCAGTTAGTCCCTGACGTGACTTCGTCACCGCCCGTCGACCAAGAGGTACCGACCGATTCCCATCTCGCGCCTTTTGGATTCGGCCTCGACCCACCAAGCGACTCTGCTTCGGTGGACATTCTCATAGAGGCGAGTCCAAACCCTCTGGGGTATCGTGTGCGGTCACCCTGGGACCGGCTGACGGCCGTCTCGACCTACGGGCCCTCGGGGTCCGAGGAAGATGGCGAGCCCGACTTCTGTTAGGATTTCTCTGGACTTGGTAACCCTAATGCCATGCGGAACTTCATGACCGCATGCGACTACTGCCTTTCCGACTGTTCCGACGGTAGCCGCAGCCTCGACGATGAGGACTGCGGCCCAAGTCGCGAATGTTTCCACGTCGATCTAGGGGGTCCCGGCGAAGGCAACCATCTTGGTATACCGGAGAACGGTGATCCCCCTAGGCCCGTGCCTCGCGTTGACATCCTTCAGGAGCTAGCTGTGGTCCCCGTCCCGGCGGGGGGTCATGACCCACAGCTCGAGCAAATCCGCGAGATGTAGGCCAGGCTCGACGAGGGAGCAGGAACACTTGAGCCGATCCGCCGGGACATCGGGCAGGAATGGGCGGGCCAACCTCCGGCCGGAGAAGCGCGTCATCTCCCCCAGGGCATCCAGCACCGCATCGCCGACGACGTCAGGGTAAGGCCGCCACTGGTTTCCAGTGGAGTCGGCCAAAACCTGGCCGCAGCGGCAATACTTCTCCGCGCGATGCCGGAGCCATCAACCACCGAGGGGCGGCGTATCCAGGGAGAGCTCAAGAACCTTCTGGAGGATGCCGCGGTCCGATGGGCCGAGAGCTCCGCCTCCCGAAGGCAGGGGTACCCCTCAGAACCTCGCGCCGCGACTTCCCGATTCATGCGGGAAGCCTCGGTCCACACCGGGCGCACGCGCAACACAACGCCTACGGCCCTGGGTCGCCTCAGCAACGAGCACCATCACCACGGCCGTTGGGCCCACCTCGACGAGAGGGTGCGCCGAGGCTACCACCCCAGGCGTGGGGGACGCTACGACAGCGGGGAGGATCGGAGTCCTTCGCCCGAACCACCCGGTCCGCAGGCTTTCAGCCACGCCATACGACGGGCACCGTTCCCGACCCGGTTCCGAACCCCGACTACTATCACAAAGTACTCGGGGAGACGAGACCAGTACTGTGGCTCGCGGACTATCGGCTGGCCTGTCAACTGGGTGGAACGGACGATGATAATCTCATCATCCGCAACCTCCCCCTGTTCCTCTCTGACACCGCTCGAGCCTGGCTGGAGCACCTGCCTCCGGGGTAGATCTCCAACTGGGACGACCTGGTCCAAGCCTTCGCCGGCAATTTCCAAGGCACGTACGTGCGCCCTGGAAACTCCTGGGATCTCCGAAGCTGCCGCCAGCAGCCGAGAGAGTCTCTCCGAGACTACATCCGGCGATTCTCGAAGCAGCGCACCGAGCTGCCCAACGTCACCGATTCGGATGTCATCGGCGCGTTCCTCGCCGGCACCACTTGCCGCGACCTAGTGAGCAAGCTGGGTCGCAAGACCCCCACCAGGGCGAGCGAGCTGATGGACATCGCCACCAAGTTCGCCTCTGGCTAGGAGGCGGTTGAGGCCATCTTCCGGAAGGACAAGCAGCCCCAGGGCTGCCCACCGGAAGATGTTCCCGAGGCGTCAACTCAGCGCGGCACCAAGAAGAAAGGCAAGAAGAAGTCGCAAGCGAAACGCGACGACGCCGATGCGGACCTTGTCGCCGCCACCGAGTACAAGAACCCTCGGAAACCTCCCGGAGGTGCCAACCTCTTCGACAAGATGCTCAAGGAGCCGTGCCCCTATCATCAGGGGCCCATCAAGCACACCCTTGAGGAGTGCACCATGCTTCGACGCCACTTTCACAAGGCCGGGCCACCCGCGGAGGGTGGCAAGGCTCTCGACGATGCTAAGAAGGAAGATCACAAGGCAGGAGAGTTCCCCGAGGTCCGCGACTGCTTCATGATCTACGGTGGGCAAGTGGCAAACGCCTCGGCTCGGCACCGCAAGTAAGAGCGTCGGGAGGTCTACTCGGTAAAGGTGGCGGCGCTAGTCTACCTAGACTGGTCCGACAAGCCCATCACCTTCGACCATGCCGACCATCCCGACCATGTGCCGAGCCCGGGGAAATACCCGCTCGTTGTCGACCCCATCATCGGCAACGTCAGGCTCACCAAGGTCCTCATGGACGGAGGCAGCAGCCTCAACATCATCTACGCCGAGACCCTCGGGCTCCTGCGGATCGATCCGTCCTCGGTCCGGGCGGGCGCTGTGCCTTTCCACGGGATCATCCCCGGGAAGCGCGTCCAACCCCTCGGACAACTCGATCTACTCGTCTGCTTTGGGACACCCTCCAACTTTCGAAGGGAGACCCTCACGTTCGAGGTGGTCGGGTTTCGAGGAACCTACCACACGGTGCTGGGGAGGCCATGCTACGCCAAGTTCATGGCCGTCCCCAACTACACCTACCTCAAGCTCAAGATGCCGGGCCCCAACGGGGTCATCACCGTTGGCCCCACGTACCGACACGCGTACGAATGCGACGTGGAGTGTGTGGAGTACGCCGAGGCCCTCGCCGAATCCGAGGCCCTCATCGCCGACCTGGAGAGCCTCTCTAGGGAGGCGCCAGACGTGAAGCGCCACACCGACAACTTTGAGCCAGTGGAGACGGTTAAGTCCGTCCCTCTCAACCCCTGCAACGACGCCTCCAAGCAGATCCGGATCGGCTCCGAGCTCGACCCCAAATAGGAAGCAGTGCTCGTCGACTTTCTCCGCGCAAACGCCGACGTTTTCGCGTGGAGTCCCTCGGACATGCCCAGCATACCGAGGGAAGTCGCCGAGCACTCGCTGGATATCCGAGCTGGAGCCCGACCCGTGAAGCAGCCTCTGCGCCGATTCGACGAAGAAAAACGCAGAGCCATAGGCGAGGAGATCCACAAGCTAATGGCGGCAGGGTTCATCAAAGAGGTATTCCATCCCGAATGGCTTGCCAATCCTGTGCTTGTGAGAAAGAAAGGGGGGAAATGGCGGATGTGTGTAGACTACACTGGTCTAAACAAAGCATGTTCGAAAGTTCCCTACCCTCTGCCTCGCATCGATCAAATCGTGGATTCCACTGCTGGGTGCGAAACCCTGTCTTTCCTTGATGCCTACTCAGGGTATCACCAGATTAGGATGAAAGAGTCCGACCAGCTCGCGACTTCTTTCATCACACCCTTCGGCATGTACTGCTATGTTACCATGCCGTTTGGTTTGAGGAATGCGGGTGCAACGTACCAGCGGTGCATGAACCATGTGTTCGGCGAACACATTGGCCGAACGGTCGAGGCCTACGTCGATGACATCGTAGTCAAGACGAGGAAAGCCTCCGACCTCCTTTCTGACCTTGAAGCGACATTCCGATGCCTCAAGGCGAAAGGTGTAAAACTAAATCCCGAGAAGTGTGTCTTCGGAGTCCCCCGAGGCATGCTCTTGGGGTTCATTGTCTCCGAGCGGGGCATCGAGGCCAACTCGGAGAAGATCGCGGCCATCACCAGCATGGGGCCCATCAAGGACTTGAAAGGCGTACAGAGGGTCATGGGATGCCTCGCGGCTCTGAGCCGTTTCATCTCGCGCCTCGGCGAAAGAGGCCTGCCTCTGTACCGCCTCTTAAGGAAGGCCGAGTGCTTCGCTTGGACCCCTAAGGCCGAGGAAGCCCTCGGGAACCTGAAGGCGCTCCTCACGAATGCGCCCATCTTGGTGCCCCCCGCTGCCGAAGAAGCCCTCTTGATCTACGTCGCCGCTACCACTCAGGTGGTTAGCGCCGCGATTGTGGTTGAGAGACGAGAAGAGGGGCATGCATTGCCCGTCCAGAGGCCAGTCTACTTCATCAGTGAGGTACTATCTGAGACTAAGATCCGCTACCCACAAATTCAGAAGCTGCTGTACACGGTGATCCTGACGCGGCGGAAGTTGCGACACTACTTCGAGTCTCATCCGGTAACTGTGGTGTCATCCTTCCCCCTGGGGGAGATCATCCAGTCCCGAGAGGCCTCGGGTAGAATTGCAAAGTGGGCGGTGGAGATCATGGGTGAGACGATCTCGTTCGCCCCCCGGAAAGCATCAAGTCCCAGGTCTTGGCGGACTTTGTGGCCGAATGGGTCGACACCCAGCTCCCAACAGCTCCGATCCAACCGGAACTCCGGACCATGTTTTTCGACGGGTCGCTGATGAAGACGGGGGCAAGCGCGGGCCTGCTCTTCATCTCGCCCCTCGGGAAGCACCTACGCTACGTGCTACGCCTCCACTTCCCGGCGTCCAACAACGTGGCTGAGTACGAGGCTCTGGTAAACGGGTTGCGAATTGCCATCGAGCTAGGGGTCCGACGCCTCGACACTCGCGGTGACTCGCAGCTCATCATCGACCAAGTCATGAAGAACTCCCACTGCCGCGACCCAAAGATGGAAGCCTACTGCGATGAGGTTCGGCGCCTAGAAGACAAGTTCTACGGGCTCGAGCTCAACCACATCGCCCGACGCTACAACGAGACTGCGGACGAGCTGGCTAAGATAGCCTCGGGGCGAACAACGGTTCCCCCGGACGTATTCTCCCGAGACCTGCATCAACCCTCCGTCAAGACCGACGACACGCCCGAGCCCGAGAAGGCCTCGGCCCAGCCCGAGGCACCCTCGGCCCAGCTGGAGGCGACCTCGGCTCAGCCCGGGGCACCCTCGGCTCAGTCCGAGGTACCCTCAGCCCCCGAGGGTGAGGCACTACGCGTCGAGGAGGAGCGGAGCGAGGTCACGCCTAATCGAAACTGGCAGACCCCGTACCTGCAATATCTCCACCGAGGAGAGCTACCCCCCGACCGAGTCGAAGCTCGGCGGTTGGCGCGGTGCGCCAAGTCGTTTGTCTTGCTGGGAGACGAGAAGGAGCTCTACCACCGCAGCCCCTCGGGCATCCTCCAGTGATGCATTTCCATCGCCGAAGGCCAGGAGCTCTTACAAGAGATACACTCGGGGGCTTGCGGCCATCACGCAGCACCTCGAGCCCTTGTTGGAAACGCCTTCCGACAGGGTTTCTACTGGCCGACGCCACTAGAATGTCCGCACCTGCGAAGGGTGTCAGTTCTACGCGAGGCAGACCCACCTGCCCGCTCAGGCTCTGCAGACCATACCCATCACCTGGCTGTTCGCTGTGTGGGGTCTGGACCTCGTCGGCCCCTTGCAGAAGGCACCCGGGGGCTACACGCACCTATTGGTCGCCATCGACAAATTCTCCAAGTGGATCGAGGTCCGACCCCTAAAACAGCATTAGGTCCGAACAGGCGGTGGCGTTCTTCACCAACATCATCCATCGCTTTGGGGTCCCGAACTCCATCATCACCGACAACGGCACTTAGTTCACCGGCAGAAAGTTCCTGGACTTCTGCGAGGATCACCACATCCGGGTGGACTGGGCTGCCGTGGCTCACCCCATGACGAATGGGCAAGTAGAGCGTGCTAACGGCATGATCCTGCAAGGGCTCAAGCCGCGGATCTACAACGACCTCAACAAGTTCGGCAAGCGATGGATGAAGGAGCTCCCCTCAGTGGTCTGGAGTCTGAGGACGACGCTGAGCCTAGCCACGGGCTTCACACCGTTCTTTCTAGTCTATGGGGCCAAGGCCATCTTGCCCACAGACTTAGAATACGGTTCCCAGAGGACGAGGGCCTACGCCGACCAAAGCAATCGAGCTAATCGAGAAGACTCACTAGACCAGCTGGAGGAGGCTCGGGACATGGCCTTACTACACTCGGCGCGGTACCAGCAGTCCCTGCGACGCTACCACGCTCGAGGGGTTCGGTCCCGAGACCTACAGGTGGGCGACCTGGTGCTTCGGCTGCGACAAGACGCCCGAGGGCGGCACAAGCTCACGCCTCCCTGGGAAGGGCCGTTCATCGTCGCCAAGGTTCTGAAGCCCGGAACATACAAGCTGGCCAACAGTCAAGGCGAGGTCTACAGCAACGCTTGGAACATCCAACAGCTACGTCACTTCTACCCTTAACATGCTTCCAAGTTATTCGTACACCTCGTTCACACATAAAGTCTGGTCGTCAAGGAAGGGTCAGCCTTGCCTCGGCAAAGCCCGACCCTCCCTCGGGGGCTAAAAGGGGGGAACCCCCCTCTGCGTCGAAATTTTCCTCGAAAAAAAAGAAAAAAAATCTTTTCTGCCAGAATGCCTTTTGTGCTTTTCGACTACTTTGAAAGTGGATCCTAAAAACGACGGAGTACACGTAAGCAGCCAAGGCTGACCGAGCCGAGGGACTCCTACGCCTCCGGGATACGGATACCTCACTCATCACCTTCTGCGATAAGTAACTCACGCTCGGATAGGTGACTCCGCGGACCGAACAAGTCTTCACGCTCGAAAGCTCCTCTGCCGAAACGATTTTTCGGGCCTTCTCGACTACGACGGTGACAAAACCCTATGGGCGAGTAAGAGTACACGTAAACGGTAAGGCCGACCGAGCCGAGGGATTCCTACGCCTCCGGGATACGGATACCTCACTCATCACCTTCCGTGAAAAGTAACTCTCGCTTGGACAAACAAGTTTGTTACCGACAAGTAAGTCCAGATACTCGAAACAAGAGGAAAAGGGACGCAACTTTACAACACGACGATAGTGTGTTTGGGCCTCGGCGGCCGCAGAAAACATACACACGTTACAAGACAACCCGATCCTGTAGGCTCGGATGTCGACAGTTGAAGGGGGCAGCAGCACCCTCAGCGTCAACTACACCTTTGGCGAGGTCTGACCTAGCCTCGGACGGCGACGCGGTTGGAGGATCTTCACCCCGAAGGACGACAGCAGCACCACGCCCGGACCAGCGCCGGCGGGGTCTTCTTCAGGAATCCGGCCCGAGCAGACGGCTCAGCCGGCCACCCCGAAGTCTCAGCAAGCCATTCCCCGAGGACATCAGCCCGGCTTGTGGCCTTGGCAGCTCAACTCCAGCGTCGGTCCCGCCAGTGGACGACCCGGCTAGGCTCCGGCCGACCAAATCTTCTTTTCGAGCCAACTCTGCCTCTGTCCGTGCTGACACCGCTACCTCTGGCTTCGGCTCATCAAAGAGCGACCGAGGGTTCCTTTAACTGAGCAAGAGAAGCCTCGGACAGCAAGGCCGACCAAGCCGAGGGACTCCTACGCCTCCGGGATACGGATACCTCACTCGTCACCTTTGCATGAGGCGACTCACGCTCGGTGAAGCGGTTCAGATAATCGACAGGCGAGTCTTAGTGCTCGAAATGAAGGAAAGACACGGCTCCGTGCCGAAGATACATACATGTTCAGGCCCCGACAGCCGCAATGAACAAGACACCGGCACTCAAAGTGCCATTACAAATGGAACTCCGGTTCCGCCCCCGAGGGTACGAACAACCCCTCACACTGGAGGACCCGCGGGCGACAAGGCTCCAGCTAGCCCACCGCCACTCGCTCCAGCAGCAGCGACAACGACCTCCGCTCCGGCTGGTCGAACTGCAGCAGCGATGGCCGCAGGACGGATGCCGCTGCAACGACGCCCTCGCCCACGGCTACGCTCGAGGGGCGAGGACAAGTACAAAGAGCCGGAGGCCCAGAGCGCGGATGGTGGCGATGATCCCGTCGGCGACGGGGACTTCTCCAGCCGCCGCAACCTCGGCACCGACGACGGGAGCCGGCTCCCCACTCGGATCCTCACGGACGAGCGGAACACTGACCTCCGCGCAGAGATGCGTACCGGGGCAAAGGCAGGACAGCCCCAGGACACGAACGCCACCCTAGCAGCACGCGACGTCTTGGGCGGTCCTCCAGTACGCGTGGCACGACAACCGCCCTTGCGGCGAGAGGGGGCACCGGGAGCCGAGCCAGCTGAGCCAGTGAGCCCAACGCGCTGGAGCTGACGATGTTCGCCGCCGACCAGCCCCGCGTTGTCGAAGTCCGACCCGCGGGAGGTAGAGCTCCAGCTCAATCCGGCCCTCGCCCCAACCAGGATGATGAACATCCTTGAAGCTGAGGGCGGGACCAAGATCGCAGCCCGGTTCGCTTCTCCCCACCATCGAACTGGAGGTCACCGTCTTGGGTGACCACCGGTGAGGGGATGCGGCCGGGCTGCCTGATGAAAATCCTTGAAGCCGAACGATGGCTGAAAGGTACCAACTTCCTCGAAGTTGCGTCCCTCCAACGACAAGGCGGAAGGATTGTGGGCGTTCCCCATCCGGGGGCTCGAAAGGTGGAAAGACACGACGTATAAGGGAACGCGAAGACATGGTCGCCTTTCAAGGGGGTCACCCTCCTTTTAAAGGCGACTCTCCCCGCTTGCGTCCTCAGCCATCGCGGGCTGAGTCTTCTCCAACACGCTCCAAGGTCCTCCCCCTACAACACGGGGGCTGGGCCCTGCGCGTCATGCAAGCTGGTCCGAGGCAGAAGGAGCCAAACCGCCGCGCGCGGGGCATGCAACTGCCCAGCGGTTACAAGCATTCCTCCACTTTCGCCCAGACCAGCGGGTGAAAGGGTGGACAGCCATGCAGTCGGCATGCAACCGCGCCAAGTGGGCGTGCCCCTTCGACTCCAACGCGCCCAGCATGGAGGCCCAGGCCCACACGTCATGCAACCGGCGCGCCGGTTGCTACGTGCGAGCAACTGCACCGCCCCTCGCGCCACTACCGCGCCTCCTCGACTGCGGAACTAGTACCGCGACTCGAGGCAACCCTGTGTATGACCCAACAGTGCCAGCCTGGCGCATCGGTCACGGGTCGGTCAGCCGCGGGAGAAGGCGCGACGGTCGATGCGGCCACAAATGGGCCGGCAGTAATGGCGGTAGCAGGCGGGCGGAAGCAGCGGTCACGTCATCAGCCAAGCTCACGTCCCCTCGTGGGACAGCGAGAGAACCCTCTCCCACGACGTGAAGACGGCGCGCCCGCGTTCCGTTCCTCGAACGGCTCGCGCACGAGCAACGGCTGCTCCGTGAACCACTCGTCCCGTCGCATTAACTCCGTAGTGGGACAGACGGCACCTTTGGCAGGAGAAGCAAGCGACGCTTCGCCTTCGCCATAATGACCGCGTCAGAAAAGGTACGCCACGACATTTCGATTTCGTGTCCTTTTCCTTTTCCTCTTTCTCTCTCTTACAACAGGGACCGGGAAAGGGGGATACCCCGAAAGGGATCCTTCTCCGCGAAGGAAACGGGCCCTGAGCCCCCTACTGATCAGAGGTTCGAAGGCTGGCCCCTCGGAAGGTTTCAACAGCCGCCTCAGAGCGCTCGGGCTCCGCGCCCAGTACTGGTCAGAGGTTCGAGGGCCAGCCCCTCGGAAGGGTTCAACGGCCGCCTCAGGCCACTCGGGCTCCGTGCCCACTACTGATCAGGGGTTCGTAGGCTGGCCCACGAAGGGTTCACAGCCGTCTCAGACACAGAGCGAGGGATGACCCCGGGTACGTTCGATACATAACCAAGGCTCAGGCTACGCTCCCGAGGTACCCTAGGACATTACCGAGACCAGCGGGAACGATCTTGTAACGGAATCCCATCAGAGGGAGGCATCGAGCCCCCGGACCCCGTCAAAAGGGGACCGGGTCCGGCAGATCACCCGCAGGTACTTTTGGAGTGCGCCTCCGGGCCTCTAGCCGACCCCTAACAAATGGGGCACGGGCGTCCACTCGGATTACCCGTCAGCAGCTCACTGGAGACACCATGTTCAGCGCCCTCCAAGGGCAACATGGCGCTTTCCCCCCTCCTCCTTGCGGAAAGGCGACGCAGGGGCGTATATAAAAAAGACGAGTCTGTCCTTGACCGTCCTCTCGCCCTGTGCGGAGGCTCGGGGGCTGCTCTCGCAAACCCGGCTCCGGCCAATCCATTGACAGCGTCAACATACCAGCCCGAGAACTTGGGATCCGACCGTGCACCCGGGCTACGGCCAGCTCGCATGAGGGAACAACCAGACCGGCCGAAGCATTGTGAAATACATTAAGACCTCGAAGGAGTCAACCCACTCCTCTGAGGCCTCGGGGGCTACACCCGGCGGGTGCGCTCGCGCGCACCCACCGGAACAAAATGCAACCGAGAAAGGCTGGTCCCCTTGCAAAAAAGTGCGACAAAAGCCTCCAAGCGAGTATTAACACTCCCTTCGAGGCTCGGGGGCTACTGTCGGGGACCATAATTAGGGGTACCCTCAAGACTCCTAAATCTCAGCTGATAACCCCCATCAGCACAAAGCTGCAAAGGCCTGATGGGTGCGATTAAGTCCAGGATCGGTCCATTCGAGGGACGCGATCACACCTCGCCCGAGCCCAGCCTCGGGCAAAGGCAGCCGACCCCGGAGGATTCACGTCTCGCCCGAGGACCCCCTCCAGCAACGGACACACCTTTGGCTCGCCCAAGGCCCAGTCTTCACCAAGAAGCAACCTTGGCCAAGTCGCCACGCCAACCGACCGAATTACAGGGGCATTTAATGCAAAGGTGGCCTGACACCTTTATCCTGACGCGTGCCCTCCAGTCGACAGAGCCGAAGTGACCGTAGTCACTTCGCCGCTCCACTGACCGGTCCGACAAGGGGACAGCGCCGCCTGCGCCGCCCTGACTGCTGTGCCACTCGACAGAGTGAGGCTGTCAGCAACCAAGTCCGGCCTCAGGCGCCATAGGAAACTCCTCTTCGCTCGACCCTAGGGCTCGGACTCGGGCTCAGCCCCGGAAGACGACGAACTCCGCTTCGCCCGACCCCAGGGCTCGGACTCGGGCTCAGCCCCAGAAGACGACGAACTCTGCTTCGCCCGACCCCAGGGCTCGGACTCAGGCTCAGCCCCGGAAGACGACGAACTCCGCTTCGCCCGACCCCAGGGCTCGGACTCGGGCTCAGCCCCGGAAGACGACGGACTCCGCTTCGCCCGACCCCAGGGCTCGGACTCGGGCTCAGCCCCAGAAGACGACGAACTCCGCTTCGCCCAACCCCAGGGCTCGGACTCGGGCTCAGCCCCGGAAGACGACGAACTCCGCTTCGCCTGACCCCAGGGCTCGGACTCGGGCTCAGCCCCGAAAGACGACGAACTCCGCTTCGCCCGACCCCGAGGCTCGGACTCGACCTCGGCCTTGGAAGACAGACTCGACCTTGACCTCGACCTCGGAGGAGCCTCTGCCTCGCCCAACTCAGGGCTCGGACCGACCACGTCATAGGAGGCGCCATCATTATCCTACCCCAAGCTGACTCAGGCTACGGGGGACAAGACCGGCGTCCCATCTGGCTCGCTCCGCTAAACAAGTAATGATGGCGCCCCGCATGCTCTATGACGACGGCGGCTCTCAACCCCCTTACGGAAGCAAGAGGACGTCAGCAAGGACTCGACAGCCCCGACAGCTGTCCTTCCGCAAGGCTCCATCGCTCCTCCGACGGCCATGACACCACACGAACTGGGTGCCAAAACCTCTCCGGCTACCACGATGGCATGTACTTAGGGCGCTAGCTCTCCTCCGCTAGACACGTTAGCACACTGCTACACCCCCCTTGTACACCTGGATCCTCTCCTTACGCCTATAAAAGGAAGGTCCAGGGCCCTCTTACAGAGGGTTGGCCGTGCGGGGAAGGATGGGACGGCGCTCGCGCAAGGCCGCTCCCTCCCTCCCGCGTGGATGCTTGTAACCCCCTACTGCAAGCGCACCCGACCTGGGCGCGGGGCTAACACGAAGGCCGCGGGTTCCAACTCCCACACCTGTCTCCCTCCGGCTGCTTTTCCCCCCTTCGCGTTCCGCCTCGCGCTGACCCATCTGGGCTGGGGCACGCGGCGACAATTTACTCGTCGGTCCAGGGACCCCCCCGGGGTCGAAACGCCGACAATTTCTAAGGTTAAAGATTTAAATGTTTGCAATGATTCCATTTCCTGTCTTAGAGATGAAAATGCCATGCTAAAATCTAAGATAGATGAATTAAATAGTTGCAAACCCTATACATCTACTATTGAGCATGTTTCCATTTCCACTAGATGTAGAGATGTAAATGTTGGTGCTATAAATGATCACATTGCTTTAATTAAACAACAAAATGATCATATAGCTCAATTAACTACTAAAATTAATGAGCATAAAATTGAAAATGAAAAGTTTAAATTTGCTAGAAGCATGCTCTATAATGGGAGACGCCCTGTCATTAAGGATGAAATTGGTTTCCAACAGGGAAGCAATGTCAAGCCTAATGCCCCTAAGAAACTGTCTAATTTTGTTAAGGGCAAAGCAGCCATGGTTCAGGATAATGAAGGCTATATTTTATATCCTGCTAATTATCCTGAGCATAAAATTAGGAGAATTCATGCTAGGAAATCACATAATGTTTCTCATCATGCTTTTATGTATAAAAATGAGGCTTCTAGCTCTAGGCATTCTATTCATGTTAAAATGCCTAAAAAGAAAACTCCTGTTGCATCAAATGAGCCTAACAATTCATTTAAGACTTTTGATGCAGCATATGTACTTCCTAACAAATCAGGCAAAGTAGTTGCCAAATATGTTGGGGGCAAACACAAGGGTTCAAAGTCTGTTTGGGTACTTAAGAACAAGGCCTAAATTGTTTTGCAGGTTTATGCATCTGGGGGCTCAAGCTGGATAATTGATAGTGGATGCATGTTGGGGACTTGTTCTCAAATGCTATGAGTTAAGAACAAGGCAACACAGAAAACGTTAAATGTTAAAGCCCTTCGTCCTTCGAAGCATTATTTCCCTTAGGATATAATGACTTTCGGACGAAGGTAATGAAGGACATACCTTCATCAACATAACATATAGAGATGAAGAAAAAATCACATAAAACATAAAAGATAATATAAATAGTCATATATTATTATTATCTCATTTCTATTTTATTACTATGGAAAAATAGAAATGGTATCAAATTACAAGTGTACCTTCGACTTGAAAGAAGGTAAAAGTACCAGCGTGGCGCAAGGACCAATGCCTAGTCACCGTGAACAGTACGAGGTTACTGTTCATCTATTTATAGGCACGGGACGCAGCCCATGTAAAATTACACTCATGCCCTTTACATTTGCTAATAACTCTATAGTAATCCATCGAAGTCTAAATAGCCTTTTCATCTTTAAGTCGGTTTTCCTTTTCTGCTATCACGCCGAAGCTCTCCTGCGCACAGCTTTGGCTTCGCGCTATCCTTCGTACTCCTTCTTATGCTTCTTCACGCTGTGGTTTCAACTCAAGTCCGAAGGTACCTGTTCATGCATTATACTTCCAGAAACATTGTTAAATCATGTTTTTGAGGACCTTCGGAAGCCGAAGGCCCCAAATAGTAGCCCCTCACAATATTAATTTGTTAGAATGATAAATTCAGATTGCGACAAGGACGAAGGCCCTGAGCCGAAGGTCCGAAAAAACACCTTCCCTTTGCTAGAATAGCAACAGCCACTAACAAGCGGGCCCTCCAGCATGCAACGCACCAGGCGTATAAATAAGAGCACACCACGAGCTCATTTGGCACGCTTTCTTGCCATCTGCTCTTGCTTACTCAATTTTTAGCTCTTGCGCACCAACACTTGCTTGGCTTTTTAAAATTTTTAAGCTTCGGCTTTGAGAGCACTTTCTCAGCATTTTCGAAGATGTCTGAAGATAAAAAAGCTGTCGCTGAATCAAAGCTGAGCCTTTCTGAGGAGATGAATCTTGGCTTTATTGAATCAATAGCAAAGACAAATGTAGAGAAGATTACTAGGGAGATTTTGGAGGGTTTATCTGAAGCCACTGGTGATAGTGACAACTATGATGTGGAAAGCGGCGGGGAAGACTCCGAAGATCGACCCTGGCGACCGAGCCATGCAGTTTTTGGAAAATCAACTATTAAACAAAGCCATCTTGACAACATGAGGGGGAGATACTTTTGGGATATGTCTATTGTGAGGGCTGACGATGGAGAGAAGACTTGTCCTACTCCAGAGGAAAATGAAGTCGTGATCTTCCTAAGCTTTTTCAAGGCTAGGCTTTGGCTCCCTCTGAGCAGCTTCGTAGTCGAGGTTTTGAAGATATTCCAGATTTATCTTCACTAGATTACCCCCGAAGCCATTATAAGAATGGGAATCTTCATATGGGCTGTAAGGAGTCAGGGCTTGGAGCCAAATGCAAAAAGTTTCTGTAGTTTGCATGAACTGTTATATGAGACGAAGCCCTGGGGTAAAGAACAGTATCATAACAATTTCGGCTGCTATAGCTTCGTTGCCGGTTCTGGCTCAAGCTCCCCAGTACCAACTTTTCTGAAGAGATGGCCCGGAGACTAGACGAAAGAATGGTTCTATGTAAAAAATGATTTAAAGGCACGAGAAGACATTAAAAAGATAATCATGCGCCCTATCTAGCAACGCTTCGGGCTCCGGAAATCGAAGGTAGAAATTGACGAAGTAGCCGAAAAATGTCACAAGGCCTTCGGCTTAGTCTGCTCTTTCATCGGGACAAGGGACTTAGTTCAAGAGCACGTGGCCTACAGGATATGGCCATTGGTAGCCAACTGGGAGATGCCAAAAGAATCCATCAGCAATCCCCACGAAGGTGGTTTGGTTCGACTAAAATATACCTTCAGGTTTAGAGATCAGTTTATCGAGCCAGACGACGACTGGCTGAAAAGCGTCAAAGCTACAAGCGATGAGCTGCTTGGGCTGTACTCCAGAGCAGAAGATAACGCATTATCTGCGACCTTCGGGAACCAGAAAAAGAAGAGACTAAACAGAGTTTTTGATGCTCTTGGGTTCATGTATCCTGACTACCGTTACCCGCCCTGGGGGCAAAAAAGAAAAAGTGGAGGTTCCGGGAGAGATGATGTTTCAGCCGCTCCGAGCGAGCCTGTGCCGAAGAGGAAAAGGGTGAAGGTCCTTACTCATCGACCACGCTATATTGAACCGGCCATAGTGCCCGAATTTGGCGGTGAGACCTCTTTGGTGACCGAAGGCAGGAAACCTGCGATTACGCAGAAAATTGAAGAATCGTCTGTATCGCCGAAGGCATCATCAGCCAAATCAGATGAGCCGAAGGCCATTAACATTGAAGAGATGAAGGTTGAGAAAACGAGGATATTAGAAGTAATGTCCTTCGGCAGAGGTGACAATGCCGAAGGCACAAAAGGATCTTTCAACGACTCCCAAGAGGAAAAGAATGGTTAACGTATTAGATGTGCTAGAAATAATAAAAACTTCAAGCTCTACTCCGAAGAAAGCTGCCGAAGCTTCGGAAACACAAATTGAGGCTGAAGTTGCCAAGATCCAAGCCGAGACCGAAGCTGGGCCTTCAGAGCCCGCTAAGGAGAAATCCTTGGAAATCGGAGAAAAGACGGAGAAAGAAGCTACAGAAGTGATTTTAACTGGAAAAAACCGCCATTCCTATTCTCGAAGCATCATTTGAAGCTCCTGATTATATTATACGACATGCTTTAGGAAAAAGATTATCTGAGAAAGAAAAGCGAGAGGCTCAATTCTATGCTCAAAGATTGAAATATCCAAAGGGGGCACTGGTATTCAACGGCAGCAGGGAAGAAGACTTCTTGTATTGTCTCCTAGACAGCAAAGAGATTTCTGTCTGTCAAGAGATGGGCAAGAGCTTCAGGTTCCCGACACTAGAAGATGGGCTCTCAGTGTTATCAAAAGATGAGTTGGCCGACAGCTTAGCATACAATAGTTTAAAGGTGAGAAAATGAGATTTTTGTATTTAAAAACAAAATTTTCCATTTACTTACACTCAATACCGCATTTTTTGCAGGGCCTTATCCTTAGCAACGCCCTCAGGGCGCAAAAAAGTGCCGAAGATGAAGGGTATATCATGGCCTTAAACAACCTTCGTTCCGAAGTAATTTAACTAAGGAACGAAGGTCTTGAAAAATATAAAATATTAAACTCATTGTTGAACAAAATAAAAGAAGACGAAGTTGCTTCCAAAGCCCAAGCTGAAGCTCAGAAATATGAAATCGAAGATCTTCGGAAACAGCTATTCGAAGCTAAAGAAAAATGTGGTCTTGCAGAGGCTGATCGAGATATTAGTGTATATTGGAGGAACCGCTTACAAAAAATAGTTGATGAACTTCATGCATCCAAGGAGAGGTGCTATGAAAAGTCTATAGAGTGTGTTAACAAAATAAAAACTAGCTTCGCCAATGTTGGCGCATTCTCTAACGAAGACGACTTCGTAAGGGGTGATCCTGAAGGCCCAATTGATTGGATCAGCAACAAAGCTGAAGCTTTTGAGGAAGTTTTGAGTGGTTGTGGGGATATCTGCGCTTTCTCGGGTGCAAGGGGAATCACAGCTATTTTAGAGAAGTCAGGCTGCAACCATGTGAAAGCTTTAGCTCAAGCCGAAGCTACTTTATCTATTGAAGATACAAAAGATCCCTCGGCCGAAGCAAGCTTAATTGGCGAAAAATTCTTTACTGACATCTGGGAGAATGGCGGCCGAAGGATGGCCCACGAGATGATAAAAAAGAGCGAAAAAGATTCCCATGATTCAAAAGAAGCAACGAAGGCAGCTGAGAAAGCGGCGGAACTTGAGAGGCGGATAGGTATTGCTTAATAACTTTTTAACTTTATTTACTAATTTTGCGACTTCGGACTTATTTACGTTTTATATCGCAGCTAAACTATCTCCTCCTCTAGAGCCCTTCGAGTCGATGGCCAACCCAGAAGTAGAGAAAGAAGATGAAGTCACTAAAGTGGCCGAAGTTATTTTGGACGAACCTATTAATCGATTGCTGAACGAAGCTGCGGAAGCAGTTTTAAAAGAAGAATAGCTTTTATTGTAAAAACATTTGGAATGTAACATTTGCTGAACAAAGTGCATAATACTTTTATAATTTTGAATGTAATATTTAAGCTGCTTGTAACTGAATTCTTTACGATGCATGAAACTTTATGTACATACCGTTTTTGAGCCTTCGGCGAAAAAACACCTTCCCTTCTTTTCATGCGTTGTGAAGAATATCCATATTTCGTAAAAACATCCAATCTTCGTAAAATTATTATGCTTCGGAAGCAATGAATCTCCTTTTTATTTTAGAGTTTGACGAAGCTATACTTCTTCAATACTTATTTTGTGCCTTGGCACTGCTTCTTCGAAACAATCTCCGAAGATCAACATTGAATCCCCTTCTTGCGCCATTGATGCAATATGATGTATGATGTTATGCTATGCAAAATGATGTAATGATGTTATGCTATGCAAAATGGTTTTTGTGCCGATGATACACACACATTCCCTCAGTAAAGCACACAATCTTTTTGCTGTTTATTTTTCGGCTTCACCGCTTATTTTTCGGTGTATCAGTGCTGACTTTTCGCTGTAAGCCTCCCTTAGGAGCTTCTTCGCCTTTTACTTCAGCGGTATTCGCGTTGACTTTTCGCGCTTCGCCTTTTACTTCGGCGGAATCAGCGTTTATTTTTCGCTGTAAGCTCTGCATTCCCTTTGGAACGACTTTGGATCAGAAAACTTACACTGCACTCCCTTAGGAACGACTTTTTGTTGCTTCGGGAAACTTACACTGCATTCCTTAGAACGACTTTCTATTGCTTCGGCAAAACTTGTAATGTGATTGTGAACCCCGCGCTCTCTTGAGAGCAACTTTCGTGCTTCACCAACTTTTTGGACTTCGTGAGTCTGTAAAAGAGATACATTTCCACTATGGCCAAAACGAAGCTATTACAAGGAATTGAAAACGACAGGAAAAAACTTAGGCTTTTAACGATTGTTCTCTATTAAAAAAGAAAAATGATAACGAATGCCAGAACTATTTCAGAAGTAGGATATCTTCTAGTAGATGTGCTTCGATTCTGGCACAGTACTGTTGACTGTGCGAGCTTCGGACTCCTCTCTGAAGTCTCGTTGCTGATGAGTGTGCTGGCTCCCTTCTGGCTGCTGGCCTCGTTGCAATGGTGGTGGAGGTGGAGGCTGTTGCCAAGATGCCTGAGGTTGGCTTGCCGAAGCAACAGAGGCTGCAGGATGGTTACCCACATACTCTGGAATGTACGGTGAGTGGTATGAAGCAGTATGCATGACTTGCTTCGGCTGGCTCTGTTGGGCTGCAGCTTCTGCTATCTCTTTCTGTTTCTGGATAGTGACGTGGCACATCCTGGTAGTGTGGCCCTTGTCCTCAACGTAGAATAGACAATAAATTTTCCTGGGCTGATCCCCAAACCTTCCTCCGAAGCCCCTGGCGCCTCTGCCCCTTGGAGCTGAGGGCCGAGGATAGCTCTGTTGCTGCCCCAAAGCCTGGGAAGAATATTGCGGCCTCTGTTGTTGACTTCCCCTATCGTCATTCTGAGTGGAATGAATTGATCTGACGTGCCTAGGGTGGATTCTCCCTCCGAAGCCCCTGGCCATTTCAGAGAACCTGTAAGCTTCCTCCCTTCTCTGTCGAAAATCATTGTCAGCGCGGATGTATTCATCCATCTTCTGAAGCAGTTTCTCCAGGGTTTGAGGGGGTTTCCTGGTGAAGTATTGGGCTGAAGGTCCTGGCCGAAGCCCCTTAATCATGGCCTCAATGACAATTTCATTGGGCACTGTTGGCACTTGTGCCCTCAGACGCAAGAATCTTCGGACATACGCCTGGAGATATTCCTCTTGATCTTGCGTGCACAGGAACAAGGCTTGAGCGGTAACCGGCTTCGTCTGAAACCCTTGAAAACTGGTGACCAGCATGTCGTTCAGCTTCTGCCATGATGTGATTGTTCCTAGCCGAAGAGAGGAGTACCAAGTTTGTGCAACATTTTTGACTGCCATGACGAAGGATTTTGCCATGACTGCAGTGTTGCCACCATACGAAGATATAGTTGCTTCGTAGCTCATCAGAAACTGCTTCGGATCTGAATGTCCGTCATACATAGGGAGCTGGGGTGGCTTGTAAGACGGGGGCTAGGGTGTAGCCTGCAGTTCTGCTGACAGAGGAGAAGCATCATCAAAAGCAAAATTTCCATGATGGAAATCCTCATACCAGTCATCCACGTTGAAGAAGCCTTCTTGGTGCAGCTCTCTGTGCTGGGGCCTTCGGTTCTGCTCATCTTGAGTAAGATGACACACTTCTTCGGTAGCTTCGTCAATCTGCCTTTGCAGGTCAGCTAACCGAGCCATCTTCTCCTTTTCTTCTGTACTTGCTGATGAAGCATCTCCGTATTCCTAATTTCTTGGTCCAACTCATCCTCTTGTGGTATTGGACTGGTGGCCTTCCTCTTCTGGCTTCGGGCCTCCTGAAGAGAAAGGGTCTCCTGGTTCGGGTCCAGCGGCTGCAGAGCGGCAACCCCTGTTGTCGAAGCTTTCTTTGGCAGCATGACGAAGGTCGATGCTTTCCGAAGGTGGTCAAAAAAGGGTTTACCGGAGGTGGGCGCCAATGTTGGGGACTTGTTCTCAAATGCTATGAGTTAAGAACAAGGCAACACAGAAAACGTTAAATGTTAAAGCCCTTCGTCCTTCGAAGCATTATTTCCCTTAGGATATAATGACTTTCGGACGAAGGTAATGAAGGACATACCTTCATCAACATAACATATAGAGATGAAGAAAGAATCACATAAAACATAAAAGATAATATAAACAGTCATATATTATTATTATCTCATTTCTATTTTATTACTATGGAAAAATAGAAATGGTATCAAATTACAAGTGTACCTTTGACTTGAAAGAAGGTAAAAGTACCAGCGTGGCGCAAGGATCAATGCCTAGTCAGCGTGAACAGTACGAGGTTACTATTCATCTATTTATAGGCACGGGACGCAGCCCATGTAAAATTACACTCATGCCCTTTACATTTGCTAATAACTCTATAGTAATCCATCGAGGTCTAAATAGCCTTTTCATCTTTAAGTCGGTTTTCCTTTTCTGCTATCACGCCGAAGCTCTCCTGCGCACAGCTTCGGCTTCGCGCTATCCTTCGTACTCCTTCTTATGCTTCTTCATGCTGTGGTTTCAACTCAAGTCCGAAGGTACCTGTTCATGCATTATACTTCCAGAAACATTGTTAAATCATGTTTTTGAGGACTTTCGGAAGCCGAAGGCCCCCAATAATGCACAAACCACATGACATGGGAGAAAAGGATGTTCTCCTCCTACAAGAAAAACGAATATCCCCAAAGAGCTATCATATTCGGGGATGGAAATCAAGGATTGGTCAAAGGTTTGGGTAAAATAGCTATATCTCCTGACCATTCTATTTCCAATGTTTTTCTTGTAGATTCTTTAGATTACAATTTGCTTTCTGTTTCTCGATTATGCAAGATGGGCTACAACTGTCTTTTTACAGATATAGGTGTTACTGTCTTTAGAAGGAGTGATGATTCAGTAGCATTTAAAGGAGTGTTAGAGGGTCAGCTATACTTAGTTGATTTTAATGAGAACAAAGCTGAACTCGACACTTGTTTAATTGCTAAGACTAATATGGGTTGGCTCTGGCATCGTCGACTAGCCCATGTTGGATGAAGAATCTCCACAAACTTCTAAAGGGAGAGCACATTTTAGGACTAACCAATGTTCATTTTGAGAAAGACAGGATTTGTAGCGCATGCCAAGCGGGAAAGCAAGTTGGCACTCACCATCCACACAAGAACATAATGACAACGGACAGGCCACTGGAGCTACTCCACATGGATTTATTCGGCCCGATCGCTTACATAAGCATCGACAGGAGTAAGTACTGTCTAGTTATTATGGATGATTATTTTCGCTTCACTTGGGTGTTCTTTTTGCAGGAAAAATCACAAAACCAAGAGACCTTAAAGGGATTCTTAAGACGGGCTCAAAATGAGTTCGTATTGAGAATAAAAAAGATAAGAAGCGACAATGGGACGGAGTTCAAGAACTCTCAAATCAAAGGCTTTCTTGAGGAAGAGGGCATCAAGCATGGGTTCTCTTCTCCCTACACACCTCAACAAAATCGTGTAGTGAAGAGGAAGAATAGAACTCTATTGGACATGGCGAGGACCATGCTTGATGAGTACAAGACACTAGACCGGTTTTGGGCTGAGGCGATTAACACCGCCTGCTACTCGATCAACCGGTTATATCTTCATCGAATCCACAAGAAGACATCTTATGAACTCCTCACTGGTAAAAAGTCTAATGTTTCATATTTTAGAGTCTTTGGAAGCAAATGTTTTATTCTTGTTAAAAGAGGTCAAAAATCTAAATTTGCTCCTAAGGCTGTAGAAGGCTTTTTTACTTGGTTATGACTCAAACACAAGGGCATATAGAGTCTTTAACAAATCCACTGGATTAGTTGAAGTTTCTTGTGACATTGTGTTTGATGAGACTAATGGCTCCCAAGTGGAGCAAGTTGATCTTGATGAGCTAGATGATGAAGAGGCTCCATGCGTCGGGCTAAGGAACATGTCCATTGGAGATGTGTGTCCTAAGGAATCTGAAGAGCCCCACAAGCACAAGATCAACCTTCATCTTCAAATCAAGCATCTCCACCAACTCAAGGTGAGGAACAGGCTTAAGGTGATGAAGAAGAAGATCAAGAAGATGAGACACCTCAAGAAGAGGTCAATGATCAAGGGAGAGTTGAAGACAATGAAGACACGGAAGATGAGCAAGAAATATAGGGACAAAGACCCCCACACCCAAGAGTCCACTAGGCTATTCAAAGAGATCACCCCGTCAACTCCATTCTTGGTGATATTCATAAGGGGGTAACTACTCGATCTCGAGTCGCACATTTTTGTGAGCATTACTCTTTTGTTTCCTCTATTGAGCCTTACACGATTGAGGATGCATTAAGAGATTCGGATTGGGTGGTGGCAATGCAAGAGGAGCTCAACAACTTCACGAGGAATGAGGTATGGCATTTGGTTCCACGTCCTAATCAAAATGTTGTAGGTACCAAGTGGGTATTCCGCAACAAGAAAGATGAGCATGGTGTGGTGACAAGGAACAAAGCCCGACTTGTGGCCAAGGGTTATTCACAAGTCGAAGGTTTGGATTCCGATGAAACCTATGCACCCATAGCTAGGCTTGAGTCAATTCGCATATTACTTGCCTATGCTACTTACCATAGCTTCAAGCTTTATCAAATGGACGTGAAGAGTGCCTTCCTCAATGGACCTATCAAGGAAGAGGTCTATGTTGAGCAACCTCCCGGCTTTGAAGATAGTGAGTATCCTAACCATGTTTATAAACTCTTAAAGGTGCTTTATGGGCTCAAGCAAGCCCCAAGAGCATGGTATGAATGCCTGCGAGATTTCCTTATCACTAATGGCTTCAAAGTCAGAAAAGCCGATCCTACACTCTTTACTAAAACTATTGAAAAAGACTTGTTCATATGCCAAATTTATGTTGATGATATCATATTTGGGTCTACTAACAAGTCTACTTGTGAAGAGTTTAGTAGGATCATGGTTCAAAAATTCGAGATGTCTATGATGGGGGAGTTGAGATATTTCTTAGGATTTTAAATCAAGCAACTCCAAGACGGTACCTTCATCAGCCAAACAAAGTACATTCAGGACATACTTAACAAGTTTGGAATGAAGGATGCCAAGCCTATCAAGACACCCATGGGAACTAATGGGCATCTCGACCTCGACACGGGAGGTAAATCCGTAGATCAAAAGGTATACCGGTCGATGATAGGATCTTTACTCTATTTATGTGCATCTCGACCGGATATTATGCTTTCTGTATGCATGTGTGCAAGATTTCAGGCCGATCCTAAGGAAGTTCACCTTAGGGCCGTGAAGAGAATCATGAGATACTTAGTTTATACTCCTAAGTTTGGGCTTTGGTACCCCAAGGGATCCATATTTGATTTGATAGGATATTCCGATGTCGATTGGGCAGGGTGTAAAATTGATAGGAAGAGCACATCAGGGACTTGTCAGTTTCTGGGGAGATCCTTGGTGTCTTGGGCTTCAAAGAAACAAAACTCCGTAGCTCTTTCTACCGCCGAAGCCGAGTACATTGTTGCAGGCCAATGTTGTGCGCAATTACTTTGGATGAGACAAACCCTTAGGGACTATGGCTTCAAATTGAGCAAAGTCCCTCTCTTATGTGATAATGAGAGTGCAATCCGCATGGCGGATAATCCCGTTGAACATAGCCGCACTAAGCACATAGACATTCGGTATCACTTTCTGAGGGATCACCAACAAAGGGGGGATATCGAGATAGCTTATGTTAACACCAAAGATCAATTAGCTGATATCATTACCAAGCCATTAGATGAAAAAACCTTTAGCAAACTAAGGAATGAGGTAAATATACTTGATACTCAGAATTTTGATTGAAAGATTGCACAGATAGCTTATATACCTTTGATCATATCTCTTTCATTTGGTACATATACATATCTCTTATTCTTCTTATGCCAAGGCTAAGAATAATATGTTTCCATGAGTATTTCTTGTGTTAGTCTTAGATTGAAAGGGAAATGGAGTATTCGGCAAAGACAACGCTTCCACTCAACTCCATCGGTATTACTTATCATTCGCCGGTATTCCGCCATCTCTCCGATTGGTATAATCTTCACTCATATTTATTTTATCAATGGGGGAGAAACTATAAAGGGGGCTCCAACGTTCTCTGTTTTTGGCGCTTAATGCCAAAGGGGAGAAAATATTAAGCCCAAAGCAAAAGGACCGCACCACCACCATTTCAAAATTTTCGAAATGAAAGATTTTATTGGTATTCACAAATGTTTGTTTTTCAATTAGTACTCAAGACAATTTCAAATTTGTATGAATTTTCAAAAAATTTTATCTATGCTTTCGAAAATAAGATTTCAAAATTGGTATCTATTTGAAAACCCTCTTGAAAGCTAAGAGGAGAATTTCATTCAGGGGGAACTTATGTTAGTCAAAGGAAAAGCATTTGAAATAGGGGGAGAAATTTCAAATCTCGAAAATGCTTCTTGCAATCTTATTCATATACCTTTGACTATTTGCAAAAGAATTTTGAAAAGAATTTGAAAAAGATTTGCAAAAACAAAACATGTGGTGCAAAAGTGGTCCAAAATGTCAAATAAAAGAAAGCAATCCATTCACTCTTATTCATATGCAATAAGACTTTCATATTGGTTTAAGTCCAAGTAACCTATGCACTTACCATATGCAAACTAGTTCATTTCTGCACTTTAGATATTTGCTTTGGTTTGTGTTGGCATCAATCACCAAAAAGGGGGAGATTGAAAGGGAAATAGGGTTAACCTTTTCCCACAATTAATTTTGGTGGTTGAATGCCCAACACAAATATTGGACTAACTAGTTTGCTCTAGAATGTATGTTCCACAGGTGCATAAAGGTTCAGCATAAACCAATAAATATTCAAGATAGGGTTCAAATTCAAAGGAGTAAAGAAACCGAGTGTGCTCTGGCCTGGCATACCGGACTGTCCGGTGTGCCACCGGACAGTGTTCGGTGCACCAAGGTCGTACAAGAACGAACTGGCCACTCTCGGGTTTCTCTAGGCGCGCTCTGCTATAATTCACTGGACTGTCCGGTGCACCAGCGGAGCAACGGCTCCTTCGCGCAACGGTCGACTGCAAAAGCATGCGAACAGATGAACAGTGCACTATAGTGCGCGGCAGAAGTCAGAGATGAAGTCAGAGGTGCACCAGACAATACAAAGTAGTTGTCCGATGCGGCACCAGACTGTCCGGTGCCATAAAAAGTCAGCGCGCCAACGGTCAAATGCTCCAGAACCCTAACGGTTGGGTGACGTGGCTGGCGCACCAGACAGTGTCCGGTGGCGCACCGGACTGTCTGGTGCGCCCATCGACAGCAGCCTGCCCCAGCGGCTATGTGGTGGTTGAGGGCTATAAATACCCCCCAACCACTACCACTCCAAGTATCCAAGTTTCCTGCACTCCACATTCAATACAAGAGTTAGTGCATTCACTCCTAGACATAATTCAATAGAATCAAAGCTTCTCCAAGTCCCAAATCCATTCTAATCACCTAGTGACTTGAGAGAGAGTTTGTTCGTGTTCTTTGCGCTCTTGTTGCTTGGATCACTTTCTTCCTTCCTCATTCTTGTTCCCAAGTGTTTTGTAAGCAAGGCAAGAGACACCAATTGTGTGGTGGTCCTTGCGGGGTCTAAGTGACCCGTGAGAATTAAGGAGAAAGCTCACTCGGTCTAAGTGACCATTTGAGAGAGGGAAAGGGTTGAAAGAGACTCGGTCTTTTTGACCACCTCAACGGGGACTAGGTTCTTTAGAACCAAACCTCGATAAAACAAATCACCATGTTTATCTGCTTTATTTCTTGGTTGATTTGTTTCCCCCTCTCTCCCGGACTCGGTTTTAATCCCGACGCTACCCCAGACTTGTAGTTTGTGTTTTAACTTGTAAATTTCAGATTATGCCTATTCACCCCCCCCTCTAGGCGACTTTCAATTATTCTTCGAGACAGTTGTGAGTGTGTTATCTGTTAGTGGAATATCTATGATATTAATTTTGTTTCACCAATGGTTGTAACATCCCAGTTGTTTATCGTCTGCTCGACCACGAGTGCGGACTTTAACACGTGATAGCGGTGAATAAAATGGACATTAAATCTTGATCATTTTCGCCTATCACGATTTTAATATTGCATCCGTTTCTGTCTATTTAGACTCTTCCTAAGTTTTCCCGTAATTCAAAACGTAATTGTTCCAAAAATTTGCGAGTCCTGTGCCTATTTAAAATTCATCAATTGCAATACGAGTCTGGAAACTACACTCAGTCTGGTGAGTTTGCCCCCAAATAAATTTATTAGAACCAGACTCAATAGGTTATTTGAACCTGAACTAACCAAAACCTGAACAACAGTTAGTCGATTCGCTTTTCTATTTAAAATCTAAGAAAAACAAGGTGCAGGATTGTTAATTGAATTGTTCTCAAATCGAGTATTCGGATAGCGGGTGAAATTCGGCTGGTTTCAATTATATCAAACACAGAGTAAATTATCGAAGTCAAGGTCATGGTTTGGTCTAATTGCGTCCCGCCTATATTTATGTTTTCGGACATATATGACTATACACAAAGTATCTGACCCTGAGAATATTCACCAAGTTGAATGCACTCTAAAATAGTATTGTTGATAATATTTTGATTTGGTTCATTTGTGTCTTGCGCAGACCCAAATTCTAAAATTTGGATTTGTACATATTCTAGTGTTTTTTTTTAAAAAAGAAATTAAAAAACGAGGGAAATATCTCCCCACCGCCGCTTACCTCCTGCTTCTTATCCCAGAACGCAGCAGCCGTCGTCCTCATCCTTTCAACAGCCGCTAGCCCCACCTCCATTTCCTCCTCCCTAGCCATGGATCTCTATTGTGTGCCGCACCTCTCTCTCTCCTTCAGCTCCCACACGCCGTGCGTCCTCCATCTTCCCTGCACGCGCCCGGCCACAGCTCGGTCCCTTCCCATGGACGCGCGCAGCTCCCTCGACGTCCCTTCATGGCCGTGCCTCCCTTGCTCCTGCGGCTCGCCGTCGGGCTGGCCTGAAGCTCATCTCTCTCATCATGGAGCTCGCTTCTGCTCGCCTCGGACTCCACCACACCGGTCGTGCGCTTGCCTCTGCTCCCAGTCCCACGCATGCTCTTCCCCAAGATCGATGTCGCCCCGCAGGACGGATTCATTTTCCTCGACGAGCTCACCGTCTGGAACCTCCAGCAGGCTAGGGCTGACCAGCACCGCCCGCGTTTAGCCCTCTCCTCACGTGCCTCTCGCTCACGTAGCACGTCGGCAGTAGCTCTCCTCCCTCAGCTCGCCGGCCGAGCTCCTCAATGCCGCCATTGTCTATTGCGCCTGTGAAAGGGAAATGTGCCCTTGGGCCATTTCTAAGTATTTTGGTGATTGAAGTGCCAACACATGTGTTTAATTGTGAATTTGTGTACATGGATGAACAAGGTGAAAATCATGAAGTAAAGGTATGTTTCTAAGTCTTAGTACATTGGTTTTGTGGACTAACATATTTGTCTAAGTGTTAGAAACAGAAAGAGAGAAGAGGAGAAATGACTTGGCTGTGTGCAGCCAAGTCCCAGCTCGGTCTGGAGCACCGGACTGTCCGGTGTGCACCGGACAGTGTCCGGTGCGCCAGGCCAACTCGACTCGAACTGGCCGCTCTCGGGATTTTGGCCGGCGGCGTACGGCTATAATTCACCGGACTGTCCGGTGTGCACCGGACTGTCCGGTGAGCCAACGGTCGGCCAGGGCCAACGGTCGGCCGCGCAATCGGCGCGGGACACGTGGCCGAGCCAACGGTCGGAAGACGGCACCGGACTGTCCGGTGTGCACCGGACTGTCCGGTGCGCCAACGGCTCTCAGATCGGTCACCGGACATGTCCGGTGTGCACCGGACTGTCCGGTGCCCCCGACGACAGAAGGCCAGGATAGCCTTCCAGAATTGCTCTCAACGGCTCCTAGCTGCCTTGGGGCTATAAAAGGAGCCCCTAGGCGCATGGAGGAGACACACAAGCAACTCCTAAGCATTCTTGATCATCCACACAAGTTCTTTGCGCATTCGTTTGTGATTCTAAGTGATTCGAGCTCTGTTCTAGTGTGAACTCTGAGATAGTCATTCGAGCTCGAGTCTTGGCCGTGTGTGTGCGCTTTTGTTGTGGATTTGTGTGTGTTGCTTCTCTCCCTTACTCTGTGCTTTCTTTGTGATCATACACTTGTAAGGGCAAGAGACTCCAATTTGTGGAGATTCCTTGCAAACGGGTTAGTGAAAGGAACAACAAAACACCGTGGTATTCAAGTGGGTCTTTGGACCGCTTGAGAGGGGTTGATTGCAACCCTCGTCCGTTGGGACGCCACAACGTGGAAGTAGGCAAGCATTGGCTTGGCCGAACCACGGGATAAACCACCGTGTCCCTCTGTGCTTGATTCTTGTGGTATTGTGTTTTGTTGAGACTTCACCTTAGCCACTTGGCAATAATCTTGCTAACACTTAACAAGTTGGTGGCTTAAGTTTGAAGTTTTTACAGGATCACCTATTCACCCCCCCCTCTAGGTGCTCTCAATTGGTATCAAAGCCGTTCTATTCACAAAGGGACTAACCGCCCGAATAGATGGATCCTAAGGGGAAGGGTATAGTGATCAACGACAAAGAGAAGGAGACCTTCGTCAACGAGCCGAAGGACGACAAGCCTACCGACTCCGGCTCGGGTCAAAGACGGAAGGAAGGGAAGAAGAAGAAGACCAGGCGCATCAAGGAGATCATCTACTACGACAGCGACGAGTCTACTTCTTCCCAAAAGGATGAGGACCACAACGACTACGAGAGGAGAAAACCGGTTAATTCGAACTTTTCCTTTGATTACTCTCGTATTCCGCAAAGTTCACATTCTCATTTGCTCTCCATTCCACTTGGCAAGCCCCCACACTTTGATGGAGAGGACTACGGATTTTGGAGTCACAAAATGCGTAGTCACCTATTCTCTCTCCATCCTAGTATATGGGAGATTGTAGAGAGTGGAATGCACTTTGATAGTTCGGATAGTCCCATGTTCATTAATGAACAAATTCATAAAAATGCACAAGCTACTACTGTTCTTCTAGCTTCCTTGTGCAGGGATGAATACCATAAGGTGAGCGGCTTGGACAACGCCAAGCAAATCTGGGACACCCTCAAGATTTCTCATGAGGGGAACGATGTCACCTTACTCACCAAGATGGAGTTGGTGGAGGGCGAGCTTGGACGGTTCGCGATGATAAGGGGCGAGGAGCCAACGCAAACGTACAACCGGCTCAAGACCCTTATCAACAAGATAAGAAGCTACGGGAGCACGCGATGGACGGACCACGACGTCGTCCGCCTAATGCTCAGGTCCTTTACCGTACTTGATCCTCATCTCGTGAACAATATTCGTGAGAATCCCAGGTACACGATGATGACGCCCGAGGAAGTACTTGGAAAATTCGTGAGCGGGCGGATGATGATCAAGGAGGCAAGATACGTCGACGACGCGTTGAACGGACCACTCCACGAGCCTTAACCCATTGCTCTAAAGGCAACGAGGAGCAAGGAGTCGCTACCTAGCAAGGTGGCGCAAGTTGAGGCGGCTGGCCTTAATGATGAAGAGATGGCTCTCATCATTAAAAGATTCAAGACGGTGCTTAAAGGTCACAAGGGACAACCAAGCAAGACCAAAGCCAAGGGGAAGCGCTCATGCTTCAAATGCGGTAAGCTTGGTCATTTCATTGCTAACTGTCCCGATAATGAAAGTGACCAGGAAAAGGGGAACAAAAGAGAGAAAAAGAAGCAATACAAGAAGACAAAGGGCGAGGCGCATCTAGGAAAGGAATGGGACTCGGATTGCTCCTCCTCCGACTCCGACAACGAAGGACTCGCCGCCACTGCCTTCAACAAATCGGCTCTCTTCCCCAACGAGCGTCTCACTTGCCTTATGGCAAGGGAGAAGAAGGTGAGTATTCAAGACTCCACTTATACTTCTTCTAGTGATAGTGAGTCTAGTGATGATGACATAGATTATTCTTGCTTATTCAAGGGCTTAGATAGATCTAAGATAGATAAAATCAATGAATTGATTGATGCTTTGAATGAAAAGGATAGGCTTTTAGAAAAGCAAGAAGATTTATTGTATGATGAACATGATAAATTTGTAGAGGCACAAAAATCATATGCTTTAGAAGTAAAAAGAAATGAAATGCTTTCTAGTGAAATATCTTCCTGTCATGAAACCATTTCTACCTTAAGAAGTGTTAATATTGATTTAAGTGCTAAACTAGAAGTAGCTAGTAAATCAAATTCTTGTGTTGAACATGTTGAAATTTGTACTAGGTGTAAGGATTTTGATGTTAATGCTTGTAGTGAACACCTAGTTCTAATTTCCAAATTAAATGATGAAGTGGCTAGTCTTAATGCCCAACTTAAGACTAGCAAGAATGAAGTTGATAAAATAAAATTTGCAAGGGATGCCTACACGGTTGGTAGACACCCCTCAATTAAGGATGGGCTTGGCTTCAAGAGGGAAGCTAAGAACTTAACAAGCCATAAGGCTCCCGTCTTCGTCAAGGAGAAAGGGAAGGCCCCTATGGCTAATAGTGCTAAAAAGAACCATGCTTTCTTATACCATGATAGGAGACATGCTAGAAATGTTTATAATGATTCACATGTTTATGATTCTCATGCCATGTTTGCCTCTAGTTCCTCTCATAAGCATGATAGAAATATGAGTAGGAGAAATGTTGCGCATATGCCTAGGAGAAATATTGCTCATATGCCTAGAAAGAATGTTATTCATGCTCCTAGGAAAATAGTGAATGAACCTTCTACCATTTATTATGCTTGTAATGCTCCTTTTGCTATTTGTAGAAAGGGTAAGAAGGTTGTTGCTAGGAAATTAGGGGCTAGATGCAAGGGAGATAAATCTTGCATTTGGGTCCCTAAAGATATTTGTGCTAACCTTGCAGGACCCAACATGAGTTGGGTACCTAAGACCCAAGCCTAAATTTGCCTTGCAGATTTATGCATCCGGGGGTTCAAGCTGGATTATCGACAGCGGATACACAAACCATATGACGGGGGAGAAGAAGATGTTCACCTCCTACGTCAAGAATAAGGATTCCCAAGATTCAATTATATTCGGTGATGGGAATCAAGGCAAGGTAAAAGGGTTAGGTAAAATTGCAATTTCTAATGAGCATTCTATTTCAAATGTATTCTTAGTGGAGAGTCTTGGATATAATTTGCTATCTGTTAGTCAATTATGTCAAATGGGATATAATTGTCTATTTACAAATGTAGATGTGTCTGTCTTTAGAAGATGTGATGGTTCACTAGCTTTTAAGGGTGTACTAGACGGCAAGCTTTATTTAGTTGATTTTGCAAAAGAAGAGGCCGGTCTAGATGCATGCTTAATGGCTAAGACTTGCATGGGCTGGCTGTGGCATCGCCGCTTAGCACATGTGGGGATGAAGAACCTCCACAAGCTTCTAAAGGGAGAACACGTGATAGGTCTAACCAATGTTTATTTCGAAAAAGATAGACCTTGTGCAGCTTGTCAGGCAGGTAAACAAGTAGGAGGAGCACATCACAGCAAGAATGTGATGACCACGTCAAGACCTCTGGAGCTGCTGCATATGGACCTCTTCGGACCCGTCGCCTATCTGAGCATAGGAGGAAGTAAGTATGGTTTAGTTATTGTTGATGACTTTTCCCGCTTCACTTGGGTGTTCTTTTTGCAGGATAAGTCTGAAACCCAAGGGACCCTCAAGCGCTTCCTCAGGAGAGCTCAAAATGAGTTTGAGCTCAAGGTGAAGAAGATAAGGAGCGACAACGGATCCGAGTTCAAGAACCTTCAAGTAGAGGAGTTTCTTGAGGAGGAAGGGATCAAGCACGAGTTCTCCGCTCCCTACACACCACAGCAAAATGGTGTGGTAGAGAGGAAGAACAGGACGCTAATCGATATGGCGAGGACAATGCTTGGAGAGTTCAAGACCCCCGAGTGTTTTTGGTCGGAAGCCGTGAACACGGCTTGCCACGCCATCAACAGGGTCTACCTTCATCGACTCCTCAAGAAGACTTCGTATGAGCTACTAACCGGTAACAAACCCAATGTATCGTACTTTCGTGTATTTGGAAGCAAGTGCTACATTCTAGTGAAGAAGGGTAGAAATTCTAAGTTTGCTCCCAAAGCTGTAGAAGGGTTTTTATTAGGTTATGATTCAAATACAAAGGCATATAGGGTCTTCAACAAATCATCGGGTTTGGTTGAAGTCTCTAGCGACGTTGTATTTGATGAGACTAATGGCTCTCCAAGAGAGCAAGTTGTTGATTGTGATGATGTAGATGAAGAAGATGTTCCGGCGGCCGCTATACGAACCATGGCGATTGGAGACGTTCGGCCACAGGAACAGGATGAACGTGATCAACCTTCTTCCTCAACGACGGTGCAACCCCCAACTCAAGACGATGAACAGGTTCATCAAAAGGAGGCGTGTGATCAAGGGGGAGCACAAGACGATCATGTGATGGAGGAAGAAGCGCAACAGGCACCTCCAACCCAAGTTCGAGCAATGATTCAAAGGGATCATCCCGTCGACCAAATTCTGGGTGACATTAGCAAGGGAGTAACTACTCGATCTCGATTAGTTAATTTTTGTGAACATTACTCGTTTGTCTCCTCTATTGAGCCTTTCAGGGTAGAGGAGGCCTTGCTAGATCCGGACTGGGTGTTGGCCATGCAGGAGGAACTTAATAACTTCAAGCGCAACGAAGTTTGGACGCTGGTGCCTCGTCCCAAGCAAAATGTTGTGGGAACCAAGTGGGTGTTCCGCAACAAACAGGACGAGCACGGGGTGGTGACGAGGAACAAGGCTCGACTTGTGGCAAAAGGTTATGCCCAAGTCGCAGGTTTGGACTTTGAGGAGACTTTTGCTCCTGTGGCTAGGCTAGAGTCCATTCGTATCTTGCTAGCATATGCCGCTCACCATTCTTTCAGGTTGTACCAAATGGATGTGAAGAGCGCGTTCCTCAACGGGCCAATAAAGGAGGAGGTGTACGTGGAGCAACCCCCTGGCTTCGAGGATGAGCGGTACCCCGACCACGTGTGTAAGCTCTCTAAGGCGCTCTATGGACTTAAACAAGCCCCAAGAGCATGGTATGAATGCCTTAGAGATTTCTTACTTGCTAATGCTTTCAAGGTTGGGAAAGCCGATCCAACTCTTTTCACTAAGACTTGTAATGGTGATTTGTTTGTGTGCCAAATTTATGTCGATGACATAATATTTGGTTCTACTAATCAAAAGTCTTGTGAAGAGTTTAGCAGGGTGATGACGCAGAAATTCGAGATGTCGATGATGGGCGAGTTGAACTACTTCCTTGGGTTCCAAGTGAAGCAACTCAAGGACGGCACCTTCATCTCCCAGACAAAGTACACGCAAGATCTGCTGAAGCGGTTTGGGATGAAGGACGCCAAGCCCGCAAAGACTCCGATGGGAACCGACGGACACACCGACCTCAACAAAGGAGGTAAGTCCGTTGATCAAAAAGCATACCGGTCAATGATAGGATCTCTACTTTATTTATGTGCTAGTAGACCGGATATTATGCTTAGCGTATGCATGTGTGCTAGATTTCAATCCGATCCTAAGGAGTGTCACTTGGTGGCGGTGAAGCGAATTCTTAGATATTTAGTCGCTACGCCTTGCTTCGGGATCTGGTATCCAAAGGGGTCTAACTTTGACTTGATTGGGTACTCAGATTCTGACTATGCTGGATGTAAGGTCGATAGGAAGAGTACATCGGGGACGTGCCAATTCTTAGGAAGGTCCCTGGTGTCATGGAACTCTAAGAAACAAACCTCCGTTGCCCTATCCACCGCTGAGGCCGAGTACGTTGCCGCAGGTCAGTGTTGCGCGCAACTACTTTGGATGAGGCAAACCCTCAGGGACTTTGGCTACAATCTGAGCAAAGTCCCACTCCTATGTGATAATGAGAGTGCTATCCGAATAGCGGAAAATCCTGTTGAGCACAGCCGCACAAAGCACATTGACATCCGGCATCACTTTTTGAGAGACCACCAGCAAAAGGGAGATATCGAAGTGTTTTATGTTAGCACCGAGAACCAGCTAGCCGATATCTTTACCAAGCCTTTAGATGAGAAGACCTTTTGCAGGCTGCGTAGTGAACTAAATGTCTTAGATTCGCGGAACTTGGATTGAAATATAGCATACATGTATTTATGCCTTTGATCATGTTCATTCTGCATTTTGTTGCTTATTATGGTAATCAAGTTGTACAAACACTCCCTGGACCTCACAAGTCCGTTGCAATGTGATGCACATGTTTAGGGGGAGATGTGTTACAACTTGACCCTTTGAGACTAACCATATGCTTGAGTTTGTTTGATTTAGTCTCAAAGGAGAATTGAAAGGGAAAAGGTGGACTTGGATCATGCAAGACTTCCACTGCACTCCGATGAGAGGGTAACTTATTCCAAGTCCATCTCTGAACTCTTATTGCCATTTGCTCTTAATTGAAGATTTTGGTGAGGCAATGGGGTTAGAGGGCCACAATTGATCCCGTTTTGGTGCTTGATGCCAAAGGGGGAGAAAATAAAGGCCAAAGCAATAAATGGATCAGCTACCACTTGAGAGTGAGAGATTTTGAAAATAGTAGAATAGGTTTTTTGATTTGTCAAAATTCTTAAGTTGTCTCTCTTGTCAAAAGTTGGCTTCTTGTGGGGAGAAGTATTGATTATGGGAAAAAGGGGGAGTTTTTGAAATCCTTGATCAATCTCTTTTTGAATGACTCTCTTTATGCTTAAACATGTGTGTTTAACTTAGAGATAGAGATTTGTGTTTGATTTGCAAAAACAAACCAAGTGGTGGCAAAGGATGATCCATATATGCCAAAATTGATTCAAAATAAATTTAAGTGTTATTTGAATTGAGTTTGCAATTGTTCTAGTGGCTTTATGTTGTGTTGGCATAAATCACCAAAAAGGGGGAGATTGAAAGGGAAATGTGCCCTTGGGCCATTTCTAAGTATTTTGGTGATTGAAGTGCCAACACATGTGTTTAATTGTGAATTTGTGTACATGGATGAACAAGGTGAAAATCATGAAGTAAAGGTATGTTTCTAAGTCTTAGTACATTGGTTTTGTGGACTAACATATTTGTCTAAGTGTTAGAAACAGGAAGAGAGAAGAGGAGAAATGACTTGGCTGTGTGCAGCCAAGTCCCAGCTCGGTCTGGAGCACCGGACTGTCCGGTGTGCACCGGACAGTGTCCGGTGCGCCAGGCCAACTCGACTCGAACTGGCCGCTCTCGGGATTTTGGCCGGCGGCGTACGGCTATAATTCACCGGACTGTCCGGTGTGCACCGGACTGTCCGGTGAGCCAACGGTCGGCCAGGGCCAACGGTCGGCCGCGCAATCGGCGCGGGACACGTGGCCGAGCCAACGGTCGGAAGACGGCACCGGACTGTCCGGTGTGCACCGGACTGTCCGGTGCGCCAACGGCTCTCAGATCGGTCACCGGACATGTCCGGTGTGCACCGGACTGTCCGGTGCCCCCGACGACAGAAGGCCAGGATAGCCTTCCAGAATTGCTCTCAACGGCTCCTAGCTGCCTTGGGGCTATAAAAGGAGCCCCTAGGCGCATGGAGGAGACACACAAGCAACTCCTAAGCATTCTTGATCATCCACACAAGTTCTTTGCGCATTCGTTTGTGATTCTAAGTGATTCGAGCTCTGTTCTAGTGTGAACTCTGAGATAGTCATTCGAGCTCGAGTCTTGGCCGTGTGTGTGCGCTTTTGTTGTGGATTTGTGTGTGTTGCTTCTCTCCCTTACTCTGTGCTTTCTTTGTGATCATACACTTGTAAGGGCAAGAGACTCCAATTTGTGGAGATTCCTTGCAAACGGGTTAGTGAAAGGAACAACAAAACACCGTGGTATTCAAGTGGGTCTTTGGACCGCTTGAGAGGGGTTGATTGCAACCCTCGTCCGTTGGGACGCCACAACGTGGAAGTAGGCAAGCATTGGCTTGGCCGAACCACGGGATAAACCACCGTGTCCCTCTGTGCTTGATTCTTGTGGTATTGTGTTTTGTTGAGACTTCACCTTAGCCACTTGGCAATAATCTTGCTAACACTTAACAAGTTGGTGGCTTAAGTTTGAAGTTTTTACAGGATCACCTATTCACCCCCCCCTCTAGGTGCTCTCAGCCTGCTCGTCATCATTGCGGCACGCTCGCTCCTCGTCCATCGGACTTCGGCGTGCTCGTGTTTGCCGTCAAGTCGTCGAACCCCGTCATCCCCTGCTCGACTCCCAAGCAGGCTCTCTGATCCACGTCCAACTTGTTGTGTCGTTATGGGCTTTTTGGCGAGCTGCCGTTGTACCTAAATCACGCTCGTCTCAGCCCCGTTGATGTCGTCCTATCTAAGCGGGACCGTGTCGATGCTGCTTGCGTGTCACGCTGTCGGCCAGGGTCACCACCACGACTTTGCATCGCTGTGCTCGGTCGCACCTCCTTAGTCGTCTTGCGCGCACTTATCTCCAAACAGGACCACGATGCCGACTGTTGACCCCACCATTGCCTCGCAGCACTCGGACATCGACATCGTTACTCAGGAACATGTTTGCCCGTCACCACATTATCTTCTGCATCACGGCTCTACTGGACTCCGTGTGCTCATCGACACCCAGTTGTCGATCTCCGCCATATCGTGCCCCTGCTCTTCAGCATCGTCGTCACCCTTTTTCTGTTATGTGGCAGGCGTTCGTGGATTGGTAAGCTGATTTATGATTTTTGCTAGTTAATTTGATTGGTGGATTGATTAGGATTACGGCTAATGATTATCCTGTTTGTATCGTAGGCGCGCTATGGTTATATTATGTTTGATTAAATATCTTGGTGTGTGTAGTAATGTAGTTACTTTCGCTATTAGAAAATAAACATGATCAGGTGGGTGTTCAAAATATATATTGTAACCGACGCCGTTTTAGTATTCGTTTGGTGATTTACGTCGTTCCTGTGTTCATGCGTTTGAATCGCAGTATGCGATTAGCGAGAAAGGCTAGATGGTGTAGGCAGTAAAGACTCATATAGCGTCCGCTTAGTGTTCGGTAAAACACCTAAACCATGATTCATCGTCGATTTGCGATTATCAAATCGTTTTGGTCATGGTGAACGGATGGGTTATTCGTGATAATTAGATCATTGAATAAATTAATGGGTTAGTGTGATGATCCTTTTATTTAGTGTATGTGTGCCTGGTAATTATGGTTAGATCTGTTATCGGGTCGGTGTGCTGTTGTGCTGTTAGGGGTGACATGAGGTTACACTTGCTAGATCAAACGATTAAATATCGTATTTAACGCTTATGCTATACAAGTTAATCTGATGAAATGGCTTAAAAAGCTAATTATATAGTTTTTATTCATATTCGGATGTTTATATGTCCAAGGTCAATGAGTAAAGTTTTAATAACCAATTAATGCATTCTCTGGCTGAGGAAGATATAGTACCTGTGCGTATTTAAATTCTTCATGACGTTTGAACTAGGTCTGACCAAGCTGGACAAGTGAGATAGTATACTTAATTTGATGTCTACAGCTAGTGTGCTACTCATAAGTGTTGTAGAGCGTGTGAATTGGATTCGGTTATATTAGAATAACGTGGATGTTGTGCTTAGTGTTGTTTCAACATCTAGTGTTTGTTTATGAGTGTTGTAATACATTGCTGCATAGTGTTTAGCTTTCTACCGTAAGAGGCTATCTAGTCTAGATATTCCTCCTTATGCTCATACATATGCATTGCATATTTCAACTAGGTACGCTAGTTGATCACGTAATGCGGAAGACGACCCAAGTCGACCCCAAGATGGTGTAACGGGCGGGTTACTCCATGAGGTGATGCTGGTGGATCCACCTGAAGATGGATAGGCTGAACAAGTGCCAACACAAAAGGCTAGTCGCCAAGTGGTCACCACCTAACAAACACTAACCTAGTGTTATTCCAGGCAAGCCCCGGTGCATTATCCCAATCCTTGTGTTTTAAAATCTTTATCACCTTATATGATGCATTAGGTGATAGGAGTTGTGTGCTAAACAATTGATGCATGCCCTTCCTTGGAAAATTGATCACCATTCCTTGACTCCCTTTTATAAAAAGGATTTTTATGATGCTTAGCCTTGCTTTAGAAAAACAAAATGTTTTGTTTGAAAACAAAAGGTGATGCTTCACAGTGGATGGGAATTTTTACAAAGAAAAGAATTATGATGGTGGATCCATCATGGTCGTGATGGGTTCAACATCTGAAAAGATGTACCTCTTCCAGCTACCAAACTTTGGGTTTTAAATGATAAAGCTGAGACTGGGCAGGTGACTTGCACGAGAAGGAAGTCTCGGTGTAGTGTCTCCGTCTGAGTCGATTAAGGACCGTACCGATGTAGGCCTAATGATCGAGGACCTTTTAACTAGCCACATGCCTCATCATGGGTAAGCTTTGCCTTGGGCAGACCAATACCAGAAAGGCCAACACACAACGGGAGTGGAGAGATGGCGAGAGTAGCGTGTACCCTCCGTGGCAAGGGGCTGGACGGTGGTGTATCTGTGCTCTCAGTTGGCGTGAACCCGGTCTGGTCTTGAGAAACCTAGTGCCGAGTTGACATATGCAAGGGTTAAGTGCTACATATGTCGTGTGGTTGGAGATCCCAGCTAGGTATTAATCGATTTGGATCGCCATTACTTCTCGAACATGAAGACTTGGTCACTGACTTACACGTAGCAATCCAGTAAACTGAAGGGATGATAAAAAGACGGCTAGTATAGGCCAAGTGTTTGAACTAGGATAGAGAGAATTCTAGATGCATGTAACTTTACTAAACCTGACAAGTAAAATGAATTCTTAAGGATCCATTCATAGTAAGCTTTTCTACAAAAGAGTCTTTGAATCCTAATAAGCCTAACCTTGATTCCCAAAAGCCAGCATGTCCTTGAGAGTCTTTTTCTTTAGACAGGTAAGACTTGCGAAAGTACACTTCGTACTAAGGATTTTTGAAACCATGTTGTTGCAGGTACTAGGTTTGTGCTGCTATAGATGGTGTTAAGCGCCAGTGGGCACAACCTTCTTATAAGTCTAAGTACCTCTCCTATACTTCTTATTGAGGATTGTCACTGAGCTAGCATATATTTTAAACATATAAATGTTTATACATTCAAAACATAGTGTAATTACTTCGATCATGTACATTGTACACTTGATGTAACTTTTAGAATTTGGTAATAAAATTTCCGCTGCAAAAATGTTGGTGTGTGATTTGTGTTTACTTAATCTTGCGATCCTGGTTGTAAGTGGTTTATCCGGGGTCCTTGGGACACTTGGACGGATCCTGTTAAATTATCTGGTGCACATGCATAGCCGTCTGAGGTCTTTGAGACAAGGGCAGGTGCATTTGGGCCCAATAACTTGGGAGGTTCTGCCATAGGTGGTATCGGAGCAAGATTAACTATAACACGATCACATACGTATTTTTAAAACAAAGTTTTGGTTTTGGAAAAACCTATTTTCAACTAAACACATTGTTTGGTTTTGAAAAAATAGATTTGAAAAACTACAATGCTAGCGACATCCTCTGTTAAGCCCTAAATTAAGGAGTATCAGGTGACTTAGTTCAAAACACTAACCCACAACCGGGAGGATAATGCATACATGTGTAATGTTGTTTTTGAGGCCATTCAGTTTTGAATGGATCGACGCTCAAGGTAAGGTGAGATGTGAGAGCATGACCGAACAAACGTCGGTCTAGGGGAGAGCATGAAAAGCGCTTGATTATATACATGTTACACATATGTATATATGAAAGCTGCGATGTGGAGTATTTACTTTTCTGGGATTCAATACCCCATGGATGTGTATGGGTATACAGACATGGGAATACTGAGAAGTGTAAGGTACTTGTAACGACGCACCTAAGCTCAGGTAAGAAGGTGAGTTACCATAATGAGCTGCCCTATGGTTAAAGTGTGACAGCGGCGCCTATGCGTGGCTCGGCGCTTAATGAAGAGCTAGCCTCCATATAGAAATATATGGAGTATAAAATATGATAAACTGTCATGTGTGGATCCTGCATCATGGGAAATTGGGCTGTGATGGAATTTTCTGCAGGTACACTAACCTCGAAAACGTATGTGTAGCTGACGACTAGCAAAATACCGAGAGAGTCATAAGTATGCCACCGATATAGAACGCTATTGCCACATTATGTTGGCAAAATATGTGAGGACGTGTAGGACAAGCATGCATCCTAATTGTTGCATCGTGTTTGTCACCTATACATCCAAAATGCTTCTCTCATCCTTATTCCAGTAACCAGTGATTGTAGATAATGTGGTGTAATGTTGTATTATGAACTTCAATGAAATAGTTGTCCTCCATTCTTTAGGTAATCTATTTAGGTGTTATATGTGTTTGCTCTTGTGTTTGATATGCTGATGGTATGTCTGTGACTTATTTGCCTACACCCAAAATTAGGCCATGTTCTTATTTAGTGAACCATGACCCAAAATTGATTTTTCCGTTATCCCTCCATGACAAAACTCATACGAATAAATGCTTAGATAATTTATTTATTGGACATAAAGTGTACCTAGGCTTAAAATAAGAATCTTGAGTTATATCTCCTTCCAAAACCATGTCCTTATTCGGTTGGTGCAAGCTGATATCCCTAATTTCAGTTTGCCTCTTCCTGAGGATCACATCGTTGCTTTATCAATTTGACCCAGGAAAGACATGTTCGATCATTTTCTTGAATTTAATTCCTTTGGTTTTCTCATATCTATCAAAGACATACCAACTTAATCTCATGATTATTTTCCCTCCGTATCTAATCAGATGCTAATCCTTGACCTTGTAATCTCTGTGATGGGCATAGAAATATTCTTGGGCTAAAACAACAGTCCCCATCGTACTCCTTCATCAACCAATTTTTGGTTTTGACCATATCATGTTCACTCTATCGGGCCTTGATCTATTTGGCTCTCTACTTGTAACCATTCTTACAAGTGGAGTCTATTTTTGTATATTGCTATCCTTGCTCAGTCTATTTGTGACGCGTGAGATTTCTTATTGGTTACGTCCGGTAATGGTGTTGTGACTAAAGCGGATGGTGCTGCTACGAGACCGAGGGCCTCCTGTGAATAACACACATGGTTATGTTGCTCGGCACGCGCTGGTATCATGGTTAGTAGTTGTAATCCATTATGAGACTATATCAATGTGTTATCTTGGCATAATCTGTTTTTGCTACATGAGATTCTTTATTGGTGCCAGTTCGGTAATGGTGTCATGATTAAGGACTTATGGTGCCGCAGCGAAACTGAGAGCCCCTTGTGAATGTACACGCAAGGTTATGCTGCTTGGCGCATGTGTGTATCGAGGTCTCTAGTCAGGATCCATTGCGGAACTACACTAATATATTATCTTCTGTAGATCTCTTCCTTGAAATGATTTCGGTGTTGTTTGTCGAAGTGACCAAGCAACATCTATCATCTCCTTTGGATCAAAAGGGCATGCCACTTTCATATATGGTCTCTTTTCTTTTGAGTTTGGTAGTGACTGCACATATACAAGTTCCCTTTACATCCTTTGTGTAAAGGTGAAGCCTTGAAGCTTTTTAGTGTTGAGAGACAAATAATTAGTTCTCAAATGGAGATTGACTTTTCCCTGCTGCTGAAATGCAAGAGTTTGTTCATTTACTCTATTATTTAATCCATGTATTCCCTAACCAAATCCGTTCATCTCGCCTGAAGAAATGAATGAACAACTTGACCAAATGGATTTCTACCCAAATGCATGACCCTTTGCTAGCAAATGTGAACTCTCAACCCTTGGCTTACCGATGGTACTGAGAGGACCTGCTCAATGTCAAAGGTAGTTCAACAAGTTGGATTTTACTAACTTGTAGCTACATTGTGAACAAAGGTTGAGTTCAGAGATCGTTTTGTCGAGTTGTCTAAACTCACTTTGGTTCAACCCATCCTAAGAAAGTACTTACAAAAAATCAAGTTAAGTCTACTGGTAACCATCTAGTCATTACTCTAGTTGTGCCTCAATCGCCTCCCATGTGATTATTCAACATGTGTGATTAGGCGGAGCCGCACTAGTGCAAGATGAGGTTGGTTCATTGTGAAGCCAACATTTGTTGATAACCTTCACTGATGTTTCCTCGAGTCTCCATCATCATTATTGGATTTGGATTCCCTGGCTAACCACGAGTTAATTGTGATGTGATTCAACATCCATCCTCATCTTATGTGCTAGGAATTGCTATCCAATTGTCCACCATTCTTAACAGACTCAAATAAGTACAATGTCATCAGAAAAAGCAAACTGCACACATGGAACCTTATGTGTTCTTATCTGGCAGATATCGTCTCTATTGATGGACATCTCTAAATTAGCTTAAGGCGATACATGATATATCCACTAGAGAAACCACATCCTGAGGCACTCGCCTTCGCTCAGGACTGCCTTATGATTATCGCTGATATGGACAGGAGTTACATTATTCTCTACTCTTAAAAGTCTTTTGTTCCGAATCTCGGGACGAGATTCTTTTAAGGGGGGAGGGT
The DNA here is from genome assembly GCA_029449295.1 of Zea luxurians. Lineage (NCBI taxonomy): Eukaryota > Viridiplantae > Streptophyta > Magnoliopsida > Poales > Poaceae > Zea > Zea luxurians. The sequence continues at coordinate 33,810,573 of JAOPSE010000012.1, read as the reverse complement.
TGTAACACCCCAGGTGTTTATCGTCTGCTCGACCACGAGTGTGGACTTTAACACATGATAGCGGTGAATAAAATGGACACTAAATCTTGATCATTTTCGCCTATCACGATTTTAATATCGCATCTGTTTCTATCTATTTAGACTCTTCCTAAGTTTTTGCGTAATTCGAAACGTAATTGTTCTGAAAATTTGCGAGTCCTGTGCCTATTTAAAATTCATCAATTGCGCAATACGAGTCTAGAAACTTCACTCAGTCTGGTGAGTTTGCCCCAAATAAATTTATTAGAACCGGACTCAATAGGTTATTTGAACCCGAACTAACCAAAACCAGAACAACAGTTAGTCGATTCGCTTTTCTATTTAAAATCCAAGAAAAACAAGCTGCAGGATTGTTAATTGAATTGTTCTCAAATCGAGTTTTCAGATAACGGGTGAAGTTCGGCTGGTTTCAATTATATCAAACACAAAGTAAATTATCGAAGTCGAGGTCGTGGTTTGGTCTGATTGCGTCCCGCCTATATCTAAATATTCGGTATATACACAGTATCTGACCCTGAGAATATTCACCAAGTTGAATGCACTCTAAAATAGTATTGTTGATAATATTTTGATTCGGTCCATTTGTGTCTTGCACAGACCCAAATTCTAAAATTTGGATTTATACATATTCTGGTGTTTTTTAAAAAAAAAATTAAAAAAACAAAGGAAATATCTCCCCATCGCCGCTTACCTCCTGCTTCTTATCCTGGAACGCAGCAGCCATCGTCCTCATCCTTTCAACAGCCACTAGCCCCACCTCCATTTCCTCCTCCCCAGCCATGGATCTCCCTTGTGTGCCACACCTCTCTCTCTCTCCTTTAGCTCCCGTACGCCGCGCGTCCTCCGTCTTCCCTGCACGCGCCCAGCCCCAGCTCGGTCCCTTCCCATGGACGCGCGCAGCTCCCTCAATGTCCCTTCATGGCCACGCCTCCCTTGCTCCTGCGGCTCGCCGTCGGGCCAGCCTCAAGCTCATCTCTCTCGCCGTGGAGCTCGCTTCTGCTCGCCTCGGACTCCACCATGCTGGTCATGCGCTCGCCTCTGCTCCCTGTCCCACGCGCGCTCTTCCCCAAGATCGACGTCGCCCCGCAGGACGGATTCATTTTCCTCGACGAGCTCACAGTCTGGAACCTCCAGTAGGCCAGGGCTGACCAGCACCACCCGCGTTTAGCCCTCTCCTCGCGTGCCTCTCGCTCATGTAGCACGCTGGCAGTAGTTCTCCTCCCTCCTCAGCTCGCCAGCAGAGCTCCTCAATGCCACCATTGTCTATTGCGCCTCCTCGTCGTCACTGCGGCGCGCTCGCTCCTCGTCCATCGGACTTCGGCGTGCTCACGTTTGCCGTCGAGTCGTCGAACCCCATCATCCCCTGCTCGACTCCCAACCAGGCTCCCTGATTCGCGTCCAACTTGTTGTGTCGTTATGGGCTATTTGGCGAGCTCCCGTTGTACCTAAATCACGCTCGTCTCAGCCCTGTTGATGTCGTCCTATCTAAGCGGGACCGTGTCGATGCTGCTTGCGTGGCGCGATGTCGGCCAGGCTCACCACCACGACTTTGCATCGCTGTGCTCGGTCGCACCTCCATAGTCGTCTTGCATGCACTTATCTCCAAACAGGACCACGCTGCCGACTGTTGACCCCGCCGTTGCCTCGCAGCGCTCGGACATCGACATCGTTACTCGACAACATGTTTGCCCGTCACCACATTATCTTCTGCATCACGGCTCTGGTGGACTTCATGTGCTCGTCGACACCTAGTTGTCGATCTCCGCCACGTCGTGCCCCTGCTCTTCAGCATTGTCATCGCCCTTTTTCTGTTATGTCACAGGCGTTCGTGGATTGGTAAGCTGATTTATGATTTTTACTAGTTAATTTGATTGGTGGATTGATTAGAATTACGGCCAATGATTATCCTGTTTGTATCATAGGCGCGCTGTGGTTATATTATGTTTGATTAAATATCTTCGTGTGTGTAGTAATGTAGTTACTTTCGCGATTAGAAAATAAACGTGATCAGATGGGTGTTTGAAATATATATTATAACCGATGTCGTTTTAGTATTCGTTTGGTGCTTTATGTCCTTCCTGTGTTCATGTGTTTGAATCGCAGTATGCGATTAGCGAGAAAGGCTAGATGGTGTAGGCAGTAAAGGCTCATACAACGTCCACTTAGTGTTCGATAAAACATTGTTCATTGTCGATTTGCGATTATCAAATCGTTTTGGTCATGGTGAGTGGATGGGTTATTCGTGATAATTAGATCATTGAATAAATTAATGGGTTAGTGCGATGATCCTTTTATTTAGTATATGTGTGCCTGGTAATTATGGTTAGATCCGTTATCGGGTCGGTGTGCTGTTGGGGGTGAAATGAGGTTACACTTGCTAGATCAAACGATTAAATATTGTATTTAACTCGTATGCTATACAAGTTAATTCGATGAAATGGCTTAAAAAGCTAATTATAGAGTTTTTATTCATATTCGGATGTTTAGATGTCCAAGGTTAATGAGTTAAGTTTTAATAACCAATTAATGCATTCTCTAGCTGAGGAAGATATAGTACCTATGCGTATTTAAATTCTTCGTGACGTTTGAACTAGATCCGACCAAGCTGGACAAGTGTGGTAGTATACTTAATATGATGTCCACGGCTAGTGTTACTCATAAGTGTTGTAGAGCGTGTGAATTGGATCTGGTTACATTAGAATAACGTGGATGTTGTGCTTAGTGTTGTTTCGACATCTAGTGTTTGTTTATGAGTGTTGTAATACATTGCCGCATAATGTTTAGCTTTCTACCATAAGAGGCTATCTAGTCTAGATATTCCTCCTTATGCTCACACATATGCATTGCACATTTCAACTAGGTACGCTAGTTGATCACGTAATGCGGAAGACGACCCAAGTCGACCCCAAGATGGTGTAACGGGCGGGTTACTCCATGAGGTGATGCTGGTGGATCCACCTGAAGATGGATAGGCTGAACAAGTGCCAACACAAAAGGCTGGTCGCCAAGTGGTCGCCACCTAACAAACACTAACCTAGTGTTATTCTAGGCAAGCCCTGGTGCATTATCCCTTTCCTTGTGTTTTAAAATCTTTATCACCTTATATGATGCATTAGATGATAGGAATTGTGTGCTAAACAATTGATGCATGTCCTTCCTTGGAAAATTGATCACCATTCCTTGACTCCCTTTTATAAAAAGGATGTTTATGATGCTTAGCCTTGCTTTAGAAAAATAAAATGTTTTGTTTTAAAACAAAAGGTGATGCTTCATAGTGGATGGGAATTTTTACAAAGAAAAGACTGATGATGGTGGATCCATCACGGCCATGATGGGTTCAACATCTGAAAAGATGTACCTCCACCAGGTACCAAACTTTGGGTTTTAAATGATAAAGTTGAGACCGGGGGGTGACTTGCACGAGAAGGAAGTCTCGGTGTAGTGTCTCCGTCTGAGTCGATTAAGGACCGTACCGATGTAGACCTGATGATAGAGGACCTTTTAACTGGCCACATGCCTCGTCATGGGTAAGCTTTGTCTCGGGCAGACCAATACCATAAAGGCCAACACACAGTGGGAGTGGAGAGATGGCGAGAGTAGCGTGTACCCTCCGTGGCAAGAGGCTAGACGGTGGTGTATCTGTGCTCTCGGTTGTCGTGAACCTAGTCTGGTCTTGAGAAACCCGGTGGCGAGTTGACATATGTAAGGGTTAAGCGCTACATATGTCGTGTGGTTGGAGATCCTCAGCTGGGTATTAATCGATTTGGATCGCCGTTACTTCCCGGACATGAAGACTTGGTCACTGACTTACACGTAGCAATCCAGTGAACTGAAGGGATGATAAAAAGACAGCTAGTATAGGCCAAGTGTTTGAACTAGGATAGAGAGAATTCTAGATGCAGGTAACTTTACTTAACCTGATAAGTAAAATGAATTCTTAAGGATCCACTCATAGTAAGCTTTTCTGCAAAAGAGTCTTTGAATCTTGATAAGCCTAACCTTGATTCCCAAAAGCCAGCATATCCTTAAGAGTCTTTTTCTTTAGACGGGTAAGACTTGCGAAAGTACACTTCGTACTCAGGGTTTTTCAACCCATGTTGTTGCAGGTACTAGGTTTGTGCTGCTATGGATGGTGTTAAGCATCGGTGGGCATGACCTTCTTATAAGTCTAAGTACCTCTCCTATACTTCTTTTTAAGGACTATCACTGAGCTAGCATATATTTTAAACATATAAATGTTTATACATTCAAAACATGGTGTAATTACTCCGATCATGTACATTGTACACTTGATGTAACTTGTAGAATTTGGTAATAAAATTTCCGCTGCAAAAATGTTGGTGTGTGATTTGTGTTTACTTAATCTTGCGATCTTGGTTGTAAGTGGTTTATCCGGGGTCCTTGGGACACTCGGACGGATCCTATTAAGTTATCTGGTGCACATGCGTAGCCGTTTGAGGTCTTTCAGACAAGGACAGGTGGGTCCAATAACTTGGGAGGTTCTGCCACAATGGTGCTCTTCAGACGCAAGTTGGTGTTGGTCGTGGGTCACCGCCTGCACACACAAAGCCCACCGTTGCCTGATCTTCTCTTGCTCGGATCTAGCTGACGAAGCCAACACTCCATGGCTGGATCCGCCACACTCCACCCCCCTCTACCTAGCTTCGTGTCGAGCTCCGACGAGAATCGCTGCAATCCAACTATCGCCTCAAGGGAGAAGGTCGCAAGCAGCAAAGACACGAGCTCGGAACTTTCCAGATTGAAGCGGGAGGAGGAAGCAACCAACGTTTGGCAGACGATTCCCTTCCACCACATTTAGAGGTTGAAGGACACAAGCCAAAATTTACAGGTCTATTTACCGAACGTTGTTGGATGACTACCAGACGTTTCACTCCCCTAAATATAGCGGACAGTACCGTTTAGCGTGTCTTGCTGGAGGCAGCCTTATGAAATGTGTGACTTTAGAAAACCTTGTTGCACTAAAAGCAGATGGCAACAAAGAAATATAAATAAACATCTACAATAAGTTGATTCAAAATAGTACCCAAAAGTTAAAATACTACATCATTTAGAGTGTTTAGGGCACTAAAAACAAATTATGTTCCAACAGTTAAGCCCTAAATCATGTATTTTAGAAAGTAGACTACATATTAGGAAAGAAAATGTTGAGAATGGTGTACAAACAAGGATAAAGCACTAATCTAGGATGTAGTATATTTGAGCCACTTCATGGTGCGTTCTATATTTTTTGACAAAAAAATATAAAATATGATATTGTTGGAGTTGTTTTTATGAGTTGCAACATATATTTCAAGCACTACCGGACACAGGTTCTTTGCCGAGGGCCTCAAACACTCGACAAACACTCGAAAACACTCGGCAAAGAGGTCTCAGTGAACTGTAGATCAGCAAAGGCCTCTTTCTAGGGTACTTTTTGTCGGGCACTCAGCAAAAACTTTCCCAAGTGTCATTTGATACTCGGTAAAGAAAAGTCACTGTCACGGCACCAAGTGACGGTGATGGAGCTTTACCGAGTGTTATCCTTGACAGTCGCCAAAGAAGGCTCCAGTGGGCCCCTTTGCGAGTCCCTTTGCCGAGAGCTGTGGGAGGCACTCGGCAAAGGGAGCTTTTTTGTCGAGTGCCTGGTGGATTGACTCTTTGCAAAGTAGGCGCAAGTGGGCCCCTTTGCCAGTACCTTTGTTGACTGCACTTGGAGGTACTCGTCAAAGGGAGCTTCTTTGCCGAGTGTTGGGACCATAGCACTCGGCAACGAATGCTTTACTAGTTCCCAGGTGTGCTTTTTTGCCGAGTGCTATGGTTATAGCACTAGGCAAGCAACCTCTTTGCCGAGTGGAACTTTGTAGTTGATAACTTTTTTATTTGGAATCATCTCGGCTCTCAAGTTGACCCTTTGAGACTAATATTTTTGTTTGAGTTGATGTAGCCACAAAGGAGGATTGAAAGGGAAAAGGTGGATTTGGACAAAGGAAGAAGCTTCCACTACATAAACGGTATCAATGTACTTTGTTTCAAATTGCCTTAGCTTTTCATTGTCTTTACTCTTCATTTACTATTTTTGGTGAGGCAATGAGGTTAGAGCAATAGTTTCTCCATTTTGGTGCTTAATGCCAAATGGGGAGAAATTTAAGGCCGAAGCAACCGGATCAACCACCACTTAGAGTTTTAAAAAGTTTTTGAGTTTTTTTAACTTGTCTTTTTATCAAAACCTTCTTGATAGCAAAGAGGTGCCTTCTTATTGCAAAAACTGCTCTCTTATATAGGAAAACTGATATTATAAGAAAGGGGGTTTGGTCAAAACAAGTGTATTAAAACTAATTTGTTTTGCAAAACCAAGAGTTTTTAACTTAGAAGTTAGAAAAATAGCATTGATTGCAAAATTCAAAATAACTGGTGGCTAATAGACCCAAATAAGCCAGATTATATGTGTATCCCAATTGGTTTAAGTTTGACATTCATTTTGCCTCATTTTGACTCATGTTGGTTTTAGTTAGTCAAATCTGAGTTGCTTTAGGTGTGTTAGCATAAATCACCAAAAAGGGGAGATTGAATGGGAAATGTTCCACAGGCCATTTCTACCTGTTTTGGTGATTAAGTGCTCAACACCTCATCTTGAAGTAACTATCTTCAAGTATGAGCACAGGTCCATAAAAGGCAATTTGAAGAGATTAAGTCCAAAAGAGCTCAAATATGGGCCCAAAAATGCAACTTGGAGTAAAATGGTATAATTTTGAGGTTTGCACCTTTAGATATGTTGCACTGGTCTATTGCAATGTTTCTAGTACTTGTGTTTGGGCTCTAACCTCTTTTGTAGAGAAAAGCACCTTTTGGACTTGAGTTGAGCCATATTGCGAAGTCTAGAGATACTATGAGAAAGAGGATGTGTCCTACACTTAGTCAATTGGGTTAGGTGCTAATTATGTTTGTCTAAGTCGTAGGGAAGCTACCAAGGACAGCCAAAAAGTTTTGGAGAAGTTTGGCTCAAAATAGCTAAAGTTGGCCTAGTCTGGGTTGCACTTGATCGGGTCCATATGATGTGACCGTACTGCTCACTCTCGGGAATTTTATTATAAAATTCACTGGACCAAGAACAATACTAGTTCGGTGTGCACCGGACCGCCTCTCTGATGGATCTCTCCAACGGGCTTAAGGCACCAACGGCTAGCTGACATCACCAGACGGTCTGGTGCCACCTAGCTAAGCAAAAGGTGCTAATCAGATCCTAGACTGGGAGCACACAGACCCAGTCTGGCGCGCCCGCAGATAGGAAGGTTTTGCAGCTTACAAATGAAGGATGCGACATCTCATAGGCCCCTTGGGACTATAAAAGGACCCCTAGGTTCCTCCAACCAGTACCTAAGTACTCCAAGAGCACATCAACACTTCGACTCTCTGCAACAACGCATTCTAGTGATTTTAGTGAGATTCGAGCGCCAGTTTCGAGTTGTTCTTGTGATATTGTGTTCTCGCGCTTATGCCTTTGTCTTTCTTGCGTGTGTTGATGCGATTTGTTCTCGTGTGTGTACTGTAACACCCAAAATATCTATTTTAGGATTTGAAAGAAATTCTCCAAACAATGTGAATTAAAATGTCTTTGATAAAGATCTTCATGTCCTTGGAGTAAATAAGTGATAATAGTAAATTGTTTAATATATATATATAAGTTTGAATGTTGAAACTAGATTACTAAATTTAATATATATATTCATATAGATAAGAATATGTTTGTTGGGAATATAATCATTCCTATTGTATTATATATGTTTTATGCCTCTTTGCTTTAAGAGATAAAATAAATAAGTAAAATATAATATTTGCATCAGGCTATATTTTCTTATTACTGTTCATTTATTTGTAAATATGAAAATTCACAATCTCATTTGAATTTTAAAAATAATTAAGGAGCAATCAGAAAACAAAATGAAAAAAGGAAAAACGTTATCTAGGCCAAAACTGCGCAACCGGCCCACCCACCCTAGCTTCGTCTCGGGCCGATTAACCCACCGCGTGGGCGCCCCCTCCTGACCTGCGGGGCCTGCTTGACCAGCGACTTAGGTGTCGTTTGTTCCGCTTCGGGCTCTCACTGTCGCGTGGGACCGGGAGTCAGCGCCGCCCTCCAGCTCCAGTCTGTTCTTGCGGAGAGCCAATCACGGCGGGTTGTTGGGCGCGCGCCGCAACAACTTGCCATGATCCCCACCATTGCCTATCCTATAAAGCCATTGGCCCCTAGTGCTCTCCGTCTCGGTCGACCGGGGGGAAACAACGTGGGTGTCGGCGTTTCAACCCTGGGGGGTCCCTGGACCGACGAGTAAATTGTCGCCGTGTGCCCCAGCCCAGATGGGTCGGTGCGAGGCGGAACGCGAAGGGGGGAGAGCAGCCGGAGGGAGACAGGCGTGGGAGGTGGAACCCGCGGCCTTCGTGTTAGCCCCGCGCCCAGGTCGGGTGCGCTTGCAGTAGGGGGTTACAAGCGTCCACGCGGGAGGGAGCGAGCGGCCCTGCGCGAGCGCCGTCCCGTCCTTCCCCGCGCGGCCAACCCTCTGTAAGAGGGCCCTGGACCTCCCTTTTATAGGCGAAAGGAGAGGATCCAGGTGTACAATGGGGGGTGTAGCAGTGTGCTAACGTGTCTAGCGGAGGAGAGCTAGCGCCCTAAGTACATGCCATCGTGGCAGCCGGAGAGGTTTTGGCACCCAGTTCGCGTGGTGTCGTGGCCGTCGGAGGAGCGCTGGAGCCTAGCGGAAGGACAGCTATCGGGGCTGTCGAGTCCTTACTGACGTCCTCTTGCTTCCGTATGGGGGCTGAGAGCCGCCGTCGTCACAGGGCATGCGGGGCGCCATCATTACTCGTATAGTGGAGCGAGCCAGATGGGACGCCGGTCTTGTTCCCCGTAGCCTGAGTCAGCTCGGGGTAGGGTAATGATGGCGCTTCCTGTTGACGTGGTCGGTCCGTGCCCTAGGTTGGGCGAGGTGGAGGCTCCTCCGAGGTCGAGGTCGAGTCTGTCTTCCAAGGTCGAGGTCGAGGTCGAGTCCGAGCCCCCGGGTCGGACAAGGCGGAGACCGTCGGCTGAGGCTAGGGCTGAGTCCGAGCCCTAGGGTCGGGCGAGGCGGAGTTCGTCGTCCTTCGGGGCTGAGCCTGAGTCCGAGCCCTGGGGTCGGGCGAAGCGGAGTTCGTCGTCTTCCGGGGCTGAGCCCGAGTCCGAGCCCTGGGGTCGGGTGAAGCGGAGTTCGTCGTCTTCCGGGGCTGAGCCCGAGTCCGAGCCCTGGGGTCGGGCGAAGCGGAGTTCGTCGTCTTCCGGGGCTGAGCTCGAGTCCGAGCCCTGGGGTCGGGCGAAGCGGAGTTCGTCGTCTTCCGGGGCTGAGCCCGAGTCTGAGCCCTGGGGTCGGGCGAAGCGGAGTTTCCTATGACGCCTGAGGCCGGACTTGGCTGCTGTCAGCCTCACTCTGTCGAGTGGCTCAGCAGTCGGAGCGGCGCAGGCGGCGCTGTCCTCTTGTCAGACCGGTCAGTGGAGCGGCGAAGTGACTGCGGTCACTTCGGCTCTGTCGACTGGAGGGCGTGCGTCAGGATAGAGGTGTCAGGCCACCTTTGCATTAAATGCCCCTGCGATTTTGTCGGTTGGCGTGGCGATTTGGCCAAGGTTGCTTCTTGGTGAAGACTGGGCCTCGGGCGAGCCGAAGGTGTGTCCGTGGCTAGAGGGGGTCCTCGGGCGAGACGTAGATCCTCCGGGGTCGGCTGCCCTTGCCCGAGGCTGGGCTCGGGCGAGGCGTGATCGCGTCCCTCGAATGGACCGATCCTTGACTTAATCGCACCCATTAGGCCTTTGCACCTTTGTGCTGATGGGGGTTACCAGCTGAGATTTGGGAGCCTTGAGGGTACCCCTAATTATGGTCCCCGACAGTAGCCCCCGAGCCTCGAAGGGAGTGTTAATACTCGCTTGGAGGCTTTTGCCGCACTTTTTTGCAAGGGGACCAGCCTTTTTTGGTTGCATTTTGTTCCGGTGGGTGCGCGCGAGCGCACCCGTCGGGTGTAGCCCCCGAGGCCTCGGAGGAGTAATTTGACTCCTTCGAGGTTTTAGTGCGTTTCGCAACACTTCGGCTGGTCTAGTTGTTCCCTCATGCGAGCTGGCCGTAGCCCGGGTGCACGGTCGGGTCCCAAGTTCTCGGGCTGGTATGTTGACGCTGTCCCTGAGCCCCCGAGCCTCTGAACAGGGTGAGAGGACGGTCAAGGACAGACTCGACTTTTTTACATACGCCCCTGCGTCGCCTTTCCACAAGGAGGAGGGGGGAAAGCGCCATGTTGCCCTCGGAGGGCGCCGAACATGGTGTCTCCGGTGAGCTGCTGGCGGGTAATCCGAGTGGACACACGTGCCCCATTTGTTAGGGGTCGGCTAGAGGCCCGGAGGCACGCTCCAAAAGTACCTGCGGGTGATCTGCCGGACCCAGTCCCCTTTTGACGGGGTCCGAGGGCTCGATGCCTCCCTCTGATGGGATTCTATTACAAGATCGTTCTCGCTGGTCTCGGAAATGTCCTAGGGTACCTCGGGAGCATAGCCCGAGCCTTGGTTATGTATCGAACGTACCCAGGGTCATCCCTCGCTCTGTGTCTGAGGCGACTGTGAACCCTTCGAGGGCCAGCCTACGAACCCCTGATCAGTAGTGGGCGCGGAGCCCGAGTGGCCTGAGGCGGCCGTTGAACCCTTCCGAGGGGCCGGCCATGGAACCTCTGACCAGTAGTGGGCGCAGAACCCAAGCGCTCTGAGGCGGCCGTTGAACCCCTCTAAGGGGCCAGCCTTTGAACCTCTGATCAGTAGGGAGGCTCGGGGTCTGTTTCCTTCACGGAGAAGGATCCTTTTCGGGGTATCCCCCTTTCCCGGTCCCTGTTGTAAGAGAGAGAAAGAGGAAAAGGATACAAAATCGAATGACGTGGCGTACCTTTTTTGACGTGATCATTATGGCGAAGGCGAAGCGCCGCTTGCTTCTCCTGCCTGAGGCGCCGCCTGTCCCGCCGCGGAGTTAATGCGACGGGCCGAGTGGTTCGCGAGGCGGCCGTTGCGCGTGTGCGAGCCGTTCGAGGAACGGAACACGGGCGCGCCGTCTTCACGCCGTGAGAGAGGGTTCTCTCGCTGCCCTTGGATGGGACGTAAGCTTGGTTGACGACATGACCGCTGCTCCTGCCCACCTGCCACCGCCATTACCGTCGGCCCATTTTTGCCCGTATTGACCATCGGCCTGGCTGGCACTGCTGGGTCATACGCAGGGTTGCCACGAGTCGCGGTACTGGTTCCACAGTCGAGGAGGCGTGGTAGTGGCGCGAGGGGCGGTGCAGTTGCTCGCACGTAGCAACCGGCGCGCCGGTTGCATGACGTGTGGGCCTGGATGTGTATGTATTTTCGGCACGGGGCCGTGTTTTTTCTTCATTTCGAGCACTAAGACTCGCCTGTTGGTTATCTGAACCGCTTCACCAAGCGTGAGTCGCCTCGTGCGAAGGTGACGAGTGAGGTATCCGTATCCCGGAGGCGTAGGAGTCCCTTGGCTCGGTCGGCCTTGCTGTCCAAGGCTTCTCTTGCTTAGTTAAAGGAACCCCTCGGCCGCTCTTTGATGAGCCGATGCCGGAGGTAGCGGTGTCAGCACGGACAGAGGCAGAGTTGGCTTCGAAAAGAAGATTTGGTCGGCCAGAGCCTGGCCAGGTCGTCCACTGGCGGGACAGACGCCGGAGTTGAGCTGTCGAGGCCACAAGCCGGGCTGATGTCTTCGGGGGTCAGCAGGCCGAGGCCTCGGGGTGGCCGGCCGAGCCGTCTGCTCGAGCCGGATTCCTGGAGAAGACCCTGGCGGCGATGGCCCGGGTGTGGTGCTGATGTCGTCCTTCAGAGTGGAGATCCTCCAACCGCGTCGCCGTCCGAGGCTAGGTCAGACCCCACCGAAGGTGTAGTTGACACCGAGGGTGCTGCTGCTCCCTTCAACTGTCAAGATCCGAGCCTGCAGGATCAGATTATCTTGTAGTATGTGTATGTTTTCTGCGGCCGCCGAGGCCCAAACATACCATCGTCATGTTGTAAAGCTGCGTTTCTTTTCCTCTTGTTTCGAGTATCCGGACTTATTTGTCGGTAACAGAATTGTTTGTGCGGGCGAGAGTTGCTTTTCACGGAAGGTGATGAGTGAGGTATCCGTATCCCGGAGGCGTAGGAATCCCTCGGCTCGGTCGTTCTTGCCGCTTACACGCACTCTTACTCGTCCATAGGGTTGAGTCGAGAAGGCCCGAAAAATCGTTCCGGCAGAGGAGCTTTCGAGCGTGAAGACTTGTTCGGTCCGCGGAATCACTTATCCGAGCGCGAGTTACTTATCGCAGAAGGTGATGAGTGAGGTATCCGTATCCCGGAGGCGTAGGAGTCCCTCGGCTCGGTCAGCCTTGGCTGCTTACGTGTACTCCGTCGTTTTCAGGATCCACTTTCGAAGTAGTCGAAAAGCACGAAAGGCATTCTGGCAGAAAAGATTTTTTTCTTTTTTCGAGGAAAATTTCGACGCAGAGGGGGTTCCCCCCTTCTAGCCCCCGAGGGAGGGTCGGGCTTTGCCGAGGCAAGGCTGACCCTTCCTTGATGACCAGACTTTGTGTGTGAACGGGGTGTACGAATAACTTGGAAGCATCTTAAGGGTAGAAGCGACGTAGCTGTTGGATGTTCCAAGCGTTGCTGTAGACCTCGCCTTGACTGTTGGCCAGCTTGTATGTTCTGGGCTTCAGAACCTTGGCGACGACGAACGACCCTTCCTAGGGAGGCGTGAGTTTGTGCCGCCCTCGGGCGTCTTGTCGCAGCCGAAGCACCAGGTCGCCCACCTGGAGGTCTCGGGACTGAACCCCTCGGGCGTGGTAGCGTCGCAGGGACTGCTGGTACCGCGCCGAGTGTAGTAAGGCAATGTCCCGAGCCTCCTCCAGCTGGTCTAGTGAGTCTTCTCAATTGGCTCGATTGCTTTGGTCGGCGTAGGCCCTCGTCCTCGGGGAACCGTATTCTAAGTCTGTGGGCAAGATGGCCTCGACCCCATAGACTAGAAAGAACGGTGTGAAGCCCGTGGCTCGGCTCGGCGTTGTCCTCAGACCCCAGACCACCGAGGGGAGCTCCTTCATCCATCGCTTGCCGAAATTGTTGAGGTCGTTGTAGATCCGCGGCTTGAGCCCTTGCAGGATCATGCCGTTAGCCCGCTCTACTTGCCCATTCGTCATGGGGTGAGCCATGGTGGCCCAGTCCACCCGGATGTGGTGATCCTCGCAGAAGTCCAGGAACTTTCTGCCGGTGAACTAGGTGTCGTTGTCGGTGATGATGGAGTTCGGGACCCCAAAGCGATGGATGATGTTGGTGAAGAACGCCACCGCCTGTTCGGACCTGATGCTGTTTAGGGGTCGGACCTCGATCCACTTAGAGAATTTGTCGATGGCGACCAACAGGTGCGTGTAGCCCCCGGGTGCCTTCTGCAAGGGGCCGACAAGGTCCAGACCCCACACAGCAAACGGCCAGGTGATGGGTATGGTCTGCAGAGCCTGAGCGGGCAGGTGGGTGTGCCTCACGTAGAACTGACACCCTTCGCAGGTGCGGACAATTCTAGTGGCGTCGGCCACCGCCGTCGGCCAGTAGAAACCTTGTCAAAAGGCGTTTCCAACAAGGGCTCGAGGTACTGCGTGATGGCCGCAAGCCCCCGAGTGTATCTCTTGTAGGAGCTCCGGGCCTTCGGCGATGGAAATGCATCGCTGGAGGATGCCCGAGGGGCTGCGGTGGTAGAGCTCCTTCTCGTCTCCTAGCAAGACGAACGACTTGGCGCGCCGCGCCAACCACCGAGCTTCGGCTCGGTCGAGGGGTAGCTCTCCTCGGTGGAGATATTGCAGGTACGGGGTCTGCCAGTTTCGATTAGGCATGACCTCGCTCCGCTCCCCCTCGATGCGCAGTGCCTCTCCCTCGGGGGCCGAGGGTACCTCGGGCCGAGCCGAGGGTACCTCGGACTGTGCCGAGGGTACCTCGTGCTGAGCCGAGGGTGCCTCGGGCTGGGCCGAGGCTTTCTCGGGCTCGGGCATGTCGTCGGTCTTGACGGAGGGTTGATGCAGGTCTCGGGAGAATACGTGCGGGGGAACCGTTGTTCGCCCCGAGGCTATTTTAGCCAGCTCGTCCGCAGTCTCGTTGTAGCGTCGGGCGATGTGGTTGAGCTCGAGCCCGTAGAACTTGTCTTCCAGGCGCCGAACCTCATCGCAGTAGGCTTCCATCTTTGGGTCGCGGCAGTGGGAGTTCTTCATGACTTGGTCGATGACGAGCTGCGAGTCACCGCGAGCGTCGAGGCGTTGGACCCCTAGCTCGATGGCGATTCACAACCTGTTTACCAGAGCCTCGTACTCAGCCACGTTGTTGGACGCCGGGAAGTGGAGGCGTAGCACGTAGCGTAGGTGCTTCCCAAGGGGCGAGATGAAGAGCAGGCCCACGCTGGCCCCTGTCTTCATTAGTGACCCGTCGAAAAACATGGTCCAGAGTTCCGGTTGGATCGGAGCTGTTGGGAGCTGGGTCGACCCATTCAGCCACGAAGTCCGCTAAGACCTGGGACTTGATGGCCTTCCAGGGGGCGAACGAGATCGTCTCGCCCATGATCTCCACCGCCCACTTTGCAATTCTACCCGAGGCCTCTCGAGACTGGATGATCTCCCCCAGGGGGAAGGATGACACCACAGTCACCGGATGAGACTCGAAGTAGTGTCGCAACTTCCGCCGCGTCAGGATCACTGCGTACAACAGCTTCTGAATTTGTGGGTAGCGGATCTTGGTCTCGGACAGTACCTCACTGATGAAGTAGACTGGCCTCTGGACGGGCAATGCATGCCCCTCTTCTCATCTCTCAACCACAATCGCGGCGCTAACCACCTGAGTGGTTGCGGCGACGTAGATCAAGAGGGCTTCTCCTGCAGCGGGGGGCACCAAGATGGGCGCGTTCGTGAGGAGCGCCTTCAGGTTCCCGAGGGCTTCCTCGGCCTCAGGGGTCCAAGCGAAGCACTCGGCCTTCCTTAAGAGGCGGTACAGAGGCAGGCCTCTTTCGCCGAGGCACGAGATGAAACGGCTCAGAGCCGCGAGGCAGCCCATGACCCTCTGTACGCCTTTCAAGTCCTTGATGGGCCCCATGCTGGTGATGGCTGCGATCTTCTCCGGGTTGGCCTCGATGCCCCGCTTGGAGACGATGAACCCCAAGAGCATGCCTCAGGGACCCTGAAGACACACTTTTCGGGATTGAGCTTCACGCCTTTCGCCTTGAGACATCGGAATGTCACTTCAAGGTCGGAAAGGAGGTCGGAGGCTTTCCTCGTCTTGACTATGATGTCATCGACGTAGGCCTCAATCGTTCGGCCAATGTGTTCGCCGAACACATGGTTCGTGCACCGTTGGTACGTTGCACCCACATTCCTCAAGCCAAACGGCATGGTAACATAGCAGTACATGCCGAAGGGTGTGATGAAAGAAGTCGCGAGCTGGTCAGACTCTTTCATCCTGATCTGGTGATACCCTGAGTAGGCATCGAGGAAAGACAGGGTTTCGCACCCAGCAGTGGAATCCACGATTTGATCGATGCGAGGCAGAGGGTAGGGAACTTTCGGACATGCTTTGTTTAGACCAGTGTAGTCTACACTCATCCACCATTTCCCCCCTTTCTTTCACACAAGCATAGGGTTGGCAAGCCATTCGGGATGGAATACCTCTTTGATGAACCTTGCCGCCATTAGCTTGTGGATCTCCTCGCCTATGGCTCTGCGCTTTTCTTCGTCGAATCGGCGCAGAGGCTGCTTCACGGGTCGGGCTCTAGCTCAGATATCCAGCGAGTGCTCGGCGACTTCCCTCGGTATGCCGGGCATGTCCGAGGGACTCCACGCGAAAACGTCGGCGTTTGCATGGAGAAAGTCGATGAGCATTGCTTCCTATTTGGGGTCGAGCTCGGAGCCGATCCGGATCTGCTTGGAGGCGTCGTTGCAGGGGTCGAGGGGGACGGACTTAACCGTCTCCGCTAGCTCGAAGTTGCCGGTGTGGCGCTTCACGTCTGGCGCCTCCCTAAAGAGGTTCTCCAGGTCGGCGATGAGGGCCTCGGACTCGGCGAGGGCCTCGGCGTACTCCACGCAATCCACGTCGCATTCGTACGCGTGTCGGTACGTGGGCCCGACGGTGATGACCCCGTTGGGGCCCGGCATCTTGAGCTTGAGGTAGGTGTAGTTGGGGACGGCCATGAACTTGGCGTAGCATGGCCTCCCCAGCACTGCGTGGTAGGTTCCTCGAAACCCGTCCACTTCGAACGTGAGGGTCTCCCTTCGAAAGTTGGAGGGCGTCCCAAAGCAGACGGGTAGATCGAGTTGTCCGAGGGGTTGGACGCGCTTCCCGGGTATGATCCCGTGGAAAGGCGCAGCGCCCGTCCGGACCGAGGACAGATCGATCCGCAGGAGCCCGAGGGTCTCGGCGTAGATGATGTTTAGGCTGCTGCCTCCGTCCATGAGGACCTTGGTGAGCCTGACATTGCCGATGATGGGGTCGACAACGAGCGGGTATTTCCCCGGGCTCGGCACATGGTCGGGATGGTCGGCCTGGTCGAAGGTGATGGGCTTGTCGGACCAGTCTAGGTAGACTGGCGCCGCCACCTTTACCGAGTAGACCTCCCAACGCTTTTGCTTGCGGTGCCGAGCCGAGGCGTTTGCCACTTGCCCACCATAGATCATGAAGCAGTCGCGGACCTCGGGGAACTCTCCTGCCTGGTGATCTTCCTTCTTAGCATCGTCGAGAGCCTTGCCACCCTCCGCGGGTGGCCCGGCCTTGTGAAAGTGGCGTCAAAGCATGGCACACTCCTCTAGGGTGTGCTTGACGGGCCCCTGATGATAGGGGCACGGCTCCTTGAGCATCTTGTCGAAGAGGTTGGCACCTCCGGGAGGTTTCCGAGGGTTCTTGTACTTGGCGGCGGCGACAAGGTCCGCGTCGGCAGCGTCGCGTTTCGCTTGCGACTTCTTCTTGCCTTTCTTCTTGGTGCCGCGCTGAGTTGACGCCTCGGGGATATCTTCCGGCGGCCCTAGGGCTGCTTGTCCTTCCGAAAGATGGCCTCAACTGCCTCCTGGCCAGAGGCGAACTTGGTGGCGATGTCCATCAGCTCGCTCGCCTTGGTGGGGGTCTCGCAACCCAGCTTGCTCACCAGGTCGCGGCAGGTTGTGCCGGCGAGGAACGCGCCGATGACATCCGAATCGGTGACGTTGGGCAGCTCGGTGCGCTGCTTCGAGAATCGCCGGATGTAGTCCCGGAGGGACTCTCCCGGCTGCTGGCGGCAGCTTCAGAGATCCCAGGAGTTTCCAGGGCGCACGTACGTGCCTTGGAAATTGCCGGCGAAGGCTTGGACCAGGTCGTCCCAGTTGGAGATCTGCCCCGGAGGAAGGTGCTCCAGCCAGGCTCGAGCGGTGTCGGAGAGGAACAGGGGGAGGTTGTGGATGATGAGATTATCATCGTCCGTTCCACCCAGTTGGCAGGCCAGCCGATAGTCCGCGAGCCACAGTTCCGGTCTCGTCTCCCCAGAGTACTTTGTGATAATAGTCAGGGTTCGGAACCGGGTCGGGAAGCGGACCGGGTGGTTCGGGCGAAGGACTCCGATCCTCCCCGCTGTCGTAGCATCCCCCACGCCTAGGGTGGTAGCCTCAGCGCACCCTCTTGTCGAGGTGGGCCCAACGGCTGTGGTGATGGTGCTCGTTGCCGAGGCGACCCGGGGCCGCAGGCGCTGTGTTGCGCGTGCGCCCGGTGTGGACCGAGGCTTCCCGCATGAATCGGGAAGTCGCGGCGTGATGTTCCGAGGGGTACCCCTGCCTTCGGGAGGCGGAGCTTTCGGCCCGTCAGACCGCGGCGTCCTCCAGGAGATTCTTGAGATCTCCCTGGATACGCCGCCCCTCGGTGGTTGATGGCTCCGGCATCGCGCGGAGAAGTATTGCCGCCGCGGCCAGGTTTTGGCCGACTCCACTGGAAATTGGTGGCGGCCTTACCCTGATGTCGTCGTCGATGCGGTGCTGGATGCCCTGGGGGAGATGACGCGCTTCTCCGGCCGGAGGTTGGCCCGCCCATTCCTGCCCGACGTCCCGGCGGATCAGCTCAAGTGTTCCTGTTCCCTCGTCGAGCCTGGCCTGCATCTCGCGGATTTGCTCGAGCTGTGGGTCATGACCCCCCGCCGGAACGGGGACCACAGCTAGCTCCCGAAGGATGTCAACGCGAGGCACAGGCCTAGGGGGATCACCGTTCTCCGGTATACCAAGATGGTTGCCTTCGCCGGGACCCCCTAGATCGACATAGAAACATTCGCGACTTGGACCGTAGTCCTCGTCGCCGAGGCTGCGGCTACCGTCGGAACATCCCGCACGGCACTGGGGTTACCAAGTCCAGAGAAATCCCAACAGAGGTCGGGCTCACCGTCTTCCTCGGACCCCGAGGGCCCGTAGGTCGAGACGGCCGTCAGCCGGTCCCAGGGTGACCGCACACGATACCCCAGAGGGTTTGGACTCGCCTCTATGAGAATGTCCACCGAAGCGGAGTTGCTTGGCGGGTCGAGGCCGAATCCAAAAGGCACGAGATGGGAATCGGTCGGTACCTTTTAGTCGACGGGCGGTGACGAAGTCACGTCAGGGACTGAATGCACCGACGTCTCAGGTACGAGGGTGATGCCTAGCAAGTCCTTCGCGAGCGTGCTGGCGTCGTCCGTTTGCTTGAGGTTGGTGTGTTGCGGGGAGACGGCGCTCGTCTTCGTCTCAGACGCGAGGTCGATGCCCGACGCGCTCTCCGTTGGGGCGCCGACGCCGTCGACTCGCTCGACAGCCGACGAGGTGCCGCCTCCTGCTTGGCCTTGGTTGCTCCGCCTCCTCCTCCGTCGGCGGGGGAGGGGACGGGACAAGCCCGAATGTCGTCCTTCCACCACGTGGGGAAGGCGTCGTCGATTTCCCCGCCGGCGGGCGGGTTGTCGACCGCCATTGTCGCTGTCACGCGGCGGGGGAAGGAGTATCATGTCGTAGCTGCCGTCGAAGGACATGAACTCAAGACTCCCAAAACGGAGCACCGTCCTGGGCTGGAGAGGTTGCTGGAGACTACCCATCTGGAGCTTGACGGGAAGCTGTTCGTCAACACGCAGCAGGCCCCTACCTGGCGTGCCAACTGTCGGCGTTTCGACCCCGGGGGTCCCTGGACCGACGAGTAAATTGTTGCCGCGTGCCCCAGCCCAGATGGGTCGGCGCGAGGCGGAACACGAAGGGGGGAGAGCAGCCGGAGGGAGACAGGCGTGGGAGGTGGAACCCGCGGCCTTCGTGTTAGCCCCGCGCCCAGGTCGGGTGCGCTTGCAGTAGGGGGTTACAAGCGTCCACGCGGGAGGGAGCGAGCGGCCCTGCGCGAGCGCCGTCCCGTCCTTCCCCACGCGGCCAACCCTCTGTAAGAGGGCCCTGGACCTCCCTTTTATAGGCGTAAGGAGAGGATCCAGGTGTACAATGGGGGGTGTAGCAGTGTGCTAACGTGTCTAGCGGAGGAGAGCTAGCGCCCTAAGTACATGCCATCGTGGCAGCCGGAGAGGTTTTGGCACCCAGTTCGCATGGTGTCGTGGCCGTCGGAGGAGCACTGGAGCCTGGCGGAAGGACAGCTGTCGGGGCTGTCGAGTCCTTGCTGACGTCCTCTTGCTTCTGTAAGGGGGCTGAGAGCCCCCGTTGTCATAGGGCATGCGGGGCGCCATCATTACTCGTATAGTGGAGCGAGCTAGATGGGACGCCGGTCTTGTTCCCCGTAGCCTGAGTCAGCTCGGGGTAGGGTAATAATGGCGCTTCCTGTTGACGTGGTCGGTCCGTGCCCTAGGTTGGGCGAGGTGGAGGCTCCTCCGAGGTCGAGTCTGTCTTCCAAGGTCGAGGTCGAGTCCGAGCCCCCGGGTCGGACAAGGCGGAGACCGTCGGCTGAGGCCAGGGCTGAGTCCGAGCCCTAGGGTCGGGCGAGGCGGAGTTCGTCGTCCTTCGGGGCCGAGCCCGAGTCCGAGCCCTGGGGTCGGGTAAAGCGGAGTTCGTCGTCTTCCGGGGCTGAGCCCGAGTCCGAGCCCTGGGGTCGGGCAAAGCGGAGTTCGTCGTCTTCCGGGGTTGAGCCCGAGTCCGAGCCCTGGGGTCGGGCGAAGCGGAGTTCGTCGTCTTCCGAGGCTGAGCCCGAGTCCGAGCCCTAGGGTCGGGCGAAGCGGAGTTCGTTGTCTTTCGGGGCTGAGTCCGAGTCCGAGCCCTGGGGTCGGGCGAAGCGGAGTTCGTCGTCTTCCGGGGCTGAGCCCGAGTCCGAGCCCTGGGGTCGGGCGAAGCGGAGTTCGTCGTCTTCCGGGGCTGAGCCCGAGTCCGAGCCCTGGGGTCGGGCGAAGCGGAGTTCGTCATCTTCCGGGGCTGAGCCCGAGTCCAAGCCCTGGGGTCGGGCGAAGCGGAGTTCGTCGTCTTCCGGGGCTGAGCCTGAGTCCGAGCCCTGGGGTCGGGCGAAGCGGAGTTTCCTATGACGCCTGAGGCCGGACTTGGCTACTGTCAGCCTCACTCTGTCGAGTGGCTCAGCAGTCGGAGCGGCGCAGGTGGCGCTGTCCTCTTGTCAGACCGGTCAGTGGAGCGACGAAGTGACTGCGGTCACTTCAGCTCTGTCGACTGGAGGGCGTGCGTCAGGATAAAGGTGTCAGGCCACCTTTGCATTAAATGCCCCTGCGATTTGGTCGGTTGGCGTGGCGATTTGGCCAAGGTTGCTTCTTGGTGAAGACTGGGCCTCGGGCGAGCCGAAGGTGTGTCCGTTGCTGGAGGGGGTCCTCGGGCGAGACGTAGATCCTCCGGGGTCGGCTGCCCTTGCCCGAGGCTGGGCTCGGGCGAGGCGTGATCGCGTCCCTCGAATGGACCGATCCTTGACTTAATCGCACCCATCAGGCCTTTGCAGCTTTGTGCTGATGGGGGTTACTAGCTGAGATTTAGGAGCCTTGAGGGTACCCCTAATTATGGTCCCCGACAGTGGGATTGCCACAGTGTGCCAGCCATCGGAGGGAGTGGGTGAGCTCCCCCTTTAGGCCTAGTTTGGATAATCTAGTAATGAGTGGTATTGGAGTGGATTGAAATGTATTGGGAGAGTATTTGATCTATTAGGGATTTACACCCTCTCCAATTCCTCCAAAACACTCTAATCCCAAAGTATCCAAACTAGGCCTCATTATCGTTCTAGGCGCTTGGACAGGTCGAGTAGGATCACCTCGGTGCACAAGGCGTGTGTGCACCGGTTGCATGCCTGGGAGGGGTCTCGTCATCGGCCAATTCCTCATCAGAGTTGGGGGATCGCCACTATCCGCCGCTCATCGTGACCAGCGCGTGTTGCCGACTTTCGTCTCTGGTAAGTGACCCTATCGTGTTCGCCTTAAGCCTGCGTTGATATGCGCGCTTCCTCGCTCGAATTCGCTCACTGTCGCCCGAGGAGCACCCCATGCCGGTGAACCTCCGCCGCATTTACACAGGCACTGCCGCTCCGGGCAGCCGGAGGTAGGCAGGACCATCCTAGCCGTTGAATGGCCAGTGGATGTATTAGATTAAAACAGGTATACCCATTCGGTTTGATTTGATCCAAACCGTCGATGCGGATCGGATGTTCCATATTGGATCGTGTCACATTAAATACTAATAGTAGATCCGAGATCGGGTGGTCAGTAATGTGTACCGGTTCATCGTGTGGGCCGATCTAATCACAGCCATCGGATGGAAATCCAACAACTCAAGATTGAAGATACCCCTTCGGCCTGGCAAAATCGCTAATGAGCCCCTCGGCTTTATTATAATAAACCTGTCGTCCCCTGTAGTTCAAGGGAACTAATAGTTTGGTCCTCGGGTGAATACTTAAATTACAAAGCAGTCTCTGGAATTTGTAGAAACACCCCTGGAAGCCTTATTTTAATAGAAAATGAACTCTAAAACATGTTTATTCTATAACCCATCCATTTTAACTCTGCTTTTAGTCCATTTCAATTGCTCTAGCTTCATAATAAAATTTCCTACGCAATAACAACATTATTTATAACATATAACTTACTTTATAATTAGATATCGTTTTAATCTATGTTTAGTGGATTAAGCTTGCTAATCAAAGTTAACCTATCTATAATTATAATCTAACTAAAATATTATAACTAATCAAGTTGTAACATGTGCTAAAGTTGAATTAATTATTTACTTCTCACATGATTTATAACATAAAATGTATTGTTATCATTTAAACACATAAAACTTTGTAAAACTATATCTGTTGAACCATAACTCTGATTTTAGTGATTCTTGAACCTACGACCTTGTAGCAACACATAAAATATTCTTACGTTGTTTGCTCTCATGTTTGGTGTACTGTTATTTTTATGTGCTCCTTGTCTATTTGTATGTATTGCTACAAATAGCGGTGAGGTCACGAGAATCTGAAGACCAACTTGGTACCTGGGATCTCAAGTCTAAGGCAAGTTGTGCCCTTGATCACTTTTCTTTACCTAATAATGTTCCTGTTAATCATTGTGACATGCTCAGGTTAATTTGATGGGACCTAATAGGTTTCCCTAGTATTGTTTATCCCACACCTTGCAAACAAAAGAATTGTTGGGTAGATTTGCTATTGCTCTACCTGGTTTTGGGAAATTAATGTTATATTATGATCATGTTCCAATTTTGCTATTGTTTTAATTATTGTTTATGATAAGATCATTATGTTAATTGGAACGTGGAGCGACCACCTGGGAAAAAAGTGCTACCACAAGGGTGGTATGGGACGCCCTTGGCTGACTAATTAGCAAAGCTAGTGGAGGACTACCTTACTCAAAAGCGGCAAGGGCGGTAGAGGAGTTGTGGTATAGGGAGGTTCTCGGGTCAATCATGCTACAATGGATTTTTGGACGAGGGATTCCTATATCGCCCTTCTAAAAAACCGTAGTAGGTTTTCTGAAGCTAGTGGAACTTTGTAAAGGCCTCGTAGTGCTATCCTGCCTCATCTCCTCGGTAGAGATGTATGATATTCATGACCCCGTGGTAAATGGGTAACACGACTTATGGGTAAATATGTGCAACCTCTGTAGAGTGTAAAACTGGTATATCAGCCATGCTCACGGTCATGAGCGTCTCAGACACTCACATGATTAACTTATGGAATTAAACTTAATTTGTCATTTGCATAGCATTGTGGGTGTTATTATTAACTGTTATCTCTTATTTATTTGGGTTGGTATCTACTTACACTTAGTAACTGCTAATAAAATTTTGACCAACCCTAAAAGCAATGCTCAGCTTTAACCATCTCCTTTGGTAAGGTTTACACTTCACATGATCCCCACTGTAAGTGAGCTCATGTACATTATTCCCCCACAACTTGTTGAGGGATGAACGTATGTGAACTCGCCCTTGTTGTACTCATATCCCCAAGTCAAGAACAGGTACCGCAGGATGAGGAGCATGAAGGATGTTGCGATGAGTTCGTGAGAGGTCTAGGTTGTCGTCTCCCAGTCAACTATGGTTGCTGGATCATCGTCATCGTATGATGTAATTATATAGCTATTTTGTACAGAACTCTTATTATATAGTAAAGATGTGACGTTCGTTTCTATACCATGAGTCATCATATGTGTGAGACTTGATCCTAACACACATTTGATTTGCGCCTGGATTTGCCCTTAAATCCGGGTGTGACACGTACCATGCGAATGCGGTTCCTGTTAAAGATAACGAAAATAAACGAACACATAATGTTTCTGTGTCGGCCAGTTCTCCTAATTGTGCTAAGAACTAGCCTATGTGCCCGCGCATGCTCTTACCTTGGTCACCCAAAAACTTTGCGAATTCGGGTATCCTAGTTCCCTGTGAGTATAGTTGATAGTCAAATCGGCTATCATAAGGTCTCCGATATGACTACCCCTTAGGGATCATGCTGACTCCGAGCTTATCTCGGAACGCCCCGACTATCTCTTCCCTCATTATTTCAATGGCAGCCGGTGGGAGTCCAGCAGCTCTCTGGTCCAATAGGGGTGTGGTTGTTTGGATATTAGTATGTTGTCTTCCTCCCCATTGGCTTGGGTTTTGTGACGCATTAATATTGGCTCTATGTGGCTCATAGGATTGGTCATTCCTTTCCGGCCTTCTAGGAGGGGCCGGAAAGTACTCAACCCCATGGGTTTAGGACATTATATTACGGTGCTGGGGCGCTGTATGATGTGATGGAAAGTTTAGCTGGGACGGATGTAGATTTGGATAATAATCCTCCTCATAGGGCTCTACGTACTCTACGTTGGACCATCCAGTTAGATATGCGGACCGTCCGGCTGCACGCGCGAACTGTCCGACCACATGGCCGAACCGTTCGGTAATGTATTCGGACTGTCCGGCGTTATACGCGGACGGTCCAAATGGGTCGTTTAGGGTTTGTGCGGTACGTGGCAGCTTGGGTGCCGGTCTCGATAATTCATTTCTAAAAAAAGGACTGGCCGCCGCTGGCCTGGACAGTCCGCGCTCACGTGTGGATGGTCCGGCCGTATGCAGATCAGCGGATTTACCACTAATTTGTGTATGAGGCTAGGGTATGTGTCCATCGACATCCCGTAAAGGGGTTGTGGCTGGTCATGACAATCTATAGCTGATGAATCATGTGTGTTTTCCCCTGATTCAACCTCATGCGAGAGAAAGTTTGCGACGGTAGATTTATCAAAGCACGCACTAGCCTTTTATAATCATTTTGCATACCCCCTATAATCTATTGTATTTGGTCTCGCTGCTCATCTATGTAAGCTCTAAGAGATTGGATTTCGTGTGTTTCGCTTACCTTGGGGGTAACTGTAGTAGGTCGAAGTGAAGCTATATCAGTTGTCCGTTGCCGAACGACCTTGTTGTTCCTGTCCACTTTGAAGTTGGCTAAGAACTTTGCCTTCGCTTCCTTGATCAGTTGCTCCTGGTGCTCCTCGAACTCTAGTTGTTCTTCATCTGGCATGGTTTCCCAAGTTGGCTAGATGATGTTACTGGGGGAGACATCAGAGCTATCTTTGGAACCGGCCATTAATGGTTGATCTAATAGGTCTTCACACGATATCCCCAGCAGAGTCGCCAAAAAGTGTGTTGGCACCGATCCGGACGCCAATCACTGCATAGAAAACCGGCGGTGGTGCTCTCTACGGAGACCAGGGGCCAAACGGTCCGCGACCTGGCGAAGAGGCTAGAGTTCCTGCCGGACGAGCCGAACGGTCCGTGCCTGGTGGATAGACGGTCCGCGTGTGCGCAGGAGCGGCGGAGTTTGCCGGCGGCGCCTAGATCTCGCTCCTGGGAGAGACCTCGTCGAGAGGAGAGATCCTAGGGTGTGTCTTGGGATCAGTAGGCCACCCAAGTCGCCTCTAAACGACGTGGGGCCGGAGAGAGGTGAAGATTAGAGAGAGGAATCTAAGTTACTATCTACTCCTAGGGCAAAATGTAAAGAACTAGATGTATATTGATTGATTGATCGATTGTTGGGCTTTAATCGACTGTAGCCCTTCATCTATATAAAGGCGGAGGTTTGGACCCGTTACAAGTCGGTTCTCGAGTTAACCCTGCAGGTTTAGCTAACAAACCCCGCAAGAAATCCGGAACCTTAACTGATTCTGTGCACATGCGGACGGTCCACGCCACTATAGCGGACAGCCCGGACCGCGGATCGTCCGACCTTAGGGACAGACCGCCCGCTCGTTCAATTTGGTGCTCAACAGGGGGCTCCAGTGATTATGTCTTAACATATCAAGTGGATTATGTGGAGAGGCAGAAGGACAAGCCTGTGATTATAGAACATTGTTTCACCGGCCTGTCCGCGGAAACTAAGTTGTCATCCTTGTACTCTATTGGTTTAGATGTTGTTAAGTGAATGGTAATGAGATCTCTTGCTGGCTGTAATCATTAGTTATAATTGGATTGTGTCGGGGACCATAATTAGGGGTACCCTCAAGGCTCCTAATTCTCAGCTGGTAACCCCCATCAGCACAAAGCCACAAAGGCCTGATGGGTGCAATCAAGTCAGGGATCAGTCCATTCGAGGGACTCGATCACGCCTCGCCCGAGCCTAGCCTCGGACAAGGGCAGCCAACCCCGGAGGATCTCCGCCTCACCCGAAGCCCCCCTCCAGCGGCGAACACGTTCCCGGCTCGCCCGAGGCCCTGTCTTCGCCAAGAAGCGACCCCGACCAAATTGTAGGAGCATTTAATGCAAAGGTGGCCTGACGCCTTTATCCTGACGCGCGCCCCTCAGCTGACAAAGCCGAAGTGACCGCCATCACCTCGCCGCTCCACTGACCGGTCTGTCAGAAAGACAGCGCCGCCTGCGCCCCTCCGACTGCAGTGCCACTTGACAGAGTGAGGCTGACAGGCAGTCAGGCCCGGCCGCGCACCATAGGAAAATCCGCTCCGCCCGACCCAGGGCTCGGACTCGGGCAAAGCCCCGGAAGACGGCGAACTCCGCTCCGCCTGACCCAGGGCTCGGACTCGGGCAAAGCCCCGGAAGACGGCGAACTCCGCTCCGCCCGACCCAGGGCTCGGACTCGGGCAAAGCCCCGGAAGACGGTGAACTCCGCTCCGCCTGACCCAGGGCTCGGACTCGGGCTAAGCCCTGGAAGACGGCGAACACCGCTCCGCCCGACCCAGGGCTCGGACTCGGGCTAAGCCCCAAAAGACGGCGAACTCCGCTCCGCCCGACCCAGGGCTCGGACTCGGGCAAAGCCCCAGAAGACGGCGAACTCCGTTCCGCCCGACCCAGGGCTCGGACTTGGGCTAAGTCCCAGAAGACGACGAACTCCGCCTCGCCCGACCCAGAGGCTCGGACTCGGCCTCGACCATGAAAGGCGGACTCGACCTCGACTCGGAGAAGCCTCCACATCGCCCAACCTAGGGCGCGTACCGGCTACGTCAACAGGGGGCGCCATCATTACCCTACTCCAAGCTGACTCAGGCTACGGGGAACAAGACCGGCGTCCCATCTAGCTCGCTCCGCCAGATAGGCGATGATGGCGCCCCGCACGTTCCCTGACGATGGCGGCTCTCGGCCCCCTTACGAAAGCAAGAGGACGTCAGCAAGGACTCGACGGCCCCGACAGCTGTCTCTCCGCCAGGCTCCAGCACTACTCCGACGGCCACGACATCACACAAATCGGGTGCCAAGACCTCTCCGGCCGCCACGATGGCGTGTACTTAGGGCGCTAGCTCTCCTCCGCTAGACACGTAGCACTCTGCTACACCCCCCATTGTACACCTGGACCCTCTCCTTATGCCTATAAAAGGAAGGGCCAGGGCCCTCTTAGAGAAGGTTGGCCGCTCGGGGACGAGGACGAGACGGGCGCTCGCATAAGGCCACTCGCTCCTTCCCCCGGGTGGACGCTTGTAACCCCCTACTACAAGCGCACCCAATCTGGGCGCGGGACGAACACGAAGGCGGCGGGATTTCCATCTCTCTCTCCCATCTCCAGCCTCCTCGCTCTGCCCCCTTCGCGCTCGGCCTCACGTCGACCCATCTGGGCTGGGGCATGCGGCGACACTTCACTCGTCGGCTTAGGGACCCCCCTGTCTCGAAACGCCGACAGTTGACACGCCAGGTAGGGGCCTGCTGCGTGTTGACGAACAGCTTCCCGTCAAGCTCCAGATGGGTAGTCTCCAGCAACCTCTCCGGCCCGGGACGGTGCTCCGTTTCGGGAGCCTTGAGTTCATGTCCCTCGACGGCAGCTACGACATGATACTCCTTCCACCGCCGGGCGACAGCGACAATGGCGGCCGACAGTCCGCCCTCCGGCGGCGGAATCGACGACGTCTTCCCCGCGTGGCGGAAGAACAACCTTCGAGCTCGCCCCGTCTTCTTCCCTGTCGGCGGAGGAGACGGAGGCAGGGCAACCAAGGTCAAGCAGGAGGCGGCGCCTCGTCAGCCGTCGAGCGAGTCGACAACGCCAGCACTCCAACGGGGAGCGCGCCGGGCATCGGCCTCACGCTTGAGACGAAGATGAGCGCTGTCTCCTCGCGACAAGTCAACCCCGGGCAAACGGACGACGCCAGCACGCTCGCGAAAGGCTTGCTGGGTGTCGCCCTCGTACTTGAGACGACGGTGCAGTCAGCCCCCGACATGACCTCATCACCGCCCGTCGACCAAGAGGTACCGACTGATTCCCATCCCACGCCTTTCAGATTTTGCCTCGACCCGCCTAGCGGCTCCGCTTTGGCGGACGCTCTCGTAGAGGCGAATCCGAACCCTTTGGGGTTTCGCATGCGGTCACCTTGGGACCGGCTGGCGAACATCTCGACCTACGGGCCCTCCGGGTCCGAGGGAGACGACGAACCCAGCTTCCATTGGGATTTTTCTGGACTTGGCAACCCTAGTGCCATGCGGGGCTTCATGACCGCATGCGACTGCTGCCTTTCCGACTGTTCCGACGGTAGCCGTAGCCTCGGCGACGAGGACTACGGCCCGAGCCGTGAATGTTTCCACGTCGATCTAGGGGGTCCCCCCGAAGGCAACCATCTCGGCATGCCGGAGGACGGTGATCTCCCTAGGCCGGTGCCTCGCGTCGACATCCCGCGGGAGCTAGCCGTGGTCCCCGTTCCGGCGGGGGGTCACGACCCACAACTCGAGCAAATCCGCGGGGTGCAGACCAGGCTCGACGAGGGAGCAGGAGCGCTTGAGCCAATCCGCCGGGACATCGGGCAGGCATGGGCGGGCCAACCTCCGGCCGGAGAAATGCGTCATCTACCCCAGGGCTTCCAGCACCGCATTGCCGACGATGTCAGGGTCAGGCCACCACCCGCATCCAGTGGGGTCAGCCAGAACCTGGCTGCAGCAGCAATGCTCCTCAGCGCGATGCCGGAGCCATCAACCACTGAGGGGCGGCGAATCCAGGGAGAGCTCAAGGATCTCCTAGAAGGCGCCGCGGTCCGGCGGGCCGAGAGCTCCGCCTCCCGAAGGCAGGGGTACCCCTCGGAACATCATGCCGTGACTTCCCGATTCATGCGGGAAGCCTCGGTCTGCACCGGGCGCACGCGCAACACAGCGCCTGCGGCCCCGGGTCGCCTCGGCAACGAGCACCATCACCGAGATCGTCGGGCCCACCTCGACGAGAGGGCGCGCCGAGGCTACCACCCCAGGCGTGGGGGACGCTACGACGGCGGGGAGGATCGGAGTCCCTCGCCCGAACCACCTGGTCCGCAGGCCTTTAGCCGGGCCATACGACGGGCGCCGTTCCCGACCCGGTTCCGACCCCCGACTACTATCACAAAGTACTCGGGGGAGACGAGACCGGAACTGTGGCTCGCGGACTACCGTCTGGCCTGCCAACTGGGTGGAACGGACGATGACAACCTCATCATCCGCAACCTCCCCCTGTTCCTCTCCGACACCGCTCGCGCCTGGTTGGAGCACCTGCCTCCGGGGCAGATCTCCAACTGGGACGACCTAGTCCAAGCTTTCGCCGGCAATTTCCAGGGCACGTACGTGCGCCCCGGGAATTCCTGGGACCTCCGAAGCTGCCAACAGCAGCCGGGAGAGTCTCTCCGAGACTACATCCGACGATTCTCAAAGCAGCGCACCGAGCTGCCCAACATCACCGACTCGAACGTCATCGGCGCGTTCCTCGCCGGCACCACCTGTCGCGACCTGGTGAGCAAGCTGGGTCGCAAGACCCCCACCAGGGCGAGCGAGCTGATGGACATTGCCACCAAGTTCGCCTCCGGCCAGGAAGCGGTCGAGGCTATCTTCCGGAAGGACAAGCAGCCCCAAGGCCGCCCACCGGAAGATGCTCCTGAGGTGTCAACTCAGCGCGGCACCAAGAAGAAGGGCGAGAAGAAGTCGCAAGCGAAACGCGACGCCGCCGACGTGGACCTTGTCGCCGCCGCCGAGTACAAGAACCCTCGGAAACCCCTAGGAGGTCCCAACCTCTTCGACAAGATGCTCAAGGAGCCGTGCCCCTATCACCAAGTTCCCGTCAAGCACACCCTTGAGGAGTGCGTCATGCTTCGGCGCCACTTCCACAGGGCCGGGCCACCCGCGGAGGGTGGCAGGGCCCGCGACGACGACAAGAAGGAAGATCACCAGGCAGGAGAGTTCCCCGAGGTCCGTGACTGCTTCATGATCTACGGCGGGCAAGCGGCGAACGCCTCGGCTTGGCACCGCAAGCAAGAGCGTCGGGAGGTCTGTTCGGTGAAGGTGGCGGCGCCAGTCTACCTAGGCTGGTCCGACAAGCCCATCACCTTCGACCAAGCCGACCACCCCGACCATGTGCCGAGCCCGGGGAAATACCCGCTCGTCGTCGACCCCGTCATCTGTGACGTCAGGCTCACCAAGGTCCTCATGGACGGAGGCAGCAGCCTCAACATCATCTACGCCGAGACCCTCGGGCTTCTGCGTATCGATCTGTCCTCGGTCCGGGCGGGCGCTGCGCCTTTCCATGGGATCATCCCTGGGAAGCGCGTCCAGCCCCTCGGACAACTCGATCTTCCCGTCTGCTTCGGAACACCCTCCAACTTCCGAAGGGAGACCCTGACGTTCGAGGTGGTCGGGTTCCGAGGAACCTACCACGCGGTATTGGGAAGGCCCTGCTACGAGAAGTTCATGACCGTCCCCAATTACACCTACCTCAAGCTCAAGATGCCGGGCCCCAACGGGGTCATCACCGTCGACCCCACGTACAAACACGTGTTCAAATGCGACGTGGAGTGCGTGGAGTACGCCGAGGCCCTCATCGCCGACCTGGAGAGTCTCTCTAAGGAGGTGCCAGACGTGAAGCGTCATGCCGGCAACTTCGAGCCAGCGGAGACGGTTAAGTCCGTCCCCCTCAACCCCAGCAGCGACGCCTCCAAGCAAGTCCGGATCGGCTCCGGGCTCGATCCCAAACAGGAAGCAGTGCTCGTCGACTTCCTTCGTGCGAACACTGACGTCTTTGCGTGGAGTCCCTCGGACATGCCCGGCATACCGAGGGATGTCGCCGAGCACTCGCTGGACATCCGAGCCGGAGCCCGACCCGTCAAGCAGCCCCTGCGCCGATTCGACGAGGAGAAGCGCAGAGCCATAGGCGAGGAGATCTACAAGCTAATGGCGGCAGGGTTCATCAAAGAGGTATTCCATCTCGAATGGCTTGCCAACCCTGTACTCGTGAAAAAGAAAGGGGGGAAATGGCGGATGTGTGTGGACTACACTGGTCTGAACAAAGCATGTCCGAAGGTTCCCTACCCTCTGCCTCGCATCGATCAGATCGTGGATTCCACTGCTGGGTGCGAAACCCTGTCTTTCCTCGATGCCTATTCAGGGTATCACCAAATCAGGATGAAAGAGTCTGACCAGCTCGCGACTTCTTTCATCACGCCCTTCGGCATGTACTGCTATGTCACCATGCCGTTCGGCTTGAGGAATGCGGGCGCGACGTACCAGCGGTGCATGAACCATGTGTTCGGCGAGCACATTGGCCGCACGGTCGAGGCCTATGTCGATGACATCGTAGTCAAGACGAGGAAGGCCTCCGACCTCCTTTCCGACCTTGAAGTGACATTCCGATGTCTCAAGGCAAAAGGTGTCAAGCTCAATCCCGAAAAGTGTGTCTTCGGGGTGCCCCAGGGCATGCTCTTGGGGTTCATCGTCTCCGAGCGAGGCATCGAAGCCAACCCGGAGAAGATCGCAGCCATCACCAACATGGGGCCCATCCAGGACTTGAAAGGCATACAGAGGGTCATGGGATGTCTCGCGGCTCTGAGCCGCTTCATCTCACGCCTCGGCGAAAGAGGACTACCCCTGTACCGCCTCTTAAGAAAGGCCGAGCGCTTCACTTGGACCCCTGAGGCCGAGGAAGCCCTCGGGAACCTGAAGGCGCTCCTCACGAAGGCGCCTATCATGGTGCCCCCAGCTGCCGGAGAAGCCCTCTTGGTCTACGTCGCCGCGACCACTCAGGTGGTTAGCGCCGCGATTGTGGTCGAGAGGCAAGAAGAGGGGCATGCATTGCCCATTCAGAGACCAGTCTACTTTGTCAGCGAGGTACTGTCCGAAACCAAAATCCGCTACCCACAAGTTTAGAAGTTGCTGTACGCGGTGATCCTGACATGGCGGAAGTTGCGACACTACTTCGAGTCTCATCCGGCAACTATGGTGTCATCCTTCCCCCTAGGGGAGATCATCCATTGCCGAGAGGCCTCAGGTAGGATTGCAAAGTGGGCGGTGGAAATCATGGGCGAAACAATCTCGTTCGCCCCTCGGAAGGCCATCAAATCCCAGGTCTTGGCGGACTTCGTGGCTGAATGGGTCGACACCCAGCTACCAACAGCTCCGATCCAACCGGAGCTCTGGACCATGTTCTTCGATGGGTCGCTGATGAAGACAGGAGCCGGCGCAGGCCTACTCTTCATCTCGCCCCCGGGAAGCACCTACGCTACGTGCTACGCCTCCACTTCCCAGCGTCCAACAATGTAGCTGAGTACGAGGCTCTGGTCAACGGGTTGCGGATCGCCGTCGAGCTAGGGGTCCGACGCCTCGACGGTCGCGGTGACTCGCAGCTCGTCATCGACCAAGTCATGAAGAACTCCCACTGCCGCGACCCGAAGATGGAGGCCTACTGCGATGAGGTTCGGCGCCTGGAAGACAAGTTCTACGGGCTCGAGCTCAACCACATCGCCCGGCGCTACAACGAGACTGCGAACGAGCTGGCTAAA
This sequence comes from Zea luxurians, assembly GCA_029449295.1. Taxonomy (NCBI): domain Eukaryota; kingdom Viridiplantae; phylum Streptophyta; class Magnoliopsida; order Poales; family Poaceae; genus Zea; species Zea luxurians. Next base: position 33,777,835 of record JAOPSE010000012.1, on the reverse strand, counting down.
ATAGCCTCGGGACGAACAACGGTTCCCCCGGACGTGTTCTCCCGAGACCTGCATCAACCCTCCGTCAAGATCGAGGACACGCCCGAGCCCGAGGCACCTTCGGCTCCGCCCGAGGCACCCTCGACTCAGTCCGAGGTACCCTCGGCCCAGTCCGAGGTACCCTCGGCTCAGCCCAAGGTACCCTCGGCCCCCGAGGGTGAGGCACTGCGCGTCGAGGGGGAATCGAGCGAGGTCACGCCTAATCAAAGCTGGCAGACCCCGTACCTACAATATCTCCGCCGAGGGGAGCTGCCCCTCGACCAAGCTGAAGCTCGGCGGTTGGCGTGGCGCGCCAAGTCTTTCGTCTTGCTGGGGGATGGGAAGGAGCTCTACCACCACAGCCCCTCAGGCATCCTCCAGCGATGCATCTCCACCACCGAAGGTCAGGAACTCCTCTGAGAAATACACTCGGGGGCTTGCGGCCACCACGCAGCACCTCGAGCCCTTGTCGAAAATGCTTTCCGACAAGGTTTCTACTGGCCGACGGTGGTGGCCGATGCCACTAGAATTGTCCGCGCCTGCGAAGGGTGTCAGTTCTATGCAAGGCAGACCCACCTGCCCGCTCAGGCTTTGCAGACGATACCCATCACATGGCCTTTTGCTGTCTGGGGTCTAGACCTCGTCGGCCCCTTGCAGAAGGCACCCGGTGGCTACACGCACCTGTTCGTCGCCATCGACAAATTTTCCAAGTGGATCGAGGTCCGACCCCTGAACAGCATCAGGTCCGAGCAGGCGGTGGCGTTCTTCACCAACATCATCCATCGTTTCAGGGTCCCGAACTCCATCATCATCGACAACGGCACCCAGTTCACCGGCAGAAAGTTCCTAGACTTCTGCGAGGATCACCACATCCGGGTGGACTGGGCCGCCGTGGCTCATCCCATGACGAATGGGCAAGTAGAGCGTGCCAACGGCATGATTCTACAAGGACTCAAGCCTCGGATTTACAACAACCTCAACAAGTTCGGCAAGCGATGGATGAAGGAACTCCCCTCGGTGGTCTGGAGCCTGAGAAGAACACCGAGCCGAGCCACGGGCTTCACGCTATTCTTTCTGGTCTATGGGGCCGAAGCCATCTTGCCCACGGACCTGGAATACGGTTCCCCGAGGACGAGGGCCTATGCCGACCAAAGCAACCAAGCTAGTCGAGAAGACTCGCTGGACCAGCTGGAAGAGGCTCGGGACAAGGCCTTACTGCACTCAGCGCGGTACCAGCAGTTCATGCGACGCTACCACGCCCGAGGGGTCCGGTCCCGAGACCTCCAGGTGGGCGACCTGGTGCTTCGGCTACGACAAGACGCCCGAGGTCGACACAAGCTCATGCCCCCCTGGGAGGGGTCGTTCGTCATCGCCAAAGTCTTGAAGCCTGGAACATACAAGCTGGCCAACAGTCAAGGCAAGGTCTACAGCAACGCTTGGAACATCCAACAGCTACGTCGCTTCTACCCTTAAGATGTTTTCAAGTTGTTCATATACCTCGCTCTCACGCAAAGTTTAGTCATCAAGGAAGGGTCAGCCTTGCCTCGGCAAAGCCCGACCCTCCCTCGGGGGCTAAAAGGGGGGAACCCCCTCTGTGTCGAAATTTTCCTCGAAAAAAAAGATCTTTTCTGCCGGAATATCTTTCGTGCTTTTCGACTACTTCGAAAGTGGATCCTGAAAACGACAGAGTACACGTAAGCAGCCAAGGCTGACCGAGCCGAGGGACTCCTACGCCTCTGGGATACGGATACCTCACTCATCACCTTCTGCCATAAGTAACTCACGTTCGGATAAGTGATTCCGCGGACCGAACAAGTCTTCACGTTCGGAAGCTCTTCTGCCGGAGCGGTTCTTCGAGCCTTCTCGGCTGCATCGGTGACAGAACCCCATGGACGGGTAAGAGTGCGCGTAAGCGGCAAGGGCGACCGAGCCGAGGGACTCCTACGCCTCCGGGATATGGATACCTCACTCATCACCTTCCGTGAGAAGCAACTCTTGTCCGCACAAACAGTTCTGTTACCGACAAAAAAGTCCAGATACTCGAAACAAGAGGAAAGGAGACGCGGCTTTACAATACGGCGAGGGTGTGTTTCGGCCTCGGCGGCCGCGGAAAACACACGCTACAAGATAATCCGATCCTACAGGCTCGGATCTTGACGGCTAAAGGGAGCAGCAGCACCCTCGGCGTCGACAACACCTCTGGCGAGGTCCGACCTGGCCTCGGACGGTGACGCGGTCCGAGGGTCTCCGCTCCGAAGGACAACGTCATCACCAAGCCCGGGCCATCACCGCCAGGGTCTTCTCCAAGAATCTGGCCCGAGCGGGCGGCTCGGCCGGTCACCCCGGGGCCTCGGCTAGCTATCCCCCAAGGACATCAGCCCGGCCCGAGGCTTCAGCAGGCCAATCCCGGCGTCGGTCCCGCCAACGGACGACCCGGCCAGGCTCCGGCTGACCTGGTCTTCTTTTCGAGCCAACTCTGCCTCTGTTCGCGCTGGCACCGCTACCCCTGGCCTCGGCTCATCGAAGAGTGGCCGAGGGTTTCTTTTAACTAAGCAAGGGAAGCCTCGGACAACAAGGCTGACCGAGTTGAGGGACTCCTACGCCTCCGGGATACGGATACCTCACTCGTCACCTTTACACGGGGCGACTCACGCTTGGTGAAGCGGTTCAGACAACCAACAGGCGAGTCTTAGCGCTCGAAAATGGGGAAAAAACACGGCTCCGCGCCGAATTTACATACATGTTCAGGCCTCGACAGCCGCAATGAACAAAAACACTGGCATCCAAGGTGCCATTACAGGCGGAACTCCGGTTCCAACCTCACAGCAGCAGCCATGATCCCAGTACGGACGCGGCCACCGGAAGGCTTTCGTTCGCGTCCCTACTCAAGGGACGCGAAACAGACATCAAAGCCAAAGAGCCGGGGGCCGGCCCGTGGGCGGCGCTGACGGCCTCGACAAGGGGAGAGCTTCCTCCGGCTATCACCACAGCAGCACGGACGGCGGCGGCCGCCTCTCCACCAACGCCGACGGTCTGCAAGGGGCACCGGCAGGTCCTCACTCCCGTCCTCGCCGCGAAAGCGAGGAAGAGGGCGGAATGTTGCATCCTTGTGGCAGAACCTCCCAAGGTATCGGGCCCACATGCACTTGTCCTTGTCTCAAAGACCTCAGACGGCCATGCATGTGCACCAGATAACTTAACAGGATCCGTCCGAGTGCCCCAAGGACCTCGGATAAACCACTTACAACCAGAACCGCGGGATTAAGTAACACAAATCACACACATCAACATTTTTGCAGCGGAAATCTTATTACCAAATTTTACAAGTTACAAAAATTTTACTTTGTACATGATCGGAGTGATTACAAAGGTGATTCAAAGAAATAACTTTAAACTGTTATAAATTATTTATAAGTTTAAAATATATGCTAGCTCAAGTGACCATCCTCAATAAGAAGTATAGAAGAGTTACTTAGACTTATAATAAGGCCGAGCCCACCGGCACTTAACACCATCACAGCAGCACAAAGTTATATCCTGAAAAACAACAGGGAATAAAACCCTGAGTATGGAATTACTCAGCAAGACTTACCCGACTAAAGAAAAGACTCTCAAGGGTATGCTGGATTTGGGAATCAAGGAGAGGCTTTAGCAAGAATCAACTTAGATACTTTTGTAGAAATAGCTTAATAAAGTGAGTCCTTACTTTCAATATTTTAATGCCAGATTAAATATTAATAGACTCTATTTGCATCTAGTTTAATTTCACCATCTCATCCATACAACATCATTTTTATTCATGAGGTTCACATCCTGACTTAGGTTGTAGGTCAGTGATCAAGTCTCCACTCTCCGGGGATATAACGGCGATCCGAATCGATTTACTCAGCTGAGGATCTCTAACCACACGACATATGTAGCACTTAACCCTTGCATATGTCAACCGTTCCCACAGATCCTCCACAACGTGAACCGGTCCGCGCTACCCGGGAGCACAGTACTCCTCCGTCCAGCCTCTAGCCAGGAGGGCACACGCTACTCCCACCATCTCCCACGCCCAGTGCGCGGTTGTTTTTTCACGTATGGAATAGCCGGGTTCAAGCTTACCCTGTCCCATTTCCAGGGCATGTGGCCAGTTAAGATAGTCCTTGATCTATCAGGCCTACATACGCATCCAATCCTTAATTGACCCGGGCGGAGCATCACCTGTTCCTAGCCCAAGTTCCGATTTAAGTACTTCCATCCTTAGGATTGTTTGTGTTCCTTAGGATGAAAAGAGCATCACAGGGAACTTTGCAGTAAGATCCCACCATTGCTCACAATGAAAATATTCTTGCAGGCAGAAGCCATCCTTCCTCAGGATAACCCCTGAGCTAGGCATCAACGCAAAGGACAACCTCTATCCACAAGATTTACCTCTAAGCAAGGCTAAGCAATTTTGTAAATCATATTTTGATACTTCATCAGAAGTATCTATAAAGGTATGGATATCAAGGAAGGCAATGCATCAAAGGGTTCCAAGCAACTCCTTTAAACCTAATGCACATTTCACTAGACTTAAAGTGTGCAAAAATTATTTAAAAACACAAGGAAGGGGTTGCATGCACCGGGGCTTGCCTGGGTAACACTAGGTTAGTGTTTGTTAGGCGTCGGTCACTTGACGACCATCCTTTGTCCCGATACTTGCTTCGTCTGTCCATCAGCATCACCGTGCGGACTAGCCCGCGCTTGGGGTCGACTTGGCTCGTCTTCCGCATCACACGATTAATTATCGTACCTAAATGAAATGCATAATGCACATGATTGCATATAGACAAGAATATTATAAACCTAAATAGTACTACACCGACAAGAACTAAACACTTAGTGACGAAGCGTCGTACTATTTTATATAAAAACACTAGCTATCGACATGTGACTACGCCCAATTATCACATTTTTTAGCGTAATCGCATCTACTTCAAACATCAAGCAACAATAAGCTAAACATAAGTCTTTTAGCAAAGCACCCAATATTACATCACTCGTCACATTTTTATTCAGTATTTTTAATCGATGCCATTCACTGTTAATTATATAGGTAATTAGCACGTCTCTCATGACATCGAACTAAATACCAAACCTAGACTAAACTAACTAATTAAGCAGGGCATCGACTATTTCAATTAATCAAATTGACATAACGACACTCGAAAATTCTATTAACTAGCTGATAGGAATACTAAGCTCATTTCCTTCGTCATCAGCTTGCCCGAATATTACCTAAATTTATCTATCTTCCGCATCACTAACTCCAGCGTATTTCATATATATATTTAACCCTACCGCGACGCGACTGCTTCAAAATCATGAAAATAAGCGCATCACATTCATCGAACAACTTCAGTAATTAAGCTAATAGAAATTTTGACTCGGCTTACCATTCTAAATCTGACGCGCTATCCGCGAACACGGCAAGGATTCTGATGCAGCTCCTGAATCAAATACTTGGGGAATATTACGCTGTTAGCTTCATCTTCATCCGATCCTTGGGATTCCTTGATGACGCACGGAACGACGACGAGATCGTTTTTGGAGCGAGCTGGTGAGGTGGGGTCGAGCAAGGATTGATGGGTTCGACGACTTGACGGCAAACGCGAGCACGCGCGAAACCCAATGGATGAAGAGCGAACGCACGAATGGGTCGAACTGGGGCAAAAGGATGACGAACGCCATGGCGGGTTGGAGACCGGATTTAGCAGCGGTGTTGTACCATGGCGAATAGGAAATTGGCGACCGGCCAAGATGTGATCGGCGAGTTGAACGACTCTGACAATTTGACGGTGGTCGCGATAGCGAACAGGAGGGCGCGTGCAGAGAAACAGCACGACATGGTACTAAGCACCATGGCCAGGGCGAGTTCGGACACCAGCACACGCAGTGTTTTACCGTGTCCAACGCGCGCGTCACGGACTTGATATCGACTGCGAGCAATTTTGCGCGCACGACAACGCGACGGAGGCGAACTGGACAGAACCGAGCGCGCAGGCTCCACGGCTGGCGAGAGCACGTGATAGGATTGGAAACTGAGCGCGGACAGGAACTGGGCACGACGCAGGCAGCCATGGGAGGGAAAAGTTTTGTGCGCAGGGGAACACGACGGCTGAGCACACGACGAGAAGACTCCAGGGAGCTTCACAGCGGCCGCCATGGAAGCTGCGCGGACCTAGCAAAATCCGAGCAGGAAGGGAGCGTGACGCTGGAGAGCTGAGCAGGGACCGAACGGGAGCAGAACGCTGGGCGCAGGGAACGACGGCGCGCAGCAAGGAAGATGCGCGTGAAGCTCCGATCTGCGGCCAGCACCGAGCACCAGAGGGACACGACGCGTGCCATGGGGAATAGCAGGGAGAACACGACGCGGCAAAGGAGAGACGAACAAGGGACGCGGCGATGGGAGATGCACAGAGGAGCAGGGGCGCAATCCGCGCGCCGGCGAGCACCACGGAGCAGTGAGGGCACGTCCGAGCGTAGGCGGGATGGAGCGTGCGTGCACGGAGCTCGGCAAGCAGAGGGCTGGGCACGAGCTTGAGGGCGACGACACCATGGGGCAGGGGAGCTCGCAGCCACCATAGCTGGAGGGCGCGCGACTAGCAGAGAGGCGCTGGGCAGCATTGGTAGGGAAGTAGGCGAGCGCGATGCAGGGAGCCGGCTGGGAATAAATACCAGAGAGGAGCGCAGAGACATAAGCTCGAGGGAGAAGATGAGAACGAGAGACTTGGCTGAAAAAAAAATCCACGTAGGGGGCTGAGCGGCTGGGGATAGGGTCAGGCGGCCGGAAAAAAAACAAAAGATCTAGAGGGACGGCGTGGAGAGGATAAGGAGAGAAGGAAAAATCTGATTTTTACACTTTTCTCTAATTTTTTTTACATGACGCTATGCAAGAATATAACTATTAGCAAAAAAACATAAATCTAAATACTAGGGTTATAGTTTGAGAGAGGTCAAATTAAGCCAGACCGAATTAATATTGACGACGATATCTGGACAATGTTTAACTTGGAAAATATTTCTGGAACCAGATAAATTTCTACCGGTTATTAATATCCGATCATTTGGATTTGTTCAGGCAGGATGTAAACAGATCGAATTAAACGATATTTGGGTTACACATATTATTTTTCTTGATTTTGAAATAGGAAACCGAATCGGCTAAAAATTGTTCCGGTTTCAGTTAGTTTGGGTTCGGTTTATTTAAACAGCCTGCTGTTAACGGATCAAACTAAACGATATCAGATTCGATGTTTTAATAGACATTCGATTTAGTTGAACTTAAACGAATTTCACCGCTACCTGAATATTCGACTAAAGAACAATTTAATTAAACATCCGTAGATGTGATGTTACGGATGACAAAAAGGGGACTACTTTATTTTTCACCGGAAACTTAGTCTTCGGGTTCTATTTAATTGGCTCGGGATAAAAATCGTTCGAGTGAGTTGGGCTTCCGATTTCGTATTCGCGCGAGCGATAAATTTTAAATCACCGGACGCACCGATTTTCGGAACAACTATGTTCCGAACATCACGAAAATTTCGGAAGAGCCCGGATAGATACAACCGATGTCGAACACACGATAGACGGAACAGATGCGATATTAAAATCGTGATAGCCGAAGATGTTTAAAACTCAACATCCGTTTTATCCACTGATTACGTGCTTAAATTCGTACTCGCTGTCGAGCGGAATATAAACACCAGGGGTGTTACAGCCTTCCCCCCTTAAAAGAATCTCGTCCCGAGATTCAGAGCGAAAGACTTTCAAGAGTAGAGAAGCATGTAACCCATGTCCATATCAGCGGTAATCGTGAGACATTTCCAAACAATGGCGAGTGTCTCATGATGTTGTTTCTCCAGTGGACATATCATGTATCGCCTTAGGCTAATTTAGAAATGTCCACCAGTAGAGATGATGTCTGCCAGAGGAACACATAAGGTTCCATATGTGCAGCTTACTGTTTTTGATGACACTGTACTATCTGAGTCTGTTGAGCGAGTAGTAGATATGCAACTTCATCCAAACAGAATCAGATGCACCATCTTGGGTAAAACACACAGAAGGAGATTTACCAACAAGTGGTCATAGTGATTTTGTAGCACATGAGACGGATGTGGATGTCGAATACTGTCGCAGTTAACATGTGGCTAACCCGAGAGTTCAAGTCCACAAAAGATGGTATAGATTCTAGAGAATCACTAGTGGAGGGGTCTGTAGATACGGACTTTACGATCAGTCCATTTTATCCGGCACTAATCATGGCTCGATATGGTCACACGTGCTGGAAAAGCATACGTGAGGCGATTGAGGCACGACTAGAGCGATGATTAGGTGGTTATTGGTCGACTTAACTTAACTTTTGTGAGTACTTTCTTTAGAGTGGGTTAGACCAAAGTGAGTTCAGACAAATCGATAAAACGATCTCTAAACTCAACCTTTGTTTCAAATGCAGTTACAAGTTAGTCAAAACCAACTTGTTGAACTACTTTTGACATTGAGTAAGTCCTCTCAGTACCATCGGTAAGCCAAGGGTTGAGAGTTTACTCATATTAACAGTTGGTCATGCATTTGGGCAGGAATCCATTTGGTTTGGTCGTTCATCCGTTTCTTCTATACGAGATGAACCGACTTGGTCCAGGAATACATGGATTAATAGGAGAGCGAATGAACAAACTCCTGCATTTCAGCAGCAGGGGAAACAGATCTCCATATTGAGAGCTAATCAGTTGTCTCTTGACACTAAAAAAACTCCAAGGCTTCACCTTTACACAAAGGACGTAAAGGGAACGGGTATGAGTAGTCACTACCAAGATCAAAATAATAAGACCACACATGAGAGTGGTATGCCCTTTTGATCCAACGAAGATGACAGATGTTGCTTGGTCACTTCGACAAATAACACCGGAATCGTTTCAAGGAAGAGATCTACGGAAGATAGCATGTTAGTGTGGTTCCATAATGGATCATAGCCAAGAACTTCGATACTAGCGTACCGAATAGTACTACCATGTGTCGGCCGCCACATGAGACTTTCGGATTTACGCGGCACCCTAAGTTATTGACTAGGACACCATCATCGAACTAGCACCAATAATGAATCTTATGTAGCAGAAATAGATTGTGCCAAGATAACCCATTGATATAGTCTCATAATGGATCACAACTACTAATCGTGATACCAGCGTGTGCCGAGCAGCACAACCGTGTGTCGATCGTCCACAGGAGGCCCTCGGTTTCATCGCGGCACCATCTATTTTAGTCACAACACCATTACTAGACGTAACCAATAAGAAATCTCGCGCGACACCAATAGATTGAGCAAGGGTGACAATATGCAAAGAGATACTCCACCAGTAAAGATGGTTACAAGCAGAGAACCAAATAGATCATGGCCCGATGAAATGAACAAGGCATGGCCATAACCTAAACTTGTTGAAAGGAGTACGATGGGAGACTGTTAATTCAGCCCCAAGCATATTTCTATGCCCATCATAGAGATTACAAGGTCAAGGATGAGTATCTGATTAGATACGGAGGGAAAACAATCATAAGATTAAGTTGGTATGCCTTCAATAGAAATGAGGAAATCAAAGGCATCAAACTCAAGAAAATGATGAGACATGTCTTTCCTAGGTTGGGTCGATAAAGCAATGATGTGATTATCAAGAACAGGCAAGCTGGAATTAGGGATGTCAGCTTGCGCCAACCGAATAAGGGCATGGTCTAAGATGAAAATTATGAGTCGAGATTCTTATTTTAAGCTTAAGTACCCTTTTTGTCCAATGAAGAAATTATCTAAACATTTATTTGTATAAGTTTGGGTCAAGGAGGGGTAACGGAAAAATCAACTTTGGTCATGGTTCACCAACTAAGAACATGGCCTAGATTTGGGTTTAGGCAAACAAGTCACTAACCTTCTATCGACACATTAAGCACAAGAGCACATATATAGCATCTAAACATAATACCTAAGGAACGGAGAACAACTATTTTATTGAAGTTCATAATTCAACATTACACCACATTATCTACAGTCAATGGTTACTGGAATAAAGATGAGAGAAGCATTTTGGGTGTACTGGTGACAAACATGATGCAACAATCAGGATGCATGCTCGTCCTATACGTCCTCACAAGTTTTTGCCAACATAATGTGGCAATAACATTCTATATCGGTGGCATACTTATGACTCTCACGGTATTTTGCTAGTCGTTAGCTACACATACGTTTACGAGGTTAGTGTACCTGCAGAAAAATTCATCATAGCCCAATTTCCCAATGATGCAATTCACACATGGCAGTTTATCACAGTTTATACTCCATATATTGCTATATGGAGGCCAGCTCATCATTAAGCGCCGAGCCACGCATAGGCACCGTTGCCACACTTTAACCATAGGGCAACTCATTATGGTAACTCACCTTCTTACCTGAGCGTAGGTGCGTCGTTACAAGTACATTACATTTCTCAGTGTTCCCATGTCTGTATACCCATATACATCCATGGGGTACTGAATCCCAGAAAAGTAAATACTCCACATCGCAGCCTTCATATATACATATGTGGAATATGTATATAATCAAGCGCTTTTTTTATACTCTTCCCTAGACCGACGTTTGTTCGGTCATGCTCTCACAACTCACCTTACCTTGAGCGTCGATCCATTCAAAACTGAATGGCCTTAAAAATAACAATACACATGTATGCAATACCCACCCGGTTGTGGGTTAGTGGTTTTTAAATAAGCCACCTAATAGTCCTTAACTTAGGGCTTAACAGAGGATGTCGCTAGCATTATAGTTTTTCAAAACTGTTTTTCAAAGCCAAACAATGTGTTTAGTTAAAAATAGGTTTTCTAAAACCAAAACTTTTGTTTTGAAAATACGTATGTGACCGTATAAACTTAATCCTGCTCCGATACCAGCTGTGGCAGAACCTCCCAAGGTATCGGGCCCACATGCACTTGTCCTTATCTCAAAGACCTCAGACGGCCATGCATGTGCACCAGATAACTTAACAGGATCCGTCCGAGTGCCCCAAGGACCTCGGATAAACCACTTACAACCAGAACCGCGGGATTAAGTAACACAAATCACACACATCAACATTTTTGCAGCGGAAATCTTATTACCAAATTTTACAAGTTACAAAAATTTTACTTTGTACATGATCGGAGTGATTACAAAGGTGATTCAAAGAAATAACTTTAAACTGTTATAAATTATTTATAAGTTTAAAATATATGCCAGCTCAAGTGACCATCCTCAATAAGAAGTATAGAAGAGTTACTTAGACTTATAAGAAGGCCGAGCCCACCGGCACTTAACACCATCACAGCAGCACAAAGTTATATCCTGAAAAACAACAGGGAATAAAACCTTGAGTATGGAATTACTCAGCAAGACTTACCCAACTAAAGAAAAGACTCTCAAGGGTATGCTGGATTTGGGAATCAAGGAGAGGCTTTAGCAAGAATCAACTTAGATACTTTTGCAGAAATAGCTTAATAAAGTGAGTCCTTACTTTCAATATTTTAATGCCAGATTAAATATTAATAGACTCTATTTGCATCTAGTCTAATTTCACCATCTCATCCATACAACATCATTTTTATTCATGAGGTTCACATCCTGACTTAGGTTGCAGGTCAGTGATCAAGTCTCCACTCTCCGGGGATATAACGGCGATCCGAATCGATTTACTCAGCTGAGGATCTCTAACCACACGACATATGTAGCACTTAACCCTTGCATATGTCAACCGTTCCCACAGATCCTCCACAACGTGAACCGGTCCGCGCTACCCGGGAGCACAGTACTCCTCCGTCCAGCCTCTAGCCAGGAGGGCACACGCTACTCCCACCATCTCCCACACCCAGTGCGCGGTTGTCTTTTCACGTATGGAATAGCCGGGTTCAAGCTTACCCTGTCCCATTTCCAGGGCATGTGGCCAGTTAAGATAGTCCTTGATCTATCAGGCCTACATATGCATCCAATCCTTAATTGACCCGGGCGGAGCATCACCTGTTCCTAGCCCAAGTTCCGATTTAAGTACTTCCATCCTTAGGATTGTTTGTGTTCCTTAGGATGAAAAGAGCATCACAGGGAACTTTGCAGTAAGATCCCACCATTGCTCCTAATGAAAATATTCTTGCAGGCAGAAGCCATCCTTCCTCAGGATAACCCCTGAGCTAGGCATCAACGCAAAGGACAACCTCTATCCACAAGATTTACCTCTAAGCAAGGCTAAGCAATTTTGTAAATCATATTTTGATACTTCATCAGAAGTATCTATAAAGGTATGGATATCAAGGAAGGCAATGCATCAAAGGGTTCCAAGCAACTCCTATAAACCTAATGCACATTTCACTAGACTTAAAGTGTGCAAAAATTATTTAAAAACACAAGGAAGGGGTTGCATGCACCGGGGCTTGCCTGGGTAACACTAGGTTAGTGTTTGTTAGGCGTCGGTCACTTGACGACCATCCTTTGTCCCGATACTTGCTTCGTCTGTCCATCAGCATCACCGTGCGGACTAGCCCGCGCTTGGGGTCCACTTGGCTCGTCTTCCGCATCACACAATTAATTATCGTACCTAAATGAAATGCATAATGCACATGATTGCATATAGACAAGAATATTATAAACCTAAATAGTACTACACCGACAAGAACTAAACACTTAGTGACGAAGCGTCGTACTATTTTATATAAAAACACTAGCTATCGACATGTGACTACGCCCAATTATCACATTTTTTTAGCGTAATCGCATCTACTTCAAACATCAAGCAACAATAAGCTAAACATAAGTCTTTTAGCAAAGCACCCAATATTACATCACTCGTCACATTTTTATTCAGTATTTTTAATTGATGCCATTCACTGTTAATTATATAGGTAATTAGCACGTCTCTCATGACATCGAACTAAATACCAAACCTAGACTAAACTAACTAATTAAGCAGGGCATCGACTATTTCAATTAATCAAATTGACATAACGACACTCGAAAATTCTATTAACTAGCTGATAGGAATACTAAGCTCATTTCCTTCGTCATCAGCTTGCCCGAATATTACCTAAATTTATCTATCTTCCGCATCACTAACTCCAGCGTATTTCATATATATATTTAACCCTACCGCGACGCGACTGCTTCAAAATCATGAAAATAAGCGCATCACATTCATCGAACAACTTCAATAATTAAGCTAATAGAAATTTTGACTCGGCTTACCATTCTAAATCTGACGCGCTATCCGCGAACACGGCAAGGATTCTGATGCAGCTCCTGAATCAAATACTTGGGGAATATTACGCTGTTAGCTTCATCTTCATCCGATCCTTGGGATTCCTTGATGACGCACGGAACGACGACGAGATCGTTTTTGGAGCGAGCTGGTGAGGTGGGGTCGAGCAAGGAATGATGGGTTCGACGACTTGACGGCAAACGCGAGCACGCGCGAAACCCAATGGATGAAGAGCGAACGCACGAATGGGTCGAACTGGGGCAAAAGGACGACGAACGCCATGGCGGGTTGGAGACCGGATTTAGCAGCGGTGTTGTACAATGGCGAATAGGAAATTGGCGACCGGCCAAGATGTGATCGGCGAGTTGAACGACTCTGACAATTTGACGGCGGTCGCGATAGCGAACAGGAGGGCGCGTGCAGAGAAACAGCACGACACGGTACTAAGCGCCATGGCCAGGGCGAGTTCGGACACCAGCACACGCAGTGTTTTACCGTGTCCAACGCGTGCGTCACGGACTTGATATCGACTGCGAGCAATTTTGCGCGCACGACAACGCGACGGAGGCGAACTGGACAGAACCGAGCGCGCAGGCTCCACGGCTGGCGAGAGCACGTGATAGGATTGGAAACTGAGCGCGGACAGGAACTGGGCACGATGCAGGCAGCCATGGGAGGGAAAAGTTTTGTGCGTAGGGGAACACGACGGCTGAGCACACGACGAGAAGACTCCAGGGAGCTTCACAGCGGCCGCCATGGAAGCTGCGCGGACCTGGCAAAATCCGAGCAGGAAGGGAGCGTGACGCTGGAGAGCTGAGCAGGGGCCGAACGGGAGCAGAACGCTGGGCGCAGGGAACGACGGCGCGCAGCAAGGAAGATGCGCGCGAAGCTCCGATCTGCGGCCAGCGCCGAGCACCAGAGGGACACGGCGCGTGCCATGGGGAATAGCAGGGAGAACACGACGCGGCAAAGGAGAGACGAACAAGGGACGCGGCGATGGGAGATGCACAGAGGAGCGGGGGCGCAATCCGCGCGCCGACGAGCACCACGGAGCAGCGAGGGCACGTCCGAGCGTAGGCGGGATGGAGCGTGCGTGCACGGAGCTCGGCAAGCAGAGGGCTGGGCACGAGCTTGAGGGCGACGACACCATGGGGCAGGGGAGCTCGCAGCCACCATAGCTGGAGGGCGCGCGACTAGCAGAGAGGCGCTGGGCAGCATTGGTAGGGAAGCAGGCGAGCGCGATGCAGGGAGCCAGCTGGGAATAAATACCAGAGAGGAGCGCAGAGAGATAAGCTCGAGGGAGAAGATGAGAACGAGAGACGGCTGAAAAAAAAATCCACGTAGGGGGCTGAGCGGCTGGGATAGGGTCAGGCGGCCGAAAAAAAAAACAAAAGATCTAGAGGGACGGCGTGGAGAGGATAAGGAGAGAAGGAAAAATCTGATTTTTACACTTTTCTCTAATTTTTTTTACATGACGCTATGCAAGAATATAACTATTAGCAAAAAAAACATAAATCTAAATACTAGGGTTATAGTTTGAGAGAGGTCAAATTAAGCCAGACCGAATTAATATTGACGACGATATCTGGACAATGTTTAACTTGGAAAATATTTCTAGAACCAGATAAATTTCTACCAGTTATTAATATCCGATCATTTGGATTTGTTCAGGCAGGATGTAAACAGATCGAATTAAACGATATTTGGGTTACACATATTATTTTTCTTGATTTTGAAATAGGAAACCGAATCGGCTAAAAATTGTTCCGGTTTCGGTTAGTTTGGGTTCGGTTTATTTAAACAGCCTGCTGTTAACGGATCAAACTAAACGATATCAGATTCGATGTTTTAATAGACATTCGATTTAGTTGAACTTAAACGAATTTCACCGCTACCTGAATATTCGACTAAAGAACAATTTAATTAAACATCCGTAGATGTGATGTTACGGATGACAAAAAGGGGACTACTTTATTTTTCACCGGAAACTTAGTCGTCGGGTTCTATTTAATTGGCTCGGGATAAAAATCGTTCGAGTGAGTTGGGCTTCCGATTTCGTATTCGCGCGAGCGATAAATTTTAAATCACCGGACGCACCGATTTTCGGAACAACTACGTTCCGAACATCACGAAAATTTCGGAAGAGCTCGGATAGATACAACCGATGTCAAACACACGACAGACGGAACAGATGCGATATTAAAATCGCGATAGCCGAAGATGTTTAAAACTCAACATCCGTTTTATCCACTGATTACGTGCTTAAATTCGTACTCGCTGTCGAGCGGAATATAAACACCAGAGGTGTTACAATCCTAGCTGGGTAGCAACAGTTCGCCTTCCCCGGCATGGCTAGAGGACGCCTCCTCCGCAGAGCTGGAGGATGGTCTCCACCACCAGAAGCTGGAAGAGGAGGTAGCCAGCCGACCCGCGCAGGAGGTAGAGCCCCGGCTCGCCTCGCTCTCCGCCCCTGCAAGGATGATGAACATCCTTGCTGCTGAGGGCGGAGTCAAGATTGCAGCCTGGCTTGCTCCTCCCCACCCAGAGGCTGGTGATCACCGTCTTGGGTGACCACCGGCGAGGGGATGCAGCCAGGCTACCTGATGAAAATCCTTGAAGCCGAACGACGGCTGAAAGGTACCAACTCCCGCAGAGTTGCGTTCCTCCAACGACGAAGCGGAAAAGCGGCGGATATCCCCCATCCGGGGGCTTGGAAGGTGGAAAGACACGATGCATTAGGGGAGCGCGAAGACATGGTTGCCCTCCAAAGGGGTCGCTTCCCTTTTTAAAGGCGGCTCCCCCCACTTGCGCCCTCAACCGTTGCGGGCTGAGTCTTCTCCAACACGCTCCAAGATCCTCCCCCCCCACGGCGCAGGGGCTGGGTCCCACGCGTCATGCAAGCCGGTCCAGAGCAGAAGAAGCCAAACCGCTGCGCGCGGTGCGTGCAACCGCCCGGCGGTTACAAGCACTTCACCACTTTTGCCCAAACCAGCGGACGAAAGGGCGGGCAGCCATGCAGGCGGCATGCAACCGCGCCAAGTGGGCGCACCTCTCCGACTTCCAACGCGCCCAGCTTGGAGGACCAGGCCCACGCGTCATGCAACCGGTGCGCCGGTTGCTACATGCTTGCAACTGCACCGCCACCTGCGCCACCTCCGCGCCTCCTCGACTGCGGAACCAATACCGCGACTCGAGGCGACCCAGTGCACGACCCAGCGGCTCCAGCTTGGCGCGACGGTCAATGCGGCCGAAGACGGGCCGGCAGTAATGGCGGTGGCAGGCGGGCGGGAGCAGCGGTCACATCATCAGCCAAGCTTACGTCCCATCCGGGGGCAGCAAGAGAACCCTCTCTCACGGCGTGAAGACAACGCGCCCGTGTCCCGTTCCTCGAACGGCTCGTGCACGCGCAACGGCTGCCCCGCGAACCACTCGCCCCGTCGCATTAACTCCGCGGCGGGACAGGCGGCGCCTCTGGCAGGAGAAGCGAGCGACGCTTCGCCTTCGCCGAAATGACCACGTCAAAAAAGGTACGCCGTGTCGTTCGATTTCGTATCATTTTCCTTTTTTCCTCTTTCTCTCTCTTACAACAGGGACCGGGAAAGGGGGATACCCCGGAAAGGATCCTTCCCTGTGAAGGAACCAGGCTCCGAGCCTCCCTACTGATCAGAGGTTCGAAGGTTGACCCCTCAGAAGGGTTCAACAGCCGCCTCAGAGCACGTGGGCTCCACACCCACTATTGGTCAGAGGTTCAAAGGCCGGCCCCTCAGAAGGGTTCAACGACCGCCTCAGGCTACTCGGGCTCCGCGCCCACTACTGATCAGGGGTTCGAAGGCTGGCCCCCGAAGGGTTCACAGCAGCCTCAGACACAGAGCAAGGGATGACCATGGGTACGTTCGATACATAACCAAGGCTCGGGCTGCGCTCCCGAGGTACCCTAGGACATTTCCGAGACCAGCGGGAACGATCTTGTAACAGAATCCCATCAGAGGGAGGCATCGAGCCCTCGGACCCCGTCACCAGAGGACCGGGTCTGGCAGATCACCCGCAGGTACTTTTGGGCGCGCCTCTGGGCCCCTAGCCGACCCCTAACGAATGGGGCACGGACATCCGCTCGGATCACCCGCCTGCAGCTCACCGGAGACACCATGTTCGGCGTCCATCGAGGGCAACATGGCGCTCTCCCCCCTCCTCCTTGCGGAAAGGCGACGCAGGGGCGTATGTAAAAAAGTCGAGTCTATCCCTGATCGCCCTCTCGCCCTGTGCAGGGGCTCAGGGGCTGCTCTCGCAAACCCGGCTCCGGCCAAACCGTTGACAGCGTCAACATACCAGCCCGAGAACTTGGGACCCGACCGTACACCCGGGCTACGGCCAGCTCGCATGAGGGAACGACCAGACCAGCCGAAGCATTGCGCGAGGCGTTAAGACCTCGGAGGAGTCAAACCACTCCTCCGAGGCCTCGGGAGCTACACCCGGCGGGTGCGCTCGCACGCACCCACCGGAACAAAACGCAACCGAGAAAGGCTGGTCCCCTTACAAAAAAGTGCGACGAAAGCCTCCAAGCGAGTGCTAACACTCCCTTCGAGGCTCGGGGGCTACTGTCGGGGACCATAATTAGGGGTACCCTCAAGGCTCCTAATTCTCAGCTGGTAACCCCCATCAGCACAAAGCCGCAAAGGCCTGATGGGTGCAATCAAGTCAGGGATCAGTCCATTCGAGGGACTCGATCACGCCTCGCCCGAGCCTAGCCTCGGACAAGGGCAGCCGACCCCGGAGGATCTCCGCCTCGCCCGAAGCCCCCCTCCAGCGGCGAACACGTTCCCGGCTCGCCCGAGGCCCTTTCTTCGCCAAGAAGCGACCCCGACCAAATCGCAGGAGCATTTAATGCAAAGGTGGCCTGACGCCTTTATCCTGACGCGTGCCCCTCAGCTGACAAAGCCGAAGTGACCGCCGTCACCTCGCCGCTCCACTGACCGGTGTGTCAGAAAGACAGCGCCGCCTGCGCCCCTCCGACTGCAGTGCCACTTGACAGAGTGAGGCTGACAGGCAGTCAGGCCCGGCCGCGCACCATAGGAAAATCCGCTCCGCCCGACCCAGGGCTCGGACTCAGGCAAAGCCCCGGAAGATGGCGAACTCCGCTCCGCCCGACCCAGGGCTCGGACTCGGGCAAAGCCCCGGAAGACGGCGAACTCCGCTCCGCCCGACCCAGGGCTCGGACTCGGGCTAAGCCCCGGAAGACGGCGAACTCCGCTCCGCCCGACCCAGGGCTCGGACTCGGGCAAAGCCCCGGAAGACGGCGAACTCCGTTCCGCCCGACCCAGGGCTCGGACTTGGGCTAAGTCCCAGAAGACGACGAACTCCGCCTCGCCCGACCCAGATGCTCGGACTCGGCCTCGGCCACGAAAGGCGGACTCGACCTCGACCTCGGAGAAGCCTCCACATCGCCCAACCTAGGGCGCGGACCGGCTACGTCAACAGGGGGCGCCATCATTACCCTACTCCAAGCTGACTCAGGCTACGGGGAACAAGACCGGCATCCCATCTGGCTCGCTCCGCCAGATAGGCGATGATGGCGCCCCGCACGTTCCCTGACGATGGAGGCTCTCGGCCCCCTTACGAAAGCAAGAGGACGTCAGCAAGGACTCGACGGCCCCGACAGCTGTCTCTCCGCCAGGCTCCAGCACTCCTCCGACGGCCACGACATCACACAAATCGGGTGCCAAGACCTCTCCGGCCGCCACGATGGCGTGTACTTAGGGCGCTAGCTCTCCTCCGCTAGACACGTAGCACTCTGCTACACCCCCCATTGTACATCTGGACCCTCTCCTTACGCCTATAAAAGGAAGGGTCAGGGCCCTCTTAGAGAAGGTTGGCCGCTCGGGGACGAGGACGAGACGGGCGCTCGCATAAGGCCACTCGCTCCTTCCCCCGGGTGGACGCTTGTAACCCCCTACTGCAAGCGCACCCAATCTGGGCGCGGGACGAACACGAAGGCGGCGGGATTTCCATCTCTCTCTCTCCCATCTCCGGCCTCCTCGCTCTCCCCCCTTCGCGCTCGGCCTCGCGTCGACCCATCTGGGCTGGGGCACGCGGCGACACTTCACTCGTCAGCTCAGGGACCCCCCTGTCTCGAAACGCCGACGGATTGGATAGTAGTATCTAGTACTATTGGAAAGAGCTCAACCAAACAAAAGATCGATATCTACCATCCCATGTAATATGTTTACATTACATTTCGGTGAACCAAACACCACCTAAGGTTATCTTCAGCAGCTTACTCATTCTATCTCACATCACATCTACTATTTTAAACTTTACTAGTGGTATAGTCTACCGTATAAAACAGTATTTTATACGATCATATGCATGATCTGCTATAGACACCGTAGCGAAACAACTACCGGGCCTTAAAAATGGGCCTAACTCGAGGATGAAATGGGCCCGGTCAGTGCCCACCTTTGTTATGGTCAGTTCAAACGCAAACGCGAGTAGAGGAGTTGCCACTTTGCTAGGGGCCCGAGGCAGGGAGCTTCTCGTGGAGCACCACTGGTTTAGTGCTGAGAATTGAGTCGGACCGTGTCATGCCGGTTTAAAAATATCGTGCTTCGTGTTATTTAGACGAGAAAAGCTAAAAAAAAAAAATTTTCCTAGTGGTTGCAGCGAACCGCAGAACATTCAGGAGCCCGGCTTTTGGACGGCAGATCGAGCTCGAACCGCCGTATCTTTCGCCTTTCTCGAGCCGTTTCTGGGGGGTTCTGCTGGTCGAGGACTCGAGCACCTATTTATTTATTGAGGATGCTTCCGCCCAGCAGCGGTTGAGCTTCGCGGTTGCTGATCCTTCGCTTTGGTGCGTGCTTTGCTTGCTCCTGACTTGTGCTTGTCGAGAGCTCATGTCGCCGACGGCGGCGGCGTCGTCGGGGCCGGAACCGCCGTTCCGGCCACGAGAGAAGGTCCTGGAGAAGCAGAGGTACTTCCAGAGCGTGCAGAAGCCGACGTACCTCAAGGGCCGCTACGACGTGGTCACCTCCGTCGCCGTCCCGCTCGCCCTCGCTGTCTCCAGCATGTACCTCGTTGTAAGTTCTCGACCTCGCCTCTCATTATTATTTTGTCTAGACGGAAAGGAAAAATCCATTTTGTATTTTAAACGTACTCGTGCATGGATCTGTGCTGATCGTCTTGTTTGCAGGGGCGCGGGATCTACGACATGTCTCACGGCATAGGGAAGAAGGAGTGAACTCTTCCTTCGTATCGTACATGAACATGACGGCGCTCGCGCTTCATCGATCGGTGGACTGTTGTCTCATATGTACTGTGTATTCTGTAAATACAGTGAGGACTCGAATGTGGTGGATATGGGGAAAACAAATCCGTCGAAGGCCGTGTGTATTTTCTTTTCTATATATTAACCGTGCTCCCGTGGGAGCAAGAAGCTCACCACGCTGCGCCACGTCATCTTGCCCCTGTTTGGTTCAGCTTTTAGGGGACTTCTGGCCATCAGAAGTTAGAAGCTGAACTAAACGCTTAATTTTTTAGCCAGCTTTTATAAAATTCGTTTAGGTAAAAATCATTCAAAATTAACATAAACACATAATCGGTTGAGTTGTTGTAATAGTAGTAATCCGTCACTTTCTAGATCCTGAGTTCTATGGACAAGTTTATCTTCCTTCACACGTAATCCTAATAATACTTAGATTTTCTACACAGCCAGATTCTTAGAAAAGCTGGTCAGAAAAAAGCTGAACCAAACAGGCCCATCAATTCTGAAACGTTCGATTCCATCTCAACGGCAAAGGAAACGACATGCCCTCTTCTCTAGATGGTCATAGACACTTCCAGACTGAGTTCCACGTGGGAGCGAGCGTTGGAAAAAAAAAGAAAGAAAAGGTGCCCATCCATGTCCCACAAGAAGCATGCTGCTGTTCGTCGGCTGGGTACACCGCACAGTGCCGGTCCTAACATTTTAGAGGCCTAAGATAAGATTTATAAAGAAGACCCTTTATAATAACAATTATTATATATATATATCCTTGCATATTGTTGTCGTGTTGTTAACTTATAATTAGGTTTCTAAAAATTTTATAGAGCTAGCAGACAAATTTATATAATATATATACTGTTATTTAATACATGGAGAGGCTCCACTAATCTGGGGGCCCTGGTCGGGGGCACTGCTCGACCCCCGCCAGGGCCGGCGCTGACACTGCAGTGCAGAAACAGTGATGACCGGAGCGACGAAGATAGCGGCCTCCTCTAGCTGCCCGGTTAGGTGCTGGCCGGCCTGAGCGGCGCCCGACCACCACTTCGCCGGGCAGGAGGCATCCGACGCGGCATCGCTGGATGACAGCGGTCCTGGAGCCATCTACAATCCCATCTCGATGGAAGCAACTGGTCTCCACCTCCTCCACGGAAAACTACCAGAATCTTCCACAGCGGTCCTCGAGCCATCTACAATCCCATCTCGATGGAAGCAACTGGTCTCCACCTCCTCCACGGAAAACTACCAGAATCTTCCATGGATACAAGTTTTAGCAGATACCGGCTCGCCACCGCTGGCTGCCTCGGTTGCCTTGCCTGCACGGCCGGCCCCGGTCCCGTCCGCCGCCGGGGCTTGGGCTTCCTTAGCTTGAGTTGTTGAGCAGGCGCATCACGACACGGAACCTGGTAGGCAGGTACAACCGCGACACCGACGTCAGGGCCTCGGCCTCGGTGGACTCCTTGAGTTTCCTGGCCGACGAACTTGAGATGCAGACGAGGGCTAGAAACTGGTCGCCGCTGCTTTTGGAGGTGGACAGGATGATCTCCTCTATGGCACCGCTCCTCTAGAAGTCGCGGCCCATGTGGCTAACCTTCTCATCAAAGCTCCCTGATTGTGCTAGGATCTTGGACAACACGCACCCCATCTTATCTTCTTTTTTGGTTGCCTGTTTTTGGACTAAACAGAACCATGATCACAAACTGAAATCATCCCTCCTCCTAGAGAGATGAAAAGAAGAAGAAAAAAAAATCAGAAAAGCTTACCTGATGAGGTGCACTACTAGCCGCTGGTGAACGAAATGCTTACGTGATATGATCGTCAAAAACTGATACCTTTATTTTGATTTTTGTGCATCAATAACCGTGTGACCATTTACCAGGTGCACGCCACCAACTGAAGTACCTTTTTAATTTCTATCCTTCGCCTATCTCCAGTAAATCTCATATCATATTTCATATCTCATCCTCTATTTCAAACTCCACCTTTCCGCATATCTTATTTTCCATTATCCATTAGAGATAGTCTTGCCACCTTTATACTCACACAGGGAAACAAACTTGCAATTGTTAACTTACCAGGATAATAGTTTAATAACTGTATTTAGTTAGACATTTTATATTTGGTTGCATCTAATATAAAAGCAGTTGTGCATCCTCGCATTCGCTACCTATAGAAGAACATAGGCGTGCACGC
This sequence comes from Zea luxurians, assembly GCA_029449295.1. Taxonomy (NCBI): domain Eukaryota; kingdom Viridiplantae; phylum Streptophyta; class Magnoliopsida; order Poales; family Poaceae; genus Zea; species Zea luxurians. The sequence continues at coordinate 33,755,086 of JAOPSE010000012.1, read as the reverse complement.
GGAAGTTCTAATATAAAAAACTTGGTTTATATTTTTCTTCAATGCATCCTCATATTCATTACCTATAGAAGAACATACGCGTGTGGGCCGCGCGGAAGTTACTAGTTGTGTAAGTCCATGCTTAGGCTGTCTGCAGCAAATGCTGCTAGCCGCCCCCTCTTTTTATCCTGTACGTTTAGCATAAAGACTCTTAGACTAGCTTCAGCGGTCCCCGCGCATCCCCCTCTCCTCGCTTTAGCGGCTACAGGAGCATCTCTTTGCCTATAAGACCGTGTTCAACGCATCCCGCCAGCCTTCCTCTTCGCTACTTGTGACGGCTACAGGCATCCCCTTCCGTGTTCAACGCATGACGCTACATGAGCCTCTACCGGCAACAATGCAAGGGGAGAGGCCGGTACTCCGCCAGATTAAGAGGGCACTGTGGCAACCCCCTTTCCTCGCTATGCGTGTGCGTCAGTGTTTGTTAGAGGAGAGAAAAATGATAATAGATGATGAAAATATATGGAAAATAATATTTTATGGTTGTAGTGGGGTATAGGGGAAGGATTTAGGGGGAACCGCTGTACAGGGTGGAGATATAGGGGGAAGAGAACGCTGACGTGGCACGTGAGTGAGATATAAGAGGATAAATTTAGGAGGAACCGCTGAAGATAGTCTAACGGTGACCTCTTCTCCACCCTATATCCCTCTATATCCCGCGGTAACTCTCTCTCTCCCCCCGATATAGAGGGACGCCCTGCCCTCGGGTTGTGTGCGCGGCTGTGTTTTTTAGTTCGAAAAAAATGATAATAGATGGTGAATAGGTATGAAAAATGATATTTTATGATTATAGTGGGGTATAGGGGAAGGATTTAATGGGAACCGTTGTACAGGGTAGAGATATAGGGGAAGAGAGATAACTGATATGGCGGAATAGTGAGGTATAGGGGGAGAAATTTAGAGGAGACGATTGAAGACAGTCTTATATCATGTATACATTTAGAGATTGACGCATCGGCCACCCTGCTCGGCCATATGTGGAGGGTGGCATAAATTTATATAAATGACGATTCAAATCTCCGCCAGATGCGAGCAGCGAGCCGCCCCCTCTTTTTACCCTGCTCCGCCAGATGTATGTTTAGATTGACGCATCGTTTAGCTTCAAATCTCCATTTATATAAATGGAGATTTAAACCGTGATTTGTTAACTTCAAATTTATGTATAATTTGAAGCTAACCATCATGGTTTGAATCTCCATTTATGTATATTTTTATAGTAGTAAAGGTTATAATGTACGATGAAAATGAAGCAGGTTTCTATTTATGTTTGAAAACACATTTGTGCTAGACAATGAAGATCCGATTCCTAATTCTCTGTTGAAAATTTCTGTATCAGCGACAAGAATAAGGATTTTAGTCCCCATAAGGATCGAAATAGTGAATTTTTTTTTGTCTCACACGGGTTAGCGGGGGCGGAGACGGGAACCACTCCCCGTTCTATTCCCCACATGCCTCCTCCATGAATATCTCTTCACATAAATTAGTCCATTGATATGTTAAAACAATAAAACTATACTAAAAAATTTAATATATAATATTATTATAAAAAAATCAATATACCACCTAATAAGTCTACCGTCTAGAGGTTGTACAACTTATTTCCGATGAATGCGCACGAACGCACTCTCGGGTGTTGCCCCCAAGGTCTCAAAGGAGTGGTTGACTCCTTCGAGGTCTTAATATTTTTCTCCGTAGATATCGCTGATTTTGTCCTTTGTTCGTCATCTTGCTGTGGCCTAGGTGCAAAGGTAGCCCCCAAGATTTTGCGTCGGGTCATTGGAGTTTTCAACAATTCTGCCGTAGCATGTGTGTAAGGGCAGCCCCCCGAGCCTCCACGGTAAAGCCTAAAATTTGTAACGGAGAAAAATAATAATAATGATATAAATAAATAAATATTATTGTGTAAGGTTTTAGGATTATGGCACCGCTGCGGATTACTTGACTTTCTTTTATTTGTGCATATTCAATTAATGGAATTATATTGGCTAAGAAATAAATAAATAACTATAGAAAAATGCATATCATGCTGGAGTTCTTGTATTTTTGTATTTGTACTCAAATTTATGAGACAAGTTTATTTTTGAAAAGTAGATATTGAAAATGGAAAAGGAAATAAGAGAAGAGAAGGAAATACATTACAAATATATATATATATATATATATATATATATATATATATAGTTTATATATTAAGAGCCCTGGGCTTCCAATAATAAAGGAAGCCCAGGCTAGTCAACATGGGCATTTTGGTTGAACCACACCGAGTCAACTGATTATAGTCACGGCGCCGTTACCCCCGTCAACCAGCCACCTCTCCCACGTTTCCTGTTTCTAAAACCGTACTCGCGCATTCAACGGAGATAAACCAGCGTCCATTTGAAGAAAACCCCAGCCGCGCAGATTTTCCTTTCGTGGGAGGCGACTCCCCAGGCGATTTCAGCGCCTCCAAACCAGCGCAGCGCCAATCCACCGCCGCTCCAATCCAGCGCCATTCCATTACTCCTTACATCCTTCAATCTCCCAGCATTGGAGCCGATTCAAGAAGTTTCAGGTAATCCAACATTGAAATACCCCGAGTTTGTCGTCGATTTTTTGAGCCCTATCGGTCGATTTGAAGTGGATTTGATGGTAACCCTTATTATCTAGCTAAATGTGTGATTTGTATCCGCTTATACATCACTATAATCGGGTCATTGCATCGCGCATTGCATCTTTTTTTTGTTTAGGAGCCCCGATATTAGGGTATGTGTATTTATTCTGTATTCCTACTATCGCCCGACATTCTGTATTTAGGCAAAAGGCTGTGGATTAGGTATTTACTGATTAGTTAGCAGATAGTACTTTTATACAACCCAAGTAACATATATATGCTGTTTGTATGTAATATATATGCATATCTTCAGTTCTGTTTATGCACATTCACCTGAGTCATTTGTTTACACATTTGGTTTATTATATATGCATATAGTCAGTACTCTTTATGCACATTTACTTTAATGATTTGTTTTCACATATATTTTATTATCAAATATGCTTATTTGTATTTGATATATATGCATATCCTCAGTACTGTTTATGCACATTCACTTGAGTCATTTGTTTAAACATTTATTTTATTATACATGCATATAGTCAGTATTCTTTATGCACATTTGCTCTAACGATTTGTTTTCACATCCATTTAATTATCTAATATGCTTATTGTATATCATTTATATGCATATCCTCATTACTTTTTATTCAATTAAATCATTTTGTGTACACATCTGTTTTATTATATATAAAATATACCCATTGGATTTGATATATATGCATATTGGCAGTAATGTGTATACTCATTCATACACAAGTTTGTGAACATATATTAAGCATATTTGAATTGTTCTATTTACTTGCATAATTAGTTTACACTCCTGTTCATTATATATAAATACATACAGATACTGTTATTTAAGCAAATGTTATTTAAATATTCATGTTATTTGAGCTAAATGTTTTTATTACTATGAACCAGTTATTAAAATATGTTGTATAGTTAGTTGATGCATAAAGGCTCTTATTTTATCCTGATCCATTTACAATTATATGAAATATTAAATCAATCTTTATGCTTGTATATAACAATTGCTCATTAAATGATCTCGCATAAATGTAAAAGGTAGTTTAAGTCATGTAATTCCATTTAGCATTATATAGTATGCATTTCAGATAGTTATAGTAAAAATTAGTTTTTTTCTGGCATATATTCTTGCATAAATCAAAGTATTTAAAAACAACTTCCTTTTTCTACAGATTTATTCAGTATTTAGTCATGAAGTCTGTTGATCGCCCGCCCAGTAATCCAAAAAGATTAACTATTGAATCCAGTCAGGAGGTTTTTTCAATTGACATTTCCAGACGTACAAGATCCAGCAGCTCAGCTCACCAAGATGATATTCCTCAAAATCAGGAACAGAATGAGCCACAGCCAGCCCCAATCCATCGTGTTCGCAGAAAGGCTTTAGCTTGTCGTTTAAAAAGAAAACCTCCTGCTCCAGCTGCTCTCTCTGACGACGACTTCATGGATGCTCCATCGTTAAAGCGTCAATTCAGATCTGCATCACCTTCTCCTCCAGACCAAATCAGCTCAAAGAAGTTAAAAGTACCTTCTCCTCAAGTTCCGACCGTGAAAAGAAGCCCAAAATATAATATCATTGCAAAAAAAACTCTCCTAAAAAGAAGTCTCCTGTCAAATCACAGGTAATATTTATATATTTTATGTTTATTCATGTGTTAATCATGGTGCCCAATCAATTTTGAATTTTCCCCCACTTTACATTTATGTATATTATTATCAACAAATATGGTGTTTACTTTTTTTAGTGTTGTAGACTAGTTATTTACAAGCATGTAATAAATATAGTATCATTAGTTCTACCTATATATATACTTTCTGTATTAATGCATATTCATTTATGCTTCCAGAAATTGAATATCCGATGCATTCCCTTTGATGTTATTGTATCATCATGGATAATGAGCGATCGGCAGCGTGATGCCGTCGCTAGGTTGGGATTTTCTAGCATATTTGATTTGCGAACTGATGCATTGGAGAGCAGATCACTTATCAGGTGGTTGATGGACAAATTAGATCCAAATGACATGACCATACGCCCAGGGGCTGGCAAAGAACTTAAGATAACAAAAGACACAGTTCATCTGATTTTGGGGTTGCCATGTGCCGGAGGAGGTAGAGAGTTTACTGATTGGTACGGTGAAATCGATGCTGCTGCTAATCTGAGACGTCATCTCAATGTCTGTAAAGAAGAATTTGATGTTGTCAAGCTTCAAGATAAGATAGTGCTTGGCAACGATGATGAGCTATCAATTAGATGTTTTTTCTCATTCTATTCAATCGACTTCTGTTTCCTTCTGCTTCTTGGGGCATTACAAACAATGAGGTACTCATGACTTCAAACATGGCCCGAATGGCTGATATTGACTGGTGTCAACTAGTTTACACGGATTTGTGCGATGCTGCCGCACGTTGGCATAAAAGGAACAAAACAAACATCACAGCAACAATATATGGATGCTCACTCATTGTTTTAGTAAGTAATTTTCTCTTGTTTACTGTGCATATATATGGTATGCAAATATTTGTTATGTACTAATTTTATATATTTGTGCATTCCTTTTTTTTAGATTTACTATCTTGATCACCTACATCACCCTGCTGCTCCGGATAACAAATATGGTACTCCACGCATTAAGTTTTTTGATAATGAGACCATAAGAGAGTTGGCTCGGGGTGACAGACGCCCCCCCCCGTAAAACTGGTGAACCATTCGGATATGCAGAGGTTAGACACAAACAATTTTTTTGTCCTGTTATGCAGATGTTAAAATATTATTACTGCTAACTGTTCTATTTGATTTTATACAGTTTCGTAGCCGTTCAGAAACGTGTTACGTCATTGCTCCAGAACGGCCTGCTTCTGCCGTTTTCAACATATATGTGCCACGTATCAAGAATTTGATTGGCAACAAGTTGCAATGTTTGCCCTCCCAGCAGCGTCCAATGTTTCAATCATTGTTTGATGCTCATGACAAAGAGGTGGATAAATACTGTGATTCCCTACAGCTGAGCCATCAGATGATTGTTTCGAAGCAGATTGAACTCTCTGAAACATTTGGTGAAATGATCGATGAAGTTTTGAGAGCTACAACACAGCGCGATTCACAGCCAGAAGGTTTTAGTATTTATGTTTATTTTTTTAAACTAATCAAGTTCACGAATTATTTCCGGAAAATAATATATATATTAATTTATACTCATACAAGCAGCAACATATTTTTCTAGTGTATTTCATTTATGAAAACTGTATTTTATTTATGCATCCTGATAGTATACTGATGTAGTTTGTAAATTTGTATTTTAAACCATTTTTTTATAACGATACATTTATAATGCTGTTATATTCAGTAACAACTAATATATTATTATATGTTCCAAATGTAGATAACCCCCCCACTCCCTCAATGCCTCCAACAAATGATCCAGTATCCACACCAACTGTTCCAACACCTGATAAACAACAACATGATCAGGAAAGCCATGTTCCTACTGATCATATCAAAGTATCAGATGATGTAAGTTTTCTCATACAAACTATATATACTATGCATATATTCTATTCTGCATACAAGTTACCGTTTATTCAAATCTCAGTTGTTTCCATTATAGATTGTCAGTGGGAACGTCTGCAAAAAAGCTGAAGCTATGGATGATCCTATTTTTGACAAGACTCCAAAATCTAATGTTTGACTTCCTTATATCATTATTATCATTATTTCAGTTACAATGTATGCAAGTAACATTAATATATATGCATGCTTTATTTTTTTTAACTTCCCAGGCTCCCACAACAGACAAGCCTGCTGATCCTAAGTTAACACCAAATATAAATAGTGTAAGTATTTACACCTTCATCATATTATGCTAATATTAATTTTTCCCTATGTTTCATTACGTTTATATTAATAAATTTATTGGTTACAGGAAGGACAAAAATCTGTTACACATGATACTCCTGTATCTGGTGCACCTCTGTTCGATAAAACCCCATTGACAGATGTAAGACATGTTGTAATTTTCATATTTTTCCTATTTATACAATAAGACATACATATTTATGCAACTGTTTACTAACATTTATTCATATATTAGGCAACTACCGACCTGGTTGCAAAGGATAGTTCCTGTAAAGCTGCAGTCGCTGAACATCCCCACGTGTCACGTGAAGACTGTGCTCGCAACCTGCTTAAGTTCATTTTGTCAGGAAAACTAGATCCGAGCATGTATGTATTCGTTATTCAAATTCCAATTAAGTATAATTAGAAGGATTGTAATCAAAGTTTTTTCCCCAGGTCTATCATTAATTTTGGAGGATTTGGAGGGTCTGTCCTTGATGTTGTCCAGTCGTTTGGTCCCAACAAATGTCTTGAGAATACTTTCATGCAGGGATTTATCGACTGTATTCGTCAGGATGATGTATTATACAATCAAGATTCTGTAATCAACACTCTAATACTGAACGTCAACGTTGGGGTAATTGTTTCTCCACAACTTTGTATCTTATTGCAACACTTACTTTATAAATATATAATACCAATCAAGTTATTTTCTTTGTCCAGACCGTTTTGAATATTGAGGAGTTTGAACAACACAGTTCAAATCCACAGCCCTTCACAACATCACTTCTTAAAGAACATCTTGAACCGATCCTACCTTCAGATGATGTTCTTAACCAGATTAAATTGGTGAGTTCTAATCAGTTTCATTTGTACAAATGTTAGAGTGTACTTTTGGTTACTAGTTTTATGTTGTATTAGTTTTAATTTTTCATATGCATAGTATAAATCATTCATAATTTTACATATATATTTAACAGATCCTGGTTCCTATGCTACGCCGAAGCCACTGGACCCTTTATGCAATCAATTTTGAACGTCGTCGAATAGACATCTTAGATTCAAACCCTTATGGTACATTGCTTGGAGGCACTACATGGAAACAAATCCATAATGATCAAATGATGATAAATGGAACGAAGATACCTTGGTCCAGACTAATAATGAGAAGACTTAGCATTGCCTTACATGAAGCTCGACCTGAGTCAACTGTACCAAAGTTTGGCAACTACAAGATTGGGCTTCTTCCCAATTGTCCAACCATGACACCAGGGTCAAATGATTGTGGTTTTTTTGTCGCAAACTTCCTCCGCTACTACGATTTTGATGATGGCGACTTATCAGAATTTTATACTCCGGTATGTCACTAAATTAGTTTTCTAATCTTGCATATATTACTCCTTCAGATTTTATTCTACCATTAAATTGATATTATGGCTATTTCAGGATGAACCATTGGACCAACGTGCCTTTGTTCTGCATTACCTTACCTTTCATCGCAACAACATGGTTGCCCCCCTTCCTGCAGAACTGCTGCCTTTCAAGTATTCTCCAAGGAGACGCCGCTGTTTGAAAGCCAAGACTTAGATAGCATAGCTGAACATGATTCCCTGTGCGATGCACAAAACTGTTTATGTTACTTGTTAAGTCACTTATGTCAGGCCTCTGATAATGTGTTTGATACTCTGTGTGCCACTTATGTTCAATGTGGCTAATGTCTATGCTACTTCACATCAGTTTTTATCTGAAGTGTGTCAAACATAATTGTTACCAGAATGGCTATTTATGTTATCTGTTAACAAATTCTATGTTAGTTCATCTCCAGTTTGTGAGTTGGTTAATCTTTTTGCTTCCAAGGTTTGGCTTATTTGTATTATCATATTGTTTCAATATTCAAGTTTTATGCATAATATATACTTCCTTATTTTATATACACTAGGTTCATCTTTTATACATTTTTCACGCTAATTATGCTAATCGTAACAAGTGTTTATGCTATATCCTGTTTGTTGTATTTGAAGTGTGAAACCGATGTATGCACTCCCATTCGATTAGTATTGTTAAGTGTATACAGTTTTATATAACATTAATGTCCAGACCTTCCGATTGCTAAACGTTCAATGCCAATTTGTTGTGCATATTCAGTTACATAATTTGTGTAATTGTCTATATTTACGCAGCATTTTATAGTTTTATATCTACGCATTATATAACCCTTTCATGCAAACTGCTGAATTTCGAACAAAATAAAGCATAAGTCATTGTGATATTACAAGTTTCTTCTAAATCGACCACTCGTTAGTCACACTTCAAATTATTCGCCCAAATCCATATGCTCATCGGCTTCTTCATTTTCCACTTCTTCATCAATACGATGTTTTTTTGCAGTCGATGTTTCATTCCACTGTGGAGCAGTTGTTTTATTGTTTAGTCTTGATCCGGCTGGCCGTCCTCTCTTTCGATTAGACAGTTTTGCTAGCCTTGCCCTGTTCTCTTCCACAGACAGACATGTTCTGCTGTTATGCCCATCTGCTATTCCACACAAATGGCATCTCCTATTCTTCTTTTTCTCTCCTTTCGCACCTAGTCTCATAATCCTATCTTCTGAATTTTTGATTGTCCGTCCCTTTGGTCTTGCACAATCCGGCATACTCAGATTTATAACATCCACATTAAAATTCAACCTCTGCATAATAATAGACGTTACTATTTAGTATACGCATATTTACATATATTTATACCAATCAGTAAAATCATTTATCAATGCTCACCTTTTTAGCTTCTGACGATGCAGCAATATTTTCCATTTGTTCATGTGCTACGTGACACGGAGAACTTGTATCACCAACCTCATGTGAAAATCTCATGTTGTCCTCCTTTAAAGCCCAACCCAAATACATCAACATTTACATGCAGCATAAAATTATATTTTCATTTTAGACAAATAAACAATATTATTTTAATATGTACCTGGTTACCAGTTGTTATTATTGTTAATGCATGTTCACATCCAGTCCTGGTGTTATGCGAATCCTACAAAATATTATTTGCTTATTACATTGATATTATATATTCATTATATACAATACTTCATGCAAGCTTATATATATATATATATATATCTTTTACATACCTTATTATGACATGTAATTGTATTGTCATCTTCCATCCCATCGCTAGCATTAATTTTATTCAACTCTTCTTCCTGGTACAAAATAACATGTTACTTATGCATAATTTATGTTACAAATAGTATAACACTAAAACATCTGCAATATTATTACCTTGTCTTCCTCATTATCACTAACATCTGTTGACTCATTACATCCAATATCTGGCTCCAATCGGCTTAGAACGACATCGAGCTCATCCAACACATCCATCGCCTTATCGTACCCTGCTTTTGACATACACGCCTGACGAACTACTTTCATAGTTTTCGTTAACAACATTTTCTGTCTGTATGATTTAGTAACTCCATCCTTCCCCCTGAAGCTCTTATCAATTCTTCCAAACGGAACATCTTTTCTTGATGAGACAGTGTACCTTTGCAATATATACTTTGAAGGTATCTTTTCAACTTGAAGATGCATGAAGGCTCTTAAAAGATGAATACACAATAGACCTGAAAACATGAAAACAAACCATTATTTCAAAAATATACATTAATTGTACTACAATCATCAAATTATCTAGTATGCAAATTTTTTATGCTAACCAACATAATACGTACAAACCTGTATGTTCCCACTGTTTGCACTCGCATGTATACTCCCCAGCTTCTATGTCTGCTGATATCTTGAATTGATGTTGTCCCCACACAATTTTATTAGACCGTTTTGTATGCTGTACGATCCATTCATTATCACATCCGTCTGGGTCCTTTAATATTTTGTATGCAGTGGCGTATTTCATTGATTCCTCGAATCTATTCATAACAGCTCTGGTGTATGCTCTAGAGACTCTCACTTCGAACCTATATAATGTATCTGTTGTCCTTGGTGCCTATAACACATTATTATCATAATTAAACAAATTATTTACATAATTATATGCAAACCGTTATTGCTAACAAGCACGACATACCTTGCTCACCAATGCCTCCTTTGATTCTTTCATTTTCCTGATGTGCAACATTTTCATCATTTGTTTAGCGAACTCATGCAGTGGGGTGTTCGCATCTACATGTGATTGCTTCACTAATCTGTTCATGCTCTCACTTCGTTGTGTAGATACCATTACCCCACAGAAGTCATTTTTAAAAAATGCAGGTATCCATTCTTTTCTTATTTCATATAATTTGCGTAGAGTTATATCTTCATGAAGATTGAACTCCTCTAGCATCATTTCCCAGGCACATTCAAACTCATGAGGAGTTAATGGATGATGTATAATAGACTGGAATATTGTTTTAAAATCCTTAACAGCAAACCTGACATATATCTCATTCAGAAATGGCATAAATCTGTTCTGTACATGCCATAAGCACAGTCTGTGAACTGTTTTTGGAAATACAGTTCTCAGAGCAATTGGCATTGCAGGATCTTGATCTGTAATTGTTCACAGATTATTCAGTTATTTTCACAATAAATTAATTCATTGTTTTGCATAACAAATTTATATATCACATACCTGTAAGCATAACTCTTGGACCCTCGCCTCCCATACATGTTTTGAATGAATTGAAAGCCCATTCAAAAGTCTGTACTGTTTCATCTCCCAACAAAACAAATCCAAACACTGTACACTGCAGATGGCTGTTAGCTCCAACAAACATGCCCAGTGGTTTATCATATATATTTGTCTTGTGTGTTGTATCAAATGTCACAGCATCACCATAATCTGCGTATTCCCCCTGCATGCTTGCGTGTGACCAAAAAATACTAACTATTTTCCCATCATCGTCTAGCTGGAAATCACAAAAAAATTGTGGATTCTGTTTTTTGCATTCTCTAAAGAAAGCCAAAAGTTTGGCTACATCATTTGAGCAATTTTCTCTTCTCCTGGCTGCCCTCCTACATTTGTTTGAACAAAAAATTGTTACACACACATTTACTATAGTAAAATTCCTGGCTATTGATATATACACATGTAACAAAAAAGTATTGCTTACATATTTTTCAGATCTTGAGCAGTTACCGGTACGTTCTCCGGCCCATCATGCATTTCTGATATGAAATCAACTATGCAATGCTGCGGCACTCGGCTATCATGCATTGCATCCACAAAATTTATGAACTCAGCATCCCTAATTTTGTTGCAACGTAAATGTTGTTTCTCTGCTTCGTCAGTTATGAACTCATGGTTATGCTCCAAGTTTACAAGTTCAATTTTTGTAGCTACAACCATTTTGTTTTCATCATCATATATTTTTTTTAATTTTATTCCAGCTTTGCATTGTGTACGCCCCGATGATCTATTCCTCATCCTAGGTGTATCATTTGATTTTGCTGCACTTTTACCTTCACGTGAACAATTTATCCACTTACTGAATGTCTTCTCTCTGTATTTCTTCAGTGGAAATCCAACTTCATATGCATACCTTTTATAGAATTTATATGCATCATCAACATCCTTGAAAGTCATCCCTACCGTTGGCACTATAGTTGGATCAATGTTTTTTGCCTGCTATTTCATTGTCATTGTTGTTTGTACCATTGAATATGTTCACAACAATATAATCAATCGATAATCAAATACAGCGACTGGACTTACATGTGAACGCAGTATCTGTGGCGTATCCATCTCCCTGGAGCTAATATTGGACATAGGAGGTCGAACCCTTTGTTCTCCTTCTTCCCCTATGCTCATCTCGGCGATCGCAGGACCCATTAGAGCAGGCGGTGGTGTCACCAGTGAGTTACCACCAACTCCTCCCTCTATCTCTGGATCAAGACAAACGCCATCTCCTTCCATCGCCGGCGACCCTCCAGAGCCGGCCATGTCCAACTCCGATTAGTTATGCAGTCTTAGTGGTCTTTTTTCCGAATGAAAGTAAATCTCGGATACTATAAAAGTAACCGCATCCACGTTTACAGGGTCTCCTCATTATTTCGGAAACCGTCCCGATATTATGGCGACGTCTTTGTCAAACTAAAATTCATAATATAAAATTTACGCACAATGACACAACGTTTTACGCCATTAGGTATATAATGTTTATGCATCTATTATGCCGCTTCGGTTTTATGCCATATCTTTCAACATCTTATGCTTCATGTTTTTTTACCTTCCGCACATTACTTACCATGCAAGATCCATAATTTATGCGCCCACGTATCCCAGTAATCACGTTTGCATGTGACATATATTCCCTTTAATTCCGCACAATTTCCTTACCATTCAAACAACCGCGTCACGGCGCCGTCTGTCCTGCATGCCTCCTCTCAACCCCACGTTAAAACACAGGCGCGCCTGTTCCATCGGCCAGACATCGGGAACCGACCTGGGCTTCCTTTAATATCCAAAGCCCAGGGCTCCCGTTATACCTGCCCTATATATATATATATATATATATATATAATTGTACATTAAATCTTAGGCTTTGAACCATTCTCTAAAGAATTATATGAAAGTGTTGCCTCATGAAGATCTCATGATAATAAACATTTAAATTTTGAAATAAGCTATTACTAACTTTATTTATTAAATAATACGAGAAGGGATCCTTAATTATTTAATTGTATGATCCATTCTTTATTTAGTCTATATGAGTCGAAGCATGTTTGGTTAGAGAAATAGGAATAATAAATAAATGAATAAATATACTTTTCATCATATTGGAGTTTTGAATGTGCATTTGGAATTGTTTGAATTTAAATTAGAATTTGAACTCCATGAATTCAGCCTTTGACTAAACAAGGGAATAAAATAGTTAATCTAAATATATAAGTTTATAAAAATATATATTTTGCATCCATGCTGATATTTGAAACCCAAACTCAGAATTGAATCAGAAAGTTATAAATGGAAATGAGAAACAGAAAATAGAAAATAGAAAATAGAAAAGGGGAAAAACGCATCCGTACCTGGGCCAAATTCATCTCGCCCCAGCCCAAAATCCCTTTACTTTCCCTCTCCACGGTCGGCTCGAAATGGGGCGGACGCCGTGATCCCCCACGCGCTGACATTCGGGGCCCCAATCCAGCTAACCAGCGCCTCACTTACGTGTGGATCCCAACTGTCAGCATTATCTCCCACACGAGCTCAGTAACAGAATCAACGAGTTCACCGCGAGGACTGCGGACCCAATTCCTTGATCCGCGCTCAGACTTTATCCGTTCTTGGGTATAAAATCGAATCCCAGCCGTGCCCCCGTTGTGAGCGATGCTTTGAACCATCAGGCGCCATTGAGAGAAATCAGGAGATTCCTGGGGGAGAGAGACAGAAAGTGGGTAGAGCCGTCATGACCCCGACACCGCGCCTCCTTTGGTGCGCAGCCGACCCTATTGCCACCGCCGTGGGACTCTACTAGCGGGAGGCTCCTCATCTCTACCTAACGCCGGTAGACCTCGTGCAGTCGGGCCCGACCACCGCCCAGCCGTGCAGTGGATGGACACGACCATAGAGTGATGGTGAGGACGTCGGAGTTTGGCGCCCGGTCGTGACCTGCGCTCTGCGGTCGGTCGGCCCTCCTCCATTGGCGGTGAGTACCTCTCCCTCTCCCAAGCCGCCAGTGCCAGTGTGCTGCCTCCCAGCGCCGGTGTCGGATACGTAGATAGATGTGGGCAGCTGCGTAAGGAAGAAGAGGACGCCGTGACCGTATATGAGCACGGACGACTGTGATTAGCTAGCGTTGAGCTGATCCTGGGCCGTTGATCTCGGGACGGACGGATACGATTAGGGTTAGCATACCCCTTCGTGAAATTGAATCGGGGCCGTCCAATCTCGATTGAGTGGATCCGTAGTAATCTCAGTATTTAATTCTGAGTCGTGGGATTTAGATCTGTGGGCTGGAATCTCATACCGCTTCATGATATAATCTGAACGCTTGAACTAGGATCCAACGGCCGAGGTCGCCCCATACCCCTTCAGCCAGGAAATAGTGCAAAAGAGTCCCTGCGCTTCTTCTCAATCAACCCCTATCCCTCGCTGGTTGAAAACTATTACAATTAGGTCCTGTTATTTACACCGAAGACCCTAATCTCTTAGAAAACCATGTGCCCAGTCCAGGATCCTTAGGAAATTCAGAAATTAATATAGAAAAGGGATTTTTAGTATAAAAATAAATTCAAAGACTTGTTTAATTCATATTTAATCTATTTTAATTCCTTTTTGATCTGTTTCAGTTGCATTAATTTTGTCTATCATCTAGTTACTATGTTTATTCATGAAACCTAAATCAAAATTGTCCACTTGATTTATTCTATACTAGGTATTTAATAGCTTTGGAAAATCGTAACCTGATAACCGTAACTCCGAATTTAGTGATTCTCGAGCCCACGATCTCGTTACGACGCGTAGAATATTCTTATGTAGTTTGTTCTTATATTTGGTGTGATGTTATTTTTTCCTATACACTGTTTGTTTGTATTGCTACGACTAGCGCGAGGTTACGAGTTACCTGAAGAGCAAGTTGATACCTGGAATCTCAAGTCTCGGGCAAGTTGTGCCCTTGCTCACTTCTTTTTACCCAATCATGTTCTCATTAATCAAAATGATCTGCATAGGTTAATTTTGATGGGACCCAATAGGTCACCCTAGTTTGGCTATCTTTATACCTTGTTTACCACTGAATTTTTGGGTAGTACCTGCTATTGCTTTTTATGTGGTTTTGGGTATGGAGATACACATTATTCATGATCATACTTTTATTACCATTTTGTTATTTACTGTTCATGATAAGATCATTATGTTAATTGGAACATGGAGCGACCACCCGGGAAAATAGTGCTACCACAAGGGTGGTATGGGACGCCCTTGGCTGATTAACTAGGAAAGCTAGTAGAGGACTACCTTACCCGAAAGGGACAAGGGCAGTAGGGGAGTGGTCAGTGTAGGGAGGCCCTTGTGTTGATTTTTCTGCGATGGCGGTCAGGTGAGGGGTCCCTGCATTGGAGCTTCCTAGAAACTGTAGCGGGTTTTCTGAAGCTAGTGGAACTTTGTAAAGGCCTCGTAGTGTTACCTTGCCTCGCCTCCTTGGTAGAGGTGTATGGGAGTGGCCTTCCCTTGGCAGATGGGTAACATGACTTGTGAGTAAAGATGCGCAACCTCTGCATAGTGTAAAACTGGTATATCAGCTATGCTCACGGTCATGAGTAGCTCGGACCCTCACATGATTAATTTATAGAACTAAATTCAATTTGTCATATGCATTGCATTGCGGGTGTTGATATCACTTTTGTTCTACTACTTAATTGGGTCGGTATTTACTTATACTTAGCAATTGCTAATAAAATTTTGACCAATTTTAAAAGCAATGCTCAGCTTTAACCACCCTCTTTGGTAAGCCTTACACTTCACATGAGCTCCCACCTTTGGCGAGTTCATGCAGATTATTCCCCACAACTTGTTGAGCGATGAACGTATGTGAGCTCACTCTTGTTGTCTCACACCCCCCACAAGTCAAGAACAGGTACCGTAGGATGAGGCATATGAAGGATGTTGTGACGAGTTCGTGAGAGGTCTAGGCCGTCGTCTCCCAGTCAACTTTGGGGTTGATGGATCGTCGTCTCCTTATGATGTCATTTTTTATTTATTTTGTACAGAACTCCTATTATATAGTAAAGATGTGACATTCGTTTCTGTACCATGATTCATCATATGTGTGAGACTTGGTCCTAGCACACCTGGTGTTTATTTCGCGCCCGGGTCTTGGTGCCCCCGAAACCCGAGTGTGACATCTGCACAGTGCGAGAGGACGATCGAGAAACACCTTGACTTTTTAATGATACGCCTCTTCATCGCCTTCTCGCAAGGAGGAAGAGGGGGAAAAGCTACATGCTACCCCTTGGTGGGCAACGGGCATGACTTCTCTGGTGAGCTGTTAGTGGGTGATTCGAGCGGAGGCCCAAGCCTCGTTTGATAGGGGTCGGCTAGTGGTCCGAAGACACGCCCCAAAAGTACCTGCGGGTGATTCGCTTGGTCCCGGATCCGTTCGATGGGGTTCGAGGGCTCGATGCCTCCCTCCGACGGGATACAGTCACGAATCACTCCTGGGGGTCTCAGATATGTCTTAGGGTACCATGGGATTATAGCCCGAGCCTCGGTCGTGTACAAACGTACCCATAGTCATCCCTGACTCTGTGCTCTGGGGCGATTATCGAACCTTGCCGAGGGGCCAACCTATGAACCCTTGATCAGTAAAGGGCTCGGAGCTCGTGTGCTCTGGGGCAGTTATCGAACCCTACCGAGGGTTTAACCTTCGAACCCCTGATCAGTAGGAGGCTTGGGCCTTACTTCCTTTGCAGGGAAGGGAGTCCGAGGGGATGCCTCTTCCCTGCTACCTGTGGATGAACAAAAAAGGAGAGGGAGAGAGACACACCATTTGATGCGCTTACCCTGAGGAGGCGGAGTGGTACCCGTTGGCTTGTGTCAATTGGACAGGACGTGCGGGTAGCAGGCGGGAGTTAATGCAACGGGACGTGACGGACCGCGGGCTATCCACTGCGATGCGCGTGCGCGTGGAATTTGAAGAGACGAAACTCATTCCTGGGTTTGATTCTCCGAATCGAGGGGTCTTGGCCCAGGCCTTGGTGGGTTCGTCGATCCCTATATATTATGGTGTGCTGCAATCAAAGTAACACATGCATCAATCGAGCAATAATAATGATTATAATGCCAAAATTTCATAGAACACCACATCTAAATTTTCAAGGCAAGTTGAATTGGAAAGTACAAACACATAGAATTCATCTCATATAGGTAGGTGGTATGGTGGCCTCTGTTAAAAGCTGCATGATCTGATCCATGGTTTGCAATTGCTGAGCAAGCTCCTCATATTGGTTGCTCATGCTATCGTCATCCATCAGATCAGCAGGAAGATTCTTCAGGAACCGACTATGATTCTAGATTTCAGGGATTGTTGTTCGCTGCATATTTTATATAACATATAAATACAAAAAGTCAGATAAATATGACCAAACCCGAAACAACATATCTTCTGACCCTAATGTATCATGATCAAAGCACGATTATAGCTACAAGGAATTACCATAGCAACGCAAATACATTGTAGATTACAGTAAACAGAAGTAGTAAACAACTTTCTACATATGGAAATAAAACTAAAATAGAAATCCGTAGGGTCATGAACAATACAAATAATGTGCAGTTTGTCCTTTCAGTTCTTCAACTGTGTGCAACCTCTCTTTTGTTTCATTTAGTTCAGCTTGCAGTACTTGTATTGTTTGCTTGGCTTCATTGTTGACTCCAAGAGTATTCACCATGCGAAGTACTTTTGTGCGTGAGGCAGAGTAATCTCCATGACCTAACTGTCAAATATGACAAGAACTTTGAAGCTAGCAGAAGCATGGCACACAAAAAAAATGTTGCAAGTACTCCCTCTGTTCCAAATTATGAAATCAATGTATCTAGAAAAGCTAAACTTTTTATAATTTGGAACAGACTGAAGCTATAATGAGTGAGCAGGGAAAGGAGAATGGACCGATCTTTGACAAGTTGTTTACCAATTTGACTATCAGCGCTTATGACAGATTCTCCGTGAGCTGTTCCGCAGAAACGAACAGCTTGCCCCCTGGACCGAATTTTTTGTTTTTTAGCCCCTTTCTTGACAAAAATTTACGTTTGGACCCCCAGAAATTTTATTTGCACGTTTGGACCCGATGCTCGGCGCCATAGGCTGTGGCGCCGAGGTAACACAGCTCGGCGCCACAGCCTATGGCGCCGAGCTGTGACGTGTCAGCAACGGCTACTTGCGCCTAGGGCTGACCTGGCACTGACGTGGTGGCGGCGCGGCCTCGTAGCTCGGCGCCACAGATCTTGGCGCCGAGCTACAAATTCCTATAAAAACGCCCGCGCGGCTGGCCGAGAGCAGCGCATTTCATCTCGTTTCCAAACTTCGTCAAAATTTGCTGGATTCAAAGATTTGAGTTGGTTCACTTCGTAGATCAAGGTATGATTTTCAACTGATTCGTTTTGTATATTGGGTTGTTAGTTTCATAGTTGCTCATAGTTTCATATTTTAATAGTTTGTATACACCTATTATATTATCATTTCGATTATTAGTTTGTGTAAACTTATTATAAAGCATATTAGGTACAAGTGATAATTATAATCGTTTATTAGATGAAAGACATGTACCGAGAGGCGTTGTGGCAGAAGAGAGGTCGTCCTCGGGAGTTATATCCGGACGTATCTAGTAAGGATGCTCATGTTCCTCCTGAACTCCCCGTGCCTAACTGTGACTGTGGCAGACTGGCTTGGGTACATCAATCACAACATCCAGACACGGCTGCTCGCTGCTACTACCTTTGTGGCGGTTTGGACGTACGTAGCTTATGACTTGTCACTTAATTTTGTTCGCATTCATTATTTTGTAGATGTGTAATAGTGCTTCTTTCCATTATTTTAGGGACATCAGAGGTGTTTCTTTTTCCAGTGGATCGACGGTCCTGATAAATTTGACCCTCGATATCTTATTTTCGTTAATTGGTTGAGTGGAAGGACCAGTCATGAGCGTTTTAAGCGTTGGGTACCTCCTCCCCCGAATCCTCCACCAATGACGGATGCGGAGAAGGAGGTAGCAACAGAAAGACTGATGGACTCACCGCCTCGATGCGATTGTGGAGACCGTGCTGTCATCGACGAAGACTATGAGAAGCAGTTCTGTTGTCCGAACATTGATTATGTGAGCCCATTGATACGCTAAATGTATGAACTAGTTTTTATTTACAATAAATTACTAATTTTTCTCCTGCAGCCATACGGGTGGCGTAAGTGTCGTTTCAGAGAGTGGTTGTATGGTCCTTTGTCCCATTGGCCAGAGCCAGAGGTAAAGGAAAAGAGATATAACGGGTGGGCGGAAGAAGAGGTAAAATTTGATCCAGTACTCTGCAAATGTGGTATTGAAGCTAAGTATGGATTAGTTCCTTCAGAGCTTGGTGTTGGATATTTTTGTGGACATATGGTCGATTACGATGAGGTTGGTATTTTTTTTGCACCAGCTGTAATGTTATAGCGGTACTTACTATTTTTTTGTAGGAGACGAGGAAATGCAGTTGGGAGAGTTACGACGACAAAGGAGAGGTGATGCGCACAATAGAGTCCAAGAGAATAATGGGACAGAAGATGCGTTGTGGATCTCGGCTCGTCGATTCGTACATTAACGATCGCATACACGACATGCGTAGGGAAGCAAAATCTGCCTTTTATGATAGCCCGAAGCGTGAAGAGTATAGGAGGTTGAAGGCGGCAGATGAGAAGAGAGCACAGGATGCAAGGGAATGGGAAGCGGCTCAAGCCGAGAAACAGATGTTGGATAATCTTGCTGATCGCCTCAAGGGAAGTAAGTGACATAAATGATATTATAATTATGTTAGTACAATTTATTTATCTTGACTTTGCTAACTTATTTTTCTCATTATATTTGCAGAGATTGGAAGCAGCGTAAACTATTTGGCCGATGAGGCGCATGCGAGATATGTTCAGGATAAAATGGCAACGGTTGAGCTGATGGAGGAGGAGGAGGACGACACATCTAGATTGAGTGAGCTTATCGCTCTCGCAGAGGCAGGATTACATGAAGAAGAGGAGGACGACACATCAAGGTTGAGTGAGCTCATCGCACTAGCTGAGGCAGGATTACGTGCTCAAGAGGAAGAGGATGAGTTTATGTCTCAGGCCGCCGAAGAGGTAGAGGCGGCTTATTACAAGAAGTCTGATGAGGCTGAGGCTGAGGATGAGCTATTCTCCCAAGCTGCAGATGAAGCAGAAGCCAATTATTACAAGAGAACTGGTGACAAGTGTGATGCAGGACAATGCAGCAAGTGGAATGAGGTTGTCGTTGAGGATTGCGCGACGGATGACTCTGAAGATGAGTTACTCATAGATTGTGATTCAGACTGAAGAATTGTAGCCTGTTATGTAATATTTTCGTATCAAAAATAATTTAGAACTCTAAAGATGTGTTACTTATTGCTTGTTATGTTTTTTACAATTCACAAAAAAAATTTGCAAGAGTTCCTCTTGTTTTATTAACAACCACAGTTCAAATAATCACATATTATAAGACATGTAATAATTTCAACATATAATACATCACAAAATAACATCGAATATAAAAACATCCATAGAACATAGTTCTTCATACAATGTCCACAAACAAAGTCCAAAATACAATGTCCACAACACATAGTCCAAAAGATATAACATAGTTCATATTACAACGTCTCCAGCATGAGTCCAAATCACACAATTTTCAGCATAAGACCAACATCACAAAAGTATTCATTTCCTCCTAGTCTTACCCTTGCCCTTGGCCCCAAGAGCGTCGGTGCCTGGAGTGTAAGGGTCTCGTGGACGCCTTCTACGTGGTGTCAGCTGTGATGGCTGAGTTGTAGGAGCATCCTGCAACTGAGATGGTCCAATGTCCTCCTGGCCTGTGGCGCCAGCGCCAGCGTCGTCGTCGTCGTCCTCGTCGTCGTGGGCCACGTCCTCAAACGTGTCCCGCGTCGATCGCGAGGAGCTCAGTCCTGCTGTAGATGGTCCAACTGCACAAATGGGAGTCCAAATGCATGTACGTGAGTTGTGGCCAAGTCTACCGCATTTTCCGCATTCATTCTGCTCTGGGTCCACGAGAAAGGGGGACGCTCGACCTCTCCTACTGCGACCGGAAACCTGATCCATAACCATGTTGCACCGGCTCCTTTTCCTACTACCACGTTTGTCCCATCGATGCGCTAGATCAGCAACGTATACCGGACCAGTGTACGTTGGCCATTGTGACTCATCAAGAAATGGCTCAAAACGAGGGCTCCAGGTACGTACTAAGCTCTCTACACTGAACTCAGAAGGTATTCTGCTCTCAAATGCAAAGTTACGATGACGTGCGGCCGCAACATAATGAGAACATGGAAAATGGTATTGTCTAGGTTTACCACAACCGCACGAGAATGCATCAAGTAACACGACATGTGTCCTCGAAGGTCGCACCTCACCGTCGAAAGTTATGCCGCCTAGTGTTGTTACCTCATATTTACCCAACTCCTCATCAAAGCATTGTACCTCATGTCTATGGGCACGTTCCTTTGCATTATTAAGGTGTGATGTTGGTTTAGGTGCCCATCTCTGCCCTCGCGTCTGCATTGCCTTGGCCTGCGCGTGTCTATCATTAAACCAAGCCACAAGCCTATAAAAAGTGAATGTTACTATAGCATTGACTGGCATGCCCCATATACCCTTGAGCACACTATTAAATGACTCGGCCATGTTGCTAGTCTGAAACTCGAACCGCCAGCCACCTTCGTCGTAGGCCCTTGTCCATTTTTGCGGTTCCCTCAGCAATCCAGCAATCCAGTTCTTACCTTCAGCATTTGTTGCATCTTTTAGTTCCTTCAACTTATCCTCGAAAAACAAAACCTCCAACTGTCGACATACCTCCTCAAAAAGGGGGAAGTTAGCCTTGCTATGATCCTTTCGAAGAAGATTTTCTGCTAGATGTCGAGTGCACCATCTGTGGTGCATGGGTGCGTAGCCAGGAATCTGCTCTTGCACTGCATTAAGAATACCTTGGTGTCTGTCAGATATGACACCAACCTCGCGTCCAGGGCCTACGACATGGATGCGTACAAGCCACAAGAACCAAGACCAACTATCTCTGTTCCCCCTCTCCACCAAAGCAAATGCCAAAGGAACCAGTGCGTTGTCTGCGTCGCATGATATGGCAACCAACAATGTGCCCTTATACTTCCCAAGCAGAAAAGTACCATCAATAGAGAGCACGGGACGACAATGCCTGAAGGCCTCTACGCACTGCGAGAAACACCAGAAAGCACGAAAAAATATCTCTCTGTCGTTCCTCCATTCATTAGGTTTGGGGATGTACTCGTAATGCATGCCTAGGTTTTTTGCTTTCATTGCATTGAACAATGCTGGTAACTTCTCATAACCCTCCTCCCAATCCCCGTATATCATCTTCCATGCTCGCTGCTTTTCCCTCCATGCTTTCCCATATTTGATCCTGTAACCAAACAGCTCCGAAGTCATGGTCATAATTGACTTCACCTTCAAGTTTGGCTGACCCTTCAATATCCCCAATATCCTTTTCGCAATCAAGGTAGATGTCAACTGACGATGCTTAGAGCTCAGCTCTGTCTGGGCACAAGTGTGTGGACCTACAATTTTGGTGATCTTAAACTTTCCGGTGTCCTTCTGCCTTCGGGCACATACCCTCCAATTACATTCTGACACCTCGCACACAACAGTGTAACGACGATGTGCATACGAATGTCTCACCTTGAACGGCCTCTTGCGGTTCACAGAATATTCCTGTAGCCATCGTCTCAGTGTAGGCAGGTCCTTGAAAAGTAAGCCTACCTTAATCTCAATGCTGTCGGCGTTATCCGGAGCCTCTAGCAGTTCATCGTCACGTCCTTCAGCATATGCACGGGTGGAATGACTTAAACTGCTAAATTCATGTACTGCAGGGTCACGCTCCGGACACAAACGTCTTATGAGTTCAATTTCTTGCTCGGTCATTTCTTGAACCGGACGGTCATCATCAGAATCTAAGGCTCGTGCAGCCTCATATGGCTACTCCTCATCCTCAATCTGAACATCAACACTATTGGATGCCCTGCATATGTTGTCCATATTATATGACACAGGCACATCAAGATAAGCAGCATTATCGATATGTGGAGATCCTGCATCGGGTCGAAGCAAGAAAAACCACATTAAAAAGTCTAATCAAACGAAATAACGATGGATACGAACAACGTGTCAAAGACACTTACTAGGATGATCGTGAACTGGATCCTGGGTCAATGGGATCTCTTGGGGGGGTACCACCGGATTAGAAGCCCCACAAACGCCAGGAAGAGGACGAGAAATCCCATACTCGTGCGGACCCGATTGAGCATCGGGCACAACAACCACTTCTTCATGAAGCTCTACCAAAGGAGCTTCAATACGAGATGCATTTGGCATTTGTGGAGACAACCCGACTGGACCATCGCAATGACTAACAGGTAACTTTTGAACAACCACATCCAAACATGGTGGAACCATCGTCTTCACAATTCTTAAATATATCACCCAATCATCTTCTGAGGTAATGGAGATCAACCGTCGGACAACTGTTCCATATGTAATATGGGACAACAAACCCTGAATTGATATTCTAGGGTCGTTTATGTCGCAACTAATCTCCTCACAAGCTCGAGCCAAAAGCTTGTCAAAAGATGGTCTTTCATCGAACAACATGGTCACGATCTTCATACCATCAAAAGTAACATTCCCATAAGCATTTATCTCCACCCTTCCTCCATGGTATAGTGTTACTAGGCTGTCCATCTATTGCAAAAATGGATTACTAACTCAATAATGGCTATATACTTAAGCCTACAAACTTACTAAGTAATAAATATATATTAACTAATAACTATATAGTAAATATTAAATGAACACATCAAACGAAATTACATAATCTATAAATAATGTACGAAAACAATGTATACCTGAGATCGCGTACGAGTTCAGCTAACGGTGGAGAAGGTCAAGTCGGACGAACACCTACGTACAAAAAAACTATTGTCAATAAAAAATTTGGCAGCACCTCCCCTGTAAAGTGATGTTTATAGAACCTGCAAATAAACGACAACACGATGGTTGCCAACAAAAACATGTAATATAATTGCGCTAAACAAAATGCTAACTATATAATCACTAAGAATTTACTAAACACTAACAATATGCTAAGCAAGAAACTAGCTAACTAATTTAATAAACACTAACAAGAAAATATCTAACTATTTACTAAACAATAAAAAAATACCTAACAATAGCTAACAATTTACTAACTAAGTAAATACCTAACAATAGCTAACAATTTACTAACTAAGTAATTAAAAAAATACCTAGCGGCAGCGGCCGGGTCAGGGGCGCGCGGCGGCCGGTGGCGGGAGCTGGCGCGGCGGCCGGTGGCCGGGGCGGTGGCGCGGCGGCTGGGGCGATGGACCGGCGCGCTCGGCGGCCGGGCGGGGCGGGCGATGGCGCGCTCGGCGGGCGGGGCCTGGCGCGCTCGACGGGCGGGGCGGGCGGCGTGGCGATGGACCGGCGGCGCGGTCGCTCGGCCTGGCGCGCTCGGCGGGCGGCGCGGTCGCTCGGCTATGGCGAAAACCACGGGAGCGAGAGTGGAAGGAAGAAGAAACACGGCTCGGCTCGGACGCTTAAGTCCTAGCTCGGCGCCAAGATCTGTGGCGCCGAGCTAGGCGCCACGTGTACATCCACGTCATCCCTACCCGTCATGGCCACGTCACAGCTCGGTGCCATAGGCTGTGGCGCCGAGCTGTGTTACCTCGGCGCCACAGCCTATGGCGCCGAGCATCGGGTCCAAACGTGCAAATAAAATTTCTGGAAGTCCAAACGTAAATTTTTGTCACGAAAGTGGCTAAAAAACAAAAAATTCGACCCCCTGGATAACCGTTGTGGCCACCAACAGCAGTGACCATGTGGCCATGAGACAACAACTTGCTGCTTCCACATAGAACAATTTCAGTTGGCGGTGCCTCTTTTTCTGCTCAGACAAGAAATCAAATCAGAGCACAACTATCATTAGTTGCTACGAGGACTATGTATGGATGAAAAAATTTAATAGAAATAAACTAAAGTCTCGTAGAGTTTTAGTAATCACTTAAAAGGTACATGCACCAATGTGACAAAATAGTAGCCTTGTCAAGAAACTTAAAAGAAGGCAAAACATTCCATTGGGACATAAGCTTATTAAAAAAGTAAAGAAGAAAATAAAACACTACCTCCGTCCTAAAATTGTAGTCGTTTCAGCTCTTGGTTTTTATGTCTATATTCAAGTGGATGATGATTAATCTAGACATATATACAAAACACATACATAAAGTATGGTATGAATCCACTAAATCCCTAAAACAAATTATTTTAGGACAGAGAGAGTACATGATATTGTAAAATCTTCATAGCTTGACCCAACTACATAGCAGAAAAATACATCTCTATTGCTACAAAATGCATGTGTGACTCACTTTAGCAACAATCTCTTTGCATAAAAAAGGACTTAAGAACCTGGTTTGAACCAAAGTACCACCACTGTGTTTCCATTGGAAGAAGAACAGTGTAAAAATCTAGGAACCAAATGTTCAACATCTTGTCAGGTTATAAATTTTCAGGCGAACTCATATAAGAACCAAATATATCAAAATGGTCGTTTTCTCAGAGACGGTAAAATAACATTCATACAAATAACCTAGATCCATAACATATTGTCAGCAACCTACTGACGATATGTATTGATTCAACTAAGAACTAGTAGCGGTTACAGCAGAGGAAGTGGAAATGGATGAGGAAGACAGCAGTATAGAGCTAAGACAAGACATCCGTAGAGAACTACGATACTGAGGAAGAAGAAGAAGAACGATTCTATTGTTTTCCTCCCCCTCTTCAATTGTTGCTGCTCCTTATGTATTGTCAGCTAACTGGGCCGGCAAATACCGTATGGGCCGGGTACCTGACATTTTCCTCTCCTTGAGATGCAGCTTGCCCCCAAGCTGCTGTTCGCAACACCACCGGGATCCCAAACAAAGACTGAGCATATATGTAGGTCACTGCATGTAGGTCACTAGTAGCAAGGAACACAGAGACGACCATGATATTCAAACCCAAGCACGCCAACTCCTGAGGTGGAGGCCATGGTTGCTTGATCTCACTGCGGCGAGCAAGGAGGTCATCACCAAAGTTGTTAGCTACCAGCACTCTTCCCTTTCCAATAGTGTAGTAGCCACGAGAGAAGTTGTTAGTTGTGTCCTCCTTCCCTGAGATGAGCTGCTCTAGGTGGAAGATCTCAGGGTACAGACCATGCTCAGGGTTGATGAAGATGGCTCTGGCCACCTGCTTGCTAGAACCAGTCTTGCTGTAGAATGTGTTGAAGGCATCCTGCGGGACACCAATCGAGGTAGCACTTTGCTGCATTTCCTCAAACACCACTTGAGCATCAATCAAGGTCAATGCAGACTGGCTGTCTGTGAGCTTGAGCTCCTGGCAGTTGAACAACTTGCACAGCCTGCAGCACGCGTCGAACAGACTCCTCTAGATGCAGATGATGAAATTAGAACAGCAGTTCACCCTGGTCAACCTTGCCACCGAGTCGTACTCCTCCTTGCCCTCGACGTCGTGCGTGCGCCCGTTCGTGGCCATCGTGCCAAGCTCTGACACTGAGTGCCTGATGGACTGGTGGAGCTGGAGGCTCTCCTGCCTGACGAACGCATCGCCGCAGTCCGGCTAGGGGCAGATGGTGGCCCTCATGGAGACGCTACCGCTAACGGGGACCACCACCATGTGGCACTGGTAGCACCCCGACAGCTGCCTGAACTGCATGCCGACCCTGAATGACGCTCCGTCCGACAACGACCCATCCAACGATGGCCCGCCACGCTGCAGCTGCAGCTGCTTGCTGCTCTTGTTGTCGCACGGGAACCCGCATGCCGTGCTCTCCGGTGAGGAGCCTGTGGGCGTTGCATTCCTGGCTGGCGACGGCACGACCATCTGGGTCACCCGCGCCGCCACGGTCACGTCGAACGCGCCGGTCGAGTCCGCGAGCGGAAACAAGCGTTGGCACCGCTTCACGACGTCCACGGCAGTGTCGCATGAGGTGGAGAGGATGTCGTTGGTGCTGTTCTGGTTCTCGTCGGGTGGCTCGTGGATCTCGGCGCACACGAAGATGTGCTTCCCCTTGAGGTCGGCCTCGGTGAGGTCCCCGACGCTCATCTTCCCCATGCTGGCCATGGCCGGCGTGCCGCGCGCGGAGGACGCCTGCTGGCACTGTGACTCAACGTGGACCGCGAGCTCCAGCGACCGTGCCGGCTGCCACGACGCGATAGCACCTCCCTTATCACTGGGTAGATGCGAGTCGTAGTGCGCCATGGCGAGTTTGGCTGTGAGCCCCGAAGTCGAACAGGTGGTAGGCAACTTGGTGACG
Organism: Zea luxurians; assembly: GCA_029449295.1. Lineage (NCBI taxonomy): Eukaryota > Viridiplantae > Streptophyta > Magnoliopsida > Poales > Poaceae > Zea > Zea luxurians. The sequence goes on along the minus strand of JAOPSE010000012.1, from coordinate 33,727,470 downwards.
TCAGTGCCATCGAAGAATCCACATAGGTGGACCGATGCGCGGGCCTCGACACGCAGACGCCACGACTCCAACGCGCCGACGTGAGTTGCCACAGCAGGCTCCACGGCATCGAGGCGCTCGATGGTGGCCGAGAGTTGGATCCCAAGATCCGCCCGCGAGGGAATGGGATCCTCACGGGCAAACGCCGCCTCCAAAGAGCGAATCGACGTGGAATGGAGCGAATCGCAGAGCTGCTCGTCGGAGTTGACGCCTCGGCAGAAGAGGCCGCCCCAGTCGTCGGTGATCACCTCCTCCGGTGAGCTCCCAACCTCCGCGGTAATGACACCCGAGTGCTCGAACAGGCCACCCCAGTTGTCGGCGGTGACGGGCTCCTCATAGCGCAGCTCGACGTGCGGTCGCCACGATTCCAGCGCACCGACGCGAGTTGCCGCAGCAGCCTCCATGGCATCGAGGTGCTCGGTGGTGGCGGACTCGAGCGAAGCCCAGCGCACATCCTGTGCCGACAACCGGTCACAGATCGCGCGCAGGAGCCTGGACTGCTCCTCGAGCGCAATCGTCATACTAGAAACGGCAGCACCCTCCATGCCCAGAGATCAACGACTTTGATACCAATTGTCAGCGACCTACTGACGATATGTATTGATTCAACTAAGAACTAGTAGCGGTTATAGCAGAGGAAGTGGAAATGGATGAGGAAGACAGCAGTATAGAGCTAAGACAAGACATCCGTAGAGAACTACGATACTGAGGAAGAAGAAGAAGAACGATTCTATTGTTTTCCTCCCCCTCTTCAATTGTTGCTGCTCCTTATGTATTGTCAGCTAACTGGGCCGGCAAATACCATATGGGCCGGGTACCTGACACATATATAAGAGCTACTAAATTGTGATTTTGCTTCACCTAGGCACAACTGATGGAGCAGCAGAGCATCTCTACCAGGCCGCTGCAGTCCTTGTGCTCGAAGTCCTTCGAGACAGGGCTGAGGCACGGGGTGGAGCAGCTTTGGACTCCGGTTGATGCTGTTCCGGGTGAGCAGTGGCGGCGAGTCCGAGCATATGAAGGAGAGGTCGTTCTCCAAGATGTGATCGTCGAAGGTGAGCGAGGTCTCGCCATTGGGCATGTTAAGCGTGAGCTGCAGACAGCGCTTGACGATGTGCATGTTTCCCCGCGGTCCAGGTCCATGCCGAGAATGCGGCTCGCCTCCGTCTGCATGAACACCCACCGCCTCCCCACCGGCACCAGGATCTGCTGGAGCTTCTTGGCCTCGTCCTGCCCGGACACCCTGAAGAGGCACCTCAAGAGCAGCGCCGACACCTGACTCTTGATGGCGCTATGCAGGTTGGGGGGACATGGCTTCCTCCTCTTTGTAGGGTCGAGATGACGGACTAGAGGGGGTGAATAGTCCTTTCTAAAACTAATTATGTTGGCTAACACAAATAAATATGGAATTAATACTATGTTGGTCTAGCCAAGACTACACCCCTCTAACTATATAAACACTTGACAAAAGATCCTAATTGCAGCAACTAAGGTGCCAAGTTAGAGAAAGAGCTCTCTCACAAAAATCTAGTTAGCAAGGTCATACAAACTTATGCAACTATAATTCTAAGCACACCGAGAGCTCCTAAACATACTAGTAAGCAAGTCGCACAAAGCACAAGCACTACTAGCAAAATTCGCTAGTTGCACTACACAAGCACAACGAGAGAGAAACAACTACTTAGCTTCACAAGCTAAGCAAAACGGATTAGCTACACAAGCTAACAAGTGAGTAAATATTTTACAACATGTATGACTAGATATACAAGAGCAACAAACACTCACTAGCTGTGACGGAACCTCCCAAGTTATTAGGTCCACCTACAGTTGTCCTTGTCCAACGGACCTCAGACAACCCTGCAGGCGCCCCTGAATCACTTGACAAGTTTGGTATCTGCTTTTCTTACCTTTCCCAAGAGCGTTTCACCCGTCACGCAGACATTACAAGCATCGGAGATACGAAAATGCGGAAGCAGTTACATTAACTTACCTTTATTAAAAGTAAGACAGAGTTAAATATTTATAGACCAGAACATAATATACGAGTGCAGAGTATTATTATTACAAACCATGAGAGGCAAAAACTCCTCTCGATAAGTTTTACACAAAAATTTTATGGAGGATCCTTTCCTCCTGCAGCTTTACTCCTGGTTTTCTTCCTTCGATACCACCTTTCAACAGAAGCAACAAAAGTTGGTTGCTTCCTCACCTAAAAACAACAGGGAATAAAACCTTGAGTATGGACTCAGCAAATCTTACCCGACTAAAGAAAAGACTCTCAACGGTATGCTGGCTTTAAGGGAGTCAAGGTAAGGCTTAGCAATAATCAAAGACTCTGTTTGCAGAAATGCTTACTAAGAGTGGATCCTTAAAAATCCAAATTTTACTTGTCGGTTTAAGTAAGATTACCTGTATCTAGAGTTCTTTCTACCCTAGTTCAATCACGTGTCCTGCACTAGCCAATTTCTTAACAACCCATCATCTTTACTGGAGTTCTACGTGTAAGTCAGTGACCAAGTCTTCATAACCGCGAAGGTACGGCGATCCGAATCGATTATACTCAGCTGAGGATCTCCAATCACACGACATATGTAGCACTTAACCCTTGCATATGTCAACTCGCCACCGGGGTTCTTAAGACCAGATCAGGTTCACGCCAACCGAGAGCACAGATACACCACCGTCCAACCTCTTGCCATAGAGGGTACACGCTACTCTCGCCATCTCTCCACTCCCATTGCGTGGTATCTTATTCTGGTATTAGTCTGCCTGAGGAAAAGCTTACCTATGACGAGGCATGTGACCAGTTAAAGGGTCCTCGGTCATCAAGCCTACATCGAGATGGTCCTTAATCGACTCAGACGGAGACACTACACCGAGACTCTCTGCTCGTGCAAGTCACCCGCCTGGTCTTAGCTTAATCATTTCAAACCCAAAGTTTGGTACCTGGCAGAGGTACATCTTTTCCGATGTTGAACCCATCATGGCCATGATGGATCCACCATCAAGTTTTATTTTCAAAAACATCCCTCCCACTTTGCAACATCATCTTTTGTAAAAACAAAACATTTTGTTTTGCTAAAGCAAGACTAAGCATAGAAAAAACTTTTTGTAAAATAGGGATTCAAAGGAAGGTAATCAAATTCAAGGAAGGAAATGCAGGAATTGTTTTAGCATACAACTCCTATCACCTAATGCATCAAACAAGGTGATAAAGATTTTAAAACACAAGGAGGTGCCAAATGCACCGGGACTTGCCTTGTTTTACTGGTGAATCAGGCTCAGATCTGTAGATATCAAAATAAAAGCAGTTGCCTGCCTGATGTTCCTCAGGTGGTGGTGGTGGAGTCTTCTCTTCTTCTACTTCTTCGTTTTCTAAATATAACCATACATAATAATGAATGTCCATGTAATGCTCATGAGAGTGCAAAGATAATAAAAGTTTATTATCTAAAGTCTTGAATACAATTTTCCTTCACGGTACTCTAGAGAATCAGGGTTTCTAGAGTCAATATAGGAATTCAAAGGGCAGGGGGTAGGTTTTTGGGTTCTAAGTATCAAACAAGGTCCAAATCATACCAAACTCTACCCAAGGCTTCTAAATATTATATAAGGGTCATCTAAAAAGTTTGGGGATTTTTGGGATTATTGTTGATTTTCTAAAAATCCAGAAACAAAGTTTTAGATTGTTTTAAATACTCTATAATTTCCTATTTGGACTAAAAATCATGAAACTATTTTTGTCAAATACTATGAAAAATTAGAAACCTAGTAAAATTGGTTTGGCGGTTTTACCATTTTTCTACAATTTTCTAGAATTATTTTTGCTCTGGCGGAAAAAGAAAAAGAAAAACAGTGAATAGTACTAGGCTGAAAGCAGCCCAAGACGGCCCACTTCCAGCAGAAACGCATCCACGCGCGCGCCCTTGGCAGGTTTACACAGAGGTCCCCGAAGACTTGAATAACTGGTTAAGAACCCTGACTATTGTTGATCTGAGTCGCTGACACTTGCAGAAAGATCCCTGGACTTCTATTTCTTCACCGCGCTAGGACCACGACGTCGCACGGCGGAGTCTTGAACGCCGACGAGGTTAGACTGGCCGGATGGCGCAAAGACTGGTGCTCCCGAGCGACAGACACCGAATTGAACCCCTCCCGTGCATTTCCCCCAAATTAATTTTACTAAGGACGCACGGAAACGACCCGCCCACGGTGACCGCGTGGGCAACAGAAGAACATGGGCGTTCACGGCAATCCAGGGCGATCTAATTCAATCAAAGGGGTCGAGGAGCTTGAGGAGGACCTAAGGATGCTAGAACAAACGATCAATGCACTGGAACTAACCTGGAGCAAGCTGTCCACGACGAGGGTGACCGTGCGGTGTTTTTGAGAAAATTGGGGGAAGTCCAAAATTGGAGCTCACTGGTGATCGATTGAGAGCAATACTTGGTGGCTGGGTGCGTGATGATCCTACGGAGCTCATGGTGGCTTCAATTTATAGTAAGCAAGAGCGGTGGCCAGGAATTTGAGCGGCGACGCACGGCAGCCGGAGAAGGAGAGGAGCACTGGCGCAAGTGCTTAGCTGTTTTCACCATGGCACTCCCTCCGGCGATCACCGGTGTAAGGAAAATGGACCCCGGGCCATTTGGCTAATTGAGTTTTGGTGTTTGACGATCAACACAATCTGTGAACTAATAAGTTTTCTAGTGTTTGTGTTTGTAGTTCATAGGATGCTAGATTTACTTGGACTAAGGAATTGAGGAAAGCAACACCTCAAAAGAAGACATTAAGAAGATCCAAGAAAAGTCCAAGTGTGCTGCTGCGGACTGTCTGTGCGAGGCGCACCGGACTGTCCGGTGCCCACACGCCGGACTGTCCGGTGCACCAGGGAACTCCAGCCCAACGGCTAGTTCCAGGTGACACCCGGAGAGAAGACCACCGGACTATCCGGTGTGAGCACCAGACTGTCCGGTGTGGAAAAGCCTGCGGCGCCAACGGTCACCTGCTCTGACAGAGCAACGGCTAGGCGCACTGGACAGGCTACAGTGCGCTGTCCGGTGCACCACCGGACTGTCCGGTGTGCCGCAGAGAACTGCAGCTTTTCTGCAACGGCTATTTTGGAGTTGGGGCCTATATATACTTCACCCAACCGGCCATTTGAAGGTGTGGGAGCCCAAGCAACATACCAAGGCATATAGTGCACATTTCCAAGAGCTCAAACACCCAAGTGCTCAATAGAATCACTCGGTGATTAGCGTAGGTGCTTTGCGAAGTGCTTAGGTTAGTTAGACCGCTTTAGTGCTTGCTCTAGGTGAACCCTAGTTAGTTGAGTGAGTTTAGACAAACCACACAACCCCTCGGCTCTTGCGTGAGTCGTTGTAATTGTACCGAGTGGGGCGAGAGTCTTGCGAGACCGTGACAACCGCATTTGTGTCACAGCCACCACCGTGTACCGGAGGGAACGAGGCCCGCGCGTTTCGGTCGGAAGCTCGATAGTGGAGATGGCGGGGAGCGTCCAAGAGGAGCCAGAAGCGGAGCACCACTTGCGCGTGGAGAAGGCCCGCAGCTCTCTACGGAGTTACTCGACCGTGGTGCTTGGCCCTCGCGTGGGCTTCCCTTTGCGTAGGGGCACCAACGAGGATTACTCAGGACCTTGCGTGGTTCCGGATACCTCGGTAAAAATACCGACGTCATCCACGAGAGTTTGCTTCTCTACTTTGCTCTTTAAGTTTCCGCATTTATATTAAGCATTTAAGTTTCAATCTTGTATTCATACTTATTCAGTGTAGATTGAAACTTAGTCTTTGCGGTAGAGATAGCAACACTTAGACAAAACCTAGATTGCACTTTCTAGTTTGATTATTTACATAGGTTTTGCTCTAGGTATTTATTTGTGGCCTAGTTTAGTAAAAGTTTTAGAAGTCCTAATTCACCCCCCTTAGGCGTCACCCGTTTCCTACAAGTGGTATCAAAGCCTGGTTTTGCTCATTTGAAACGCTTTAGCTTCACCGCTAAAAGAGCCGACGCTTTTTAGAGGAAGGGATGGATACCCATAGGCCACCACACTTCGACGACACTAACTTCCCATATTATAGTGCTAGAATGGCTTGTTACCTAGAGGTCGTTGATCTAGGTGTTTGGAGAGTCACTCGTGACGGGATGAAACCCCTCAAGAATCCCGAGAAACCCACCATGAGTGAGGAAAAAGAAATTCATTTGAATGTAGAGCCAAAATTGCTTGTATGAATCTCTTAGCATGGATATTTTTTAATCAAGTATTTACCTTGAAAACTGCTAATGAGATTTGACTAAAATTGCATGAGCTCCATGACAGCACATCCAATGTCCGTGAGCAAAAACATTGCCTAGTCTTAAATGAGTATAATTCTTTTGCTATGAAAGATGATGAGCTTGTTAGATACATGTATTCTCGTTTGAATCTAATTATCAATGAGCTCAATTCTATTGGCATTAATAAGCTAGGTGATGTGGACATTGTGAGGAAGATTATCTCCCTGCTACCACAACAAAAATATGGGAGCATCATCACCATCCTTCACAACATGGAGGACTTGAGCAACATGACCCCGACCATTGTGATTGGGAAAATCGCGGCTTTTGAGATGTCGCGAAAAATGTGTCGAGGAGAGGAGCCAACTTCCTCAAGACCATATGCTTTTGCATGTGATGAAAGGAAGGGCAAAAATAAGGCTCCCACTCCAAGCTCCTCAAGTGAAGAAGAGGAAGAAGAAGAAAGTGATGATGATGAAGATAATCAACCGTGCACATCATCCTCCGAGGACGAAGAAACAATCCGACGTGTCGGAAAGGTAATGAGGATGATCCGCAAGATTAATCTAATGGGTGTGCCCCTGTAGGTCGAAGATCTTCTCTTTAACATTGACAGGAAAAAGCAAAGGAAGAGAGGATGCTTCGCATGTGGGGAGAAGGGCCACTTCAGGGACAACTGTCCAAATATGGCCAAACCCAAAAAGGAGAGGAGCAAAGGCAAGGCGCTAACAAGTGTTAGAACTTGGGATGATTCTTTAAGTGAAGATGAACCTCCAAGGACGCGCAGCCACCGGTCCTCATCACGCTCATCACGGTCATCACACAAATACCTTATGGCAAGAGGTAACAAAAGCATTCCATCCTCTAGTGATGATAGCAGTAGTGATGATGAAGGTGAGGGAAAGCCCTCCATAGATGAGCTTGTGGAAGCCGTTGATTTTTTTCAGGATGTTTGCACTAAACAAAAAGCTCAACTTAAAACCTTGAAAAATAAGTTGGTTAGCTCTCAAAATGATTACAAAGGTTTGCTAGAAAAATTTGAAACTTTTGCAAACTTAAATAGTGAGCTATCAACTAAAATTGAGCTATTAGAATCTAGTGCTCCATCCACTGCTACTGATGATAGCCTTATTAAAAAGAATGAAAAACCTAAGGCTAAATTATCTAGCTCCCAAGAAGCTATTGAAAATTTGCTAGAGAAAATGGAAATTCTTAGCATACACAATAATGAGCTAACTACTAAGCTAGAAAACATTGGTAGCACCCCAGCAGCATTTTTAGTTGAAATACCTGAAATAATTAAGAAAGATGCTTCTACTTCTTGCTTTGATTTAATTGATGATTCTAACCCCTGCAACCAAGTCGTTGTTGAGAATATTGTTGTAGAGACATGTTCGAATGAGGTTGCAAAGGAAAATGAACAATTAAAGCAAGAAGTGGCTCGTCTTGGCAAGGCTTTGTATGACAAGAAAGGCAAAGCCAAACAAATCCGACCTTCACAGGATAACACCACTGCGGGAGTGAACAAGCCTATGGAGGGAGAAACTGTGATTTGTAGGCTATGCCACAAGGAAGGCCATAAATCTTTCCAATGCAAGGCAATGACCAGGGATAAAAAAGGCAAAAGCTCAAGCAAAATCTCCAACACCTACATCAAAAAGGTGGACAAAAAGACTGCTACACCATACTTGATCAAGAAGAAAAAGAATGGAAAGGTGATAGCAATCAAGGCCAACAAGCAAGCCAACAAAGGAAAGGGGGCCAAACGCATCTGGGTGCCAAAGGAAATAATTTCAACCATGAAAAACACCAAGAAGGTTTGGATTCCGAAAGGGAAGTGAGTGGATCGAAGGTCATCGGGAAATTTGGAGACTTGGCAAAATTGGGATGTATATCATGGATACATCATATTGGATCAAGTTTATTGCAAAGTGGGTTAGTGAAAATTTTGGACCCAAATTTCCCACACATGACTAAGGTAACTAGTTTTATTGTATCTCTTGTTTTTAGATATGCGTATCTACTTACCTTTTATCTAGTTTACCCTTCTTGCCTAGTATTACATTTGTTATTTACTTTTGTTTAAAATTATGCATACTAGGTAAATCACATGGTAGGATTGCTTGCTTTCAATTCATATACTTAAGCAAACCTACATGGCTTAAAATGTTTAGTTAAAGCACGACACATAGCTTCTATATCACTCCATAGTAAATGATGCATCAATTGAAAATTTTGATTTCTACAAGTTGTATCATTTAACTTAAATGTGCCAAAGTTTGGATTATAGATAATTTGCCCCCTTAATATCAAATCAAAGTGCATGTCTCCTACAAGTATTCAAAACTTGTCTGCACACTTTTAGAGGGAGGTTACTCTATAATCTAATACTTTGAGACTAACACCTTTTCAAGTCTATTTCATGTGATAGTCTCATTGTAAGGAAAATGAGGTCCCCGAAGAAAGACAACAATCTTCCACTGCAAAATCTCCAAGAACTCTCATGTCTCTCAAGCTCGCCATTGAATTTGAATCGGTATCTTTTAAGACTACATCTAGTATCATTTACATGTCTTCTCCAATATTTGATTAGACTATATTTCATATCATATACTTCCATGTTGCTAAAAATGCATAAGTACTTAACTCATATTCTGTTACCTATGCATAAGGGAAGTTAGTCTTTTCAAATCATGTCTTGCACCTCTAATTTTCACATGCTTTTTTCCTAAGATCTCTGTCACGGGGAGCTTTTCTTCATCTTTAAAGGGGGAGAAAAACTCTTTCTAAAGGAGAACACTCACTTAGGGGGAGTAATCCTTTGAGGATAAGCTTTTATTTACTTCCTACATGCTTTTAATGTCTTCCTTTTCGGTGGTTGATGCCAAAGGGGGAGAAGTTTAGGGACCAAAGCAATGAAAACTATATCAAACACCAAACACCACCAATTTAAAATTTTATATCTACAAATGGTTTTTCAAGTGGTTTTGGTTATTTGGTCCTAAAATAGGAAGTAAGTGAATTATGGAGTTAGGGGGAGGCTTAAATCCATAATATCACATTGTGGGGACAATCATGCATCCTAGCAAGTAGATTGCATATTTTCATTCAAATACTTGTATTATTTGCTTGCTTTGGTTGTGTTGTCATCAATCACCAAAAAGGGGGAGATTGTAAGGAAAATGGACCCCTGGCCATTTGGCTAATTGAGTTTTGGTGTTTGATGATCAACACAATCCGTGAACTAAAAAGTTTTCTAGTGTCTGTGTTTGTAGTTCACAGGATGCTAGATTTACTTGGACTAAGAAATTGAGGAAAGCAACACCTCAAAAGAAGACATTAAGAAGATCCAAGAAAAGTCCAAGTGTGATGCTGTGGACTGTCTGTGCGAGGCGCACCGGACTGTCCGGTGCCCACACGCAGGACTGTCCAGTGCACCAGGGAACTCCAGCCCAACGGCTAGTTCCAGGTGGCACCCGGAGAGAAGACCACCGGACTGTCCGGTGTGAGCACCAGACTGTCCGGTGTGGAAAAGCCTGCGGCGCCAACGGTCACCTGCTCTGACAGAGCAACGGCTAGGCGCACCGGACAGGCTACAGTGTGCTGTCCGGTGCACCACCGGACTGTCCGGTGTGCCACAGAGAACTGCAGCTTTTCTTCAACGGCTATTTTGGAGTTGGGGCCTATATATACTTCACCCAACCGGCCATTTGAAGGTGTGGGAGCCCAAGCAACATACCAAGGCATATAGTGCACATTTCCAAGAGCTCAAACACCAAAGTGCTTAATAGAATCACACGGTGATTAGCGTAGGTGCTTTGCGAAGTGCTTAGGTTAGTTAGACCGCTTTAGCGCTTGCTCTAGGTGAACCCTAGTTAGTTGAGTGAGTTTAGACAAACCACACAACCCCTCTGCTCTTGCGTGAGTCGTTGTAATTGTACCGAGTGGGGCGAGAGTCTTGCGAGACTGTGACAACTGTGTTTGTGTCATGGCCGCCACCGTGTACCGGAGGGAACGAGGCCCACGGCGTTTCGGCCGGAAGCTCAATAGTGGAGACGGCGGCGAGCGTCCGAGAGGAGCCGGAAGCGGAGCACCACTTGCGCGTGGAGAAGGCCCACGGCTCTCTACGGAGTTACTCGACCGTGGTGCTTGGCCCTCGCGTGGGCTTTCCTTTGCGTAGGGGCACCAACGAGGATTAGTCGGGACCTTGTGTGGTTCCGGATACCTCAGTAAAAATACGGGCGTCATCCACGAGAGTTTGCTTCTCTACTTTGCTCTTTATGTTTCCGCATTTATATTAAGCATTTAAGTTTCAATCTTGTATTCATACTTATTTAGTGTAGATTGAAACTTAGCCTTTGCGATTGAGATAGCAACACTTAGACAAAACCTAGATTACACTTTCTAGTTTGATTATTTGCATAGGTTTTGCTCTAGGGATTTATTTGTGGCCTAGTTTAGTAGAAGTTTTAGAAGTCCTAATTCACCCCCCCTCTTAGGCGTCACCCGTTTCCTACAACCGGGTACCCTTAACGTGACTAATCGCGACATGATAAAGTGCCTAGACACGCGGCGCAAAGCCGGGGAACGACAGTCACCGGCGAGCTTATCCAATTCCGTCGTGGCGAGCATGGTACGGTGGCCGGAGTTGTTTACTGGCCGGAGTTATCCACGACGACGATATTTACACGACCCTGAGTGCTATTCAACTGGTCCGAGCACGGATCACGACAGTATGAGCGCGAATCTGGGCGCAGCTCGTCGGCGGCGAGATGCATTGCATCGGTGATCGAATGCAGTTCACTGTACCATTGAAAACACTGACAGAGTGCCTGACAGGCAATGTTTAGAGCAAATTTCCTCCCAATTCTCTATGACAACATATCCAAGACTCTGCACCAAAGTTGTAGTTCTATCAACCATCTCCATCTTTGTCACAACAATCCTAGTCGAATTCCCACTGGTTTTAGCTCAAATCCGAACTCAAGTTCGGCCAATACCACTGGTGGCCATATTCCAGTCAGCAAACCGACTTTCAGCCCAACTTGGCGCCTATTTTTCTCTTAACTTTGCATAACAACCATGCTTACTCTCTTAAGCAAAGTTATTCTCCTTCCATAGATCTACAAAGTTGATGTGGTGACCTATGGCAAAATCCCTTTTGTTTGAAAGTTACAAGGTCCCAAAGTTGAACCTATTTTCTGAAAATCAGACTTAGCCATATGGTTACAAAAGTGGTGTTTTTGCAAATAGGCCCAAAACCTAGGGTTTAAGTTGTAAATTCACATTCTTGTGAACCATATGTCATAAGACACCTTACTTTCATAGTTTTTGTACTTTAGTCCAAAAGTGCACTAACTTTGCACTTAGCCCCCTAGGGTTTAAGGCTAGGGTTTTCTAGGGTTCCAATTAGGGTTTCTTGCACTCTTAGGGTTTGGATCCCTTAAGTTCATCCATGGTGACACTTTATGGTTACTTCTAATAAGCTTGAAGTTTTTACTTGTTTAAGCCTTGTTTGCTCTATTACACCCAACCTAGGGTTGAGTTCCCTACTCTAGGGTTTTATTCATAAAATGCCATAACAATACAACTTGTTTGAAATTTTTGCCTAGTGAATGCACTCTAGGTGTGACAATCACATGAAATGCCAATGCTTATGATGTTATGCTCAAGTAACACCAGGGGTGTTACATCCTTCCCCCCATAAAAGAATATCGTCCCGAGATTAAAAGTCCTAGGGTAAGTAATGGAAAAGGAAATGCTTCACATTTTTATTTCCTTATTTTTGGTACAAGGCAGGGTGGTATGGGACTCATTCCTTTATTACAACAATTATATAAATTTCACAAATTACATGAGGCTAAAAAGCCTGGGAAATTCTTGTTTAAAAAGTCTTGGGTTTTCCAAGTAGCCTCATCTTCTGAATGTTGGTTCCACTGTATCTTGTAAAACTTGAGAGTTTTTCTTTGAATAATTCTGTCCCTTTGATCCAAGACTTGAATAGGGTGTTCTGAATATGTCAAGTCTGGTTCTAGGACAACATCTGTTACTTCAATGGTTCGATCTGGAACCCGAAGACACTTCTTCAATTGAGCTTGAGACACATGGAACACATTATGCACTGCAGACAAGGTTTCGGGTAACTGAAGTCGATATGCCACCGGTCCATATCTTTTAAGAATAGGAAAAGGACCAATATACCGGGGTGCAAGCTTCCCTTTAACTCAGAAACGCGATACACCCTTCATTGTTGAAACTTTCAGGTAGACATAATCTCCCACTAGAAAGTACAAGGGTTGTCGTCGCTTGTCTGCATAACTTTTCTGTCGAGCTTGAGCTTTCTTCAAATTATGAATTATTCTTTGAACTTTTTCTTCTGTCTCTTTTACCATATCAGGCCTGAAAAAGTACCTTTCACCTGGTTCAGACCAATTTAATGGAGTACGACATCATCGTCCATATAAAGCTTCGAAGGGTGCCATCTTAATGCTTTCTTGATAGCTATTATTATATGAGAACTCTGCTAATGGTAAACAATTATCCCATTTTTGTGGGAATTCCAGAACACATGCTCGCAACATATCTTCAAGTATCTGATTTACCCTCTCAGTCTGCCCACTAGTTTGAGGATGAAAGGCTGAACTATGGAACAACTTAGTACCCAAGGATTTGTGAAGTTCTTCCCAGAATTTAGATACAAATTGAGGTCCACGATCCGACACGATAGTCTTTAGAATACCGTGCAAGCTGAGAATGTGAGCAATGTACAATTCCGCATATGTGAGGACCGGGTAATATGTCTTGACTGGCAGAAAATGAGTGATTTTTGTAAGCCGATCAATTACAACCCAAATAGAATCGTACCCCTTCGCAGTCCTGGGCAATCCCACAATGAAGTCCATGCTTATATCTTCCCATTTCCAGGTTGGGATAGGTAAAGATTGTAATGGACCAGCGGTTTTCGTGTGTATGGCCTTGATACGTTTGCAAGTGTCACATCTTGCTACATAGCGTGTGATTTCGATCTTCATCTTTGTCCACCAGTAATGTTGTCTTAGATCATGATACATCTTAGTGCTCCCGGGATGAATAGAATAGCGACTGAGATGTGCTTCATCTAGAATTTGCTGGCGGATCTCTTCATTTTTTGGCACCACTATGCGGTTGTTGAACCATACAACACCTTGATTATCTCTTCGGAAGCAGTTGGCTTTTCTAGCTTCTATCTTCTCATGAATGTGCTTCATTCCCTCATCAACTCTTTGGGCATCAATTATCCTTTGTAAAAGGACTGACTCAAGCTGTAGTTGATTTAAGGTTCCTTGTTGGATCATTCCCAGGTTCAACTTCTCCATCTCCTGGCATAATGTAACATCAGAAGTCTTTATTGTCAAACAATGGCAGAAAGCCTTGCGACTGAGTGCATCTGCCACTACATTAGCTTTGCCTGGGTGATAGTGAATCTCTAGTTCATAATCCTTTATCAGCTCAAGCCATCTCCTTTGTCTCATATTGAGTTCTGACTAGGTAAAGATGTACTTCAAACTTTTGTGGTCTGTATAAATGTGATAGACATTTCCTAGCAGATAGTGACGCCATATCTTTAGGGCATGAACCACTGCAGCTAACTCCAGGTCATGCGTTGGATAATGTTCCTCATGCCGGCGTAACTGCCTTGAAGCATAAGCTATTACTCGGCCCTCTTGCATTAGAACACAGCCGATACCACTACCTGATGCGTCACAATACACATCAAAGGGCTTATTAATATCCGGTTGAGCCAATACCAGAGCAGTGGTTAATAATACTTTCAATTGTTCAAAAGCTTCATTACATTTTGAAGACCAATTGAATTTAATATCATTCTTCAATAAACTCGTGATTGGTTTCACAAGCTTAGAAAAATCTGGTATAAATCGGCGGTAGTAACCAGCCAGTCCAAGGAAACTTCGAACCTGATGTACAGTGGTTGGGGTTTCCACTCCAAAATATCCTTGACTTTGCTTGGATCCACCGCAATCCCTTTGGCAGATAATACATGTCCCAGAAATTGAATTTCCTCTAGCCAGAATGCGCACTTACTGAACTTAGCATATAATTGGTGTTCCCTTAAGCGCGTTAATACGATCCGTAAGTGTTGAGCATGCTCCTCTTCGTTCTTGGAGTATATCAAGATATCATCTATGAAGACCACCACGAATTTATCCAACTCGGGCATAAATACCGAGTTCATCAGATATGTGAAGTGGGCCAGAGCATTTGTTAGTCTGAAAGACATAACCAAATATTCAAATAATCCGTACCGCGTAGTGAACGCGGTCTTTAGTATATCCTCGGGCCGGATATGGATCTGATGATAGCCCGATCTGAGGTCAATCTTAGAGAAAACCCTTGCTCTAGTCAGTTGATCAAATAAAATATCAATCCGCGAAAGAGGGTACTTATTCTTGATAGTGACCTCATTAAGGGGTCGATAATCCACGCACATCCGTAGCGTTTGATCCTTCTTCTTGACGAAGATGGCTGGACAACCCCATGGCGATGAGCTTGGCCGGATGAATCCTTTTTCAAGTAGATCTTGTAATTGGGTCTTAAGTTCTGCTAGCTCATTTGGAGGCATTTGGTACGACCTTCTAGAAATAGGAGTCGTACTGGGCTTCAACTCAATCACAAATTCTACATCTCATTCTGGAGGCAATGCAGGCAAATCTTTTAGAAAGACATCTGGGAACTCGCATACTACCGGAATATCTTTGATCTCCGGTATAATGGCTTCATAAATTCTGCCAATTGGTTTAGCTGGAATAGCTATGGGGATAGACAAAAAAATTTCTTCTTGGCCATAACTCAACCTGATAGTTCTCAGATCAGTGTTGAGGATTGCTTTATGTTGGGCTAAACAGTTCATGCCCAAGATTATATCTATGTCTTGGCCTTTCAGAACAATCTTATTAGTAGGAAAGTCCCGTCTAGCCAATGTTATAGGCACTTGGTAAGCCACTTCTTTAGTAAATATCTGTCCCCCAGGCGAATGAATTTTAAACCCTTCCCTTGATTCATGGTATGGAATGCAATGTTGCTCCACAAATCTTTTGCTTATGAATGTATGCGAAGCACCTGAATCAAAAAGAATAATTGCAGGGTAATTGGCCACGAGGAACGTACCCATCATAACCGGTTCGCCTTCCGGTGTTGTGGCCACTTGAGTATAATAAATTCGTCCTGTTTTCCTTGTATTTTTGCCCGCGGTATTGTTTGCCGCATTTCCCTTCCCTTGCGCGGAATTATTAGAACTTTGCTGATTACATGAGTGATTCTGCTTCTGATATGGACAGTCCTTAATAAAGTGTCCGGACTTTCTGGGGAGGACAGGGAAACGAGTGCTAGGGGCACCTAGCTGACTTGTTGGAGTGGGGGCAGTGGCGGGGTGAATAAAGATCAGTTGCTTGAAACGGTACGAGGGTGGACGTGGAGAAGAGCGATTCGGATTGAAAGCTAAGATTACCAACCTTTGCCTTTTCTTAGACCCCTAATTGGGTCTGTCGCCTCCGTAACCCTTGGATTTTACGGAACCTGCATATTTAGCTTCAACTGCCAGCGCTGTGCTCATAGCCCTTCCATAAGTAAGATCGATGCAGGTGGCCATCTTTCTTTGCATTCGATCATTCAAGCCTCTCATGAAACAATTCTTCTTCTTTATGTCCGTGTTGACTTGATCGATTGCATATTGGGATAAGTGATTGAATTTATTGAGATACTGGGTGACAGTATCTCTGCCTTGTTTCAACTTCATGAACTCTTCCTGCTTCATGTGGAGAACTCCTTCAGGTATATAGTGCTCTCTGAAGGCCAGCTTAAACTCATCCCAAGTTACTTGATGACCAGCCGGATGAACGGCTATAAAATTTCCCCACCATGTGCTGGCAGGGCCGCGCAATTGTTGTGCTGCGAATAGGGGCTTCTGAATTTCTGAACACCGAAGGAGCCCAAACTTCTGTTCAATGACGCCGATCCATTCATCCGCTTCTAGAGGGTCCTCTGCTTTAACAAACAACGGAGGGCGCGTCTCAGAGAAATCCAGGTAGGATGTTTCACGGGGGCCTTGCGGATATGCCCGCCCGCCTTGATGTTGTAGTTGTTGACCTGCCATCTCCCGCAGGAAGCGGGTATTGTCTGCTGTAGCGTTAACCAAGGCAGCGATGGCCTCGGCTAGCATGGGAGGTACTGGAGGTGGGTTTGGTGTTGCTTCCCTCCCACTGGAGGTCCCTGCTCCATCCTGAGAACGAGTCTTGGAAGGCATCTGAGGCAACAAACATTGAAAAAAATATAATATGCCAAAGAAAACCATCCATTTTACATTACTAAAAAGGGTAATGTTACAGACTCGAATTTTACAACAGGATTACATTACCTATGACACATTACTACTACTTCTACACTATACTATTCTTGCTTCTTGTCACTCTTAGTAGCCTCACTGTCGGGAGTAGGAGACCATTCATCTACCAACTTCATTGAGGGAGGGGGCCTGAACAAGTTCAGTTCACCACCAAGGGCTTCTCCCGCTGTCCCAGAAGGTCCGGCTTCTGTCCCGACAGGATCGACAGGTACATTGGGGTGCAGTTGAGAATACAATACATGAACTTCTTCATGTAAGGTATTACAATAAACCTGCAAGTTATCTACGGCTAAGCTAAGCTCCTCAATGCGGGCTCGAGCTTTTGCCTCCTTAGCCCAGGCAAGCGAACGAGAGTTAACCGCCCAATCGAGCGCTAGATCTCGTTCCGCGAGCTGATCTTGCAGGTAGCGGATGTCGGCTCTTAATTCATTTATTCTTTCGCCATCCGCGACCCATATGTCGTTCCTGCGATGAAGTTCTGTTCGAAGCTGATCCACTTGGGCTTCCAGATCCCCAATTGGATCATTGCTACCGCTACTGCTATCTTCATGCCATGGGGAAGCTGATGATAGGGTACACCGATTGGCCCCGTAGACTTGCGCGCAGTCTTTCTTGTGCGCAGCGGCATTTCTTAAGGGGGAAAACCTTATTAGCATAGTTTTTAGCATGATGCATGTGTAATTACAGAATCAATCTTAGTCGATTCACACCTTCTATACATTGCACTCTATATCTAGTCTTTAAATAAGTACTTCAGAGGGAAGCTAGATAAGAAAGAAAGAAATTTTCTAGGTAAGTCTTAGAAAATTCTTTTTGAAGATGCCTCATAACTTCTACAGAGATGGGCTTCGCTCCGATACCAGCTGTGACGGAACCTCCCAAGTTATTAGGTCCACCTACAGTTGTCCTTGTCCAACGGACCTCAGACAACCCTGCAGGTGCCCCTGAATCACTTGACAAGTTCGGTTTCTGCTTTTCTTACCTTTCCCAAGAGCGTTTCACCCGTCACGCAGACATTACAAGCATCGGAGATACGAAAATGCGGAAGCAGTTACATTAACGTACCTTTATTAAAAGTAAGACAGAGTTAAATATTTACAGACCAGAACATAATATACGAGTGCAGAGTATTATTATTACAAACCATGGGAGGCAAAAACTCCTCCTGATAAGTTTTACACAAAAGTTTTATGGAGGATCCTTTCCTCCCGCAGCTTTACTCCTGGTTTTCTTCCTTCGATACCACCTTTCAACAGAAGCAACAAAAGTTGGTTGCTTCCTCACCTAAAAACAACAGGGAATAAAACCTTGAGTATGGAATTACTCAGCAAGTCTTACCCGACTAAAGAAAAGACTCTCAACGGTATGCTGGCTTTAAGGGAGTCAAGGTAAGGCTTAGCAATAATCAAAGACTCTGTTTGCAGAAATGCTTACTAAGAGTGGATCCTTAAAAATCCAAATTTTACTTGTCAGTTTAAGTAAGATTACCTGTATCTAGAGTTCTTTCTACCCTAGTTCAATCACTTGTCCCGCACTAGCCAATTTCTTAACAACCCATCATCTTTACTGGAGTTCTACGTGTAAGTCAGTGACCAAGTCTTCATAACCGCGAAGGTACGGTGATCCGAATCGATTATACTCAGCTGAGGATCTCCAATCACACAACATATGTAGCACTTAACCCTTGCATATGTCAACTCGCCACCGGGGTTCTTAAGACCAGATCAGGTTCACGCCAACTGAGAGCACAAATACACCACCATCCAGCCTCTTGCTACGGAGGGTACACGCTACTCTCGCCATCTCTCCACTCCCATTGCGTGGTATCTTATTCTGGTATTAGTCTGCCTAAGGCAAAGCTTACCCATGACGAGGCATGTGACCAGTTAAAGGGTCCTCGGTCATCAAGCCTACATCGAGACGGTCCTTAATCGACTCAGACGGAGACACTACATCGAGACTCTCTGCTCGTGCAAGTCACCTGCCCGGTCTCAGCTTAATCATTTCAAACCCAAAGTTTGGTACCTGGCAGAGGTGCATCTTTTCCGATGTTGAACCCATCATGGCCATGATGGATCCACCATCAAGTTTTATTTTCAAAAACATCCCTCCCACTTTGCAACATCATCTTTTGTAAAAACAAAACATTTTGTTTTGCTTAAGCAAGACTAAGCATAGGAAAAACTTTTTGTAAAACAGGGATTCAAAGGAAGGTAATCAAATTCAAGGAAGGAAATGCAGGAATTGTTTTAGCATACAACTCCTATCACCTAATGCATCAAACAAGGTGATAAAGATTTTAAAACACAAGGAGGTGGCAAATGCACCGGGGCTTGCCTTGTTTTACTGGTGAATCAGGCTTAGATCCGCAGATATCAAAATAAAAGCAGTTGCCTGCCTGATGTTCCTCAGGTAGTGGTGGTGGAGTCTTCTCTTCTTCTACTTCTTCTTCGTTTTCTAAATATAACCATACATAATAATGAATGTCCATGTAATGCTCATGAGAGTGCAAAGATAATAAAAGTTTATTATCTAAAGTCTTGAATATAATTTTCCTTCACGGTACTCTAGAGAATCAGGGTTTCTAGAGTCAATATAGGAATTCAAAGGGCAGGGGGTAGGGTTTTGGGTTCTAAGTATCAAACAAGGTCCAAATCATACCAAACTCTACCCAAGGCTTCTAAATATTATATAAGGGTCATCTAAAAAGTTTGGGGATTTTTGGGATTATTATTGATTTTCTAAAAATCCGGAAACAAAGTTTTAGATTGTTTTAAATACTCTATAATTTCCTATTTGGACTAAAAATCATGAAACTATTTTTGTCAAATACTATGAAAAATGAGAAACCTAGTAAAATTAGTTTGGCCGTTTTACCATTTTTCTACAATTTTCTAGAATTATTTTAGCTCTTGCGGAAAAAGAAAAAGAAAAACAGTGAATAGTACTGGCCTGAAAGCAGCCCAAGACGGCCCACTTCCAGCAGAAACGCGTCCACGCGCGCGCCCTTGGCAGGTTTACACAGAGGTCCCCGAAGACTTGAATAACTGGTTAAGAACCCTGACTACTGTTGATCTGAGTCGCTCACACTTGCAGAAAGATCCCTGGACTTCTATTTCTTCACCGCGCTAGGACCACGACGTCGCACGGCGGAGTCTTGAACGTCGGCGAGGTTAGACTGGCTGGATGGCGTAAAGACTGGTGCTCCCGAGCGGCAAACACTGAATTGAACCCCTCCCGTGCATTTCCCCCAAATTAATTTTACTAAGGGCGCACGGAAACGACCCGCCCACGGTGACCACGTGGGCAACGGAAGAACATGGGCGTTCACGACAATCTAGGGCGATCTAATTCAATCAAAGGGGTCGAGGAGCTTGAGGAGGACCTAAGGATGCTAGAACAAACGATCAAGGCGCTCGAACTGACCTAGAGCAAGCTGTCCACGACGAGGGTGACCGTGCGGTGTTTTTGAGAAATTGGGGGAAGTCCAAAATTGGAGCTCACTGGTGATCGATTGAGAGCAATACTTGGTGGCTAGGTGCGTGATGATCCTACGGAGCTCATGGTGGCTTCAATTTACAGTAAGCAAGATGGGTGGCCAGGAATTTCAACGGCGACGCGCGGCGGCCGGCGAAGGAGAGGAGCACTGGCGCAAGTGCTTAGTTGTTTTCACCGTGGCGCTCCCTCCGGCGATCACCGGGTACCCTTAACGTGACTAATCGCGATGTGGTAAAGTGCCTAGACACGTGGCACAAAGCTGGGGAATGGCAGTCACCGACGAGCTTATCCAATTCCGCCGTGGCGAGCACGGTACAGTGGCTGAAGTTGTTTACTGGCCGGAGTTATCCACGACGATGATATTTACACGACCCTGAGTGCTATCCAACCGGTCCGAGCACGAATCACGACGGTATGAGCGCGAATCCGGGCGCAGCTCGGCGGCGGCAAGATGCACTGCATCGATGATCGAATGCAGTTCACTGTACCATTGAAAACACTGACAGAGTGCCTGACAGGCAATGTTTAGAGCAAATTTCCTCCAAATTCTCTATGACAACATATCCAAGACTCTGCACCAAAGTTGTAGTTCTATCAACCATCTCCATCTTTGTCACAGCATTCCTAGTCGAATTCCCACTGGTTTTAGCTCAAATCCGAACTCAAGTTCGGCCAATACCACTGGTGGCCATATTCCAGTCAGCAAACCGACTGTCAGCCCAACATGGCACCTATTTTTCTCTTAACTTTGCATAACAACCATGCTTACTCTCTTAAGCAAAGTTATTCTCCTTCCATAGATCTACAAAGTTGATGTGGTGACCTAGGGCAAAATCCCTTTTTTTGAAAGTTACAAGGTCCCAAAGTTGAACCTATTTTCTGAAAATCAGACTTAGGCATATGGTTACAAAAGTGGTGTTTTTGCAAATAGGCCCAAAACCTAGGGTTTAAGTTGTAAATTCACATTCTTGTGAACCATATGTCATAAGACACCTTACTTTCATAGTTTTTGTACTTTAGTCCAAAAGTGCACTAACTTTGCACTTAGCCCCCTAGGGTTTAAGGCTAGGGTTTTCTAGGGTTCCAATTAGGGTTTCTTGCACTCTTAGGGTTTGGATCCCACTTAAGTTCATCCATGGTGACACTTTATGATTACTTCTAATAAGCTTGAAGTTTTTACTTGTTTAAGCCTTGTTTGCTCTATTACACCCAACCTAGGGTTGAGTTCCCTACTCTAGGGTTTTATTCATAAAATGCCATAACAATACAACTTGTTTGAAATTTTTGCCTAGTGAATGCACTCTAGGTGTGACAATCACATGAAATGCCAATGCTTATGATGTTATGCTCAAGTTTTAGTGACAGTAACACCAGGGGTGTGACACTAGCATAAGTATATGAACAAATAAATACAAGCTAGTGAGGAAAGTTGCAAACCAACAAGACACGATGACACTTGATATAATGATTTTTCCCGTAGTGTCGATGACTTGCCGGTTACCCCTAGTCCACGTTGAGGTAGATTCAAAGCACTCAACTACTCCTCTATCAAGTCTCCACTTGATCTCTTGAGCCGGATTGGTCAATGAGCCCTCAAACTTCGATTCCACTAGAGTTGCTTTTCGCCGCTCCGGCAAGGCAAGCACAACGCCTCTCGCAATCACCACCGCGGCCCCCTCACAATCTTCATTGAAGAGCTCACGAGGAACCACCACCAAGTCGTCTAGGAGGCATCAACCTCTAAGAGTAACAAACCAACAATCTCACTTGATGATCTCCCTAGTGCCTCAAAGATCAACAACTTGATGCAATGCACTAGATGGCTCTCGATCTCACTAGTGAAAGGGAAATGGCCTCAACATTTCCTATAATCGATTTTGGTGTTTGATGTCCATCACAAACCATATGGACTAACTAGTTTGCCTAGTGGATTTTTTCTCAGGTGCATAAAGTTCACATAAACATACAAAGAAAATGACTTGGGGGAATTCTACATGATTAGAGCAAAATAGAACTGGTGCAGCCTGTGGGGCACCGGACACTGTTCGGTGCCTAGGATGGAGCACCTCACGAACTGGCCGCTTTCGGGTTTTCTCAGAGCCCATCCACTAAAATTCATCAGATTGTCTGGTGTACCAGCGGACTGTCCGGTGAGACACCAGAGCAACGATCAACTTCACCCAATAGTCGACTGCGCGACTGCATGCACAGTCTGCAGTACTAGAAGTCAGAAGACAGACTGCGATGACAAGTCGCGCCAGACTGTCCGGTGTGCCACCGGACTGTCCGGTGCCGCAAGAAGACAGAAGACTTCAACGATCAACAGCTCCAAACCCCAACGGTTGGCTGACGTGGCACTCATCAGACAGTCAACAGTAGAGTGTCCAGTGCACCACTGGACTGTCCAGTGTGCCCATCGACAGCAACGACTAGATTAGTGGTTGGGGCTATAAATACCCCCAACCACCACCATTCAAGCCATCCAAGCATTGTAACTTCCTCATTCAATACTAGTGCAAAAGAATAGACTCCAAAGACACAATCAAAGCATCAAATCCTCTCCAAGCTCCAAAATCAAGTCAAGTGATCAAAAGTGATTACTGATTTGAGAGATGGTGATCTGTGTTTGTTTTATTGCTTGGTTGATTTCTTCTTCTCACTCTAATATTTCCAAGTGCTATGTAAAGCTAGCGAGAGACACCTAATTGTATGGTGATCCTTGTGGGGTCTTAGTGACTCGTGTGATTAAGAAGAAGCACTCGATAGGTCTAAGTGATCGATTGAGAGAGGGAAAGGGTTCGATTAGACCTGGCCTTTGTGGCCTCCACAACGGGGAGTAGGTTCATTGGAACCGAACCTCGGGAAAGAAATCATTGTGTTCACTTGTGTCGATTTGTTTCTCCCCTCTCCTATCTCTCTAAAGTTCTCTTGCTCATATTGGTTTAAGTTGGCTCCCAAAGTTATCTGCATTGATTGAGCAACTCATAGCAAAAAGAACTATCTTTCGCACTCTAAATTCACTATTATTTATTTCTAACCCTAACCCCGGGTGAAGTGCGTGTTCAAAGTTTATAATTTTTAGGTTTCGCCTATTCACCCCCCTCTCTAGGCGACTTTCGATTGGTATCAGAACCCAGTGCTTCATTAGATTTTAACAACTCAAAGTGATGTCGGGAGAACACACCAAAAGATAGATGGTTATCGGGGAAAAGCCCGGATCTTCGGGAAAGAAGAACGAAGAAAGGACTCCGTCGAAGGAGGCCAGTGACAAGCAAAAGGAGCACAAAGAGGAATCCGTCGGCTCCATCAAGTCACATAGGAAGGGTGACAAGAAGAAAAAAATGAAGAAGGTGGTCTACTACGAGACCGATTCTTCCTCACCTTCCACATCCAGCACCGAGTCCACATCTTCGAAGCGCCAAGAGCGTAAGAAGCATAGTAAGATGCCTCTTCGCTATCCTCGCATTCCTAAACGCGCTCCTCTACTTTCCGTACCCCTAGGCAAACCACCATATTTTGATGGTGAAGATTCTTGTATGTGGAGTGATAAAATGAGGCACCATCTAACATCACTCCATGAAAGTATATAGGATATTGTTGAGTTTGGAGCGCAAGCACCACAAGTGGGCAACGAGGATTACGACTCCGATGAGGCTGCCCAAATAAGGCACTTCAATTCCCAAGCCACCTCAATACTCCTCGCTTCCCTATGTCAAGAGGAGTATAACAACGTGCAAGGGTTGAAAAGTGCCAAAAAATTTGGGACGTCCTCAAGACGACGCATGAAGGGGACGAGGTGACCAAAATCACCAAGCGTGAAATGGTCGAGGGAGAACTTGGTCGATTCATCCTCAACAAAGGAGAGGAGTCACAAGCAATGTACAACCGGCTCAAGACGATGGTCAACCAAGTCCGCAACCTTAGGAGCACCAAGTGGGATGACCATGAAATGGTCAAGGTTATTTTAAGATCTCTTGTTTTTCGTAATCCCACTCAAGTTCAATTAATTTGTGGAGATCCTAGATATAAATAGATGTCTGCTGAGGAGGTTATTGGTAAGTTTGTGAGCTTTGAACTTATGATCAAAGACTCCAAACATATTGTCAACTTGGAGCAACGCGCCACTTCCATGCCCGAGGCGCAACCCGTTGCTTTCAAGGCAATAGAAGAGAAGAAAGAAGAGTCTACACTAAGTAGACTTCCAATCGACGCCTCCAAGCTCGACAATGAGGAGATGGCTCTTATCATCAAGAGCTTCCGGCAAATCCTCAACCAAAGGAAGGGGAAGGACTACAAACCCCATTCTGAGAGGGTTTGCTACAGGTGTGGTAAGTCCGGTCATTTTATCACTAAATGTCCATATACAAGTGATAGTGTCAGGGATGACGACAAGAAAGGGGAGAAGATGGAAAAGAAAATATACTACAACAAGAAGAAGGGTGGCGAAGCACACATGGGGCAGGAATGGGACTCTGACGAGAGCTCCAACGACTCCTCCTCCGACGAGGACGTTGCTAACGTCGTCGTCAACAACGGCCTTCTCTTCACCAACGTCGGCCACAAATGCCTCATGGCTAAGGATAGCAAAAGGAAGAAGGTACATTCTAGAGATACCCCCAAATACACTACTTCCGATGAACAGGGTAGCTCTAGTGATGATAATGATGATTTGACTTCTCTTTTTGCAAACCTTACCAAAGATCAAAAGAAGAAAATAAATGAATTAATAGAAACCATTAACGAGAAGGATGATATTTTGGAATGCCAAGAGGACTTGCTCGTTAAGGAAAATAAAAAGTTTGTTAAGCTAAAAGAAGCTTATGTTCTTGAAGTAGAAAATTGTGAAAACTTGTCTAAATAGCTTAATATTTGCGATTATTCAATTTCTTGTCTTAGAATTGAAAATGTTAGTTTAATTGCTAAGATTGAAGAATTGAATGCTTGCAAACCCTCTACATCTATTGTTGAGCATGTCACTATTTGCACTATATGTAGAGATGTTAATCTTGATGCTATGAATGATCACCTTGCTATGATTAAAGAAAAAATGATCACATAGCTCAATTAAATGTTATAATTGCCGAGTATAAGCTTGAAAATGAAAATTTTAAATTTGCTCGTAGTATGCTTTATAATGGGAGACGCCCTGGCATTAAGGATGGCATTGGTTTCCAACAAAGAAGCCAAAGCAATATCAAACTTAATGCCCCTAAGAACAAGCTTTCTAACTTTATTAAGGGCAAGGCTCCCATGGTTCAGGATAGGGAAGGTTACATTTTATATCCTGAAAACTATCATGAGCACAAAATTAAAAGAATTCATGCTAGGAAATCTCATTTTGTTTCTCATCATGCTTTTATATATAGTAATGAGGCTTCTAGCTCTATGCATACAAATCATATCAAAATGCCTAAAAAAAGATTGCTAATGCATCAAATGAACATAGCATTTCATTCAAGACTTTTGATGCATCGTTTGTACTTACTAACAAATCAGGCAAGGTAGTTGCCAAATATGTTGGGGGCAAACACAAGAGTCCAAATACTTATGTTTGGGTACCCAAGGTGCTTGTTTCTAATGTGAAAGGACCCAAGACCGTTTGGGTACCTAAGAACAAGGCCTAAATTTGTTTTGTAGGTTTATGCATCCAGCGGGACAAGTTGGATAATCGATAGCGGGTGCACAAACCACATGACAGGGGAGAAAAGGATGTTCTCCTCATATGAGAAAAATGATGATCCCCAAAGAGCAATCACACTCGGGGATGGAAATCAAGGTTTGGTCAAAAGTTTGGGTAAAATTGCTATACCTCCTGACCATTCCATTTCCAATGTTTTTCTTATAAATTCTTTAGATTACAACTTGCTTTCTGTTTCTCAATTATGCAAAATGGGCTATAACTGTCTATTTACTGATGTTGGTGTTACCATCTTTAGAAGAAGTGATGATTCAATAGCTTTTAAGGAAGTGTTAGATGATCGGCTATATTTAGTTGATTTTAATGATAACAATGCTGAACAGACACTTGCTTAATTGCTAAGACCAATATGGGCTGGCTCTGGCATCACCGACTTGCTCATGTTGGGAAGAAGAATCTTCACAAGCTTCTAAAGGGGGAGCACATTTTAGTACTAACCAATGTTCATTTTGAGAAAGACAGGATTTGTAGCGCATGTCAAGCAGGGAAGCAGGATGGAGTTTATCATCCACACAAGAACATCATGACGACCGAAAGTGAAAGTCACCTAGAGGGGGGTGAATAGGGCGAAACTGAAATTTACAAATATAAACACAACTACGAGACGGGTTAGTGTTAGAAATAATAACGAGTCCGAGAGAGAGAGGGCGCAAAACAAATCGCAAGCAAATGGAGAGTGTGACACGCGGATTTGTTTTACCGAGGTTCGGTTTTCGCAAACCTACTCCTCGTTGAGGAGGCCACAAAGGCCGGGTCTCTTTCAACCCTTACCCTCTCTCAAACGGTCCCTCGGACCGAGTGAGCTTCTCTTCTCAAATCAAATCGGGAACAAAGCTTCCACGCAAGGACCACCACACAATTGGTGTCTCTTGCTTCGATTACAAGCGAGCTTTGATCGCAATGAAGAATCAAAGAAGGAAGAAAGCAATCCAAGCGCAAGAGCTCGAAAGAACACAAGCAAATCTCTCTCACTAATCACTAGGACGTTGTGTGGAGTTTGGAGAGGATTTGATCACTTTGGTGTGTCTAGAATTGAATGCTAGAGCTCTTGTAAGTAGTTGAAGTGGGAAAACTTGGATGATTTGAATGTGGGGTGGTTGGGGGTATTTATAGCCCCAACCACCAAACTAGACGTTTGGGTGGAGGTTGTCTGTTCGATGGCGCACCGGACAGTCCGGTGCACACCGGACATGTCCGGTGCGACAGCCACGTCACCCGGCCGTTAGGGTTCCGACCGTTGGAGCTCTAACACTAGGCCCGCCTGGATGACCGGTGGCGCACCGGACATGAACTGTAGGGTGTCCGGTGCGCCAGCATGGGCGTGCCTGACCTCTACGCGCGCTGGCGCGCATTTAATGCGCTGCAGGTAGCCGTTGGCGCCAGAAGTAGCCGTTGCACCGCAGTTACACCGGACAGTCCGGTGTACACCGGACATGTCCGGTGAATTATAGCAGAACAGCCGACGCGAATTCCCGAGACTGCCGAGTTTGGAGCCGCGCCATCTTGGAGCACCGGACACTGTCCGGTGTACACCAGACAGTCCGGTGAATTATAGTGCGCCGGCTCCAAGAATTCCCGAAGGTGAAGAGTTTGAAGTCGGTCTTCCCTGGTGCACCGGACACTGTCCGGTGGTGCACCGGACAGTCCGGTGCACCAGTCCAGGGTGCCTTTCGGTTGGCCCTTGCTCCTTTGTTTGAACCCTTTCTCTTGATCTTTTTATTGGCTTATGGTGAACCTTTGGTACCTGTAGAACTTATAAACTTGGGCAAACTAATTAGTCCAATTACTTGTGTTGGGCAATTCAACCACCAAAATTAGTTATAGGAAATAGGTGTAAGCCTAATTCCCTTTCAATCTCCCCCTTTTTGGTGATTGATGCCAACACAAACCAAAGCAAGTATAGAAGTGCATAATTGAACTACTTTGCAAAGTGTAAGTACAAAGGTTACTTAGAATTGAGCCAATAAATATTACTTACCAGGTATGCATGGATTGTTTCTTTATTTTTAACATATTGGACCACACTTGCACCACAAGTTTTGTTTTTGCAAATTCTTTTGTAAATTCTTTTCAAAGTCCTTTTGCAAGATAGTCAAAGGTAAATGAATAAGATTTTGAGAAGCATTTTCAAGATTTGAAATTTTCTCCCTTTGTTTGAAATGCTTTTCCTTTGACTAAACAAAACTCCCCCTCAAATAAATTCTCCTCTTAGTGTTCAAGAGGGTTTTAAGATATCTATTTTGAAAGTACTACTTTCTCCCCCTTTAGAACACAAAGAAATACCAATTTAAAATTTACCAATTGAAAATCATTAATTTTAAAAATAGGGTGGTGGTGCGGTCCTTTTGCTTTGGGCTCATACTTTCTCCCCCTTTGGCATGAATCGCCAAAAACGGATACTTTGAGTGAGATATAAGCCCTTTCCTACCTACTTTCTCCCCTTTGGCAAATAAAACATATGAGTGAAGATTATACCAAAGACGGAGAGTGATGCGGAGCGACGGCGAAGGATGAGTAGTAGAGTGGAGTGGAAGCCTTTGTCTTCGCCGAAGACTCCAATTCCCTTTCAATATACCTATGACTTGGTTTGAAATACACTTGAAAACACATTAGTCATAGCATATATATAAGAGATATGATCAAAGGTATATTTATGAGCTATGTGTGCAAGTTTAGCAAAAGAAATTTCTTGAATCAAGAATATTGAGCTCATGCCTAAGTTTGGTAAAAGTTTGTTCATCTAGTGGCTTGGTAAAGATATCGTCTAATTGATCTTTAGTATTAATGTATGCAATCTCGATATCCCCCTTTTGTTGGTGATCCCTAAGAAAGTGATACCGAATGGCTATGTGTTTAGTGCGGCTATGCTCAATGGGATTATCCGCCATGCGGATTGCACTCTCATTATCACATAGAAGAGGAACTTTGGTTAATTTGTAACCATAGTCCCGCAGGGTTTGCTCATCCAAAGCAATTGCGCGCAACAATGGCCTGCGGCAATATACTCGGCTTCGGCGGTAGAAAGAGCGACCGAATTTTGCTTCTTTGAAGCCCAAGACACCAAGGATCTTCCCAAGAACTGGCAAGTCCCCGATGTGCTCTTTCTATTAATCTTACACCCCGCCCAATCGGCATCCGAATAATCAATCAAATCAAATGTGGATCCCCGAGGGTACCAAAGCCCAAACTTAGGAGTATAAGCCAAATATCTCAAGATTCGTTTTACGGCCGTAAGGTGTGATTCCTTAGGGTCGGCTTGGAATCTTGCACACATGCAAACAGAAAGCATAATGTCCGGTCGAGATGCACATAAATAAAGCAATGAACCAATCATCGACCGGTATACCTTTTGATCCACGGACTTACCTCCCGTGTCGAGGTCGAGATGCCCATTGGTTCCCATGGGTGTCTTGATGGGCTTGGCATCCTTCATTCCAAACTTGGTTAGAATGTCTTGAGTATACTTTGTTTGGCTAATGAAGGTGCCCTCTTGGAGTTGCTTGACTTGGAATCCTAGAAAATACTTCAACTCCCCCATCATAGACATCTCGAATTTTTGTGTCATGATCCTACTAAATTCTTCACAAGTAGATTCGTTAGTAGACCCAAATATAATATCATCAACATAAATTTGGCATACAAACAAATCATTGTCAAGAGTTTTAGTGAATAGAGTAGGATCGGCTTTTCCGACTTTGAAGCCATTAGCAACAAGGAAATCTCTTAGGCATTCATACCATGCTCTTGGGGCTTGCTTGAGCCCATAAAGCGCCTTAGAGAGCCTATAAACATGGTTAGGGTACTCACTGTCTTCAAAGCCGGGAGGTTGCTCAACATAGACCTCCTCCTTGATTGGTCCATTGAGGAAGGCACTCTTCACGTCCATTTGGTAAAGCTTGAAGCCATGGTAAGTAGCATAGGCTAATAATATGTGAATTGACTCAAGCCTAGCTACGGGTGCATAGGTTTCACCGAAATCCAAACCTTCGACTTGGGAGTATCCCTTGGCCACAAGTCGGGCTTTGTTCCTTGTCACCACACCATGCTCGTCTTGCTTGTTGTGGAAGACCCACTTGGTTCCTACAACATTTTGGTTAGGACGTGGAACTAAATGTCATACCTCATTCCTCGTGAAGTTGTTGAGCTCCTCTTGCATCGCCATCACCCAATCCGAATCTTGGTGTGCTTCCTCTACCCTGTGTGGCTCAATAGAGGAAACAAAAGAGTAATGCTCACAAAAATGTGCAACACGAGATCTAGTGGTTACCCCCTTATGAATATCGCCGAGGATGGTGTCGACGGGGTGATCTCGTTGGATTGCTTGGTGGACTCTTGGGTGTGGCGGCCTTGGTTCTTCATCCTCCTTGTCTTGATCATTTGCATCTCCCCCTTGATCGTTGCCGTCATCTTGAGGAGGCTTATCTCTTTGATCTTCTTTTTCATCAACTCGAGCCTCGTCCTCATTTTGAGTTGGTGGAGCTGCTTGCGTGGAGGAGGATGGTTGATCTTGTGCATGTGGAGGCTCTTCGGATTCCTTAGGACACACATCCCCAATGGACATGTTCCTTAGCGCGATGCACGGAGCCTGTTCTTCACCTATCTCATCAAGATCAACTTGCTCTACTTGAGAGCCATTAGTCTCATCAAACACAACGTCACAAGAAACTTCAACTAGTCCTGAGGACTTGTTAAAGACTCTATATGCCCTTGTGTTTGAATCATATCCTAGTAAAAAGCCTTCTACAGTTTTAGGAGCAAATTTAGATTTTCTACCTCTTTTAACAAGAATAAAGCATTTGCTACCAAAAACTCTAAAATATGAAATATTGGGCTTTTTACCGGTTAGGAGTTCATAGGATGTCTTCTTGAGGATTCGGTGAAGATATAACCGGTTGATGGCGTAGCAAGCGGTGTTGACCGCCTCGGCCCAAAACCGATCCGGTGTCTTGTACTCATCAAGCATGGTTCTTGCCATGTCCAATAGAGTTCGATTCTTCCTCTCCACTACACCATTTTGTTGTGGGGTGTAGGGAGAAGAGAACTCATGCTTGATGCCCTCCTCCTCAAGGAAGCCTTCGATTTGAGAGTTCTTGAACTCTGTCCCGTTGTCGCTTCTTATTTTCTTGATCCTTAAGCCGAACTCATTTTGAGCCCGTCTCAAGAATCCCTTTAAGGTCTCTTGGGTATGGTATTTTTCCTGCAAAAAGAATACCCAAGTGAAGCGAGAATAATCATCCACAATAACTAGACAGTACTTACTACCGCCGATGCTTATGTAAGCGATCGGGCCGAATAAATCCATGTGTAGGAGCTCCAGTGGCCTGTCACTTGTCATGATGTTCTTGTGTGGATGATGAGTGCCAACTTGCTTCCCGGCTTGGCATGCGCTACAAATCCTGTCTTTCTCAAAATGAACATTTGTTAGTCCTACAATGTGTTCTCCCTTTATAAGCTTATGAAGATTCTTCATTCCAACATGGGCTAGTCGGCGGTGCCAGAGCCAACCCATGTTAGTCTTAGCAATTAAGCAAGTGTCGAGTTCAGCTCTATCAAAATCTACCAAGTATAGCTGACCCTCTAACACTCCCTTAAATGCTATTGAATCATCACTTCTTCTAAAGACAGTGACACCTATATCAGTAAATAGACAGTTGTAGCCTATTTGACATAATTGAGATACGGAAAGCAAATTGTAATCTAAAGAATCTACAAGAAAAACATTGGAAATGGAATGGTCAGGAGATATAGCAATTTTACCCAAACCTTTGACCAAACCTTGGTTTCCATCCCCGAATGTGATAGCTCGTTGGGGATCTTGGTTTTTCTCGTAGGAGGAGAACATCTTTTTCTCCCCTGTCATGTGGTTTGTGCACCCGCTGTCGATGATCCAACTTGAGCCCCCGGATGCATAAACCTACAAAACAAGTTTAGTTCTTGACTTTAGGTACCCAAACGGTTTTGGGTCCTTTGGCATTAGATACAAGAACTTTGGGTACCCAAACACAAGTCTTAGAACCCTTGTGCTTGCCCCCAACAAACTTGGCAACTACCTTGCCGGATTTGTTAGTCAAAACATAAGATGCATCAAAAGTTTTAAATGAAATGCTATGATCATTTGATGCACTAGGAGTTTTCTTTCTAGGCAACCTAGCATGGGTTGGTTGCCTAGAGCTAGATGTCTCACCCTTATACATAAAAGCATGGTTAGGGCCAGAGTGAGACTTCCTAGAGTGAATTCTCCTAATTTTGCTCTCGGGATAACCGGCAGGGTACAAAATGTAACCCTCGTTATTCTGAGGCATGGGAGCTGTTGGGGGCTTGTTCTCAAATGCTATGAATTAAGAGCAAGACAACATAAAAGTGTTAAATGTCGAACTCCTTCGTCCTTAGAAACAGAATATCCCTTCGGGTATAATGAATCTGGGACGAAGGTTACGAAAGAGAAGACCTTCGTTAGGTTGATAAACGGTTAAACAAAGCAACCATATATATATATATATAATGTGTGAGTAATAATACCAGCATTATCATCGATATATTTCCATTATTAAATTTATAAAAACGAATTACAAATGTACCTTCAGATAGATGCAAAGTAAAGGTACAAACATGATGCGAAAAAGCGTATGTCAAGTCAGCGTGAACAGTACAGGAGTACTGTTCACCTATTTATAGGCACGGGACGCAGCCCGTGTAAAATTACATTGATGCCCTTTACATTTATCAATAACTACAGTAATTCTTCGAGGTCCAATTTGGCTTTTCATCTTTAAGTCGGTTCCTCTTTTCTGTTATTGTGCTGAAGTCTTTCTGCACATAGCTTCGTGATCGTCTTATCCTTCGTCATGATCGTTTTTCATTCCAGTCAAGCTTCGTCTTAACCATGCTCTTGTATATTCGCGACCTGACTCCGAAGGTGCCTGTTCCGAAGGTGCCTGTTCACATATTACACTTGGAAAATATTGTTAAATTATACTTTTGAGGACCTTCGGGAGCCGAAGGCCCCCAACAGGAGTCTTGCCCTTAACAAAATTAGACAATCTTTTAGGAGGGGCACTAAGTTTGACATTGTCTCCTCTTTGGTAGCCAATGCCATCCTTGATGCTAGGGCGTCTCCCATTATAGAGCATACTTCTAGCAAATTTAAACTTTTCATTTTCTAAGTTATGCTCGGTAATTTTAGCATCTAATTTTGCTATATGATCATTTTGTTGTTTAATTAAGACCATGTGATCATGAATAGCATCAATATCAACATCTCTACATCTAGTGCAAATAGAAACATGCTCAACGGTAGATGTAGACGGTTTGCAAGATTTTAATTCTACAACCTTAGCATGTAGTATATCATTCTCATTTCTAAGGTTAGAAATAGTAACATTGCAAACATCAAAATCTTTAGCCTTAGCAATTAATTTTTCATTTTCAATCCTAAGGCTAGCAAGAGAGGTGTTTAATTCTTCAATCATAGTAAGCAAATCATCATTATCATTTCTAAGATTGGGAATTGAAACATCACGAACATGAGAATCAACCTTAGCAATTAAACTAGCATTTTCATTTCTAAGGTTATCAATGGTCTCATGGCAAGTGCTTAGCTCACTAGACAATTTTTCACATTTTTCAACTTGTAGAGCATAAGCATTTTTAACCTTAACATGCTTTTTATTTTCCTTGATTAGGAAGTCCTCTTGGGAGTCCAAGAGATCATCCTTCTCATGGATGGCACTAATTAGCTCATTTAGTTTTTCCTTTTGTTGCATGTTTAGGTCGGCAAAAAGGGTACGCAAATTATTCTCCTCATCACTAGCATTATCATCACTAGAGGATTCATATTTAGTGGAGGATTTAGATTTAACCTTCTTCCTTTTGCTGTCCTTTGCCATGAGGCACCTGTGGTCGACGTTGGGGAAGAGGAGTCCCTTGGTGACGGCGATGTTGGCGGCGTCCTCGTCGTCAGAGGAGGAGTCGGTGGAGCTCTCGTCGGAGTTCCACTCGCGGCACACGTGGGCATCGCTGCCCTTCTTCTTGTGGTACCTCTTCTTTTCTCTCCTCTTGCCCTTCTTGTCGTTATCCCTGTCACTGTCACTTGATAATGGACATTTAGCAATAAAGTGACCGGGCTTACCACACTTGTAGCAAACCTTCTTGGAACGGGATTTGTAATCCTTCCCCTTCCGTTGCTTGAGGATTTGGCGAAAGCTTTTGATGATTAAAGCCATCTCCTCATTGTCGAGCTTGGAGGCGTCAATTGGTTGTCTATTTGGTGTAGACTCCTCCTTCTTCTCCTCCGTCGCCTTAAATGCCACCGGTTGTGCTTCGGACGTGGAGGGTTCATCAAGCTCGTTGATCTTCTTTGAGCCTTTAATCATACATTCAAAGCTCACAAAATTCCCGATTACTTCCTCGGGAGTCATTAGTGTATATCTTGGGTTACCACGAATTAATTGTACTTGAGTAGGGTTAAGGAAAATAAGAGATCTTAGAATAACCTTAACCACTTCGTGATCGTCCCACTTCTTGCTCCCGAGGTTGCGCACTTGGTTCACCAAGGTTTTGAGCCGGTTGTACATATCTTGTGGCTCCTCCCCTTGGTGAAGACGGAAGCGACCGAGCTCCCCCTCGATCGTTTCCCGCTTGGTGATCTTGGTGAGTTCATCACCCTCGTGCGCGGTCTTGAGTAGGTCCCAAATCTCCTTCGCACTCTTCAACCCTTGCACCTTGTTATATTCCTCTCTACTTAGAGAGGCGAGGAGTATGGTTGTGGCTTGGGAGTTGAAGTGCTCGATTTGGGCCATTTTGTCCGTATCATAGTCTTCATCCCCTACGGATGGTACCTGTACACCGAACTCAACAACATCCCATATACTTTTGTGGAGTGAGGTTAGGTGATATCGCATCATATCACTCCACCTAGCATAATCTTCACCATCAAACGTTGGTGGTTTGCCTAAAGGGACGGAAAGTAAAGGTGTATGTTTAGAAATGCGGGGATAGCGTAGGGGGATCTTACTATACTTCTTGCGCTCTTGGCGCTTAGAAGTTACGGACGGCGCATCAGAGCCGGAGGTTGATGTTGATGAAGTGTCGGTCTCGTAGTAGACCACCTTCCTCATCCTTTTGTGCTTGTCGCCTTTCCGATGCGACTTGTGGGAAGAAGATTTCTCCTTCTTCTCTTTGTGGTGTGAAGAAGACTTCTTCCCTTTGGAGGAGTCCTTCTTCTTCTCCTTCCTCTTGGTGCGGGACTCTTCCGATGAGGTGCTCCCGTGACTCGTAGTGGGCTTGTCGCCGGTCTCCATCTCCCTCTTGGTGTGATCTCCCGACATCACTTCGAGCGATTAGGCTCTAATGAAGCACCGGGCTCTGATACCAATTGAAAGTCGCCTAGAGGGGGGTGAATAGGGTGAAACTGAAATTTACAAATATAAACACAACTACGAGACGGGTTAGTGTTAGAAATAATAACGAGTCCGAGAGAGAGGGCGCAAAACAAATCGCAAGCAAATGGAGAGTGTGACACGCGGATTTGTTTTACCGAGGTTCGGTTTTCGCAAACCTACTCCCCGTTGAGGAGGCCACAAAGGCCGGGTCTCTTTCAACCCTTACCCTCTCTCAAACGGTCCCTCGGACCGAGTGAGCTTCTCTTCTCAAATCAGATCGGGAACAAAGCTTCCCCGCAAGGACCACCACACAATTGGTGTCTCTTGCTTCGATTACAAGCGAGCTTTGATCGCAATGAAGAATCAAAGAAGGAAGAAAGCAATCCAAGCGCAAGAGCTCGAAAGAACATAAGCAAATCTCTCTCACTAATCACTAGGACGTTGTGTGGAGTTTGGAGAGGATTTGATCAATTTGGTGTGTCTAGAATTGAATGCTAGAGCTCTTGTAAGTAGTTGAAGTGGGAAAACTTGGATGATTTGAATGTGGGGTGGTTGGGGGTATTTATAGCCCCAACCACCAAACTAGCCGTTTGGGTGGAGGCTGTCTGTTCGATGGCGCACCGGACAGTCCGGTGCACACCGGACATGTCCGGTGCGACAGCCACGTCACCCGGCCGTTAGGGTTCCGACCGTTGGAGCTCTGACACTGGGCCCGCCTGGATGACTGGTGGCGCACCGGTCATGAACTGTAGGGTGTCCGGTGCGCCAGCATGGGCGTGCCTGACCTCTACGCGCGCTGGCGCGCATTTAATGCGCTGCAGGTAGCCGTTGGCGCCAGAAGTAGCCGTTGCACCGCAGTTACACCGGACAGTCCGGTGTACACCGGACATGTCCGGTGAATTATAGCGGAACAGCCGACGCGAATTCCCGAGACTGCCGAGTTTGGAGCCGCGCCATCTTGGAGCACCGGACACTGTCCGATGTACACCGGACAGTCCGGTGAATTATAGTGCGCCGGCTCCAAGAATTCCCGAAGGTGAAGAGTTTGAAGTCGGTCTTCCCTGGTGCACCGGACACTGTCCGGTGGTGCACCGGACAGTCCGGTGCACCAGTCCAGGGTGCCTTCGGTTGGCCCTTGCTCCTTTGTTTGAACCCTTTCTCTTGATCTTTTTATTGGCTTATGGTGAACCTTTGGTACCTGTAGAACTTATAAACTTGGGCAAACTAATTAGTCCAATTATTTGTGTTGGGCAATTCAACCACCAAAATTAGTTATAGGAAATAGGTGTAAGCCTAATTCCCTTTCAGAAAGGCCGCTTGAGCTACTCCACATGGATCTTTTTGGGCCGATCGCTTACATAAGCATCGACGGGAGTAAGTATTGTCTTGTTATTGTGGATGATTATTCTCACTTCACTTAGGTGTTCTTTTTGCAGGAAAAATCACAAACCCAAGAGACCTTAAAGAGATTCTTGGGACAGGCTCAAAATGAGTTTAGATTGAGAATCAAGAAGATTAGAAGCGATAATGAAACGGAGTTCAAGAACTCTCAAATTGAAGGATTTCTTGAGGAGGAGGGCATCAAGCATGAGTTCTCTTATCCCTACACACCTCAACAAAACGGTGTTGTAGAGAGAAAGAATAGAACTCTCTTGGATATGGCGAGGACCATGCTTGATGAGTATAAGACGCCGGATCGGTTTTGGGCAGAAACGATTAACACCGCCTGCTACTCCATCAACCGACTCTACCTTCATCGAATCCTCAAGAAAACATCGTATGAACTCCTCACCGGTAAAAATCCCAATTTTTCTTATTTTAGAGTTTTTGGGAGCAAATGCTTTATTCTTATCAAAAGAGGTAGAAATTCTAAATTTGCTCCTAAAGCAGTAGAAGGCTTTTTTACTTGGTTATGACTCAAACATAAGGGCATATAGAGTCTTCAACAAGTACACTGGATTAGTTGAAGTTTCTTATGACATTGTGTTTGATGAGACTAATGGCTCCCAAGTGGATCAAGTTGATCTTGATGAATTAGATGATGAAAAGGCTCCATGCATCGTGCTAAGGAACATGTCCATTGGGTATGTGTGTCCAAAAGAATCCGAAGAGCCTTCACAAGTACAAGATCAACCATCATCTTCCATACAAGCATCTCCACCAACTCAAGATGAGGAAATGGCTCAAGAAGAAGAGGAAGAATATCAAGACGATGAGCCACCTCAAGAGGAGGACATTGATCAAGGGGGAGATGTGGATAATCAAGACAAGGAAGATGATCAACAAATTCAAGATCAAAGACCACCACACCCAAGAGTCCACCAAGCAATTCAAAGAGATCACCCATCAACTTCATACTTGGTGACATCACAAGAGGGTAACCACTAGATCTCGAGTTGCTCATTTTTGTGAACATTACTCTTTTGTGTCTATATTGAGCCACACAGGATACAATATGCACTAAGAGATCCGGACTGGGTGGCGGCAATGCAAGAGGAGCTCAACAACTTCATGAGGAATGAGGTATGACATTTAATTCCACGTCCTCACCAAAATGTTGTAGGTACCAAATGGGTATTCCACAACAAACAAGATGAGCATGGTTTGGTGACTAGGGACAAGGCCCAACTTGTTGCCAAAGGATATTCATAAGTTGAAGGTTTGGATTTTGATGAAACATATGCGCCCGTAGCTAGGCTTGAGTCAATTCGTATATTACTTGCCTATGCTACTTACCATGGCTTTAAGTTATATCAAATGGACGTGAAGAGTGCCTTCATCAATGGTCCTACCAAGGAAGAGGTGTATATTGAGTAACCTCCCAGCTTTGAAGATAGTGAGTATCCTTCACATGTGTACAAGCTCTCAAAGGCGCTTTATAGGCTCAAACAAGCCCCAAGAGCATGGTATGAATGCCTAAGAGACTTTCTTCTCACTAATGGATTTAAAGTCAGTAAAGTTAATCCTACTCTCTTCACTAAAACAATTTCTAAAGACTTGTTTATATGCCAAATTTATGTTGATGATATTATCTTTGGGTCTACTAACAAGTCATCTTGTGAAGAGTTTAGTAGGATTATGATACAAAAAATCGAGATGTCCATGATGGGGGAGTTAAAATATTTTCTTAGATTCCAAATCAAGCAACTCCAAAAGGGCACCTTCATTTGCCAAACTAAGTACATTCAAGACATACGCAAGAAGTTTGAAATGAAGAATGTCAAACCCATCAAACCCATGGGAACAAATGGGCATCTCAACCTCGACACAGGAGGTAAATTTGTAAATCGAAAGGTATACCGGTCGATGATAGGTTCTTTACTCTAATTATGTGATTCACGACCGGATATTATGCTTTCTGTATGCATGTGTGCATGGTTCCAGGCAAATCCTAAGGAAGTTCGCTTTAGGGCCGTGAAAAGAATCATAAGATATTTAGTTTTGTTGGGGACTTGTTCTCAAATGCTTCGGATTAAGAACAAGGCAACATAAAAAGTGTTAAATGTTAAGGCCCTTCGTCCTACCAAACATCATTCCCCTTCGGGAATAATGAGTTCCGGACGAAGGTCACAAGAGACACACCTTCGTAAATACAACAAGTAATAACGAAGGATTCATACAAAACTTGAAATGTAAATCATAGAATCATTTCTATTTTATTAACACAGAGAAATAGAAATGATTACAAATTACAAATGTACCTTCGGTCTTGAGAGAAGGTAAAAAGTACAAGCGTGACGCAAATGCCAGTGCCAAGTCAGCGTGAACAGTACGGGAGTACTGTTCATCTATTTATAGACGCGGGACGCAGCCCACGTAAAATTACATCCATGTCCATTACATTTGTTAATGACTTATGGAAATCTGTCAAGGCTCACGTAGTCTTTTCATCTCTAAGTCGGTTCCCCCCTCTGCCATCGCGCCGAAGCTTCCCTGCGCACAGCTTCGGCTGCGCTCGTCCTTCGTCTGGTTCAGGCTTCGTCCTGGCCGTGCTTCATATTCATAATTCTGAGTCCGAAGATGCCTGTTCACATAATCCACTTGGAAAACATTGTCAAATCATGTTTTTGAGGACCTTCGGAGGACGAAGGCCCCCAACAGTAGCCCCTCGCAATATTAATTTGTTAATAATAAATTCAGATTGCGATATGGACGAAGGCCTTGAGCCGAAGGTCCGAAAAAACACCTTCCCTTTGCTAGAATAGCAACATTCACTGACAAGTGGGTCTTTCGATTTTCAACGCCCTGGGGGTATAAATAAGATCACACCGCCTCCTCATTTGGTACGCACACTTGCCATCTGCTTCGGTCCACTAAATTTTTAGCTCTTGTGCATTAAGATTGGTGACCTTTTTGATTTCGAAGCTTCGGCCTTGAAAACAGTTTTTTAATATTTCCGAAGATGTCTGAAGGCAAGAAGATTCCCGCGGAGACGAAGCTGAGTCTCGAGGAAGAGAAGAATCTGGGGTTCCTGATTGCGATGGCGGAGACCAATACAGAGAAAATCACCAAGGAGATTCTCGAAGGTTTGTCCGAAGATACTGGTGACAGCGACAGCTATGACGTAGAAAGTGGTGGGGAAGAGGCCGAAGATCGACCATGGCGGCCAAGTCACACGGTTTTCGGTAAGACCACTATCAAGCAGAGTCATATTGATAATATGAGGGGGAGGTATTTTCGAGATATATCTGTTGTGAGGGCTGACGCTGGAGAGAAGACTTCTCCCACCCCAGAAGAAGATGAAGTCGTAGTCTTCCGAAGCTTTCTCAAGGCTGGGCTTCGGTTCCCCCTAAGCAACTTTGTTGTTGAAGTCCTGAAGACATTCCAAGTCTACCTTCATCAACTTACTCCCGAAGCTGTCATAAGAATGGGGATATTCGTCTGGGCTGTGAGGAGCCAAGGTTTGGAACCAATCGCTAAAAGCTTCTGCAACATTCATGAGTTATTATACGAGACGAAGCCCTGGGGAAAAGAACAATACCACAACAATTTTGGGTGTTATAGCTTCGGTGCCCGCTCCGGGTCAAGCTGCCCTGTGCCGACCTTTCGGAAGAGGTGGCCCGGAGCCTGGATGACAGAGTGGTTCTATGTAAAGAATGACTTATCGGTGCAAGAAGATGTCAAAAGTATCATTATGCACCCCATCTGGCAACGCTTCGGACTTCGAAGGCCGAAGGTTGAAATGGACGAAGCAGCCGAGGAATGCCAAAGAGCCTTCGGCGTGGTCTGCTCTTTCATTGGGACAAGGGACTTGGTCCAAGAGCACATTGCCTTCAGGGTATGGCCACTTACAGAAAAGTGGGAAATGCCGAAGGAGACCATTAAAGAATCCGACGAAGGCGGATTGGTCAGACTGAAATACACATTCAAATATGCAGATAAATTTGTTGAACCTGATGATGATTGGTTGAAAAGCATTGAAACATTAAGTGACGAACTACTTGGGGCATACTCGAAGGCTGAAAATACTGCGCTATCAGCAGCCTTCGGAGGCCGAAAGAAGAAAAGGCTCAACCGTGTGTTTGACGCAGTCGGGTTTATCTACCCTGACTATCATTATCCGGTATTGGGTCGCAAAAGGAAAAATGCTTCTCCCGCGACAGAAAGTGAGCCAGCGCCTCAAAGGAAAAAGATGAAGGTGCTCACCCATCGAACACGCTTTATTGAGCCGGCCACAGTGCCAGAATTTATTGGTGAAGTTTCTTTGGCCTCTGAAGCTACGGAACCAGCTCCAGTGCCGAGGACAGTAGAGAAGGCTGAAGTGCCTTCAGCAGTAGAAAAACCGAAGACTGAAGGGCCAAAAACATCAGAAATTTTAAGTCCTTCAGCAAATGTCGAAACAACAAAAAATCAAAAGGGCCCATTGGTGACCCCAAGAAGAAAACGGATGGTGAACGTTCTGGATGTCTTGGAGACAATTAAGTCTTCAAGCACACCCGCAAAGAAGTCTACTGAACTCGCTGAAGCATCTACTGAGGTTTCGAAACAACAAGCTGAAGCCGAAGCTGGGCCTTCAGAGCCCATCAAGGAACAATCCGAGAAAATATCAGAACCAACCGTGGTTGAAGAAATTAACACGGCCACCCCCGAAGCTCCCTCCAGCATACACGATTACATCGTGCGACATGCCTCGGGGAAGAAACTGTCTGAAGAAGAAATCTATGAGGCGAATCACTATGCTAGAGAGTTGAAGTATCCGAAGGGGGCAGTAGTATTCAATGGGACAAACGAAGATGATTTCCTGTACTGTCTCCCAGACAATAAGGAATTATCCGTGTGCCGGGAAATGGGTAGAAGCATGGGTTTCCCAAAGCTCGAAGCTGGGTTATGCGCTATGACGAAGGAAGATCTCGCGGATAGCCTTGCATATAATAGCCTGAAGGTCTGGGAATTAGACTTTTGAAAAAAAATTTCAATACGTAATTCATTTCTTTATTCTTATATAGACTCTCTCTTTTTTTATAGGGTTTGATCCTGAGCAACGCATTGAGAGCACAAAAGAGTGCCGAAGATGAGAGTTATGAAATTGCATTCAACAATCTACGATCAGAAGTTATAAAGCTGAGGAACGAAGCTCTAGAAAAAGACAAAATTCTGGTTACTCTAGTAGACAAGATAAAAAAGGACGAAGCTACTGCAAAGATTCAGGCCGAAGCTTCGAAACGCGAGATCAAAGATCTTCAGAAACAACTAGCCCGGGCGAAAGAAGAACGTGTGCTTGAGGAAACAAAACGAGAACTTAGTGATCATATGGTGGATAAGTTGGAGTTAAGGGTTAAGGAGCTTCGTGCCTCTCAAAGAAAATGCTATGTTAAATCTGTAGAATGCGTGAATAAAATTAAAACCAGCTTCGCCAGCGTGGGCGCCTTTTCCAACGAAGAGAATTTCTCGCGAGGCAATCCCGAAGGTCCATTGGAATGGATTAGTCACGAAGCAGAGGCCTTCGAGGAGATCCTGAGCAGTCGTGGCGACATCTGCGCTTTTTCGGGCGCCAGAGGAATTGCTTCTATCTTAGAGAAGAAAGGTTGCGGGCATGTAAAATTTTTAGCTCAGTCCGAAGCTGTCTTATCTTCCGAAGACATCAAGGACCCCTCGGCCGAAGCAAGCGTTGTTGGTGGCAAATTTTTTACTGACATCTGGAACGACGGCGGCCGAGGGATGGCGCAAGAAATCATCCAAAGGAGCGAAAAAGGCATCCATGATGCTAGGAAAGTGGCAGAAGCTGCCGAAAGAAGTGCAGAGCCCGAAAGGCAATTAGGTATTAATTAACCGTTCTTATTGTGTTGTAATTTTTATTTCAAACTTTGCTCACGATTTGTAATAGTAATGAAAAAATGTTCTCTCCCCTCAGAAGCTGCTGGATCGACTGCCGACCCCCACACAAAAGGGGATGAAGAAATTAAACAAATGGCCGAAACTATCATGGACAAAGTTGTTGATCAACTTCTGAATGAAGCCGCCGAAGCAGTATTAAGAGAAGACTAGATGCTATGTAGAAAAAACATTTAAAGTGTGATCTATGTAACATTTTGTACATTCGAATGTAATATACAAGTCTCTTTTCATTATTCAATTCTTTACGATGCATGAAACTCTACA
Organism: Zea luxurians; assembly: GCA_029449295.1. Lineage (NCBI taxonomy): Eukaryota > Viridiplantae > Streptophyta > Magnoliopsida > Poales > Poaceae > Zea > Zea luxurians. Next base: position 33,684,566 of record JAOPSE010000012.1, on the reverse strand, counting down.
TACATACCATTTTTGAGCCTTCGGCGAAAAAACACCTTCCCTTCTTTTCATGCTTCGTGAAGAAGACATTCTCCGTTAAAATTATTCTGATGAAGCATATTCATACTTCATGAAGACATTCTCCGAAGCTATACAATCTCGATATTGCTCTGATGAAGCTCGTCCATGCTTCGTAAAAATATTCTCCGAAGCTACATTCCGAAGATTATCATTATATTCCCTCGTGATTTTACACAATTTTCACTATCTCAAAGCGTCCTTTCGAAGGTTGATACTGTGTCCCCTTCTTTTGCCAAATGCAATATGATGTATGATGCTTATGCTATGCGGAATGATGTGATGATGTTATGTTATGCAAATGACATCTGTTCCGAAGATACACACAAAATACATTCGTAAGCTCTGCATTCCCTTAGGAACGTCTTTGGAGCTTCTTCGCCTTTTACTTAGACGGTATAAGCTCTGCATTCCCTTAGGAACGTCTTTGGAGCTTCTTCGCCTTTTACTTAGGCGGTATCAGCGTTGACTTTTCGCTGTATGCTCTGCATTCCCTTAGGAACGTCTTTGGAGCAAAAAACTTACACTGCGCTCCCTTTGGAACGGCTTTTTGTAACTTCGGCAACTTACTCTGCGCTCCTTAGAACGACTTTTTGTTGCTTCGAAGAATTTTTAATAATCCGAAGACCCTCCTTGTTACCGCAAATTTTTAAGCTTCAGCAACTTAAGCCTGTAGAGAAGATAGATTTTTCTGATAACCAACCATGAAACTATTATATGAAAACTGAAGTGTTCTTTATTACACCGAAAACAGAACTTAAACGGAAAATACTGCTATCAAAGTAGGATATTTGTCAATAAATGTGCTTCGACTCCGGCACAGTACTGTTGACTGTGCGGGCTTCGGATTGCTCTTTGAGATTCCTTTGGTGCGGAACATATTGGCTCCCTTCTGGCTGCTGGCCTTGTTGCAGCGGAGGTGGAGGCGGGGGCTGTTGCCATGAAGCTTGAGGTTGACTTGCCGAAGCTACAGAGACTGCAGGGTGGTTGCCCACGTACTCCGGGATGTAAGGCTGATGATACGAAGCAGTATGCATGACCTGCTTCGGCTGTCCCTATTGCGCTGCAGCTTCTGCTAGCTCCTTTTGTTTCTGGATGGTAACATGGCACATCCTGGTGGTATGGCCCTTATTCTCACCGCAGAATAAACAAAATGTCCTCCTTGGTTGATCTCCAAATCTCCCGCCGAAGCCCCTGGCGCCTCTGCCTCTTGGAGCTGGTGGCCGAAAGAAAGTTTGCTGCTGCCCCGAAGCCTGTGAGGAGCACTGCGGCCTGTTCTGCTGACTCCCCTTGTCGTCATTTTGAGTGGAGTTGTGAATGGACCTGACATGCCTCGGATAGAATCTTCCTCCGAAGCCCCTGGTCATCTCAGAAAATCTGAAGGCCTCCTCCCTTCTTTGGCGAAAGTCATTATCAGCACGAATGTACTCATCCATCTTTTGGAGCAGCTTCTCCAAAGTCTGAGGAGGCTTCCTAGCAAAGTATTGAGCTGCAGGTCCAGGACGAAGCCCCTTGATCATGGCTTCGATGACAATTCCATTGGGTATGTGTGTCCAAAAGAATCCGAAGAGCCTTCACAAGTACAAGATCAACCATCATCTTCCATACAAGCATCTCCACCAACTCAAGATGAGGAAATGGCTCAAGAAGAAGAGGAAGAATATCAAGACGATGAGCCACCTCAAGAGGAGGACATTGATCAAGGGGGAGATGTGGATAATCAAGACAAGGAAGATGATCAACAAATTCAAGATCAAAGACCACCACACCCAAGAGTCCACCAAGCAATTCAAAGAGATCACCCATCAACTTCATACTTGGTGACATCACAAGAGGGTAACCACTAGATCTCGAGTTGCTCATTTTTGTGAACATTACTCTTTTGTGTCTATATTGAGCCACACAGGATACAATATGCACTAAGAGATCCGGACTGGGTGGCGGCAATGCAAGAGGAGCTCAACAACTTCATGAGGAATGAGGTATGACATTTAATTCCACGTCCTCACCAAAATGTTGTAGGTACCAAATGGGTATTCCACAACAAACAAGATGAGCATGGTTTGGTGACTAGGGACAAGGCCCAACTTGTTGCCAAAGGATATTCATAAGTTGAAGGTTTGGATTTTGATGAAACATATGCGCCCGTAGCTAGGCTTGAGTCAATTCGTATATTACTTGCCTATGCTACTTACCATGGCTTTAAGTTATATCAAATGGACGTGAAGAGTGCCTTCATCAATGGTCCTACCAAGGAAGAGGTGTATATTGAGTAACCTCCCAGCTTTGAAGATAGTGAGTATCCTTCACATGTGTACAAGCTCTCAAAGGCGCTTTATAGGCTCAAACAAGCCCCAAGAGCATGGTATGAATGCCTAAGAGACTTTCTTCTCACTAATGGATTTAAAGTCAGTAAAGTTAATCCTACTCTCTTCACTAAAACAATTTCTAAAGACTTGTTTATATGCCAAATTTATGTTGATGATATTATCTTTGGGTCTACTAACAAGTCATCTTGTGAAGAGTTTAGTAGGATTATGATACAAAAAATCGAGATGTCCATGATGGGGGAGTTAAAATATTTTCTTAGATTCCAAATCAAGCAACTCCAAAAGGGCACCTTCATTTGCCAAACTAAGTACATTCAAGACATACGCAAGAAGTTTGAAATGAAGAATGTCAAACCCATCAAACCCATGGGAACAAATGGGCATCTCAACCTCGACACAGGAGGTAAATTTGTAAATCGAAAGGTATACCGGTCGATGATAGGTTCTTTACTCTAATTATGTGATTCACGACCGGATATTATGCTTTCTGTATGCATGTGTGCATGGTTCCAGGCAAATCCTAAGGAAGTTCGCTTTAGGGCCGTGAAAAGAATCATAAGATATTTAGTTTTGTTGGGGACTTGTTCTCAAATGCTTCGGATTAAGAACAAGGCAACATAAAAAGTGTTAAATGTTAAGGCCCTTCGTCCTACCAAACATCATTCCCCTTCGGGAATAATGAGTTCCGGACGAAGGTCACAAGAGACACACCTTCGTAAATACAACAAGTAATAACGAAGGATTCATACAAAACTTGAAATGTAAATCATAGAATCATTTCTATTTTATTAACACAGAGAAATAGAAATGATTACAAATTACAAATGTACCTTCGGTCTTGAGAGAAGGTAAAAAGTACAAGCGTGACGCAAATGCCAGTGCCAAGTCAGCGTGAACAGTACGGGAGTACTGTTCATCTATTTATAGACGCGGGACGCAGCCCACGTAAAATTACATCCATGTCCATTACATTTGTTAATGACTTATGGAAATCTGTCAAGGCTCACGTAGTCTTTTCATCTCTAAGTCGGTTCCCCCCTCTGCCATCGCGCCGAAGCTTCCCTGCGCACAGCTTCGGCTGCGCTCGTCCTTCGTCTGGTTCAGGCTTCGTCCTGGCCGTGCTTCATATTCATAATTCTGAGTCCGAAGATGCCTGTTCACATAATCCACTTGGAAAACATTGTCAAATCATGTTTTTGAGGACCTTCGGAGGACGAAGGCCCCCAACAAGTTTGTACTCCTAAATTTGGGCTATGGTACCCCAAGGGATCTACCTTTAATCTAATTAGGTATTCAGATGTCGATTATGCCGGATGTAAAATTGATAGGAAGAGCACATCAGGGACTTGTCAGTTTCTGGGAAGATCTTTGGTGTCTTGGGCTTCAAAGAAACAAAACTCAGTAGCTCTATCAGTCGCTGAAGCCGAGTATATTGTTGCAGGACATTGTTGTGCACAATTACTCTAGATGAGGCAAACCCTTAGGGACTATGACTACAAGTTCTGCAAAGTCCCTCTCCTATGTGATAATGAGAGTGCAATCAGCATGGTAGATAATCCCGTTGAACACAGCCGCACTAAGCACATAGATATCTGTATCACTTTTTGAGAGATCACCAACAAAAGGGGATATCAAAATTGCTAATGTTAGCACTCACAACCAATTATCCGATATCTTCACCAAGCCCCTAGATGAAAAGACTTTTAACAAGCTTAGGAATGAACTCAATATCCTCGATTCTCAAAACTTTGATTGAAATCTCGCACACATTGCTCATTTATATACCTTTGATCATGTCTCTTTCATTTGGTACAAATGCATAGTTCTTATTCTTCTTATGCCAAAGTTAAGATTAATGTGTTTCCAAGAATATTTCATGATTAGTCTTAGATTGAAAGGGAAATGGAGTAATTGGCAAAGGCAAGACTTCCACTACGACTCTGTCGGTATCATTTATCCTTTGCCCTACTCATTTATTTACATTCATATCTTGTACAAGGCCTCTAGTTCTCTTCGTTTTTGGCGCTTAATGCCAAAGGGGGAGAGAATAATTGGCCACAAGCAAAAGGACCGCACCACCACCCTGTTTTCTAAAAACTCTTTCAAAAAGGGGGAGAGATTATTCAAAAATTAATAGGCATTTGCAAAAAACCCTCTTGACAGCTAAGGGGAGAACTTCTTCAGGGGGAGCTTTTATTTAACCAAAGGAAAAGCATTTGAAACAGGGGACAATTTTTCAAAAAAACTTAAAAAATGCTATTCTTATACCATTGGCTAATTGCAAAATAATTTGAAAAGACTTTTCCAAAAGATTTGCAAAAACAAGCTAAGTGGTGCAAATGTGGTTCAAAATGTTAAACTAGATCAAAGCAACCATATATGTTTAAAACTGCTTTCATTTCAAAGTAACTTATGCACATCTGACAAATTTCAAATTAGTTACATTTCTACACTTTATATTTGCTTTGGTTTGTGTTGGCATCAATCACCAAAAAGGGGGGGATTGAAAGGGAAATGGCCTCAACATTTTCTATAATCGATTTTGCTGTTTGACGTCCATCACAAACCATATGGACTAACTGTTGGGGGTCTTCTTCTCCGCTGAAGGTCCTCAGGGCAAAAACACCTTCGGCAAAATGATACAAAATCTTGCCGAAGTTACCTTCAACCTCGGCTCAGCTCCTAAAGACAAAGCTCAATAGCTTTGGCGACAGTGCAAGATGCCGAAGGTCAATAGCTTTGGCCCAGACCAAGTAGAGAAGGAAAAAGGACTAGATAGACCTTATTAGTTTTAATTACTTGTAAACAAATGTTTGAGGGCACAAATGTAATTTTATCCGGGCTGCGTCCCGTGCCTATAAATAGATGAACAGTACCCTATATTGTTCACGCTGGATTGTAATCACTCTCGCGTCATTCTCGCATTCTTATCTTCTGTCAAGCCGAAGGTATTAATGTAATATGAATATTATTGATATTTATTCATATTCACAGAATACAAATGCAAATATATTATTGATATATAATTATGATCTGTATTTCTTTATGTTCTATTGTTTAAATTATTCATATTCCTATGCTAAAATGATGAAGGTATGTCCTTCATGACCTTTGTCTGAAGATCATAATATCCAAGAGGAAATAATGCTTTGAAGAACGAAGGTCTTTAACCATTAACAATTGTGTTGCCTTGTTCTTGATATATAACATTTGAGAACAAGTGATCAACATTGGCGCCCACCTCCGGTGAACTCACTTCCACAACTGCGATGATGGCTTCGCAAAGCAACCAAGCTGTGGCATCTTTGGCTACGAAGCTAGTGCTCCCAATCACAAGCGGCTCAAGTTCTGAACCAGCCAACAAGAAACAGAAGAAGGAAGCACAGAGAAGGGTACAACATGTTGGAGTGCAAGGACCCTTCATCAAGTCCAAGTGGTCTCATATTCCAATCACCTTCTCTCAGGAAGACCTTCAGCTTAAAGATTATCCTCATAACGATGCAATAGTCATATCTTGTGTCATCAAGGAATTTTTGGTCCACAATGTCTTAGTGGACACAGGCAGTGCAGCGGATATCATCTTTGCGAAGGCTTTCAGGCAAATGCAAGAGCCAGATGACAAGATACATGATGCAACACACCCTCTTTGTGGTTTTGGAGGGAGACAGATCGTGGAACTTGGCAAGATAACAATGCCGGTCACCTTCAGCTACGTTAACAACTCAAGGACAGAGCAAGTTGTCTTTGATATTGTTGATATGCCTAGTGGATATTTTTCTCAGGTGCATAAAGTTCACATAAACATACAAAGAAAATGACTTGGGGGGAATTCTACACGATTGGAGCAAAACAGAACTGGTGCAGCCTGTGGGGCACCGGACATTGTGTGATGCCCAAGATGGAGCACCTCGCGAACTGGCCGCTCTCGGGTTTTCTCAGAGCTCGGCCACTAAAATACATGAGACTATCTGGTGTACCGCCGGACTGTCCGGTGAGACAACAGAGCAATGGTCAACTTCACCCAACGGTCGACTACGCGCACAGTCTACAGTACCAGAAGTTAGAAGACAGTATGCGGCGATAGGTCGCACGGACTGTCTGGTGCCACAAGAAGACAGAAGACTTCAACGGTCGACAGCTCCAAACCCCAACGGTCGGCTGACGTGGCACTCACCGGACAGTGAACAGTAGGGTGTCCGGTGCACCACCGGACTGTCCGGTGTGCCCATCGACAGCAACGACTGTAATAGTGGTTGGGGCTATAAATATCCCCTAACCACCACCATTCAAGTCATCCAAGCATTGCAACTTCCTCATTCAATACTAGAGCAAAAGAATAGACTCTAAAGACACAATCAAAGCATCAAATCCTCTTCAAGCTCCAAAATCAAGTCAAGTGATCAAAAGTGCTTAATGACTTGAGAGAGGGTGATCTGTGTTTCTTTTGTTGCTCTTGTTGCTTGGTTGCTTTCTTTTTCTCACTCTAATCTTTTCAAGTGTTTTGTAAAGCTAGCGAGAGACACCTAATTTTGTGGTGATCCTTGCGGGGTCTTAGTGACCTGTGTGATTAAGAAGAAGCACTCGACCGGTCTAAGTGACCGATTGAGAGAGGGAAAGGGTTGGAATATACCCAGCCTTTGTGGCCTCCCCAATGAGGAGTAGGTTCATTAGAACCGAACCTTGGGAAAGAAATCACCGTGTTCACTTGTGTTGATCTTCACTCGATTTGTTTCTCCCCTCTCCTCTCTCTCTAAAGTTCTCTTACTCATATTGGTTTGAGTTGGCTCCCAAAGTTATCCGCATTGATTGAGCAACTCATAGTAAGAAGAACTATCTTCCGCACTCTGAATTCACTATTATTTATTTCTAACCCTAACCCTAGGTGAAATGTGTGTTCAAAGTTTATAATTTTCAGGTTTCGCCTATTCACCCCCCTCTAGGCGACTTTCAACTAGAATGCAATCCCAACCAATATGAGTAAGAAAGAGGGAGAAGAAAGGCTTCAATATGCTCACAAGTGTTCCAAAATGGCCTCCTTCACCTTTTTAAACCGGGCAACAAAAGTATATATAGCCCCCTCTCCAAAACTAGCCGTTATGGGCCAATTGCCTCTTTTTTGCGCACGCGGACAGTATGCAATTCAAGCCCGGACCGTCCACACAAGAATCCCACCAGCTATCAACAGCTATAAAAATCTCACGGCATTCAAAAAAGACTTGCAGATGGTCTGCCCCATGAGCTCGGACGGTCCACGATACCAAAAACCGAGCCAAACCGAAGTTCTGCTGACTTTGCACATTTGTTGAAATTTGTACTGCGGATGGTCCGCACCTAGACCCCAGACGGTCTGTAATACAAAATATTTGTATTGAGGACAGTCTGCACTCAGGCCTCGGACAATCCGTAGTTCAAAAAATGAAAACCAAAACAGAACTTCCCAAGTTCTGTCCAAACACTAGTCCTTCAACTGTAGACGGTCTACCACCTAGGACCAGACGGTCCGTAGTACAAAAACTTCATGAAACATAGAAACTCCACGTTTCTGCCCATCACCTCAAGTTAGACATGCGGATGGTCCTCCATGATGGCCCAGACGGCCCGCGGTACCTCAATTCAGCCCACATTAAAAAACGCTTTTGAATAAGTTTTTCTTTCACAAACCAAAGCGTTGTTAGCCCTCATGCAAATGCACCAACTATATGAGCAATGAGGCACTAAAGACATGTCAAGTAAGATAATTGGTCCCTCTTGATAGTACGACTATCTAGCCTACTAACCCGGTCAATTATTACTAACCCGGTTAATTATCAACCTCTAAGCACCTCTTGACTGGTAAAACAAAAACCTATTATTATACCTTTGCCTTGAGCATTCAATTCCATGTCCTCAAATGATGAACAATGGGCATCCATAAGTGTAGCCAACCATAATACCTTTACCATTTGTCCATAGCATGAAGTTCCTCCATCATCATCATCATCATCATCATCATCATCAAGCCACTTGATCAATAGCCTAGATCAACACTTGGCTTGATAATTCTATAATGACATGATCCACTCCATGTTATCACATGGCCTTCTTGGTTCATTAATCTCATAGCTTGCTCTTCACCATTGCTTTATGTCCATCGGTGCTAAGTCCTTGCTCTTACTTCACCGCCACGTGGTCCCTCAAACATGAGCCTCTGACTTGCCCTTCACACTAGCCACACTAGCCACTCAGTCCATCGAAGCCAAGCCATATATCTTGATCTTCTCCATATAGCCACATGACACCATGTCATGTCTTCATATGCAATGAGCTCCTTTATCACACTAGTTGAGCATCTCAATATCACCAAGCCACATCACCACCATGGCTTAAATAACTCACACAAGTGTACCTGTAGACTAACCATCTGTGTATCTCAATATAAACACTTATTTGTCCATATAAGTTGTCAATCAATTACCAAAACCAAACAGGGTCTCACACTCTTCTTGGTGCGTGCGCTGCCGTGCGGGGTGGACGATCACGCCTACAAAACAACCACCAGGAGGAAGGAAACAAAAAAGACAAGAATTCCAACTGAATCCCTGAACCAAACATGCAAAATTAATGACTTCCCTAGGAATTCAACAGTCTAGAATGCGGAGCACGACTCACCGTTGGGGCCTAGAAATGTGTGCGTGATGACGGAGAGCTCTCGGTAGGCATCGAGATTCTTGAGCATGGCCTCCTTGAGCCCAAAGAGGTGGTCGTGGCCCTCCTTAAGCATCGATTAGATCCCATAGCCCACCATCGAGACGAGCCCCACCATCGTCATTTCCGGCAGTCCAGAATGCAGAGCACGACTCACCATTGGGGCCTAGAAATGTGCGCGTGATGACGGAGAGCTCGTGGCAGGCGTTGATATTCTTGAGCATGGCCTCCTCGAGCCCGGAGAGGTGGTCGTGGCCCTCCTTAAGCATCGATTGGATCCCATAGCCCTCCATCGAGCCGAGCCCCACCATCGTAGTTTCTAGCTGGTGTGGGGGCGTTGGTCTAGCTATAGGGGACATCTCCAAAGGCGAGGCAGATCGTGTAAAAAGTGTAAACCCTATTGAGGGGGACTAGATCCCCATAGCCTGCCATGGTGGGGGTGGGGGTTACGACGGATGGAGGAGCGATGGACAGTCTCGCATGCTGCAGACGGGTGAGCAACTAGGGGGAGGCGCGGGCGGTGAGGGGTCGGCAGCGGCTGCGGAGGGTGGAATGAGAGCTAGGGTTGCTCAGCAGACGCGGGATGGGGTTATAGATGTCCAAACGACCCGACCCGGCCCGGTAAGGCCGGTGTTGGGCACGGCCCGCTAGGCCCAGCTAGCAAATCGGGTCATGCCAGATGGGCCAACGTACCGCGTCAGCAGCCCAGGCACGGCCCATCGGCCTGCCAAACGTGCTGGGCCGGCCCAGTAGCACTCTGGCCCATCTAAGTATATTGTACAATTTAGCAAAAAACGTGTTGCTACGGGGGCTCGAACAGCCCAGGCACGGCCCATCGGCCTGCCAATCGTGCTGGGCTGGCTCGGTAGCACTCTGGCCCATCTAAGTATATTGTACAATTTAGCAAAAAATGTGTTGCTATGGGGGCTTGAACACGCTCCCACGTGTGTGAGAGGATTAAACACACCCATCTAGCTAGTGCGGCTACAATTTTATCATGTCATATATTGAATTCATATACTAAATATATGTATACTATTAATTTTAAAATAAAAAAGTAAATGTGTCGTGCTCGTGCCGGCACTTTGGGTCGAGATGGCGGTCCAGACACGACACTATAGTCATACCGTGCTAGACACTGACACTATGCTAACCGAACTAGATCGTGCATGGACCGTGCTTTTTAGTGTCGTGCCTGGATCGGCCCATCGTGTTAGTGCCAATTGGCCATCTATAGATCGAGTGACCGAGGGGAGACGCACATGGGCGTGGGCAGCGGTCGACAAACAAAATTGGAGGCCTGGGCAATAGGATTAGACAGTGTAGATTGAAGGGAGGCAAAACCATGGAGTGGGAGAACAAGGGGAGGCAGGCTACTCTTACAACCTTAATAAGTAGTAGAGATGTTTGGCCAACTAAGTTATATACAATGGTTAACATAGAAAAATTTAAAATGTTGAGAAGGTGGTATGGAGAAATTTATTCATTTTGACTGAATAAACATATATCACATATCACATTCCAGAGCATCGCCTGAGATGCCCTCGGTCGAGTCGGAAATGCGCTACTTGTCTAGGAGTGGCCTTAGGCGAGTCATGACTGTGTTCCTCGCTTGGGATGGGCCTCGGGCGAGTTGTGACTTAGGTCCATCGGGTCTTGGTAAAGTTGGACATTGTAAATCTAACAATATATGTTTTTAGTCTTTATTTGCTTTTTCACAGTCAAGACATTAAAGTAAAATCCTCAACCTAAAGAGATCCTAAACCAAACACTTTATTGTGCAGTTTTAAAAATAGTGAATAATTCGGTAGGAAAAGGAAAGAAAGATGAGCACAAGTTACCTTCGATTTTTTTTTGTTCAAGCTCTTGTCGTTGAAGCTCTTATTGGCCTCCTTTTTGCAAGAATATATAAGGGGATTTCAACATTAATTAATAGTTAACATAGCTGTGAGTTTGTACTTCTGGCCAAAAGATTCATTTTGACTGAATAAACATATATCACATTCTAGAGCATCACCTGAGATGTCCTCGGGCGAGTCAGAAATGCACTGCTTGCCCGGGGTTGGCCTCGGGCGAGTCGTGACTGCGTCTCCCACCCGGGGTTGGTCTCAGGCGAGTCATGATAACTCTGTTGTTTTAGGAAAACAGAAACACACATTAGATTTATGCTCTTCGGTCATGGTGTTGACATTTCATACTTTTATCTGGAAGTAGTACAAGGCTTAAATGACTGCTTAGAGCCATTGACTAATGCTTACAATAGTAAAAGGCTTAGAACTGAATGCTTAGACATGGGATCAGATGAATTGGATAGGTAGGTGGTGTGAACTATTTTGGTACTTCAAAATTTTGATAAAGTCAAATCAGTGTATTCTTCAGTTACAGCAAAATATTTCTATGCATACTCCTGACTGAACAACAACAACTACTTGTTTTGATTCTCAATAAGATTAGTACATAACAGATAAATCAAATCGAACATCTTGCATCACTATGGAAGAGTTGGAATGCTTACTTCAGAATCAATGTTCATTGCTTATTCTGAATTTGATACTGATGCAACCATAGAAATTGAAGATGTCCCCACGGCGGGTGCGTGGAGGATGGTGGTGTGGTGACTGTATCGCATATGGCACCCCTTTCTCTTTCTTTAATAGTAGTCGTGGCGTGGTGGCAAGGATGGAAGGTAGATCCCAGCACGGGGAAGAGGATGGAAGGGGAATGTAGATGGAATGCGTGGACCGTGTCGTGACCCCATGGTCGCCGCGAACTGCGAACGACGTGAGGAAGGAAGAATGTGTGGGGAAGAAGATATCGCCGGGTAAGGTTTCCTCCCGGTAGGAAGTGGTTTTGTATATTTCTTTTCTGATGTGTTTCTTAGTTCTGTGATCCTTATTTACATAGTAATATGGTCACGGGGCCCACAGACGGTGCCCAGACACACCCCACTCACACCACGCACCTCTGGCACGGACACATCTGCCTACTAGTGCTCCTCTCCTTCCTGTGGCGCGACCGGAACAGGAACGGGCACGACAAGTCCCTCCCCTAGAGCTGATGCTTGCCCACAAGCTGACGCCGATGGATACCTTGCCTTGAGTACATACTAGTCCTCCCAGGTTGCCGAAGACGCTGGTAGATTAGTCCACTTCATAAGCACTTGGGGAACAGCTTTAGAGCCCTTTTTCACCAAACGATGGTCCAGAATGCTCTTAGGTTGCAGTGCCTGTGTACTCAGATCTAGAAATTCTTGAAAGTCTACAAACACGGGTGTATAATTGGGTGTGAAGGGTTTAAGCTGGCTAACATGGAAAACAGGATGAATCAAACATCCCTCTGGAAGTTTCAGACGATAGGCAGCAGCTCCAATCTTCTGAAGAACTTTGAAAGGGCCAAAAAATTTAAACGCTAGCTTGGGATAGGGGCGATTAATGACTGTCGTTTGAGCATATGGCTAAAGCTTCAGAAGCACCTTGTCCCCAATCTGAAAAGATCTGTCCATTCTCTGCCTATTAGCATGTTGAGTCATACGGTTCTGAGCCCGCGCCAAGTGTTCTTTAAGCAAAGCCAAGTGAGTATCGCGCTCTGTAACCCAATCCACAGCAGCTGAATCCTGGGTCAGATCAGCAGGAAGGGAAAATCCAGAAGGAGCATTATATCCATAGAGGGCCTTAAATGGAGAACAACCCAGGGATGTGTGAAAACTTGTGTTGTACCACAGCTCAGCCAAAGTTAGCCATTGTTTCCATTTTTTGGGAGAGTCGTGGACAACACAGCGGAGATACATCTCGAGGCACTGGTTCACACGCTTGGATTGGCCATCCGTTTGGGGATGGTACGCTGTACTACGAAGTAAGCCTGTGCCAAATAATGTGAAGAGCTCTTTCCAGAACACACTTGTGAAAATGCGATCTCTATCTGAAACGATGGATTTAGGAAAACCATGAAGTTTAATGGCTTGATCCAGAACAGCTCTAGCCACAGTGTGTGCTGTGAAGGGATGCTTCAATGGTATGAAATGGGCGTATTTAGTATATCTGTCCACCACAACCAAAATGGAGTTGTACCTATCAGATGATGGCAAACCCTCTACAAAATCCATCGTCCAATCCTGTCAGGCCCCTACCGGAATGGGTAATGGTTGCAACAGCCCAGCTGTATGGGTATGCTCGTGTTTAGCTTTTTGGCAGATGTCACACTGTTTAACAAACTGTTCCACATCACTCTTTAGCCCTTTTCCAGTAGAAAAACTGACTGACCCGGTAATAGGTCGCCTTTACCTTGGAATGACCACCAATAGCAGTAGAATGGAAGGCTGTAATCAGCTTGGTTTGTAAGGCTGAGTTATGAGCTACCCAGATTCTATTATGGTACTTAATAATTCCCTAACATAATGAAAATCCTTGTTCATCTGGTGAATGGACTGCCAATCTGGTGAGTAGCTCTTGAGCCTCGGGGTCGGTTACATAGGTGTTCAACAACTCCTGCACCCACAGAGGTCGAACTGCAGTTAAAGTGACATTATGCATCAAGTGTCCCACTCTTGATAATGCATCGGCCACCATGTTTTCTTTCCCTTTACGATACACCACCTTAAATTGGAGACCCATCAATCTGGTCATTGCCTTTCGTTGCATTTCTGAGTGCAATGTCTGTTCTGTCAAATAGGACATGATGTGGTGATCAGTCTTGATAATGAAATCCTGGCGTTGCAAATACTGCCGCCAGCGTTCCACTGCCATAATCAGTGCAAGAAATTCTTTCTCATAGATGGACAGATTCTGATGAGCTGGTCCTAAGGCTTTGCTAAGGAAAGCTATGGGTTGATCTCGTTGTAGTAGGACAGCTCCAATACCCACCTCACAAGCATCAGTTTCGATAATAAACTGTTGTCCAAAATCTGGTATGGCCAGCACAGGTGCTTGAACCATGGCCTCCTTCAGCTGCTGAAAAGCCATAGTGGCTGAATGTGTCCAATGAAATTGTTTCTTGTGGAGTAAGTTGGTAAGTGGTCGAGCAATGATACCGTAACCTCTGATGAACTTTCTGTAATATCCAGTGAGACCCAAAAACCCTCTCAGCTCAGTGATTGTGGTAGGTGTGGGCCAGTTAAGCATAGCTTCAGTCTTGGAGGGATCCATGGCCACGCCCTTTTGTGAAATAATACGGCCCAAGTAATTCAGAGAGGTTTGTCCAAAAGAACACTTGCTCAATTTCATATATAACTTATGAGCTCGAAGTTGGTAGAAAACTTGCTGTAAATGTGAGATATGTTGCTCAAGTGATGGACTGTAAATGAGAATATCATCAAGAAAGACTAGAACAAACTTGCAAAGAAAAGGTTCCAAAATTGTGTTCATGAGGGACTGAAAAGTTGTCGGTGCGTTGGTTAATCCAAAGGGCATCACTCGAAACTGAAAATGGTCGTGGTGGGTTTTAAAAGTTGTTTTGTGTTCATCAGCCGAATGCATTCAAACCTGGTGATATCCAGACCTCATATCTAGTTTAGTAAAATACTGGGTACCCGCTAATTCAATTCATCCAATATCTCATCGATAACTGGCATGGGAAAGCGATTCTTCACTATGATGGCATTCAGCTTCCTGTAATCCACACAGAAACGCCAGGATCCGTCTTTTTTTTGGACTAGGAGCACTGGGGAGGCGAAAGGACTAGAGCTATGAACAATTAATCCAGCCTGCAATAGCTCTTTGACTTGTTTCTCTATTTCATCCTTGTGGAGTGGGGAATACCAATAGGGTCTGGAATTCAGGTGCTGTATTGGGTAATAAAGGGATGTGGTGGTCATGTATTCTAGATGGCGGTAGGACTTTGGGATCTTCAAAGACATCCTAAAACTCGAGCAGAACTTGATGTACAGCTGCTGGAATAGAGGGATCATGTGTATCTGGCAACACCTCCACCACTGCCATAGCCCCAATGTCATTTCCAGCTGCCCATTTCAGTATTTTTTGAGAAGTGGCACCTTCCATGTAACACCCGGGTGTTTATATTCTGCTCGACAACGAGTATGGAATTAAGCACGTTATATCAGTGAATGAAACAGATACTAAAATTTAATCATTTTCGCTATCGCGATTTTTATATCGCATCTGTTTCATCTGTCGTGAGTGCGACATCGTTTTTATTTTATCCATCCAGGCTCTTCCTAAATTTTCGTGATGTTCGGAACATCGTTGTTCCGAAAATCGGTGCGTCCGGTGATTATTTAAAAATTCATCGCTCGCGCAAATACGAATTTAGGAAATTTAGTACGGTCCTCCGATTTTATCTCAAACAAGTTTATTTTGAACTCGATGAAAATGGTTTTCAGTCCGAAATAAACCAGATTAGTGTAATTAGGACGGAAAGCGAGTAACTGATAATTAATTTGGTTTGATAATTCGTAGAATAAAATGTGTAACCCGTATAGTCGATCCATTGTGCATCGCTAATAATCCAACAGTTAAAAATATCTGCGATTTTCGTTTAAAATAAATGGAAAATGGAAAAGTTCAAAAAAAATCATCTCGGATCCTTTCTACCGCCGCCCCCACCTTCTCTGATATTTTTTTCCAGCTGAGCTCCACCGCCTTGCTCTATCTTTATCTCTGCACGGATAGACTTTTTCTCCTTTATCCCTATCACGTTCACCACACTTCTTTCTTTCTCCACAAGCCGATTAGTCCTTGGAACAAAATCACGTACACGCCTGGTTTGTGCTTGCTTGTGCCCAGGTGGCTACCAGAGGTCTAGAGCCGTTGCTTGTTCCTGGCGCTTGCCCAACACCTCTCTGCTCCCTTCATTCCTAGCGCGTCGAACTTCAGCTCGGCGCCTGCTGCTCGCCCCTGCTGCACGTGTCGAACTCTTCTATTGTGCGCGTGAAGTTCCCTGCTCGCCACGAGGTGTTAAGCTTCCGCGTCGAGTTTCTCTCTTCCGTGCCGGTTGTCGTCTCCGAGCCGATTCTTGGCTGTCGTAGTATTTTTAGTTATCCCGGCTGCGTCTGTGATCATCCAGCGTGTCTGTTGCCGTGAACTCACCCCTGGTGCTCACTCTGTCTCTGGTCCGCGCTTCCTTTAGCTCGGCCAGGCGGGGCATCGTTCCGTGCTGTGTTCACCTAAGTCGCTGCCGTCAAATCGTCGGAGTCGCTCAACTCGCCAGTCGCATCTTGGCCGATTGTCAATTTTCTATACGTCATGGTACAACACTGTTGTTAAATCCGATCTCCAACCTGCCATGGCGTTCGTCGTTCTCTGGTCTCAGCCTGACCCATCCGTGCGCTCGCTCTTCATCCATCGGGTTTCGCGCGTGCTCGTGTTTACCGTCGAGTCATCGAACCCGTCATCCTCTGCTCAAACCCCACCTCACCAACTCGCTTCCAACACGATCTCGTCGTCAAGCTTCGCCTCAGCCTTAGCTCGTCGGTCACGCTCTCCAGATGTTCGATCAAGGACTTCAGCTGAAGGTCGTCGTCGTTCAGGCAACTACCAAATCGAGTTGTGATGTGGTGAGCCGATTCGCTATTTTACTATCGTTTTTTTTATCGTAAAATAAGACGCTACGTATGCTTATACAATTAAGTTAGAAATACCAGTAAGGCGAGGTGTGCTTCGAGGAGTTTAGTTGCCGAATATATTCGAACTAGTTCTATTTTGTAGAATATAGTATTTCGGTGACGCGTAGGTTAAATTTAGTATTTTAAAATGTCTAGACAATAATATTATTAGTGTTACTATTGACGAATTATAATTGTTTGATAAAATTAAATTGGTTCTTGGGAAGCAAGGTGGTATAATTTATAAAGCGGGGGATGAATTTAGCATTTAACCAATTAGCTAATGAGTTGTGTTTAGGCTGATTATGTTTAATGTGTTGTTCGTGATGTTTGCGTTAGGTTCGTTTAATCTAGAAAACCATGATTATTGCACTTAGTCGTACGTCGGTAACTAGTATTTTCGTATAAAATTGTGCAACGCCTCGCCGCTACGAGTTTAAATTCGCTATCGCGAGCACTATTTAGGTTTGCGATATTCATGTCTCTATGCATTCATGTGCATAATGCATTTCATTCAGGTACGTGAATTAACCACGTGACGCAGAGAACCAGCACTAAGTCGACCACAAGATGCTGGAAAGCGTAAGCTTCTCCACAAGACGATGTCGTCAGTCGGACCAACCTGAAGATGGATAATCTGGACGAGTGCCAAGGCAAAGGATGGTCGCCAAGTGGACGTCATCTAACAACACTAACCTAGTGTTACTCAGGCAAGCCCCGATGCATTTGCCACCTCCTTGTGATTTAAAGATCTTTATCACTTGCTTGATGCATTAGGTGATAGGAGTTGATTGCTAAAACAATTTCTGCATTACCTTCCTTGAATTTGATTACCTTCCTTGATCACCCGTTTTACAAAAGATTTTTGATGCTTAGCCTTGCTTTAGAAAAACAAAATGTTTTGTTTTTACAAAATATGATGTGGCAAAAGTGGGTGGGATGTTTTCAAAAATAAAACTTGATGGTGAATCTGTCAAAGGCCTTGATGGGTTCAACATCGGAAAAGATGTACCTCTGCCAGGTACCAAACTTTGGGTTGAAATGATTAAGCTGAGACCAGGCGGGTGACTTGCACGAGAAGAGATTCTCGGTGTAGTGTCTCCGTCTGAGTCGATTAAGGACCTTGTCGATGTAGGCCTGCTGACCGAGGACCCTTTAACTGGTCACATGCCTCGTCATGGGTAAGCTTTGCCTCGGGCAGACTAAGGCCAGAATAAGATAACACGAAATGGGCGTGGAGCGGTGGCGAGAGTAGCGTGTACCCTCCGTGGCAAGAGGCTGGACGGTGGTGTATCTGTGCTCTCGGTTTGCGTGAACCTGATCTGGTCTTAAGAACCCCGGTGGCGGGTTGACATATGCAAGGGTTAAGTGCTACATATGTCGTGTGATCGGAGATCCTCAGCTGAGTATAATCGATTCGGATCGCCGTACCTCCGCGGTTATGGAGACTTGGCCACTGACTTACACGTAGCAATCCAGTGAAGATGAAGGGTTGATAAGAAATTGGCTAGTGCAGGTCAAGTGTTTGAACTAGGGTAGAAAGAACTCTAGATGCATGTAACTTTACTTAACTTGACAATAAAACTGGATTTTTAAGGATCCACTATTAGTAAGCTTTTCTGCAAATAGAGTCTTTGATTCTTGATAAGCCATACCTTGAATCCCTTTAGCCAGCATACCCTTGAGAGTCTTTTCTTTAGTCGGGTAAGTCTTGCTGAGTAATTCCGTACTCAGGGTTTTATTCCCTGTTGTTTTTCAGGTTCTAACCTTGTGCTACTGTGATGGTGTTAAGTGCCGGTGGGCTCGGCCTTCTTATAAGTCTAAGTAACCCTTCTATACTTCTTATTGAGGATGGTCATTTGAGCTAGCATATATTTCAAACTTATACTTTTATAATCACTCCGATAAAATAATGTAAAATTTTTGTAACTTGTAAAATTTGGTAATAAGATTTCCGCTGCAAAAATGTTGTGTGTGTGATTTGTATTACTTAATCCCGCGGTTCTGGTTGAAAGTGGTTTATCCGATGTCCTTGGGGCAATCGGACAGATCCTGTTAAGTTATCTGGTGCACATGCATAGCCGTCTGAGGTCTTTGGGACAAGGACAGGTGCATGTGGGCCCAATAACTTGGAGGTTCTGCCACAGGCTGGTATCGGAGCTGGATTAAGTATCTACGGTCACATACGTATTTTCAAAACAAAAGTTTTGGTTTTGAAAAACCTATTTTCAACTAAACACATTGTTTGGCTTTGAAAAACAGTTTTGAAAAACTATAATGCTAGCGACATCCTCTATTAAGCCCTAAAGTAAGGACTATCAGGTGGCTTAGTTGAAAACCATAACCCACAACCGGGTGGGTATTGCATACATGTGTATTGTTATTTTGAGTCCATTCAGTTTTGAATGGATCGACGCTCAAGTAAGGTGAGTTGTGAGAGCATGACCGAACAACCGTCGGTCTAGGGGAGTGTTTAAAAGTGGCGTCCGATTATATACATGTTTTACATATGTATATATGAAGACTGCGATGTGGAGTATTTACTTTTCCGGGATTCAGTACCCTATGGATGTGTATGGGTATACAAACATGGGAATACTGAGAAGTGTAATGTACTTGTAACGACGCACCTACGCTCAGGTAAGAAGGTGAGTTACCATAATGAGTTGCCCTATGGTTAAAGTGTGGCAACGGCGCCTATGCGTGGCTCGGCGCTTAATGAAGAGCTGGCCTCCATATAGCAATATATGGAGTATAGACTATGATAAACTGTCATGTGTGAACTGCATCATGGGGAATTGGGCTGTGATGGATTTTTCTGCAGGTACACTAACCTCGAAAACGTATGTGTAGCTGACGATTAGCAAAATATCGAGAGAGAACATATGCCACTGATATAGAACGCTATTGCCACATGTGTTGGCAAATTTGTGAGGGCGTGTAGGACGAGCATGCATCCTGATTGTTGCATCATGTTTGTCACCTATACATCCAAAATGCTTCTCTCATCCTTATTCCAGAAACCAGTGATTGTAGATAATGTGGTGTAATGCAGTATTATGAACTTTGATGAAATAGCTGTCCTCCGTTCTTGAGGTAATCTGTTTAGGTGTTATATGTGTTTGCTCTTGTGCTTGATGTGTCGATAGAAGGTTGGTAACTTGATTGCCTAAACCCAAAACTAGGCCATGTTCTTATTTAGTGAACCATGACCCAAATTTGAATTTTCCGTTATCACTCCATGACTAAACCCATGCAAATAAATGCGTAGATAATTTCTTTGTTGGACATAAATTGTGCCTAGGCTTAAACAAGAATCTCGAGTCATGTTTCCTTCTAAAACCATTCCCTTGTTTATTGGTGCAAGCTGATGTACCTTAACCAGTTCGCCTGTTCTTAAGGATCGCCATGTTGAATTATCAACCCAACCTAGGAAAAGTATGTCCGACCATTTTCTTGAATTTGATGCCTTTGATTTCCCCCATACCTATCGAAGGCATACCAACTTAATCTTATGATTGTTTCCCCTCTGTATCTAATCAGATAATAATCCTTGACCTTGTGATCTCTGCGATGGGCATAGAAATATGCTTGGGGCTGAATTAACAGTCTCCCATCATACTTCTTTCATCCAAGATAGGTTATGGCCATGTCTTGTTCATTCATCGGGCCGTGATCTATTTGGCTCTCTACTTGTAACCATTCTTACAAGTGGAGTCTATTTTTGTAAATTGCCATCCTTGCTTAGTCTAATTGTGCCACGTAAGGTTTCTCATTGGTTGAGTTTGGTAATGGCGTTATGACCAAAACTGATGGTGCCGTGACGAAATCGAGGGCCTCCTGGGAATGTACACACATGGTTGCGCTACTTGGCACGTGCTGGTATCACGGTTAGTAGTTGTAATCCATTATGAGACTATATCAATATGTTATCATGGCACAATCTGTTTTTGCTACGTGAGATTCATTATTGGTGCCAGTTCGGTGATGGTGTCATGATTAATGACTTATGGTGCCGCATCAAAACTGAGAGCCCCTTGTGAATGTACACGCAAGGTTATGCTGCTTGGCGCATGCTGGTATCGATGTCTCTAGTCATGATCCATTGTGGAACTACACTGATATGTGATCTTCCGTGGACTTCTCCCTTGGAACAATTTTATGTTGTTTGTCAAGTGATCGAGCAACATCTATCATCTCTGTTAGATCAAAAGGGCATACCCCTTACATGTGTGGTCTCTTTTCCCTTGATCTTGGTAGTGACTCCTTATACAAGTTCCCTTTACATCCTTTGTGTAAAGGTGAAACCTTGGAGCTTTCTAGTGTCGAGAGGCAATTGATTAGCTCTCAAAATGGAGATTGACTTTCCCCTACTGCTGAAATGCAGGAGTTTGTTCATTTGCTCTCCTATTTAAATCATGTATTCCTGGACCAAGTCGGTTCATCTCGTATAGAAGAAACGGATGAATGACCCGACCAAATGGATTCCTGCCCAAATGCATGACCAACTGTTAATATGAGTAAACTCTCAACCCTTGGCTTACCGATGGTACTGAGAGGACTTACTCAATGTCAAAAGTAGTTCAACAAGTTGGTTTTGACTAACTTGTAACTGCATTTGAAACAAAGGTTGAGTTTAGAGATCGTTTTGTCGAATTGTCTAAACTCACTTTGGTTCAACCCATCCTAAGGAAGTATTTACAAGAATCGAGATTAAGTCAGTCGGAAACCACCTAATCATCGCTCTAGTCATGCCTCGATCGCTTCGCGTGTGCTTTTCCAGCATGTGTGATCAAGTCGAGCCATACCTAGTGCTTGATAAAGTGGATTAGACCCAAAATCCGCATCTATAGATCCCTCCGCTGGTGATTCTCTTGAATCTATATCATCTTTCGTGGACTTGAATTCTCGGGTTAGCCATGTGTTAACCGCGACAGTATTCGACATCGACGTCCGTCTCATGTACTATGAACTTACTGTAACCGCTTGTTGGTAAACCTCATTCTATGTGTTTACCCAAGAGGTTGCATCTAATTCTGTTTGGGTAATGTCGGTGTTTTGGGCCCGACCGCACACCGGGGTTGCCCCTCAAGGTGTTTTAGAGGTAATGCCGAGCGACTGAATATGAAATCAGCGTTTTAGAGTCAACGCCGAGTGAGAGCAGGTCGACGTCGGCATTTTAGAGGTAATGCCGAGCGATTGAACGTGAGACCAGCGTTTTAGAGGCAACACCGAGTGATAGTAGGCCGCGTGAGCTATTTTGAGGATGATTACCGAGTGATGAGGTGGCCCATCGGCTTTTTGGAAATAACTGCCGAATGACCACGTGGCATGCTGGGGTTTTGGAAATAACCGCCGGGTGATGACTGGGCACTTTTTGAAACGGTATCTGGCTCGAGAATATCCCATAAAAGCTGCGCTTTTAGCCGCCTTTGCTTTCCGTGCCCTAGTTCTTGCATTCCCGCTTCCGAATCCTCTCTGCCGCTCGCCTCCAATCTGCTCGCTGGTAGAATCGAGATGGCGCCCAAGAGGAAAATCGCGAGCTCGTCCGCTGTGGTGATTCCTCCAATCGATCCCAACAGCCAGTTGCCTTTTGCAGGTAACCACATGTCCATCATTTCCGAAGCTGAACTCCTCCACCTCGTGTCCATCGGGGTTCTTCCTCCGCGGGAACTCTGTTCTTGGCGGATTTGCCACGGGACTACTGTCTCGACAGAGGATACCCACGAGTCTGTAGTTTACGCTCCTTTTCTTCTCCGCGGCCTTGGCCTTCCCATCTCTCCCTTTTTCCGTGGTCTCCTTGATTTCTACCACATTAACCTGACCCATCTGAACCCTAACTCAATTCTGCAAATCTCCATCTTCGTTCACTTATGCGAAGCCTTTCTTGGCGTGCTGCCGCATTTCGGCTTATGGAAATACCTGTATCATTGTCGCCCTGGGATGGCCGGGGGACAACATCAGTTGGTCGGGGGTGCCAGTTTGGAGATGCGCCGAGGACAGAAGACTGAATATCTTGAGATTCCCCTTAAAGACAGCATTAAGGGATGGCGTCTAGAGTGGTTCATAGTTGATAATTATGGAAATTCTCTCCCCCCCGGTCGGGAAGACAGCCAGACGTTCGCACCCCTAGCTGGACCGAGTCTCCCACAGATGAGGAGGTAGCTGAAGCGGGTGTGTTGCTAGCTGAAGTTGGACTGCTGAAAGAGAGAGGTCTAACTGCTGAAGCTGTAGTTGCTGACTTCGTTTTCAAGAACATTCAGCCACTGAAAGATAGGGTCCACCCAGCTTATCTGTATCGAGGGCTAGCCGACTCAACTCGGGTTACCAACAGGAGAATCCCTTCTGCAAACTTGGTGAGCCGACTGGAAATGATTCTCAGGGGCAAAGTGTCCAATGTCGGTGCTCCGGCGGCGTACTCAGCCTAGAATTTTCCTCCTGCCAAAGTCTTCACTCTTTTCGTGTCAAATCCACCTGCGACTGATGGCAATTTGGGCCTTAGAACGCGACCCTCTGATGAAGAAGTCAGTGCTTTGGTTGCCTCGCTTGGGGAGATTCCTGATGACGAACGACAAGTCCATTTTGAGGTGCCTTTGGATCCTAATGATGCAGAAATAAGTGCTATGCTTGATATGCTGGCTGAAGATTCTTCTGATGCTACTCCTGCTGGGACATTGGCGGTGGCGCCTCTCCCAGAAGCTGGTACAACCTTGGATGTTCAGAGACCTGTCCGTGTTCGCCCGAGACGTCCTTGCCGAGCCAATCAAACTGATCTTTCTGCTGATGAGCAGAAAAAGAAAAAGAGACGTCTTCGGCAAGTATCTAGTTTAGATCGGGGCGCTGGTCCCTCGGTTCCTGCTGCTGAGGAGGTTCCCGTGCCTGAATTTACTGATGCTGACCCCAATGGGTGTGGTATGTCTGTTGTTGATCCCAATGGGCGTACTCCATCTGTCGCTGATCCCAATGGGGGTGTTGCCTGTGTTGCTGATGAAGACGACAGGGAGGAAGAGAATGAGGTCCCTCTGACTCGGAAGAACAGTCGGCAATTCCTCGCCAGTGGTGAAAGTAGTGGAGTTCCCTCTCCTGCTTTATCTGCCCTCATTGGTCTGCAAGAACTGTCCCTGGCCAACTTTGATCAAACTCTTGAGGATATGGTCCCAGAGGACTTGTTATCAGAGCCAGTGGACGATGATGCGATGGAGGCTTGCGCTGCCGTGCCTGATGCTGGGTTGAGGTCATCCCGTGCCTCGTCGACCTTAGGGTGCAATCTCAAGGGTCGGGATGCTAACTTGGATTGTCCTGGTTCCATGGAAGTGGCTGAAGGCCCATCAACCTTAGAGGTGGTTACTGCGGAGAGTCTGGACCTCAAGAATGGTGCTGACACATGCCCAGCCCCCGAGGATGTCGCCGGGGATGACTTAGCTCGGGTGAAGAGTGTAAGCCACTGCCCAGCCCCCGAGGGTGCTGCCGGGGATGGTCCGGCTCAAGTGGGCAGTGCCAACTATGACCCAGCCTCCGAGGGTGCCCAAACAGGGTCTCCTTCCTGCACTTCCATGGACGTTCACGCGGGATCACCTCCACACTCTGGCTGCATGGTGGTAGCCCAAACTTTGGACCAGGGGGTCGCTTTAGAGGGCAGCGTCCCCGCTGATCGGACGTTCGGCTCTGTTGAAGGCGCTGAGCTGATTCCTACTGGTCCGTTGCAAACTGCTTCGGGTGGTGGCCTTGCGCCTGGTTATCAGCTGATTTCTCCTGATTTAGGGATCCCTTCGTTCTTTTCCAACCTCCAGGTACTGTGCTGTTTTTTAGCTTGATCTTTACATTGCATGAACTTTTGTCATTATGCTCATCTGTTCTTCTCATCAGGTTTTGGTGGATGGGATGGCCAGCCAGCTGAGATCGCAGGGTGTTTCCGTCCCAGAAGTGGCTTCGTCTCTTTCGTGTTGGAATCCAGTGTCACTTCATCGTCGTGTATCCGAGTTGGAGGCAACTAATGCTGGTTAGTGCCCTTTTTCTTTTCTTCGCCTTTGTTGTGGACTGTTTTACCTTCTGACCTTGTTTTGTTTGATTACCTCTTGCTAGGAATGACTCGGCAGATTGCGATTCTTGAGGAAAAACATTCTCGAGATCAGGCTGAATTGGCCCAGCGATGCACTGATTTTGAGGAAAAGTACTCTCAAAGTCAGATTGAGCTGAGTCAGGTCTCCGCTGCCTTAGATGATGCCAATGCACTGAGTTCTTCTCTTCATGCTCAGCTCGACTCTGAAAAGGTGATATATGAAACTGTGCTTTGCCTTGCTGTGTTCCTATTACTTGCTTGGTTTTTTGAAGGAACTGACTTGTGCTTGCAGGAAGAAAAGTGTATCCTTGCTGCTTCTCGTGACAATCTTGACAGGTTGTATCGAGATTCTAGCAATTCGCTGACTATCTTGGAAAGAAGTCATCGCTTCACCATGGAAGAATTAGACCTCCAATGTCGTAAGCTGCAGGAATCCATGGAGGAGGTAACCCGGCTTAAGCAGTTGATATCAGCGAAGGATGCTACTATCAAAGGGCTCCGAGCTTCCAAAAAATCCATTGCCCAGGAGTTAGAGAGCGCTCGACTGGCTGCTAAAACTGCTGAAGAAACTTCTGTTACTCTCAAGGCCCAACGCGACAAAGCCCTGGACAAGGCTATTCGGGCGGGACGAATCTTGATGAGGAGACCCGGCGTGGTTGTTCCTGAAGACATAAGGGTTGACGTGAACGCCGCCCCTGATTCCTCGAGTCGCCCTTCTTCGTCGGTCGCTCCTGGGAAAGACGTTGCAAAATAGAAAAACATTTTGCGTGCTCCAAGCGCGCGGTTTGCATGATCGAGTATTTGTTAGAGGACATCAGTTTACCATTCGAATGACATAATTACTCTCTCATTGTATCAGAATTTATTAGTTAATGAGTTGGCAGTAATGACGCATGATGATTATGAAATTTGTTTGCGGGATATGGAAGTCATCCCCTGAATTATATAGGCGCGAGCATGTTGCACCAGTTCTTAAGTTGCTGCCAACTTAAGTCGATCGCTGCGTTTGTAGGGCATAGTGGTCACCTTAAGTTAAGTAAGCGTGAGCATGTTGCACCGCCTTAAGTCGTTGCCGACTTAAGTCGATTGCTCCGTTAGCAGGGCATAGTGGTCACCCTGAGTTAAGTAAGCGTGAGCATGTTGCACCGCCTTAAGTCGTTGCCGACTTAAGTCGATTGCTCCGTTAGCAGGGCATAGTGGTCACCCTGAGTTAAGTAAGCGTGAGCATGTTGCACCGCCTTAAGTCGTTGCCGACTTAAGTCGATTGCTCCGTTAGCAGGGCATAGTGGTCACCCTGAGTTAAGTAAGCGTGAGCATGTTGCACCGCCTTAAGTCGTTGCCGACTTAAGTCGATTGCTCCGTTAGCAGGGCATAGTGGTCACCCTGAGTTAAGTAAGAATGCGAGTCAATTGTAAATGAATTGAGTATCCTTGAGACCTCTTTTTTATTGATGACATATTTCCACTTTACAGAGTACATCATCATCATCCCAGCAGTTTTGAGGTACAGCTAGGGATAAAACTTTCTGAGGTGTTCTATGTTCCAGGAGTTCCCAACTTCTGTGCCATCCATCTGAGTGAGGCGATACGATCCGGGCCGAGTGACTTCTGCTACCACGAAGGGTCCTTCCCATAAGGGTGATAACTTGTGTCGTCCCTCTCCCGTTAGAATTCGGCGGAGGACGAGATCTCCTACTGAGAAGAATCGTTGTCGCACAGCCTTGTCATGATAGCGCCTTAGAGTCTGCTGGTACCTTGCTGATTGGATTACTGCGTTTAACCGTTCTTCCTCGAGTACATCTATGTCCTCCAGCCTGGTGGTCTCAGCTTCTGCTATGCTTTCAAAGATCAGCCTTGGCGCCCCAAACTTGAGATCAGCAGGTAGCACTGCCTCCGACCCATAAACCATGAAGAAAGGAGTGTTTCCATGCAAAGCTCGGCTAGGTTGGGTTCTTAGGCTCCAAACAACATAGGGTAATTCCCTTATCCACTTTCCTGCGAATTTTTCATTCTTATTGAAGATCTTTTTCCTGAGTGCATCCAATATCATCCCGTTGGCTCGCTCAACTTGCCCGTTGGCTCTTGGATGGGCTACAGATGCATACTTGATCTGAATGCTCTTTTGCTCGCAGAAGTCAAAGAATTCTGAACTTGTGAAGTTGGATCCTAAATCAGTTATGATGCTGTTTGGTATCCCGAATCTGAACATTATGTCTTGTATGAATTCCACGGCCTTAGCAGAGGTTAGGGAGGCAATGGGCTTGAATTCTATCCATTTAGTGAACTTGTCAATTGCTACCAATACATGGGTGTATCCCCCTTGAGCTTTCTTGAAAGGTCCAATCATATCCAGTCCCCAGCATGCGAAAGGCCAAGTTACTGGTATGGTCTACAGTTGCTGTGCTGGCATGTGTTGTTGCCTTGACAAGTATTGGCAGGCCTCGCACCTTCGAACTAACTCGGCTGCATCGTTCTTTGCTGTTGGCCAATAGAATCCTGACCTGAAGACCTTCCCGACTAGTGTTCTGGAGGCTGCATGTATTCCACATTGCCCAGCATGGACTTCCTCTAGAAGTTGCTTTCCAGTGGATGGGAGAATGCACTTCATGAAGACGCCTGATGCACCCCTTCTGTATAATGTCTCCCCAATAAGTGTATAGTGAGCCGACTGTCTTGCAATGCGCTCTGCCAAATTTTTGTCGTCTGGTTCCTCTTCATTCTTTATATACTGAATGATCGGCCTCCTCCAGTCATCAGGGTCTGACTCGGGTTGATCTATGATGTTGCATTCTTCTGTCTGATCCATTGAGATACTTGGCCGCAGAATTTCTTGCACGAAAACCCCGGGTGGGACCTGAGTTCGACCGGACCCCAGTTTGGACAGTACATCGGCTGTTGTGTTCCGATCTCTTTCTACATGATGAAATTCTAGACCCTCGAATTTATCTTCCAGCGTTCGGACGACAGTGCAGTATTTTCCCATTGAATCGCTTGAGCAATCCCACTCCTTGTTTATCTGGCTGATGACTACCAGAGAGTCTCCGTATACCATTAATCTTTTGACGCCCAACGATATGGCAATGTTCAATCCATGGATCAAAGCTTCATACTCGGCTGCATTGTTGGAGGCTGGGAATAGCAACTGGAGGGCGTACTTGAGGTGTTCGCCTCCAGGCGCAGTGAAGAGAATCCCTGCTCCTGCTCCCTGCAGCTTTAGTGAGCCATCAAAATACATTCGCCATACTTCTGCAGTCTCCGGGTTGTCTGGTACTTGTTGTTCAGTCCACTCCGATACGAAATCAACCAGTGCTTGAGTTTTGATGGCAGTGCGAGGTCGGAACTCGATGTCATGAGATCCCAGCTCACAAGCCCACTTGGCTATTCGACCGATGGCTTCCTTGTTGTGAAGAATATCCCCTATTGGAAAACTTGTGACTACTATGACTTTGTGGTCGTCAAAGTAGTGACGCAGCTTGCGGGCAGTTAGAAGTACTGCGTACAATAGCTTCTGAACTTGAGGGTACTTTTTCTTCGAGGGGCCTAGGACTTCACTAATGAAGTAGACAGGATGTTGTATTGGATAGGCATGTCCTTCTTCTACTCGCTCGACTACTAATGCGGTGCTTACCACGTGAGTCGTGCAAGAGATATACAGTAGCAAATCTTTAGCTGGTTGAGTTGACGTGGCTCGCCGAGGTGGCTTCAGTACTGGTGGTGTTGTCAAGAATTTTTTCAGAGCATCCAGAGCTTCTTGCGCTTCTGAAGTCCATTGAAACTTATCCACCTTTTTGAGTAACTTGTAAAATGGCAGACCTTTTTCTCCCAGCCTGGATATAAATCTGCTTAGAGCTGCCATACATCCAGTAAGCCGCTGAACCTTCTTCTGCGATCGAGGTGCTTCCATCTTCATGATAGCTTCAATCTTATCTGGATTAGCCTCAATTCCCCGGTGGCTGACAATAAACCCGAGCAACTTTCCGGCTGGTACCCCGAAAACACATTTCTCGGGATTAAGCTTCCATCTATACCGCCTCAGACTGTTGAAAACCAGTTGCAAGTCTTCGATGAAGTCTTTTGAGTCCTGTGTTTTGATTACCACATCATCCACATAGGCTTCCACACGCTTGCCCCAGTGATCGGCTAAGCATGTTTGAATGGCTCTCTGGTAAGTTGCTCCAGCGTTTTTGAGGCCAAACGGCATGGAGGTATAACAGAAAGCACCAAACGGAGTAATGAATGCCGTTTTTTCTTCATCTTCCTTTGCCAGACTAATCTGATGGTATCCAGAATAGCAATCCAGGAAAGACAGCATAGAACATCCAGCGGTGGAGTCCACCACCTGATCTATCCTCGGGAGCCCGAAAGGATCCTTCGGACAGTGTTTGTTGAGATCAGTATAATCAACACACATGCGCCAATCCACTTTATTCTTTTTGAGTACAAGAACAGGATTGGCTAACCACTCGGGATGTAATACTTCTCTAATGAATCCAGCTGCGACCAAGCGAGCTAACTCAGTGCGAATGGCCTCTCTCTTGTCAGGCGTGAAACGACGTAGTTTTTGCCGAATCGGCCTTGCCTGGGGATAAACCTTCAGTTTGTGCTCGGCCAGTTCTCTTGGGACTCCCGGCATATCCGCAGGTTGCCATGCGAATACATCTCGGTTATCTTGCAGAAACCGGACGAGCGTGCTTTCCTATTTGTCATCCAAGCTGGAGCTGATGATGGCCGTCTTGCGCTCATCAGCGAACCCCAGGTTGATTCTCTTGGTTTCTTCAGTCGGCCGCATAGAGGTCGCGGTCTGAGCTTCGCTCGCCGGTACTGCGAGGTCCTCCTCAGGCTTAGAGTTCGCCAGTGTGGAGGGAGCCGTCGATGGCTTGGCGGTGAGGGCTGCTTGAATAGCCACTCGGAAACACTCTGTGGCGCCTTGGAAGTCGGCGCGCACAGTTATGATCCCTTGCGGTCCTGGCATCTTCAGTATCATGTATGTGTAATGCGGAATGGCCATGAACTTGGCCAATCCAGGCCTCCCAATGATGGCATTGTACCCGCAGTCGAAGTTCGCCACTTCAAACCTTAGGAACTCGGTTCTGTAGTTCTCCGGAGTTCTGAAGGTGACTGGCATGTAGATGTGGCCCAACGGGTATTCCCCTTCCGTCGGCACGATGCCGAAGAAAGGAGTGTCCGACTCGTGGAGCTCTCTGAGGTGAACTCCCAAGCCTTGGAGTGTCCGGGGGAAGGTGACGTTGATGCTGCTCCCCCGTCCACTAACACCTTCTTCACCCGGCTCTCTCGGATCACCGGATCGATGAGAAGCGGGTATTTGCCCGGATGGTCGAAGTTGAGCCATTGATCTGCCCGAGTGAAGGTGATCGGATGCTCCGACCACCGGTATGGGGCGGGAGGGCCGGTGGTCGCCACCAGTATCTGGTGGTCGTTGAGCTTTTGCTGTCTTCTGTTCTCCTGCGATCCGTGTCCGCCGAAGATGACGTTGACCTCCCTGTCAACGCGTGGGAAAGCTCCTCCTCCTCCCTCCTCCTGCCGATGGGGTTGTCGTGGTTCATCTGGTCCTCCCCTCGGCGGAGGAGGAGGTAGAGGTTGGAAGGGTCGGCCGTGTCCGACGGAGTGCTTGAAGTCTCGGCAGTTACGAAGAGTGTGGCGCATGTCCTTGTGGTACGGGCACTGGGCGTCGAGGATGTCGTCCAACGTGCGTTCGCCTCCACGAGGTCCTCCTCGGGCGCGAGAGGCAGGTGGTCCGGCAGCATGCACTTCTTCGCGAGGCCTCTTCTCCCATCGTTTGTCGGGTTGCTGGTTCGTGTCGCGTCGTGGTGCTGCCGGTATGGGCTTTGCTCCTCCGATGAGGTCCTGGGCTCGCTCATCGGCGGTGATGTAGAGGTCGGCTTCCCGGAACAGCTCCTCGGAGGTAGTCGGTGCCCTCTGTAGTATGGCTCGGACGAAAACCGAGTCATTGGAGCCTCTGTAGAAGTCCTCAATCACGGCCGCCTCCGTGACCTCAGGGATACGATTTCTCATGGTCTGAAACCTTTTGAGGTACGACCGGAGAGTCTCGTCCCCCCGGCGCTTGATGGATTTGAGGTCCCACGGTTGCGCCGGCTTGTCGGAGAGGGACTGGAAGTTGGCGGTGAAGCGTCGACTGAAGTCGCCCCAAACGTCGATGCAGTGTCGGGGTAGATGTCGCAGCCATTGCAGCGCGTCTTGCCCAAGGACAATGGGTAAGTATGCGGTCATCACATCTTCGGACGCCCCGGCAGCTCGAGCAGCGGTGGTGTAGACGGCTAGCCAACCCCATGGATCCTGCTTAGGTTCATATTTGTCAACATTGGATACCTTGAAGTTGGGATGCCATTGGATGGCCCTAAGGCGCGGAGTGAGGGTGGACACTCCGCACGTGTCCTCCTGTCGTCGGGGACGATGTCTGTCCCGGGGAGGGGAGTTGTGATTGTGATTCCTCGACCGTCCCCGGGTGGTTCCGCTAGTTGAAGCCGTTGCCGACTCAGTCCTGGTAGCTTGGCTCTGAGTCGGGATGCCATGATCCCTATCATACTCCTCCCGACGGCGAATCTCGTTCTCATACCGCCGCTCGCGCGAAGCATTGATGGAGCTTCGCGCGTCTCGGCGACTGTTGATGGCGTGTCGTAGATCATTCGGCGGGTGAGCAAGCGGTAGAAGATGGTTGGCCGCCTGGGTGAACAGTCGTCGGTAGCCATCGGCGTCAGGAGTCCGAGGAAGTCCCTCAGCTATCCGAGCCAGTACCCCTCCAACTTCGCTCGGCGTGTTCATAGCTCGGGCGAAGTCGGGGTTCAGGTTGCGCCCGAAGAATGGATTCTCTCGACGCTGCCTTGCATCCTGCTCAGCCTGTTCCTGAGCTCGTCGGCGATCACGTCGTCGGGAGTTCCTTCGTTCTCTGAAGACGCGTTCTTCCGGAGTTTCTCCTACCTCCGAGACCTCGTCTCGCGAGACAGGCTGTTCCGGATTCCGCTCCCCGGCTGCGTGATGTCGTCGAACGTTCCTGCGCCGGTTCCTCCGTCGACGGGACTCTCATTGAGGCGGGTCCTCCCCGGGTACAGTCGGCTCGTCGTCGGAGATGATGGGCGACTCCGCTCTCCCGATGAAGAGGACGTCGGGGTAGAACGGTGCTGCTGTCGTGGTGATCTTCTTCCCGTCCCCCTTTGAGGCATGAGGGACGGAAAGAGCAACTTGCTTCTCCCCGGTTACCTTCTTTCTTGCGATCTGTGTCCATTCTTTTGTCGGAGAAGTAGGCAGCGGAGTTCTCCGGGTCAGCGAGCCCTCGGCCCCCGGCTTTCCGGAGACGATCCTCATCCGGAGAGCTGGAGGTTGCGCTTCTCCGGTATTTTTGGAGTTCGTTGGGGGAGATTCCTTTTCCGGCGGATCCGCGATACGGTGCAGAATTCCTTCTTCATCCGCTACAAATGAGATTGTTCCAAAGCAGAACACGGATCCGGGACGTAGGGTGATCTTGCTGTAGAAGGAGATGGCCATTGAGCTAGCTTGGATTGTCGACACACCCCCTACCTGGCGCGCCAGCTGTCGGTGTTTTGGGCCCGACCGCACACCGGGGTTGCCCCTCAAGGTGTTTTAGGAGTAGGACGGTGTCGACAACTGTAGCAAAATGGTTCGCGCCGATCGCACGAGGGACAGTGGACAAGTTTTACAGGTTCGGGCCGCTTAGAGATGCGTAACACCCTACGTCCTGATGAGTATGCTTGGTGGATGTGGTTACAAGAGAGCTCTCGAGAATACAGAGAGTTGATGTGGGTGGCTAAGTAAAGGGTCGATCGTTCTGAAGGGGTGCCCCCTAGGCCTTATATACTCGACCGTGGGGCAGTACACATGGATATGATAACAACAAGTAGCTAAAAGGTAGTGAACCTCTTGAGTTTATCCCTACGTAACCCTCCCCGTCTTATCCTCGCACGGCTCCATTGCATGGGGGCTTTAGCGCGGGAAAGTCGGGTCTCTGTTGCGATTTACTCGCTCGACGTTGTGGGCCGTCCGGGTTTGCACCAATCTGGTCTCACGTCGCTCTGCTTTGTTGGTTGTTTCTTCCCAGGCCCACGAAAGAATGACCTTTCGATTTATTGGGCCCTTGAGCCTTTCGTGAGGTCTTTTACTCCTTTAGTGGACCCGGGGGACATCTATCCCCCACAGGTAAGATCGCGTATTTGCCGCTCGCTCAACAGACTCAGATAGTACAGTGTCATCAGAAAAAGCAAACTGCACACAGGGAACCTTATGTGTTCTTTTGGCAGATATCATCTCTATTTGTGGACATTTCTAAGTTAGCCTAAAGCGATACATGTTATGTCCACTAGAGGAAATAACATCCTGAGACACTTGTTTTTATTTGGAAATGTCTCACGATTACCGCTGATATGGAAGTGTGTTACATGCTTCTCTACTCTTGAAAGCCTTTTGCTCCGAATCTCGAGACGATATTCTTTTAAGGGGGGAGGGCTGTAACACCCAGGTGTTTATATTCTGCTCGACAACGAGTATGGAATTAAGCACGTTATATCAGTAAATGAAACAGATACTAAAATTTAATCATTTTCGCTATCGCGATTTTTATATCGCATTTGTTTTATCTGTCGTGAGTGCGACATCGTTTTTATTTTATCCATCCAGGCTCTTCCTAAATTTTCGTGATGTTCGGAACATCGTTGTTCCGAAAATCGGTGCGTCCGGTGATTATTTAAAAATTCATCACTCGCGCAAATACGAATTTAGGAAATTTAGTACGGTCCTCGATTTCATCTCAAACAAGTTTATTTTGAACTCGACGAAAATGGTTTTCAGTCCGAAATAAACCAGATTAGTGTAATTAGGACTGAAAGCGAGTAACTGATAATTAATTTGGTTTGATAATTCGTAGAATAAAATGTGTAACCCGTATAGTCGATCCATTGTGCATCGCTAATAATCCAACCGTTAAAAATATCTGCGATTTTCGTTTAAAATAAATGGAAAATGGAAAAGTTCAAAAAAAATCGTCTCGGATCCTTTCTACCGCCGCCCCCACCTTCTCTGATATTTTTTTCCAGCTGAGCTCCACCGCCTTGCTCTATCTTTATCTCTGCACGGATAGACTTTTTCTCCCTTATCCCTATCACGTTCACCACACTTCTTTCTTTCTCCACAAGCCGATTAGTCCTTGGAACAAAATCACGTACACGCCTGGTTTGTGCTTGCTTGTGCCCAGGTGGCTACCAGAGGTCTAGAGCCGTTGCTTGTTCCTGGCGCTTGCCCAACACCTCTCTGCTCCCTTCATTCCTAGCGCGTCGAACTTCAGCTCGGCGCCTGCTGCTCGCCCCTGCTGCACGTGTCGAACTCTTCTATTGCGCGCGTGAAGTTCCCTGCTCGCCACGAGGTGTTAAGCTTCCGCGTCGAGTTTCTCTCTTCCGTGCCGGTTGTCGTCTCCGAGCCGATTCTTGGCTGTCGTAGTATTTTTAGTTATCCCGGCTGCGTCTGAGGTCATCCAGCGTGTCTGTTGCCGTGAACTCACCCCTGGTGCTCACTCTGTCTCTTGTTCGCGCTTCCTTTAGCTCGGCCAGGCGAGGCATCGTTCCGTGCTGTGTTCGCCCAAGTCGCTGCCGTCAAATCGTCGGAGTCGCTCAACTCGCCAGTCGCATCTTGGCCGATTGTCAATTTTCTATACGTCATGGTACAACACTGTTGTTAAATCCGATCTCCAACCCGCCATGGCGTTCGTCGTTCTCTGGTCTCATCCTGACCCATCCGTGTGCTCGCTCTTCATCCATCGGGTTTCGCGCGTGCTCGTGTTTACCGTCGAGTCGTCGAACCCGTCATCCTCTGCTCAAACCCCACCTCACCAACTCGCTTCCAACACGATCTCGTCGTCAAGCTTCGCCTCAACCTTAGCTCGTCGGTCACGCTCTCTAGATGTTCGATCAAGGACTTCAGCTGAAGGTCGTCGTTGTTCAGGCAACTACCAAATCGAGTTGTGATGTGGTGAGCCGATTCGCTATTTTACTATCGTTTTTTATCGTAAAATAAGACGCTACGTATGCTTATACAATTAAGTTAGAAATACCAGTAAGGCGAGGTGTGCTTCGAGGAGTTTAGTTGCCGAATATATTCGAACTAGTTCTATTTTGTAGAATATAGTATTTCGGTGACGCATAGGTTAAATTTAGTATTTTAAAATGTCTAGACAATAATATTATTAGTATTACTATTGACGAATTATAATTGTTTGATAAAATTAAATTGGTTCTTGGGAAACAAGGTGGTATAATTTATAAAGCGGGGGATGAATTTAGCATTTAACCAATTAGCTAATGAGTTGTGTTTAGGCTGATTATGTTTAATGTGTTGTTCGTGATGTTTGCGTTAAGTTCGTTTAATCTAGAAAACCATGATTATTGCACTTAGTCGTACGTCGGTAACTAGTATTTTCGTATAAAATTGTGCAACGCCTCGCCGCTAGGAGTTTAAATTCGCTATCGCGAGCACTATTTAGGTTTGCGATATTCCTGTCTCTATGCATTCATGTGCATAATGCATTTCATTCAGGTACGTGAATTAACCACGTGACGCAGAGAACCAGCACTGAGTCGACCACAAGATGCTGGAAAGCGTAAGCTTCTCCACAAGACGATGTCGTCAGTCGGACCAACCTGAAGATGGATAATCTGGACGAGTGCCAAGGCAAAGGATGGTCGCCAAGTGGACGTCATCTAACAACACTAACCTAGTGTTACTCAGGCAAGCCTCGGTGCATTTGCCACCTCCTTGTGATTTAAAGATCTTTATCACTTGCTTGATGCATTAGGTGATAGGAGTTGATTGCTAAAACAATTCCTGCATTACCTTCCTTGAATTTGATTACCTTCCTTGATCACCCGTTTTACAAAAGATTTTTGATGCTTAGCCTTTCTTTAGAAAAATAAAATGTTTTGTTTTTACAAAATATGATGTGGCAAAAGTGGGTGGGATGTTTTCGAAAATAAAACTTGATGGTGAATCTGTCAAAGGCCTTGATGGGTTCAACATCGGAAAAGATGTACCTCTGTCAGGTACCAAACTTTGGGTTGAAATGATTAAGCTGAGACCGGGCGGGTGACTTGCACGAGAAGAGATTCTCGGTGTAGTGTCTCTGTCTGAGTCGATTAAGGACCTTGTCGATGTAGGCCTGCTGACCGAGGACCCTTTAACTGGTCACATGCCTCGTCATGGGTAAGCTTTGCCTCGGGTAGACTAAGGCCAGAATAAGATAACACGAAATGGGCGTGGAGCGGTGGCGAGAGTAGCGTGTACCCTCCGTGGCAAGAGGCTGGACGGTGGTGTATCTGTGCTCTCGGTTTGCGTGAACCTGATCTGGTCTTAAGAACCCCGGTGGCGGGTTGACATATGCAAGGGTTAAGTGCTACATATGTCGTGTGATCGGAGATCCTCAGCTGAGTATAATTGATTCGGATCGCCGTACCTCCGCGGTTATGGAGACTTGGCCACTGACTTACATGTAGCAATCCAGTGAAGATGAAGGGTTGATAAGAAATTGGCTAGTGCAGGTCAAGTGTTTGAACTAGGGTAGAAAGAACTCTAGATGTGTCGGCGTTTCGAGACCGGGGGGTCCCTAAGCCGACGAGTGAATGTCGCCGCGTGCCCCAGCCCAGATGGGTCGACGCGAGGCCGAGCGCGAAGGGGGGAAGTGAGGTGGCCGGAAATGGGCGTGAGAGAGGTGGAAATCCCGTGGCCTTCGTGTTCGTCCC
Organism: Zea luxurians; assembly: GCA_029449295.1. Classification (NCBI taxonomy): domain Eukaryota; kingdom Viridiplantae; phylum Streptophyta; class Magnoliopsida; order Poales; family Poaceae; genus Zea; species Zea luxurians. The sequence goes on along the minus strand of JAOPSE010000012.1, from coordinate 33,648,108 downwards.
GCGCCCAGGTCGGGTGCGCTTGCAGTAGGGGGTTACAAGCGTCCACGCGGGAGAGGGAAGCGAGCGGCCCCAAGAGAGCGCCTGTCCCGTCCTCGTCCCCGCGCGGCCAACCTTCTCTAAGAGGGCCCTGGTCCTTCCTTTTATAGGCGTAAGGAGAGGATCCAGGTGTACAATGGGGGTGTAGCAGAGTGCTACGTGTCTAGCGGGGGAGAGCTAGCGCCCTAAGTACATGTCGATGTGGCAACCAGAGAGATTTTGGCACCCAGTTGGTGTGATGTCGTGGCCGTCGGAGGAGCGACGGAGCCTGGTGGAGGGACAGCTGTCGGGGCGGTTGAGTCCTTGCTGACGTCCTCCTGCTTCCGTAAGAGAGCTGAGAGCCGTCGTCGTCACAGAGCATGCGGGACGCCATCATTGCCTATCTGGCGGAGCTAGCTAGATGGGACACCGGTCTTGTTCTCTGCGGCCCGAGTCAGCTCGGGGTAGGGTGATGATGGCGCTTCCTGTTGACGTGGCTGGCCTGCGCCCTAGGTTGGGCGACGTGGAGGCTCCTCCGAAGCCAAGGTCGAGTCTGTCTTCCATGGCCGAGGCCGAGTCTGAGCCCCTGGGTCGGGCGAGGCGGAGGTCATTCGGCAGAGGCCAGGGCGGAGTCCGAGCCCTAGGGTCGGGCGGAGCGGAGTTCGTCGTCTTCTGGGGCCGAGCCCGAGTCCGAGCCCTGGGGTCGGGCGAAGCGGAGTTCGTCGTCTTCCGGGACTTAGCCCGAGTCCGAGCCCTGGGTCGGGCAGAGCGGAGTTCGCCGTCTTCCGGGACTTAGCCCGAGTCCGAGCCCTGGGTCGGGCGGAGCAGAGTTCGCCGTCTTCCGGGACTTAGCCCGAGTCCGAGCCCTGTGTCGGGCGGAGCGGAGTTCGCCGTCTTCCGGGGCTTAGCCCGAGTCCGAGCCCTGGGTCGGGCGGAGCGGAGTTCGCCGTCTTCCGGGGCTTAGCCCGAGTCCGAGCCCTGGGTCGGGCGGAGCGGAGTTCGCCGTCTTCCGGGGCTTAGCCCGAGTCCGAGCCCTGAGTCAGGCGGAGCTTCCTATGGTGCCTTTGGCAGGGCCTGACTGCCTGTCAGTCTCACTCTGCCAAGCGACACTGCGGTCGGAGTGGCGCAGGCGGCGCTGTCCTTCTGTCAGGCCGGTCAGTGGAGCGGCGAAGTGACGGCGGTCACTTCGGCTCTGCCGGGGGGCGCGCGTCAGGATAAAGGTGTCAGGTCACCTTTGCATTAAATGCTCCTGCGACTTGGTCGGTCGGTGCGGCGATTTAGTCAGGGTTGCTTCTTAGCGAAGGCAGGGCCTCGGGCGAGCCGGAAACATGTCCGCCGTTGGAGGGGGGCCTCGGGCGAGACGGAAATCCTCCGGGGTCGGCTGCCCTTGTCCGAGGCTAGGCTCGGGCGAGGCGTGATCGAGTCGCTCGAATGGACTGATCCCTGACTTAATCGCACCCATCAGGCCTTAGCAGCTTTATGCTGATGGGGGTTACCAGCTGAGAATTAGGAGTCTTGAGGGTACCCCTAATTATGGTCCCCGACAGTAGCCCCCGAGCCTCGAAGGGAGTGTTAGCACTCGCTTGGAGGCTTTTGTCGCACTTTTTTGCAAGGGGACCAGCCTTTCTCGGTTGCATTTTGATCCGGTGGGTGCGCGCGAGCGCACCCGCCGGGTGTAGCCCCCGAGGCCTCGGAGGAGTGGTTTCACTCCTTCGAGGTCTTAATGCCTCGCGTAATGCTTCGGCCGGTCTGGTTGTTCCATCATGCGAACTGGCCGTAGCCCGGGTGTACGGTCGGGGCCCAAGCTCTCGGGCTGGTATGTTGACGCTGTCAACGGTTCGGTCGGAGCCGGGTTTGCGAGAGCAGCCCCCGAGCCTCCGCACAGGGCGAGAGGGCGATCAGGGACAGACTCGGCTTTTTTACATACGCCCCTGCGTCGCCTTTCCGCAAGGAGGAGGGGGGAAAGCGCCATGTTACCCTCGATGGGCGCCGAACATGGTGTCTCCGGTGAGCTGCAAGCGGGTAATCCGAGTGGACGTTCGTGCCCCGTTCGTTAGGGGTCGGCTAGGGGCCCAGAGGCACGCCCAAAAGTACCTGCGGGTGATCTGCCGGACCCGGTCCCCTGGCGACGGGGTCCGAGGGCTCGATGCCTCCCTCTGATGGGATTCTGTTACAAGATCGCTCCCGCTGGTCTCGGAAATGTCCTAGGGTACCTCGGGAGCGCAGCCCGAGCCTTGGTTATGTATCGAACGTACCCCTGGTCATCCCTCGCTCGGCGTTTGAGGCGACTGTGAACCCTTCGGGGGCCAGCCTTCGAACCCCTGATCAGTAATGGGCGCGGAGCCCGAGTAGCCTGAGGCGGCCATGGAACCCTTCGGGGGGCCGGCCTTCGAACCTCTGACCAGTAGTGGGTGTAGGGCCCACGCGATCTGAGGCGGCTGTTGAAACCCTTCGGGGGGGCCAGCCTTCGAACCTCTGATCAGTAAGGAGGCTCGGAGCCTGGTTCCTTCACGGGGAAGGATCCTTTTTAGGGCATCCCCCTTTCCCGGTCCCTGTTGCAAGAGATAGAGAAAGAGGAAAAAAGGAAAAGGATACGAAATCGAACGACGTGGCGTACCTTTTTTGGCGCGGTTTTTACGGCGAAGGCGAAGCGTCGCCCGCTTCTCCTGCCAGAAGCGCCGTCTATCCCTCCACGGAGTTAATGCGACGGGGCGAGTTGTTGGCAGGGCGGCCGTTGCGCATGCGCAAGCCATTCGAGGAACGGATCACGGGCGCGTTGTCTTCACGCCGTGAGAGGGGGTTCTCTAGCTGCCCCCGGATGGGACGTGAGCTTGGCTGATGACGTGACCGCTGCTCCCGCCCGCCTGCCACCGTCATCACTGTCGGCCCACTTTTGGCCGCATTGACCGCCGCATCAGGCTGGCGCTGCTGGGTCGTGCGCCTGGTCGCCTCGAGTCGCGGTACTGATTCCGCAATCGAGGAGGCACGGTGGTGGCGCAAGTGGCGGTGCAGTTGCTTGCATGCAGCATCCGGCGCGCCGGTTGCGTGACGCGTGGGCTTGGGCCTCCATGCTGGCGTGTCAGGAGTCGGAGGAGCGCGTCCACTTGGCGCGGTTGCATGCCGCCTGCATGGCTGCCCGCCTCTTTCGCCCGTTGGTCCGGGCAAAAGTGGAGGGTCACTTGTAACCGCTGGGCGGTTGTGTGCACCACGCGCGGCGGTTTGGCTTCTTCTGCTCTGAGCCAGTATGCTTGACATGCGGGACCCAGCCCCCGCGCCGCAGGGGAGGGCCTTGGAGCGTGTTGGAGAAGACTCAGCCCGTGACGGTTGGGGTCGCAAGTAGGGAGAGTTGCCTTTAAAAGGAGGGTGACCCCCTTCGGAAGGCGACCATGTCTTCTTGCTCCCTTATGCATCGCGTCTTTCCACCTTCCAAGCCCCCGGATGGGGGATACCCGCCGTATTTTCGCCTCATCGTTGGAGGAACGCAACTCCGTAGGAGTTGGTACCTTTCAGCCATCGTTCGGCTTCAAGGATTTTCATCATGCAGCCCGGCTGCGCCCCTCCACCGGCGGTCACCCAAGATGGTGACCTCCAGCTTGATGGTGGGGGAAAGCGAGCCGGGCTGCGGCCTCTGCCCCTCCCTCAGCCTCAAGGATTTTCGTCATCCTGGCCAAGATGGAGGATGAGGCGAGTCGGGGGGCTGCCTCCGCGTGGGTCGGTTACCCCTTTCTTCCCCTGGCGTCCGGGGGAGAATGGCATCCTCCAGCTTCGCGGAGAATTCCTCCAGCCATGCCGGGATAGGCGGGCCGCCATCACTCAGCCAGGGCGCAGCACTACGCCCTCCGTCCGGACGACGGTTGCGCCGCGTACCGCGAGGGCGGCGCTCGCGCTCTGGGCGGTTCTGGCTAGGGCGAAGAGCTGCCGGCGCGCTTCGAGGCGTCGGCAGCCGGAGATGGCTTCTCTACCGATGAGATTGCCAACTCCGCCGGTTGCCCTGAGTCTCCGTCTCCCGGCCTGAATGGCTGGCTCTCGTCCTCGGCGGGTGAGAGTCCTCCTGCCATAGCATTTGCCCCGAAGCCGCTGCTGAAGCTGCTTCGTCGCCCGGGGCAGGGGTCGTTGTCGTCGTAGTCAGAGCGGGCGGCCGCGAGCCGCTCGTCAGTCTTCTGTTGTTCCGCAGGCCCTCCCCCATGGAGTGGGGTTGTTCGTACCTGCGGAGGGGGAACCGGAGTTCCGTTTGTAATGGCACTTCGAATGCCAGTGTTTTTGTTCATTATGGCTGTCGAGGCCTGAACATGTATGTAATTTTGGCACGGAGCCATGTTTTTTCCTCATTTTCGAGCATTAAGACTCGCCTGTTGATTATCTGAACTGCTTCACCAAGCATGAGTTGCCCTGTGTCAAGGTGACGAGTGAGGTATCCGTATCTCGGAGGCGTAGGAGTCCCTCGGCTCGGTCGGCCTTGTTGTCTGAGGCTCCTCTAGCTTAGTTAAAGGGACCCCCTGGCCGCTCTTCGACGAGCCGAGGCCAGGGGTAGCGATATCAGCATGAACAGAGGCAGAGTTGGCTCGAAAATGAAACCTGGTCGGCCGGAGCCTAGCCGGGTTGTCCGTTAGCGGGACCGACGCCGGAGTTGATCAGCCGAGGCCTCGGGTCGGGCTGGCGCCCTTGGGAGATGGTTGGCCGAGGCCCCAGGGGTACCCGGCCGAGCCGCCTGCTCGGGCCGGATTCCCGGAGAAGTCCCTGGCAGCGATTGTCCGGGCGTGACGATGACGCCGTCCTCCAGAGTGGGGATCCCTGGACCGCGTCGCCGTCCGAGGCTAGGTCGGACCTCACTGAAGGTGTCGTCGATGCCGAGGGTGCTACTGCCCCTTCCCAGCGTCAAGACCCGAGCCTGCAGGATCAGAGTGTCTTGTAGTGTGTGCCTTCTGCGGCCGCCGAGGCCAGAATTTACACACCCTCGCTGTGTTGTAAAGCTGCGTCTCCTTTCCTCTTGTTTCGAGTATCTGGACTTTTTTGTCGGTAACAGGGATGTTTGTGCGAGCGAAAGTTGCTTCTCGCGGAAGGTGATGAGTGAGGTATCCGTATCCCGGAGGCGTGGGAGTCCCTCGGCTCGGTCGGCCTTGCCACTTACGCGCACTTTCACCCGTCCATGAGGCCCTATCACCGACTCAGTCGAGAAGGCTCGAAGGATCGCTTCGGCAGAAGAGCTTCCGAACGTGAAGACTTGTTCGGTCTGCGGAATCACTTTATCCGAACGCGAGTTACTTATCGCAGAAGGTGATGAGTGAGGTATCCGTATCCCGAAGGCGTAGGAGTCCCTCGGCTCGGTCAGCCTTGGCTTCTTACATGTACTCCGTCGTTTTCAGGGTCCACTTTTCGAAATAGTCAGAAAGCACGAAAGATATTCTGGTAGAAGAGATCTTTTTTCGAGGAAAATTTCAACGCAGAGGGGGTCCCCCCCCCTTTTAGCCCCCGAGGGAGGGTCGGGCTTTGCCGAGGCGAGGCCGACCCTTCCTTGATGACTAAACTTTGCGTGGGTGTGAGGTATATGAACAACTTGAAAACATCTTAAGGGTAGAAGCGACGTAGCTGTTGGATGTTCCAAGCGTTGCTGTAGACCTCGCCTTGACTGTTGGCCAGCTTGTACGTTCCGGGCTTCAAAACTTTGGCGATGACGAATGGCCCCTCCCAGGGGGCGTGAGCTTGTGCCTCCCTCGGGCGTCTTGCCGCAGCCGAAGCACCAGGTCGCCCACCTGGAGGTCTCGGGGTCGGACACCTCGGGCGTGGTAGCGTCGCAGGGACTGCTGGTACCGCGCCGAGTGTAGCAAGGCCTTGTCCCGAGCCTCTTCCAGCTGGTCCAGCGAGTCTTCTCGGCTAGCTTGGTTGCTTTGATCGCTGTAGGCCCTCGTCCTCGAGGAGCCGTACTCCAGTTCAGTGGGCAAGACGGCCTCGGCCCCGTAGACCAGAAAGAACGGCGTGAAACCCGTGGCCCGGCTCGGCGTTGTCCTCAGGCTCCAGACCACCGAGGGGAGTTCCTTCATCCATCGCTTGCCGAACTTGTTGAGGTCGTTGTAGATCCGAGGCTTGAGCCCTTGTAGAATCATGCCGTTGGCACGCTCTACTTGCCCATTCGACATGGGATGAGCCACGGCGGCCCAGTCCACCCGGATGTGGTGATCCTCGCAGAAGTCCAAGAATTTTTTGCCGGTGAACTGGGTACCGTTGTCGGTGATGATGGAGTTCGGGACCCCGAAGCGATGGATGATGTTGGTGAAGAACGTCACCGCCTGCTCGGACCTGATGCTGTTCAGAGGTCGGACCTCAACCCACTTGGAGAACTTGTCGATGGCGACCAGCAGGTGCGTGTAGCCCCCGGGCGCCTCTTGCAAGGGGCCGACGAGGTCCAGACCCCACACAGCAAAGGGCCAGGTGATAGGTATCGTCTGCAGAGCCTGAGCGGGCAGGTGGGTCTGCTTCACATAGAATTGACACCCTTCGCAGGTGCGGACAATTCTAGTGGCATCAGCCACCGCCGTTGGCCAGTAGAAGCCTTGCCGGAAAGCATTCCCGACAAGGGCTCGAGGCGTTGCGTGATGGCCGCAAGCCCCCGAGTGTATCTCTTGCAGGAGTCCCTGACCTTCGGCGATGGAGATGCATCGCTGGAGGATGCCCGAGGGGCTGCGGTGGTAGAGCTCCTTCTCATCGCCCAGCAAGACGAACGACTTGGCGCGTCGCGCTACCCGCCGAGCCTCGGCTCGGTCGAGGGGTAGCTCTCCTTGGTGGAGATATTGCAGGTATGGGGTCTATCAATTTCGATCAGGCGTGGCCCCGCTCCGCTTCTCCTCGATGCGCAGTGCCTCACCCTCGGAGGCCGAGGGTACCTCGGGTTGAACCGAGGCCGCCTCGGGTCGAGCTGAGGGTGCCTCCGGCTGTGCCGAGGGCACCTCGGGCTGGACCGAGGGCGCCTCAGGCTCGGGCGCGTCGTCGATCTTGACGGAGGGTTGATGCAGATCCTGGGAGAAGACGTCCGGGGGAACCGTTGTTCGCCCCGAGGCGATTTTTGCCAGCTCGTCCGCAGTCTCGTTGTAGCGCCGAGCGATGTGGTTAAGCTCGAGCCCGTAGAACTTGTCTTCCAGGCGCCGAACCTCATCGCAGTAGGCCTCCATCTTCGGGTCGCGGCAGTGGGAGTTCTTCATGACTTGGTCGATGATGAGCTGCGAGTCACCGCGAGCGTCAAGGCGTCTGACCCCTAGCTCGATGGCGATCCACAACCCGTTGACCAGAGCCTCGTACTCAGCCACATTGTTGGACGCCGGGAAGTGGAGGCGTAGCACATAGCGTAGGTGTTTCCCGAGGGGTGAGATGAAGAGTAGGCCTGCGCCGGCTCCCGTCTTCATCAGCGACCCGTCGAAAAACATGGTCCAGAGCTCTAGTTGGATCGGAGCCGTCGGTAGCTGGGTGTCGACCCATTCGGCTACGAAGTCCGCCAAGACCTGGGACTTGATGGCCTTCCGAGGGGCGAACGAGATTGTCTCGCCCATGATTTCCACTGCCCACTTTGCAATCCTGCCCGAGGCCTCTCGGCACTGGATGATCTCCCCCAGGGGGAAGGATGACACCACAGTTACCGGATGAGACTCGAAGTAGTGTCGCAACTTCCGCCGCGTCAGGATCACTGCATACTGCAGCTTCTGAACTTGTGGGTAGCGGATCTTGGTTTCGGACAGTACCTCGCTGACGAAGTAAACTGGCCTCTGAACGGGCAATGCATGCCCCTCTTCTTGCCTCTCGACCACAATCGTGGCGCTAACCACCTGGCTGGTGGCGGCGACGTAGACCAAGAGGGCTTCTCCGTCAGCTGGGGGCACCAAGATAGGCGCCTTTGTGAGGAGCGCCTTCAGGTTCCCGAGAGCTTCCTCGGCCTCAGGGGTCCAAGTGAAGCGCTCGGCCTTCCTTAAGAGGCGGTACAGAGGCAGGCCTCTTTCGCCGAGGCGTGAGATGAAGCGGCTCAGAGCCGCGAGACATCCCATGACTCTCTGTACGCCCTTTAAGTCCTTGATGGGTCCCATGCTGGTGATGGCTGCGATCTTCTCCGGGTTGGCTTCAATGCCCCGCTCGGAGACGATGAACCCCAAGAGCATGCCCCGGGGCACCCCGAAGACACACTTCTCGGGATTGAGCTTGACGCCTTTCGCCTTGAGACATCGGAATGTCACTTCAAGGTCAGAGAGGAGGTCGGAAGCTTTCCTCGTCTTGACTACGATGTCATCGACGTAGGCTTCGACCGTGCGACCGATGTGTTCGCCGAACACATGGTTCATGCACCGCTGGTACGTCGCGCCCGCATTCCTCAAACCGAACGGCATGGTGACATAGTAGTACATGCCGAATGGCGTGATGAAAGAGGTCGCGAGCTGGTCGGACTCTTTCATCCTAATTTGGTGATACCCTGAGTAGGCGTCGAGGAAAGACAGGGCTTCGCACCCAGCAGTGGAATCCACGATTTGGTCGATGCGAGGCAGAGGGTAGGGAACCTTCGGACATGCTTTGTTGAGACCAGTGTAGTCTACACACATCCGCCATTTCCCCCCTTTCTTTCTCACAAGCACAGGGTTGGCAAGCCATTCGGGATGGAATACCTCTTTGATGAACCCGGCTGCCATTAGCTTGTGGATCTCCTCACCTATCGCTCTGCGCTTCTCCTCGTCGAATCGGCGCAGAGGCTGCTTGACGGGTCGGGCTCCGGCCCGAATATCCAGTGAGTGCTCGGCGACATCCCTCGGTATGTCGGGCATGTCCAAGGGACTCCACGTGAAGACGTCGGCGTTCGCGCGGAGAAAGTCGACGAGCACTGTTTCCTATTTGGGGTCGAGCCCGGAACCGATCCGGATCTGCTTGGAGGCGTCGCCACTGGGTCGAGGGGGACGGCCTTAACCGTCTCCACTGGCTCGAAGTTGCCGGCATGACGCTTCACGTCTGGCACCTCTTTGGAGAGGCCTTCCAGGTCGGCGATGAGGGCCTCGGATTCGGCGAGGGCCTCGGCGTACTCCACGCACTCCACGTCGCATTCGAACGCGTGTCTGTACGTGGGGCCGACGGTGATGACCCCGTTGGGGCCCGGCATCTTGAGCTTCAGGTAGGTGTAGCTGGGGACGGCCATGAACTTCGCGTAGCATGGCCTCCCCAGTACCGCGTGGTAGGTTCCTCGGAACCCGACCACCTCGAACGTCAGGGTCTCCCTTCGGAAGTCGGAGGGCGTTCCGAAGCAGACGGGAAGGTCGAGTCGTCCGAGGGGCTGGACGCGCTTCCCGGGAATGATCCCGTGGAAGGGCGCAGCGCCTGCTCGGACGGAGGACAGATCGACGCGCAGGAGCCTGAGGGTCTCGGCGTAGATGATATTGAGGCTGCTGCCCCCATCCATAAGGACCTTGGTGAGCCTGACGTTGCCGATGACGGGGTCGACGACGAGCGGGTATTTCCCCGGGCTCGGCACGTGGTCGGGGTGATCAGCTTGGTCGAAGGTGATGGGCTTGTCGGACCAGTCTAGGTAGACTAGCGCCGCCACCTTCACCGAGCAGACCTCCCGGCGCTCTTGCTTGCGATGCCGAGCCGAGGCATTCGCCGCATGCCCTCCGTATGAAGCAGTCACGGACCTCGGGGAACTCTCCTGCTTGGTAATCTTCCTTCTTGTCGTTGTCGTGGGCCCTGCCACCCTCCACGGGTGGCCCGGCCCTGTGGAAGTGGCGCCGAAGCATGACGCACTCCTCAAGGGTGTGCTTGACGGGCCCCTGATGATAGGGGCATGGCTCCTTGAGCATCTTGTCGAAGAGGTTGGCACCTCCGGGGGGCTTCCGAGGGTTCTTGTGCTCGGCGGCGGCGACAAGGTCCGCGTCGGCGGCGTCGCGTTTCGCTTGCGACTTCTTCTTGCCTTTCTTCTTGGCGCCGCGCTGAGTAGACGCCTCGGGTGCATCTTCCGGTGGGCGGCCCTGGGGCTGCTTGTCCTTTCGGAAGATAGCCTCGACCGCCTCCTGGCCAGAGGCGAACTTGGTGGCGATGTCCATCAGCTCGCTCGCCCTGGTGGGGGTCTTGCGACCCAACTTGCTCACCAGGTCGCGGCAGGCGGTGCCGGCAAGGAACGCGCCGATGACATCCGAGTCGGTGATGTTGGGCAGCTCGGTGCGCTGCTTCGAGAATCGTCGGATGTAGTCCCGGAGAGACTCTCTCGGCTGCTGTCGGTAGCTTCGGAGGTCCCAGGAATTCTCGGGGCGCACATATGTGCCCTGGAAATTGCCGGCAAAGGCCTGAACCAGGTCATCCCAGTTGGAGATCTGCCCCGGAGGCAGGTGCTCCAACCAGGCGCGAGCGGTGTCGGAGAGGAACAGGGGGAGGTTGCGGATGATGAGGTTGTCATCGTCCGTTCCACCCAGCTGGCAGGCCAGGCGGTAGTCCGCGAGCCATAATTCCGGTCTCGTTTCCCCCGAGTACTTTGTGATAGTAGTCGGGGGTCGGAACCGGGTCGGGAACGGTGCCCGCCGGATGGCCCGGCTGAAGGCCTGCAGACCGGGTGGTTCGGGCGAGGGACTCCGATCCTCCCCGCTGTCGTAGCGTCCCCCACGCCTGGGGTGATAGCCTCGGCGCACCCTCTCATCGAGGTGGGCCCGACGGTCGTGGTGATGGTGCTCGTTGCCGAGGTGGCCCGGGGCCGCAGGCGCGGTGTTGCGCGTGCGCCCGGTGTAGACCGAGGCTTCCCGCATGAATCGGGAAGTCGTGGCATGAGGTTCCGAGGGGTATCCTTGCCTCCGGGAGGCAGAGCTCTCGGCCCGTCGGACCGCAGCGCCTTCCAGGAGATTCTTGAGCTCTCCTTGGATTCGCCGACCCTCGGTGGTTGATGGCTCCGGCATTGCGCGGAGAAGCATCGCTGCTGCAGCCAGGTTCTGACCGACCCCGCTGGACACGGGTGGCGGCCTGACCCTGACGTCGTTGGTGACGCGGAGCGGGAGACCCTGGGGCAGGTGACGTATTTCTCCGGCCGGGGGTTGGCCCGCCCATGCCTGCCCGACGTCCCGGCGGATCGGCTCAAGCGCTCCTGCTCCCTCGTCGAGCCTGGCCTGCGTCCCGCGGACTTGCTCGAGCTGTGGGTCGTGACCTCCCGCCGGAACGGGGACCACAGCTAGCTCCCGCGGGATGTCAGCGCGGGGCACCGGCCTAGGGAGATCACCATCCTCCGGCACACCGAGATGATTGCCTTCGGAGGGACCCCCTAGATCAACGTGGAAACATTCGCGGCTTGGGCCGCAGTCCTCGTCGTTGAGGCTGCGGCTACCGTCGGAACAGTCGGAGAGGCAGTAGTCACATGCGGTCATGAAGTCCCGCACGGCACTAGGGTTGCCAAATCCAGAGAAATCCCAACAGATGTTGGGGTCGTCATCTTCCTCGGACCCAGAGGGCCCGTAGGTCGAGACGTCCGTCAGCCGGTCCTAAGGCGACCGCATGCGAAACCCCAGAGGGTTTGACCTCGCCTCTACGAGAGCGCCCGCCAAAGCAAGGTCGCTAGGCGGGTTGAGGCTGAATCTAAATGACGTAGGATGGGAATCGGTCGGTACCTTTCGGTCGACGAGCAGCGACATAGTCACGTCGGGGGCTGATTGCACCGTCGTCTCAGGTACGAGGGCGACGTCCTGTAGGCTCCCCGCGAGCGCACTGGCGTCGTCCACTTGCTTGGGACTGGCGTGTCGCGGGGAGACGGCGCTCGCCTTCGTCTCAAACGCGAGGTCGACGCTCGACGCGCCCCCCGTTGGAGCGCTGGGGACGTCGACTCGCTCGACAGCCGACGAAGCGCGACCTCCCTCTTGGCCTTGGTTGCCCCGCCTCCTCCTCCGTTGTCGGGGGAGAGGACGGGGCGAGCTCGAATGTTGTTCTTCCACCACACGGGGAAGACGTCGTCGATTCCGCCGCCGGCGGGCGGGCTGTCGGCCGCCATTGTCGTTGTCGCGCGGCGGTGGAAGGAGTATCATGTCGTAGCTGCCGTCGAAGGACATGAACTCAAGACTCCCGAAACGGAGCACCGTCCCGGGTTGGAGAGGTTGCTGGAGACTGCCCATCTGGAGCTTGACGGGAAGCTGTTCGTCAACACGCAGCAGGCCCCTACCTAGCGCACCAACTGTCGGCGTTTCGAGACCGGGGGGTCCCTAAGCCGACGAGTGAATGTCGCCGCGTGCCCCAGCCCAGATGGGTCGACGCGAGGCCGAGCGCGAAGGGGGGAAGTGAGGTGGCCGGAAATGGGCGTGAGAGAGGTGGAAATCCCGTGGCCTTCGTGTTCGTCCCACGCCCAGGTCGGGTGCGCTTGCAGTAGGGGGTTACAAGCGTCCACGCGGGAGAGGGAAGCGAGCGGCCCCAAGAGAGCGCCTGTCCCGTCCTCGTCCCCGCGCGGCCAACCTTCTCTAAGAGGGCCCTGGTCCTTCCTTTTATAGGCGTAAGGAGAGGATCCAGGTGTACAATGGGGGTGTAGCAGAGTGCTACGTGTCTAGCGGGGGAGAGCTAGCGCCCTAAGTACATGCTGATGTGGCAACCGGAGAGATTTTGGCACCCAGCTGGTGTGATGTCGTGGCCGTCGGAGGAGCGACGGAGCCTAGTGGAGGGACAGCTGTCGGGGCGGTTGAGTCCTTGCTGACGTCCTCCTGCTTCCGTAAGGGAGCTGAGAGCCGTCGTCGTCACAGAGCATGCGGGACGCCATCATTGCCTATCTGGCGAAGCTAGCCAGATGGGACACCGGTCTTGTTCTCTGTGGCCCGAGTCAGCTCGGGGTAGGGTGATGATGGCGCTTCCTGTTGACGTGGCTGGCCTGCGCCCTAGGTTGGGCGACGTGGAGGCTCCTCCGAAGCCGAGGTCGAGTCTGTCTTCCATGGCCGAGGCCGAGTCCGAGTCCCTGGGTCGGGCGAGGCGTAGGTCGTTCGGCAGAGGCCAGGGCGGAGTCCGAGCCCTGGGGTCGGGCGGAGCAGAGTTCGTCGTCTTCTGGGGCCGAGCCCGAGTCCGAGCTCTGGGGTCGGGCGAAGCGGAGTTCGTCGTCTTCCGGGACTTAGCCCGAGTCCGAGCCCTGGGTCGGGCAGAGCGGAGTTCGCCGTCTTCCAGGACTTAGCCCGAGTCCGAGCCCTGGGTCAGGCGGAGCGGAGTTCACCGTCTTCCGGGACTTAGCCCGAGTCCGAGCCCTGGGTCGGGCGGAGCGGAGTTCGCCGTCTTCCGGGGCTTAGCCCGAGTCCAAGCCCTGGGTCGGGCGGAGCAGAGTTCGCCGTCTTCCGGGGCTTAGCCCGAGTCCGAGCCCTGGGTCGGGCGGAGCGGAGTTCGCCGTCTTCCGGGGCTTAGCCCGAGTCTGAGCCCTGAGTCGGGCGGAGCTTCCTATGGTGCCTTTGGCAGGGCCTGACTGCCTGTCAGTCTCACTCTGCCAAGCGGCACTGCGGTCGGAGTGGCGCAGGCGGCGCTGTCCTTCTGTCAGGCCGGTCAGTGGAGCGGCGAAGTGACGGCGGTCACTTCGGCTCTGCCGGGGGGCGCGCGTCAGGATAAAGGTGTCAGGTCACCTTTGCATTAAATGCTCCTGCGACTTGGTCGGTCGGTGCAGCGATTTAGTCAGGGTTGCTTCTTAGCGAAGGCAGGGCCTCGGGCGAGCCGGAAACATGTCCGCCGTTGGAGGGGGGCCTCGGGCGAGATGGAAATCCTCCGGGGTCGGCTGCCCTTGTCCGAGGCTAGGCTCGGGTGAGGCGTGATCGAGTCGCTCGAATGGACTGATCCCTGACTTAATCGCACCCATCAGGCCTTAGCAGCTTTATGCTGATGGGGGTTACCAGCTGAGAATTAGGAGTCTTGAGGGTACCCCTAATTATGGTCCCCGACAAGTTGCATGTAACTTTATTTAACCTGACAATAAAACTGGATTTTTAAGGATCCACTATTAGTAAGCTTTTCTGCAAACAGAGTCTTTGATTCTTGATAAGCCATACCTTGAATCCCTCTAGCCAGCATACCCTTGAGAGTCTTTTCTTTAGTCGGGTAAGTCTTGCTGAGTAATTCCGTACTCAGGGTTTTATTCCCTGTTGTTTTTCAGGTTCTAACCTTGTGCTGCTGTGGTGGTGTTAAGTGCCGGTGGGCTCGGCCTTCTTATAAGTCTAAGTAACCCTTCTATACTTCTTATTGAGGATGGTCATTTGAGCTAGCATATATTTCAAACTTATACTTTTATAATCACTCCGATAAAATAATGTAAAATTTTTGTAACTTGTAAAATTTGGTAATAAGATTTCCGCTGCAAAAATGTTGTGTGTGTGATTTGTATTACTTAATCCCGCGGTTCTGGTTGAAAGTGGTTTATCTGATGTCCTTGGGGCAATCAGACATATCCTGTTAAGTTATCTGGTGCACATGCATAGCCGTCTGAGGTCTTTGGGACAAGGACAGGTGCATGTGGGCCCAATAACTTGGAGGTTCTGCCACATTCCAATACCGAAGGAGGAGGAAGCAGACCTTGTAAATGATCTTGCTTACCCTTATAAGAAAAATCCAGGGTTCGCTGCTCCCAGTGACAAGTCATGGGGCTTAGGGGAGCAAGCCAATCGTACCCAAGAATTGCATCAAAAGAGCCCAGATCAAGGACCATCATGTCAGTGTGAAAAGTATGTCCCTAGATCCACCATTCCAGCTGAGACACTGAGTGGTCAGTAATTAGAGTCTCACCATTTGCTACCTTCACTTGCATTGATGACATTGGAACAGAAGACAGACCACATGTGTGGAGGAATGTAGAATTAACAAAACTGTGGGAGCAGCCACTGTCCACCAAAATCAGCATAACCTTGTTTTGGACTAATGCTCTGAGCTTAAGGGTTCGACCGTGATCTGTGCCCGCCAATGCATTAAGAGACAAGTGACAGAACTCTGAAGATAATGCATCCTCCATATCCAACTGATAGAGAATGTCATCAGTAAGAGGGACATCGAGGTCGTTCACCACAATGGCAGTGAGTTGTGGTTTGGGTCTCTTTGTGCATTTAGCTAGGTGGGAAGGATCAAAGGGTTCAGCATAATAAAAGCAGAGATTATGAGCACGACAGTAGTCTCTTTTTTGTCTCTCCTTACTTAATGAGGTGGTAGGTAGTGGAGAGGTTTGCTGCTTGGGGCGAGTAGAACTGCTCGCAGTTGTCCGAGAAGGAAAGAATGGTTTACCCAATCTGAATTTGTGTCTGTCTAGGATTGTTTCCTGTATCTTTGTGATCTGAAGAGCTTGTTCCATAGTTTGAGGGAGGTGGGACTACACTCGCCCAGCAATCTCAGGTTTTAGACTTCTAGTGAATTGTGTCACAAAAAACATAGGATTAAAGCCACTGTGATGCATTTCCAACATGAACTGCAAGGACCCATATTCATAATAGAATTCCTCCACTGTCCCTGTTTGTTTCAACTCCAACAAGGCGCTCAGAGCACGCTCATAATCATATGCCTCGAATTTAGCTTCCACTGCCTGCATCAATTGATTCCAGTTTCGAAAACCCCCTCGCCGACGTTGTACTTCCATCCAACGATCGGCATTTTCCTTCATGTTCATAGTAGCTGTGCTCACCCAAAGATGCTCTGGAACGTTATAAAACAGGAAGAAGTCCTCACACTTATGACGCCAAACCTTTGGATCTCGACCACAAAAATCAGGAAAAAACAACATTGGCATGGCCCCTCGGTATTGACTAGATCCTTCAGGAAACTCTCGTTGAAAATCTGGAATATGAGTTTGAACGGTTGGCTCACCCTGAGGTAGGGGAAACGGACGAGGTTGCCGCCGGTGAAACGGAGGACGAGCGTCGCGGGAATCGTGCGAGTAGGTCTCCAGATCCGCCTCCACCTCGCGCTCCATTGAGAGGTGTGCGACGACTTTTCCTGTAGCCGCGATCTGCTGCGCGAGGAGGGACTGGTCCTTCAGAACTTGATCCATGGCTTTGGCTCCCAGCTCCTGGTTCACCTGGATCTGCTCTTGTACCCTCGTCACGTCACCAAGCCGAGTGAAGAGGAGATCGATGCTCTCTGAAATGTGCGCCCAACGCTTTTCATCCTTCTGCTCGATAACCGCCATTTCATCGAGGATGAATCGGTCTGAATGGATGGCTTGGGTGGTGCCGTAGTGCTCACCCGCAAATCGGACCAAGATGGCGGAGGATTTACAGGAAATCGATCACCGTCGCCGGTTCAGCGCGGCAAACGGTGAGATCTCACAAACCAAACCTATGTCGGTGCCGATCGACGGAGTAGTGGAGCACTGGGTGCGTCAAGCCGAGGAACGAAGGTCTTTGATACCAATTGTCGTGACCCCGTGGCCGCCGCGAACTGCGAACGACGTGAGGAAGGAAGAATGCGTGGGGAAGAAGATATCGCCGGGTAAGGTTTCCTCCCGGTAGGAAGTGGTTTTGTATATTTCTTTTCTGATGTGTTTCTCAGTTCTGTGATCCTTATTTACATAGTAATATGGTCACGTGGCCCACAGACGGTGCCTAGACACACCCCACTCACACCACGCACCTCTGGCACGGACACACCTGCCTACTAGTGCTCCTCTCTTTCCTGTGGCGCGACTGGAACAGGAACGGGCGCGACAGACCGGCATTTGGAACGCGGGTTGGGGGCGCAGATTTTGGGGGATCCTGTGAAAGGAGAGATCGACGTGGTGGCGAGGATGGAAGGTAGTGCGGGGTCAAGGGTGGGCCCGGACCGATGGCGAGGAAGTAGCGTTTGCCATCCGAAGATCCACTGGTCCAATCAAGGATGGAATGGAAGGTCGTGCATTCCACAGGAGCCCCCCTCCCCCAAATCAGCGCCCGTGGGGCGAGGAAGGAGCACAGTCTGCGGCGTGGAGGCGAAGCCCGTAGCCCGATGTGGTGGTGACGAAGGAAGGTGGCGGGTTGACGGGGGCACGGTAGGAAGGTGGAGATTGAGGTGGCGTGGTAGACTTGTAACGAGGAGCGGCATGCTGGGGACGAAGGAAAGGATACGATTGACGGGTGTTCAGTGGGAGCTCAGTATGCACGCTGGACGCGTACACTTGTTCTTATAGAGTACTACTCCGTTCATAAATATATAACACCGGTGAGTTTTTTTAAAAAAAATTGACCACTCATCTTATTCAATAAAAATAATAAGTTATCATTTATTTTTTTATTTATTTTTTTATTTATTGTAGTTTATATTTAACTTAAAATTTTATATTTTTGAATAAATATTTTAAATAAGAAAATCATCAAAGTTTTTGAAAAATATCAAAGTTGTCATGTATTTGTGAACTGAGTCAGCACGTCACCCTTCGTATTCTTCCAGCTTCCAGGCTCTACGCAGCTTCCAGCGCCCCGATACGCGGCGCCGGCGCAGGCGTGCAGCCATGACGATGAGCTGGATCCGATCGGTTGTTAGGAGGGCCCTCATCGCTCCGAAGCCGCGGGGCTCCCGCCAGTTTACTGTCACCGCCGCCGCCGGCGGCGCGACGCAGACCGAAAGGGTGGCGGCGGAGATGGTCCGCTACGCCCTCGGCGGCGCCGTGCACCGGAGCTCGCCAGGTTCCCCCTTCGCCCCCTCTATTTGTGCTAGTGTGCATTAGGGTTTTGAGGACTCGCTCATGTGCCCTGGACCGCTGTCGCTGGTGTGCCAGAGGAGGCGATGCGGATACTGGAGCAAGGCGCCTCGAACCTGCAGGGAGGAGGCGAGGGCAGTGCCGAAGCTGTTGGGTTGCTCATGCTCGCTATGTCCACGCTGCTTTACCGGAGGTGCGGTGCGCTGCACCACTCATTTTTGTAAATGCGAACATTTCTTTTACAAATGTCACGGACCCTCAAAGCTGCTATGTGGTGGATCCGGTTTGGGCCAATTGATCTTGATCTGGGCGGCTAGTTATAGAATTTTAGCTTGGTATAGGTGAAGTAGTTAGGTATGTTTGGGCATATATGATAGTATGACACTAGAGTGCACTTGACAAAGCTAAAGCAGATTGGAGGAGGTGTGCTTGTCTTGTGGGTGCATGCTCCCCTACTAGAGTGAATGTGTGCATATTGGAAATGTATTGGTGCATGATGATAGTACTGATGATACATCAACGTCGAATCTCATACCTTTTGCACTTCGGCTCTAAGAGCAACTCCAATAGTTATGTAAATTTTAGCTCTCTAAATCACAGATTTAAAAAGTTGCTAAATGGCTTTTGGAGTAAAAAATATGAGTTCTCCAATAGTTCTCTAAATATAGGTTGTAATTTTGTTTTGTATCTATCCACATAAAAAAATAAGTCAAAACTACATAATGCAGTCAACATTTTTGTTTAAAGAGTTGTTAAATGATTGCCAAATGTAGAGAAAATGAGGTTAGATGATAAGTTGTTAAATTTAGAAAGTTCGTTTAGAGAACTGTTGGAGAATAGTTTTTATGTTAACTATCTAAATTATTGATTTAGGAAGTCTTTTAGAGAACTACTGGAGTTGCTCTAAATCCAATAAAAAATTTGGCAGCTTTTGCTAACCCTGTTCCCTGTATTATGGTGGTTTTGGCTCTTCTTTTTGCTCAATCTGTCCTCTGACCTTAAGTTATTTAGATTTATATATCCGTGATATTTAGGAAGGATTTGGGCATAGCATAGATTATGTAAAGAACATAGGATGAGTGGATGTGTCTTCCAGAGACCAGAGTGCAAATTGGGATATTGCTTATGCATTAACTCATGAGGTAGTCTGAATCTGGAGGATAAACAAATGGAGAATATGCCTTTTACAGATGTTTTACTTTAACATTACAACTTTCGAATATGATCAATATTTGTTGTGGATAATTACTACTTGTGGTGTAATTAGGTTGAGCTACTGCCTACTAGTGATATATATAACCCTGAACTGGGTCCTTGAATTATTTTTCCAGTTAGATCATTCATCCTGAGCAGCGTTGAGTTATTTTAGTAAAATTATGAATTCTTCGTGCAGTGGAAGACGTCAAGACGCAATGGAAAAGCTCAAAGCAACACAACAAGTTGCCCCTTCTGCAGTTTTTAGAGGTTATTTTACAACTCTACTTTATATAAGGTTAATTCTATATATTGGGTGGCATCAATGCGTAGTGGAATTCTAAGACACGATAGCAATGGGAGGAGAGGCAAGAGAATGCCAGAGTTGACATGAGAAGATGCAGTAAAAGTAGACTTGAAGGGATGAGTTTATCCTTATATGAGTGCATGGAAAATAGAACATTGACTTGTGGTTTCTGTTGCTACCCCAACTTGCTTGGGACTAAAAGACTTTGATGTTGTTGTTGCTGTATATTGGGTGGGTTGTACACTGTAGATCGCTTATTGTTTGAACATCCAATGCAAATAGATTATAATCCTACATTGCCTTATGTTTTTTTTTGGTATTGGTATAAATAAGAAACAAATGTTATAGTACTCAAGTGTTCTTATTTAGTAGATGACGATAGTTTGGGTTTCATGTGTCAAAAAAAGAAAGACATCAGTAGAGATGTCTCTGAGGAAGTTGCCCAAAAATAGAAGTGGACAGGTTTAGGTCTTCAAAAGACAGTTGCTGTTATTAATGTAGTCAAAACTCTTTGAATGATATTTCTGATGGGGATTGTTAATTGATTGTGCAGTTGCAGCGTGGGAAGCATTAATGGGATTACACATGGAGGCAGGGCAGGTTTGGTACTGAAGCTCATTTACTAGTCTCCAGTGTCATTATGTGAAGTTTTATGGTATTTTGAATACAGGAGATGTCATACTTGATTTCCCCAAATGATTCAGTTGATCTGTCAATCAAAGATGATAGCAAATGGTCTGATCAGGACCATCTTAAATTTCGGGTTAATGCTGTCAGAGGACTTGTTACACTTCTGAATGGAGAAACAGAATCAGGTTTTTTTAATGTCATGAATATTGTCGTTAGATCAAACTACAAAATTTGGCTTACATTTGCTCTTTATCAGCTGCCCAGCTGTTCGATGATTGGTGTAGAGACTTTTCTACAGGCGAAAACCAAACAGGTATAACTATCTTTCGAAACAGAATATTCACATTTTCCTTTTCCATATTGAATGCTAGAGTCTCATTGATGTTCTTTCCTCAGAAAATGCTGCCGTTTCATACGGTGAATATTTGCATTGTGTTGGGGATTTTCAAATGGCAGCACAAGTGTATGAGAAAATTCTCAAGGCATTTTGCATGGATGATATGTCTGGAAACCTTTTAGCAGCTGGAAACATGGTTCCCGAGGAGGCTTCTCTTGGGGCCACTTGCTCATATGGCCAGCTTTTATCTCACTCTGGGTACAAATCAGAATCATCTCTACCATTACTCTTTGGTTAGATATTGTAGATTAATCCTAATATTTGATTTATGAGCCCACATAGATCTTTCACCTTTTGGATTAATATCTTCCATTTTATGGGGGCTCACCTTTTCACTTTAATCCAGGAAGTTTGCTGAGGCAGAGGATTATCTCACAAGAGCTCTACAGAAAGCTGAAGAACAATTTGGTTGGGCACAATAATAAATTTGTTAAAACGAATACAAGAAAATAGTTGTATTCAAGTACTTGACACAATTGAATAATCAATAATCATATAACCTTTAATCCATGTAGGTGTAAACCACCCAAAGGTTGGCATTATATTGACCTGTGTAGCTAGAATGTACAAACTAAAGGCAAAATCTGAAGGTTCTACTTCAATTATGGTCCAGGAGGTCTGTAAATTCTTCACCCTTTGAGAACAGTTTGTGTTCACTGTAAATCGTTGTGAATAACATTTGTCCTTAGTTTCTCTCTTCTGCCTGCTCTATGGTACTTGTGGAGAAATTTTATTCTATCTATGTGACCTATACTTAAACACAATCTATCTAATCGTCTGTTTGGTTGCAGGGGCTGTACAGGAAGGCCCTAGAAGTATTGAAAGCCCCTGCTATTAATTCTGAGGGTAAAAACAATGATCTACTATCAATGATAAGGTTCCTCTTGATATGTTGATATTATTTTTATTCTGTAGGTACCAGCAAGCAGGTTGACTGGAGAGATATCATCTCCCTCGCTAGAGGTTATATTTTTAATCTAGACTATTATTATCTAATTTTTCTGCTGTCTTCTACACTAAGGCTCTTATATTAGGAATAGAAATTAGTGCATGGAACTCTTAACATCAGGTTACTTAGTACTGCCTCCGTTCCAAAGTACAAGTCATTTTTGCTTTTTTAGATACATAGCTTTTGTTATGTATCTAGATATAATCTATATCTAGATGCAGCATAGCTATTATCTACAGTATAGCTTTTGTGATTTATAATGATGATCAGTATCAGTATTTGAGTTTGCTATATACCAGTGACCCTGTTGTATACTGTAGCTCTTACAAAGCAAACTACTTGTTGCTGGTTGCAACAGGTGGCGTACTGTTTACAATCTAGTGTTACTACAATCAGTTGCATTTGAATGTTGTCCTTAGTTTATTCGCTCTAGCAAATCCAGAACTGCATCTTCATGCATCCTGTTCTGAGAACCTTATTCCACCGTACTTCGATGTCCTAGTACAACAGGCTTGCATTGTAACCCTCACGCGAAGCTAACTGTGGGGAATATTGATTTCTAATCCTTTCAAATCTGAGTTCATTATTTGCTATAGGCGTTAGCCCTTAATTAACTATTTTTTCATGAACTGGAGCAGATCCATGTATATTCATGGATTGCTCTATGCCCATTCTTGTCTCCCGGCGATCTGTAATAAGCCTTACATTTGCAGGATCCTGACAAATCTGACTACTGCAACAATTTACATATATAAGCCATCTTTGCTACCACTTCTTGTGCATATCGATAGTTCATTATTTTCTTATAGGGGTTGTTACCTTGTGGCTTGGTCATCCATTCTTAAGGTTTTGAGACAATACTTAAGTCCATCTCAACTTGCATGCAGGTGAGTACGCGGAGCTGTTATTAATTCAGTCTAATAGGAAGGCGGAAGGTGAACGGATGAAGCAGTGGGCAGAAGATGCTTGGAGGAACCGTAGGCTAACGCTAGCACAAGCTCTAGAGTTTTCAGAACCTTCAAAGCCGACTGTCGTTGTTGACACCCGAATCGGCAGGGTCGTGTAGCTTCAGTCAACAATCTCGTGAGATGTACAAATGAAGCAATCCGTGAATGCACCTCGTATAATATTTTCGAAAGTGTTGCTCCTTTTGCGGGCTGCATCCGGTTTGATCCGTTCAAGTTCTAGCACACTCGCTTGCTTGTTTTTCATATCACCTTTTCGAATAGGGGGACATTCGAGGATCACAAAACTTGTGCATGTGATCACTTTAAACATTTAATAGCATATGTATATGTTATTGTACACATAATAACACTACTTAAAGCATTTTTACATTTTGATTGCTATATACATGAAGCTCTTGTATTTTTTTATTTCCACTCCTCTTATGCATACCATGAGGCGGAGTTACAGTTTTGTGCAGAAGGGATAGAGTGCTTGCTTGAGTGTAATTATCAATGAGGAGGAGAGTTATATATATATATTCACAAACACCTTTGGGTAGGGGAGATCACACAAATACCTAAACACTAGTTTGGGAGCCTCAAACCCGAAGGGGATTGGAGGGGCTAAAATTCCGTCCTTATTTAATTTTGAATAAGAAGGGGATTTTAGCCCCTTCAATCCCCTCCGAGTTTTGGACTTCTAAACTAGCCCTAAATGAGAGTTTATGAGAATGCATTCATATGTGAGGAGTTACACTTGTTTAGGGATCGTATTTGAAGTGCTTTTGCTTGTGTTGAACCTTGGCCTTTTTCTAGAGGTAGTAATCAGCTTTTTTTATTTTTCTTTGATTTTTGGCTAGTGATGTTGTTTTCTTTTAGCCTATTCTTGATGGCTAGCCATTGTTGTGTTGAATCATTGCCTATGTTTTTGGGGTCCAAATTTTTTCTATTTCAAATAACCCTTTTTGGCTTTTATTTAGCTTTTGAACATTTGAGTGAATTATTGCCTTTTTATAATTTTATTTTCCTTTTACTTTATGTGTTTTTATGTTGTTGACAATGCACTTATCAATGAGGAGATTGCGAACATGTTGATATGTACCCTTATGGTTCAAGTTTGTGATGAGTGATTGTCAACAAAATATTGTCTTCTCTTAACTTGTGGCGTGTAGGTGTGGAGTCTGAGGTCGTGTTTGCTTCTGCTTTGGAAAAGTACAAGCTAAACCAAAGAGGTTCAACTTTTCTACAGCTATTTTGAAAAAAGTAGCTTGCAGACTGCTTTTGTTGTTTATCGAAGTTCGTTATATTAATATACAGATACATTAAATTGAAACTAAAATAGGATTAAAATAATTAAGTGTTATAATAAATTAAATAAATATATTTTTAATAAAAGTTTATTATAAATGGAATTAAAAACATGATTTATTTGTAAAAATATCAAGAGCACAAACGTGAAATTGGTTTTATAATTAGATATATTGATTAAGAGATATAGTTATACAAAGTGCATATAAACAATATACATTTTTTACAATGGACAACTCAGCAGTTTGAACCAAACGACTTTCAGTTTTTTTCACAACAGACAACTCACATCAGCTTTTCCACATCAGACAACTCACAACATCTTTTCCATAGCTCAGTTAAACCAAACGCACCTTGAAGACGATAGTAGATAGCAAAGGTGAAGGTCATATGGGTCTGTGATGATGGATCAGGAGCGGTGAAAGACGAGCATCGAGGCTTGACTAAAGAACTAGAGAAGCTAGGTGATTATCTATGGTAGATGACACCTAGGGACACCGACAGACATGAAGACATGTTGGAACGAATCATTCTATGGTGATGTCGGGGATTGGTGGGATACATGTCGAGGATGTGGAGGACGCTTATAGAGTGTGCTACCTATGGCAGTTTAGTGATTGAGCCTTAGAACCAACTAGCGATGGTTTTCACAGGTTTGGCCTTAAAACCACCCAACGACGTCTTTATAGATTTGGCCTCAAAACTCAGGATGTGGTTCTAGAGAGAATCAGAGATGACATATGGAGCCACCGTGGAGGTTGCGTCAAGGTGAAGCAAATATGTGATGGGAGTTTGTCTGTGAGATCATCAGATTGGGTGTTGGACCATTATGAAACTTTGGGATGCAAACCAAGTTTGCCATTGAGAAAAGTTCTTATTGGCTCCCATTCGCCCACCCCACTAGTTGCTTGATTAAATCCTTAACACAGAAACAAAAGTTACAATAAATGAAAACATGACATCCTAGTCGCTACCACCTTCAAAGAGAAACTCCTTGTTCTGGTCGTAGTCCTCCTCACCATCCGGCAAAATCACAGTCTTGTGGCTCAACTTAGCTTCCTTGGACCAGTATTCTTTTGCCTGAGGTAAGTGGTCTCAACATCATCAATGACTTAAGAAATTAGACATGAATGTATCTTCCTCCTATTACGTCTTTTGCATGTAGTAGTTTATTTCGCTAGATTGATGAAATCACAAAGTTTAGCATTGTCCTCCTCATATTCCCCACCCTCATCGACCTCCAAAATTTGAGTTAACACGAGGCGAGTAGCTTTATTTTTCTTCTCTTTTTCCTTCCTTTTTTCAAACCTATCCTATGGTACCTTAGGGGCATAATCACAGCTACATGGTAGCCAACTCAAAAAGTAATTAATGGACAATGAAACTATTACAATACCAATGCACTTACTAGTAAATCTAGGCAAGCCAAAAAAATAAGGTCCTTAATGATATATTTGAACTTTTTGATCTCCCTTGGCATTTCCTTCTCTTTCTTTTTTGCAGCAGTCATCCTCCTTTTGTCTCCACAAGCAAACCATTCAAGTGTATTGGGATGTATTAGGTGACATAGACCCATTTGTTTGGCGTAATGATGTTGCTCCTGTTTGCACTCCTTAAGGGGTGTTTGGTTCCTTTAGTCACCCTCCTAAACTTTAGTGACTAAACTTTAGTCCTTACAGTTTCTATTTGGAAGGCTTCATTTAGTCTTACCGTTTGGTAGTTTAGGGACTAAAGGTGACTAAACTTAAGTCAACTAAACATTAGGAGGTGGGAACCAAACACCCCCTAAGATTAGACATAAAGAAGCTTATATCCATATCTAAACTTTTAGCCAATAGAACGATTTGTGTCGTTATGTACTTAACTTCAACTCTATCCATGTAAGAATCTAAAAGTCGCCTAAAGGGGGTAGGAAAAACCTGAAATTTACAAACTTTAAACACAAACTTCACCTTGGGTTAGCGTAAGAATGAGTATAAACAAAATTAGAGTGCGGGAATGGTGTTCTTCTTGCTTAAAGTTGCTCAATCGATTGTGGATTACTTTGGGAGCCAACTCAAAATGAACACAAGCAAGAGAACAAGAGAGATGAGAGAGGAAACACCAAATCGCAAAGTAATGATTAACATAAAGAACATGACGATTTGTGTCGGGGACCGTAATTAGGGGTACCCCCAAGGCTCCTAATCTCAGCTGGTAACCCCCATCAGCACAAAGCTGCAAAGGCCTGATGGGCGCAATTCCGGTCAAAGCTCCGTCCACTCAAAGGACACGATCTCGCCTCGCCCGAGCTCAGCCTCGGGCAGGAACGATAGACCAAGGCAGATTCGCGCCTCGCCCGAGGGTCTCCTCAAGCAACGGACGCACCTTCGACTCGCCCGAGGCCCAGTTCGGGCAGGCTTCCCGGAGAAGCAACCTTGGCCAGATCGCCTCGCCAGCCGACCGGATGGCAGGAGCATTTAATGCAAGGATCGCCTGACACCTTATCCTGACGCACGCCTTCCAGTCGACAAGGCCGAAGTGACCGCAGTCACTTCGCCCCTCCACTGACTGACCTGACAGGAAAACAGCGCCACCTGCGCTGCTACGACTGCTGTGCCACCCGCCAGGGTGAGGCTGATAGCAGCCAAGTCCAGCCTCGGGCGCCATAGGAATCTTCGCCTCGCCCGACCCCAGGGCTCGGACTCGACCTCGACCTCTGGTTGACGGTCTCCGCCTCGCCCGACCCCAGGGCTCGGGCTCAACCTCGACTCGGAAGACGATCTCCGCCTCACCCGACCCTAGGGCTCAGACTCGACCTCGACCTCTGGACGACGGTCTCCGCCTCGCCCGATCCCTGGGCTCGGACTCCACCTCGACTCCAGACGACGGTCTCCGCCTCGCCCGACCCCCGGGCTCGGACTCAACCTCGACCTCCAGACGACGGTCTCCGCTTCACCCGACCCTCAGGCTCGGACTCAACCTCAACCTCGGAGGAGCCACCACCTCGCTCGGGCTGACCATGCCACAAGGGGGGGGGGCATCATTACCCTACCCCTAGCTAGCCCAGGCTACGGGGAACAAGACCGGCGTCCCATCTGGCTCGCCCCGGTAAAACAAGTAATGATGGCACCCCGCGTGCTCCATGACAACGGCGGTTCTCAGCCCCTTATGGAAGCAAGGAGACGTCAGCAAGGATCCGACAGCCCCGACAGCTGTGCTTCTACAGGGCTCAAGCGCTCCTCCGACGGCCACGACACCACATGAACAGGGCTCCAACACCTCTCTGACAGCCACGTCGGCATGTACATAGGGCTCTGGCTCCTCTCTGCTAGACACGTTAGCACACTGCTACACCCCCCGTTGTACACCTGGACCCTCTCCTTACGTCTATAAAAGGAAGGTCCAGGGCCCTCGTACGAGAAAGGTGGCCGCGCGAGAGAACGGACTCACGCCCTCTCTCTCTCTCTCTCCCTCGCGAACGCTTGTAACCCCCTACTGCAAGCGCATCCGCCCTGGGCGCAGGACAACACGAGGTCGCGGGTTTCCCTTACTGTTTTCCCCCTTGTGTCTCCGTCTCACGTCGACCCATCTGGGCTGGGACACGCAGTGACAATTTACTCGTCGGTCCAGGGACCCCCCCGGGGTCGAAACGCCGACAATTTGTTTCTCGAGGTTCCGCACTAAAGAACGTATGTCCTCGTTGAGGAGTCAACTAAGGACAGGTATCTTTCAACCCTTTCCCTCTCTCACACGGTCATGAAGATTGGATGTGTTTTCTTCACTATCTCAGGGACACCAAGTCCCGCAAGGACCTCCACACAAAGAATCAGAGTCTCTTGCTTCTCTTTACAACAAAGAGAATTGGCTGGTTTTGAGGATGTTCCTATGACTTAAACAAACATATCTATAGACTTTCCAACTAGTATAAGTCATGGATCTTTGATTGTTTTCTTCTCTCTAACTCATATTCCTATTTTTTGCTCAAACTAGCTCCAAATGTAGGGATTGTTGAATTTGATCTATCCAACCTTATTAGATGAATCAAATAGGTTCATAGGTGTGTATACAACTTATCCAAAGTATAGAACTAGGCAAAGTTCTTTTATTCCATGTTTTACCCCTTTTTGGTTGGTTTGAGCTATTTCTGACTAGGAATATGAATTGTTGGACTTATGAACATGTGAGTCAAAGACTAGACAAGCCAGTTAGTCCATAATGTTGTGATGGTCATCAAGCACCAAAATCAATTAGAGAAAATGGTTAAGCATATTTCCCTTTCAATCTCCCATTTATATTTTCTAGCGCTTTACTAAAATATATTTGTCAATTATGGAACAATCAAATTTATAGAGTTCAAGGTATATCAAACCTTGTCAAAATCAACCATGTCCGGCACAAGTACCTATCCCAAGATATGAAGGCGCTAGGGCATAGTTAGCTTCGATGCCACATTTGCACAGTATAGGCAGAACTATGAGTGTTAATTCTCTATCTACTTTGGCTCAGGTCAATGAAACTTAGGTTCATAGAGCCACTCACTAAGGTGATACTTCTAATATCCATGTTGCATACGTTGATATATTTTCGTCATACAAATACCGGTAAAAGAGTAAACAAGGCGCACTTACTTCATTCTTGTTACCACACTCAAACTCAAGAGGCTCTCAAGGTGAAACAACAGCTAGATTTTCACAGTCACACAAAAAATGGTTATCAAGTTGTTTTGATGTGGTTTTGTTTTTCTCCTTGTCCACCATTGGTGGAGGGTTGGAGGTAGTGCCTGTCCTGATATTTTAGAGGTCCGAAACAAGACTTATATCGGAGGCCCTTTATAATAATAATAATTATTACACATAGATATAGTGTGTGTATATTATCAATAAATATTTATGTATATCTGAAAAAGGTATTCATAATAAATAAAAAGTAATTAAAATATAGGCTAACATCTCGCAGAACAATGCGACATATATATGTGTCCAGATAACTCAAAATAAGGTTACCTCGAACAGTGATTAAATGGATGCGCGTTGTTAGATTAGTCGATTAGGTCATGTTAGTTTCGTTTTCACCGTGTAGGGTAGGACGAAAGCACCGTCGTACCTGATGCTCGTGCGCTGGCTACCAAGAGGATAGGGCACAACCATCTGTCTGTCTGCAACTGTGCAATAGATAGAGATGAAACGACAAACGTCGATGTCTCACTATATACTGAGAGCCTAGGCAACTAGGCCTGAGACTACGAAGTCAAGATTAATGTGCTACTAGTCAGTTACCCGTGCGTTGCGACAGCTCACAACAATACCCACGTAAATTATCCACTAAAAAGATCTCAAGATTTTTTATTGGTTGTCTCCACTCTTTGCATAATATTTTTTATGAACGCACGGGTATCATAGGCAGCAAATCATAGACCCCATCCCTCGCCTCCCCCACTTCCAAGGTTTTCGTAGAGCAGGAGAGAAAGGGAGAAGAGGCGGGCATACCTGTTCGTTGCCGAAGAAGGACAGGACGAAGACTTGGGCATCTAGAGGCGACATAGGTAGTATACCGCTAGATATATAGGGAGAGAGTATGTAAGCGGAGAAAGAAGCCCAGCCGGAGCAGCTCCAAACCAAGAGGCACCCGCACCAGGCGTCGGTCCGAGAAGGGCGAGAGAATGCGAGTGTCTTCCCAGCCCTGGACCCGCCGAAGCGATACAACACCACCACCAACTCTATAGCATATGCCGACTGCTGCCATGCTACGGGCCTTAGTTGTCCAATATCTCAGACCTAGACTCCTCATCGCTAAGACAACCTAAGTGTGGCAGGCGCCACTATGTCCTCCTCGATGGCACGCACGGAGAAAGACTAGGAGTATGACCGACTCGCCCCATACCCGCGTCGACGAGCGTTGGTTGGCTCGCGGCTGCGACCGCGGGCAGCAGGCTGGAGAGGAAGAACAAGGCGAAGGCCGGAAAGACGAACAGGACGTCCGACAACGGCGAAAACGATGGTGCGCGCATAATATGAAACGTCCTCGTGGACGTGCAATAGCCACTGCGAGTCGATGTCGGGGCTGGTGTCAGACGAATACGGGGAGGAGGCGCCTGCTCCTACGCCCTCTGCTGTGAATAGGGTGGCACAGAGGTGGAGGCATGAGGGGAGAGAGAAAAGAAGTAGAATGACGAGGTGGTGGCAACTGAGGCAAGGACCATCATTATCGTGTGGAGGTATAGATGGCTAAATGGGTCGTGTCTGGCGAGCCGGCCCGAGGCACGACCCATTTAATAGTGTCTGGGCCAACCCAGCAAGAGCGTCGTGCGGTGCTTAGGCCGTAGCTTCGGTCCGTAGTACTAGCCCGGCCCGACACGATTATTTTTTTATTTTACAAAAAATCATATATATATATAATTTATATTCAATATTATAAACACTTAAACATGATGTTCTACTGGTTAGACAACTTTGCCTAGTGTCTTCCACCCTTCTTCCATCAGGGTGTGGCTTCGTACAATCATACCCCACTTCCTGCACCGCTTTTTAACATACCCCACCTGATCCATCGCTTTTTAATATTTTACGCTGAGTTGATTTGGAAGAAATGTAGGGACTTTTTTTAAAAAATAACGTGGGACGACCGTTGAAACTGGTGTTTTAAGTATAGTAGAGATAATTAATTCTCCTTGCTTGTTGCTGTCGTGTTGTTGATTTATGATTAGGCCTTTAAAAATTCTATAAAACCAGCATATAGATCTATACAAAATATATTATATACATATATATACGTACTAATTTTTAGTACCGGAGTGAGGCCCTGTTAATCTAGAGGCCCTGGTCGAGGGCACTACTCGACCCCGTCAGGGCCGATGCTGCTGGTTGGAGGGAGGTGAAACCCAACGTTTAAAGAAGTCGCACCTCTCCTCTTCCTATGAAATTTAATACTGCCTTCTTATTCGAAATTTTATAGAAAATATCAAGGAAGACATAACACACTATTTACGAATAATTACTTATGCAACAATCACACACATGTGTAGATGGCTCGAGCAACAATAGTAGAATGGTTTAATTAAAGCACATGGATCAACTTACTTCAGTCACTTACACACCGATATGTATACACTACCGGAATCGCGTTCTTTGCCATACCGAGTGTCCGCCTTAGACACTCGGCAAAGGCCATTTTACACTCAGCAAATAATACTCGGCAAACAATTTATCGGCAAACGGTTCTTGTCGAGTACTTTTTTCGGACACTTGACAAATAAAAGCACTCGACAAATTAAGAATCAAAAAATCCAAAAAATGGCAAAATATTTTTTTAAATTATAGGAACAACTCTCCAACATGGATCAACTTACTTCAGTCACTTACACACCGATATATTCAGAGGTATACACTACCGGAATCGCGTTCTTTGCCATACCGAGTGTCCGCCTTAGACACTCGGCAAAGGCCATTTTACACTCAGCAAAGAATACTCGGCAAACAATTTATCGGCAAACGGTTCTTGTCGAGTACTTTTTTCGGACACTCGACAAATAAAAGCACTCGACAAATTAAGAATCAAAAAATCCAAAAAATAGCAAAATATTTTTTTAAATTATAGGAACAACTCTCCAACCACTACCTATTACTATAGGTATCGCCCTATCTTTTTTCACTATTATTTTGAATCAAATTTACATGTTTTGTGAATGGTAAGATTCGAACTCGCAACCTCTCTATCGCGCATACCCTCCTATACCACTACACTACTACATCAATTATATCTATATTATGTTTTCATTCCTCATGTACTATAACAAATTGAGAGTAATTTAATTATTTAAGGCATTAAATGAATTCATTTGAAAATGTTACCAACTATAAAGTTGCATAACTTTTCAAGATCTACAAGTTCTATTTTGATAGTTTCTACATCTGAGGCCATTTACAAAATTTGAATTTCAAATTTGAAAACTTCACACGAATTTTTCAATGATAAGATGATTTTAAATCAAAAATTGTCAATTACAAAGTTTCATTACATTTCAAGACCTACAACTTTTATTTTGGTGGTTTTTTCATTCGATGTAGTTTGAAAAATTCAAATTTCAAAATTCAAACATAGTTTTGCATGACAAGATGATTTCAAACCAAAATATTGTCAACTACAAAGTTTCATAACTCTTCAATACCTACAACTTTCATGTTGGTGATTTTTTTTCTTTCGAGGTCGTTTTCAAAAATCAAAATTTTTAATTTTTTTAAATTCAGATGTAGTTTTCGTTGACAATATGACTTCAAATGAAAAAGTTGCCAACTACAAAATACTATAACTTCTCAAGGTCTACAAAGTTTATTTTGGTTGTTTGGTCATTTATTCATCTCACATGATGGTTCTAACAATATACACAAATTATATACATCTCTCTTGTAGTTTCATAAACTACGAGAGAAATATAGGTTTTATGAATAAATTTATTTTTATTTTGTCATATAAAGAAATGTTCAAAATATAAATTGTACATCATGATGAGTTATACAAATTTGTAGTTGAAAACTTTTTCATTTGAATTAATTTACTGCTTTAAAATGTGATTTTTAAATTGTCTTTGCCTATTGTTGAAAAAAGCACTCGGCCAAGAGCTCTTTGCCGAGTGTTATATTTTTGACACTCGGCAAACAAGCTCTTTGTTGAGTGTCAAAAAACACTAGGCAAGGAGCTCTTTGTCAAGTGTCAAAAATAAAACACTCGGCAAAGAGCTTCTTCGCCGAGTGTTTTCTTTTACCTAGGGTTTTTTTGCGTGGCACTCGACAAAGAGCTTCTTTGCCGAGTATCAAAAAAACACTCGGCAAAATATTTGGTACTCGGCAAAGAGCTAAATTCGGGTAGTGATAGGTGCATCCTTGCAAGACGAGTCTAAGTATAAAGCTTTGAGATGATCCTTCTTTCCCCAATTTTCTATACGCCACATGTTAAGGCACTAAGAAAACACATTCACTACAATTCCATATTAACATGTGAATATGACTGTTTTCTACATAGTGGTATCATTATCCATATATGAACTTGAATCGATACTTAGGTTGTCTCTGTTAAGTTGCATGCATCAACCAATTCAATCCAAAAACTTAAACTGATAGAAAGATGTGAATAATTCACTTATATCATAATTCAACACTTCCCTTTAAGTCGAGTCTCTTTTAGGTTTCAGACGTGGAATATGAGCGAGCAATAATTATTTTATTTTAATTATGCTAATCATGATTCAAACTCGAGACATTTGGCTTTGATACTATATTAAGTTACATGCACCAACCAGCTCAAATCCAAAAGTTTAAGCTGATACAAAGATGTGGACAATTCACTTATATTATATTTCAATAGTCTCCAGCAGTTTCCTGTCTCATTCCTTATTTCAAACTTCACTATGTAAACAGTATCAAATAATATTATTTACAGTACCGCATTTGTCGGCGTTTCGACCCCGGGGGTCCCTGGACCGACGAGTAAATTATCGCTGCGTGTCCCAGCCCAGATGGGTCGGCGCGAGACGGAGCACAAGGGGGGAAAACCAGTGAGGGGAAACTGCGGCCTCGTGTTGTCCTACGCCCAGGGCGGATGCGCTTGCAGTAGGGGGTTACAAGCGTTCGCGAGGGAGAGAGAGAGGGCGTGAGACTGCGCGTCAGCCCGTTCTCCCGCGCGGCCACCTTTCTTGTACGAGGGCCCTGGACCTTCCTTTTATAGACGTAAGGAGAGGGTCCAGGTGTACAACGGGGGGTGTAGCAGCGTGCTAACGTGTCTAGCAGAGGGGAGCCAGAGCCCTATGTACATGGCGACGTGGCTGTCGGAGAGGTGTTGGAGCCCTGTTCATGTGGCGTCGTGGCCGTCGGAGGAGCGCTTGAGCCCTGTAGAAGCACAGCTGTTGGGGCTGTCGGGTCCTTGCTGACGTCTCCTTGCTTCCGTAGGGGGCTGAGAACCGCCGTCGTCATGGAGCACGCGGGGTGCCATCATTGCTTGTTTTACCGGGGCGAGCCAGATGGGACACCGGTCATGTTCCCCGTAGCCTGAGCTAGCTAGGGGTAGGGTAATGATGTACCCCCTGTGACGTGGTCGGTCCGAGCCCAAGGTCGGGCGAGGCGGTGGCTCCTCCGAGGTCGAGGCTGAGTCCAAGCCCGGGTGTCGGGCGAGGCGGAGACCGTCGTCTGAGGTCGAGGTTGAGTCCGAGCCCTAGGGTCGGGCGAGGCGGAGACCATCGTCCGAGGTCGAGGTTGAGTCCGAGCCCTAGGGTCGGGCGAGGCGGAGACCGTCTTCCGAGGTCGAGGTAGAGTCCGAGCCCTAGGGTCGGGCGAGGCGGAGACCGTCTTCCGGAGTCGAGGTGGAGTCCGAGCCCTGGGGTCGGGCGAGGCGGAGACCGTCTTCCGAGGTCGAGGTAGAGTCCGAGCCCTGGGGTCGGGCGAGGCGGAGACCGTCTTCCGAGGTCGAGGTAGAGTCTGAGCCCAGGGGTCGAGCGAGGCGGAGATCGTCTTTCGGAGTCGAGGTGGAGTCCGAGCCCTGGGGTCGGGCGAGGCGGAGACCGTCTTCCGAGGTCGAGGTGGAGTTCGAGCCCTGGGGTCAGGTGAGGCGGAGATTCCTATGGCGCCCGAGGCTGGACTTGGCTGCTGTCAGCCTCACCCTGGCGGGTGGCACAGCAGTCGGAGCAGCGCAGGCGGCGCTATTTTCCTGTCAGGTCAGTCAGTGGAGGGGCGAAGTGACTGCAGTCACTTCGGCCTTGTCGACTGGAGAGCGCGCGCCAGGATAAGGTGTCAGGCGATCCTTGCATTGAATGCTCCTGCGATCCGGTCGGCTGGCGAGGCGATCTGGCCAAGGTTGCTTCTCCGCGAAGCCTGCCCGAGCTGGGCCTCGGGCGAGTCGAAGGTGCGCCCGTTGCTTGGCGGGCCCTCGGGCGAGGCGTGAATCTGCCTTGGTCTACCGTTCCTGCCCGAGGCTAGGCTCGGGCGAGGCGAGATCGTGTCCCTTGAGTGGACGGAGCCTTGATCGAAATTGCGCCCATCAGGCCTTCGCAGCTTTGTGCTGATGGGGGTTACCAGCTGAGATTAGGAGTCTTGGGGGTACCCCTAATTACGGTCCCCGACAGTAGCCCCTAAGCCTCAAAGGGAGTGTGGGTACTCGCTTGGAGGCTTTGTCGCATTTTTTTGCAAGGGGACCGGCCTTTCTTGGTTGCATTTTGTTCCGGTGGGTGCGCGCGAGCGCACCCGCCGGGTGTAGCCCCCGAGGCCTCGGAGGAGTGGTTTGACTCCTTCGAGGTCTTAGTGCCTTTCGTGATGCCTCGACCGGCCTGGTTGTTCCCTCATGCGAACTGGTCGTTGCCCGGGTGCATAGTCGAGTTCCGAGTTCTCGGGCTGGTATGTTGACGTTGTCAATGGTTTGGCCGGAGCCGGGTTTGCGAGAGCAGCCCCCGAGCCTCTGCACAGGGCGAGAGGACGGTCAAGGACTGACTCGGCTTTTTTCATACGCCCCTTCGTCGCCTTTCCGCAAGGAGGAGGGGGGGAAAGCGCCATGTTGCCCTCGGAGGGCGCCGAACATGGTGTCTCTGGTGAGTTGCTAACGGGTGATCCGAGTGGACGCCCATGCCACGTTCGATAAGGGTCGGCTAGTGGCCGAGAGGCACGCTCCAAAAGTACCTGCAGGTGATTTGCCAGACCCGGTCCCGTTCGATAGGGTCCGAGGGCTCGATGCCTCCCTCTGATGGGATTCCGTTACAGAATCGCTCCTGTTGGTCTCAGAAATGTTTGAGCCTTGGTTATGTATCGAACATACCCAGAGTCATCCCTCTGTGTGCTCTAGGGAGACTGTCGAACCCGTCGGGGGGCTAGCCTACGAACCCCTGATCAGTAGTGGGCGCGGAGCCCGAGTGGCCTGAGGCGGCTGTCAAACCATTCCGAGGGGCCAGCCTACGAACCTCTGACCAGTAGTGGGGGCTCGGAGCCTGAATGCTCTGAGGTGGCTGTCGAACCCTTCCGAGGGGCCAGCCTTCGAACCTCTGATCAGTAGGAGGGCTCGGGGCCCGCTTCCTTCGCGGAGAAGGATCCCTTTCGGAGTATCCCCCATTCCTGGTCCCTGTAGCAAGAGAGAGAAAGGGGAAGAAGAAAAGGATACGAAATTGAACGACGTGGCGTACCTTTTTTTGACGCGGTCATTATGGCGGAGGTGAAGCGTCGCCCGCTTCGCCTGCCAAAGGTGTCGCCTGCCCTGCCGCAGAGTTAATGCGATGGGACGAGTGGTTCGCAGGGCAGCCGTTGTGCATGCGCGAGCCGTTCGAGGAACAGAACACGGGCGCGTCGTCTTCACGCCGTGGGAGAGGGCTCTCTCGCTGTTCCAGGAGGGGACGTGAGCCTGCAAACGATTTGACTACTGCTTCCGCCCGTCTGTCACCGCCATTACTGCCGGCCCACTTCTGGCCATATTGACCGTCACGCCTTCTCCCGCGGCTGACTGACCCGTGACCGGTGTGCCTGGTTGGCACTGTTGGGCCACGCGCAGGGTTGCCTCAAATTGCGGCACCGGTTCCATAGTCGAGAAGGCGCGGCGCTGGCGCAAGTGGCGCTGCAGTTTTTTGCACGTAGTAACCGGCGCGCCGGTTACATGACGTGTGGGCCTGGGCCTCCATGATAGATGCGTCGAAGTCGAAAGGGTGTGCCCCCTTGGTGCAGTTGTATGCCGCCTACATGGCGGTCCGCCCTTTCACCCGCTGGTTTGGGCGAAGACGGAGGAATGCTTGTAACCGCTGGGCGGTTACACGCTCCGCGCGCGGCGGTTTGGCTTCTTCTGTCCTGGGCCAGCTTGCATGACGCATGGGGCCCAGCCCCCGTGCCGTAGGGGGAGGACCTTGGAGCGTGTTGGTGAAGACTTAGTCCGCGACGGCTGAGGACGCGAGCGGGGAGAGTCGCCTTTAAAAAGGGATCGACCTCCTGGGTGGTAGTCATGCCTTCGCACTTCCCTCATGCGTCGCGCCCTTCCGCCTTCCGAGCCCCCGGATGGGGAGCGCCCGCGTTGTCTTTGCCTTGTTGTGGAAGGAGCGCAACCTTGTGGACGTTTGGTACCTTTCAGCCATTGCTCGGCTTCAAGGATTTTCGTCATGCAGCCCGGTTGCATCCCCTCGCCGATGGTCACCCAAGACGGTGACCACCAGTTTGATGGTGGGGAGAAGCAAGCCGGGCTGCGGCCTCCGCCCCGCACTCAGCTTCAA
Organism: Zea luxurians; assembly: GCA_029449295.1. Classification (NCBI taxonomy): domain Eukaryota; kingdom Viridiplantae; phylum Streptophyta; class Magnoliopsida; order Poales; family Poaceae; genus Zea; species Zea luxurians. The sequence goes on along the minus strand of JAOPSE010000012.1, from coordinate 33,611,570 downwards.
GGATTTTCGTCATCTGGGCTGAGGCGGAGGAGCGCACCGAGTGGGGGGTTGCCTCCGTGTGGGACGGTAACCCTTTTCTTCCCCTAGCGTTTGGGGGAGAAAGGCATCCTCCAGCCCCGCGGAGGCTTCCTTCAGCCATGCGGGGGAAGGCGAACTGCTGCTTCCTGGACAGGGTGCAGCATTCTGTCCTTCGTCCGGGCGGTGGTCGCGTCGCGTACGGGTCAGCCACGTCCAGGTCTTCCTCGCGCCGATAGCCGTGCCAGAGGGTTGCCCAGCACGTCGTACGCCGCGAGGGCGGTGCTCATGTTCTAGGGCGGCCTCGGCGAGGGCGGGAGTGAGGACCTGCCGGTGCCCTTTGGTGCGGCTAGTGCCCGCTGGTGCGGTGTTGGCGGACAGGTGGACGCCGCCGTCGGTGCTGTGGTGGCAGCAACCGGAGAAGGTTTCTCTGCCGACGAGATCGCCAACTCCGCCTGCACCCCTGGACCTCCGTCTCCCTGGCTTGAATGGCTGGTTCTCGTCCTTTGTGGGCGAGAGCTTTTCCGCCACAGCGTTTGCCCTGAAGCCATTGCTGCAGCTGTCTTGCCGCCCGGGACGGAGGTCGTTGTCGCTGCTGCAGGAGCGGGCGGCGGTGAGCCGCTTGGAGTTCGTCGTCCCGCGGGCCTCCTGGTATGGAGGTTGTTCATACCTGTGGGAATGGAACCGGAGTCCCGTTTGTAATGGCATCTTGAGTGCCGGCGTATGTTCATTGTGGCTGTCGGGGCCTGAACATCTGTGTATTTGGGCGTAAAGCCGTGTTTCTTCCTTATTTCGAGCACCAGGACTTGCCTGTCGGCTAGCTGGACCGCTTAACCAAGTGTGAGTTGCCCTGTGCGGAAGGTGACGAGTGAGGTATCCGTATCCCAGAGGCATAGGAGTCCCTCGGCTCGGTCGGCCTTGCCGCTCAAGGCTTCTCTTGCTTAGTGAAGGAACCCTTGGCTGCTCTGCGATGAGCCGAAACCGGAGGCAGCGGTGTCAGCATGGACAGAGGCGGAGTCGGCTGGAGAAGAAACTTCATCGGCCCAGGAGTAGGGGACTTCCCAGGCCGAGGAGGCATAGCAGTGGGGGCTTGGGCCTGGCCAGGTCGTCCACTGGCGGGACCAACCCTGGAGTCGGGCTGCCGAGGCCATGAGCCAGGCTGGTGTCCTCGGGGGACAGCTGGCTGAGGCTACGGAGCGGCCGGTCCGACCGTCTGCTTGGGCCGGGTTCCTAGAGGAGACCCTGGCGGCGATGGCCCAGGCGCGGTGCTGACATCTTCCTTCGAGGTGGAGATCCTCCGACCGTGTTGCTGTCCGAGGCCGGGTCGGATTCCGCCGAAGGTGGAGTCGATGCCGAGGGTGCTGCTGCTCCCCCTACTGACGTCTGAACCTGCAGGAACAGTTTGTCTGTAGTGTGCATATGTTTTTTGCGGCCACCGAGGCCTGAACATACCGTCGTTGTGTTATAAAGCTACGTTTCTTTTCCCCTTGTTTCGAGTATCATGACTTGTTCGTCGGTAACAGAATCATTTATCCGAGCGAGAGTTACTTATCGCAGAAGGTGATGAGTGAGGTATCTGTAGCCCGGAGGCGTAGGAGTCCCTCGGCTCGGTCAGCCTTGCCTCTTACATGTACTCTTACTCGTCCGTAGGATTCTGTTATCGATATAGTCGAGAAGGCACGAAAAATCGTTTTGGCAGAAAAATTTTCGAGCGTTAAGACTTGTTCGGTCAACGGAATCGCTTATCCGAGCGTGAGTTACTTATCACAGAAGGTGATGAGTGAGGTATCCGTATCCCGGAGGCGTAGGAGTCCCTCGGCTCGGTCGGCCTTGCCGCTTACGTGTACTCCATCGTTTTTAGGATTCCACTATCGAAGTAATCGAAAAGCACGAAAGATGTTCTAGCAGAAAGACTTTTTCCGAGGAAAATTTTGACGCAGAGGGGGTTCCCCCTTTCTAGCCCCTGAGGGAGGGTCAGGCTTTGCCGAGGCAAGGCTGGCCCTTCCTTGATGGTTAGACTTTGCTTGTGTATGTAAACGAGGTACATAAACGACTTGAAAACATCTTAAGGGTAGAAGCGACGTAGCTGTCGGATGTTCCAAGCGTTGCTATAGACCTCGCCTTGACTGTTGGCCAGCTTGTATGTCCCGGACTTCAGAATCTTGGTGATGATGAACGGCCCTTCCCAGGGAGGCGTGAGCTTATGGCACCCTCAGGCGTCTTGTCGTAGCCGAAGCACCAATTCGCCCACCTGGAGGTCTCGGGACCGAACCCCTCGGGCGTGGTTGCGTCGCAGGGACTACTGATACCGCGCCGAGTGTAGTATGGCCATGTCCCGAGCCACTTCCAGTTGGTCAAGTGAGTCTTCTCGGTTTGTCTGGTTGCTTCGGGCGTCATATGCCCTCGTCCTCGGGGGGCCGTATTCTAAGTCTGTGGGCAAGATAGCCTCGGCCCCATAGACTAGAAAAAACAGCGTGAAGCCCGTGGCTCGGTTTGGCGTCGTCCTCAGACTCCAGACCACCGAGGGGAGTTCCTTCATCCACCACCTGCCGAACTTATTGAGGTCGTTGTAGATCCTCGGCTTGAGTCCCTGTAGAATCATGTCGTTGGCACGCTCTACCTGCCCATTCGTCATGGGGTGAGCTACAGCGGCCCAGTCCACCCGGATGTGTTGGTCCTCACAGAAGTCCAGGAACTTTCTGCCAGTGAACTGGGTGCCGTTGTCGGTGATGATGGACTTCGGGACCCCGAAGCGATGGATGATGTTGGTGAAGAACGCCACCGCCTGTTCGGACCTGATGCTGTTTAGGGGTCGGACCTCGATCCACTTGGAGAATTTGTCGATGGTGACCAGCAGGTGCGTGAAGCCCCCGGGTGCCTTCTGCAAGGGACCAACGAGGTCCAGACCCCACACAGCAAACGGCCAGGTGATGGGTATTGTTTGCAAGGCCTGAGCGGGCAGGTGCGTCTGCCTTGCATAGAATTGGCGCCCTTGGCAGGTGTGTACAATCCTAGTGGCGTCGGCCACCGCGGTTGGCCAGTAGAAACCTTGTCGGAAGGCGTTTCTCACGAGGGCTCGAGGTGCTGCGTGGTGACCGCAAGCCCCCGAGTGTATTTCTTGCAATAACTCCTGACCTTCGGCGATGGATATGCATCGCTGGAGGATGCCTGAGGGGCTGCAGTGGTAGAGCTCCTTTTCGTCACCCAGCAAGACGAACGACTTGGCGTGCCGCGCCAGTCGCCGAGCTTCGGCTCTGTCGAGGGGTATCTCTCCTCGGTGGAGAAATTGCAGGTATGGGGTTTGCAAGTTTCGATTAGGCGTGATCCCATTCAGCTCTTCTTCGATGCGCAGTGCCTCGCCCTCGGGGGCCGAGGCTTCCTCGGGCTGAGCTGAGAGCACCTCGGGCAGAGCCGAGGCCTTCTCGGGCTCGGGAGTGTCGTCGGTCTTGACGGAGGGTTGATGTAGGTCTCGGGAGAAGACGTCTGGAGGAACCGTTGTCCGCCCCAAGGCTATCTTAGCCAGCTCGTCTGCAGTCTCATTGTATCGTCGAGCGACTTGGTTGAGCTCGAGCCCATAGAACTTGTCCTCTAGGCGCCGAACCTCGTCGCAGTAGGCTTCCATCTTCGGGTCGCGGCAGTGGGAGTTCTTCATGACTTGGTCGATGACAAGCTGCGAGTCACCACGAGCGTCGAGGCGCCGGACCCCTAGCTCGATGGCGATGTGCAACCCGTTAACCAGAGCCTCATACTCGGCCACGTTGTTGGACGTCGGGAAATGGAGGCGCAGCATGTAGCGGAGGTGCTTCCCGAGGGGTGAGATGAAGAGCAGGCCCGCACCTGCTCCTGTTTTCATCAGCGACCCATTGAAATACATGGTCCAGAGTTCCGGTTGGATCGGAGCTGCTGGAAGCTGGGTGTCGACCCATTCAGCCACAAAGTCTGCCAAGACTTGGGACTTGATGGCCTTCCGAGGGGCAAACGAGATCGTCTCGCCCATGATCTCCACCGCTCACTTTGCAATCCTACCCGAGGCCTCTTGGCACTAGATGATCTCCCCCAGGGGGAAGGATGACACCACAGTCACCGGATGAGACTCGAAGTAGTGTCGCAACTTTCGCCGTGTCAGAATTACCGCGTACTGTAGCTTCTGAATTTGCGGGTAGCGGATTTTGGTCTCGGACAGTACCTCACTGATGAAGTAGACCGGCCTCTGGACGGGCAATGCGTGCCCTTCTTCTTGTCTCTCGACCACGATCGCGGCGCTGACCACCTGAGTGGTAGCGGCGACGTAGATCAAGAGGGCTTCTCCGGCAGTGGGGGGCACCAGGATGGGCGTGCTTGTAAGGAGCGCCTTCAAGTTCCCGAGGGCTTCCTTGGCCTCGGGGGTCCAAGTGAAGCGCTCGGTCTTCCATAAGAGGCGATACAGGGGCAGGCCTCTTTCGCCGAGGCGCGGGATGAAGCGGCTCAGAGCCGCAAGGCATCCCATGACCCTCTGTACTCCTTTCAAGTCCTTGATGGGCCCCATGTTGGTGATGGCCGCGATTTTCTCCGGGTTGGCCTCGATGCCCCGCTCGGAGACGATGAACCCCAGGAGCATGCCTCGGGGGACTCCGAAGACACACTTCTCGGGATTGAGTTTTTCGCCTTTCGCTTTGAGACACTTGAATGTCGTTTCAAGGTCGGAGGCTTTCCTCGTCTTGACTTCGATGTCATCGACGTAAGCCTCGACCGTTCGACCAATGTGCTGTCCGAACACGTGGTTCATGCACCTTTGGTACGTCGCGCCTGCATTCCTTAAACCGAATGGCATAGTAATATAGTAGTACATGCCAAAGGGTGTGATGAAAGAAGTCACGAGCTGGTCGGACTCTTTCATCCTGATTTGGTGATACCCTGAGTAGGCATCAAGGAATGATAGGGTTTCGCACCCAGCAGTGGAATCCACGATTTGATCGATGCGAGGCAGAGGGTAGGAAACCTTCGGACATGCTTTGTTTAGACCAGTGTAGTCTACACACATCCGCCATTTCCCACCTTTCTTTTTCACAAGCACAGGGTTGGCTAGCCATTCGGGATGGAATACCTCTTTGATGAACCCTGCGGCCATCAGCTTGTGGATCTCCTCGCCTATGGCTCTGCGCTTTTCTTCGTCGAATCGGTGTAGAGGCTGCTTCACGGGTCGGGCTCCAGCTCGGATATCCAGTGAGTGCTCGGCGACATCCCTCGGTATGCCAGGCATGTCCGAGGGACTCCACGCAAAAACCTCGGCGTTTGCGTGGAGAAAGTCGACGAGCACTGCTTCCTATTTGGGGTCGAGCTCGGAGCCGATCCGGATCTGCTTGGAGGTGTCGTTGCTGGGGTCGAGAGGGACGGACTTAACCGCCTTAGCTGGCTCGAAGTTGCCGGCGTGGCGCTTCGCTCTGGCATCTCCTTGGGGAGGCTCTCCAGGTCGGCGATGAGGGCCTCGGATTCAGCGAGGGCCTTGGCATACTCCACGCACTCCATGTCGCATTCATATGCGTGTCGATACGTGGGGCCGACGGTGATGACCCCGTTGGGGCCCGGCATCTTGAGCTTGAGGTAGGTGTAGTTGGGGACGACCATGAACTTGGCATAGCATGGTCTCCCCAGCACTGCGTGGTAGGTTCCTCGGAACCCGACCACCTCGAACGTGAGGGTTTCCTTTCGGAAGTTGGAGGGAGTCCCGAAGCAGACGGGCAGATCGAGTTGTCCAAGGGGCTGGACGCGCTTCCCGGGAATGATCCCGTGAAAGGGCGCCGCGCTGGCCCGGATCGAGGACAGATCGATCTGCAGGAGCCCAAGGGTGTCTGCGTAGATGATGTTGAGGCTGCTGCCTCCGTCCATGAGGACCTTGGTAAGCCTGACGTTGCCGATGACGGGATCAACAACGAGCGGGTACTTCCCCGGGCTCGGCACGCGGTCGGGGTGGTCGCCTTGGTCGAAGGTGATGGGCTTGTCGGACCAGTCTAGGTAGACTGGCGCCGTCACCTTCACCGAGCAGACCTTCCGGCACTCTTGCTTGCGGTGCCGAGCCAAGGCGTTTGCCACCCGCCCACCGTAGATCATGAAGCAGTCATGGACCTCGGGGAACTCCTCTACCTTGTGGGCTTCCTTCTTATCGTTGTCGGGGGCTCTACCACCTTCTTCCGGTGGCCCGGCCTTGTGAAAGTAGCGCCGAAGCATGACGCACTCCTCAAGGGTGTGCCTGACGGGACCCTGATGATAGGGGCACGACTCCTTGAGCATCTTGTCGAACAAGTTGGCGCATCCAGGAGGCTTCCGAGGGTTCTTGTGCTCGGCGGCGGCGACAAGGTCAGCGTCGGCGGCGTCGCGTTTCGCTTGCGACTTCTTCTTGCCCATCTTCTTCGCGCCGCGCTGAGCGGACGCCTCGGGGACGTCATCCGGCTGGCGCCCCTGAGGCTGCTTGTCCTTTCGGAAGATGGCCTCGACCGCCTCCGGGCCAGAGGCGAACTTGGTGGCGATGTCCATCAGCTCGCTCGCCCTGGTGGGAGTCTTGCGACCCAGCTTTCTCACCAGGTCGCGGCAAGTGGTGCCGGCGAGGAACGCGCCGATGACATCTGAGTCGGTGATGTTGGGCAGCTCAGTGCGCTGCTTCGAGAATCGCCGGATGTAATCCCGTAGGGATTCTCCCGGCTGCTAGCGATAGCTTCGGAGATCCCAAGAGTTCCCAGGGCGCACGTATGTGCCCTGGAAGTTGCCAGCGAAGGCTTTGACCAGGTTGTCCCAGTTGGAGATCTGCGCAGGAGGCAGATGCTCCAGCCAGGCTCAGGCGGCGTCGGAGAGGAACAGGGGGAGGTTGCGGATGATGAGGTTGTCATCGTCCGTTCCACCCAGTTGGTAGGCCAGCCGGTAATCCGTGAGCCACAGTTCCGGCCTCGTCTCCCCCGAGTTCTTGGTGATGGTAGTCGGGGCCCGGAACCGGGTCGGGAACGGTGCCCGTCGTATGGCCCGGCTGAAAGCTTGCGGACCGGGTGGTTCGGGCGAAGGGCTTCGATCCTCCTCGCTGTCGTAGCGTCCCCCACGCCTGGGGTGGTAGCCTCGGCGCACCTTCTCGTCGAGGTGGGCTCGACGGTCGCGGCGATGGTGTTCGTTGCCGAGGCGGCCCGGGGCCGCAGGCGCTGTGTCCCGCGTGCGCCCGGTGTGGACCGAGGCTTCCCGCATGAATCGGGATGTCGCGGCGTGATGCTCCGGGGGTACCCCTGCCTCTGGGAGGTAGAGCTTTCGGCCCGTCGGACCGCGGCATCCTCCAGTAGATTCTTGAGTTCTCCCTGGATACGCCGTCCCTCGGTGGTGGATGGTTCCGGCATCGCTCGGAGTAGTATTGTTGTTGCAGCCAGGTTCTAGCCGACCCCACTGGAAGCCGGGGGCAGCCTTGCCCTGGCATTGTCGGTGATGCGGCGCTGGACGTCCTGGGCCAGATGACGCGCTTCTCCGGCTGGTGCTCGGCTTACCCGCTCCTGCCCGATGTTCTGCCGGAGCTGCACAAGTTGTCCTGCTCCCTCGTCGAGCCTGACCTGCATCTCGCGGATTTGCTCGAGCTGTGTGTCCTGACCCCCCGCAGGGACTGGGACCACAGCTAGCTCCCGAAGGATGTCAACGCGAGGCGTAGGCCTAGGGGGATCGCCGTCCTCCGGCATACATCGTGGTTGCCTTTGTCGAGACCCCCTAGATCGACGTGGAAACATTCACGACTTGGGCCACAGTCCTTGTCGCCGAGGCTGTGGCTATCATCGGAGCAATCGGAGAGGCAGTAGTCACACGCGGTCATGAAGTCCCGCATGGCACTGGAGTTACCGAGCCCGGAGAAATCCCAACCATAGTCGGGCTCGTCATCTTCCTCGGAACCCGAGGGCCCGTAGGTCGAGACGGCCATCAATCTGTCCTAGGTTGACCACATATGGTACCCCGGAAGGTTCGGATATGCCTTTATGAAAGCGTCCACCGAAGCGGGATCGCTTGGTGGGTCGAAGCTGAATCTAAAAGGTACAGGATAGGAAACGGATGGTACCTCTTGATCGACGGATGGTGATGAAGTCACGTCGGGGACGGACTGCACCGTTATCTCAGGTACGAGGCTAACGCTCAACAAGTCCTTCGCGATCATGCTGGCGTCGTCCGTCTACTTGGGGTTGGTGTGTTGCGGGGAAACGACGCTCGTCTTCGTCTCAGACGCGAGGTCAACGCCCGACGTGTCCCCCGCTGGGGCGCCGGCATCGTCGACTCACTCGACAGCCGATGAGGCGCCGCCTCCTGCGTGGCCATGGTTGCCCCGCCTCCTCCCCCGTCGATGGGGAAGGTGACGGGACAGACCCGGATGCTGTTATTCCATCACGCGGGAAAGACGTCGTCGATTCCGCCGCCGGCGGGCGGGCTGACGGCCGCCATTGTCATTGTTGCGCGGCGCGAGACGGAGCACAAGAGGGGAAAACCGGTGAGGGGAAACCGCGGCCTCGTGTTGTCCTGCGCCCAGGGCGGATGCACTTGCATTAGGGGGTTACAAGCGTTCGCGAGGGAGAGAGAGAGAGAGGGTATGATACTGCGCGTCAGCCCGTTCTCCCACGCGACCACCTTTCTTGTACGAGGGCCCTAGACCTTCCTTTTATAGACATAAGGAGAGGGTCCAGGTGTACAACGGGGGGTGTAGCAGCGTGCTAACGTGTCTAGCAGAGGGGAGCCAGAGCCCTATGTACATGCCGACGTGGCTATCAGAGAGGTGTTGGAGCCCTGTTCATGTGGTGTCGTGGCCATCGGAGGAGCGCTTGAGCCCTCTAGAAGCACAGCTGTCGGGGCTGTCGGATCCTTGCTGACGTCTCCTTGCTTCAGTAGGGGGCTGAGAACCGCCGTCGTCATGGAGCACGTGGGGTGCCATCATTGCTTGTTTTACCGGGGCGAGCCAGATGGGACGCCGGTCTTGTTCCCCGTAGCCTGAGCTAGCTAGGGGTAGGGTAATGATGTACCCCCCTGTGACGTGGTCGGTCCGAGCCCAAGGTCGGGCGAGGCGGTGGCTCCTCCGAGGTCGAGGCTGAGTCCAAGCCCGGGGGTCAGGCGAGGCGGAGACCGTCGTCCGAGGTCGAGGTTGAGTCCGAGCCCTGGGGTCGGGCGAGGCGGAGACCGTCTTCCGAGGTCGAGGAAGAGTCCGAGCCCTAGGGTCGGGCGAGGCAGAGACCGTCTTCCGGAGTCGAGGTGGAGTCCGAGCCCTGGGGTCGGGCGAGGCGGAGACCGTCTTCCGAGGTCGAGGTAGAGTCCGAGCCCAGGGGTCGGGCGAGGCGGAGATCGTCTTCCGGAGTCGAGGTGGAGTCCGAGCCCTCGGGTCGGGCGAGGCGGAGACCGTCTTCCGAGGTCGAGGTGGAGTCCGAGCCCTAGGGTCGGGTGAGGCGGAGATTCCTATGGCGCCCGAGGCTGGACTTGGCTGCTGTCAGCCTCACCCTGGCGGGTGGCACAACAGTCGGAGCAGCGCAAGCGGCGCTGTTTTCCTGTCAGGTCAGTCAGTGGAGGAGCGAAGTGACTGCAGTCACTTCGGCCTTGTCGACTGGAGAGCACGCGTCAGGATAAGGTGTCAGGCTATCCTTGCATTGAATGCTCCTGCGATCCGGTCGGCTGGCGAGGCGATCTGGCCAAGGTTGCTTCTCCGCGAAGCCTGCCCGAGCTGGGCCTCGGGCGAGTCGAAGGTGCGCCCGTTGCTTGAGGGGGCCCTCAGGCGAGACGTGAATCTGTCTTGGTCTACCGTTCCTGCCCGAGGCGGGGCTCAGGCGAGGCGAGATCGTGTCCCTTGAGTGGACGGAGCCTTGACCGGAATTGCGCCCATCAGACCTTCGCAACTTTGTGCTGATGGGGATTAACAGCTGAGATTAGGAGTCTTGGGATACCCCTAATTACGGTCCCCGACAGCATTCTTTGTTTTAGACAATCCACATGAGATTTATGTTTTATCGTGGCATATACGATGTGACTTCTTTTTAGTCTTAATCTTGACCTTCGCTCTCATGAGTAGTAAAATTTAGGACGTGAGAAATGTTTCCTGGAGCCAACATGGCTAGCCACCTGTTCATCTATGACTCTAGAAACAGCGACGGTGCTATAACCCAGCAGGGTCTTTTTCAGAGGTATTAAGAACGACACTAACATGTTGACAGCTGAACATAGTATTGAAAGTTATGGACGGGTAGTCTAAAATAATCAGACGTATAAGCCAAGCGATCCCTTTTCAGCGTCTATGCTGGTAAGCGGTTTAATTTACCTCAGCGCCACTGAGGACGCCGTGGTCCTAAGACTATGAGCAACAGATCTTATATATATGAGAAACATTATTTTTCACTTTACACTATTATTTATAGAGTGAAGTATGAAACATTGTTTTTATTATTTATATAGTGAAGTTTGAAATAAAATATGGAGATTGAAGATAACCTAAAACTATCTTTAACAGTTTATTCATTCTCATACCCACTGACGGTCCTGAGGATGGGGCTGAGGGGCCGCCGCCCTAGGCCCCCAATTATATAGGTCCCGAACCTAGTTATACATTCAGTAATTAGACTATCATACACAATAGCTTAATAGTGAAATGTCGAATAATTAGCAGCTACGAGGCATCCACAACCCGGTCGTATTTAAACATGTTAAAAAAAGTTTTAAAATAATACTATAATATGTAACTTTTTATTTATTTGTTGCTTGGTATGAATATTTTTAGACGTGTCTTGAGTTTATATATTTGTCGGGGACCGTAATTAGGGGTACCTCCAATGCACCTTAATCCGGCTGGAAAACATTTTCAAAACAAACCATAAACGACCTGTCGGTTACCATAATTAGGGGTACCCCCAACGCTCCTAATCATGGCTGGTAAACACCCTCAGACCAACTGACGGGTGCGATTCAAGTCAAGACTTCGTCTCCCCGAGGGGCGCGATCTCACCCGAGCCCAGCCTCGGGTTGGAACAGTAGTCCTAGACGAGTTCACGCCTCGCCCGAGGGCCTCCTCAGGCAGCGGGCGCCCCCTCGGCTCTCCCGAGGCCCGGCTCGGGCAGGCTCCGTTGTGAAGCGACCTTGGCCAGACCGCCTCACCAACCGACCGCTTCGCAGGCGCATTAAATGCAGGAGATACCTGATGCCGTATCCTGACACATGTGCCTCAGTCGGGCAGGCCGAAGTGACCACAGTCACTTCGCCCCTCTTCTTTACTGTCTGACATGACAGGAAAACAGCGCTGCTCGCTCCGCTCCAACTGCCGTGTCAGCCACCCCGGCGACAACTGACAACAAGTCACGATCAACCACCGAGTTCAGCCTCGGGCGCAACAGGAAGCTCCGCCTCGCCCGACCTCATGCTCCGGCCTCAGGAGGAGGTCTCCGCCTCGCCCGACCTCAGGCTCCGGCCTCGGGAGGAGGTCTCCGCCTCGCCCGACCCCTGGACTCGGCTTCGACCCCGGTCTCAAGAGAAGTCTCCGCCTCGACCGACACTAGGCTCGGACCGACCGCGCTAACAGGGGATACATCATTTCCCTATTCCTAGCCTGCTCAGGCTACAAGGAACAAGACCGACGTCCCATCTGGCTTACCCGGCGACGGGTAATGATGGTGCCCCGCGTGCACCATGACGCAGGTGGCTCTCAGCCCCTTACGACAGCAAGGAGACGTCAGCAGGATCCTCACCGTGCTGCCAGCTGTGCTCCTACAGGACTCAGGCGCTCCTCCGACAGCCACGCCATCACATTTACAGGGCCCAAGCTCTCCCCCAACGGCCACGTTGGCATGTACACAGGGCTTAGGCACTCCACTGCCGGACACGTTAGCGCATAGCTACTCCCCCTGTTGTACGTCTGGACTCTCTCCTTGCCTCTATAAAAGGAAGGTCCAGGGCCACCCTGAGGGGGGTTCGCGCGAGGGAAGCGGCGGACGAACTCTGTGCCTCTCTCTCTCTCACGCGACGCGCTTGTAACCCCTACTACGAGCGGCACCCCTGGTGCAGGATAATACAAGGCTTGTCCCACCTCTTGTGTTCCATCCCGCGCCAACCCATCTGGGAAGGGGCACGCAGCGATTTCACTCGTCGGTCCAGGGACCCCCCCGGGGTCGAAACGCCGACAGTTGGCGCGCCAGGTAGGGGCCTGCTGTGTGTTAATGAACATCTTCCCGTTGAGATCCAGATGGGGAGTCTTCAACAACCTCTCCAGCCCGGGACGGTGCTCCGCTTCGGGAGTCTCGAGTTCATGTCCCTCGACGGCAGCTACGATATGGTACTCCTCCCCCCACGGCGTGACGACAACGACGGTCTCCAACTCGCCCGGCGGCGGCGAGCTCTACGACAGCATCTCCCCGCGGCAGAAGAGGAGCACTCCAGTCATCCCCACCACCCTCCTCGTCGCAGGAGGCGGAGACGAGGCAACCATGGCCACGCAGGAGGCGGCACCTTGTCGGCTGTCGCACCAGAGCGAGTCGACGACGTCGGCGCTCCCCTGGGGGACATGTCGGACATTGTCCCCGCACCTGAGACGACGGCGGGTGTCACTTCCCCGCGACGTGTCAGCCCCAAGCGGACTGATGACGCCAACACCCTCGCAAAGGACCTGCTGGGCATTACCCTCGTACCTGAGATGACGGTGTGCTCCGCCCCCGACGCGACTTCACCACCGTCCATCGACCAAGAGGTACCGTCCGTTTTCCATCCTGTACCTTTTCGGTTCAGCTTTGAACCACCTAGCGACCCCGCTATGGTGAGCGCCTTTGTAAAGGCGTATCCAAACCTTCCGGGGTACCACATGTGGTCGACCTGGGACCGACTGACAGCCGTCTCAACCTTCGGACCGGCGGGTTCTGAGGAAGAGGACGACCCCAACTCTGGTTAGGATTTCTTTGCCCTCAATGACCCTGGTGCCATGCGGGGCTTCATGTCCACATGTGACCACTGCCTCTCCGGTTGTTCTGACGATGGCCATGACCTTGACGACGAGGGTTACAGCCCAAGTCGCGAATGTTTCCACGTCGATCTGGGAGATCACAACAAAAGCAACCACCTCGGTATGCCAGAGGTTGACGATCCCCCTGGGCCCGCATCTCGCATTGACATCCCGCGGGAGCTAGCTGTGGTCCCAGTCCCTTCGAGGGGTCAGGACATACAGCTCGAGCAAATCCGTGAGATGCAGGCCCAGGTCGACTGGGAAGCAGGCCAGCTTGTACAGCTCCGACAGAACATCGAACAGGAGTGGGCAGGCCGAACACTCGCCGGAGAAGCCTGTCATCGGGCCCAAGACATCCGGCGCCGCATCATCGACAATGCCAGGGCAGCGCTGCCCTCAGCTGTCAGCGGGTCCGGCCAGGACCTAGCTGCAGCGGCGATGCTGCTTCGAGCCATGCCGGAGCCATCCACCACCGAGGGACGGTGTATCCAGGGTGAACTCAAGAATCTCCTAGAAGGCGCCGCGGTTCGACGAGCCGAGAGCTCCGCCTCCCGCAGGCGAGCTGACCCCTCGGAGCATCACGCGGTGTCCTCCCGGCGCATTCGGGAAGCCTCGGTCCATCCCGAGCGTATGCGGGACGAGGCGCCTGCCGCCCGGGAATGCCTCGGCAACGAGCACCACCATCTCGACCATCGAGCCCGCCTCGACGAGAAGGTGCGCCGAGGCTACCATCCTAGGCATGGGGGATGCTGCAACAGTGAGGAGGATCGCAGTCCTTCGCCCGAACCACCCGGTCCGCGAGTCTTCAGCCGGGCCATACGACGAGCGCCGTTCCCTGCCCGTTTCCGAGCCCCGACTACCATCACCAAGTACTCGGGGGAGACGAGGCCGGAGCTGTGGTTCGCGGACTACCAACTGGCATGCCAGTTGGGAGGGGCGGATGATGACAACCTCATCATTTGTAATCTACCCCTTTTCCTTTCCGACGCCGCCCGAGCCTGGCTAGAGCATCTGCCTCCTGCGCAGATCTCCGACTGGGACGTACGTGCACCCTGGGAACTCGTGGGACCTCCGAAGCTGCCGCCAGTAGCCAGGGGAGTCCCTCCGAGAGTACATCTGGCGGTTTTCAAAGCAGCGCACCGAGCTGCCCAACGTTACCGACTCAGATGTCATCGGGGCTTTCCTTGTCGGCACCACTTGTCGAGACCTGGTGAGCAAACTGGGGTGCAAGACTCCCACCCGTGCGAGCGAACTGATGGACGTCGCCGCCAAGTTCGCCTTGGGTCAAGAGGCGGTCGAAGCCATCTTCCGAAAGGAAGCTCTCACTTTTGAGGTCGTCGGGTTCCGAGGAACCTACCATGCGGTGTTGGGAAGACTATGCTACGCCAAGTTCATGGTCATCCCCAACTACACCTACCTCAAGCTCAAGATGCCGGGCCCGCATGGGATCATCACCGTCGAATCCACGTACCGCCACGCGTACGAATGCGACGTGGAGTGCGTGGAGTATGCCGAGGCTCTCGCCGAGTCCAAGGCCCTCATCGCTGACCTGGAATGCCTCTCCAAGGAGGCGCCCGACGCGAAGCGGCACGCTGGCAACTTCGAACCAGTTGAGGCGGTCAAGTCCGTCTCTCTCGACCCCAGCAACGACGTCAGCAAGAAAGTTCGGATCAGCTCCGAGCTCGACCCCAAATAGGAAGCAGTGTTCGTCGACTTTCTCTGCGCAAACGCCGAAGTCTTTGCGTGGAGTCCCTGGGACATGCCCGGCATACCGAGGGATGTCGCCGAGCACTCACTGGACATCAGAGCTGGAGCCTGACCTGTGAAGCAAACCCTGCGCCGTTTTGACGAAGAAAAGCGTAGGGCCATAGGCGAGGAGATCCACAAGCTACTCGAGGCAGGGTTTATCAAAGAGGTATTCCATCCCGAATGGTTAGCTAACCCTGTTCTTGTAAGGAAGAAGGATGGGAAATGGAGGATGTGTGTAGACTACACCGGTCTAAATAAAGCATGTCCGAAAGTTCCCTATCCTCTACCTCGCATCGATCAAATCATGGACTCCACTGCTGGGTGTGAAACCCTGTCATTCCTCAATGCCTGCTCAGGCTATCACCAAATCAAGATGAAAGGGTCCGACCAGCTCGCGACTTCTTTCATCACACCTTTTGGCATGTGCTGTTACACTACAATGCCATTTGGGTTGAGGAATGCAGGCGCCACCTACTAGAGGTGCATGAACCATGTGTTCGGAGAACACATTGGCAGAACGGTCGAGGCTTACTTTTGAATCACCCGCAGGTACTTTTGGAGCGCGCCTCTGGGCCACCAGCCGACCCCTAACGAACGGGGCACGGGCGTCCACTCGGATCACCTGTTAGTAGCTCACTGGAAACACCATGTTCGGCGCCCTCCGAGGGAAACATGGCGCTTTCCCCCCTCCTCCTTGCGGAAAGGCGACGCAGGGGCGTATAATAAAAGTCGGGAAAGTCCTTGATCGTCCTTTCGCTCCGTGCAGAGGCTCGGGGGCTGCTCTCGCACCCGGCTACGGCCAAAACTGTTGACAGCGTCAACAAACTAGCTTGATAACTTGGAACCCGACCACGCACCCGGGCTACGACCGGGCCGCATGAGGGAACGATCAGACCGGCCGAAGCACCACGAAAAGCATTCAGACCTCAGAGGAGACAAACCACTCCTCCGAGGCCTCGGGGGCTACACCCGGCGAGTGCGCTCGCGCGCACCCACCAGAACAAGGCAAAAACCGAGAAAGTCCGATCCCCTCACTGAAAACGCGGCAAAAGCCTCCAAGGGAGTACCAACACTCCCTTCGAGGCTCGGTGGCTACTGTCTGGTACCATAATTAGGGGTACCCCCAACACTCCTAATCATGGCTGGTAAACACCCTTAGACCAACTGACGGGTGCGGTTCAAGTCAAGACTTCGTCTACCTGAGGGCGCGATCTCACCTGAGCCTAGCCTCGGGTTGGAACAGTAGTCCCAGACGAGTTCATGCCTCGCCCGAGGGCCTCCTCAGGCAGCGGGCGCCCCCTCGGCTCTCCCGAGGCCCGGCTCGGGCAGGCTCTATTGTAAAGCGACCTTGGCCAGACCGCCTCACCAACCGACCGCTTCGCAGGCGCATTAAATGCAGGGGATGCCTGACGCTGTATCCTGACACACGCGCCTCAGTCGGGCAGGCCGAAGTGACCGCAGTCAGTTCGCCCCTCTTCTTTACTGTCTGACATGACAGGAAAACAGCGCCGCTCGCTCCGCTCCGACTGCCGTGTCAGCCACCCCGGCGACAACTGACAACAAGTCACGATCAACCACCGAGTTCAGCCTCGGGCGCAACAGGAAGCTCCGCCTCGCCCGACCTCATGCTCCGGCCTTAGGAGGAGGTATCCGCCTCGCCCGACCTTAGGCTTCAGCCTCGGGAGGAGGTCTCCGCCTCGCCCGACCCTCGGACTCGGCTTCGACCCCGGTCTCGGGAGGAATCGCGTCCTCGCCCGACCCCGGCCTCGGCCTCAAGAGAAGTCTCCGCCTCGACCGACCCTGGGCTCGGACCGACCGCGCTAACAGGGGATACATCATTTCCCTATTTCTAGCCTGCTCAGGCTACAAGGAACAAGACCGGCGTCCCATCTGGCTTACCCCAGCAACGGGTAATGATGGTGCCCCGCGTGCACCATGACACAGGTGGCTCTCAGCCCCTTACGACAGCAAGGAGACGTCAGCAGGATCCTCACCGCGCAGCCAGCTGTGCTCCTACAGGACTCAGGCGCTCCTCTGACGGCCACGCCATCACATGTACAGGGCCCATGCTCTCCCCCAACGACCACGTTGGCATGTACACAGGGCTTAGGCACTCCACTGCCGGACACGTTAGCGCATAGCTACGCCCACCGTTGTACGTCTGGACTCTCTCCTTGCCTCTATAAAAGAGATGTCCAGGGCCACCCTGAGAGGGGTTCACGCGAGGGAAGCGGCGGACGAACTTTGTGCCTCTCTCTCTCTCACGCGACGCGCTTGTAACCCCTACTACGAGCGGCACCCCTGGTGCAGGATAATACAAGGCTTGTTCCACCTCTTGTGTTCCATCTCGCGCCAACCCATCTGGGCAGGGGCACGCAGCGATTTCACTCGTCGGTCCAGGGACCCCCCAGGGTCGAAACACCGACACGACCGATAAAGCGCGGGCTTCGTCTATCAAGGGACGCAACCTCATCCGAGCCTAGCCTCGGGCAAGGGCAGTAGTCCCGGACGAATTCACGCCTCGCCCGAGGGTCCCCTCAGCCAGCAGACGCACCCTCGGCTCGCCCGAAGCACAGCTCGGGCAGACTTTGTCGTGCAGCGACCTCGTCCGAATCGCCTTACCAACCGACTGTATCGCATGCGCATTTAATGCGGGTATCTCCTGACACCTTATCCTGACACGCGTGCCTCAGTCGGCAAGGTCAAAGTGACCGCAGTCACTTCGCCCCCTTTACTGACCGTTCTAACAGGAAAACAGCGCTGTTCACCCCGCTCCGGCAACTGCGCCAGCCACCAGGAAAAGGCTGACAACAGCAAGTCACGACCTCCCTTGAGTTCGGCCTCGAGCGCAACAGGGAGCTCTGCCTCGCCCGACCCCGGCCTCGGCCTCGGGAGAAGGTCTCCGCCTCGCCTGACCCTGGGCCTCGGCCTCGGGAGAAGGTATCTACCTCGCCCGACCCTCGGCCTCGGCCTCGGAGGAGTCACCGCCTCGCCTGACCTCGGCCTCGTATCAGCTATGCTACTAGGGATCCATCATTGCCCTACCCTTAGCTAGCCGCCTCAGGCTATGAAGGAACAAGACCGGTGTCCCATCTAAGTTACTCCGGTAACAGGTAATGATGGTTCCCCACGTGCGCCCATGACGTCGGCTGCTCTCAACCCCCTACGGAAGCAAGGAAACGTCAGCAGGATCCATGCCGCACCATCAGCTATGCTACTACAGGGCTCAAGGCACTTCTCTGACGGCCATGTTATCACCTCTACAGGGCTCAACGCACTCCTCCAACGGCCACGTCGGTACATCTACAGGGCTCAAGACGCTCCCCCGACGGCCACGTTATTATCTGTACAGGGCTCAGGGCACTTCCCTGCCAGCCATGTTAGCTCCAAGCTACACCCCCATTGTACAGCTGGGCATCTCCTTATGTCTATAAAAGGGGGTGTCCAGGGCCCCACGGAGGAGAGGGGGGCACGAACGGGAGAAAGAGAGACGAACGTGCAACGTATGAACACACGGATGCACGATGCAGACGAGCGAAGGTAGGCAGAGTAGGAGAGACGCGGTAGAGGCAGCCCCAGACGGCTCGCCTCAAGGCCGAACCCTCTCCTTCTCACTCTCCCTCACTTCTCACTCTCTCTCGTTCTCGCTCTCCCACAGCGCTTGTAACCCCTACTGCAAGCGCCCCCTGGTGCAGGATAATATAAGCCTCATCCCATCGCTTGTGTTCCATCTTGCATCAACCCATCTGGACAGGGGCACGCAGCACTAAAATTCACTAGTCGGTCCGGCTGAGGGCCCCCCGGGTCCAAAACACCGACAGTTGGCGCGCCAGGTAGGGGCTCGCTGCGTGTTAACGAATACTTTCCCGTTGAATTCCAGATGGGTAGCTTTCAGCAGCCTCTTCAGCCCGGGACGGTGCTCCGCTTCAGAAGTCTCGAGTTCTTATCCCTCGACGGCAGCTACGACATGGTACTGCTCCCTCCGCAGCATGACAACAACGACGGTCGACGGCTCACCCGGCGGAGGCAAACTCAACGACGGCATCTCCCCGTGGCAGAAGAGGAACACCCGGGTTTACCCCGCCACCCTCCTCACTGGAGAAGGAGGAGACGGGGCAACCGTGGCCAGGCAGGAGGCGGCGCCTCATCGGCTGTCAAACTAGAGCGAGTCGACAACACAGGCACCCCTGCGGGGGACATGTCGGGCGTTGTCCTCGCCTCTGAGACAACGACGGGTGTCGCTTCCCCGCAACATGCCAACCCTAAGCGGACTGATGACACCAGCACCCTCGCGAAGGACTTGCTGGGCGTTAGCCTCGTACCTACGATAACGGTGCAGTCCGTCCCCGACGCGATTTCACCACCGTCCATCGACCAAAAGGTACCGTCCGTTTTCCACCCTGTTCCCTTTAGATTCAGTTTCGATCCACCAAGCGACCCCCCTTCGGTGAGCGCTTTCGCTAGGGCATACCCTGACCTTCCGGGGTACCATATGTGGTCCTCTTGGGACCGACTGACGACTGTCTCAATCTTCGGACCCGCGGGTTCCGAGGAAGAGGCCGACCCCGATGTCAGTTGGGATTTCTCCGGACTCTGTGATCCCAGTGCCATGCGCGACTTCATGTCCGCATGTGACCACTGCCTCTCCGGCTGCTCTGATGATGGTCACAGCCTTGACGACGAGGGTTGCGACCCAACTCGCGAGTGCTACCACATCGATCAGGAGGATCACGATGGAGAAAACCACCTCGGTATGCCAGGAAGTGACGGCGCCCTTGCAACTACGTCTCGCGTTGAGATCCCGCGGGAGCTAGCCGTGGTCCAAGTCCCTGCGGGGGGTCAGGACACACAGCTTGAGCAACTCCGCGAGATGGAGGCCAAGCTCGACGAAGAAGCGGGGTGACTTGTGCAGCTCCGGCAAAACATCGAGCAGGAGTGGGCAGGCCAGGCACTCACCGGAGGAGCGCGTCCTCAGGCCCAGGACGTCCAGCGCCGCATTGTTGACGATGCCAGGGCGATGCCACCCCCGGCCTTCAACGGGGCCGGCCAGAGCCTAGCCGCAGCAGCAATGTTGCTTTGGACGATGCCGGAGCCATCCACCACCGAAGGGCGATGTATCCAGGGCGAGCTCAAGGGCCTCCTGGAAGACGCCGCTGTCCGACAAGCCGAGAGCTCTACCTCCCGGAGGCGAGGAGACCCCTCGGAGCATCGCGTAGCGCCCTCCCGACGCATGCGGGAGGCCTTGGTCCACACCGAGCGCACACGGGATGGGACGCCTGCAGCCCCGGATCGCCTCGGCGCCGAGCAACACCGCCGCCACCGTCGAGCCTACCTCGAGGAGAAGGTGCGCCGAGGCTACCATCCCAGGCGCGAGGGACGCTACGACAGTGAGGAGGATCGAAGCCCCTCACCCGAGCCACCAGGTCCGCGAGTCTTCAGCCAGGCCATACGACGAGCGCCGTTCCCGGCCCGTTTCCGAGCTCCGACTACCATCACCAAGTACTCGAGGGAGACAAGGCCAAAGTTGTGGCTTGCGGACTACCGGCTGGCATGCTAGTTGGGAGGGGCGAACAATGACAACCTCATCATCCGTAACCTCCCCCTTTTCCTCTCTGATGCTGCTCGGGCCTGGCTGGAGCATCTGCCTCCTGCATAGATCTCCGACTGGGATGACCTGGTCAAGGCTTTCGCTGGAAATTTCCAGGGTACGTACGTGCGCCCTGGAAACTCATGGGATCTCCGAAGTTGCCGCCAGCAGCCCGGGGTATCCCTGCGAGAGTACATCCGACGGTTTTCAAAGCAGCGCACCGAGCTGCCCAACATCACTGACTCGGACGTCATCAGGGCATTCCTCGCTGGCACCACATGTTGAGATCTGGTGAGCAAACTAGGGCACAAGACTCCTACCAAGGCGAGCGAATTGATGGACATCGCCACCAAGTTCGCCTCTGGTCAGGAGGCGGTCGAAGCCATCTTCCGGAAAGACAAGCAGCCTCAGGGAGGGCAGAAGGAAGACGCCCCCTGTAACACCCTAAATCTCATTTTTGAGAATATAGTAAAAAAACTTTTCAAAGATCTTGCATTAGAATTTTTCTTTTTCTCTCTTTAAAGACTCTCATAACATTTGAAGACTCATCTCCCTATTTAAAAGCATTTGCTTAAGTGAATAAAATAATAAATAGAACCATATTTGGCACTCATGATGGAGTTTTAATTGTATGTGCATTTAAAATAATAATAAAATACAATAATGAGATGGAGATTTGAATGTAACCCAAAGTTGCACTTTGGGGTTTTAGAAATAATATGTAAAAGAGAAAAGAGAAGGAAGAAATTACTATGAGAATAAAAATAGTTATACTATATATATTATTCTTGTACAGATTTGAGTTTGTACATTTGACTCAAAGGTGAAGTTCATAACAGGATTCAAATTCAAATTTGAGATTCAAATGAAAAGAAAATAAATCAAAAAAGGAAAAGGAAAATAAAAGAAAATAAAAAGAAAAACAGAAAGAAAATACAAAAGCGCGCGTGGCCCAGTTAGTGGTTTCGGCCCAACTCGTTCCAATTCGCGCCAGCCCAAGTTCCACCGCGGGCACTCACTTACGTGCGGGGCCCACTTGTCGGTTCTCTTTCGTAACTGCGTGCTCGCTGACGTTTGGCCCCCCACTGTCAGTCTCATCTTCTCCGCCGAGAATGCGGGCTCGGTAACGGAACTACGCGCCTCCCTCTACTCTCGCTGGAACCTGGGCCCGGGATGTCAGATCCCCTTCTTCGCGCTTGTGAGCACCCTGCTCCATGAATTCCGCGCGATGCTCGCGGGTCGTTGCACCGGACCGCGCTTAAACCGAAGGACCTCACCGTTCGGACTCCGCCGTAGCACTATAAAACTGAGCCCGTTACTCGAATTCGCATCATCGACGATTCGTTTGTGACCTCGTTGGCGGCAAGCAAACTGAGAGGGACCAGCCACCATGGAAACCGGGCCACCGGCGTCGTCGGGTCCTCGATGACCAGTCGGGCGCTTCTCCGTGTCTCTGGGAAGTGGCTCGTGGTTCCAGCAGGGTGGAATCGGGAGCTTGGGTCGATGGATTGCTCGCCGTCATATGAATTCCGCCGTGCGCCGTGGCCAGCCCCCTCCATGCTCCCAAAGTTGGTAAGAAACCCCCCTTCGAGTCCGCGATCACCTCTGCTTTGCGTGGCGCGTATTGGACTATAGCTTGGGGCTGGGGAGATCGATCTGGCCATTTCCGGCCATGGCTCCGCCGTGTCTGGGTGCGCGCCGTCGCGCCCTGGTGTGTTGTGGGGAGAAGACAGGTCCTGGGCCGTAGATCTTGATGGATGGTCGGGATCGCACGCTCGTAGCGCTTCGGCTCGGGAACGCATGGTCCATTCGATCGTGAATCAAGGGCCACGATGGGATCTCGCCTTAATAAAATCGTGGTCGTAGATCTAGGATCGGATGACTGAGGTTTCGTACCGCTTCGTAAACCTGGATCTAATCTCGCACGTCCAAATTGGATCGTGCGGTTCAGACGCGCCCGTACCCCTTCGGTGGTCGATTTGCTAAAGAGTCCCTAGATTATTTCAGAATGAACCCGCCATCCTCGTCTGTGATGCCCGGTGTCTTGGGAACTTTTGCTCCGGGGCCCCTGCGCTTCACAGATTTTATGCGCTCGGTCAAGAGAATGGAGAAGTTAGAAAATTGATTATAGAAATTGATTTTTAACTCAAAAATAATTCTAGAAACTTGTTTAATTCATATTTAATTCATTCTAACTCCGAATTAACTCATTCCAGTTTCTATAAATTTGTAATATTATTGTTTATCATTTTGTGTCACTATTTTGACATAAAAGCCATATTAAAATTGATATCCTAATTAATCTTGTACCAAGCACATAGAATCTCTAGAAATCCATTTTGAG
This sequence comes from Zea luxurians, assembly GCA_029449295.1. Taxonomy (NCBI): domain Eukaryota; kingdom Viridiplantae; phylum Streptophyta; class Magnoliopsida; order Poales; family Poaceae; genus Zea; species Zea luxurians. The sequence continues at coordinate 33,588,935 of JAOPSE010000012.1, read as the reverse complement.
CTCCAAATTACTTCATTCCACTTGCTAAATTTTTGTAATTTAATTCTCTATCACTTTGATCCTCTGTTTTGTCATGAAAACAATTAGAAATTTAATCTCTCACTTAATCCATTTTAAAACACATAAAACCTTTGAAAATTCATAATTCTTTTTCCTGTGATCTTATTTTAATATGTAGATTATTAATATGTATTTTGGCATACATGTTTGGTGTAATGTTAATTTTGCCTATACACTGTTTGTTTGTATTGCTACGATTAGCAGTGAGGTCACGAGGATCTGAAGATCATCCTGGTACCTGGAATCTCAAGACCCAGGCAAGTTGTGCCCTTGATCACTTCTTTTTGCCCAGCCATGTTCTGATTAATCATAATGATCTGCATAGGTTAATTTGATGGGACCCAATAGGTTACCCTAGTTTGTCTATCTTTATACCTTGTTTACCACTGAACCTTCTGGGTAGTACTTGCTAGTGCTATATGTGGTTTTGGGTATGGAGATACATTAATCATGATTACACTTTTGTTATCGGTTGTTATTTACTGTTCATGTTAAGATCATTATGTTAATTGGAACATGGAGCGGCCACCCGGGAAAACAGTGCTACCACAAGGGAGGAATGGGACCCCTTGGCTGATTAATTAGGAAAGCTAGTGGAAGACTACCTTACCCGAAAGGGGCAAGGGAAGTAGGGGAGAGGTCAGTGTAGGGAGGCCCTCGGGAGGATTTTGCTGCGATGGCGGTCCTGCAAGGGATTCCTGCACTGGATCTTCCTATAAACTGTAGCGGGTTTTCGGAAGCTAGTGGAACTTTGTAAAGGCCTCGTAGTGGATCCCTAGCCATTCACCTCGGAAGTGTCTAAGGGCCTTGCAAACCCTGGCGACATGGGATACACGACTTGTGGGTAAAGATGCGCAACCTCTGCAGAGTGTAAAACTGGTATACTAGCCGTGCTCACGGTCATGAGCAGCTCGGACCCTCACATGATTAAATTATGGAACTTAAATTCAATTTGTCATATGCATTGCATCGCAGGTGAAGTTGTTACTTTTGTTCTACTATTTAACTGGGTTGGTATTTACTTATACTTAGTAACTGCTAATAAAATTTTGACCAACTTTAAAAGCAAAGCTCAGCTCTAACCATCTTCTTTGGTAAGCCTTACACTTCACGTGAGCTCCCACCTTTGGCGAGTTCATGCACATTATTCCCCACAACTTGTTGAGCGATGAACGTATGTGAGCTCACTCTTGCTGTCTCACACACACCACAGGTCAAGATCAGGTACCGCAGGATGATGCTCATGGAGGATGCTGCGACGAGTTCGCGAGAGGTCTAGGCCGTCGTCTCCCAGTCAACTTTGGGTTGCTGGACCGTTGTCTCCTTATAATGTAATTATTTATTTTGTATAGAACTCCTGTTATATATAAAGATGTGACATTCGATCTTGTGCCATGATTCATCATATGTGTGAGACTTGGTCCCAGCACACCTGGTGATTATGTTAGCACCCGGGTTTTGGACCCCTAAAATCCGGGTGTTACAGAAGTGGTATCAGAGGAATGTTGACTGTAGGACGAAACCTAGATAGAACTGGACAACCCTTGTCTACTTACCTCTGCTACTCTGATTCTTTTCTAAACTTATCTTAATCTTTCTCATCTATTTCCGCTATACTCTGATTATTCTTACCTTTTCCCTTCTAAAGACAAATGTGGATTTCACACTCTGAAATCCTGTGCCTAAAGTAACTTTAGGAATAGGAGACCTAATCCTAGGAACAAAAACAAAACTATTTTTATAAGTGTCTATGTATTTGAATGTTTGTTCTTATGATACTTGCCTGATTTGGATCTTTGTTTGAGTGTGATGAGTTGTGGAGTAATGTCCACAATTGCATCTGCATATACACATAGGTATTAAAATATATTTATAAAATAACTAGACAACCTAGATTGTCCCCATTGGAACATATCTAGCTTAAAGAGATTTATCTTATCCTAAAAACTCTCATTCTAACCGATTCATCTTATCTTAAAAGATTCTCCCTTATCTTAACAGATCCATCTTATCTCGAAAAAGATTCTAACCTTTCGTACCAGATCTAACTAACCTCAAAAGATTTTACCTTATCCTTATGAATTCATCTTGCCCTAATTAGCATATTGATCCCACTCTAGAGTAACAACCAAGATCTAATCCAAAGTAATTAGATATTATCTAGTCTAATCTAGTTATATCCAACCTAATCTGGATTCTATCTAAACCAATATGATCTAAGCTAGATTGAGTCACTTAATGCAGATACAAAGGATAAGGCTATACTCCAAAATCCACTTAAGCCTAAATTGGTGACCTAGATCAACTCGGCCATGCCCAACAACTTGACCTATATAACAAGTTACATAGCAACCCAACCAATAGAGTAATGATGGATTGCATAGTCCATCAACCCCCACCTAAAACAAAACTTGTAACCTACATCTTGTAGTCCATCTCACCCATATATATCTCTTATCTTGACAAGATTCTAACTTACCCTCGGATATTCACCTTATATGATTGGTTACCCCAATCTGGACATAAAAAAAAAATTAAACCCTACTAAAGAAATCTTCAGATTATAACCAGCTACTAGCCTATTTATTCTGCTTATTGAATATGGTCATTTGCAAAAACTATTGCCACATGCTTCTAACTTTCATGGTCAATACCAGGAAAGGAAAGATTATCACGTAACAACAAACAGAAATGAATTCTCCAAATCCTCCACCTATTGAAACCGAACAAGTGGTTGCTGCCCAAAGACTGGTAATACAACAATTAACAGACCTGGTGACCGAGATGCAAAATCAGATAAGACAACAACGCGAGGAAATACGTCAGGTCCGTCAAGAAATAAGGCAAGCACGGTTGGAGAGACAACAACAACAACAACCTCCACCACCACCACCAGCTCCACCAAGCTACATAGATATAGATTATGATGATTTGTAAGATCTAGATGTTACTTTAGTTAGTAGATGATATGATATTATTCTAGAAGGAACAATAAGGTCTATTGACCCTATGTTTTGTTAAAGAATTATACCTCATGCTGAGATTTCTTTGTTTGTGCATATGTTCCGATAACAATATGAGTATACATCCCTTTTCTTACAAATCTCGAGGACGAGATTATTTTTAAGGGGGGTAGGATTTGTAACACCCTAAATCTCATTTTTGAGAATATAGTAAAAAAACTTTTCAAAGATCTTGCATTAGAATTTTTCTTTTTCTCTCTTTAAAGACTCTCATAACATTTGAAGACTCATCTCCCTATTTAAAAGCATTTGCTTAAGTGAATAAAATAATAAATAGAACCATATTTGGCACTCATGATGGAGTTTTAATTGTATGTGCATTTAAAATAATAATAAAATACAATAATGAGATGGAGATTTGAATTTAACCCAAAGTTGCACTTTGGGGTTTTAGAAATAATATGTAAAAGAGAAAAGAGAAGGAAGAAATTACTATGAGAATAAAAATAGTTATACTATATATATTATTCTTGTACAGATTTGAGTTTGTACATTTGACTCAAAGGTGAAGTTCATAACAGGATTCAAATTCAAATTTGAGATTCAAATGAAAAGAAAATAAATCAAAAAAGGAAAAGGAAAATAAAAGAAAATAAAAAGAAAAACAGAAAGAAAATACAAAAGCGCGCGTGGCCCAGTTAGTGGTTTCGGCCCAACTCGTTCCAATTCGCGCCAGCCCAAGTTCCACCGCGGGCACTCACTTACGTGCGGGGCCCACTTGTCGGTTCTCTTTCGTAACTGCGTGCTCGCTGACGTTTGGCCCCCCACTGTCAGTCTCATCTTCTCCGCTGAGAATGCGGGCTCGGTAACGGAACTACGCGCCTCCCTCTACTCTCGCTGGAACCTGGGCCCGGGATGTCAGATCCCCTTCTTCGCGCTTGTGAGCACCCTGCTCCATGAATTCCGCGCGATGCTCGCGGGTCGTTGCACCGGACCGCGCTTAAACCGAAGGACCTCACCGTTCGGACTCCGCCGTAGCACTATAAAACTGAGCCCGTTACTCGAATTCGCATCATCGACGATTCGTTTGTGACCTCGTTGGCGGCAAGCAAACTGAGAGGGACCAGCCACCATGGAAACCGGGCCACCGGCGTCGTCGGGTCCTCGATGACCAGTCGGGCGCTTCTCCGTGTCTCTGGGAAGTGGCTCGTGGTTCCAGCAGGGTGGAATCGGGAGCTTGGGTCGGTGGATTGCTCGCCGTCATACGAATTCCGCCGTGCGCCGTGGCCAGCCCCCTCCATGCTCCCAAAGTTGGTAAGAAACCCCCCTTCGAGTCCGCGATCACCTCTGCTTTGCGTGGCGCGTATTGGACTATAGCTTGGGGCTGGGGAGATCGATCTGGCCATTTCCGGCCATGGCTCCGCCGTGTCTGGGTGCGCGCCGCCGCGCCCTGGTGTGTTGTGGGGAGAAGACAGGTCCTAGGCCGTAGATCTTGATGGATGGTCGGGATCGCAAGCTCGTAGTGCTTCGGCTCGGGAACGCACGGTCCATTCGATCGTGAATCAAGGGCCACGATGGGATCTCGCCTTAATAAAATCGTGGTCGTAGATCTAGGATCGGATGACTGAGGTTTCGTACCGCTTCGTAAACCTGGATCTAATCTCGCACGTCCAAATTGGATCGTGCGGTTCAGACGCGCCCGTACCCCTTCGGTGGTCGATTTGCTAAAGAGTCCCTAGATTATTTTAGAATGAACCCGCCATCCTCGTCTGTGATGCCCGGTGTCTTGGGAACTTTTGCTCCGGGGCCCCTGCGCTTCACAGATTTTATGCGCTCGGTCAAGAGAATGGAGAAGTTAGAAAATTGATTATAGAAATTGATTTTTAACTCAAAAATAATTCTAGAAACTTGTTTAATTCATATTTAATTCATTCTAACTCCGAATTAACTCATTCCAGTTTCTATAAATTTGTAATATTATTGTTTATCATTTTGTGTCACTATTTTGACATAAAAGCCATATTAAAATTGATATCCTAATTAATCTTGTACCAAGCACATAGAATCTCTAGAAATCCATTTTGAGCTCCAAATTACTTCATTCCACTTTCTAAATTTTTGTAATTTAATTCTCTATCACTTTGATCCTCTGTTTTGTCATGAAAACAATTAGAAATTTAATCTCTCACTTAATCCATTTTAAAACACATAAAACCTTTGAAAATTCATAATTCTTTTTCCTGTGATCTTATTTTAATATGTAGATTATTAATATGTATTTTGGCATACATGTTTGGTGTAATGTTAATTTTGCCTATACACTGTTTGTTTGTATTGCTACGATTAGCAGTGAGGTCACGAGGATCTGAAGATCATCCTGGTACCTGGAATCTCAAGACCCAGGCAAGTTGTGCCCTTGATCACTTCTTTTTGCCCAGCCATGTTCTGATTAATCATAATGATCTGCATAGGTTAATTTGATGGGACCCAATAGGTTACCCTAGTTTGTCTATCTTTATACCTTGTTTACCACTGAACCTTCTGGGTAGTACTTGCTAGTGCTATATGTGGTTTTGGGTATGGAGATACATTAATCATGATTACACTTTTGTTATCGGTTGTTATTTACTGTTCATGTTAAGATCATTATGTTAATTGGAACATGGAGCGACCACCCGGGAAAACAGTGCTACCACAAGGGAGGAATGGGACCCCTTGGCTGATTAATTAGGAAAGCTAGTGGAAGACTACCTTACCCGAAAGGGGCAAGGGCAGTAGGGGAGAGGTCAGTGTAGGGAGGCCCTCGGGAGGATTTTGCTGCGATGGCGGTCCTGCAAGGGATTCCTGCACTGGATCTTCCTATAAACTGTAGCGGGTTTTCGGAAGCTAGTGGAACTTTGTAAAGGCCTCGTAGTGGATCCCTAGCCATTCACCTCGGAAGTGTCTAAGGGCCTTGCAAACCCTGGCGACATGGGATACACGACTTGTGGGTAAAGATGCGCAACCTCTGCAGAGTGTAAAACTGGTATACTAGCCGTGCTCACGGTCATGAGCAGCTCGGACCCTCACATGATTAAATTATGGAACTTAAATTCAATTTGTCATATGCATTGCATCGCAGGTGAAGTTGTTACTTTTGTTCTACTATTTAACTGGGTTGGTATTTACTTATACTTAGTAACTGCTAATAAAATTTTGACCAACTTTAAAAGCAATGCTCAGCTCTAACCATCTTCTTTGGTAAGCCTTACACTTCACGTGAGCTCCCACCTTTGGCGAGTTCATGCACATTATTCCCCACAACTTGTTGAGCGATGAACGTATGTGAGCTCACTCTTGCTGTCTCACACACACCACAGGTCAAGATCAGGTACCGCAGGATGATGCTCATGGAGGATGCTGCGACGAGTTCGTGAGAGGTCTAGGCCGTCGTCTCCCAGTCAACTTTGGGTTGCTGGACCGTTGTCTCCTTATAATGTAATTATTTATTTTGTATAGAACTCCTGTTATATATAAAGATGTGACATTCGATCCTGTGCCATGATTCATCATATGTGTGAGACTTGGTCCCAGCACACCTGGTGATTATGTTAGCACCCGGGTTTTGGACCCCTAAAATCCGGGTGTTACACCCCCGAGGCGTCCGCCCAACATGGCGCGAAAAAGAAGGCCAAGAAGAAGGCGCAAGCAAAGCGCAACGCCGTCGACACGGATCTCATCGCCGCTGCCGAGCACAGGAACCCTCGGAAGCCTCCTGGAGGGGCCGACGCGTTCGACAAGATGCTCAAGGAGTCGTGCCCCTATCACTGGGGTCCGATCAAGCACACCGTTGAAGAGTGTGACATGCTCCGGCGCTACTTCAACAAGGCTGGACCCACGGCAGAAGGTGGCAAAGACCAAGGCAACAACAAGGGGGCAACAAGGAAGAGGAGTTCCTGGAGGTCCACGACTGCTTCATGATCTACGGCGGATAGGTGGCGAACGCCTCTGCTCGGCACCGCAAGCAAGAGCACCGGGAGGTCTGCTCGGTGAGGGTGGCAGCGCCAGTCTACCTAGACTGGTCCGACAAGCATATCACCTTCGACCAAGGAGACCACCCCGACTTCGTGCCGAGCCCAGGAAGGTACCCGCTCGTCGTCGACCCGATCATTGGCAATGTTAGGCTCTCCAAGGTCCTCATGGATGGAGGCAGCAGCCTCAACATCATCTATGCCGAGACCCTAGAGCTCTTGGGGGTTGATCGGTCCGAGATTCGGGCTGGTGCAGCACCCTTCCACGGGATCGCACCCGGAAAGCGTATCCTGCCCCTCGGACAGGTTGACCTGCCCGTCTGCTTCGAAACTCCCTCCAACTTCCGAAAGGAAACCCTCACCTTCGAGGTAGTTGGGTTCCGAGGGACCTATCATGCGGTACTGGGAAGACCGTGCTATGCCAAGTTCATGGCCATCCCCAACTACACCTACCTCAAGCTCAAAATGCCTGGCCCCAAGGGGGTCATCACCGTCGGGCCCACGTACCGCCACGCTTACGAGTGCGACGTGGAATGCATGGAGTACGCCAAGGCCCTCGCCAAGTCCGAAGCCCTCATCGCCGACACAGATTGCCTCTCCAAGGAGGCGCCCAACGCGAAGCGGCACGCCGACAACTTTGAGCCAGCCGAGGCGGTCAAGTCCATCTCTCTCGACCCCAGCAACGACGCCGACAAGAAAGTCAGGATCGACTCCGAGCTCGACCCCAAATAGGAAGCAGTGCTCGCCGACTTTCTCCGCGCAAACACCGAAGTTTTTGCGTGGAGTCCCTCGGACATGCCGGGCATACCGAGGGATGTCGCCGAGCACTCACTGAACATCCGAGCTAGAGCCCGACCCATGAAGCAGCACCTGCGCCGTTTTGATGAAGAGAAGCGCAGAGCCATAGGCGAGGAGGTCCACAAGCTGATGGCTATAGGGTTCATCAAAGAGGTATTCCATCTGAAAGTTCCCTTTGACCCGGGAATAGGATCTAGATGTCGCCTAGAGGGGGGGTGAATAGGCGAATAAAACTTATCACTTTAAAACTTAAATTCTTACTCTACTCGAAGACTTAGTACGCAGTGGAATGAGAAGACCCTTCGAGTAGGTTGCAGCGGAATAGAAGATCCTGTCTCAAAATGTCCTGCACTTCAAATAAAGATTACACCACAGATAAGTGTTGAAGTGCAGATATCAAAGCGAGTAAGACAGAGAGTCAGGATACAATACAGAACAGAGCACACAGACGCAAGGATTTATCCCGAGGTTCGGCCAAGCCTGAAATGCTTGCCTAGTCCTCGTTGGAGTTAGCCACACCTGGGCTTGGAGTCTATTTCAACTCCTTCCTCCGTTTGCTCAGATCTGTCAGTATGACAGATAGAGCCTTTCACTATTGAGTTGGGTTACAACAAAACCGCGGTTGCTTACAAACTTCTTGATAGCACCTCGGCAGAGTAACTATACGCTCAAGACCTTGCTCTAGCTCTTAGCAGCACTTCTCCTCTCTCTAAAGGCTTATAGTTGTGCCTTCTACACAAACTATAGAGTTCACACAAGAGGGAGAGTGAGAATTGGTTCGAGTGATTTCTACACTTGTTGGCTGCACTTGTACATTGCTTGAGGCGCCTAGGGGTCCCTTTTATAGGCACAAGGGGCCTAGGAGCCGTTGGAAGCAATCCAGGAAGGCAAATCTTGCCTTCTGTCGGGTGGCGCACCGGACAGTCCGGTGCACCACTGGACACTGTCCGGTGCCCGATTTCCTTCTAGAAATGGAGCAGTCGACCGTTGCAGTCCTGGAGCCGTTGGCGCACCGGACACTGTCCGGTGCACACCGGACAGTGCGGTGCCCCCATCTGACCATTGGCTCGGCCACGCGTCACGCGCGGATTGCGTGGCCGACTGTTGGCCCAGCCGGCCATTGGCTCACCGGACAGTCCGGTGCACCACCGGACAGTCCGGTGAATTATAGCCGTACGCCGCCGGCTGTTCCCGAGAGTGGCCTGTTCACCATAGTTCAGCCTGGCGCACCGGACACTGTCCGGTGCACCACCGGACAGTCCGGTGTGCCAGACTGAGCTGAGTCTTGGCTGTACACAGCCAAGCATTTGCATCTCTTTTCTTTTTGTCTTCCTTCTGTTTCTAACACTTAGACAAATATATTAGTACACAAAAACCAATGTACTAAGTCTAGAAACATACCTTCTCTTTGATTTTTACATCAATAGCATTTGACATGCTTGAGCTTTGATGTTGTACTCATACATCATCAAGTCAGCTTGACTTGACCTAGTTTGACATTTCTTAGCTCCAACATCCTGCAAAGGTCACATAGAACATCTCCAAACATAGGAACAACCCAAACTAAAAGTCAAGGTGCACTTAGCTCTTTTGGGCTGCTTCCAGTTCTGTTTTTGACATTTGTTCTCGTTCTAGTGACATTGATCTCCTTCTTAGAGCTTGGTCTTGAGCCTTATGACTTACACCACATACCTATAGATATTTCCTCATTGGTTGTAAGTCACATCCTTATGTAGTGATCCTTGATGTGCCGTAGCTGTTCTCAACTCGATCACCCTTGACTTTGTAAGCCTTCTTCTTCACCCTTGGCTTTGGGTTCCTCAGCCTCCTTGACCTTCTCCCGTGCACTTGGTACCTCGAAGCTCTTCTTGCGTCCGTCCTTGGCTTGATCAGTTGTCTCCGAGCTACGCACCCGAGTCTCACTTTATGCAATGTCCATCTTACTTGTGATGTCCATTATGTATCCATTATCCAGTTCTTGGACCATCACATTTGTTCACTTGTGTTGAACCCTGTAGGCTTTACCTTAAGCACCTGTTCAACACTTAGTACACTTGTTAGTCCTTTAATTGAGTTGTCACTCAAACACCAAAACTCACAAGAGAGCTTTCAATCTCCCCATTTTTGGTGATTGATGGCAACACAATTGAAGCTTACATAAGAATAAGATTTGAAGCACAAATTTTGAATTCTAAGTTTATAGAATGCTCCCCCTAAATATGTGCTTACTTCAAAAACATAATTTTGGCATCGGACGCCAATTTCCACATACTTAAGCAATTCGAAACATTTCTACACCTTAGCACTTTTTAGGATGCATTGTGTCAAGAATCAAACCATGATGCTATAACACACAAATGCACATAATCAGAGTTAAACACCATTCAAATTAGTGGATATATCATAGGAATATCAACGTACCACTATTCACCATTAAGATACCAATTCAAACTAATACCAATTTAAACTAAGATACTAATTTAAAACAATCTTAAAGCACCATTAACCACATGCACCATTATCCACATGACTATCTAACCACATGCACCATTATCCACATGACTATCTATTTTAGAAAGAACACAATAGATGCCAATTAATTCATAGCAGCGCAAGCACTAGTCCATATGATGCAACACATATAATACTGCAAGAAGAAGCATATGAATATTACACTGGCAAAGCTCAAACTAACACATCACCCCTTAGGATAAGCTTTCCTCTCAGGTTGAGATAAGCTTTAATGCACAACTTTTCCCCCTTTGACATCAAACACCAAAAACCATACTCAAGCAAGAACATAGGATGATGTCAAGGGACAGCAGGGTGTTTTAGGAGGAAAACACACTATCAACACTCCCCCTTACTTATTGAACATATGCACCACCAACATTTAAGTAAGATACATATACGCAAAAAGATTAATACTTCCTTTTGAACCTTTACCATGTTGTAGTGCACTTCCCATCTTGAAAGTATTTAATCTCTCGAGAGCTTCTCCACACTTGTGCCTGATTCTTTATCCTAACCTTTTCTTGTTGCTAAGACACCAAACTTAGAACAAGTTATAGTATTGGGCACAAGAAGAAACTTCCATTCTAATGATTATCAAAAGATGTCAATTGAAGCAAACTATCACGACTACCAATTGAAAGATACCAATTGCAAGATCATTTATTATCATAGCTCCATGATATTTAAGGATAGGCATAGAGTATCACCAAATATTATAGAGCATGAGCAATCTAGGGATATACAATTACTCATGACTTAAGATACCAATTACTTGACTTACAGAGGTACCTAAATCCTGATTGCTCCATTTCATGCTCATCTTCTCTTTTCCACCTTGAGACTGTACAAGATTGCTCAAGAAACAGTTAGTCTCAAAAGACACAAGTTATGTGTGCTCCTCCTCAAGTTGTGCATCAAGTATTTGAATTACTTGCACTTTGCACATTCTAGCTTCCTCAGAACTAGAGGGGATCAGGACATACCTTGGTCAAGGCATACTCTATCACTTTCATCACACAGAGATACCAATTTGAATATCAAATGAAAGATTGACTTAATCCAACAATGCATGCCTCAAGAAGTATACCATTTTACGAGCAACCTAGACATGCTTCATACTTGACAATCATTTCACCACATATACCAATTGAAAGACAACACGATCATGCATATAAAGCGCAATGTCTAAGCACATCATAATTAAGAAGGTTCCTTAGATACACCAAAAGAATCAACATTATAAAGAAGGAGCACCTAAGCCAAGATACTACCAATTCAGAGGCAAAACCATAGCTGTGATCACAATTAATGGAACTTCAAGATTTTCAATGAAATTGCATAGTTCCATTCTCCATACCTTTGCCTTTTCCTGAATTGCTATGAGAGCACCAGTTGTCACTAATTGAGGGCTCCTTTTGATCATGCACCTTATAGCTCAAAAGAGTGCATTAGAGGCATAACATGGAGTTTGTATTCACACAATACTAGACTAGAGTAATCAAGTGAACATAAACTAAACAATATGTCATATTTGCACACAGGTTAATCATTAAAACCATATAGCATAACTCACAACTGAATACAGGTTTATTCACGAACACAACAAGAGTTAATTATTGGTGGATATATTCAATGAAAAACTACCCATTAAATGATTCAAGAGACATAACATTTAAAGCACATAATCATGATTAAGCAAGCATAATTACTCTAAGGACAGACAACACGACACTTAAGAAACACAGGTACCGTCCTTTGGAGAGACAGATGCGCAATCGAGGTCCTTTGCTTGATTCACCAATAATGATTAAGGACTTCTACAACTTATTTCACTTGAGATGAATATGGGATTAGTGTCTCACAATACTTCAACCTTGGGTAAATGAACAAACACTAAAACAATTTACAGCTTAAGCATAGAGTTTGAATTAACCGTCTTAAGCTCTCCCATGGTCTCCAATTCATCTCAAGGCACCTGCATAGTCTAGTTAGCACAGTTTGGTACGCATCTCGTGATGGGTCCATAATGATCATCTAAATGTGCCTTTGGTACCCAAATTGCCTTTGTGCTAGTTCTAGGTGATCTCGTTATAGATCTAGCACAAGTGTATGATTTGGGTCTACTAAGCGAATGAGATTGAGACAAATCCACTTGCTTAGGAATCTTACCTTTAGAACATACCTTGGATAGATGACCCTGCTCACCACACTTGTAGCAGAAGCGTCGCTCAACCTGACATGGCGCTTGTTGTTTGTCATTTTCCTTGGTGAGGGTCACCTTGGAGGATGCACATCCTTGATTCTTCATGACCGGACATGAAGTGATCGTGTGGTCCTTATTGTTGCATCCAAAACAACTCCTTGTCCCTTCATTCTTGTCTTTGTACGGACAAGACGCGATGAGGTGGCCTAACTTCTTGCACTTGAAGCACTTCCTTTTTCCTTTTCCCTTTTTGTACTTGAATGACATGGAGAGATGATCAGTGCAAACAACATGATTAATTGAATTTTTACCTTTTTCCTTGTTCATGTTGATTTCTTCATTTATTGCTTTGGGAACATCCTTCTTATGGAGTTTGACCCTTGCTGCAGTTTCTCCTTCCTCAAGCTTCTTCACCACGTGTTCGTAGATATCTTGCGGAAGTCGAGCAAGGCATCTTCTCCTTAATTGTCTTTGTTTCTTGTTCCCAAGCAATTTCCTTTTTGATCCTGTAACTTGTTTCTCAAACAAAGATTGGCCTTTCTTGGGGCGGTGGAGGTCAGCACATGATAATATTTTGACCAATTGATTACTAGTGCAAGAATGAGGTTCATATGAGTTTAAACTAGTAATTACTACCTCATGAGCAATATCGAGCATGATATGATCATCAACTAGTTTACTATGAGAGTATGACAACGTATCATACTTTTCACTAAGAGCAAGCTTTTCTAAATTCATTGTTTCTACTTAACTTCTAAGCATAGAATTTTCAGTTTTAAGTTGAGCAACATTAGATAGAGCATCATCATTATTACTTTGCTCAATTAACATTGAATCATACCGTTGGACCAAGACATCATGAGAGCACCTTAGCTCCTCATGTTCTTTGGTCATCTTTTCCAGGCTGTTGTTTGTTTTGATGAGAGTCTCCTCTAGCCTGAGAAGCGTCTCGCCTTGTTCCTTGTTCCTTCTCAACAACTTAACCAAGAGAGCTTTGTCCGCTTTGTTGAGATGGTTGTAGAAACGGCGAATCTCCTCTTCTTCCACATCATCGGTCTCATTAATGTCAGTGGAAGCAATATAGGAAAATGTACCTTGTGATGATGAAGATTCATCCTCGCTATCATCCTCATATTCCTCCTCATCATGGCTTTCGTCTCCACCGTCATTGTTAGCAATAAAACATTTATCACTAGTGGAGAACAAACCTGTCGACGAGGTGGATTCATCGTTTGGGTGCCATCGTTCTTGTTTTTCTCCCTCTGAATGGTTAGTAACACAAGTAATATAGGGAGTAGGAGCATCACAGTTTGCCACAGAATATTTTTCTTTAATTCTATTCCATAAATCATGAGCATCAACAAATAGATCACTATCACTGCTCATGATGGCAAAATAAGCACTTCTAGAAAGAGAGTCAACTAAGATGTTGCAAGCATGGTGATTGAGAGATAAACATCTTAGTTCTTCATTAGAAGGATTTTTACTAAAATCAGAGGGAAAAATACTTCTACTAAAGATCTGTCTCAAATCAGGATCAATATTCATGAAAGCTTTGTAAATAGAGACAGACCAACATTCGTAATTAGAACCATCGCCTAAAAGAAGTTCTACAGTTACCTCTTGTGACGACATCGTTATCTCCGGACGGCTAAGCCCACACTGGAGAGGCCTAGCTCCGATACCAATTGAAAGTTCCCTTTGACCCGGGAACAGGATCTGGATGTCGCCTAGAGGGGGGTGAATAGGCGAATAAAACTTATCACTTTAAAACTTAAATTCTTACTCTACTCAAAGACTTAGTACGCAGTGGAATGAGAAGACCCTTCGAGTAGGTTGCAGCGGAATAGAAGATCCTGTCTCAAAATGTCCTGCACTTCAAATAAAGCTTACACCACAGATAAGTGTTGAAGTGCAGATATCAAAGCGAGTAAGACAGAGAGTCAGGATACAATACAGAACAGAGCACACAGACGCAAGGATTTATCCCGAGGTTCGGCCAAGCCTGAAATGCTTGCCTAGTCCTCGTTGGAGTTAGCCACACCTGGGCTTGGAGTCTATTTCAACTCCTTCCTCTGTTTGCTCAGATCTGTCGGTATGACAGATTGAGCCTTTCACTATTGAGTTGGGTTACAACAAAACCGCGGCTGCTTACAAACTTCTTGATAGCACCTCGGCAGAATAACTATACGCTCAAGACCTTGCTCTAGCTCTTAGCAGCACTTCTCCTCTCTCTAAAGGCTTATAGCTGTGCCTTCTACACAAACTATAGAGTTACACACAAGAGGGAGAGTGAGAATTGGTTCGAGTGATTTCTACACTTGTTGGCTGCACTTGTACATTGCTTGAGGCGCCTAGGGGTCCCTTTTATAGGCACAAGGGGCCTAGGAGCCGTTGGAAGCAATCCAGGAAGGCAAATCTTGCCTTCTGTCGGGTGGCGCACCGGACAGTCCGGTGCACCACCGGACACTATCCGGTGCCCGATTTCCTTCTAGAAATGGAGCAGTCGACCGTTGCAGTCCTGGAGCCGTTGGCGCACCGGACAATGTCCGGTGCACACCGGACCGTCCGGTGCCCCCATCTGACCGTTGGCTCGGCCACGCGTCACGCGCGGATTGCGCGGCCGACCGTTGGCCCAGCCGGCCATTGGCTCACCGGACAGTCCGGTGCACCACCGGACAGTCCGGTGAATTATAGCCGTACACCGCCGGCTATTCCCGAGAGTGGCTTGTTCACCATAGTTCTGCCTGGCGCACCGGACACTGTCCGGTGCACCACCGGACAGTCCGGTGTGCCAGACTGAGCTGAGTCTTGGCTGTACACAGCCAAGCATTTGCATCTCTTTTCTTTTTGTCTTCCTTCTGTTTCTAACACTTAGACAAATATATTAGTACACAAAAACCAATGTACTAAGTCTAGAAACATACCTTCTCTTTGATTTTTACATCAATAGCATTTGACATGCTTGAGCTTTGATGTTGTACTCATACATCATCAAGTCAGCTTGACTTGATCTAGTTTGACATTTCTTAGCTCCAACATCCTGCAAAGGTCACATAGAACATCTCCAAACATAGGAACAACCCAAACTAAAAGTCAAGGTGCACTTAGCTCTTTTGGGCTGCTTCCAGTTCTGTTTTTGACATTTGTTCTCGTTCTAGTGACATTGATCTCCTTCTTAGAGCTTGGTCTTGAGCCTTATGACTTACACCACATACCTATAGATATTTCCTCATTGGTTGTAAGTCACGTCCTTATGTAGTGATCCTTGATGTGCCGTAGCTATTCTCAACTCGATCACCCTTGACTTTGCAAGCCTTCTTCTTCACCCTTGGCTTTGGGTTCCTCAGCCTCCTTGACCTTCTCCCGTGCACTTGGTACCTCGAAGCTCTTCTTGCCTCTGTCCTTGGCTTGATCAGTTGTCTCCGAGCTACGCACCCGAGTCTCACTTTATGCAATGTCCATCTTACTTGTGATGTCCATTATGTATCCATAATCCAGTTCTTGGACCATCACATTTGTTCACTTGTGTTGAACCCTATAGGCTTTACCTTAAGCACCTGTTCAACACTTAGTACACTTGTTAGTCCTTTAATTGAGTTGTCTTCCAAACACCAAAACTCACAAGAGAGCTTTCACCATCCCGAATGGTTAGCTAACCCTGTGCTTGTGAAGAAAAAGGGTGGGAAATGGAGGATGTGTGTAGACTACACCGGTCTAAACAAAGCATGTCCAAAGGTCCTCTACCCTCTGCCTCACATCGATCAAATTATGGACTCCACTGCTGGGTGCGAAACCCTTTCATTCCTTGATGCCTACTCAGGCTATCACCAAATCAAGATGAAAGAGTCCGACCAGCTCGTGACTTCTTTCATCACACCTTTTGGCATGTATTGTTATACTACAATGTCATTTGGCTTGAGGAATGCAGGTGCCACCTACCAGAGGTGCATGAACCATGTGTTCGGAGAACACATCGGCAGAACGGTCGAGGCTTACGTCGATGACATCATCGTCAAAACAAGGAAAGCCTCTGACCTCCTCTCCGACCTTGAGGTAACATTCAGTTGCCTGAAAGCGAAGAGCGTAAAACTCAATCCTGAGAAGTGTGTCTTCGGAGTCCCCCGAGGCATGCTGTTAGGGTTCATTGTCTCCGAACGAGGCATTGAAGCCAACCCAGAGAAAATCGCGGCCATCACCAACATGGGGCCCATCAAAGATTTGAAAGGAGTTCAAATGGTCATGGGATGCCTTGCGGCTCTGAGCCGCTTCATCTCGCGCCTCGGCGAGAAGGGATTGCCCTTATACCGCCTCTTAAGGAAGGTCGAGCGCTTCACTTGGACCCCTGAGGCCGAGGAAGCCCTCGGAAACTTAAAGGCGCTCCTTACAAAGGCAACCATCTTGGTGCCCCCACTGCGGAAGAAGCCCTCTTGATTTACGTCGCTGCAACCACTCAGGTGGTGAGCGCTGCGGTTGTAGTCGAGAGACGAGAAGAAGGGCACGCACTACTCGTCTAGAGGCCAGTCTACTTCATCAGCGAAGTGCTGTCCGAGACCAAAGTCCGCTACCCATAAATCCAGAAGCTGCTCTACGCAGTGATTCTGACACAGCGGAAGCTGCGACACTACTTCGAGTCTCATCCGGTTACTGTGGTGTCATCTTTCCCCCTAGGAGAAATCATCCAGAGCCGAGAGGCCTCGGGTAGGATAGCAAAATGGGCAGTGGAACTTATGGGCGAAACACTTTCGTTTGCCCCTCGGAAGGCCATAAAATCCCTAGTCTTGGCCAACTTCCTGGCTGAATGGACTGACACCCAGTTGCCGATTGCCCCAATACAGCTCGAACTTTGGACCATGTACTTCGATAGGTCGTTGATGAAAATAGGAGCAGGTGCTGGCTTGCTCTTCATCTCACCCCTCGGGAAACATCTGCGCTACGTACTGCGCCTCCATTTTCTGGCGTCAAACAACGTGGCCGAGTACGAGGCCCTGGTTAATGGCCTGCGCATCGCCGTCGAGCTAGGGGTTCACCGCCTCGACGCTCGTGGCGACTCGCAGCTCGTCATTGACCAGGTCATGAAGAACTCCCACTGCCGTGACCAAAAAATGGAGGCCTACTGCGACGAAGTTCAGCGCTTGGAAGACAAGTTCTACAGGCTGGAACTCAACCATGTTGCTCGACGATACAACGAGACGGCAGATGAGCTGGCGAAAATAGCCTCGGGGCGAACCACAGTTCCTCCGGATGTCTTCTCTAAGGATATATATCAACCATCCGTCAAACTCGACGACGCGCCTGAGCCCGAGGAGGCCTCGGCCCAGCCCAAGGTACCCTCGGCCGCCAAGGGTGAGGCCCTGCGCATTGAGGGGGAGCAGAATGGGGTCACACCGGTCCCGAACTGGCAGACCCCGTACCTGGAATATCTCCTCTGAGGAGAGCTGCCCCTCGACAAAGCCGAAGCTCGGCGACTGGCTCGGCGCGCCAAGTCGTTCGTTTTGCTGGGTGATGAAAAGGAGCTGTACCACCGCAGCCTCTCAGGCATTCTCCAACGATGCATCTCCATTGCCCAAGGGCAAGAGCTGTTACAAGAAATACACTCGGGGGCTTGCGGTCACCATGCAGCACCTCGAGCCCTCGTGGGAAACGCTTTCCGGCAAGGTTTCTACTGGCCAACCGTAGTGACCGACGCCACCAGGATTGCACGCTCCTGCCGAGGGTGCCAATTCTACGCAAGACAGACGCACATGCCCGCTCAAGCCCTGCAGACAATACCTATCACTTGGCCTTTCGCTGTGTGGGGTCTGGACCTTGTCGGTCCCTTGCAGAAGGCACCCAGGGGCTTCAAGCACCTGCTGGTCGCCATCGACAAATTCTCCAAGTGGATCGAGGTCCAACCCTTAACCAGCATCAGGTCCGAGCAGGCGGTGGCATTCTTCACAAGTATCATCCATCGCTTTGGGGTCCCAAACTCAATCATCACCGACAATGGCACGCAGTTCACTGGGAAGAAGTTCCTGGACTTCTGCGAGGACCACCACATCCGTGTGGACTGGGCCGCCGTAGCGCACCCAATGACGAATGGGCAGGTGGAACGTGCCAACGGTATGATTTTGCAGGGACTAAAGCCAAGGATCTACAACGACCTCAATAAGTTCGGCAAGCGGTGGATAAAAGAGCTACCCTCGGTGGTTTGGAGTCTGAGGACGACGCCGAGCCGGGCCACGGGTTTCACGCCGTTTTTCCTAGTCTATGGGGTCGAGGCCACCCTACCCATGGACTTGGAATATGGTTCCTCGAGGATAAAGGCTTACGACGACCGAAGCAACCAGACCAGCCGAGAGGATTCGTTGGACCAGCTAGAAGAGGCTCGGGACGTGGCCTTACTACACTCGGCGCGGTATCAGCAGTCTCTGCGACACCACCACGCCCGAAGGATTCAGCTCCGAGGCTTCCAAGTGGAGACTTGGTACTTTGGCTATGGCAAGACGCCCGAGGGCACCACAAACTCACCCCTCCCTGGGAAGGGCCCTTCATCATCGCCAAGATTTTGAAGCCCGGGACATACAAGATGGCCAACGATCAAGGCGAGGTCTACAGCAACGCTTGGAACATCGAACAGCTACGTCGCTTTTACCTTTAAAATGTTTCAAGTCATTCATGTATCTCGCTTTCTTTACATCCATAAATAAAGTCTAACCATCAAGGAACGATCAGCCTTGCCTCGGCAAAGCCCGATCCTCCCTCGGGGGCTAGAAGGGGGGAACCCCCTCTGCGTCAAAATTTTTCTCGAAAAAGTCTTTTGCCAGAACGTCTTTTGTGCATTTCGACTACGTCGATAACAGAATCCTAAAGACAAGCAAGAGAGACCGTAAGCGGCAAGGCCGACCGAGCCGAGGGACTCCTACGCCTCCGGGATACAGATACCTCACTCATCACCTAAAGCGAAAAGGTAACTCACGCTCGGATAAGCGATTCTGCTACCGAACAAGTCCTAACGCTCGAAAACGTTTCTGCCAGAACGACTTTCGTGCCCTTTCGACTACGTCGCTAACAGAATCTTAAAAACGATGGGAGAACACGTAAGCGGCAAGGCCGACCGAGCTGAGGGACTCCTACGCCTCCGGGATACGGATACCTCACTCATCACCTTCCACGAAAAGTGACTCACGCTCGGATAAGCGATTCTGCTACCGAACAAGTCCTAACGCACGGAACAAGAGAAAAGAAAACACAGCTTTATAATCCGACAATACTGTCTAGGCCTCAGCGGCCGCAAAAGACATACGCATACTTCAAGCAAATTGTTCCTGCAGGCTTAGACATCGGCAGGGGGAGGAGCAGCACGCTCGGCGTCATTTCCACCCTCGGCAGAATCTGGCCCGGCCTCAGACGGCGACACGGGCGGAAGGATCTCCACCTCAAGGGAGGAAGCCAGCACCGCACTTGGGCCCTCGACGGCCGCGTCAAGCCTCTGGACCTCGGCTAAGGCAGCCTCCTCTTCGTCGGGTAAGCAGTATCCCTCGCTAACCCGCTCTAGATCCACGTCGTAGTGGGAAGCGAGCACGGCGAAGGCCCGCCTAACGCCGTGGTGCAGCGTCCCGCGGAGTCTGTGCGCACATGGCCGCCTAAGGCCCACAGATGACTCTGGGGGGAGCTACCCGAGGGGATGCCATCGAGGCCAAAGGTCTGGCAGAAAGATGAGATGGCCTCGGACATGGCCACGCGCTCGGCCTCCTTCTGCTCAGCTGCCTCGGCAAGCGCCTTGCAGTTCTTGACGGACTCGTCAAGAGCCATCTCGAACCCTGCAGACAGCAGGACAACATTCTTCAGATGCAAGGAGAAGAATGGAGACAAAAACAAGGCCACAGAGCGGGGAAAACGCACCTTCGACCCGGACACCCTAGCTTGGGTGGACCAAGCAGACCCGACGGCCAAGGTTAGACCCTCTGCAAGGGTCCCGGCCCGAGCGGTCGCCTCGGGGTCCGGAAAGGGGGAGCACCCTCTGCACCGAAACTTTCCTCGAAAAGGTTTTCCCACCAAAACAACTTTCGTGCATCTCGACTGTGTCAGTAGCGGAGTCTCAAAAACGAGCGACTAAGACCTTGAACCGCAAGGCCGACCGAGCCGAGGGACTCCTACGCCTTCGGGATACGGATACCTCACTCGTCACCTTCCAGGAAAGGCGGCTCACGCTCGGATAAGTGATTCTGCTACCGACGAACAAGTCTTAATGCTCGAAACAAGAGGAAAGAAACACGGCTTTATACCCAAATGTTCAGGCCTCAGCAGCCACAAAGAACAAACACACATGCTTGGGGGTAACAATGGTACCTAGACTTAAACGTCGGCAGCGCCCTCGGTGGTTGTCCCGACCTACGGAAGATGTCTTAGTACTCAAAGCTATTACATCTTGCTCTCAAGAGGGTACCATTACAAGAGAGACTCGAGCTCCATTCCTACAGGAATGGACTACCTCCACACCGGAGGGGCTGTGAAAGTCGCCTAGAGGGGGGTGAATAGGGCGAAACTAAAATTTACAAAGTTAATCACAACTACAAGCTGGGTTAGCATTAGAAATATAAGCGAGTCCGAGAGAGAGAGAGTGAAAAACAAATCGCAAGCAAATAAAGAGTGTGACACAAGGATTTGTTTTACCGAGGTTTGGTTCTTGCAAACCTACTCCCCGTTGAGGTGGTCACAAAGACAGGGTCTCTTTCAACCCTTTCCCTCTCTCAAACGGTCACTTAGACCGAGTGAGCTTCTCTTCTCAATCACACGGGACACTAAGTCCCCGCAAGGACCACCACACAATTGGTGTCTCTTGCCTCGGTTACAATTGAGATGTTCACAAGAAAGAATGAGAAAGAAAAGAAGCAATCCAAGCGCAGGAGCTCAAATGAACACAAGTCACTCTCTCACTAGTCACTATTGATTGGAATTGAACTAGAGACTTGGGAGAGGATTTGATCTCTTTGGTGTGTCTTGTATTGAATGCTATAGCTCTTGTAATGTGTTGGAAGGTGGAAAACTTGGATGCAATGAATGGTGGGGTGGTTGGGGTATTTATAGCCCCAACCACCAAACTAGCCGTTTGGTGGAGGCTGCTGTCGACGGGCGCACCGGACAGTCCGGTGCGCCACCGGACACTGTCCGGTGCGCCTGCCACGTCACCCGACCGTTAGGGTTCGATCGTTGGAGCTCTGACAGGTGGGGTCTTCTAGCTGTCCGGTGGTGCACCGGACAAGTCCTGTAGACTGTCCGGTGCGCCTGCTGCGCGTGCTCTGACCTCTGCGCGCGCAGGCGCGCATTAAATGCGTTGCAGTCGACCGTTGGCGCTGAAGTAGCCGTTGCTCCGCTGGCACACCGGACAGTCCGGTGCACCACCGAACACTGTCCGGTGCACCACCGAACACTGTCCAGTGCTTCACCGGACGGTCCGGTGAATTATAGCGGAGCGCCCTCTGATTTTCCCGAAGGTGACGAGTTTGGAGCTGAGTTCCCTGGTACACCAGACACTGTCCGGTGGTGCACCGGACACTGTCCGGTGCGCCAGACCAGGGCACACTTCGGTTGTTTTTGGCTCTCTTTGTTTGAACCCTTTCTTGGTCATTTTATTGGTCTATTGTGAACCTTTGGCACCTGTAAAACTTATAATCTAGAGCAAACTAGTTAGTCCAAATATTTGTGTTGGGCAATTCAACCACCAAAATCAATTAGGAAAAGGTGTAAGCCTATTTCCCTTTCAATCTCCCCCTTTTTGGTGATTGATGCCAACACAAACCAAAACAAATATGGAAGTGCAGAATTGAACTAGTTTGCATAATGTAAGTGCAAAGGTTGCTTGGAATGAAACCAATAAATATTACTTACTAGATGCGCATGGATGGCTTTTCTTTTTATTAACATTTTGGACCACGCTTGCACCACATGTTTTGTTTTGCAAAATGTTTTGGAAATTCTTTTCAAAGTTCTTTTGCAAATATTCAAAGGTAAATGAATAAGATTTTTTAGAAGCATTTTCAAGTTTTGAAATTTTCCCCCTTTGGTTCAAATGCTTTTCCTTTTACTAAACAAAACTCCCCCTTAATGAAATCCTCCTCTTAGTGTTCAAGAGGGTTTTAGATATTAATTTTGAAGAGGGTATATCAATTTTAAATTATATCAAAATAAGATACCAATTGAAAAACTTCTTTTAACACCAAATTAAAAGACTACATTTTTTGAAATTGGTGGTGGTGCGGTCCTTTTGCTTTGGGCTAATACTCTCTCCCCCTTTGGCATGAATCGCTAAAAACGGATGCTCGAGTGAAATATAAGCCCTTTCAAACTACTCTCTCCCCCTTTGGATAGAAGTATAGAAGTGAAGATTATACCAAAGTTGGAGAGTTGTGCGGAGCGACGGTGAAGGATGAATGATTCAATGGAGTGGAGTGGAAGCCTTGTCTTCGCCGAAGACTCCTTTTCCCTTTCAATCTATGACTTATCATGAAATGGACTTGAAAGAACACATTAGTCATAGCATATGAAAGAGATGATCAAAAGTATATATATGAGCTATGTGTGCAAAACATCAATAAAAGTTTCTAGAATCAAGAATATTTAGCTCATGCCTAAGTTTGGTAAAGGTTTGTTCATCCAAAGGCTTGGTAAAGATATCGGCTAATTGTTCTTTGGTGCTAACATATGCAATCTCGATATCCCCCTTTTGTTGGTGATCCCTTAGAAAATGATACCGAATGGCTATGTGTTTAGTGCGGCTATGCTCAACGGGATTATCCGCCATGCGGATTGCACTCTCATTATCACATAGAAGAGGAACTTTGTTTAATTTGTAACCATAGTCCCTAAGGGTTTGCCTCATCCAAAGCAATTGCGCGCAACAATGGCCTGCGGCAATATACTCAGCTTCGGCGGTTGAAAGAGCGACAGAATTTTGCTTCTTTGAAGCCCAAGACACCAGAGATCTTCCCAAGAACTGGCTAGTCCCCGATGTGCTCTTTCTATTAATTTTGCACCCTGCCCAATCGGCATCGGAATAACCAATTAAATCAAATGCGGATCCCCTGGGGTACCAAAGGACAAACTTAGGAGTATAAACTAAATATCTCAAGATTCGTTTTACGGCCCTAAGGTGAGCTTCCTTAGGATCGGCTTGGAATCTTGCACACATGCATACGGAAAGCATAATATCCGGTCGTGAAGCACATAAATAGAGTAAAGAACCTATCATCGACCGGTATACCTTTTGATCTACGGATTTACCTCCCATGTCGAGGTCGAGATGCCCATTAGTTCCCATGGGTGTCTTGATGGGCTTGGCATCCTTCATCCCAAACTTTGTTAGAATGTCTTGAATATATTTCGTTTGGCTAATGAAAGTGCCCTCTTGGAGTTGCTTCACTTGAAATCCTAAGAAATACATCAACTCCCCCATCATAGACATCTCGAATTTTTGTGTCATGATCCTACTAAACTCTTCACATGTAGATTCGTTAGTAGACCCAAATATGACATCATCAACATAAATTTGGCAAACAAACAAATCATTTTCAAGTGTTTTAGTAAAGAGTGTAGGATCGGCTTTTCCGACTTTTAAGCCATTAGCAATAAGAAAATCTCTTAGGCATTCATACCATGCTCTTGGGGCTTGCTTGAGCCCATAAAGCGCCTTAGAGAGTCTATAAACATGATTAGGATACTCACTGTCTTCAAAGCCGGGAGGTTGCTCAACATAGACCTCTTCCTTGATAGGTCCGTTGAGGAAGGCACTCTTCACGTCCATTTGATAAAGCTTGAAGCCATGGTAAGTAGCATAGGCAAGTAAAATGCGAATTGACTCAAGCCTAGCTACGGGTGCATAGGTTTCACCGAAATCCAAACCTTTGACTTGTGAATATCCCTTGGCCACAAGTCGGGCTTTTTTCCTTGTCACCACACCATGCTCGTCTTGTTTGTTGCGGAAGACCCACTTGGTTCCTACAACATTTTAGTTAGGACGTGAAACTAAATGCCATACCTCATTCCTTGTGAAGTTGTTGAGCTCCTCTTGCATCGCCATCACCCAATTCGAATCTTGAAGTGCTTCCTCTACCCTGTGTGGCTCAATAGAGGAAACAAAAGAGTAATGCTCACAAAAATGTGCAACACGAGATCTAGTGGTTACCCCCTTATGAATGTCGCCGAGGATGGTGTTCACGGGGTGATCTCGTTGGATTGCTTGATGGACTCTTGGGTGTGGCGGCCTTGTAGCTTGCTCATCCTCCTTGTCTTGATCAAATGCATCTCCCCCTTGATTGTTGCCGTCTTCTTGAGGTGGCTCATCTTCTTGATCTTCTTCTTCATCATCTTGAGCCTCATCCTCATCTTGCGTTGGTGGAGATGCTTGCATGGAAGAGGATGGTTGATCTTGTGCTTGAATGGGCTCTTCGGATTCCTTAGGACACACATCCCCAATGGACATGTTCCTTAGCGCCACGCACGGAGCCTCTTCATCATCTAATTCATCAAGATCAACTTGCTCTACTTGAGAGCCGTTAGTCTCATCAAACACAATGTCACAAGAAACTTTCACTAGTCCAGTGGACTTGTTAAAGACTCTATATGCCCTTGTGTTTGAATCATATCCTAGTAAAAAGCCTTCTACAGCCTTAGGAGCAAATTTGGATTTTCTACCTCTTTTAACAAGAATAAAACATTTGCTACCAAAGACTCTAAAATATGAAACATTGGGCTTTTTACCGGTGAGGAGTTCGTAAGATATCTTCTTGAGGATTCGATGTAGATACAACCGGTTGATGGCGTAGCAAGAGGTGTTGACCGCCTCAGCCCAAAACCGATCCGAAGTCTTGTACTCATCAAGCATGGTTCTTGCCATGTCCAATAGAGTTCTATTCTTCCTCTCCACTACACCATTTTGTTGTGGCGTGTTGGGAGAAGAAAACTCATGCTTGATGCCCTCCTCCTCAAGGAAGCCTTCAATTTGTGAATTCTTGAACTCCGTCCCATTATCGCTTCTAATTTTCTTGATCCTCAAGCCAAACTCATTTTGAGCCCATCTCAAGAATCCCTTTAAGGTCTCTTGGGTTTGAGATTTTTCCTGTAAAAAGAATACCCAAGTGAAGCGAGAATAGTCATCCACAATAACAAGACAGTACTTACTCCCGCCGATGCTTATGTAAGCGATCGGGCCGAATAGGTCCATGTGGAGGAGCTCGAGTGGCCTGTCAGTCGTCAAGATGTTCTTATGTGGATGATGAGCGCCAAGTTGCTTCCCTGCTTGACATGCGCTACAAATCCTGTCTTTCTCAAAATGCACATTTGTTAGCCCCAAAATGTGCTCTCCCTTTAGAAGCTTGTGAAGATTCTTCATCCCAACATGGGCTAGTCGGTGATGCTAGAGCCAACCCATGTTAGTCTTAGCAATTAAGCAAGTGTCGAGTTCAGCTCTATTGAAATCAACTAAGTATAGCTGACCCTCTAACACTCCCTTAAAAGCTACTGAATCATCACTTCTTCTAAAGACAGTAACACCTGTATCTATGAAAAGACAGTTGTAACCCATTTTACATAATTGGGAAACAGAAAGCAAGTTGTAATCTTATGAATCTACAAGAAAAACATTGAAAATAGAATGGTCAGGTGATATAGCAATTTTACCCAATCCTTTGACCAAACCTTGGTTTCCATCCCCGAATGTGATAGCTCGTTGGGGATCTTGGTTTTTCTCATAGGAGGAGAACATCTTCTTCTCCCCTGTCATGTGGTTTGTGCACCCGCTATCGATGATCCAACTTGAGCCCCCGGATGCATAAACCTACAAAACAAATTTAGTTCTTGATTTTAGGTACCCAAACAGTTTTGGGTCCTTTGACATTAGATACATGAACTTTGGGTACCCAAACACAAGTCTTTGATCCCTTGTGTTTGTCCCCAACATACTTGGCAACTACTTTGCCGGATTTGTTAATCAAAACATAAGATGCATCAAAAGTTTTAAATGAAATGCTAGGTTCATTTGATGCACTAGGAGTTTTCTTCTTAGGCAATTTAGCACGAGTTGATTGCCTAGAACTAGATGTCTCACCCTTATACATAAAAGCATGATTAGGGCCAGAGTGAGACTTCCTAGAATGAATTCTCCTAATCTTATGCTCGGGATAACCGGCAGGGTACCAAATGTAACCCTCGTTATCCTGAGGCATGGGAGCCTTGCCCTTAACAAAGTTAGATAATTTTTTAGGAGGGGCATTAAGTTTGACATTGTCTCCCTTTTGGAAGCCAATGCCATCCTTGATGCCAGGGCGTCTCCCACTATAAAGCATACTATGAGCAAATTTAAATTTTTCATTTTCTAGTTCATGCTCGACAATTTTAGCATCTAATTTTGCTATATGATCGTTTTGTTGTTTAATTAAAGCCATATGATCATGAATAGCATCAATGTCAACATCTCTACATCTAGTGCAAATAGAAACATGCTCAATGGTAGATGTAGAGGTTTTGCAAGAATTTAATTCAACAATCTTAGCATGTAATATGGCATTTTCATCTCTAAGATTGGAAATGGAAGCATTGCAAACATCTAAATCTTTAGCCTTAGCAATCATTTTTTCATTTTCAATCCTAAGGCTAGCAAGAGAGACATTTAATTTTTCAATCTTAGCAATAGAAATAGCATGATCATTTCTAAGATTGGCATATGAATCATCACAAACATTTGAATCAACCTTAGCAATTAATCTAGCATTCTCATTCCTAAGGTTGGCAATCAAATCATGGCAAGTGCTTAGCTCACTAGTTAATTTTTTACATTTTTCCATCTCTAGAGCATAAGCATTCTTAACCTTAACATGCTTCTTATTTTCCTTAATTAGGAAGTCATCTTGTCTATCCAAGAGTTCATCCTTATCATGAATAGTGCTAATTAATTCATTTAACTTCTCTTTTTGTTGCATGTTAAGGTTGGCAAAAGAGTAAACAAATTATCCTCATCATCACTAGAATTAGCCTCATCACTAGAGGTGTCATATTTAGTGGAGGATTTAGATTTAACCTTCTTCTTTTTGCCGTCCTTTGCCATGAGACACTTGTGGCCGATGTTGGGAAAGGGAAATGTGCCCTTGGGCCATTTCTAAGTATTTTGGTGATTGAGTGCCAACACAAGTGGACTTATGGTAATCTATGCAAAGTGATGGACAAAGTGCAAATCAAGTCTAAAGGTATGTTTCTAGACTTGGTACATTGTTTTAAGAACTAATGTATTGTGTCTAAGTGCTGGAAACAGGAGAAATCAAGTTGAAAAAGAGATGGCTTTGTTCAGTCAAAGACAGCTCGGTCTGGGTGCACCAGGCTGGCGACTCTCAACTGGCTGCTCTCGGGATGCGATCAACGGCGTATGGCTATAAATCACCGGACTGTCTGGTGAGCCATTCACAAGCGAAGTCATCGCTCTCGGGAAGCGATTAACGGCGTACGGCTATAAATCACCGGACTGTCTGGTGGTGCACCGGACTGTCCGGTGAGCCAACGGTCAGCCGAGGAATCCGCGCGCAACGCATGGCCGAGCCAACGGTCAGAAGGGGGCACCGGACAGTGTCCGGTGCGCCAACGGCTCTGGATCTTCAACGGTCGGCTGTGCCACAGAAGGAAAGAAATCCGCACTGGACAGTGTCCGGTGGTGCACCGGACTGCCCGATGCACCAGGCGACAGAAGGCAAGAATTGCCTTCCGGGAATGCTCTCAACGGCTCCTAGCAGCCTTGAGGCTATAAAAGGGACCCCTAGGCGCATGGAGGATAAAACCAAGCATTCTCTAAGCATTCCTAAGCACCAAGACTTCAATTCCGCGCATCCGATTCTTTGTGATAGCAACTAGAGCTCCATTTGAGTAGAGAACTCTTTGAGTTGTGTTGAGAGCTCGTGTTGTGACTTGTGTGTGTGTGTTGCTCTGATTTTGTGTCTTGTGTCCGTTGCTCATCCCATCCTTACTCCGTGCTTCTTTGTGAACATCTGTGTAAGGGCGAGAGGCTCCAAGTTGTGGAGATTCCTCGCAAGCGGGATATAGTAAAGTGAAAGCAAAACACCATGGTATTCAAGTGGGTCTTTGGACCGCTTGAGAGGGGTTGAGTGCAACCCTCGTCCGTTGGGACGCCACAACGTGGAGTAGGCAAGTATTGGACTTGGCCGAACCACGGGATAAACCACTGTGCCATCTCTGTGTTGATCTCTTTGTGGTTATTGCGTTTTGCTAAGACTCCTCTCTAGCCACTTGGCCTTATTGTGCTAACTCCTAATCAAGTTTTTGTGGCACTAAGTTTCAAGTTTTACAGGATCACCTATTCACCCCCCCCTCAAGGTGCTCTCAATTGGTATCAGAGTCGTTCTCTTCAAGAAAGGGACTAATCGCCCGAAGAGATGGACCCTAAGGGCAAGGGGATGGTGGTCAATGATAAGGAGAAGGAGTCCTTCGTCAATGATCCAAAGGATGACAAGCCTATTGACTCGGGATCGGGCCACAAAAGAAAAGACGGGAAGAAGAAGAAAACGAGGCGCATCAAGGAGATCATCTACTACGACGACAGCGACGAGTCCTCTTCTTCCCAAAAGGACAACGATGACAACGACTACGAGAAAATGAAAATGGTCAATTCGAACTTTTCTTTTGATTACTCTTGTATTCCGCAAAGTACCAATGCTCATGTACTCTCCATTCCACTTGGTAAACCTCGTCACTTTGATGGAGAGGACTATGGATTTTGGAGTCACAAAATGCGTAGTCACTTGTTCTCTCTCCATCCAAGAATATGGGAGATAGTAGAGAGTGGAATGAAATTTGATAGTACTGATAGTCCCATGTTCATTAATGAGCAAATTCACAAAAATGCACAAGCTACTACTGTTCTTCTAGCTTCATTGTGCAGGGACGAATACCATAAGGTGAGCGGCTTGGATAACGTCAAGCAGATTTGGGACACCCTCAAGATCTCACATGAGGGGAACGACGTCACCATGCTCACTAAGATGGAGTTGGTGGAGGGAGAACTTGGGAGATTCGCAATGATCAGGGGCGAGGAGCCAACCCAAACGTACAACCGGCTCAAGACCCTCGTCAACAAAATAAGGAGCTATGGAAGCACGCGATGGACGGACCACGACGTCGTCCGCCTAATGCTAAGGTCTTTTACCGTCCTTGATCCACATCTTGTGAACAATATTCGTGAGAATCCTAGGTACACCAAGATGACGCCCGAGGAGATACTTGGAAAGTTTGTAAGCGGGCGGATGATGATCAAGGAGGCAAGATACGTTGACGATGCGTTGAACGGCCCTATCCAAGAGCCTCAAACCATTGCTCTCAAAGCAACGAGGAGCAAGGAGGTGCTACCTAGCAAGGTGGCGCAAGTTGAGGCGGCCGGGCTTAATGATGAAGAAATGGCCCTCATCATCAAGCGTTTCAAGACGGCGCTAAAGGGTCGCAAGGGGCATCCCAACAAGAACAAGACAAAGGGGAAGCGCTCATGCTTCAAATGTGGTAAGATTGGTCATTTTATCGCTAATTGTCCCGATAATGATAGTGACCAGGAACAAGGGAACAAGAGGGAAAAGAAGAAGACTTACAAGAAGGCTAAGGGCGAGGCACACCTTGGCAAGGAGTGGGACTCGGATTGTTCGTCGTCCGACTCCGACAACGAAGGACTCGCCGCCACCGCCTTCAACAAATCGTTCCTCTTCCCCAACAAGCATCACACCTGCCTCATGGCAAGGGAAAAGAAGGTAAGCACTCGTGATACTAGTACTTACGCTTCCTCAAGTGATGAAGAATCTAGCGATGATGAAATAGACTATTCATGTTTATTCAAGGGCCTAGATAGAACTAAGGTTGATAAGATTAATGAATTAATTGATGCCTTGAATGATAAGAATAGGTTATTAGAAAAGCAAGAGGACCTTTTGTATGAAGAACATGATAAGTTTGTAGAGGCACAAAAATCCCTTGCTTTAGAAATTAAAAGGAATGAAATGCTCTCTTGTGAATTGTCTACATGCCATGACTCTATTTCTAGCTTAAAGAGCATAAATGATGATTTGAATGCTAAGTTAGAAATAGCTAATAAATCAACATATTGTGTAGAACATGTTGCAATTTGCAATAGGTGTAAAGATTTTAATGTTGATGCTTGTAGTGAACACCTAGTTTCAATTTCTAAATTGAATGATGAAGTGGCTAGTCTTAATGCCCAACTTAAGACTAGCAAGAGTGAATTTGACAAAATAAAATTTGCAAGAGATGCCTACACGATTGGTAGACACCCCTCAATTAAGGATGGCCTTGGCTTCAAGAGGGAAGTTGTAACACCCGGATTTTAGGGGTCCAAAACCCGGGGTTAACATAAACACCAGGTATGCTGGGACCAAGTCTCAAACATATGATGTATAGTGGCACAGGATCGAATGTCACAACTTTATATAAAACAGGAGTTCTATACAAATAAATAGTTACATTATAAGGAGACAACGGTCCAGCAACCCAAAGTTGACTGGGAGACGACGACCTAGACCTCTCACGAACTCATCGCAGCATCCTCCATGAGCATCATCCTGCAGTACCTGGTCTTGACCTGTGGTGTATGTGAGACAGCAAGAGTGAGCTCACATACGTTCATCGCTCAACAAGTTGTGGGGAATAATGTGCATGAACTCGCCAAAGGTGGGAGCTCACGTGAAGTGTAAGGCTTACCAAAGAAGATGGTTAGAGCTGAGCATTGCTTTTAAAGTTGGTCAAAATTTTATTAGCAGTTACTAAGTATAAGTAAATACCAACCCAATTAAGTAATAGAACAAAAGTAACAACACCACCTGCAATGCAATGCATATGACAAATTGAATTTAGTTCCATAATTTAATCATGTGAGTGTCCGAGCTGCTCATGACCGTGAGCACGGCTAGTATACCAGTTTTACACTCTGCAGAGGTTGCGCATCTTTACCCACAAGTCGTGTATCCCATGTCGCCAGGGTTTGCAAAGCCCTTAGACACTTCCGAGGTGAATGGCTAGGGATCCACTACGAGGCCTTTACAAAGTTCCACTAGCTTCCGAAAACCCGCTACAGTTTATAGGAAGATCCAGTACAGGAATCCCTTGCAGGACCGCCATCGCAGCAAAATCCTCCCGAGGGCCTCCCCGCACTGACCTCTCCCCTACTGCCCTTGCCCCTTTCGGGTAAGGTAGTCTTCCACTAGCTTTCCTAATTAATCAGCCAAGGGCATCCCATACTACCCTTGTGGTAGCACTGTTTTCCCGGGTGGTTCTCCATGTTCCAATTAACATAATGATCTTAACATGAACCATAAATAACAACTGATAACAAAAGTATAATCATGAATAGTGTAATCTTCATACCCAAAACCACATATAGCACTAGCAAGTACTACCCAGAAATTTAGTGGTGAACAAGGTATAAAGATAATCAAACTAGGTAACCTGTTGGGTCCCATCAAAATTAACCTATGCAGATCATTATGATTAATCAGAACATGGCTGGGTAAAAAGAAGTGATCAAGGGCACAACTTGCCTGGGCCTTGAGATTCCAGGTACCAGGATGATTCTTCAGATCCTCGTGACCTCACTGCTAGTCGTAGCAATACAAACATACATGGTATAGGCAAAACTGACATTACACCAAACATATATGCAAAATACATATTAATAATCTACATATTAAAATAAGATCACAGGGAAAAGAATTATTAATTTTGGAGTTATAGATTTTAAGTTATGGATTTTCCAATGTTTTATGTGTTTAGTACAAGATTAATTAAGATAACAATTTTAATGTGACTTTTATGTAAAACCAGTGGCACTAATTGATAAACATTAATATTACAAAATTATAGGAAGTGGAATGGATTAATTTGGAGTTCATATGCATTTTCTATGAATTATATAAATTCTAGGAATTATTTTTATATTAAAAACTCATTTTCTAATTCATTTTCCTGATTTTATAACTCTCTGGACTGGGCCTCAATTAAGCAGAAGCACAGGGGGCTCGGGGTAAAATTACAGAGACACAGCGCACAGTGCTACTGGACGGCGGGTTGATTCCTCGGTTTTCCAGGGTTTCTTTAACAAAATCGCCACAGCGAAAGGGTATCGTTGAATCTCGGCCGCACGATCTGAACCGAGCGGCCCAGATTAGTTCCTGACCTAAGTGAACCGGTACGCGACGATGTCCGCAGGATCTGAGATCGACGGCCCACGAATGCCCACGATCCCAAACTACCCCGAACCACACGATTGAAGTTCGACGGCTCGGATTTAAAATGACGAAGGGGTACGCCCCGATCTAATCGTGGCCGTTGAATAAGATCCAACGGTCACAAGTGATCGTCATTCCTTTGATCCCCCCGACGGCACACCGCGCCTTGCCGCGGCGAGCCATCACCGGAGCGGCCCCGAATCCGCCCACCCGAGAGCTGATTCACCAAATTAGTTGGTGCAAAATGGAATTGGGAAGATGACAAATACAGAGGTGGGATTCTTACCGAGGATTAGGTCACCGGGAGGCCTGCCCACGGCGTACGGCGGAGGTCCTCACAACGGCAACGAATTGAGCTTGCGCAGTACGTCGGCGGGGGAAATTGACGGCGGCCGAAGCTTCGTCGCGCCCAACAGGTGCCCAGGCTATAGCGCAGAGGACTAATCGCGGTGTGAGCGAGGGCAATCGCGGCGGCGGGTTGGGTTCTACTATTGCGGCGGCGTGTTTTGCGTCCCAGAGAACGGAAAGCGGTCAAGGGTGTCGGTGCAAGTGGATGAGGAGGGAAGGGGAAGATCGTGGCACTTTATATAGGCGCGACATGGCCGGCTTCACCGAGAAAAAGGGCGAAGTCCTCCGTCGGACACGCCGTGTCGGTCGCGATCCGTTGGTAGGGATAGAACTGACGTTAGGGGCCCATGCGTAAGTGACCGCGCGCGGGGTGAGCGAAGGCAGGTGGCTGACGGGCATGGCCCGCGTATCAGTGAGACAACGGAAACGCACGTGAGGAGATGAGAGGCTGAGCAGCGGGCCCGGTTTGTCGGCGCCGGATGAAGCGCGAGCGCAAGCGCGTAGGGGAGGCTGAGCAGTGGGCCCCATATGTCAGCGACGCATGCAGGCGCGAGATCGTCGTCCTCGTCTGAGACGGCCAGGCGGGGTCCACCCGTCAGTCGCAGAGTGAGGGGACGCGGGAGGGGAATTGGGCCGTGCGCGCAGAGGAAAAGCTTAAGTGGGCCGAATGTGAGGTTGTTGGCCCAGTTAGGGTTTTTCTCTTTTTCTTTTTATTTTCTATTTCTTTTCTTCATTTTCAAATCCAATTTGAATTCAAACTTAAATTCAAATCTCTATGGCTCATCATTTCAATTTATTTTTGTGAAGTTAGGGATATTAATTCTGAATATATTTATTTATATATTTATTTGTATTTTTGTTTTATATCCCTTCTCTTTTTCTTATTTCCCTTTTCTTTCCTATTTTAAATTTTGCATTCAAATTTAAACTCAAGTTTGTGACTAGTTCATTTGCAAACCATATCTGTGCAAAAACATATTTCATATATTCCTTTATTTATTTTAGTTCTTTTAGACAAGTTTTCAATCATATAGTAGAGAACAATCCATACCTTATTACTTCTAGGGAAATCAAATTTATATTGTAGACTTATATATATTAAGAAATAGTTTAACCCTAATTCTTTCATATATCCTAACCAAAAAGGCAATTTAGATTATCTAAGTATCTTTAATTATGTATTTTTAACATATTCATGAGTGGAAGCTTCTAAATTATGATTATTTTTAAGGAAAGGTGTTTTGATTTAAAATCTTTGAGAATTTTTCCTTGTCTTCACAAGATTGAACTTTAGGGTGTTACAGATCCTACCCCCCTTAAAAATAATCTCGTCCTCGAGATTTGTAAGAAAAGGGATGTATGCTCATATTGTTCTCGGAACATATGCACAAACAAAGAAATCTCAGCATGAGGTATAATTCCTTAACAAAACATAGGGTCAATAGACCTTATTATTTCTTCTAAAATATTATCATATCATCTACTAACTAAAGTAACATCTAGATCTTACAAATCATCATAATCTATATCTATGTAGCTTGGTGAGGCTGGTGGTGGTGGTGGAGGTTGTTGTTGTTGTTGTCTTTCCAACCGCGCTTGCCTTATTTCTTGGCGGGCCTGACGTATTTCCTCGCATTGTTGTCTTATCTGATTCTGCATCTCGGTCACCAGGTCTGTTAACTGTTGTATTACCAGTCTTTGGGTAGTAACCACTTGATCGATTTCAACAGGTGGAGGATTTGGAGGATTCATTTCCTGTTTGTTGTTACGTGATAATCTTCCCTTTCCTGGTATTGACCATGAAAGTTAGAAGCATATGGTAATAGTTTTGCAAAGGGAATTATTCAATAAGCGGAAGGAATAAGCTAGTAGCTGGTTATACTCTAAAGATTCTTTGGTAGGGCTTAATCTTTGTTTTATGTCCAGATTGGGGTAACCAATCACATAAGGTGAATATCCAAGGGTAAGATAGAATCAGTCAAGATGAGAGATATATATGGGTGAGATAGACTACAAGATGTAGGTTAAAAGTTTGTTTGTTGTTAGGTGGGAATAGAAAGGTTATATCATTCATCATGGTTCTATGGGTTGGGTTAGCTCATGGTTGAATTGATCCAATGTGCTAAGATAAGTTAATACATGGCTAGTGGGGTCTAGTCTCTTCTACTAGTGTCATTAATCTGTTTAAGTGGACCACATTAGATTAGATCATATTAGATTGGATGGGATCTAGATTAGATTGGTATGACCAGTTTGACTAGATGAGATCTAATTAATTTGTATTAGATCATGGTTGTTTAAACTAGGGTGGATAAGTATGCTTATTAGGACAAGATGGATCCATAAAGATAAGATAGAATATTTTGAGACCAGTTAGACCTATTAGGATGAGATACAATCTTTTCAAGATAGGATGAGTATCTTTTAAGATGAGATGGATCTATTAAGACAAGGGAGAATCTTTTAAGATAAGATGAATTGGTTAGAATGAGATCTTTTTAGGATAAGATAAATCTCTTAAGCTAGATATGTTCCAATGGGGATAATCTAGGTTGTCTAGTTGTTTTATAAATATATTTTTATACCTATATGTATATGCAGATGCAATTGTGGACACTACTCCACAAATCATCACACTCAAACAAAGATCCAAATCCGACATGTTTCATAAGAACAAACATTCAAGCATATAAAAATAATAGTTTTGTTTTTGTCCCTAGGATTAGGTCTCCTATTCCTAAAGTCACTTTAGGTACTGGATTTCAAAGTATGAAATCCACATTTGTCTCTAGAAGGATAAGGTAAGAATGATCAGAGTGAAGCGGAAAATAGATGAGAAAAGATTAAGTTAAGTTTAGAAAAGAATCAGAGTAGCAAAGATAAGTATGTAGGGGTTGTCCAGTTCTATCTAGGTTTCGTCCTACAGTCAACATTCCTCTGATACCACTTCTGTAACACCCGGATTTTAGGGGTCCAAAACCCGGGGTTAACATAAACACCAGGTATGCTGGGACCAAGTCTCAAACATATGATGTATAGTGGCACAGGATCGAATGTCACAACTTTATATAAAACAGGAGTTCTATACAAATAAATAGTTACATTATAAGGAGACAACGGTCCAGCAACCCAAAGTTGACTGGGAGACGACGACCTAGACCTCTCACGAACTCATCGCAGCATCCTCCATGAGCATCATCCTGCAGTACCTGGTCTTGACCTGTGGTGTATGTGAGACAGCAAGAGTGAGCTCACATACGTTCATCGCTCAACAAGTTGTGGGGAATAATGTGCATGAACTCGCCAAAGGTGGGAGCTCACGTGAAGTGTAAGGCTTACCAAAGAAGATGGTTAGAGCTGAGCATTGCTTTTAAAGTTGGTCAAAATTTTATTAGCAGTTACTAAGTATAAGTAAATACCAACCCAATTAAGTAATAGAACAAAAGTAACAACACCACCTGCAATGCAATGCATATGACAAATTGAATTTAGTTCCATAATTTAATCATGTGAGTGTCCGAGCTGCTCATGACCGTGAGCACGGCTAGTATACCAGTTTTACACTCTGCAGAGGTTGCGCATCTTTACCCACAAGTCGTGTATCCCATGTCGCCAGGGTTTGCAAAGCCCTTAGACACTTCCGAGGTGAATGGCTAGGGATCCACTACGAGGCCTTTACAAAGTTCCACTAGCTTCCGAAAACCCGCTACAGTTTATAGGAAGATCCAGTACAGGAATCCCTTGCAGGACCGCCATCGCAGCAAAATCCTCCCGAGGGCCTCCCCGCACTGACCTCTCCCCTACTGCCCTTGCCCCTTTCGGGTAAGGTAGTCTTCCACTAGCTTTCCTAATTAATCAGCCAAGGGCATCCCATACTACCCTTGTGGTAGCACTGTTTTCCCGGGTGGTTCTCCATGTTCCAATTAACATAATGATCTTAACATGAACCATAAATAACAACTGATAACAAAAGTATAATCATGAATAGTGTAATCTTCATACCCAAAACCACATATAGCACTAGCAAGTACTACCCAGAAATTTAGTGGTGAACAAGGTATAAAGATAATCAAACTAGGTAACCTGTTGGGTCCCATCAAAATTAACCTATGCAGATCATTATGATTAATCAGAACATGGCTGGGTAAAAAGAAGTGATCAAGGGCACAACTTGCCTGGGCCTTGAGATTCCAGGTACCAGGATGATTCTTCAGATCCTCGTGACCTCACTGCTAGTCGTAGCAATACAAACATACATGGTATAGGCAAAACTGACATTACACCAAACATATATGCAAAATACATATTAATAATCTACATATTAAAATAAGATCACAGGGAAAAGAATTATTAATTTTGGAGTTATAGATTTTAAGTTATGGATTTTCCAATGTTTTATGTGTTTAGTACAAGATTAATTAAGATAACAATTTTAATGTGACTTTTATGTAAAACCAGTGGCACTAATTGATAAACATTAATATTACAAAATTATAGGAAGTGGAATGGATTAATTTGGAGTTCATATGCATTTTCTATGAATTATATAAATTCTAGGAATTATTTTTATATTAAAAACTCATTTTCTAATTCATTTTCCTGATTTTATAACTCTCTGGACTGGGCCTCAATTAAGCAGAAGCACAGGGGGCTCGGGGTAAAATTACAGAGACACAGCGCACAGTGCTACTGGACGGCGGGTTGATTCCTCGGTTTTCCAGGGTTTCTTTAACAAAATCGCCACAGCGAAAGGGTATCGTTGAATCTCGGCCGCACGATCTGAACCGAGCGGCCCAGATTAGTTCCTGACCTAAGTGAACCGGTACGCGACGATGTCCGCAGGATCTGAGATCGACGGCCCACGAATGCCCACGATCCCAAACTACCCCGAACCACACGTGTGAAGTTCGACGGCTCGGATTTAAAATGACGAAGGGGTACGCCCCGATCTAATCGTGGCCGTTGAATAAGATCCAACGGTCACAAGTGATCGTCATTCCTTTGATCCCCCCGACGGCACACCGCGCCTTGCCGCGGCGAGCCATCACCGGAGCGGCCCCGAATCCGCCCACCCGAGAGCTGATTCACCAAATTAGTTGGTGCAAAATGGAATTGGGAAGATGACAAATACAGAGGTGGGATTCTTACCGAGGATTAGGTCACCGGGAGGCCTGCCCACGGCGTACGGCGGAGGTCCTCACAACGGCAACGAATTGAGCTTGCGCAGTACGTCGGCGGGGGAAATTGACGGCGGCCGAAGCTTCGTCGCGCCCAACAGGTGCCCAGGCTATAGCGCAGAGGACTAATCGCGGTGTGAGCGAGGGCAATCGCGGCGGCGGGTTGGGTTCTACTATTGCGGCGGCGTGTTTTGCGTCCCAGAGAACGGAAAGCGGTCAAGGGTGTCGGTGCAAGTGGATGAGGAGGGAAGGGGAAGATCGTGGCACTTTATATAGGCGCGACATGGCCGGCTTCACCGAGAAAAAGGGCGAAGTCCTCCGTCGGACACGCCGCGTCGGTCGCGATCCGTTGGTAGGGATAGAACTGACGTTAGGGGCCCATGCGTAAGTGACCGCGCGCGGGGTGAGCGAAGGCAGGTGGCTGACGGGCATGGCCCGCGTATCAGTGAGACAACGGAAACGCACGTGAGGAGATGAGAGGCTGAGCAGCGGGCCCGGTTTGTCGGCGCCGGATGAAGCGCGAGCGCAAGCGCGTAGGGGAGGCTGAGCAGTGGGCCCCATATGTCAGCGACGCATGCAGGCGCGAGATCGTCGTCCTCGTCTGAGACGGCCAGGCGGGGTCCACCCGTCAGTCGCAGAGTGAGGGGACGCGGGAGGGGAATTGGGCCGTGCGCGCAGAGGAAAAGCTTAAGTGGGCCGAATGTGAGGTTGTTGGCCCAGTTAGGGTTTTTCTCTTTTTCTTTTTATTTTCTATTTCTTTTCTTCATTTTCAAATCCAATTTGAATTCAAACTTAAATTCAAATCTCTATGGCTCATCATTTCAATTTATTTTTGTGAAGTTAGGGATATTAATTCTGAATATATTTATTTATATATTTATTTGTATTTTTGTTTTATATCCCTTCTCTTTTTCTTATTTCCCTTTTCTTTCCTATTTTAAATTTTGCATTCAAATTTAAACTCAAGTTTGTGACTAGTTCATTTGCAAACCATATCTGTGCAAAAACATATTTCATATATTCCTTTATTTATTTTAGTTCTTTTAGACAAGTTTTCAATCATATAGTAGAGAACAATCCATACCTTATTACTTCTAGGGAAATCAAATTTATATTGTAGACTTATATATATTAAGAAATAGTTTAACCCTAATTCTTTCATATATCCTAACCAAAAAGGCAATTTAGATTATCTAAGTATCTTTAATTATGTATTTTTAACATATTCATGAGTGGAAGCTTCTAAATTATGATTATTTTTAAGGAAAGGTGTTTTGATTTAAAATCTTTGAGAATTTTTCCTTGTCTTCACAAGATTGAACTTTAGGGTGTTACAGAAGTCAAGAACTTAACAAGCCATAAGGCTTCCATCTCCGCCAAGGAGAAAGGGAAGGCCCCTATGGCTAGTAGTGCTCAAAAGAACCATGCTTTCATGTATCATGATAGGATACATTCTAGGAATGCTTATAGAAGTTATGATGCTCATGCCATATTTGCTTCAAGTTCTTCCTATGTGCATGGTAGAGATATGCCTAGGAGAAATATCATTCATCATGTGCCTAGGAGAAATGTTGCTAATGTTCCTAAAAAAATTAATGAACCTTCTACAATTTATCATGCTTGCAATGCTTCCTTTGCAATTTGTAGAAAGGATAGAAAGGTGATTGCTAGGAAATTAGGGGCAAAATGCAAGGGAGATAAAACTTGCATTTGGGTCCCTAAGGATATTGTCACTAACCTTGTAGGACCCAACAAGAGTTGGGTACCTAAGACCCAAGCCTAAATTTGCCTTGCAGGTTTATGCATCCGGGGGATCAAGCTGGATTATCGACAGCGGATGCACAAACCACATGACGGGGGAGAAGAAGATGTTCACCTCCTATGTCAAGAACAAAGATTCCCAAGACTCAATCATATTCGGTGACGGGAATCAAGGGAAGGTGAAAGGGTTAGAAAAAATAGCTATTTCATCCGAGCACTCCATTTCCAATGTGTTTTTAGTTGAGTCGCTTGGATATAACTTGTTGTCTGTGAGTCAGCTTTGTAATATGGGATATAACTGCTTATTCACAAATGTAGATGTGTCTGTCTTTAGAAGGAGTGATGGTTCATTAGCTTTTAAGGGTGTATTAGACGGCAAACTCTACTTAGTTGATTTTGTAAAAGAGGAGGCCGGTCTAGATGCATGCTTAATTGCTAAGACTAGCATGGGCTGGCTGTGGCATCGCCGTTTAGCACATGTGGGGATGAAGAACCTTCACAAACTTCTAAAGGGAGAACACGTGATAGGTCTAACAAATGTTACTTTCGAAAAAGATAGACCTTGTGTAGCTTGTCAAGCAGGTAAACAGGTGGGAAGCTCTCATCATACCAAAAATGTGATGACCACATCAAGACCTTTGGAGTTACTTCATATGGATCTCTTCGGACCCGTCGCCTATCTAAGCATAGGAGGAAGTAAGTATAGTCTTGTTATAGTTGATGATTTTTCCCGCTTCACTTGGGTATTCTTCTTGTAGGATAAATCTGAAACCCAAGGGACCCTCAAGCGCTTCCTAAGGAGAGCTCAAAATGAGTTTGAGCTCAAGGTGAAGAAGATAAGGAGCGACAACGGGTCCGAGTTCAAGAATCTTCAAGTGGAGGAGTACCTTGAGGAGGAAGGAATCAAGCACGAGTTCTCCGCTCCCTACACACCACAGCAAAATGGTGTGGTAGAGAGGAAGAACAGGACGCTCATAGACATGGCGAGGATGATGCTTGGAGAGTTCAAGACGCCCGAGCAGTTTTGGTCGGAAGCCGTGAACACGGCTTGCCACGCCATAAACCGAGTCTACCTTCATCGCCTCCTCAAGAAGACTTCGTATGAGCTTCTAACCGGTAACAAACCCAATGTATCTTACTTTCGTGTATTTGGGAGCAAGTGTTATATTCTAGTGAAGAAAGGTAGAAATTCTAAATTTGCTCCCAAAGCGGTAGAAGGGTTTTTGTTAGGTTATGACTCAAATACAAAGGCGTATAGGGTCTTCAACAAATCATCGGGTTTGGTTGAAGTCTCTAGCGACGTTGTATTTGATGAAACTAATGGCTCTCCAAGAGAGCAAGTTGTTGATCTTGATGATGTAGATCAAGAAGACGTTCCAACGGACGCAATTCGTACCATGGCGATTGGAGACGTGCGACCACAGGAACAAAAGGAGCAAGATCAACCCTCTTCCTCAACAATGGTGCATTCCCCAACTCAAGATGATGAACAGGTTCATCAAGAGGAGGCGTGTGATCAAGGGGAGCACAATATGATCATGTGATGGAGGAAGAAGCACAACCGGCACCTCCAACCCAAGTTCGAGCGACGATTCAAAGGAATCATCCCGTTGACCAAATATTGGGTGACATTAGCAAGGGAGTAACTACTCGCTCTAGATTGGTGAATTTTTGTGAGCATTACTCTTTTGTCTCTTCTATTGAGCCTTTCAGGGTAGAAGAGGCCTTGCTAGATCCGGACTGGGTGTTGGCCATGCAGGAAGAGCTCAACAATTTCAAGAGAAATGAAGTTTGGACACTGGTGCCTCGTCCCAAGCAAAATGTTGTGGGAACCAAGTGGGTGTTCCGCAACAAACAAGACGAGCACGAGGTGGTGACAAGGAACAAGGCTTGACTTGTGGCAAAAGGTTATGCCCAAGTCGCAGGTTTGGACTTTGAGGAGACTTTTGCTCCTATGGCTAGACTAGAATCTATTCATATTTTGCTAGCATATGCCGCTCACCATTATTTCAGGTTGTTCCAAATGGATGTGAAGAGCGCTTTCCTCAACGGGCCAATCAAGGAGGAGGTGTACGTGGAGCAACCCCCTGGCTTCGAGGATGAACGGTACCTCGACTACGTATGTAAGCTCTCTAAGGTGCTCTATGGACTTAAGCAAGCCCCAAGAGCATGGTATGAATGCCTTAGAGACTTTTTAATTTCTAATGCTTTCAAGGTTGGGAAAGTCGATCCGACTTTATTCACAAAGACTTGTGATGGTGATTTATTTGTGTGCCAAATTTATGTCGATGACATAATATTTGGTTCTACTAACCAAAAGTCTTGTGAAGAGTTTAGCAGGGTGATGACTCAAAAGTTTGAGATGTCGATGAGGGGCGAGTTGAACTACTTCCTTGGGTTCCAAGTGAAGCAACTCAAGGACGGTACCTTCATCTCCCAAACAAAGTACATGCAAGACTTGCTAAAGCGGTTTGGGATGAAGGACGCCAAGCCCGCAAAGACTCCGATGGGAACCGACGGACACACC
The DNA here is from genome assembly GCA_029449295.1 of Zea luxurians. Classification (NCBI taxonomy): domain Eukaryota; kingdom Viridiplantae; phylum Streptophyta; class Magnoliopsida; order Poales; family Poaceae; genus Zea; species Zea luxurians. The sequence continues at coordinate 33,546,316 of JAOPSE010000012.1, read as the reverse complement.
GACCTCAACAAAGGAGGTAAGTCCGTTGATCAAAAGGCATACCGGTCTATGATAGGGTCTTTACTTTATTTATGTGCTAGTAGACCAGATATTATGCTTAGTGTATGCATGTGTGCTAGATTTCAATCCGATCCAAGGGAGTGTCACTTAGTGGCCGTGAAGCGAATTCTTAGATATTTAGTCGCTACGCCTTGCTTCGGGATCTGGTATCCAAAGGGGTCTACCTTTGACTTAATTAGATATTCAGACTCTGATTATGCTGGATGTAAGGTCGATAGGAAGAGTACATCGGGGACGTACCAATTCTTAGGAAGGTCCCTAGTGTCATGGAGTTCTAAGAAACAAACTTCCGTTGCCCTATCCACCGCTGAGGCCGAGTACGTTGCCGCAGGACAGTGTTGCGCGCAACTACTTTGGATGAGGCAAACCCTCCGGGACTTTGGCTACAATCTGAGCAAAGTCCCACTCCTATGTGACAATGAGAGTGCTATCCGCATAGCGGACAATCCTGTTGAGCACAGCCGCACAAAGCACATTGACATCCGGCATCACTTTTTGAGAGACCACCAGCAAAAGGGAGATATCGAAGTGTTTTATATTAGCACCGAGAACCAGCTAGCCGATATCTTTACCAAGCCTTTAGATGAGAAACCTTTTGCAGGCTGCGTAGTGAGCTAAATGTCTTAGATTCACGGAACTTGGATTGATTTATAGCATACATGTGTTTATGCCTTGATCATGTTCCTTATGCATTTTGTTGTTTATTTATGGTGCTCAAGTTGTACAAGCACTCCCCGGACCTCACAAGTCCATTTGCAAGTGATGCACACATTGAGGGGGAGATGTGCTACAACTTGACCCTTTGAGACTAACTGTGTGCTTGAGTTTGCTTGATTTAGTCTCAAAGATGGATTGAAAGGGAAAAGGTGGACTTGGACCATGCAAGACTTCCACTGCACTCCGATGAGAGGGTAACTTATTCCAAGTTCATCTTCATGCTCTTATTGCCTTTTTTACTCTTCATTGAAGATTTTGGTGAGGCAATGGGGTTCTAGGGCCAAGGTTGATCCCGTTTTGGTGCTTGATGCCAAAGGGGGAGAAAATAAGGCCAAAGCAATAAATGGATCAGCTACCACTTGAGAATTTTGAAAATAGTAGAATAGAGCTTTTGGTTTGTCAAAACTCTCTTGTTGTCTCTTTTGTCAAAAGTTGGCCTCTTGTGGGGAGAATAGTCGATTATGGGAAAAAGGGGGAGTTTTTGAAATCTTTGATCAATTTCTCTTGAAACAACTCTATTTATGTCTCAACAAGTGTGTTTGACTTAGAGATAGGAAATTGAGGTTGATTTGCAAAAACAAAACCAAGTGGTGGCAAAGAATGATCCATATATGCCAAAGTTGAATCAAAACAATTTTGAGTTCTCATTTGTATTGATGTTGCACTTCTTTTAGTTGCTTTTTGTTGTGTTGGCATAAATCACTAAAAAGGGGGAGATTGAAAGGGAAATGTGCCCTTGGGCCATTTCTAAGTATTTTGGTGATTGAGTGCCAACACAAGTGGACTTATGGTAACCTATGCAAAGTGATGGACAAAGTGCAAATCAAGTCTAAAGGTATGTTTCTAGACTTGGTACATTGTTTTAAGAACTAATGTATTGTGTCTAAGTGCTGGAAACAGGAGAAATCAAGTTGAAAAAGAGATGGCTTTGTTCAGCCAAAGACAGCTCGGTCTGGGTGCACCGGATTGTCTGGTGGTGCACCGGACAGTGTCCGGTGCGCCAGGCTGGCGACTGTCAACTGGCTGCTCTCGGGATGCGATCAACGGCGTACGGCTATAAATCACCGGACTGTCCAGTGGTGCACCGGACTGTCCGGTGAGCCATTCACAGGCGAAGTCATCGCTCTCGGGAAGCGATTAACGGCGTACGACTATAAATCACCGAACTGTCCGGTGAGCCAACGGTCAGCCGGGCCAACGGTCGCCCGAGGAATCCGCACGCGACGCGTGGCCGAGCCAACGGTCAGAAGGGGGCACCAGACTGTCTAGTGTGCACCGGACATTGTCCGGTGCGCCAATGGCTCTAGATCTTCTACGGTCGGCTGCGCCACAGAAGGAAAGAAATCCGCACCGGACAGTGTCCGGTGGTGCACCGGACTGTCCGGTGCACTAGGCGATAGAAGGCAAGAATTGCCTTCCTGGAATGCTCTCAACGGCTCCTAGCAGCCTTGGGGCTATAAAAGGGACCCCTAGGTGCATGAAGGATAACACAAAGCATTCTCTAAGCATTCCTAAGCACCAAGACTTCAATTCCGCGCATCCGATTCTTTGTGATAGCAACTAGAGCTCCATTTGAGTAGAGAACTCTTTGAGTTGTGTTGAGAGCTCGTGTTGTGACTTGTGTGCGTGTGTTGCTCTGATTTTGTGTCTTTGCTCATCCCATCCTTACGCCGTGCTTCTTTGTGAACATCTGTGTAAGGGCGAGAGGCTCCAAGTTGTGGAGATTCCTCGCAAGCGAGATATAGTAAATTGAAAGCAAAACATCATGGTATTCAAGTGGGTCTTTGGACCGCTTGAGAGGGGTTGAGTGCAACCCTCGTCCGTTGGAACGCCACAACGTGGAGTAGGCAAGTATTGGACTTGGCCGAACCACGGGATAAACCACTGTGCCATCTCTGTGTTGATCTCTTTGTGGTTATTGCGTTTTGCTAAGACTCCTCTCTAGCCACTTGGCCTTATTGTGCTAACTCCTAATCAAGTTTTTGTGGCACTAAGTTTCAAGTTTTACAGGATCACCTATTCACCCCCCCCTCTAGGTGCTCTCAGTTGGGGAAGAGGAGTCCCTTGTTGACGGCGATGTTGGCGGCGTCCTCGTCGGAGGAGGAGTCGGTGGAGCTCTCGTCGGAGTCCCACTCCCGGCAAACATGGGCATCGCCGCCCTTCTTCTTGTGGTACCTCTTCTTTTCCTTTCTTCTCCCTTTCTTGTCGTCGCCCCTATCACTGTCACTAGAAATAGGACATTTTGCTATAAAGTGACCGGGCTTACCACACTTGTAGCAAACCTTCTTGGAGCGGGGCTTGTAATCCTTCCCCCTCTTTTGCTTGAGGATTTGTCGAAAGCTTTTGATGATTAAAGCCATCTCCTCATTGTCGAGCTTTGAGGCGTCGATGGGGAGCCTACTTGATGTAGACTCTTCCTTCTTCTCCTCTATTGCCTTGAATGCGACGGGTTGTGCCTCGGGCGTGGAGGAGGTGCCTTGCTCGATGATTTTCTTTGAGCCTTTAATCATTAGCTCAAAGCTCACAAATTTTCCTATAACCTCCTCGGGAGACATTAGCTTGTATCTAGGATCACCTCGAATTAATTGAACTTGCGTAGGGTTAAGAAAAACGAGGGATCTTAGAATAACCTTGACCATCTCATGGTCATCCCATTTGGTGCTCCCGAGGTTGCACACTTGGTTCACCAAGGTCTTCAAGCGGTTGTACATGGCTTGCGGATCCTCTCCTTGGTGAAGCATGAAGCGACCGAGCTCCCCCTCGATCGTCTCCCGCTTGGTGATCTTGGTCACCTTGTCTCCTTCGTGCGCGGTCTTGAGCACGTCCCAAATTTATTTTGCGCTCTTCAACCCTTGCACCTTATTATACTCCTCTCGACTTAGAGAGGCGAGGAGTATAGTAGTGGCTTGGGAGTTGAAGTGATGAATTTGGGCCACTTCATCCGAATCATAGTCTTCATCCCCTACGGATGGTACCTGTACACCAAACTCAACAACGTTCCAAATGCTTGTGTGGAGTGAGGTTAGATGGTGCCTCATTTTGTCACTCCACATATTATAATCTTCACCGTCAAAAACCGGTGGTTTGCCTAGTGGAACGGAAAGTAAAGGAGTACGCTTTGAAATACGAGGGTAGCGTAGGGGAATCTTACTATACTTCTTGCGCTCATGGCGCTTAGAAGTTATGGATGGCGCGTCGGAGCGGAGGTGGATGGCGATGAAGAATCAGTCTCATAGTAGACCACTTTCCTCATCTTCTTTTTCTTGTCGCCACTCCGATGCGACTTGAGGGAAGAAGATTCCTTCTCCTTCCCTTTGTTGCGGGACTCTCCCGATGGAGCCTTCCCGTGGCTTGTAGCGGGCTTGTCGCCGGTCACCATCTCCTTCTTGGCGTGATCTCCCGACATCACTTTGAGCGGTTAGGCTCTAATGAAGCATCGGGCTCTGATACCAATTGAAAGTCGCCTAGAGGGGAGGTGAATAGGGCGAAACTGAAATTTACAAAGTTAATCACAACTACAAGCCGGGTTAGCGTTAGAAATATAAGCGAGTCCGAGAGAGAGGGTGAAAAACAAATCGCAAGCAAATAAAGAGTGAGACACAAGGATTTGTTTTACCGAGGTTCGGTTCTTGCAAACCTACTCCCCGTTGAGGTGGTCACAAAGACCGAGTCTCTTTCAACCCTTTCCCTCTCTCAAACGGTCACTTAGACCGAGTGAGCTTCTCTTCTCAATCACACGGGACACTAAGTCCCCGCAAGGACCACCACACAATTGGTGTCTCTTGCCTCGGTTACAATTGAGATGTTCACAAGAAAGAATGAGAAAGAAAAGAAGCAATCCAAGCGCAGGAGCTCAAATGAACACAAGTCACTCTCTCACTAGTCACTATTGATTGGAATTGAACTAGAGACTTGGGAGAGGATTTGATCTCTTTGGTTGTCTTGTATTGAATGCTATAGCTCTTGTAATGTGTTGGAAGGTGGAAAACTTGGATGCAATGAATGGTGGGGTGGTTGGGATATTTATAGCCCCAACCACCAAACTAGCCGTTTGGTGGAGGCTGCTGTCGACGGGCGCACCGGACACTGTCCGGTGCGCCTGCCACGTCACCCGGCCATTAGGGTTCGACCGTTGGAGCTCTGACAGGTGGGGTCTTCTGGCTGTCCGGTGGTGCACCGGACAAGTCCTGTAGACTGTCCGGTGCGCCTGCTGCGCGTGCTCTGACCTCTGCGCGCAGGCGCGCATTAAATGCGTTGCAGTCGACCGTTGGCACTGAAGTAGTCGTTGCTCTGCTGGCACACCGGATAGTCCGGTGCGCCACCGGACACTGTCCGGTGCTTCACCGGACGGTCCGGTGAATTATAGCGGAGCGCCCTCTGATTTTCCCGAAGGTGACGAGTTTGGAGCTGAGTTCCCTGGTACACCAGACACTGTCCGGTGCGCCAGACCAGGGCACACTTCGGTTGTTTTTGGCTGTAACACCCAGGTGTTACCCTGGCTAGAGCCACTTGGTACTAGAAGCTGTGATCACAAAAGATAAAGACTTAGGGCAGCACATAAGAACCTTGGGGCTCATGTTATAATTAAGTTGCCCATGACATGAGAAACATTACCCTAAGACCTTGCACACTTACTATCTTGGACAGTAGGGGGGAGAAGAACCCTAGCTCTCTCCAAAGCCCTACCTTCCTAAAAACCCTAAGTAAGGGGAGGGGAGAGAATGATCAAATAGGTAAAGCATGTGTAACTTTTACCCAAACCTTAAGCAACATTATAATCATCATTTTGGAGAAGAAAATTTTGCAAAAAGGCCCCTGGAGAAACCCCATTTCAAATCTCCAAGTGGAGAGAGAGCTAGAGCTCTCTAATTTTCTCTAAGTCACATTTTAGCCCTACTTCAAAGACCAGCCGTGTTCACTTTGAAAATGGCGCCAAAACCACTTGGGTTCTATACCAAAAATGTGCTATACCACTTAAGGCACCCCCTGGAAAAATTTGAAACCGAGACTCGGACATTTGACAAGCTTTGACATCGGTTTTGTCGCGGAGTGTGCAGTGAGACAAACCACACTTGGCGCCGGTCTATCTCCTAACCTAGGGCGTATCCTCCCTTGGAACTCACATGAAATAGGTAGCTCTAGGTGCAGGGAAGAGATCTTTCACAGTCGACATGGCGAGATTCGTACGCTTGGCCGCTCAGCAGGGCGAAGAACACGGGCAGAAGCAAAGCGCCACGTGTTCGACGCGCTCTGAGCACGCCAGAGCACGCCCGCGCGCGCCCCTCGCGCCCGCGTCGTGCCTAACGGGCAAGCCAACGCCCTGGTGTGCGCCCGCGCCTATAAAACCCTCCCGAGCGTCGACCTTACCCGTCCGCACCCACCCGACCCTCGCCGGAGCCTGGTTCGCCGTCGTTGGCCCGTGCGCAGCCGTCCGCGGCCGCCCAGTCCCCCTGCCACCGTAGACCGAACCGCCCAGCCATCTCCAGCCCCGTCCAGCCCTCGGAGAAGCTTGTGCACGCCTCCGTGAGACTCCCCGAGCAAGGAATCGGAGTTTCCTTCACCGGAGAAGCCAGTCCACCCACGCCGGAGCACTTAACCTCGCCGGAGTTCGTGGACCGGGTAATCCACTCAGCCATTCTTCGATTCCTTGTGCTCACAGTCGCTGCGTGACCCCGTGAAGCTCATCGTGCCGTCGGATTGAACCAGCTCGCCGTGGTTGGCCGGTACACTCGCCGCCGACGAGCACACCCGCCTGCGCTCGTGGACCGGGCGATTCCGGCCACCTCCGACGACGAGCCGTACCTCGACGTGACCGCCAGAGCCTCCCCGAGCCGACCCCACCCTTCGCCGGACCTCCCTCGCCGCCGGTAAGCCGCGCCGTCCTTTCTTTCCTGCGGCTACTGTTCGGTTTAGAAGAAGGACCGCGGGTGTAAGGAAGAAAACCCTGGGGGGTTAAGTGTAAAGCCCAAGACTCATTTGAATAGTGACCCGAGGGTAGATCTGCGAGAGTTGAATCAGTTTAACCCTAGGGGTCTCGGTGCAAACTGGTTTTTCCAGAAAACCTTAATTAAATCTGTTTTTAATTGGACAGCAACTTTGAAAATGCATAACTTTTGTTTAAATCATCCAAATTTGGTCAACCCAATTTTGCCAGACTCTAAATAATGTAACCTGTCTAAGAAAAATATAAAACCCCACATGAACTAAAGAAAAATCTAAGGTTCAGATTTATTTTCAGTTTTGGCCAAAAGCTTAATAATAGCAAGAAAAATAGTTGCACTATTTAACTAGGGTTAGAAAAATTTGGAGAAGTTTATATTCACCCACTAACCTAGTTAAAAATGTTGAACCTCTCTGTCCATTTCATCAAGATAGTTTTAACCTCTTATTCTATAAAATGCTTAAGTTAAGAAAAATAGAAAAGGTGATATAAATAATGAACCAGAGAGCACACCTATTTTTGTTAAGATACTTAGTCAATGTAGCTCACTAGAAAAATGTATCATACCCTGTTGTAGTGTGAGATAAGCAAGATACCTTCTAAATGGAGAAAATAGGGATAACTTAGAAAAATCCTACAAAAATAACCATAAGGTGAAACCTCCCCAAACCTTAGGATAACTAATGTATTGATAATAAGAACTTAAGAAAAATCTGAAATCTGTTGTTTGATATTTTTCAAAAGACAAGTTAGTTCTAATCACTATTTTTGCACCAAAGTTTAGAAATTTACCACAAATTAACCATCTTGTAGCTCTCTGTCATTTTTGGCACAAGAGCTTTTCATCACTACTAGAGGCCAGCAAAAATAACCATTAGGTCAGAAACCACTTTAATAAAGGACTTGTAGTGTACAGTGGCCCATTTTGCCTAACCATTGTTATTTTTGTTTAAAGATTAGCTTTTATACTTTAAGCCTCAAATTTTCAAAACAAGCTAGTATAGCCAGTGACAACCCACTGTAATTTTTACAGAATTTTTGGAAAGTTTTAAACTACTATCATAGTTCAAAACCCCTACTAGAAACCCTAGGTGGAAATTAAGAAAGGAAAATGGATGATGGAACTTAATGTCCCCCTAAGGCCTTTATAATTGTCCACTGAAATTTATAAAGGCCATACAAATCCAATAAGTTATTTTAGAAAGAAAACCTAAAACTAAAAGGTAATAAGTCTGTGAATACCACTAGAAGACCCTCGTAACCAAGAAGCCCTAAGTTAATTCTTAACTTGAGTTCTGTAGCTTAATGTTCTTAAATTTTGCATAATCATGACATACATGTTCATTGCATTTCGATAGACTGTAATCTTGCTGACGGAGAGTACGTCCTCGTGCCGGAGCAAGGAGCTGCCCAGGAGGTTGCCCCCGACCCAGCACCAGAGCCTGCACCAGAGGACCTGCCTGCCACTGCTTTGGAAGGCAAGCCCCGGTTTTATGCATAACCGTTTATATATGCTATTTTACTACACTTAATGTTTGTAGGCTTGTACTGTGCACTTAAGTGTAGGAGTTGCCTGAAACCCTAGTTGCATGAACTCAGGATTCCTTTGAGATGAATACTAGTATGACAGGTCGAGTAGCTGCTTTATTTAATTAGGGTCTCGGTAGAAGACGAGTGATTTTTCTAGCACTGTCGCGAGATCAGGAAGTTGATTGTACCCACTTTCACACTATCATGATACTAGTTGGTGGACCACAATCCATGGGGATTGGTTGTCCACGAGATGGAAAATGGAATAAGGATTAACGTGCGGATACCTGTGTCAAGCGTTTGAACGTACTAAACACATACCGAGAAATATGGTAAATCGGTAAACCTAGTACCTGATTGAACCTGCCAGTGGACATACCTCCTCACGCGACCTGAGACGTAGTCTCCCATTCCGGTTATGGTGGGTACAAGTGCGGCCACTGCACGACGGCCAGTCGGGGTCAGTGGGGCATTGTACGCCAAGGCGGTGAGACCTGATCTGCTGCCAGGGAATCGATGGGGACGGTTGATGTGTGTGGGGACGGAGTGCCCCTACATGTCGTGTGTTTAGGTTTACCTTGCAAGGATAAAAACTCGATTCGGATCGTCTGCTTCTCGCAGCTAATGAGACTGCTTGATCCCTTGTACTGCATTGAGTAAGAAGTGAAACTATGATGAGATGATACAAAATGATGATTGCTAAAAATGCTTGCTACTATGTATGAGTAGATAGTACACTTTTAGCCTTAAGAGAGTCACACTTAATTTTGACAAAGTTAAAATCTTGATTCAGAAACTCAGCTAGTGCTTTTGGCAACCAAACCCTACAGCCAAACAGTTGCATGTCTAGAGGTAGAGGAGTATAGACTCCTCACACCGGGTAAGTCTAGCTGAGTATTAGTATACTCAGCCTTGCTTGTGGCATAATTTTTACAGGTTCTCTGGAGGACATGGTTGCTGGAGTGACTTGGCCATCCACCCTGCCACCGGGTTGGACTATCGAGTGGGACCCTGCCTCGGCTGAGGAGGAGCATGAGGAGTGATGGGACAGGCTTCCCCATCCCTCCATTTATTTACCGTTAGTTTATTTTCCGCTGCACTCCAGAAACAATGATGGTTACTTTTGCGAAAACTCCGATGATGAAAATGGTGATGTAATAACTTAATACTCTTCCATGCATGGTTTTACGCTTTATTGTATTTGCTCTGTGACTCACCATCGAGTGAGACTGTGGTACTTGATCCTGTCAGTGGCCGTGTCGGACTAGATCCGAGGGATTGACGGGTTATTCCCATTTAAGTGTGGTCTAGCCTCTAAGGTCGGACTTAGGCACTTGAGTCGGAATAATTCGGGCAGTTCCGCCACAGCTGGTATCGGAGCTTGTACCACCACAGAGGAATCAATAAAACCTGGATACCATCCCTTTTCAAAAGTAAAACTTGATAGAAACAATGATTGGATAGATAGTAGGGCGAGCAGGATAGACCTAGGACGTGAAGCCTTAGGATGATAGAAGGGTAGCTAGGTGGCTAAGTGACTAGGCCCTACAGGCCACTTTTACAGGATGGGACTTCTTCCCTATTCTTCTATTTTCTGGTGAGGTCGTTCAGGACGTGCATGCATGCATTCTTAATTAAGTAAATAATTGACTAAATAAAAAGACTTAAAAGTGAAATAGCAGCCAACTAGGTCCTCACTACCTTTTTCTTTTAACCAGAGGCAGGTTGAGTTTTGTTTTCCCTGTTCTTTCTACTTCTTTTTCTTTACTTACGCTTAACCGTGCACAGATGACTTCCCACGGATCCTCTGAGGATGGAGATACACTGACCCACACTGACGGACTTGCACGAGAGGGTTTTCCCCGCATCTTGTGGGAGGTGCTTCAGGGGGCAGGATATTTGACTCCCCCTCAGTACGCGGTGCAGCTCTTCGAGAAGCACCGGGTGCCCCGCTGCCGGGTGAGGATGACCTTGGAGCCTCATCCCCTGCAGCCAGGCTGGCGTTCACTGGACTCTGAGTCCTATGGATACCGGGCTGAGGACACTATTGAGGCTATCGCTTTGCATGGACTGACCACCTTCTGTGGATTTCACCCCTTGGAGTTGGCTACTCACCCCATTGGGTTGTTCCCTGCGGAGAAGGAGGACGACCCGATGTGGAAGGACCGGGTGGAGCATGCCAAGGACATCTGGGCTCTCTACCCAGGCCACACGGCACACTTGTCGGTACGGTGCATGAACGCTCTGTATCGTCTGCAAGTGATGCGTGGGGAGGCCATGTCCCACCTGATGGCGTTGTTAGAGGACACCAAGATCACCCTGGATAACAGGGACGAGCTCGTGGTGGATTTATCCCAGGAGCTGGTGGAGAAGGATTTGCAGGTGGAGCAGCTGACAGACGAGGCTCATGAGTTGGAAGAGCTGGTGGGTACCAGGGAGAATACCATAGAGGTCCTCGAGGATCAGCTCCTCAACACCCAGCAGCAGTTAGCAGAGGCTAATGCGCATCTGGACATGCATCACCAAGAGATCCATGATGCGGAGGCTGACGAGGACGTCGACATCGAGGGAGGAGACGAGTCTGCCTCCAGTGTAGACACCGCTGGCTCAGGGAGACCACCTTCCCCCGAGTCTAGCGTCGCCTCGTTCGCTCAGTAGATGCCAGACTAGTGCTAGAGGATCGTGATAGTTGGACTCCTCGCCGCTAGCTTAGCTTTTGCACCCTTAGGGTACTAGGCTAGGTAGAGTTGAGTCTTTTTGCTCCTTGATGTAACCAGTAGTGAAACTCCTTTGAATGTTTAGGGATGACTGATGGTAATTTAAATTCGGATGGAAGGATCATGTTCTCGTTTGTTTTATTTGGAATCTATCAATTACTTTGACTCCCCTACCATGTTCGAACCTTAAGCTTGGAGATGTGTTATTAAGCAACCATGTGGCTTTTTCAGATGGCTGGGAGAGCGCGCCGTGGACAGAATGAGCACGTTCCTCCACCGCCACCGCCTCCCACTCTGCAGGAGCTCATGGCTCAGCAGAATGAGATTCTGAGGCAGCTAGCTCAGCGGCAGCCACCACCTCAGCAGTATGGTGGAGACCATCAGCGTCACCCCCGTCGCTGCTACTTACCAGGAGTTTCTCAGCACCCAGCCGCCATTGTTTACCAGGTCGGAGGACCCACTGGATGCAGATGTGTGGTTGAGGGTGGTAGAATCCAAGTTCCCATTGCTCCATGGGGCTTGCTCGGAGGTCACCAAGGTCAGGTTCGCCACACAGCAGCTTCGCGGACCCGCAAGGACTTGGTGGGACCATTTTCTGGCTATGCAGCCGGATGGTAGAGAGGTGGAGTGGAGGGAGTTCAAGGCCGCTTTCAGAGGGCATCATATTCCCGCTGGCATCATGGACCGGAAGCTCAATGAGTTTCTGGCACTTACTCAGGGCAGCAGGACCGTGTTACAATATGCCCAGGCCTTCAACGATCTGTGTCAGTATGCCGGATACCATGCAGATACGGAGGAGAAGAAGCGAGACAGGTTCAGGAGAGGGCTCAGCACCAAGCTCCGTGACCGTCTCAACACCGTCCGGGCCCATAGTTACAATGAGTTGGTCAACATGGCCATCTCCCAGGAAGACTGCATCTTGGCTCGGCAGGCGGAGAAGAAGAGGAAGACCCCTGTGGCCGGATCCTCGTCACAGCCCCAGCGCTTCAGGATTGTGTCTGATTCCCAGAGCAGGGGACCCCAGCAGCAGCAGGGAAGGTGGGTGATCAGGCCACCACAGCAGCAGCAGCAGCAACAGCAGCAGGCACCCAACCGTGCCCAATTCCCAGTTCAGAGGAACAACCAGCAGCAGCAGTACCGCCAGGCGAATGATAACCGGTGTTTCACTTGTGGCAGTACTGGGCACTATGCCAAGAATTGTCCCAAGAATCAGCAGAGGCAGGGGCAAAATGTCAACCAGAACCAGGGGAAGAGGCAGAAAGTGCAAGTGAGGCAGGGCAAGCTGAACTTCACTACAATGGCTGACATTCCAGAGGGAGCACCCGTCATGACTGGTATCTTTACAGTTTTAAATTTTCCTGCTACTATTCTTTTTGATTCTGGTGCATCGCATAGTTTTGTCAGTGCCAAATTTAGTGTCAAGTGCCAGTTGCCTTTTTGCCACACCCACGGGGCTATTACCATTTCCACCCCAGGAGGCAGGATTGCCACTAACCAAATCAGCATGAAGGTACCTCTAAAGTTTGGTAGTTTGATAGTTAAAACTGACCTTCTTATCTTGGGACTGGATAGTGTGGATATCATCTTGGGAACTGATTGGTTGGCCAAACATCAGGCAATATTGGATATTGCAGCCAGAGCCGTTGAAATTCATTCTCCTGCTTATGGCGAGACTGTTTTGTATTTACCCAACCAGGGTGATGCCCAGTCTTGTGCCTTTGTTATGGCAGAGTCTCCCGTAAGGCAGATCCCAGTGGTCTGCGACTACCCCGACGTTTTCCCGGATGAATTGCCAGGGATGCCACCTGACCGAGACATTGAGTTTGCCATTGAATTGCAACCCGGGACTGCTCCTATCTCCAAGAGACCTTATAGGATGCCTCCCGCAGAGTTGGCGGAATTGAAGAGGCAACTGCAAGAATTGTTGGACAAGGGATTTATTCGACCAAGCACTTCACCATGGGGATGTCCAGCATTATTTGTGAAGAAAAAGGATGAGAGTTTGAGGATGTGTGTTGACTACCGCCCTCTCAATGCGGTGACTATCAAGAACAAGTACCCGTTACCCCGCATTGATGTTCTGTTTGATCAGTTGGTAGGAGCCAAGGTATTCTCCAAGATAGACCTTCGCTCGGGCTACCATCAGATCAAGATTCGAACCAGTGATATTCCCAAGACGGCTTTCTCTACCAGATATGGGCTCTATGAGTTTTTGGTGATGTCCTTTGGGCTAACCAATGCCCCGGCTTATTTCATGTACCTAATGAACTCGGTGTTCATGCCAGAGCTGGACAAGTTTGTGGTTGTTTTCATTGATGACATTCTGGTTTATTCCAAGAAGGAGGCTGAGCACACTAAACATTTGCATATCGTGCTTCAGAGACTTCGCGACCATCAGTTATATGCTAAGTTGTCCAAGTGTGAGTTCTGGCTGAAAGAAATAAAATTCTTGGGTCACACAATTTCTCAGGATGGGATATCAGTTGATCCTGAGAAGGTGCAAGAAGTGATGGGCTGGAAACCCCCGACTACAGTGAAGCAGATTAGGAGTTTTCTGGGATTGGCAGGATATTACCGACGATTCATTCCGGATTTCTCTAGAATTGCCAAGCCAATGACTGAACTGTTGAAGAAGGGAGCCAAATTTGAGTGGAGCCAAAAGTGTGAAGATGCTTTTCATACCCTGAGGCAACATTTGACAACAGCTCCAGTGCTAGCTCAACCCGACAACACCAAGCCATTTGAGGTTTATTGTGATGCTTCTGGTACGGGATTGGGTTGTGTGTTGATGCAAGAGAACAGAGTGATTGCTTATGCTTCCCGAGCCCTCAGACCTCATGAGCAGAACTACCCGACACATGATCTGGAGTTGGCAGCAGTAGTTCATGCCCTCAAGATATGGAGACACTACTTGATGGGAGCTCACTGTAACATTTACACTGATCACAAGAGTCTCAAGTACATTTTCACTCAGGCAGATCTGAACATGAGGCAGAGAAGATGGTTGGAATTAATCAAGGACTATGATTTGGACGTACATTACCATCCTGGCAAGGCAAATGTTGTGGCAGATGCCTTGAGCCGAAAGGCCCAATGTAATTGCATGAACATGGATGCAAGAATCACCACCTTGTGTGATGAGTTGTGCAAGCTGAATCTGGAAGTTGTTCCCTCCGGTGAATTAAGATATATCGCAGTGGAGCCCACGTTGCAAGAGCAAATAGCTCAGGCACAGTTTGGGGATAAGGGTGTTCAGGTCATCAAGGATATGATCAAGCAAAAGGCCGAGAAATATAAGTGTTTCCGTCAGGACAGCAAGGGAATTTTATGGTTTGAAGATCGATTGGTTGTTCCCAAGAATCTAGAGCTCAGAAGGAAGATATTGGATGAAGCTCACCTTTCTAAGTTCTCCATGCACCCTGGTAGCAGTAAGATGTACCATGATCTCAGACCCCTTTATTGGTGGACCAGGATGAAGAGGGAAATTGCCAAGTACGTTTCAGAATGTGACACTTGTCAGAGAGTAAAAGCTAGTCATCTGAAAGCAGCAGGCCCTTTGCAACCCCTTCCCATACCATCTTGGAAATGGGAGGACATCTGCATGGACTTCATAGTGGGATTACCCAATACCTCCCGGCACCATGATTCCATATGGGTTATTGTGGATAGATTGACCAAGACTGCTCATTTCTTGCCAGTGCACACCACCCACAAGACAGAGAAGTACGCAGAGATTTATGTTGATCAGATAGTAAGGTTGCATGGTATGCCAAAAACCATCGTATCTGACAGAGGAGCACTGTTTGTGGCACGCTTTTGGGAAAAACTGCAAGAATCACTTGGAACCCAAGTAATCCGAAGCTCAGCCTATCACCCTCAGACTGATGGCCAGACAGAAAGGGTGAATCAGATTTTGGAAGACATGTTGCGGGCATGTGCACTACATTATGGGAAGGATTGGGACAAGTGCCTCTCTTTGGCAGAATTCTCTTATAATAACAGTTATCAGTCCAGTCTGAAGATGGCACCTTTTGAGGCATTATATGGGAGAAGATGCAGAACCCCGCTAAATTGGTCTCAAGCAGGGGAAAGGGAGATTTTTGGGCCAGATTTGGTGCTTGAAGCAGAGGCAAAGGTTAGAATTATCAAAAAGAACCTGGAAGCTGCGCAGGCCAGACAAAAGAGTTATCATGACAAGAGGCGGAAGCCTCTACAGTTTGCGGTGGGAGATCATGTCTATCTTAAGGTATCACCAACCAAGGGTACCCAAAGATTTGGGATCAAGGGCAAGTTGGCCCCTCGCTACATTGGACCTTATAAGATCAAGAAAAGTTGTGGACCCGTAGCCTACCAATTGGAATTACCATCCCATATGTCCGCAGTTCACAATGTGTTCCATGTGTCGCAGCTGCGAAAATGTGTTCGTCTACCCACTGAAGTGCTACCAGAACCAGACATTGAGATAGAATCAGACTTGTCCTACCAGGAGTACCCCGTCAAGGTATTGGATCAGAAGGAAAGATCAACTCGGGCAAGGTCAATCAGAATGTATAAGGTTCAGTGGAGTCATCATTCAGCAGAAGAGGCTACATGGGAGACGGAGGATTTTCTACGCTCTCGCTTCCCCGACTTTCTACCCAAAGAAGCCGGTACGTAACCCCAAAACCCCACCCCCCACCTGCCCTTTGAATACAATTATAAGAAAAACTTAGATAACAAGGATAGTCTAAGTTATGGATACAACTTAAAGAAGGGCTTCCTTCTGAAGTTGCAAAGAGGATGACATTCGAAGAGCAGTTAACAAGAGAAACTTGGGTAAAGGAGAGACACCACCATCACCCCCTCAAGCACCCCTCCAAGGAACTCTACCTAAATCTCGGGACGAGATTCCTTTAAGGGGGGAGGGTTGTAACACCCAGGTGTTACCCTGGCTAGAGCCACTTGGTACTAGAAGCTGTGATCACAAAAGATAAAGACTTAGGGCAGCACATAAGAACCTTGGGGCTCATGTTATAATTAAGTTGCCCATGACATGAGAAACATTACCCTAAGACCTTGCACACTTACTATCTTGGACAGTAGGGGGGAGAAGAACCCTAGCTCTCTCCAAAGCCCTACCTTCCTAAAAACCCTAAGTAAGGGGAGGGGAGAGAATGATCAAATAGGTAAAGCATGTGTAACTTTTACCCAAACCTTAAGCAACATTATAATCATCATTTTGGAGAAGAAAATTTTGCAAAAAGGCCCCTGGAGAAACCCCATTTCAAATCTCCAAGTGGAGAGAGAGCTAGAGCTCTCTAATTTTCTCTAAGTCACATTTTAGCCCTACTTCAAAGACCAGCCGTGTTCACTTTGAAAATGGCGCCAAAACCACTTGGGTTCTATACCAAAAATGTGCTATACCACTTAAGGCACCCCCTGGAAAAATTTGAAACCGAGACTCGGACATTTGACAAGCTTTGACATCGGTTTTGTCGCGGAGTGTGCAGTGAGACAAACCACACTTGGCGCCGGTCTATCTCCTAACCTAGGGCGTATCCTCCCTTGGAACTCACATGAAATAGGTAGCTCTAGGTGCAGGGAAGAGATCTTTCACAGTCGACATGGCGAGATTCGTACGCTTGGCCGCTCAGCAGGGCGAAGAACACGGGCAGAAGCAAAGCGCCACGTGTTCGACGCGCTCTGAGCACGCCAGAGCACGCCCGCGCGCGCCCCTCGCGCCCGCGTCGTGCCTAACGGGCAAGCCAACGCCCTGGTGTGCGCCCGCGCCTATAAAACCCTCCCGAGCGTCGACCTTACCCGTCCGCACCCACCCGACCCTCGCCGGAGCCTGGTTCGCCGTCGTTGGCCCGTGCGCAGCCGTCCGCGGCCGCCCAGTCCCCCTGCCACCGTAGACCGAACCGCCCAGCCATCTCCAGCCCCGTCCAGCCCTCGGAGAAGCTTGTGCACGCCTCCGTGAGACTCCCCGAGCAAGGAATCGGAGTTTCCTTCACCGGAGAAGCCAGTCCACCCACGCCGGAGCACTTAACCTCGCCGGAGTTCGTGGACCGGGTAATCCACTCAGCCATTCTTCGATTCCTTGTGCTCACAGTCGCTGCGTGACCCCGTGAAGCTCATCGTGCCGTCGGATTGAACCAGCTCGCCGTGGTTGGCCGGTACACTCGCCGCCGACGAGCACACCCGCCTGCGCTCGTGGACCGGGCGATTCCGGCCACCTCCGACGACGAGCCGTACCTCGACGTGACCGCCAGAGCCTCCCCGAGCCGACCCCACCCTTCGCCGGACCTCCCTCGCCGCCGGTAAGCCGCGCCGTCCTTTCTTTCCTGCGGCTACTGTTCGGTTTAGAAGAAGGACCGCGGGTGTAAGGAAGAAAACCCTGGGGGGTTAAGTGTAAAGCCCAAGACTCATTTGAATAGTGACCCGAGGGTAGATCTGCGAGAGTTGAATCAGTTTAACCCTAGGGGTCTCGGTGCAAACTGGTTTTTCCAGAAAACCTTAATTAAATCTGTTTTTAATTGGACAGCAACTTTGAAAATGCATAACTTTTGTTTAAATCATCCAAATTTGGTCAACCCAATTTTGCCAGACTCTAAATAATGTAACCTGTCTAAGAAAAATATAAAACCCCACATGAACTAAAGAAAAATCTAAGGTTCAGATTTATTTTCAGTTTTGGCCAAAAGCTTAATAATAGCAAGAAAAATAGTTGCACTATTTAACTAGGGTTAGAAAAATTTGGAGAAGTTTATATTCACCCACTAACCTAGTTAAAAATGTTGAACCTCTCTGTCCATTTCATCAAGATAGTTTTAACCTCTTATTCTATAAAATGCTTAAGTTAAGAAAAATAGAAAAGGTGATATAAATAATGAACCAGAGAGCACACCTATTTTTGTTAAGATACTTAGTCAATGTAGCTCACTAGAAAAATGTATCATACCCTGTTGTAGTGTGAGATAAGCAAGATACCTTCTAAATGGAGAAAATAGGGATAACTTAGAAAAATCCTACAAAAATAACCATAAGGTGAAACCTCCCCAAACCTTAGGATAACTAATGTATTGATAATAAGAACTTAAGAAAAATCTGAAATCTGTTGTTTGATATTTTTCAAAAGACAAGTTAGTTCTAATCACTCTTTTTGCACCAAAGTTTAGAAATTTACCACAAATTAACCATCTTGTAGCTCTCTGTCATTTTTGGCACAAGAGCTTTTCATCACTACTAGAGGCCAGCAAAAATAACCATTAGGTCAGAAACCACTTTAATAAAGGACTTGTAGTGTACAGTGGCCCATTTTGCCTAACCATTGTTATTTTTGTTTAAAGATTAGCTTTTATACTTTAAGCCTCAAATTTTCAAAACAAGCTAGTATAGCCAGTGACAACCCACTGTAATTTTTACAGAATTTTTGGAAAGTTTTAAACTACTATCATAGTTCAAAACCCCTACTAGAAACCCTAGGTGGAAATTAAGAAAGGAAAATGGATGATGGAACTTAATGTCCCCCTAAGGCCTTTATAATTGTCCACTGAAATTTATAAAGGCCATACAAATCCAATAAGTTATTTTAGAAAGAAAACCTAAAACTAAAAGGTAATAAGTCTGTGAATACCACTAGAAGACCCTCGTAACCAAGAAGCCCTAAGTTAATTCTTAACTTGAGTTCTGTAGCTTAATGTTCTTAAATTTTGCATAATCATGACATACATGTTCATTGCATTTCGATAGACTGTAATCTTGCTGACGGAGAGTACGTCCTCGTGCCGGAGCAAGGAGCTGCCCAGGAGGTTGCCCCCGACCCAGCACCAGAGCCTGCACCAGAGGACCTGCCTGCCACTGCTTTGGAAGGCAAGCCCCGGTTTTATGCATAACCGTTTATATATGCTATTTTACTACACTTAATGTTTGTAGGCTTGTACTGTGCACTTAAGTGTAGGAGTTGCCTGAAACCCTAGTTGCATGAACTCAGGATTCCTTTGAGATGAATACTAGTATGACAGGTCGAGTAGCTGCTTTATTTAATTAGGGTCTCGGTAGAAGACGAGTGATTTTTCTAGCACTCGCGCGAGATCAGGAAGTTGATTGTACCCACTTTCACACTATCATGATACTAGTTGGTGGACCACAATCCATGGGGATTGGTTGTCCACGAGATGGAAAATGGAATAAGGATTAACGTGCGGATACCTGTGTCAAGCGTTTGAACGTACTAAACACATACCGAGAAATATGGTAAATCGGTAAACCTAGTACCTGATTGAACCTGCCAGTGGACATACCTCCTCACGCGACCTGAGACGTAGTCTCCCATTCCGGTTATGGTGGGTACAAGTGCGGCCACTGCACGACGGCCAGTCGGGGTCAGTGGGGCATTGTACGCCAAGGCGGTGAGACCTGATCTGCTGCCAGGGAATCGATGGGGACGGTTGATGTGTGTGGGGACGGAGTGCCCCTACATGTCGTGTGTTTAGGTTTACCTTGCAAGGATAAAAACTCGATTCGGATCGTCTGCTTCTCGCAGCTAATGAGACTGCTTGATCCCTTGTACTGCATTGAGTAAGAAGTGAAACTATGATGAGATGATACAAAATGATGATTGCTAAAAATGCTTGCTACTATGTATGAGTAGATAGTACACTTTTAGCCTTAAGAGAGTCACACTTAATTTTGACAAAGTTAAAATCTTGATTCAGAAACTCAGCTAGTGCTTTTGGCAACCAAACCCTACAGCCAAACAGTTGCATGTCTAGAGGTAGAGGAGTATAGACTCCTCACACCGGGTAAGTCTAGCTGAGTATTAGTATACTCAGCCTTGCTTGTGGCATAATTTTTACAGGTTCTCTGGAGGACATGGTTGCTGGAGTGACTTGGCCATCCACCCTGCCACCGGGTTGGACTGTCGAGTGGGACCCTGCCTCGGCTGAGGAGGAGCATGAGGAGTGATGGGACAGGCTTCCCCATCCCTCCATTTATTTACCGTTAGTTTATTTTCCGCTGCACTCCAGAAACAATGATGGTTACTTTTGCGAAAACTCCGATGATGAAAATGGTGATGTAATAACTTAATACTCTTCCATGCATGGTTTTACGCTTTATTGTATTTGCTCTGTGACTCACCATCGAGTGAGACTGTGGTACTTGATCCTGTCAGTGGCCGTGTCGGACTAGATCCGAGGGATTGACGGGTTATTCCCATTTAAGTGTGGTCTAGCCTCTAAGGTCGGACTTAGGCACTTGAGTCGGAATAATTCGGGCAGTTCCGCCACAGCGGCTCTCTTTGTTTGAACCCTTTCTTGGTCATTTTATTGGTCTATTGTGAACCTTTGGCACCTGTAAAACTTATAATCTAGAGCAAACTAGTTAGCCCAAATATTTGTGTTGGGCAATTCAACCACCAAAATCAATTAGGAAAAGGTGTAAGCCTATTTCCCTTTCAGGCTGCAAGATAACGAGCTCCGAGCGGCTCGCCGACGACCACTGCACCAACAGCGACAACGACCTCCGCCTCAGGCGGCTAGACAGCAGCAGATTGCCTCAGGGCAAACACTACTGTAAAAAGGCACTCGTCCCGGTCCTCCACACGAGGGACGAGGACAAGCCATTGAGGCCAAAGAGCCGGAGGTTCGCCCGTGGGTAGCACTGACGGTCTCGTCGGCAGAGGAAGCCTCACCTATGGCGACCACCACCACCCTCAGCACCGACGACAGCGGCCACCTGCCCACCAACACTGCACCGCCGAACGTCGGCCGCCCCAAAGCGCACCGGCAGGTCCTCACTCCCGTCTTCGCCGAGGCTATCCCAGAACACGAGTACCGACCTCGCGGCGTACGACGTGTTGGGTGAACCCCGGTACAGCCGATGGCGCGAGGAGGACCTGGACATAGCTGGCCCGCGCACGACGCTACCGACACTAGTGCTGCGCACGGGCAGCCACGCCCTGCCCCAGCGGCGGGAGGAGGCACCGGAAGCAGTGCCAGGGCCGCTCAGGCCGGGGAGCCAGAGACGCGGCAGCTGACAGCGCCACGGGCAGCGAACGCCCTTCTCCCCCGATCACTGAGGGAAGGAGCGGGCCGCTACGCACGCGGAGACGGCCCCCGACTCGGTGCACCCTCCTCCCCAGCACGAATGATGAACATCCTTGAAGATGAGGGTAGGGGGGAGGCCACAGCCCGGCTCGCTCTTCCCCGCCACGAGGCCTGCGGTCATCATCCTGGGTGACCGCCGGTGGGGGACTGCAGCCGGGCTACGTGATGAAAATCCTTGAAGCCGAGCGATGACTGGAGAGCGCCAACCCCCACGGGGTCACGCTCCTCAAACAGCAGCAAGAAGAAGGCAACACAGGTGCACCCCATCTGGAGGCTTGGGAGAAGGAAAGACGCGACGAATGCGAGGAGTGTGGAGGCATGGCTACCCCCTGGAGGGTTGGTCCCTTTTTAAAGGCAGATCTCCTCACTCGCACCCCCAAGCATCATGGGCAAAATCTCCACCGACGTGCTCTAGGGTTCCCACCCCACGACACGGGGACTAGGTCCCACACGTCATGCGAGCTGACCCAGAACGCGAAGGAGGCAAACCGCCGCACGTGAAGCATGTAACCGCCCTGCGGTTATAAGCATTCCCGCATCATCGCCGAAACCAGCGGTCAAAAGGGCGGGCCACCACACGGGGAGCATGCAACCGCACCATGGTTGTGCACCCTTTCAGCTTCGTTGCATCTGGTGGTCCAGCATGGAGGCCCGGTCCCACATGTCATGTAACCGGCGCGCCGGTCACTGCGTGCAAGGAAACCGCACCGCCACTTGCGCCAGTGCTACGTCTTCTCGACTGCGGAACCGGCGCAGCGACTCAAGGCAGCCCTATGCGTGACCCAACAGTGCCCGGTAACTGCGACGGTCATGGATCACTCAGCCGTGGAGATAGGCACGACGGTCGATATGATCAGAGGCGGGCCGGCAGTAACTGCAGCAACAAGCGTGCAGAAGCAGCGGTCCAATCGCCTACAGGTTCGCATCCTCTCTCAAAATGGCAGGGTAGCCCTCCCCCGCAGCATGAAAAATGACGCACCTGTGTTCCGTTCCTCGAACAACTCGCGCACGTGCAACAGACGCCCCACAAATCGCCCGTCCTGTCGCATTAACTCCTTGGCAGGGCAAGCGACACCTCTGGCAGGCGAAGCGGGCGCCGTTTCGTCTCCGTCATGATGACCGCGTCAAAAAAGGTGCGCCACCTTATTTAAATTTATATCCTTTTCCTCTCTCTCTCTCTCTCTTGCCACAGGGACCGGGAAAGGGGATAATGCGAAAAGGATCCTTCTCGGCAAAGGAAACGGGTCCGGCAAATCACCTGCAGGTACTTTTGGAGCGCTCCACTAGGCCACTAGCCGACCCTTAGCGAACGGGGCTCGGGCGTCCACTCGGATCACCCGTTAGCAGCTCACCGGAAACACCATGTTCGGTGCCCCCCGGGGGTAACATGGCGCTTTCCCCCCTTCCTCCTTGCGAAAAGGCGACAAAGGGGCGTATAATAAAAGTCGAGACGGTCCTTGATCGTCCTCTCGCTCCGTGCAGAGGCTCGGAGGCTGCTCTCGCACCTAGGGCTGGGCATTCGGTTTTTTTCTAAACTTCGGTTTTAAAAAACTTCGGTTTTTCAAACATTAGAAACCGATCGGTTTTCTAGAAAATGAAAAACTGAGAAGTTCGGTTTCGGTTTTTTACTTCGGTTTTTCGGTAAAAACCGAATACCAAACTTATAATCAAGACAATACATACAACAAGTTTACATGATAGATTACACATAATTTTAAAAAGTAAAAATTATATAGGTACAAATATTTAGATATACATCATACATCACATACAAATAAGTGAATAACAATTTAATTGTATCACACATTTAGTTCACATAATTGAATAGTCAAATTTGAGAATTGATAAAGTTTGGTATTCGGTTTTTTTCGGTTCGGTATACAGTGAAAACCGATTACGATACCGAAAACCGAACTTCTTAGATACAAAAACCGAAACCGAACCGAACTACCAAAAAAACCGAAATTTCGGTTCGGTACGATTCGGTTCGGTTTTCGGTTTATGGTAAAAATGTGCCCACCCCTACTCGCACCAGGCTACGGCCAAACTGTTGACCACGTCAAAAAACCAGCGTGAAAACTCGGAGCCTGACCGTGCACCTGGGCTGCGGCCAGGCCGCATGAGGGAACGACAAGGCTGACAGAGGCATCACAAAAAGGATTAAGACCTCGGAGGAGTCAAACCACTCCTCCGAGGCCTCGGGGGCTACACCTGGCGGGTGCGCTCAAGCGCACCTACCGGAACAAAGCATAACCGAGAAGGGTCGGTCCCCTTACGAAAAATCCGGTAGAACCTCCAAGCGAGTACCTACACTCCCTTCGAGGCTCGGGGGCTACTGTCAAGGACCGTAATTAGGGGTACCCCCAATGCACCTTAATCCAGCTGGAAAACATCTTTAGAACAAACCATAAATGACCGATAAAGCGCGGGCTTCGTCTATCAAGGGA
The DNA here is from genome assembly GCA_029449295.1 of Zea luxurians. NCBI lineage: Eukaryota > Viridiplantae > Streptophyta > Magnoliopsida > Poales > Poaceae > Zea > Zea luxurians. The sequence goes on along the minus strand of JAOPSE010000012.1, from coordinate 33,522,816 downwards.
CGCGACCTCATCCGAGCCCAGCCTTGGGCAAGGGCAGTAGTCCCGAACTGTAACACCCCAGGGTCCACCAACACCCCGGAATGCTACTGAACAACACTTCTGACATCTATATATAAAATTTCGGCAGCATCCCCTTTGCAAAATTGCATAAATGGGGGGCAACAGTGTATAAACATATATCATAACAAAAACATACTAAGTATTATTAATCGGCTAGCAAAGAGAAGTTAAACATACGACATGAACTGAATTAACTAGTGCGCACGACTAGTTAAAAGAAACAAACTTCCTTTGACAATAAGTTTCTAATTAAATCATGGCTGCGCCTGGGCAGCGTTATTGTGAGAGTGAAAGTGGACGTGCTGCTACTCCCCTCATTCCCAACATGTATCAAGTACCTGCACTGAGTAATGCAAGAGTGAGATGACACATCCCAGCAAGTAAAATAATATCAAACTGTTTAACCACATAAGAACATTGTTTTACCACCACTTGATTCCACAACTTTCTTATTACGACGGTGCAGCACGTATACAACGTACAACACACCTAGTCACCACACCTCGCAGGTAGAAACCACAATAGTAACATAGTAATGTCACACTTTATATATACCTCATGAGTGCAAATGTCTGCAAATGCAAGGATGACTTCTGCCTTCATACCTCTAAGGATATGAAGCCGCATCGTACCCCTCCTCGGGCAACGTACGATGCTAAAAAAAATGTACCGGTACGGTCGGACCATAATATCACGACATAACTTCAAAATGCAAGATGGATGATGCGATGTGCATGTCATGCCTACAACACTTCATATAACGTGATTCAAAAAGATACTTCAACTTCATCCAAGATGGGAATCAACCACATATATCATAACCAAATAATTATCATCCACAATATTAGACAATTGAGAATTAATACTTCCAAACAAATAAACTTCATCATAGAATTCAATGATTAATATAATTAAAACTTATGCATACTCAATGACAGGGAATAGGATGCAAACCAAACGGTAGCAACCACCACTATATTTACTTGCCTTTACCGGAAGTTCAGGCAAATCCCTAAGTACGATCCGAAAGTCTACCACCTGTTTTTGACACACAACTTAGTGCACCAATTTCACATAATCAGGCTCATAAACGACGCCGCACCTACGCACAAACTCAAACCCCGCCGCGGGTTACATCTCTCCCCACACCCACTAAACTGCAGCGGCGCTGCTTAATAATTTCATAACTTTATAATTATGACATCAGTGGTAACAAACAAAAACTCCAGAGTCATCTACATAAAATTCCCCACAAGTTTTGTATACAATTTATAATTAAATTCCAACATCTAATTAGCCCAAAACAGTCCACAAGATGAACCCTGTAATCTGTTTTTTGTCTTTTGGACAGCGACATACCCGGATTCAAACAGCGATATCTTTTAAAATATAATTTCAAATCAAGCGCATAAGTACTCATTGGAAAGATAATACAAAGCCCTACAAGATTATAATAATGGTTAACACTAATTACCTACGAAAAATTCCCAGAAACTGCTAATACTACTGCTGTTCACCCACCTGAAAAATCTGTTTTTTTGGACAGCAACATAACAGGATTCAAACAACGATATCTCCTAAATTATAACTCCGAATCGAGCGCATAAGTACTCGTTGGAAAGGTATGACAAAGATCTACATGATTCTCCCACTGATCCCCACTAATTGCCCACGAAAAATTCCCAGAAATCCCTAGAACTACTGTTGTTCGCCCTCCCACAAAAATTCTGGACAGCACCTCTACCGATTCGCATAGATAAACATATAATCAATTGAATTTTAGCGCAAAAACATAGATAACTTCAAGATCACCTTGAGTTCCATCTTTTTTCTCCTTCCTTCCTCCCACCAATTCTCCAATTGAAACTTGCACCCACACGAAGAAGATCCAACGAGGAAGAACGACACTTGGAGAAGAGAAGATGGGGGGGTGGCGGCTAGGGTTGAGGAGATGGCTGCTGCAAAAAACTTGAGAATGGAGAGGGGGCGGCTGCAGCACTTGGGGAAGAGAGAAGAGGGAAGAGGGGGGGAGGGTGACGGCCAATGGAGGGAAGGGGGGGCGGCTGCCCACAAGGGGCCTTAAGAGAGGGGGCGGCTAGGGTTTTGGGGGGAAAAGTGGGCTTCCCACCGCCGGATCGCGATCAACGGCCCAAAACCATTCCTACGCCAGAGCTCTCGACCCCCACGCACACATCAAACATAAATTTTACTGTTTTACAGATGTTTACCTCCTAAAATTCCAAACCCCCTATAGCACGGGACCCGCAAGAGAAAAAAGAGTAAACTTCAATTTGTCTTCTTTTTGAAAATTGGGTATCACACTCTACCCCCCTTAAAAAGAATTCGACCTCGAATTCCGATGCTTCTATCGGAACGACAAAGAAAAGATTAATGAACCAACAAAACTCACACATAAAGAAAAGTTCGGGTACTTCTACCGCATCAGCTCCTCAAGCTCCTAGGATTCTAAGATACGCAGCAGACGACACTCTAGAGTCTGGTCTTGCTACACAGGAATCGGCTCTGGCTCGATTCGATGGTCTAGATTCCGCAAATACTTCCTCCACATAAAGACATAGAATACATGGTGTACTCTGATCATATATTTCGACAATTGCATATGCTAAGCCCAGCTGCCAACTCGGCTAAGATAGTAGACGGTCCTATATACCTCGGACAAAGCTTTCCTGACACCAAATCAATCATTGACATATGCAAGTACTTCAAGGAATGTATATATGAATGCACTGCATATAGTATTCCTATAGCCTAAACCAAACTTAGCCAAACAAGAGCAACTTCAAGAGAGCAACTTAATGCTTGCATATTTCTGGATAGCAACACAGCGGTTAATTGTTTTGTTCATAAGTCATAAAATAAGCATCCAAAAATAATAAACTAGGACTTTATGGAAAACTTATAAAGTCCACTATACCCTTGGTATTATCTTCACAGCAAGATTTGACACTTAGAAAGGTCAAACAATGCTAAACGTAAATTCTGTCCAGACTTGGACAGAATTAAACTACTCAATTCAAAAATCCATAATTGGAGTCTCAGCCATCCAATTCAGGTGCTCCCAGACTTTTTAGAAAGCTAGTAGAATTGTCTATAATTCATTTATAAACATATCAGGTTAATTCAATGCATATCAAGGTCAAAAGACATGAGAAAGGCTCTACTGTCCAAATTTAGACAGATTTAGAGATCACACTTAAAACAGCTGTAACTTTACTTATAGATCTCCAAAAAGGGTGATCCAAAGTTTGTTGAAAAGATTAAGAAAGGTACTACAACTTCTTTATAATTTATAATAAGTTATTCGAAGTTTAAATTGGGCAAACAAGGTCAGTTTCGAAATCTGTACAGAATCTGCACAGATTCCAAGACTGGGCTTGAGAAAATCATAACTCCCAAACTACTAGACCTATGGTCATGAAATTTTTACACAAGTAAGATAAAGAAGTCGGCTACAACTTTTATATATAACATCTCTACAGAAAAGATGGTTTACTTCATTGAACTAGCTGCATAACTAAAACTGGTCATGCAGACCCAACAACAAGCAATAGATTTTATTCAGGTTCATTACTCTTCTAAGATTAAGCGTTCATGTGGCAGAACCTCCCAAATTATCGGGCCCACATGCACCTGTCTTTGTCTCAAAGACTTCAGACGGCCATGCATGTGCACCAGATAACTTAACAGGATCCGTCCGATTGCCCCAAGGACATCGGATAAACCACTTACAACCAGAACCGCGGGATTAAGTAACACAAATCACACACACCAATATTTTTGCAGCGGAAATATTATTACCAAATTTTACAAGTTACAAAAATTTTACATTATTTTATCGGAGTGATTATAAGTTTGAAATATATGCTAGCTTAAGAGACCATCCTCAATAAGAAGTATAGAAGGGTTACTTAGACTTATAAGAAGGCCGAGCCCACCGGCACTTAACACCATCATCAGCAACACAAAGCTATGACCTGAAAAACAACAGGGAATAAAACCCTGAGTATGGAATTACTCAGCAAGTCTTACCCGACTAAGGAAAAGACTCTCAAGGGTATGCTGGATAAATAGGAATCAAGGAGAGGCTTTAGCAAGAATCAACTTAGATACTTTTGCAGAAATAGCTTACTAAAGTGAGTCCTTACTTTCAACATTTTAACGCCAGATTAAATATTAATAGACTCTGTTTGCCTCTAGTCTAATTTCATCATCTCATCAATACAACATTATTTTTATTCATGAAGTTCACATCCTGACTTAGGTTGTAGGTCAGTGATCAAGTCTCCACTCTCCGGGGATATAACGGCGATCCGAATCGATTTACTCAGCTGAGGATCTCTAACCACACGACATATGTAGCACTTAATCCTTGCATATGTCAACTCGACCCCAGGGTTCTTAAGACCAGATCAGGTTCACGCAAACCGAGAGCACAGATACACCACCGTCCAGCCTCTTGCCACGGAGGGTACACGCTACTCCCGCCATCGCTCCACACCCATTTCGTGTTATCTTATTCTGGCCTTAGTCTGCCCGAGGCAAAGCTTACCCTGTCCCATTTCCAGGGTATGCGGCTAGCTAAGATAGTCCTTGCGCTAGCAGGCCTACATACGCATCCAATCCTTAATCAACCTGGGTAAAACATCACCTGTTCCTAACCCAAGTCTCGATTTAAGTACTTCCATCCTTAGGATTGTTTCTGTTCCTTAGGATGAAAAGAGCATCACAGGGAGCTTTGCAGTAAGATCCCACCACGCTCTCAATGAAAGTATTCTTGCAGGTAGAAGCATCTTTCCTCAGGATAACCCCTGAGCTAGGCAGTATTGCAAAAGACAACCTCTATCCACAAGATCTAAGCAGGGCTAAGCATTTTTGTAAATCAAATTTTGATACTTCACCAGAAGTATCTATAAAGGTATGGATATCAAGGAAGGCAATGCATCAAAGGGTTTCAAGCAACTCCTATAAACCTAATGCACATTTCACTAGACTTAAGTGTGCGAAAAATATTTAAAAACACAAGGAAGGGGTTGCATGCACCGGGGCTTGCCTTATTGTAGAGAAGAGGTTTCGGATCCCTCTATCAACTATTTAGTTAGATGGCTCCTCCACTTGATCAACAGATACTGGAGTAGACTCCTCCTTCAAACACCACTTCTTCTGGGTGTTCTACATGTAAAGATATGGATATGAATGCTTATGCTTATGCAACTTGAAAAGAAAAATACTAAAAAGCATCACAAGACATACACCTCTCTAAAGGTACTAACAAAACCTTAAGAGAGCTAAATACTCTAACATCACACTCAATTCACCAACCAACTAGGAAACCTTGCCTCCATAACCAACTAAGTGCTTCATTTATGCAGTAAGCAAGGATCCACACTGCATGTACTACATGTTATAGTGTCTAAGGATCAGTCACACTTCATTGAACCTATTTTCAGTTCTCTGAATTCATCTTTTAGTGCTCCATTCCTCTTCCTCTGTTCAGTGCACAGTAACTCACAAATTCCCTTAACAACAAACCCAACTCATTTACTCAAAGTTATTCTCTAGCCATAGCTCTACTACTTTGGCATAGCATCCCCAGACTAAAACCATTCTAATCAAAAGTTATGATGCCACAAAACAGAGCAAAATCACAGAAAAGTTCAGTTTCAGTGAACTGAAACAGCACTGCACCCACTCTGGCAGAGAAGTTTGGGACACCTTTTTACTGCCAACTTATACAGTAGCAAGCCCATTCTTTGTATGAAACTTGTTGTCCTTGATGTGGTCTTTTATCTGGATGTGGAATCCCTAACCTAATTCTTTTGGAGTAATTATCACAAGGCTACAAAGTTAGGAGAAAAACACTGGATCATAGTGACAGTAATTGAATCAGCACACCACTGATCCCTTACAGACCTCCCCGTTCAGATCCCTTGATCACCTAATTTCACTTAGCAACGAATCAAGTCAACTTAACAAAAGTTATTCTCAAACCCACTGGTCAGCAACAACCATTTAACAGTGCCTTAGGATATTATTATAGGTTGTCGGCCATCACTGAATTTGTTCTGGCTCATACTGTCAAGACCAACAGATAAGGATTTGCAGCCTAGAAAACAGCCCAAAAACCTGGATATTTTTAATAGAGAGTAGGGATTCTAGACCTCAGTTAGGCACCTCGACTCTATCTCGATTTATATCACCATATGAGGCAGAACATGAAGATAGGGGCCTATTTTAGAATCCTACAGCAACACTGATCACTTGCACCAGCCTTGCTGCCCCATCTGCACACCTCCATGTTCAGTCCCTGATATCTCCCAACTCCCCTCAGCAACAGACCAATCTTTCTTAACCAAAATTACTCTCCAATTATAGCCGTTCCTATTTGGTATAACACTCCAAGGCTGAAAATACTCAACAAGAGTTGTGGTGCACTGAATTTGAGAAAAAAAACAATAAAATATCCTGTCTCAGCTAACTAAACAGCCCCATACTAACTTTGTCAGGGAGTTTTGTAGCACCATTTTCTCTCAAATTGGTGTAGTACCAATCCAAGCTTCCCTAAGTAAAGTTGCTCACTAATATTTGGTCTCCAAGTTTACTATAAAAACTATAGTATAAAGTCTCTCAGATTAATGACAAAACAGCTCCAAACTGAGCACCATATGCTGCAATACAGATTTCAAAAATTGAACAAACTCAATCTCCGCTTATCTGACAGCCCAACTTTAGGCAGCTTTTACTCCAATTTTCATATAACATCCAACAAGACTTTCTTAAGGAGATTTGTTCATCATCATATGAGCTTCACTATCTGATGTAGAGCACAAAACATGTATAGCTCGGCTAAGGAAACTTTGAAAGTTACCTGGTCACGGCGAGGTGAACTAACTGCCGACGATGGTCACCACTTAGGGACTGGGCAAACTTGGGCAGGGGAGAGGTGAACACTGGTGTGGACAGAAGATTTACCACCCACACACACTGCAACCTGGCTGGAGCTTGAGGATAGGGAGGAAAACTTCCCTGGACCAAGTTTTATAGCCACAGATTAAGGACAGATGTCACTAAACCTGTGCAGTGCATGGAGGTGAAGAGTTCCTAGAGATGCCAGCGCAACCTGGGCTCCAATACGTGGCTTTCATGCATCAAATACTCACAAATTAACAGGCACAATATAGACACTAAATCTGGACAGCTAGCACACAAATATCCCTTGTGGATATGCTCTAACAGCCCAAAATATCAATTTTGTCTCATACTACAGACAGCTTGCATACACCACTGGTGGATAAACATTAAGGGACCTAAGGTTTAATACTTTGCAGGGGGGATGAAGCCATTAACTTCCTTGCTGTCCAGTCTGCAGGCAGTGGACAAAACAAATATGATCACAACTGCCCACAGCTCGCAAACAGCCCATATTGGATATTTTTTTAGTACAAAATAGTCTCTAGATCTTTAGTGAGGTATTCTAACCTCATTCTTATCCAAATACACAGGTGAGAGCAGTAGGGAAAAGATTTTCTTCAGAAACCAAATGAGACCCTGAATCCAACTTCATCACTCCTGCTGCCCATTCCACTCTTCCCTGTTCAGACCTATTATCACACAATTCCATATAGGAACAGACCAACACTTCTTAACCGAACTTGTTCAATAACTAAGGATCTTCAAGTTTGTTACAAGAATCTAGGACCCAAACTGTGTGGATCATAAGCTATGGCATCCCAAAGTTGAGCAACACACTGAAATACCCAATTTCAGAAACCGGAAATAGACCAATACTAGGTCTGACAGAGGGTTTTGCCACACTGTTATCTCCAAACTCTATACAGTAACAAGATCAATCCTTGGTAGGAACTTGCTCTCCTTGATATGGCCTTTCACTTTTCTATAGAACTCTTAACCCAATTCTAGTTTTATTAATTACTACAGAGCTCCAAAGTTGACTAAACAACACCCTGAACAGGTTTTCAGTTAGCTGAAACAGCCCACTCCAAGTCTGACAGAGGGTTTTGTGACAGGCTTTTCTTTAAATTCCATACATCAACAAGCCAATCTGCTTGTATAAAACTGGTTCTCCTACACTCGGTCTTCTATTTTTCTATAAAGTTGTCTGTCCAAATCTGCCAGGATTTGGCACAATAGAGCTCCAAACATAGCACCAAACTGTAAATTCAGGTTTTAGTGATCTGCACAAAAATTCAGTTTGTGCACACGAACAGTCCAGTTTCAGTCTACTTTTTCTCCACCTTTTGTGTAGGATCATATCCATCACCCTCAAAGACATTTGTACCCCAACTTATGGTCTTCAATTCCTCTATAGACACCATAGTTTAAAACCTTATGGATTAGGCACAAATGGGCTTCAAAAACAGCAACTTTCACTGAAATTCAGTTTTCAATAACTGAATATAATTCAGTTTCAGCCATAAACAGTCCAACTTTGAGCTAGTTTTAATCCATTTTTCGTGTAGAATCATGTTATACCCACTTACTGAAAATTATTCACCATCATATGGTCTTTATTTCATCTACAAACACCGTAGCCTAAAACCCTATAGAATAGCCACAAATAGGCTTCAAAACTGCTATCAAAACACTGAAATTCAGTTTCAGTTACTGTTTCCAATCTGAAAATTCAGAATACAGCAGCACCACTTTAAACCACTCTTTTACCTGGATTCCAAATATTTCTAGGGGCAAGTTGCTTAATAAAGTTTATACTACTATATCTCCTCTACAAGTTTGATATAGTGACCATTGACCAAAACCTCTTGGATTCCAAACTACACTAGCCCAAAGTTTGCACAAAATACTGAAATTCAGACTCTGAATTTCACTAAGTCTGAAATATACAAAATCTGACAGCTCTAATTTGGACCACTTTTTCAACTAGTTGCATATAGTTTTAGGGCTGGTACACTTAATAAGGATTGTTCTCCAACAGTCACTTTACAAGTTTGTTATAGTAACTCCTTAAAAAAGTCCATAGATCAAAAGTTATAAGGGTCCAAAAACAGCTATATGAAACTGTTTTCAGCCCAATTCAAACTGAACCCAAAACTGAATTTCTGCAAATTACTCCAAATTTCTCCACACAACTTGGAATTCTCCAAATAAGAAACTTATTCACTTTTCCAAGCTCTACAACTTTGGTATATGGACTCTTAGCTAAATCCCTCTAGATTTTGAATTCCTATTTTGGGCTAATTTAGGGTTCCAAGTGGACTTTATTTGCTTCAAGTGATTTCTTCAATTTGATTCATCCTCCTAAAGCCAAGCTACTCCTTAACCTCAAATCCAACTTCGGTATATAGAACTCAGGTCCAAAGTGTCCATGGTTTAGGAGTTGTTTGCTTATATCTAATTCTAAATAAGGTTTTCAAACCTTACTTAGGGCTTTGAGGTTGCTCCAACATCTCAAGTGCTTCTTCCACTTGATTAATACTTCCAAGCAAGGTCACTCTAGGTTCTAAGACTTGCTTCCAGTACTTAAGACTCCAAGTCAACCTACCATTTTCTTAAGAGACGATTTCTCCTCACATGGCTTAAGCTAGAATCTCAAGCTAAGTCCTGTACTCTAACACAAGACATCACACTTTCAAAAAGAAAATTTTAACCTAGTGAATGTACTCTAGGTATAACAAGCACGTTAATGCAAATGCTTATGATGACATGTCAGAGTTTTAGTTCACGTAACACCAGGGGTGTTACAGTTCATCGAAAGACTAATAACTTTAGGTTCTTCATTACGAGATACTTAGAACAAATATAAGTATAGAAGCAATATGATAACTTTTTAAACCATTTAAGCCTAATCTCACATCATGCAAACAGGAATCTGTTTAAGCATGTTAGGCCTGCCCACATATTCATCCAAGCACATTCTATACATTATATCATCCCATATAGGAACTCTCTTTTTTTAATTATACTATACATATATCTATCGAATAACTCAGACAAATTGCATCTCAACCTAGACTTCACATGACGTAACTATTTCATACTTACGCAATCACACCAATACAAGAAAACGTGGCTTCACAACAATACGTACTGGCCTATTCAAACGTTCCTTGCTATCTCTGTGTTCCAGCCCACGCTCCACATATACACAAACAAGATAACCATCCCAACCACTACGTCTATTCCCTCCCACCATACAACTTAATTAACATGGATTGCGAAAGAGCTCACCACAACTAAACCAAACTCCCATGAAAAAAAATCACTAAGTAGAAAATTGACAATCAATAGCACAAATGTTCATTTTTTTCTACCTCTCATTATAAAAGCAATGGTAACAATGAAATATTGTAAAATCATCTAAACTTCATGATCTACAACTTTCGTATTCAAAGGATAAACAATTTTTTTTCATCTACCATTTTTAATTTGACTTGTAAGGCGACATACATGATCTGCCACCAGAAACTGACGAAACATGACACATAAATTCAAAATATCATAACTCCCTGCAGCTTAACAAAATTTTGCAAATATAAAACCCATTGAAAAGATTATAACATTCTGTAAAACTTTTATTATAATGAGTGTCTCGAAATTGGTTTTCAAACCGATAAAATAATGTAACTCTTTTGTTGCAAAACTGATAGGATGGAAACAATGGACAACTAAAATTCAAAAACCTATAACTCCTCCTATACTCAACTTAAAACTACAACGAACACGCGTTGGAAAAGTTTGAAAATTGTCCATGACTTTTGCAAAAAAGTTGCACCCAAATTTATCTTTATAGCCATCAACTCTGCATGACCTACAGCTAAACTCAGCCTGAGATACTGCACATTGGAGATTCGACTTATAACCGGACAACCACCTCCCCCAATCTATTTAACAGACAATTACAAGTAAATACCCATTTAAAAGGTACTGAGGAGAACTAAAGTTTTGCTTAAAGAGAATTCCCAAATTTGGGCTATGAAACTATCAAAACACGGTCGATTTATTGGTGGTTATAACGACACCTAAAGTTCAGACACAACGGTGCAACAACTTCAGAGCAGCCTAACTCCAATTATATACAATGAAAATTACAAACCAATACTCTTTGGAAAGATCATGAAATTACTAAAACTTTCATAATCTAACAAAGACCAAATTATACCATCTTCAAGGTCTATTCTTCCGTACAAAATTAAGGCTGCTATAGGAAACCCATAACTCTCAAATGTTTAGACCAAACTGGGTGATTAAGCATCATATGCAAACATGAAGAAACCTACTACAAAACATTCTAGATAAGTGAAGCCTGATTCAGCCTCCAACTAATTTAAAATGACTCCCAAAACCAAGCAACACCTTAACCACAAAAAAAACAATATAAAATGAAACCCAAGGCATTGGCAGGTGCAATCAACACTAGGATTTCCCACTACCAAATGGGGATGCAACTCCCCAAAGTCTTTAAACAACACTTTACCTAATAGGTTAGAACACTAAGCATAACAATCAACGAATTCAACAACCTCATTTGTTAATGCCACTAAGGTCAAACATCCCTGTAGCGACAATGTATGAAACACCTGACATACCCGTCTCTAGCACTATAAAACATGGTTGTTATTACACTAGAATTCAACTACTAGAGATCTCCACAACTATTCTGTCGACGTGAAGCAAATGGTGCTCATGTCATATAACGTCTTTTTCTCCTCTCAAAAGAGATAAAATTTGCAACACTCATAAAGCAATGGAGGGATAACAACAAGAAAACTAATGTACTTCTTGACATAGACTCATGCAAAAGCTTCATAAATATTACTTTCAATACTAAAATAATAACACGATACTATGCTCAACAGGAGTAATTGGATGTCAATAAGACAATCCACATAACCAAACTACCTTGATTAACCTCACCTACAACAAAACCTACTATTACTGCACTTGAACAGCTTGTACCTCGTGATATCATAGGATGCATTCAAAGTAGTACAATGTTGGTAAATAAAAAAATATAAAATGGGTTGTCAATATCGCCCACATGACTAGCCTGCAACAACTAAAAATTATGCATAGCCTTTATGGCTATTGAAACAAGCCATAGAAGGAAAACATGCATGACATAAAATCCACTTGAAACCACCCTATTTATTGTTAAAAATAAGGTTGCACATAATAAGAAAACCTATCAGGTAGACATGGTTGGACTTATCAATCTACGTCATCTCACAAATTCACTCGAGTTCTACCAGTCTAAAGATTTCATAGACATTACAACGTTGCCTCTGCTCTAGAGAGACAAACCAATTTTATACTAAGATCAAGTTAGCTAGTAGCCACACTAGCCTAAAAAAAGTGAGGCGCAAAGCATTGCCTCCATGGAAATATTACATTGATAAGTTGGGTTGTAGCCCAACATTCAATCAGACCCAACAACATGATAAAACTACATTATATAGTGTTTTCACACCACACCAAGCCGGATTAGACCCACTATACACAGACTCAATAAACAATTGGTCCTACAAGTACTGGAACCCTAAAAAACCCATTTAAAAAAAACAACCACAATCAAGCATATAGAAATATATGATAGTAATAGCTCAAAGATTTGAAAAACATCGCATAAAAAAACATCATGACGATATGTATACAAAACAAGTACATTAGTAGCTTCACTTGCATAATAACTTCAATAACAACCACATCAAGAAACCAATATTAATTAGAAGTAACATATCATATCAAACATTAAGTCGTTAACGACATACCCCATCAAACCATAAAGGGATTTGGAGTAAGGGAATTCTAGTCATCTATACAATAAAATACTAATATGAAAGATATACGAACCCATACCCTTCCTATATGTGCAAGTGTGTCAAATTTATCTTCAAATTGCGTAGAATCTAAAGCCTATCCTCTGATACCAACTGTAACACCCCGGGGTCCACCAACACCCCGGAATGCTACTGAACAACACTTCTGACATCTATATAAAAAATTTCGGCAGCATCCCCTTTGCAAAATTGCATAAATGAGGGGGGGGGCAACAGTGTATAAACATATATCATAACAAAAACATACTAAGTATTATTAATCGGCTAGCAAAGAGAAGTTAAACATACGACATGAACTGAATTAACTAGTGCGCACGACTAGTTAAAAGAAACAAACTTCCTTTGACAATAAGTTTCTAATTAAATCATGGCTGCGCCTGGGCAGCGTTATTGTGAGAGTGAAAGTGGACGTGCTGCTACTCCCCTCATTACCAACATGTATCAAGTACCTGCATTGAGTAATGCAAGAGTGAGATGACACATCTCAGCAAGTAAAATAATATCAAACTGTTTAACCACATAAGAACATTGTTTTACCACCACTTGATTCCACAACTTTCTTATTACGACGGTGCAGCACGTATACAACGTACAACACACCTAGTCACCACACCTCGCAGGTAGAAACCACAATAGTAACATAGTAATGTCACACTTTATATATACCTCATGAGTGCAAATGTCTGCAAATGCAAGGATGACTTCTGCCTTCATACCTCTAAGGATATGAAGCCGCATCGTACCCCTCCTCGGGCAACGTACGATGCTAAAAAATATACCGGTACGGTCGGACCATAAGATCACGACATAACTTCAAAATGCAAGATGGATGATGTGATGTGCATGTCATGCCTACAACACTTCATATAACGTGATTCAAAAAGATACTTCAACTTCATCCAAGATGGGAATCAACCACATATATCATAACCAAATTATGATCATCCTCATACACAATATTAGACAATTGAGAATTAATACTTCCAAACAAATAAACTTCATCATAGAATTCAATGATTAATATAACTAAAACTTATGCATACTCAATGACAGGGAATAAGATGCAAACCAAACGGTAGCAACCACCACTATATTTACTTGCCTTTACCGGAAGTTCGGGCAAATCCCTAAGTACGATCCGAAAGTCCACCACCTGTTTTTGACACACAACTTAGTGCACCAATTTCACATAATCAGGCTCATAAACGACGCCGCACCTACGCACAAACTCAAACCCCGCCGCGGGTTATATCTCTTCCCACACCCACCAAACTGCAGCGACGCTGCTTAATAATTTGATAACTTTAAAATTATGACAGCAGTGGTAACAAACAAAAACTCCAGAGTCATCTACATAAAATTCCCCACAAGTTTCGTATACAATTTATAATTAAATTCCAACATCTAATTAGCCCAAAACAGTCCACAAGATGAACCCTGTAATCTGTTTTTTGTCTTTTGGACAGCGACATACCCGGATTCAAACAGCGATATCTTTTAAAATATAATTCCAAATCAAGCGCATAAGTACTCATTGGAAAGATAAGACAAAGCCCTACAAGATTATAATACTGGTTAACACTAATTACCTACGAAAAATTCCCAGAAACTGCTAATACTACTGCTGTTCACCCACCTGAAAAATCTGTTTTTTTTGGACAGCAACATAACCGGATTCAAACAACGATATCTCCTAAATTATAACTCCGAATCGAGCGCATACATACTCGTTGGAAAGGTATGACAAAGATCTACATGATTCTCCCACTGATCCCCACTAATTGCCCACGAAAAATTCCTAGAAATCCCTAGAACTACTGTTGTTCGCCCTCCCACAAAAATTCTGGACAGCACCTCTACCGATTCGCATAGATAAACATATAATCAATTGAATTTTAGCACAAAAACATAGATAACTTCAAGATCACCTTGAGTTCCACCTTTTTCCTCCTTCCTTCCTACCACCAATTCTCCAATTGAAACTTGCACCCACACGAAAAAGATCCGACGAGGAAGAACAACGACACTTGGAGAAGAGGAGATGGGGGGGTGGCGGCTAGGGTTGAGGAGATGGCTGCTGCAAAAAACTTGAGAATGGAGAGGGGGCGGCTGCAGCACTTGGGGAAGAGAGAAGAGGGAAGAGGGGGGAGGGTGACGGCCAATGGAGGGAAGGGGGGGCGGCTGCCCACAAGGGGCCTTAAGAGAGGGGGCGGCTAGGGTTTGGGGGGGGGAAGTGGGCTTCCCACCGCCGGATCGCGATCAACGGCCCAAAACCATTCCTACGCCAGAGCTCTCGACCCCCGCGCACACATCAAACATAAATTTTACTGTTTTACAGATGTTTACCTCCTAAAATTCCAAACCCCCTATAGCACGGGACCCGCAAGAGAAAAAAAGAGTAAACTTCAATTTGTCTTCTTTTTGAAAATTGGGTATCACACGAACGAATTCACGCCTCGCCCGAGGGTCCCCTCAGCCAGCAGACGCACCCTCGGCTCGCCCGAAGCACAGCTCAGGCAGACTTTGTCGTGCAGCGACCTTGTCCGAATCGTCTTACCAACCGACCGTATCGCATGCGCATTTAATGCGGGGATCGCCTGACACCTTATCCTGACACGCGTGCCTCAGTCGGCAAGGTCGAAGTGACCGCCGTCACTTCACCCCCTTTACTGACCGTTCTGACAGGAAAACAGCGTTGTTCACCCCGCTCCGGCAACTGCGCCAGCCACCAGGAAAAGGCTGACAATGGCAAGTTACGACCTCCCTCAAGTTCGGCCTCGGGCGCAACAGGGAGCTCCGCCTCGCCCGACCCCGGCCTCGGCCTCAACCTCGACCTCAGGAGAAGGTCTCCGCCTCGCCCGACCCTGGGCCTCGGCCTCAACCTCGGCCTTGGGAAAAGGTCTCCGCCTCGCCCGACCCTGGGCCTCGGCCTCGGAGGAGTCGCCGCCTCGCCCGACCTCGGCCTCGTATCAGCTACACTACTGGGGATCCATCATTGCCCTACCCTTAGCTAGCCGCCTCAGGCTACGAAGGAACAAGACCGGTGTCCCATCTAAGTTACTCCGGTAACAGGTAATGATGGTTCCCCGCGTGCGCCAATGACGTCGGCTACTCTCAACCCCCTACGGAAGCAAGGAAACGTCAGCAGGATCCATGCCGCACCATCAGCTATGCTACTACAGGGCTCAAGGCACTTCTCCGACGGCCACGTTATCACCTCTACAGGGCTCAAGGCACTCCTCCGATGGCCACGTCGGTACATATACAGAGCTCAAGACGCTCCCCCGACGGCCACGTTATTATCTGTACAGGGCTTAGGGCACTTCCCTGCCAGCCACGTTAGCTCCAAGCTACACCCCCATTGTACAGCTGGGCATCTCCTTGTGTCTATAAAAGGGGGTGTCTAGGGCCCCACAGAGGAGAGGGGGCACGAACGGGAGAAAGAGAGACAAACGTGCAATGTACGAACACACGGACGCATGACGTAGACGAGCGGAGGCAGGCAGAGTAGGAGAGATGCGGTAGAGGCAGCCCCAGACAGCTCGCCTCAAGGCCGAACCCTCTCCTTCTCACTCTCCCTCGCTTCTCACTCTCTCTCGTTCTCATATACTTCCTTGACCACTTTAAGACAGATCGATCTTAAGAAGATCATTGCCTACTCCTCAGTAGCCCATATGAATTTGGTGACTATTGGTATGTTTAGTTGGGCGGCGGCCGTTAGGTCACCTATTTTGAGTTATGGACACACAAGCAAGGCCAAAACATGTGTGCCGGGCGTGCGACCCATCAACCTACTAGCAATAGGGGAGAAAACTTAGCATGTCGCAACAAAAGCGTCGATTCGAGGCGTCAGCAAAACACCACCGTCTGTTCCTAAAACAAAACCCCTTAGCGCCCCGGGACGGGAGTGGGCCCCACGCAGACAGCAGCAGCACCGGCTCTACGAAGTCCGAATCGAATCTTTCGGTTGGCTTTCCGAATAGTTGGGCGCGGCGAAGCGAGCGCTTCTAGCTGTTTCGCTTGCTTCTTTCTTATTGTGGTGTGGCGGCGCGTGGCTGAAATGAACGAAAAGCGAGATGAACCTTTCAAATCGATTGATAGATGGCCTGATCTGTTCTGATAGATCGAAAGGGAATCTATCAATAATAAGGGTTGACCTCTTTCTATCTATTGATGATACAAGATATCTATCTATTCTAGATCCATCATAAAGAAATCGATATGTATCTGATGGAGTCTACATCGTATGTAGAGCGCCCAAGCGCTTTTCTGGCCTGCTCAGTTCTATTATCCATCGGTCCAATGCACTGGCTCATCTCATGGAGGGAAAAAGCAAATGTAGTTAGTTGTCTTGTTGTTGTTCGCCGCCTCGACACATTCCGACTCTCCCGCGGCGCTTGTAACCCCTACTGCAAGCGCCCCCTGGTGCAGGATAATATAAGCCTCATCCCTCGCTTGTGTTCCATCTTGCATCAACCCATCTAGACAGGGGCACGCGGCACTAAAATTCACTAGTCGGTCCGGCTGAGGGCCCCCGGGTCCGAAACACCGACAATATTGGTACCATTTTTATATAACAATAGTTTGATGGGCCTCTATTTTAAATTTGCCGTGGCCCCTAAAACCTCCAGTCCGCCACTGCTCATACACATATTCAAACTTCTTTGTGTAAACAATGTAGTCTACAATACAAAACAGTGTAAAACAGTGTTTTAGGTAAAGTATGGATAAACTGTTGAATACAATCTAAAAGATTGTACACCCAAGTCTCATACTCTACATAATGGTTGAAAATGCAGCAATATAGTATATGATTTGGCATGTTGGTTCCCTTCATCCGCCGAATGTACACAGACAAACTCTTCAACATGCTACAGCTACTATCGTGTTGCCACAGTCCTCGCTATGGATTTAAGTCAGTTGTTTGGACTGCTGCAGCTGTAATTTATAGAGACAAAATGTTGTAGAAAAAGTAGAAGCCGTTAGCGAATAAACTAGTCATTATGTATACTTTCTTCTTCTAAAATCATATTAAATTGAAGTAGATCCGTAGAAAATACTCATCTGTTCTAAAATATTAGTTCTTTCAGTTCTTCATTTTTATGTCTATGTTCGAATGAATGATGATAAATATAAACACATATATATAATAAATACATTAATTATTGTATGGATCAACTAATAAGGTAAAACAAATTTTATTTTAGAACGAAGGGAGTAGTATTAATATTTATATTTTTAAATAAAATAAATTTTATCTTTTTTATTTATGCAATAATACTTACTATACATTATAAATGTTGTTTATTTAATATTTTGAATATGTTTAGTTAAAATTAAGATTGATTGATCTCTCAAAAAATAATGCACTGTCATACAACCAGTTAACATGTACGTAGCACGTACTCTTTTCGTCTATATATAGATGTCGTTACGCGTTGGTTAAATTTTTAAATCTGATTAGATTTAGAAAATATTAGGAACATTTATATCTTTCAATAATTTTATTTTAAAAAAATAAAATACATATTCATTGATACTGATTATATACTAAAAATATTTTTTAATATATTTGAACATATATAGAAAATTGTTATTCACGTGTCTAAATATTGACTTACGGTTACTCGATTTTAACTTTAGTTTAACTTAACTTACTTAGAATTAAAAGATCTTTTTGTTGATGTCATTGTATTTGATTAGGTTGATTCCAGACATTCCCCTTCTTATCTCTCCCTATTTATACTTTATATTTATTTTTAAATAACTCCTTCTCTTTTATTCCTCCCCACATTTCATATCTTCTCCAACCATTCTCCCTATTCAATCATCCCTTTACATTTTAACTGAAATATTTAACTTTTATATATCACTTTTTGAAGTTTAAAAAAATTGTATAACATTTGTAGTATTGTAATATACATTATTATCTATTAATTAAACTTAAAAATAACAAATTTAACAGTTAATATAATTTATTAGTGAAGGAGGAGATTTAGATCCTATTTAGAAGCAATTTAGTTTTTAATAAACTGGTTTTTATCTTCTAGCTAGGTTAGACCAGCTTCTTGGTTTTTAAGAAACTGATAATCTAATTTCTATAAACTGAGGCATAAAATGGTATATTTGAAACCATCTCAAATTTCATAAACCAGATTATTAGAAATTAGATGCTTCTAAACAGACCCTTAGAGTTCCCTCCTTTTAGGGGGAATTTAAGGATCTCTCTAACAAGGTTTGGTAAACGCTCTTGTTCACTATATTTAACGATGGCAGCGTCGGGTACTGAATCCAACAGCAGACGCTAAATGGAACGGTAAAATTTAGCGTTCAACATTCCACCACTATATGTGGAGGTTTCCTGTGCATCCGCTATCCGCCACAAAAGAGTCGGCTCCACTCGTCTCTCCCCGTTGGCCCTGCACGACGATGGCGAGGTGGAGCAGGGGAAAAGTCCATGGTGCTCATGACGGGAGGCGATGGCGGCGTTCATGACCGGCGGCGATGGTGGCACTCGTGACCGGCGAGACTCCATCATTGGTTGCGCTTCTTGTGACTGTGCTTCGCGTCACTCCGGTGAAACTCCAATGATGCAGGCGCGCCGTCGCGGGGCGCGCGCAGCCTGGTAGCCGGCGGTGAGCTACAGCCTGTGGGACAACATGCACATGACGTTCGACAAAATGTCTAAATCGACATCGCCGTTTATTGTGTAATGAGTTTCCCTTGTTCTGTTTTTGCCGCTTTGTACTAGGTGCTAATTCGTGTCTGGTGATTGATATCGACTTAGGATGTGTTTGGTTTTCAGGGACTAATTATAGTCCCTCCATTTTTTTATCCATTTTAGTCATTAAATTACCAAATATAGAAACTAAAATAGAATTTAGTTTCCATATTTAGTAATTTAGGGACTAAAATAGAATTAAATGGAGGGACTAAAAATTAGTCTCTAGAAACCAAACACCTCCTTAATGAAGCGAATCATTTGTTTAATTGCTAGTTCAACTTAAACAAAAAGAATAAATTCTGTTGATTAAGATGGTATATTAAAAAATGAGATATGACTTTTATAGAACGCTGTTGGAGATGATAAAGATATATATAGAAGACGAATTTTTTTTATAATATGTTATAAAGACGAGAAATATTTTTTTTAGAAATGAAATTTAGAGAATGTTGATGGAACGAGAGCGGGAATCGTTGGGTTCACTCTGTGCCCTGCAGGTCAGGGCAGTCCTCGGGGGAGGGAGCTTCTCGGAGAAGCGTTGGAGCTGGCCTTAAAGTCAGATAGGTTTGATTGATTTTTCGAGAGTAAAGAAGGTTGGAAGGAGTGTATCATACACGACCCACTGTCTCTCATCACGGTCGGTGTCATGTTGACTATTTGCATTTGCAGCACCCGGTGGCTAGCTCAGCCTGTGCTAGGACCGAGAGGGCAGAGGCCCAGGGCGTTCCCACAGCCGCAGGCCAGAGCTCACGGTCAACCCCATGGAGCGTTTCTGTTCACAGGCGGCGGCGCGTCTGCATCGTGCTGCGGGCCGACTGGCTCGCCGTGGACTATTACCATTAGTCCATTATCATTTACATTATATTTCTCGTCTGATTGGTTGATTGGTTGGCCGCATCATCTCGTCATGCATCACTGTGTGCATTGACTTTATTTGAGCATTTGTTTAATTACATGTATATCTAGAGCACGAGTTGCACGAGTGGATGCAAAACAAATTATTTTAAAGCTCTTTGGCTGCATCCACTCATGCGCCAAAAATACATGTTTCCGGTCAACCTGGATCGAACGAGCGTGGGTGCGCTCGTCCAACTAACCAATCAGCTGGTTCGTGAACCAAACAACACCTAATTACATCTGCGCACCAAACAGCATAGAAGAAAACAATAACATTATCATACTGAGCCTCAATAGTACTCCAAATAATCTGTTTATTTAATTAGATCATCGGTTGTTACTTCCGTTCCTTTTTATAAAGCCCACACGTATAATAATTTTTTTAAAAAAAACATGACCAATAACTTTACTAATAATTTTTAAATATCGTAATAGACTTGGTACGGTTAAATTTTAAGCAGTTATACTATATAACAATCAAAATTTTCAAGCATAAACAATGTAATATAAAGCAAATGAATATTTGAGTGAGTACCCTTAGGACGTGTACAACTTCATTTAATAGTTATCTCTTGAAAGATCTCTAGAGGTTAATTGAAGAAAATATACAAGAGACAAGCTCTTCGCGAAGAGTCTGTCTCTACACGATTCTCCATATGTATTGTCTTTTAGCTACATCTATGATTCAAGGGCTCGGGGTTGTACCATGTAATTTCTTTGTTGTCTCTTTTACTTAGAAAACTGTTCCACCGTCTCAGGGTTGTACATGCCCTTAGAGGAGTCAATAGGTGAAATACAAATTTATTTATTTATTTATTATTTTTAATATGACAAATAAGGTGTTGATAACTAAAAATTGTCAAAGGGAGCCTAATCTAGAGTTTCCAGCACAAACGAATTTAGTGGGTTTCCTAAACCGATCAATTTCAATCTTTGTCAAATGCATGTTGGAATTTAACATTTTGTTCCTCTCGTGATACAAGCGAAAAACATATGCACATCGTCCAATTTAAAGTCCGGTTGGAGAAGATGCATCTTTCGTTGAGCCAAGTTTTTGTAAACTTCCTCAAATTAAAAAAATATATACTTCATTATTATATTCCACTCGTTGTGATGATCGAAAACATATATAGAACATCTAATTTAGAGTTTCGATAAAGGAATTATGCTTTTAAAAGTTTTCACCTCACAAAAACCATCTAAGTTGGTTTTGGAATTGGCAGTCCAACTCGGAAATGAGTTGGGTTTATGAAACTTTTTTGCGAGGGATCTTGATTCCTTATCGGGCATGCATGTGACAAAACCATCCAATTTAACATTGTTGGGGACTTGTTTTCAAATGATATGAGTTAAGAACAAGGTAACACATAATGTTAAATGTTAATATCCTTCATTCTGATCTTCAGACGAAGGTCATAAATGACATACCTTCATCATCGTAATGTATATTAATAAAAGAGGAAGCATAGGGAATATGCAAGACAACATGAATAATCATGTGGCATCATTAATATATCTTCCTTTTATTAATCATAGATAAACATGAACAATATTGAATTACATTTGTACCTTCGGCTTGACAGAAGGTAAAAATCCAAGCGTGACGCACGAGTGAATACAAGTCAGTGTGAACAGTACGGGAAAACTGTTCATCTATTTATAGGCACATGACGCAGCCTGTGAGAAATTACACTTATGCCCTTTACATTCATTGTTAACTAATAGTCAACTCTATGAGGACTAGATAGTCTTTTCCCCTTTAAGTCGGTTTCTTTCCCCGCCTTTTAGCCGAAGCTCCCTCGCGCGTAGCTTCGGAGCAATTCCAACCTTCGTCGCGATCATGCGTTTAGCCCGAGTCCGAAGGTACCTATTCATATGTTACACTTGGAAGGTTTTGTTAGATCTTGTTTTTGAGGACCTTCGGAGGACGAAGGCCCCCAACAGTAGCCCCTCGCAGTATTAATTTGTTTAAGATAACGAATTCAGACTGCGATATGAACGAAGACCTTAAGCCGAAGGTCCGAAAAAACACCTTCCCTTTGCTAGAATAGCAACAGTCAATGACAGGCGGGACCCCTTGGTTTAGAGCGCACCGAGCGTATAAATAAGGGCTCGCACCAACCTCATTTGGTACACTGCCTGTGCCATTTGCTTTGTTTTCTCAATTTCATAGCTGTTGCTCACTAATACTTGCTAGTTTCTCAAAGCTTTTTAAGCTTCGGTTTGGAAGACATATTTTCGTCATCTTTGAAGGAAAGAATGTCTCAGGACAAGAAGGTTGCCGCTGAGATGAAGTGAAAGGGAAATGTGCCCTTGGGCCATTTATAAGTATTTTGGTGATCAAGTGCCAACACAAATGGTTTAAGTGTGAAACTATGCCAAATGGTGGATGAAGTGAAAATCAACACAAAGGTATGATTCTAGACTTAGTACATTGGTTTTTGTGTACTAACATATTTGTCTAAGTGCTAGAATCAGAGAAAATACAATTGGAAAAGACTTGGCTCGAGCAGCCAAGACTCTGCTCAGTCTGTGTACACCGGACTGTCCGGTGGTGCACCGGACAGTGTCCGGTGCGCCAGGCTGGCGTCTGGTCAACTGGCTGCTCTCGGGTCTCGACGGTGGCGTATGGCTATAAATCACCGGACTGTCCGGTGAGTCGGCTGCGGCGAAGTCGCCGCTCTCGGGAATCAAGTCAACAACGTACGGCTATAATTCACCGGACTGTCCGGTGAGCCAACTGTCGGCCAGGCCAACGGTCGGCCGTGCAATCCGCCCGTGACGCGTGGCCCAGCCAACGGTCAGATGGGGGCACCGGACTGTCCGGTGTGCACCGGACAGTGTCCGGTGCGCCAACGGCTCCAAATCTTCAACGGTCGGCTGCGCCAAAATAGGAAAGAAATCAGCACCGGACAGTGTCTGGTGGTGCACCGGACTGTCCGGTGCACCAACCGACAGAAGGAAAGAATTGCCTTCCTGGATTGCTCTCAATGGCTCCTAGCTGCCTTGGGGCTATAAAAGGGACCCCTAGGCGCATGGAGGAATACACCTAGTGTCGGCGTCTCGGACCCGGGGGGTCCCTTGGACCGACTAGTGAAATTGCTGCGTGCCCCTACCCAGATGGGTTGGCGCAGGATGGAACACAAGAGGTGGGACAAGCCTTGTATTATCATGCACCAGGGGTGCCGCTCATAGTAGGGGTTACAAGCGCGTCGCGTGATAGAGAGGGAGACACAGAGTTCATCCGCCGCTTTCCCCCGCGCGAACCCCCCTCAGGGTGGCCCTGAACCTCCCTTTTATAGAGGCAAGGAGAGAGTCCAGTCGTACAGCGGGGGGCGTAGCTATGCGCTAACGTGTCCGGCAGTGGAGTGCCTAAGCCCTGTGTACATGCCAACGTGGCCGTTGGGGGAGAGCTTGGGCCCTGTAAATGTGATGGCGTGGTCGTCGAAGGAGCGCCTGAGTCCTGTAGGAGCACAACTGGCACTGGCAGCGTGGCGAGGATCCTGCTGATGTCTCCTTGCTGTCGTAAGGGGCTGAGAGCCACCAGCGTCATGGTGCACGCGGGGTGCCATCATTACCCGTCGCCGTGGTAAGACCGATGGGACGCCGGTCTTGTTCCTTGCAGCCTGAGTAGGCTAGGAATAGGGAAATGATGTATCCCCTGTTAGCGCGGTCGGTCCGAGCCCAGGGTCAGTCGAGGCAGAGACTTCTCTTGAGGCCGAGGCCGGAGTCGGGCGAGGACGCGATTCCTCCTGAGTCTGGGGTCGAGGCCGAGTCCGAGGGTCGGGCGAGGCGGAGACCTCCTCCCGAGGCTAGAGCCTGAGGTCGGGCGAGGCGGAGACCTCCTCCTGAGGCCGGAGCATGAGGTCGGGCGAGGCGGAGCTTCCTGTTGCGCCCGAGGCTGAACTCGGTGGTTGATCGTGACTTGTTGTCAGTCGTCGCCGGGGTGGCTGACACGGCAGTCGGAGCGGAGCGAGCGGCGCTGTTTTCCTGTCATGTCAGACAGTAAAGAAGAGGGGTGAAGTGACTGCGGTCACCTCGGCCTGCCCGACTAAGGCGCATGTGTCAGGATACGGCGTCAGGCAACCCCTGCATTTAATGCGCCTGCGAAGCGGTCGGTTGGTGAGGCGGTCTGGTCAAGGTTGCTTCACAACGAAGCCTGTCCGAGCCGGGCCTCGAGAGAGCCGAGGGGGCGCCCGCTGCCTGAGGAGGCCCTCGGGCGAGGCGTGAATTCGTCTGGGACTAGTGTTCCAACCCGAAACTGGGCTCGGGTGAGATCGCGTCCCTCGGGTAGACGAAGTCTTGACCTGAACCGCACCCGTCAGTTGGTCTGAGGGTGTTTACCAGCCATGATTAGGAGCATTGGGGGTACCCCTAATTATGGTACCCGACAGTAGCCCCCGAGCCTCGAAGGGAGTGATGGTACTCGCTTGGAGGCTTTTGCCGCGTTTTCGGTGAGGGGACCGGCCTTTCTCGGTTTTTGCCTTGTTCTGGTGGGTGCGCGCGAGCGCACCCGTCGGGTGTAGCCCCTGAGGCCTCGGAGGAGTGGTTCGACTCCTCTGAGGTCTGAATGCTTTTCGTGGTGCTTCGGCCGGTCTGATCGTTCCCTCATGCGGCTCGGCCGTAGCCCGGGTGCGTGGTCGGGTTCCAAGTTATCAAGCTGGTTTGTTGACGCTGTCAATAGTTTTGGTCGTAGCCGGGTGCGAGAGCAGCCCCCGAGCCTCTGCACGGAGCGAGAGGACGATCAAGGACTTTCCCGACTTTTATTATACGCCCATGCGTCGCCTTTCCGCAAGGAGGGGGGGGAAGCGCCATGTTGCCCTCGGAGGGCGCCGAACATGGTGTTTCCAGCGAGCTGCTAATGGGTGATCCGAGTGGACGCCCGTGCCCCGTTCATTAGGGGTCGACTGGTGGCCCAGAGGCGCGCTCCAAAAGTACCTGCGGGTGATTTGCCGGACCTAGACCCCTTCGACAGGGTCCAAGGGCTCGATGCCTCCCTCTGGTGGGATTCCGTTACAAATCGTTCCCGCCGGTCTCGAAAATGTCCTAGGGTACCTCGGGAGCGTAGCCCGAGCCTCGGCTATGTATCGAACGTACCCAGAGTCATCCCTCACTCTGCGTGCTCTAGGGCGACTGTCGAACCCTTCCGAGGGGCCAGCCTACGAACCCCTGATCAGTAGTGGGTGCGGAGCCCGGGCACTCTGGGGCGGTTGTCGAACCCTTCCGAGGGGCCAGCCTTCGAACCCCTGATCAGTAATGGGCTTGAAGTCCGTGTGCTCTGGGGTGGCTGTCGAAACTCTTCCGAGGGGCCAGCCTTCGAACCCCTGATCAGTAGGAGGGCTCGGGGCCTGCTTCCTTCGTCGAGAAGGATCCTTTCCACAACATCCCCTTTCCCGGTCCCTGTAGCAAGAGAAAGAGAGAGAGAGAGAGAGGAGGGGAAGGATATGAATTTAAATAAGGTGGCACACCTTTTTTAACGCGGTCATCATGGCGGAAGTGAAACCATGCCAACCGTCGAGCCTACCCCGCGGCTGACCGGCCCGTGGCCGTCACCTTTAGCTGGCACTGTTGGGTCCTGCGCAGGGCTACCTCGAGTCGCGGTACTGGTTCCGCAGTCAAGGAGGCGCAGCATTGGCGGGAGTGGCAGTGTAACTTCTCGCACGTCGTAACCAGCGCGTCGGTTACATGACATGCGGGCCCGCTTCCTTTGCGCTGGTCCACCGGATGTGGACGAAGCCGAAGGGGCGCGCAGTTGCGGTGCAGTTGGATGCCTATCGCGTGGCAGTCCACCCTTTCGACCACTGGTTTCTGCGAAGATGGGAGAGCACTTGTAACCGCGGGACGGTTATATGCCTCGCGTGCTGCGGTTCGCCTTCTTCGTGCTTCGGATCAGCTCGTATGACGTGTGGGTCCCAGCCCCCGTGTCGTAGGGGGAGAACCCTGGAGGATGTCAGTGGGGATTTCGCCCATGACGCTAAGGGGTGCAAGTGAAGAGGTCTACCTATAAAAGGGGGATCGATCCCCTGGGCAGTGGTCATGCCTTCGTTCTCCCCTCATGCATTGCGCCCTTCCACCTTTTGAGCCCCCGGATGGGGTGCTCCAGCGTCGCCTTGCTCTTGCTGTCGTTGGAGGAGCGCGGCCTCGTGGAGATCGGCACCTTTCAGCCATCGCTCGGCTTCAAGGATTTTCGTCGTGCAGCCTGGCTGCATTCCCTCACCAATGGGCAGTTTGGTGGGGAGAAGCAAGCCGGGCTGCGGCCTCCGCCCAGCCCTCAGCTTCAAGGATCTTCGCCATCCTTGCTGAGGCAGAGGGCGAGCTGAGCCGGGGTTCTACCTCCCACAAGGGCCAGCAGGCCGTCTCCTCCTTCAGCATTCAGGGGAGAAGGCGCTCACCGACCTTGCGGAGGGGCGAACTTCGGCAACGCAGGACCGGTCGGCCGCAAGCATCGTCAGCTCCAGCGTGCCTGGCTCGCTGGCTCAGCTGGCTCTGTCGCGGCCTCCGACGCTACCTCCTGCCGCTTGATCCGGGCTCGGGCGACTGTTGCGTCGTGCGCACCTGTGGACCGTCCAAGACGCCGTACGCCGCATGGGCGGCGTTCATGTTCTTGGATTGTCTTGTCCTCACTCCGGCACGATGCCTCCGTGCGAAGGTCGGGGCCTGCCCATCCACGAGGACCTGAGTGGGGATCTGCCGGTGCAAGCTGGGGCATCCACCATTCGTCGACGTGGCGCTGGCGCGCAGGTGGCCGCTGTCGTCGGTGCTGAGGTGGTGGCAGCCGGAGAAGGTTTCTCCGCCGACGAGACCATCGACGCCAGCTGCGGCCGGACCCCTGGCTCTTTGGCTTTGATGGCTTGTCCTCGCCCCTCGAGCGGAGACGCGGGCGAGGGTCTCGTCACAGCAGCGTCGGCCCTGAGGTCATCGCTGCTGCTGTTTAGCCGCCCGAAGCGGGGGTCGTTGTCGCCGCTGGTGTAGTGGTCATCGACGAGCCACCTGGAATTTGTTGTCCCGCAGGCCCTCCGATGTGGGGGGTTGTTCGTACCTGCAGGAGTGGAACCGGAGTTCCGTTTGTAATGGCACCTTGAGTGCTGGTGTATGTTCATTATGGCTGTCGGGGCCTGAACATTTGGGTATTCGAGAGTGAAGCTGTGTGTCTTCCTCATTCCGAGCACTGGGACTTGCCTGTTGGCTAGCCGAACCGCTTAACCGAGCGTGAGTTGCCTTTCGCGGAAGGTGACGAGTGAGGTATCCATATCCCGGAGGCGTAGGAGTCCCTCGGCTCGGTCGGCCTTGCCGCTCTAGGCTTCTCTTGCTCAGTTTTTGGAACCCTCGGCTGCTCTGCGATGAGCTGGAGCCAGAGGCAACGGTGTTAGCGCGGACAGACGCAGAGTCGGCTCGGAAGGAGACTTCGTCGGCCCAGGAGATGGCGGCTTCCCAGGCCAAGGAAGATGTGGTAGCAGCCGCTGGAGCTTGGCCAAGACATCTGCTGGCGCGGTGCTGGTGTCCTCCCTTAGGTGGAGGTCCTTTTGCCCGGGTCGCCATCCGAGGCCGGGCCAGGTTCCGCCGAGGGTGCTGCTGCTCCCCCTGCCGATGCCCGAACCTGCAGGAACAGTTTGTCTGTAGCATGCGCATGCTTTTTTGCGGCCGTCAAGGCCAAAACACTTTATCGTCGTGTTTAGCGTTTTCTCTCCTCTTGTTTTGAGCATCACGACTTGTCTGTCAATAGCAGAATCGTCTATCCAAACGAGAGTTACTTTTCGCGGAAGGTGATGAGTGAGGTATCCATATCCCGGAGGCGTAGGAGTCCCTCGGCTCGGTCGGCCTTGCCGCTTACGTGCGCTCTCATTTGGTCGAAGGATTCCATTATTGGTACAGTCGAGAAGGCGCGAAAGTCGTTTTCTACCCGAGTGTTAGGACTTGTTCGGTAGCAGGATCGCTTATCCGAGCATGAGTTACTTCTCGCGGAAGGTGATGAGTGAGGTATCCGTATCCCGGAGGAGTAGGAGTTCCTTGGCTCGGTCGGCCTTGCCGCTTACGTGTACTCTCATCGTTCTCAGGATCCCGCTATCGATACGGAAGTCGAAAGCACAAAGGTTGTTTTGGTAGAAATTTTTTTCGAGGAAAATTTTGACGCAGAGGTGGTTCCCCCCTTCTAGCCCCCGAGGGAGGGTTGGGCTTTGCTGAGGCAAGGCCGACCCTTCCTTGACGGTTAGACTTTGTGTATGTAAACGAGGTACATGAACGACTTAAAACATCTTAAGGGTAGAAGCGACGTAGCTGTTGGATGTTCCAAGCGTTGCTGTAGACCTCGCCTTGGTCGTTGGCCAGCTTGTATGTTCCGGGCTTCAAGATCTTGGCGATGATGAAGGGCCCTTTCCAGGGAGGAGTGAGCTTGTGGCGCCCTCGGGCGTCCTGTCGCAGGCGAAGCACCAAGTCTCCCACTTGGAAGCCTCGGGACCGAACGCTTCAGGCGTGGTAGCGCCGCAGCGACTACTGGTATCGTGCCGAATGTAGTAAGGCAACGTCCCGAGCCTCCTCGAGTTGGTCCTGCGAGTCTTCTCGGCTGGTCTGGTTGCTTCGGTCGTCGTACGCCTTGGTCCTCGGGGGCCCGTATTCTAAGTCCGTGGGGAGGACGGCCTCGGCCCCATAGACTAGAAAGAACGGCGAGAAGCCCGTGGCTCGGCTTGGTGTTGTCCTCAGACTCCAGACTACCGAGGGTAGCTCTTTCATCCAATGCTTGCCGAACTTGTTGAGGTCGTTGTAGATCCTTGGTTTGAGCCCCTGCAAAATCATACCGTTGGCACGCTCCACCTGCCCATTCGTCATGGGATGAGCTACGACGGCCCAGTCCACACGGATGTGCTGGTCGTCGCAGAAGTCCAGGAATTTTTTTCTGGTGAACTGCATGCCATTGATGGTGATGATTGAGTTTGGGACCCCGAAGCGATGGATGATGTTGGTGAAGAACGCCATCGCCTGCTCGGACCTGATGCTAGTCAAGGGTCGGACCTCGATCCACTTGGAGAATTTGTCGATGGCGACCAGAAGGTGCGAGAAGCCCCCGGGTGCCTTCTGCAAGGGACCGACAAGGTCTAGACCCCACACAGCAAATGGCCAGGTGATGGGTATCGTCTGCAAGGCCTGAGCGGGTAGATGTGTCTGCTTTGCGTAGAATTGACACCCCCGGCAGGAGCGTACAATCCTAGTGGCGTCGGCCACCGTGGTTGGCCAGTAGAAACCTTGTCGGAAGGCATTCCCCATGAGGGCTCGAGGTGCTGCATGGTGGCCACAAGCCCCCGAGTGTATTGTTTGCAACAGTTCTTGTCCTTGGGCGATAGATATGCATCGTTGGAGGATGCCCGAGGGGCTGCGGTGATAGAGCTCTTTTTCATCACCTAGCAAGACGAATGACTTGGCGCGCCGAGCCAGCCGCCGGGCTTTGGTCTTGTCGATGGGAAGCTCTCCTCGGAGGAGATATTCTAGGTACGGGGTCTGCCAGTTCGGATCTGGCGTGACCCCATTCTGTTCCTCCTCGACGGGCAAGGCCTCTTCCTCGATGGCCGAGGGTGCCTCGGGTCCGGCCGAGAGTACCTCAGGCTCGGCCGAGGGTACCTCGGGCTGGGCCGAGGCTTCCTCAGGCTCGGGCGTGTCGTCGATCTTGATGGATGGTTGATGTAGATCTCTGGAGAAGACGTCCGGGGGAACCGTCGTTCGCCCCGAAGCTATTTTCGCCAACTCGTCCATAGTCTCGTTGTACTGTCGGGCGATGTGGTTGAGCTCCAGCCCGTAGAACTTGTTTTCCAGGCACCGGACTTCGTCGCAGTAGGCTTCCATCCTCTAGTCACGGCAGTGGGAGTTCTTCATGACTTGGTCGATGACAAGCTGTGAGTCACCTCGAGCGTCGAGGCGCCGGACCCCTAGCTCGATGGCGATGCGTAGCCCGTTAACCAGTGCCTCGTACTCGGCCATGTTGTTTGATGTCGGAAAATGGAGGCGAATGACGTAGCGGAGATGCTTTTCGAGGGGTGAAACGAAGAGCAGGCCAGCGCCTGTTCCTGTTTTCATGAGTGACCCATCGAAGTACATGGTCCAGAGCTTGGGCTGGATTGGAGTTGTCGGTAACTAGGTGTCAGTCCACTCAGCCAGAAAGTATGCTAAGACCTAGGATTTTATGGCCTTCCGAGGAGCGAATGATAGCGTTTCGCCCATAAGCTCCACCGCCCACTTTGCTATCCTACCCGAGGCCTCACGACACTGGATGATCTCGCCCAGGGGGAAGGATGACACTATAGTCACCGGATGAGACTCGAAGTAGTGTCACAACTTTCGCCGTGTCAGAATCACTGCGTAGAGCAGCTTCTGGATCTGTGGGTAGCGGACTTTGGTCTCAAAGCACTTCGCTGATGAAGTAGACTGGCCTCTGGATGGGCAATGCATGCCCTTCTTCTCGTCTCTCGACTATGATCGCGGCGCTGACCACCTGAGTAGTCGCGGCTACGTAGATCAAGAGGGCTTCTCCTGCGGTGGGGGGCACCAGGATGGGTGTGTTCGTAAGGAGCACCTTAAGGTTTCCGAGGGCTTCCTCGGCCTCGGGGGTCCAAGTGAAGCACTTGGCCTTCCTTAAGAGGCGGTACAAAGGCAAGCCTTTCTCGCCAAGGCATGAGATGAAGCGGCTCAGAGCCGTGAGGCAACCCATGACCCTCTGTACTCCTTTCAAATCTTTGATCGGTCCCATGTTGGTGATGGCCGCGATTTTCTCCGGATTGGCCTCGATGCCCCGCTCGGAGACGATGAATCCAAGGAGCATGCCTCGGGGGACTCCGAAGACACACTTCTCAGGATTGAGTTTCACGCCTTTCGCTCTCAGACACTTGAATGTTGTTTCAAGGTCAGAGAGGAGGTCGGACGCTCTCTTCGTCTTGACAACGATGTCGTCGACGTAAGCCTTGACCGTTCTGCCGATGTGTTCTCCGAACACGTGGTTCATGCACCTCTAGTAAGTGGCGCCTGCATTCCTCAACCCAAATGGCATTGTAGTGTAACAGTACATGCCAAAAGGTGTGATGAAAGAAGTCGTGAGCTGGTCGGACTCTTTCATCTTGATTTGATGATAGCCTAAGTAGGCATCGAGGAATGATAGGGTTTCGCACCCAGCAAGGAACGGCGCTCGTCGTATGGCCCGGCTGAAGACTCGCGGACCAGGTGGTTCGAGCGAAGGACTGCGATCCTCCTCACTGTTGCAGCGTCCCCCACGCCTGGGATGGTAGCCTCGGCGCACCTTCTTGTCGAGGCGGGCTCGATGGTCGGGATGGTGGCGCTCGTTGCCGAAGCGTTCCCGGGCGGCGGGCGCCTCGTCCCGCGTACGCTCGGGATGGACCAAGGCTTCTCGAATGAGCCGGGAGGACACCGCATGATGCTCCGAGGGGTCAGCTCGCCTGCGGGAGGCGGAGCTCTTGGCTCGTCGAACAGCGGCGCCTTCTAGGAGATTCTTGAGTTCGCCCTGGATACGCCGTCCCTCGGTGGTGGATGGCTCCGGCATGGCTCGAAGCAGCATCGCCGCTGCAGCCAGGTCCTGGCCGGACCCACTGACGGCCAGGGGCAGCGCTGTCCTGGCGTTGTCGACGATGCGGCGCCGGATGCCTTGGGCCTGGTGACAGGCTTCTCCGGCGAGTGTTCGGCCTGCCCACTCCTGTTCGATGTTCTGTTGGAGCTGTACAAGCCGGCCTGCTTCACCGTCGACCCGGGCCTGCATCTCATGAATTTGCTCGAGTTGTATGTCCTGACCCCCCACAGGGACTGGGACCACAGCTAGCTCCCACGGGATGTCAACGCGAGATGCAGGCCCAGGGGGATCGTCAACCTTTGGCATACCAAGGTGGTTGCCTTCATTGTGATCTCCCAGATCGACGTGGAAACATTCACGACTTGGGCCATAACCCCCCGTCGTCAAGGTCATGGCCATCGTCAGAACAACCGGAAGGCAGTGGTCACATGCGGACATGAAGCCCCGCATGGCACCGGGGTCATTGAGGGCAGAGAAATCCCAACCGGAGTCGGGGTCGTCCTCTTCCTCAGAACCCGCCGGTCCGAAGGTTGAGACGACTGTCAGTCGGTCCCAGGTCGACCACATGTGGTACCCCGGAAGGTTTGGATACGCCTTTACGAAGGCGCTCACCATAGCGGGGTCGCTAGGTGGATCGAAGCTTAACCGAAAAGGTACGGGATGGAAAACGAACGGTACCTCTTGGTCGATGGACGGTGGTGAAGTCGCATCGGGGGCGGAGCACACCATCATCTCAGGTACGAGGGTAACGCCCAGCAGGTCCTTTGCGAGGGTGCTAGCGTCATCAGTCCGCTTGGGGCTGACACGTCGCGGGGAAGTGACACCCGCCATCGTCTCAGGTGCGAGGACAATGTCCGACATGTCCCCCGGGGGAGTGCCGGCGTTGTCGACTTGCTCTAGTGCGACAGCCGACAAGGTGCCGCCTCCTGCGTGGCCATGGTTGCCTCGTCTCCACCTCCTCCGACGAGGAGGGTGGCGGGGACGACTGGAGTGCTCCTCTTCTGCCGCGGGGAGATGCTGTCGTAGAGCTCGCCGCCGCCGGGCGAGTCGGAGACCATCGTTGTCGTCACGCCGCGGAGGGAGGAGTACCATGTCGTAGCTGCCGTCGAGGGACATGAACTCGAGATTCCCAAAGCGGAGCACCGTCCCGGGCTGGAGAGGTTGCTGAAGACTCCCCATCTGGATCTCAACGGGAAGGTGTTCGTTAACACGCAACAGGCCCCTACCTGGCGCGCCAACTGTTGGCATCTCGGACCCGGGGGGGTCCCTTGGACCGACCAGTGAAATCGCTGCGTGCCCCTGCCCAGATGGGTTGGCGCGGGATGGAACACAAGAGGTGGGACAAGCCTTGTATTATCCCGCACCAGGGGTGCCGCTCGTAGTAGGGGTTACAAGCGCGTCGCGTGAGAGAGAGGGAGACACAGAGTTCATCCACCGCTTCCCCCGCGTGAACCCCCCTCAGGGTGGCCCTGGACCTCCCTTTTATAGAGGCAAGGAGAGAGTCCAGTCGTACAGCGGGGGGCGTAGCTATGCACTAACGTGTTCGGCAGTGGAGTGCCTAAGCCCTGTGTACATGCCAACGTGGCCATTGGGGGAGAGCTTGGGCCCTGTACATGTGATGGTGTGGCCGTCGAAGGAGCGCCTGAGTCCTATAGGAGCACAGCTGGCAGCGTGGCGAGGATCCTGCTGAAGTCTCCTTGCTGTCGTAAGGGGCTGAGAGCCATCGGTGTCATGGTGCACGCGGGGTGCCATCATTACCCATCACCGTGGTAAGCCAGATGGGACGCCGGTCTTGTTCCTTGTAGCCTGAGCAGGCTAGGAATAGGGAAATGATGTATCCCCTGTTAGCGCGGTCGGTCCGAGCCTAGGGTCGGTCGAGGCGGATACTTCTCTTGAGGCCGAGGCCGGGGTCGGGCGAGGACGCGATTCCTCCCGAGTCCGGGGTCGAGGCCGAGTCTGGGGGTCAGGCGAGGCGGAGACCTCCTCCCGAGGCCGGAGCCTGAGGTCGGGCGAGGCGGAGACCTCCTCCCGAGGCCGAAGCATGAGGTTGGGCGAGGCGGAGCTTCCTGTTGCGCCCGAGGCTGAACTCGGTGGTTGATCGTGACTTGTTGTCAGTCGTCGCCGGGGTGGCTGACACGGCAGTCGGAGCGGAGCGAGCGGCGCTGTTTTCCTGTCATGTCAGACAATAAAGAAAAGGGGTGAAGTGACTGCGGTCACCTCGGCCTGCCTGACTGAGGCGCGTGTGTCAGGATACGGCGTTAGGCATCCCCTGCATTTAATGCGCCTGTGAAGCGGTCGGTTGGTGAGGCGGTCTGGCCAAGGTTGCTTCACAACGAAGCCTGCCCGAGCCGGGCCTCGGGAGAGCCGAGGGGGTGCCCGATGCCTGAGGAGGCCCTCGGGCGAGGCGTGAATTCGTCTGGGACTACTGTACCAACCCGAAACTGGGCTCGGGTGAGATCGCATTCCTCGGGTAGACGAAGTCTTGACCTGAACCGCACCCGTCAGTTGGTCTGAGGGTGTTTACCAACCATGATTAGGAGTGTTGGGGGTACCCCTAATTATGGTACTCGACACCTAGCATACTTTGAGCATTCTTGATCATTCACACTCCGTCTTTGCACACTCGTTTGACATTCTTAGTGATTTGAGCTCCGTTCTAGTGAGAACCTTGTGATATTCATTTGAGCTCGAGTCTTGGCCGTGTGTGTGCGTATTGCTGTGGATTTGTGTGTGTTGCTTCCCTCCCTTACTCTAGTGCTTTCACTTTGATCCTTATTGTAAGGCGAGAGACTCCAAGTTGTGGAGATTCCTCGCAAACAGGAAAGAGTAAAGAAAAGAAGAACACCGTGGTATTCAAGTTGATCATTGGATCACTTGAGAGGAGTTGAGTGTAACTCTCGTCTATTGGGACGCCACAACGTGGAGTAGGCAAGTGTTGTACTTGGCCGAACCACGGGATAAATCCTCGTGTCTCTTGTGCTTGTTCTCACTGTGTCTATTGTGCTTCACAAGAGCTCTCCTTAGCCACTTGACTTCATTGTGCTAACTCCTAATCAAGTTTTGTGACTTTAAGTTTCAAGTTTTTACAGGATCACCTATTCACCCCCCTCTAGGTGCTCTCAATTGGTATCAGAGTCGTTCTCTTCAAGAAAGGGACTAATCGCCCGAAGGGATGGATCCTAAGGGAAAGGGGATGGTGATCAACGACAAGGAGAAGGAGTCCTTCATCAATGAGCCAAAAGGCGACAAGCCCACTAACTCGGGCTCAAGTCATAAGAAGAAGGACGGGAAGAAGAAGAGGCATATCAAGAAGATCGTCTACTACGACGACAGCGACGAGTCTTCTTCTTCCCAAAAAGACGACGACGACAACGACTATGAGAAAAAGAAGTCGGTGATCAACGACAACTTTTCTTTTCATTACTCTTGTATTCCGCATAATTCAAATGCACATTTGCTTTCCATTCCTCTTGGTAAACCTCCACACTTTGATGGAGAGGACTACGGATTTTGGAGTCACAAAATGCGTAGTCACTTGTTCTCTCTTCATCCAAGTATATGGGAGATAGTAGAGAATGGAATGCATTTTGATAGTTCTGATAATCCCATGTTTATTAATGAACAAATTCACAAAAATGCACAAGCTACCACTGTTCTTTTAGCATCCTTGTGCAGGGAAGAGTACCATAAGGTGAGCGGCTTGGATAACGCCAAGCAGATTTGGGACACCCTCAGGATCTCGCATGAGGGAAATGACGTCACCATGCTCACCAAGATGGAGTTGGTGGAGGGCGAACTAGGAAGGTTCGCAATGATCAGGGGGGAGGAGCCAACTCAAACATATAACAGGCTCAAGACCCTGGTCAACAAAATAAGGAGCTATGGAAGCACGAGATGGACAAACCACGACGTCGTTCGCCTAATGCTAAGGTCTTTTACTGTCCTTGATCCACATCTTGTAAATTCTATTCGTGAAAATCCTAGGTACACCAAGATGTCGCCCGAGGAAATACTTGGAAAGTTCGTAAGCGGGCGGATGATGATCAAGGAGGCGAGATACGTTGATGAGGCGTTGAATGGCCCAATCCACGAGCCCCAAACCGTTGCTCTCAAGGCAACAAGTAGCAGGGAGGCGCTACCTAGCAAGGTGGCGCAAGTTGAGGCGGCGGGGCTCAACGAGGAAGAAATGGCCCTCATCATCAAGCGCTTCAAGACGGCGCTAAAGGATCGCAAGGAGCATCCCAAAAAGAATAAGGCGAAGGGAAAGCGCTCCTGCTTCAAGTGTGGTAAGACTGGTCACTTTATTGCTAACTGTCCCGATAATGATAGTGACCAGGGACAAGAGAAAAGCGGGAAGAAGGAAAAGAAGAAGGCGTACTAGAAGGCTAAGGGCGAGGCACACCTTGGCAAAGAGTGGGACTCGGATTGTTCTTCGTCCGACTCCGATGACGAGGGACTCGCCGCCAACGCCTTCGACAAATCGTCACTCTTCCCCAACGAGCGCCACACTTGCCTAATGGCAAAGGAAAAGAAGGTAATCACTAGATAAACTCCTAAGTACTCTACTTCTAGTGATGAGGACTCTAGTGATGGTGATGAAGTTGATTACACTAGCTTGTTTAAGGGATTAGATAGAGCTAAGATAGAAAAGATTAATGAGCTGATTGATGCATTAAATGAAAAAGATAGACTTCTAGAGAGGCAAGAGGACATCTTGTATGAGGAACATGATAAATTTATTAATGTTCAAAAGTCTCTTGCCTGAGAGATTAAAAGGAACGAATTACTATCTTCTGAATTGTCTATTTGCAATGAATCTATTTCTAGCTTAAAGATTTTGAATGATGATTTAAATGCTAAGCTAGAAATTGCAAATAAATCTAGTTCTTGTATTGAACATGTAGTAATTTGCAATAGGTGTAAGGATTTTAATGTTGATGCTTGCAATGAACATTTAATTTCCATTTCTAAATTGAATGATGAAGTAGCTAGTCTTAATGCCCAACTTAAGACTAGCAAAAATGATTTTGATAAACTAAAATTTGCAAGGGATGCCTACACTAGTGGTAGACACCCCTCTATTAAGGATGGGCTTGGCTTTCGAAGGGAAGCTAAGAACTTAACAAGTCATAAGGCTCCCATCCCCGCCAAGGAGAAAGGGAAGGCCCCTATGACTAATAGTGTTCATAAAAATCATGCTTTCTTGTATCATGATAGGAAATATTCTAGAAATGTTCATTATGATAGGAGTTATAATGCCTTTCACTCTCATGCCATGATTGCTTCGAGTTCAAACCTTAATGGTAGATCTAGGAAGAATGTTATGTCTCATGCTCCTAGGAAAGTGTTTAATGGATCTACCACCATCTTTCATGCTTGCAATGCTAAATTTATTCTTTCATGTAAAAATAAAAAGGTGATTGCTAAAAAGGTGGGAGCCAAATGCAAGGGAGACAAGACTTGCATTTGGGTCCCTAAGGCTATTATTACTAACCTTGTAGGACCCAACAAGAGTTGGGTACCTAAAACCCAAGCCTAATTTGCCTTGCAGGTTTATGCATCTGGGGGCTCAAGCTGGATTATCGACAGCGGATGCACAAACCACATGACGGGGGAGAAGAAGATGTTCACCTCCTACGTCAAGAACAAAGATTCCCAAGACTCAATCATATTCGGTGACGGGAATCAAGGCAAGGTTAAAGGACTAGGAAAATAGCTATTTCTTCTGAGCATTCCATTTCTAATGTGTTTTTAGTAGAATCGCTAGGATATAACTTATTGTCAGTTAGTCAATTATGTAATATGGGTTACAATTGCTTATTTATAAACGTAGATGTGTCTGTCTTTAGAAGAAGTGATGGTTCATTAGCTTTTAAGGGTGTACTAGACGACAAACTCTATTTAGTTGACTTTTCGAAAGAGGAGGCCGATCTAGATGCATGCTTAATCGCTAAGACTAGCATGGGCTGGCTATGGCATCGTCGTCTAACACATGTGGGGATGAAGAACCTTCACAAGCTTCTAAAGGGAGAACATGTGTTAGGTCTAACAAATGTAACTTTCGAAAAAGATAGACCTTGTGCAGCTTGTCAAGCAGGTAAACAAGTGGGAAGTGCTCATCACATCAAGAACGTGATGACTACATCAAGACCTCTAGAGCTATTGCATATGGACCTCTTCGGACCCATCGCCTACCTCAGCATCGGGGGAAGTAAGTATGGTCTTGTTATTATTGATGATTTTTCCCGCTTCACTTGGGTATTCTTTTTATAGGATAAAACTGAAACCCAAGCGACCCTCAAGCGCTTCCTAAGGAGAGCTCAAAATGAATTTGAGCTCAAGGTGAAGAAGATAAGGAGCGACAACAGGTTCAAGTTCAAAAACCTGCAAGTGGAGGAGTTTCTTGAGGAGGAAGGAATCAAGCACGAGTTCTTCGCTCCCTACACACCACAACAAAACGGTGTGGTAGAGAGGAAGAACAGGACGCTTATAGACATGGCGAGGACGATGCTTGGAGAATTAAAGACGCCCGAGCGGTTTTGGTCGGAGGCTGTGAACACGGCTTGCCATGCCATAAACCGGGTCTACCTTCATCGCCTCCTCAAGAAGATGTCATACGAGCTACTAACCGGTAACAAACCCAATGTTTCGTATTTTCGAGTTTTTGGGAGTAAATGCTACATTCTGGTGAAGAAAGGTAGAAATTCAAAATTTGCTCCCAAAGCTGTAGAAGGGTTTTTGTTAGGTTATGACTCAAATACAAAGGCGTATAGAGTCTTCAAAAAATCATTGGGTTTGGTTGAAGTCTCTAGCGACGTTGTATTTGATGAGACTAATGACTCTCCAAGAGAGCAAGTTGAGCTTGATGATGTAGATGAGGATGATGTTCCAACGGACGCGATTCGTACCATGGCGATTGGAGACGTGCGACCACAGGAACACAAGGAGCAAGATCAACCTTCTTCCTCAACAACGGTGCATCCCCCAACTCAAGATGACGAACAGGTCCCTCAAGAAGAGGCGTGTGATCAAGGGGGAGCACAAGATGTCCAAGTTGAAGAGGAAGAAGCACCATAGGCCCCTCCAACTCAAGTTCGAGCGATGACTCAAAGGAATCATCCCGTCGACCAGATTTTGGGTGATATTAGCAAGGGAGTAAATACTCGCTCTAGATTAGCTAATTTTTGTGAGCATTACTCTTTTGTCTCTTCTATTGAGCCTTTCAGGGTAGAAGAGGCCTTGCTAGATCCGGACTGGGTGTTGGCCATGCAGGAAGAGCTCAACAACTTTAAGCGAAATGAAGTTTGGACACTGGTGCCGCGTCCCAAGCAAAATGTTGTGGGAACCAAGTGGGTGTTCCGCAACAAACAGGACGAGCACGGGGTGGTGACAAGGAACAAGGCTCGACTTGTGGTAAAAGGTTATGCCCAAGTCGCAGGTTTGGACTTTGAGGAGACTTTCGCTCCTGTGGCTAGGCTAGAGTCGATTCGTATTTTGTTAGCCTATGCCGCTCACCATTCTTTCAGGTTGTTCCAAATGGACGTGAAGAGCGCTTTCCTCAATGGGCCAATCAAGGAGTAGGTGTACGTGGAGCAACCCCCTGGCTTTGAGGATGAACGGTACCCCGACCATGTGTGTAAGCTCTCTAAGGCGCTCTATGGACTTAAGCAAGCCCCAAGAGCATGGTATGAATGCCTTAGAGACTTTTTAATTGCTAATACTTTCAAGGTTGGGAAAGCCGATCCAACTCTTGTTAATTGCTAAGACTTATGACGGTGATCTATTTGTGTGCCAAATTTATGTCGATGACATAATATTTGGTTCTACTAACCAAAAGTCTTGTGAAGAGTTTAGCATGGTTATGACTCAAAAATTCGAGATGTCGATGATGGGCGAGTTGAACTACTTCCTTGGGTTCCAAGTGAAGCAACTCAAAGACGGCACCTTCATCTCTCAAACGAAGTACACACAAGACTTGCTCAAGTGGTTTGGGATGAAGGACGCCAAGCCCGCAAAGACTCC
Organism: Zea luxurians; assembly: GCA_029449295.1. Taxonomy (NCBI): domain Eukaryota; kingdom Viridiplantae; phylum Streptophyta; class Magnoliopsida; order Poales; family Poaceae; genus Zea; species Zea luxurians. Next base: position 33,482,720 of record JAOPSE010000012.1, on the reverse strand, counting down.
AATGGGAACCGACAGGCATGTCGACCTCAACAAAGGAGGTAAGTCCGTTGATCAAAAGGCATACCGGTCTATGATAGGGCCTTTACTTTATTTATGTGCTAGTAGACCGGATATTATGCTTAGCGTATGCATGTGTGCTAGGTTTCAATCCGACCCAAGGGAGTGTCACCTTGTGGCCGTTAAGCCAATTCTTAGATATTTAGTTGCTACGCCTTGCTTAGGGATCTGGTATCCAAAGGGGTCTACCTTTGACTTGATTGGATATTCAGACTCCGATTATGCTGGATGTAAGGTCGATAGGAAGAGTACATCAGGGTCATGCCAATTCTTAGGAAGGTCCCTGGTGTCGTGGAGTTCTAAGAAACAAACTTCCGTTGCCCTATCCACCGCTGAGGCCGAGTACGTTGCCGCAGGACAGTGTTGCGCGCAACTACTTTGGATGAGGCAAACCCTCAGGGACTTTGGCTACAATCTGAGCAAAGTCCCACTCCTATGTGACAATGAGAGTGCAATCCGCATGGCGGACAATCCTGTTGAACACAGCCGCACAAAGCACATAGACATCGAGCATCACTTTTTGAGAGACCACTAGCAAAAGGGAGATATCGAAGTGTTTTATGTTAGCACCGAGAACCAGCTAGCCGATATCTTTACCAAGCCTTTAGATGAGAAGACCTTTTGCAGGCTGCGTAGTGAGCTAAATGTCTTAGATTCGCGTAACTTGGATTGATATAGAGCATACATGTGTTTTATGCCTTTGATCATGTTCCATTATGCATTTTATTGCTTATTTATGGTGCTCAAGTTGTGCAAAAGATCTCCCGGACCTCACAAGTCCATGTGTGATTGATGCACATATTTAGGGGGAGAAATGCTACAACTTGACCCTTTGAGACTAACCGTGTGCTTGAGTTTTCTTAATTTAGTCTCAAAGGTGGATTGAAAGGGAAAGGTGAACTTGGACCATGCAAGACTTCCACTGCACTCCGATGAGAGGGTAACTCACTCCAAGTTCATCTCCATATTCTTATTGCCTTTTTACTCTTATTTGAAGATTTGGTGAGGCAATGGGGTTTAAGGGCCAAAAATGATCCCGTTTTGGTGCTTGATGCCAAAGGGGGAGAAATTAAGGCCAAAGCAAGAAATGGATCAGCTACCACTTGAGAATCTTGAAAATAGTAGAGTAGAGCTTTTGTTTTGTCAAAATACTCTTATTGTCTCTTATTGTCAAAAGTTTGTCTCTTGTAGGGAGAATGTTTGATTATGGGAAAAATGGGGAGTTTTTGAATTCTTGATCAATTTCTCTTGGAATACCTCTCTCTATGCCTCAACAAGTGTGTTTGACTTAAAGATAGGAAATTGAGTTTGATTTGCAAAAACAAACCAAGTGGTGGCTAAGAATGATCCAAATATGCCAGATTTAAATCAAAACAAATTTGTGTTCTCATTTGCATTGATGTTGCACTTCCTTTAGTTGCTTTTTGTTGTGTTGGCATAAATCACCAAAAAGGGGGAGATTGAAAGGGAAATGTGCCCTTGGGCCATTTCTAAGTATTTTGGTGATCAAGTGCCAACACAAATGGTTTAAGTGTGAAACTATGCCAAATGGTGGATGAAGTGAAAATCAACACAAAGGTATGATTCTAGACTTAGTACATTGGTTTTTGTGTACTAACATATTTGTCTAAGTGCTAGAATCAGAGAAAATACAATTGGAAAAGACTTGGCTCGAGCAGCCAAGACTCTACTCAGTCTGGGTACACCGGACTGTCCGGTGGTGCACCGGACAGTGTCCGGTGCGCCAGGCTGGCGTCTGGTCAACTGGCTGCTCTCGGGTCTTGTCGGGGACCATAATTAGGGGTACCCTCAAGACGCCTAATTCTCAGCTGGTAACCCCCATCAGCATAAAGCTGCAGAGGCCTGATGGGTGCGATTAAGTCAGGGATCAGTCCATACGAGCGACTCGATCACGCCTCGCCCGAGCCTAGCCTCGGGCAAGGGCAGCTGACCCCGAGATGTTTCCGTCTCGCCCGAGGCCCCCTTTTAACGGCAGACACATCTCTGGCTCGCCCGAGGCCTTGCCTTCGCTAAGAAGCAACCCTGACTAAATCGCCGCGCCGACCGACCGAGTCGCAGGGGCATTTAACGCAAAGGTAGCCTGACACCTTTATCCTGACGCGCACCCCCCGGCAGAGCCGAAGTGACTGCCGTCACTTCGCCGCTCCACTGACCGGTCTGACAGAAGGACAGCGCCGCCTGCGCCATTCCGACTGCAGTGCCACTTGACAGAGTGAGACTGACAGGCAGTCAGGCCTTGCCAAAGGCGCCATAGGAAGCTCCGCCCGACCCAGGGCTCGGACTCGGGCTAAGGCCCCGGAAGACGGCGAACTCCGCTCCGCCCGACCCAGGGCTCGGACTCAGGCTAAGGCCCCGGAAGACGGCGAACTCCGCTCCGCCTGACCCAGGGCTCGGACTCGGGCTAAGGCCCCGGAAGACGGCGAACTCCGCTCCGCCCGACCCAGGGCTCGGACTCGGGCTAAGGCCCCGGAAGACGGCGAACTCCGCTCCGCCCGACCCAGGGCTCGGACTCGGGCTAAGGCCCCGGAAGACGGCGAACTCCGCTCCGCCCGACCCAGGGCTCGGACTCGGGCTAAGGCCCCGGAAGACGGCGAACTCCGCTCCGCCCGACCCAGGGCTCGGACTCGGGCTAGGCCCCAGAAGACGACGAACTCTGCTTCGCCCGACCCCAGGGGTCGGACTCCGCCCTGGCCTCTGCCGAACGACCTCCGCCTCGCCCAACCCAGGAGCTCGGGCTCGGCCTCGGCCATGCAGGACAGACTCGACCTCGGCTTCGGAGGAGCCTCCACGTCGCCCGACCTAGGACACAAGTCCGCCACGTCAACAGGAAGCGCCATCATCACCCTACCCCGAGCCGACTCGGGCCGCAGGGAACAAGACCGGCGTCCCATCTGGCTAGCTCCGCCAGATAGGCAATGATGGCGCCCCGCTAGACCCATGGCGACGGCGGCTCTCAGCTCCCTTACGGAAGCAGGGGGACGTCAGCAAGGGCCCAACCGCTCCGACAGCTGTCCCTCCGCCAGGCTCCGTTGCTCCTCCGACAGCCACGACACCACACCAGCTAGGTGCCAAGATCTCTCCGGCTGCCACATTGGCATGTACTTAGGGCGCTAGCTCACCCCCGCTAGACACGTAGCACCTTGCTACACCCCCATTGTACACCTGGATCCTCTCCTTACGCCTATAAAAGGAAGGACCAGGGCCTTCTTAGAGAAGGTTGGCCGCGCGGGGACGAGGACGGGGCAGGCGCTCTCTTGGGGCCGCTCGCTTCCCTCAACCACCGAGGGTCGGCGAATCCAGGGAGAGCTCAAGAATCTCCTGGAAGGCGCCGCGGCCCGGCGGGCCGAGAGCTCTGCCTCCCGAAGGCAGGGGTACCCCTCGGAACCTCATGCCGCGACTTCCCGATTCATGCGGGAAGCCTCGGTCTACACCGGGCGCACGCGCAACACCGCGCCTGCGGCCCCGGGCCACCTCGGCAACGAGCACCATCGTCGCGACCGTCGGGCCCGCCTCGACGAAAGGGTGCGCCGAGGCTACCACCCCAGGCGTGGGGGACGCTACGACAGTGGGGAGGATCGGAGTCCCTCGCCCGAACCACCCGGTCCGCAGGCCTTCAGCCGGGCCATCCGGCGGGCGCCGTTTCCGGCCCGTTTCCGACCCCCGACTACTATCACAAAGTACTCGGGGGAAACGAGACCGGAATTGTGGCTCGCAGACTACCGCCTGGCCTGCCAACTGGGTGGAACGGACGACGACAACCTCATCATCCGCAACCTCCCCCTGTTCCTCTCCGACACTGCTCGCGCCTGGTTGGAGCACCTGCCTCCGGGGCAGATCTCCAACAGGGAGGATTTGGTCCAAGCCTTCGCTAGCAACTTCCAGGGCACATACGTGCGCCCCGGGAATTCCTGGGACCTCCGAAGCTGCCGGCAACAGCCGGGAGAGTCTCTTCGGGACTACATCCGGCGATTCTCGAAGCAGCGCACCGAGCTGCCCAACATCACCGACTCCGATGTCATCGGCGCGTTCCTTGCCGGCACCACCTGCCGCGACCTGGTGAGCAAGTTGGGTCGCAAGACCCCCACCAGGGCGAGCGAGCTGATGGACATCGCCACCAAGTTCGCCTCTGGCCAGGAGGCGGTCGAGGCCATCTTTCGAAAGGACAAGCACCCCCAGGGCCGCCCGACGGAAGAGGCTCCCGAGGCGTCTACTCCGCGCGGCGCCAAGAAGAAAGGCAAGAAGAAGTCGCAAGCGAAACGCGACGCCGCCGACGCAGACCTTGTCGCCGCCGCCGAGTACAAGTACCCTCGGAAGCCCCCCGGAGGTGCTAACCTCTTCGACAAGATGCTCAAGGAGCCGTGCCCTTACCATCAGGGGCCCGTCAAGCACACCCTCGAGGAGTGCGTCATGCTTCGGCGCCACTTCCACAGGGCCGGGCCACCCGCAGAGGGTGGCAGGGCCCGCGACGACGACAAAAAGGAAGATCACCAAGCAGGAGAGTTCCCCGAGGTCCGCGACTGCTTCATGATCTACGGAGGGCATGCGGCGAATGCCTCGGCTCGGCATCGCAAGCGAGAGCGTCGGGAGGTCTGCTCGGTGAAGGTGGCGGTGCCAGTCTACCTAGACTGGTCCGACAAGCCCATCACCTTCGACCAAGCTGACCACCCCGACCACGTGCCGAGCCCGGGGAAATACCCGCTCGTCGTCGATCCCATCATCGGTGACGTCAGGCTCACCAAGGTCCTGATGGATGGGGGCAGCTGCCTCAACATCATCTACGCCGAGACCCTCAGGCTCCTGCGCGTCGATCTGTCCTCCGTCCGAGCAGGAGCTACGCCCTTCCACGGGATCATTCCTGGGAAGCGCGTCCAGCCCCTCGGACAGCTCGACCTTCCTGTCTGCTTCGGAACGCCCTCCAACTTCCGAAGGGAGATTCTGACGTTCGAGGTGGTCGGGTTCTGAGGAACCTACCACGCGGTATTGGGGAGGCCATGCTACGCGAAGTTCATGGCCGTCCCCAACTACACCTACCTGAAGCTCAAGATGCCGGGCCCCAACGGGGTCATCACCGTCGGCCCCACGTACAAACACGCGTTCGAATGCGACGTGGAGTGTGTGGAGTACGCCGAGGCCCTCGCCGAGTCCGAGGCCCTCATCGCCGACCTGGAGAACCTCTCCAGAGAGGTGCCAGACGTGAAGCGACACGCCGGCAATTTCGAGCCAGTGGAGACGGTTAAGGCCGTCCCTCTCGACCCCAGTGGCGACACCTCCAAGCAGGTCCGGATCGGTTCCGGGCTCGACCCCAAATAGGAAGCAGTGCTCGTCGACTTTCTCCACGCAAACGCCGACGTCTTTGCGTGGAGTCCCTCGGACATGCCCGGCATACCGAGGGATGTCGCCGAGCACTCGCTGGATATTCGGGCAGGAGCCCGACCGGTCAGGCAGCCTCTGCGCCGGTTCGACGAGGAGAAGCGCAGAGTGATAGGTGAGGAGATCCACAAGCTGATGGCAGCAGGGTTCATCAAAGAGGTATTCCATCCCGAATGGCTTGCCAACCCTGTGCTTGTGAGAAAGAAAGGGGGGAAATGGCGGATGTGTGTAGACTACACTGGTCTCAACAAAGCATGTACGAAGGTTCCCTACCCTCTACCTCGCATCGATCAAATCGTGGATTCCACTGCTGGGTGCGAAACCCTGTCTTTCCTCGATGCCTACTAAGGGTATCATCAAATCAAGATGAAAGAGTCCGACCAGCTCGCGACTTCTTTCATCACGCCCTTCGGCATGTACTGCTATGTCACCATGCCGTTCGGTTTGAGGAACGCGGGTGCGACGTACCAGCGGTGCATGAACCATGTGTTCAACGAACACATCGGTCGCACGGTCGAGGCCTACGTCGATGACATCGTAGTCAAGACAAGGAAAGCCTCCGACCTCCTCTCCGACCTTGAAGTGACATTCCGGTGTCTCAAGGCAAAGGACGTCAAGCTCAATCCCGAGAAGTGTGTCTTCGGGGTGCCCCGAGGCATGCTCCTGGGGTTCATCGTCTCCGAGCGGGGCATCGAAGCCAACCCGGAGAAAATCGCAGCCATCACCAGCATGGGGCCCATCAAGGACTTAAAAGGCGTACAGAGGGTCATGGGATGTCTCGCGGCCTTGAGCCGTTTCATCTCACGCCTCGGCGAAAGAGGCCTGCCTCTGTACCGCCTCTTAAGGAAGGCCGAGTGCTTCACTTGGACCCCCGAGGCCGAGGAAGCTCTCGGGAACCTGAAGGCGCTCCTCACCAAGGCGCCTATCTTGGTACCCCCAGCTGATGGAGAAGCCCTCTTGGTCTACGTCGTCGTGACCACTCAGGTGGTTAGCGCCGCGATTGTGGTCGAAAGGCAAGAAGAGGGGCATGCATTGCCCGTTCAGAGGCCAGTTTACTTCGTCAGCGAGGTGCTGTCCGAAACCAAGGTCCGCTACCCACAAGTTCAGAAGCTACTGTATGCAGTAATCCTGACGAGGCGAAAGTTGCGACATTACTTCGAGTCTCATCCGGTAACTGTGGTGTCATCCTTCCCCCTGGGGGAGATCATCCAGTGCCGAGAGGCCTCGGGCAGGATCGCAAAGTGGGCGGTGGAAATCATAGGCGAGACAATCTCGTTCGCCCCTCGGAAGGCCATCAAGTCCCAGGTACTGGCGGACTTCGTAGCCGAATGGGTCGACACCCAGCTGCCGACGGCTCCGATCCAACCAGAGCTCTGGACCATGTTTTTCGACGGGTCGCTGATGAAGACGGGAGCCGGCGCGGGCCTGCTCTTCGTCTTGCCCCTCGGGAAACACCTACGCTACGTGCTGCGTCTCCATTTCCTGGCGTCCAACAATGTGGCTGAGTACGAAGCTCTGATCAACGGATTGCGAATCGCCATCGAGCTAGGGGTCCGACGCCTCGACGCTCGCAGCGACTCGCAGCTCGTCATCGACCAAGTCATGAAGAACTCCCACTGCCGCGACCCGAAGATGGAGGCCTACTGCGATGAGGTTCGGCGCCTGGAAGACAAGTTCTACGGGCTCGAGCTTAACCACATCGCCCGGCGCTACAACGAGACTGCGGACGAGCTGGCAAAGATAGCCTCGGGGCGAACGACGGTTCCCCCGGACGTCTTCTCCCGGGATCTGCACCAACCCTCCGTCAAGATCGACGACACGCCCGAGTCCGAGGTACCCTCGGCCCAGCCCGAGGCGTCCTCGGTTCAGTCCGAGGTACCCTCGGCCCATCCCGAGGCGTCCTTGGTTCAACCCGAGGTACCCTCGGCCCCCGAGGGCGAGGCGCTGCGCATCGAGGAGGAGCGGAGCGAGGTCACGCCTGATCGAGATTGGCAGACCCCGTACCTGCACTATCTCCGCCAAGGAGAGCTACCCCTCGACCAAGCTGAGGCTCGGCGGGTAGCGCGACGCGCCAAGTCGTTCGTCCTGCTGGGCGATGAGAAGGAGCTTTACCACCGCAGCCCCTCGGGCATCCTCCAGCGATGCATCTCTATCGCCGAAGGTTAGGAACTCCTGCAAGAGATACACTCGGGGGCTTGCGGCCATCATGCAGCGCCCCGAGCCCTCGTCGGGAACGCTTTCTGGCAAGGCTTCTACTGGCCGACGGCGGTGGCTGACGCCACTCGAATCGTCCGCACCTGCGAGGGGTGTCAATTCTATGCGAAGCAGACCCACCTGCCCGCTCAGGCTCTGCAGACGATACCCATCACCTGGCCCTTCGCTGTGTGGGGTCTGGACCTCGTCGGCCCTCTGCAGAAGGCGCCCAGGGGCTACACGCACCTGCTGGTCGCCGTCGACAAATTCTCCAAGTGGATCGAGGTCCGACCCCTGAACAGCATCAGGTCCGAGCAGGCGGTGGCGTTCTTCACCAACATCATCCATCGCTTTGGGGTCCCAAACTCCATCATCACCGACAACGGCACCCAGTTCACCGGCAGAAAATTCTTGGATTTTTGCGAGGATCACCACATCCGGGTGGACTGGGCGGCCGTAGCTCATCCCATGTCGAATGGGCAAGTAGAGCGTGCCAACGGCATGATTCTACAAGGGCTCAAGCCTCGGATTTACAACGACCTCAACAAGTTCGGCAAGCGATGGATGAAGGAACTCCCCTCGGTGGTCTGGAGCCTGAGGACAATGCCGAGCCGAGCCACGGGTTTCACGCCGTTCTTCCTGGTCTACGGGGCTGAGGCCGTCTTGCCCACTGACCTGGAATACGGCTCCCCGAGGACGAGGGCCTACGACGATGAAAGCAACCAAGCTAGCCGAGAAGACTCGCTGGACCAGCTGGAAGAGGCTCGGGACAGGGCCTTACTACACTCGGCGCGGTATCAGCAGTCCCTGCGACGCTACCACGCCCGAGGGGTCCGACCCCGAGACCTCTAGGTGGGCGACCTGGTGCTTCGACTACGGCAAGACGCCCGAGGGAGGCACAAGCTCACGCCCCCCTGGGAGGGGCCATTCGTCATCGCCAAAGTTCTGAAGCCCGGAACGTACAAGCTGGCCAACAGTCAAGGCGAGGTCTACGGCAACGCTTGGAACATCCAACAGCTACGTCGCTTCTACCCTTAAGATGTTTCCAAGTTGTTCATATACCTCGCACCCACGCAAAGTTTAGTCAACAAGGAAGGGTCGGCCTCGCCTCGGCGAAGCCCGACCCTCCCTCGGGGGCTAAAAGGGGGGGAAACCCCCTCTGCGTCAAAATTTTCCTCGAAAAAAAATCTCTTCTACCAGAATATCTTTCGTGCTTTTTGACTACTTCGAAAAGTGGGTCCTGGAAACGACGGAGCACACGTAAGCAGCCAAGGCTGACCGAGCCGAGGGACTCCTACGCCTCCGGGATACGGATACCTCACTCATCACCTTTTGCGATAAGTAACTCGCGTTCGGATAAAGTGACTCCGCGGATCGAACAAGTCTTTACGCTCGGAAGCCCTTCTGCCGAAGCGATCCTTCGAGCCTTCTCGACCGAGTCGGTGACAGGGCCTCATGGACGGGTGAAAGTACGCGTAAGCGGCAAGGCCGACCGAGCCGAGAGACTCCCACGCCTCCGGGATACGGATACCTCACTCATCACCTTCCGCGAGAAGCAACTCTCGCTCGCACAAACATCCCTGTTACCGACAAAAAGTCCAGATACTCGAAACAAGAGGAAAAGAGACGCAGCTTTACAACGCAGCGAGAGTGTGTGTCCTGGCCTCGACGGCCGCACGAGGCACACGCTACAAGACAATCTGATCCTGCAGGCTCGGGTCTTGACGCTGGAAGAGGGCAGCAACACCCTCGGCATCGACGGCACCTTTGGCGAGGCCCGACCTAGCCTCGGACGGCGACGTGGTCCGAGGGTCTCCGCTCCGAAGGACGACGTCATCACCACGCCCGGGCAATCGCTGCCAGGGACTTCTCCGGGAATCCGGCCCGAGCAGGCGGCTCAGCCGGTCACCCCTGGGGCCTCGGCCAACCATATTCTGAGGGTGCCAGCCCGGTCCGAAGCCTCGGCTGATCAACTCCGACGTCGATCCTGCCAACGGACAACCCGGCTAGGCTCCGGCCAACCAGGTTTCATTTTCGAGCCAACTCCGCCTCTGTTCATACTGATATCGCTACCCCTAGCCTCGGCTCGTCGAAGAGCGGCCGAGGGGTCTCTTCAACTAAGCTAGAGGAGCCTCGGACAGCAGGGCCGACTGAGCCGAGGGACTCCTACGCCTCCGGGATACGGATACCTCACTCGTCACCTTGACACGGGGCGACTCATGCTTGGTGAAGCGGTTCAGATAGTCTACAGACGAGTCTTAGTGCTCAAGAATGAGGAAAAAATACGGCTCTGTGCCGACGTTACATACATGTTCAGGCCCCGAAAGCCGAAATGAACAAAAAACCCTGGCATTCGAAGTGCCATTACAAACGGAACTCTGGTTCCGTCTCCACGGGTATGGACAACCTCCCCGCCAGGGAAGCCCGTGGAGCGACAAGCTCTGGGCGAATCACCAGCAAAACGCGGGACGCCCCCGAGCATCCCGGCAGATCCTCGCAGCCGTCCTCGCCGCGAATGCGAGGAAGAAGACAGAATGTTGCATCCTAGCTGGGCAGCAATAGTTCGCCTTCCCCGGCATGGCTGGAGGATGTCTCCGCCGTAGGGCTAAAGGGCGATTGCCACCACCAGAAGCTGGAAGAAGAGGTGGTCCGCCGACCCGCGCAGGAGGTGGAGCCCCGGCTCGCCTCGCCCCCCGCCCCAGCGAGGATGACGAACACCCTCAACACTGAGGGCGGGACCGGGATCACAGCCTGGTTTGCCTCTCCCCATCCAGGAGCTGTAGGTCACCGTCTTGGGTGACCACCAGCGGAGGGAAGCAACCGGGCTATGTGATGAAAATCCTTGAAGCCGAACGATGGCTGAAAGGTACCAACTCCCACGGAGTTGCGTTCCTCCAACGATGGGGCGAAAAGACGGCGGTTTCCCCCATCCGGGGCTTGGAAGGTGGAAAGACACGGTGCATCAGGGAGGAAGAAGACATGGTCGCCTTACGGAAGGGGTCGCCCTCCTTTTAAAGGCGACTCTCCCTGCTTGCGCCCCCAACCGTCACGGGCTGAGTCTTCTCCAACACACTCCAAAGCCCTCCCCTGCGGCGCGAGGGCTGGGTCCCGCATGTCATGCAGACCGGCTCCGAGCAGAAGAAGCCAAACCGCCGCGTGTGGTGCACGCAACCGCCCAGCGGTTACAAGTGACCCTCCACTTTTGCCCAGACCAACGGGCGAAAGGGGCGGGCAGCCATGCAGGCGGCATGCAATCGCGCCAAGTGGACGTGCCTCTCCGACTCCCGACACGCCAGCACGGAGGCCCAGGCCCACGCGTCGCGCGACCGGCGCGCCGGATGCTGCATGCAAGCGACTGTACCGCCTGTGCCACCACCACGCTTCCTCGATTGCGGAACCAATACCGCGACTCGAGGCGACCCAGCGCGCGACCCAGCGGCGCCGGCCTGGCACGGCGGCCAACGCGGCCAAAGGTGAGCCGGCAGTAATGACGGTGGCAGGCGCGCGGGAGCAGCGGACACGTCGTCAGCCAAGCTCACGTCCCATCCGGGGGCAGCAAGAGAACCCCCTCTCACGGCGTGAAGACAACGCGCCCGTGGTCCGTTCCTCGAACGGCTCGCGCACGCACAACGGCAGCCCCGCCAACTACTCGCCCCGTTGCACCAACTCCGCGGCTGGACAGGCGGCGCTTCTGGCAGGAGCAGCGGGCGACGCTTCGCCTTCGTCGAAACAACCGCACCAAAAAAGGTACGCCGCGTCGTTCGGTTTCTATCCTTTTTCCTTTTTTCCTCTTTCTCTATCTCTTGCGACAGGGACCGGGAAAGGGGGATACCCCGAAAGGGATCCTTCCCCGTGAAGGAACTAGGCTCCGAGCCTCCTTACTGATCAGGGGTTCGAAGGCTGGCCCCTCGGAGGGTTCAACAGCCGCCTCAGATCGCGTGGGCCCTACACCCACTACTGGTCAGAGGTTCGAAGGCCGGCCCCCCGAAGGGTTCCACGGCCGCCTCAGGCTACTCGGGCTCCGCGCCCATTACTGATCAGGGGTTCGAAGGCTGGCCCTCGAAGGGTTCACAGTCGCCTCAGACACCGAGCGAGGGATGACCAGGGGTACGTTCGATACATAACCAAGGCTCGGGCTGCGCTCCCGAGGTACCCTAGGACATTTCCGAGACCAGCGGGAGCGATTTTGTAACGGAATCCCATCGGAGGGAGGCATCGAGCCCTCGGACCCCGTCGCCAGGGGACCGGGTCCGGCAGATCACCCGCAGGTACTTTTGGGCATGCCTCTGGGCCCCTAGCCGACCCCCAACGAATGGGGCACGGACGTCCACTCGGATTACCCGCTTGCAGCTCACCGGAGACACCATGTTCGGTGCCCATCGAGGGTAACATGGCGCTCTCCCCCCTCCTCCTTGCGGAAAGGCGACGTAGGGGCGTATGTAAAAAAGCCGAGTCTGTCTCTGATCGCCCTCTCGCCCTGTGCGGAGGCTCGGGGGCTGCTCTCGCAAACCCGGCTCCGGCCAAACCGTTGACAGCGTCAACATACCAGCCCGAGAACTTGGGCCCCGACCGTGCGCCCGGGCTACGGCCAGTTCGCATGAGGGAACCACCAGACCAGCCGAAGCATTACGCAAGGCATTAAGACCTCGAAGGAGTGAAACCACTCCTCCGAGGCCTCGGGGGCTACACCCGGCGGGTGCGCTCGCGCGCACCCCCGGAACAAAATGCAACCGAGAAAGGCTGGTCCCCTTGCAAAAAAGTGCGACGAAAGCCTCCAAGCGAGTGCTAACACTCCCTTCCAGGCTCGGGGGCTACTGTCGGGGACCATAATTAGGGGTACCCTCAAGACGCCTAATTCTCAGCTGGTAACCCCCATAAGCATAAAGCTGCAGAGGCCTGATGGGTGCGATTAAGTGAGGGATCAGTCCATACGAGCGACTCGATCACGCCTCGCCCGAGCCTAGCCTCGGGCAAGGGCAGCCTACCCCGAGATGTTTCCGTCTCGCCCGAGGCCCCCTTTTAACGGCAGACACATCTCCGGCTCGCCCGAGGCCTTGCCTTCGCTAAGAAGCAACCCTGACTAAATCGCCGCACCGACCGACCGAGTCGCAGGGGCATTTAACGCAAAGGTAGCCTGACACCTTTATCCTGACGCGCGCCCCCCGGCAGAGCCGAAGTGACCGTCGTCACTTCGCCGCTCCACTGACCGGTCTGACAGAAGGACAGCGCCGCCTGCGCCATTCCGACTGCAGTGCCACTTGACAGAGTGAGACTGACAGGCAGTCAGGCCTTGCTAAAGGCGCCATAGGAAGCTCCGCCCGACCCAGGGCTCGGACTCGGGCTAAGGCCCCGGAAGACGGCGAACTCCGCTCCGCCCGACCCAGGGCTCGGACTCGGACTTAGGCCCCAGAAGACGGCGAACTCCGCTCCGCCCGACCCAGGGCTCGGACTCGGGCTAAGGCCCCGGAAGACGGCAAACTCCGCTCCGCCCGACCCAGGGCTCAGACTCGGGCTAAGGCCCCGGAAGACGGTGAACTCCGCTCCGCCCGACCCAGGGCTCGGACTCAGGCTAAGGCCCCGGAAGATGGCGAACTCCGCTCCGCCCGACCCAGGGCTCGGACTCGGGCTAAGGCCTCGGAAGACGGCGAACTCCGCTCCGCCCGACCCAGGGCTCGGACTCGGGCTAAGGCCCCGGAAGACGGCGAACTCCGCTCCGCCCGACCCAGGGCTCGGACTCGGGCTAGGCCCCAGAAGACGACGAACTCCGCTTCGCCCGACCCCAGGGGTCGGACTCCGCCCTGGCCTCTGCCGAACGACCTCCGCCTCGCACGACCCAGGAGCTCGGGCTCGGCCTCGGCCATGCAGGACAGACTCGACCTCGGCTTCGGAGGAGCCTCCACGTCGCCCGACCTAGGACACAAGTCCACCACGTCAACAGGAAGCGCCATCATCACCCTACCCCGAGCCGACTCGGGCCGCAGGGAACAAGACCGGCGTCCCATCTGGCTAGCTCCGCCAGATAGGCAATGATGGCGCCCCGCTAGACCCATGACGACGGCGGCTCTCAGCTCCCTTACGGAAGCAGGGGGGCGTCAGCAAGGGCCCAACCGCTCCGACAGCTGTCCCTCCGCCAGGCTCCGTTGCTCCTCCGACAGCCACGACACCACACCAGCTGGGTGCCAAGATCTCTCCGGCTGCCACATTGGCATGTACTTAGGGCGCTAGCTCACCCCCGCTAGACACGTAGCACCTTGCTACACCCCCATTGTACACCTGGATCCTCTCCTTACGCCTATAAAAGGAAGGACCAGGGCCTTCTTAGAGAAGGTTGGCCGCGCGGGGACAAGGACGGGGCAGGCGCTCTCTTGGGGCCGCTCGCTTCCCTCACCCGCGTGGACGCTTGTAACCCCTACTGCAAGCGCACCCGACCTGGGCGCGGGTCGAACACGAAGGCCGCGGGATTCCCACCTCTCTCACGACTCGTCTCCTGCCACATCGCTTTTCCCCCCTTCGCGCTCGCCCACGCGCTCGACCCATCTGGGCTGGGGCACGCGGCACACTCACTCGTCGGCTTAGGGACCCCCCGGTCTCGAAACGCCGACAGGTCTCGACGGTGGCGTACGGCTATAAATCACCGGACTGTCCGGTGGGGCACCGGACTATCCGGTGAGTCGGCTGTGGTGAAGTCGCCGCTCTCGGGAATCAAGTCAACAGCGTACGGCTATAATTCACCGGACTGTCCGGTGAGCCAACTGTCGGCCGGGCCAACGGTCGGCCGTGCAATCCGCGCGTGACGCGTGGCCGAGCCAATGGTCAGATGGGGGCACCGGACTGTCCGGTGTGCACCGGACAGTGTCCGGTGCGCCAACGGCTCCAAATCTTCAACGGTCGGCTGTGCCAAAATAGGAAAGAAATCAGCACCGGACAGTGTCCGGTGGTGCACCGGACTGTCCGGTGCACCAACCGACAGAAGGAAAGAATTGCCTTCCTGGATTGCTCTCAACGGCTCCTAGCTGCCTTGGGGCTATAAAAGGGACCCCTAGGCGCATGGAGGAGTACACCTAGCATACTTTGAGCATTCTTGATCATTCACACTCCGTCTTTGCACACTCGTTTGACATTCTTAGTGATTTGAGCTCCGTTCTAGTGAGAACCTTGTGATATTCATTTGAGCTCGAGTCTTGGCCGTGTGTGTGCGTATTGCTGTGGATTTGTGTGTGTTGCTTCCCTCCCTTACTCTAGTGCTTTCACTTTGATCCTTATTGTAAGGGCGAGAGACTCCAAGTTGTGGAGATTCCTCGCAAACAGGAAAGAGTAAAGAAAAGAAGAACACCGTGGTATTCAAGTTGATCATTGGATCACTTGAGAGGAGTTGAGTGCAACTCTCGTCCATTGGGACGCCACAACGTGGAGTAGGCAAGTGTTGTACTTGGCCGAACCACGGGATAAATCCTCGTGTCTCTTGTGCTTGTTCTCACTATGTCTATTGTGCTTCACAAGAGCTCTCCTTAGCCACTTGACTTCATTGTGCTAACTCCTAATCAAGTTTTGTGGCTTTAAGTTTCAAGTTTTTACAGGATCACCTATTCACCCCCCCCCCTCTAGGTGCTCTCACGAAGCTTGCTGAAGAGGAGAAGCTTTTTGAGGAGAAGAAGGCTGTAAATCCTTACATTGCTGGATTTATCGAGTCAATGGCAAAAACAAATACACAAAAGATTACTAAAGAAATATTGGAGGGTCTGTCTGAAGATACTGGTGATAGTGACAGTTTCGATGCAGAAAGCGGTGGCGAAGATTCTGAGGATCGACCCTGGAGACCGAGCCATACAATTTTCGGAAAATCTAGCATCAAGCAAAGTCACCTCAAAAACATGAGGGAAAGGTACATTCGAGATATGTCTATTGTGAGGGCTGGCGGAGACAACAACGTCCCGACCCCCGAGGAAAACGAAGTTGTGATTTTCCGAAGCTTCTTCAAAGCTAGGCTTCGGTTTCCACTGAGCAAGTTCGTAGTTGAAGTGCTGAAGACCTACCAGGTTTTCCTTCACCAGCTGAACCCCGAAGCCATATTGAGGATGGGAGTCTTCGTTTGGGCAGCAAGAAGCCAAGGGGTAGAACCAAATGCGAAGTTCTTCTGTAGCATGCACAAACTTTTGTATGAGACAAAGGCCACGGGGAAAGAACAATATCATAACAACTTTGGCTGATATGGATTTAACGCCCGCCCCAACACAAGATACCCAATGCCAACATTCTGGAAAAGGTGGCCTGGAGCCTGGATGGAGGAATGGTTTTATGTGAAGAATGACTTAAAGGCAAGAGAAGATATTAAGGAAGTTATTATGCGCCCCATTTGGTCCCGCTTCGGCCTCCGAAGGCCGAAGGTTGAAATTGATGAAGCCGCCGAAGCATGCTAGAAGGCATTTGGTACTGTCTGTTTTTTCATTGGTACAAGAGACTTAATCCAAGAGCATATAGCCTTCAGAGTATGGCCGCTTGTAGAGAACTGGGAAATGCTGAAGGAAACTGTCGCCGAATCAAGCAAAGGTGAGCTGGTCCGGCTGAAGTATACTTTCAAATATGGGGATAAATTCGACGAGCCAAACGATGACTGGTTAAAATGCATCGAAGTAACAAGTGATGAACTGCTTGGATCATATTCTAGGGCAGAAGATAATGCATTGTCCACAGACTTCGAAAGTCGGGGAAAGAAGAGATTGAACAGAGTTTTTGACGCTATTGGCTTCGTCTATCCCGACTACCGCTATCCACTGCGGGGGCAAGGGAAAAAGAGGAAAGCTACTGCCGCGGTCACCTCGGCGGAACCTGTGCTGAAGGCTATAAGCAAAAAGATGAAGGTACTTACCCACCGGCTGCGCTATATTGAACCAGCCGTGGTTCCTGAGTTTGGCGGGGAGGCTTCTTCAGCTGCTGAACCAAAAGAACCCGTTCCTCCCACACAGAAGACTGAAGAGCCGGTTATAATGCCGAAGGTACCCTCAGCTGAGCTGGCTGAGTTAAAGACTGATAAAGATAAAGCTAAAAAGCCAAATATTGAAGAAACAAAAGCGCTAGAAATTTTAAGCCCTTCATCAGAAGTAACAGTGCCAAGGGCACAAAAAGGTTCTGTCGCAACTCCCAAGAGGAGAAGGATGGCAAATGTACTAGGTGTTAGAAACAGTAAAGACTTTGAGCTCTACTCCTTCAAGGAAGGTTGCCAAGGCTTCAAAAGTGCAAATCAAAACTGAAACAAAGCCGACCGAAATTGAAGCTACAGTAATCCAAGCTGATACCGAAGCTGGGCCTTCAGAGCCCGCTGAGAAAAAGTCTTCAGAAATTGAAGAAAGGGCAACAGAAGAAAGGGCCACATAGCGAATTTCGCCTAAAAAGGTTACCACTCCTGCTCCCAAAGCTTTAAAAGAGACCATTGATTACATCATCCGCCATGCTTCGGGAAAGGGACTCTCTAAGGAAGAAGAACGAGAGGCTCAACATTATGCCCAAAAACTGAAATACCCGAAGGGGGCATTAGTGTTCAATGGCAGCGGGGAGGAAGATTTTTTTGTACTGCCTCCTAGACAACAAAGAATTATCTGTCTACCGGGAGATGGGTAGAAGCTTCGGATTTCCGAAGCTAGAAGAAGGCCTTTCAGTGTTATCAAAGGATGAATTAGCTGACAATTTAGCATATAATAGCATAAAGGTATAAAAGCTAATTTTGTATTTGAAAACGAATTGTTTCATTTGCTTATACCTGATCTTATCCTCCTCTTGCAGGGCCTAATCCTTAGCAATGCCCTTAGAGCACAGAAAAACATTGAAGATGAAGGGTATACAATGGCTCTGAACAACCTTCGTTCAGAGGTGATTGAACTAAGGAACGAAGGCCTTGAAAAAGACAAGATATTAATTTCATTGATAAACAAAATAAAAGAAGACGACGCTAATTCTAAGGCTCAAGCTGAGGTCCAAAAGAATGAGATCGAAGAGCTTCGGAAACAACTAGCAGAAGCCAAGGAAAAATGCGCTGTTGTAGAAGCTAATCGAGAGGCTAGTGAATATTGGAAAAACTATTTTGAAAAAACAGTTGAAGAACTTCGCGCATCCAAGGAACGATGTTTTGAAAAATCTTTGGGCTGCATGAAGAAGATAAAGGCTAGCTTCGCCAACGTGGGCACCTATTCAAACGAAGATAACTTCATACGAGGCAACCCTGAGGGTGTTATCGAGTGGATCAGCGGGGAGGCCGAAGCTTTTGAAGAAATCTTAGGTGATCGTGGGGATGTCTGCGCGTTCTCTGGTGCGAGAGGAGTTTCAGCTATCTTAGAGAAGGTGGGCTGTAATCATGTTAAAACCTTGGCCTAGGCCAAAGCTGCCCTCTCCGTGGATGACACAAAGGATCCCTCGGCCGAAGCAAGTTTTCTTGGCAAAAAATTTTTCACTGACATCTGGGAGAATGATGGCCGAGAAATGGCCCATGAGATAATGAAGAAGACGAAAAAGATATTCATGACGCTCGAGAAGCAGCGAAAGAAGCTGAGAAAGCTGCAGAACTCGAGAGACGGATAAGTATCGTTTAATTGGTTTTAGCTTCGTCGCTTGTTTCCGTGGCTTCGAACTGATTGATTTTTTCTATCGCAGCTGAATTACCTCCTCCACCGAAGCCATTCGACCCCCTGGCCAACCCGGAGATGAAGAAAGCAATAGAAATTATCAACATAGCCGAATCTATTGTTGACGAAGTCATCAACAAGTTGCTTAACGAAGTTGCGAAAAAATTTCTGAAGGAAGAGTAGTAGTTATTGTAAAAACGTTCTTAGGTGATTAATGTAACATTTGTTGGACTAAGTCTGTAATATTTGATGCGTATAGTTTTGAATCTAATATGTAAACTATTTTGCAATTCACTTCTTTGCGATGCATGGAACTTTTTATATACATACCATTTTTGAGCCTTCGGCGAAAAAACACCTTCCCTTCTTTTCATGCTTCGTAAAGAAGAATACTTATGCTTTGTGATAATATCCATACTTCGTAAAGAGCATCCAAGCTTCGTAAAAATATCAATGCTTTGTGAACAATAGATCTCTTCTTCCTCATCAAAGCCGATGAAACTGTAATTCTCAGCTTAGTCTGTGCCTTAGCGCCTTTTCATTTTTGTGAAGCATTCTCCGAAGATCGGCTTTGTTTCCAATTCGTGTCATTGGTGTGATATGATGTATGATGTGATGCTATGCGATATGATATGATGCGATGATATGATGCAAAGAATGATGCTAATGCCGAAGACACACACCCTCATTGAAACACACAATCTCTGCGTCCCCTTAGGAACGATCAAAATCTCTTTGCCGTTTATTTTACGGCTTCATCGCTTATTTTTCGGTGTAAGTTCTGCATCCCCTTAGGAACGTCTTTTGAACTTCCTCGCCTTCTATTTTGGCGGTATTTTTCGCGTTGACTTTTCGCGCTTCGCCTTATATTTCAGCGGTATTTGGCTCTGCATTCCCTTAGGAACGACTTTTGAGCAAAAAACTTACTCTGCGCTCCCTTGGGAACGACTTTTTAAGCTTCGGCAAGACTTTTGTTGCGCTCCCTTATGAACGACTTTTGAAGCTTCAGCAATTTTCGAGCTTCGTAAATCTGTGAAGAAGATATATTTTATTTTAACAGAAGCGAAACTATTACAAAGACTTAAAACTAGATTTGCATTACTTGTCCTTTATTAAAAAAACAAAATGGCATAGAGTAAAAAAGTGCTTCAGAGGGTAGGATATCTCTCAATAGATGTGCTTTGACTCCGGCACAGTACTGTTGACTGTGCGAGCTTCGGATTCCTCCCTGAAATCCCTCTGTTGCTGGGTGTGTTGGCTCCCTTCTGGCTACTGACCCCATGAATAGGTAGGTTGTAGTGGTGGCGGAGGTGGAAGCTGTGACCAAGAAGCCTGTGGCTGACTAGCCGAAGCAACAGAAGCTGTAGAGTGATTACCCACATATTCTGGTATGTAGGTTGAATGGCACGTAGCAGTGTGCAAGACCTGCTTCGGTTGATTATGTTGAGCTTCGGCTTCTGCAATCTCCCTCTTCTTTTGGATAGTGATTTGGCACATTCTTGTAGTATGGCCCTTGTCTTCACCACAAAATAAGCAGTAGATCTTCCTGGGTTGATCCCCATATCTTCCTCCAAAGCCCCTGGCGCTTCTGCCCCTTGGAGCTGGTGGCCGGAAAGAGCTTTGCTGCTGCCCCGAAGATTGTGAGGTATATTGTCGCCTCTGCAGCTGACTTCCTTTGTCATCATTCTGAGTGAAGTTATGGATTGACCTGACGTGCCTCGGGTGGATTATTCCTCTGAAGCCCCTGGTCATTTCAGAGAATCTGTAAGCTTCTTCCCTTCTTTGGCGGAAGTCATTGTCAGCCCGAATGTATTCATCCATCTTTTGAAGTAGCTTTTCTAGAGTTTGTGGGGGCTTCCTGGCAAAATATTGGGCGGTAGGTCCTGGGCAAAGACCTTTGATCATGGCCTCAATGACAATCTCATTGGGCAATGTAGGCGCTTGTGCCCTCAATCGTAAGAACCTTCGTACATATGCCTGAAGGTACTCTTCGTGGTCTTATGTGCATTGAAATAGAGCCTGAGCTGTGACCGGCTTCGTTTGAAAGCCTTGGAAACTGGTGACCAGCATGTCCTTAAGCTTCTGCCACGATGTGATTGTCCCTGGCCGAAGAGAAGAATACCATGTTTGAGCTACATTCCGGACTCCCATGACGAAGGACTTCACAATAACTGTAGTATTGCCTCCATACGAAGATATACTTGCTTCATAGCTTATGAGAAACTGCTTTGGATCTGAATGCCCATCATACATGGGAAGCTGAGGTGGCTTGTATGATGTGGGCCATGGAGTAGCCTGCAGCTCTGCTGCCAAGGGAGAAGCATCATCAAAAGTAAAGGTATCATGGTTAAAATCATCATACCATCCATCTTCATTGAATAAGCCTTCCTGATGAAGCTCCCTGTGCTAGGGCCTTCGATTTTGTTCGTCTTGAGCTAGATGGCACACTTCTTCAGTAGCTTCGTCGATCTGCCTTTGAAGGTTAGCCAGTCGCGCCATCTTCTCCTTCTTTCTTTGTACTTGCTGATGAATGATCTCCATATTCCTAATCTCTTGGTCCAACTCCTCCTCCTAGAGTGTTGGACTGGTGGCTTTCCTTTTTGGCTTCGGGCCTCTCGAAGAGAGAGAGAGAGAGTCTCCTGATTTGGATCCAGCGGCTGCAATGCAGCAGCCCCTAGCGTTGAAGCTTTCTTCGGCGGCACGACGCAGGTCAGTACTTGCCGAAGGTGGTCGAAAAAGTTCACCGGAGGTGGGCGCCAATGTTGGGGACTTGTTCTCAAATGCTATGAGTTAAGAACAAGGCAACACCTAATGTTAAATGTTAATATCATTTGTCCTTCGAAGCATTATTTCCCTTAGGATATAATGATCTTCAGACGAAGGTCATGAAGGACATACCTTCATCATCATAATGTATATTAATAAAAGAGGAAGCATAGGGAATATGCAAGACAACATGAATAGTCATATGGCATCATTAATATATCTTCCTTTTATTAATCATAGGTAAACATGAACAATATTGAATTACATTTGTACCGTCGGCTTGACAGAAGGTAAAAGTCCAAGCGTGACGCACGAGTGAATACAAGTCAGCGTGAACAGTATGGGGGAACTGTTCATCTATTTATAGGAACATGACGCAGCCTGTGAGAAATTACACTTATGCCCTTTACATTCATTGTTAACTAATAGTCAACTCTATGAGGACTAGATAGCCTTTTCCCCTTTAAGTCGGTTCCTTTCCCTGCCTTTTAGCCGAAGCTCCCTCGCGCGTAGCTTCGGAGCAATTCCAACCTTCGTCGCGATCATGCTTTTAGCCCGAGTCTGAAGGTACATGTTCATATTTTACACTTGGAAGGTTTTGTTAGATCTCGTTTTTGAGGACCTTCGAAGGACGAAGGCCCCTAACAAACATAATCTTAAATATACTTGACAGTCGTTTAACATGAAGTACAGGAGAGACCAAACCTAACTCGTTATTCTGTCGAGCACATGTCACACCCTATTTTAAAGCACAAAACCAGGTGATAATCACATGTGTGGTAGTATCATTTTTCGCACATGCAATTGATTTCATTAATGGTAACCAAATACACCACACGAAAAGATTGTGATTATTGCATCTTATAAAAGTATAACTGGATATGAGCATAGTGTTTGATATTAATAGCGAAGACATCACCATGACTCTATCGTGCCACATGCAGGTTGATGGTAGGACCCACGTGCCTAACATCCTAGAAAGTCCTCAAGATAGCCATCTCAATCTTTATTTTCATAGAAACCTTTATTTTATTTGGATACATAAATGGTGGGCATATATTATGCTCAACAAGTGCAGGACAATAATGTCATTTAAGGCTGATAACACAGTAAAACCTAGCACTAGCTTAATGTAGTTAGCATTTTTATCGACAATATTTTGTTAAAATCAACCTATTTTCTATGGTGAGTAAAAGAGTACAAACCATTAACTAGTTGTATAAACAATTATCATCATTTGATTCATCATTCTCCCTCAAGAATAAACATTCTTCACCAAGATCTAGATCCATTTAATAATGTGAGGGTCCAAGCCACTCATGATCAAGAGTATGTCTGATATATTTGTATGCAGAGGTGTACAACTTCGCCCTCAAGTTATGGTTCCCATGTACTCGACCTTTTTGCACTTTCAAAGTGCATGATATGGTTTCACTATGTGGTTTTTTGTAGGTTCTACCATTAAGTGACAACACACTAGGTTTCAATCCAGACATATGGTAGTAATTGTTACCATTGGTAGCCCAAGTACACAAACATGCAACATCCCTTATGGGACCCAGACTACCATACTTAATAACAACTTCCCTTTTGTGCCTACTCAGAAAGCTACCACAATACTAGTAAATGAATAGTTACTACGTCAAGCCAGATCCATATGGTTTGAGGCTGTATGGTATATCCTAGGAGGTCGTTCCATAAACTTGTCCTTAGGGAGGGTGGACATGAGCACAAAAAATAGTACTAGGTACTCATTCATCATAAACATGAATTCATATTGCTAAAATATAACTTTTATCTCAAATAGTTGCATAATTCATTAGTCATGATTACTGGTCATATGTATAACATGTGTCATTGCATGTTGCAACAGCTAAACATACTATAACTACCCATGTGTAAATCCAAGGTATGATTAATGATCGACAAGTCTAAGAAATCACTAGGGTTCACAAATTAAGATACATTAATTAACTAGCTAATGATATTACTTGTACTTTTATTTCTTGTACATTTTCATATTAATCTTGTCGGCGTTTCGACCCCGGGGGGTCCCTGGACCGACGAGTAAATTGTCGCTGCGTGTCCCAGCCCAGATGGGTCGGCGTGAGACGGGACACAAAGGGGGGAGAATAGTAAGGGGAAACCGTGGCCTTCGTGTTGTCCTGCGCCCAGGGCGGATGGATGCGCTTGCAGTAGGGGGTTACAAGCGTTCGTGTGGGAGAGAGAGAAAGCGAGAGCCTTATGCATAGGCCCGTTCTCCCGTGCGGCCAACCTTCTCGTACGAGAGCCCTGGACCTTCCTTTTATAGGCGTAAGGAGAGGGTCCAGGTGTACAATGGGGGTGTAGCAGTGTGCTAACGTGTCTAGCAGAGAGGAGCTAGAGCCCTAAGTACATGCCGTCGTGGTAGTCGGAGAGGTTTTGGCACCCTGTTCATGTGATGTCGTGGCCGTCGGAGGAGCGCTGGAGCCCTGCGGAAGTATAGTTGTCGGGGCTGTTGGATCCTTGCTGACGTGTCCTTGCTGACGTAAGGGGCTGGGAGCTGCCGTCGTCATGGAGCGTGCGGGGTGTCACCATTACTTGTTTACTGGGGCGAGCCAGATGGGACGCCGGTCTTGTACCCCGTAGCCTGAGCTAGCTAGGGGCAGGGTAATGATGGCCCCCTGGCGACGTGGCCGGTCCGGACCCGAGTTTGGGCGAGGTGGCGATTCCTCCGAGGTCGAGGTTGAGTCCGAGCCCTGGGGTCGGGTGAGGCGGAGTCCATCGTCTTCCGGAGCCGAGGCTGAGTCCGAGCCCTGGGGTCGGGCGAGTCGGAGTTCGTCGTCTTCCAAGTCGTGGTTGAGTCCGAGCCCTAGGGTTGGGCGAGGCGGAGCTTCCTATGTTGCCCGAGGCTGGACTTAGCGAGAGGACGGTCAAGGACAGACTCGGCTTTTTTCGTACGCCCCTGCATCGCCTTTCCGCAAGGAGGAGGGGGGAAAGCGCCATGTTGCCCTCAGAGAGCGCCGAACATGGTGTCTCCAGTGAGTTGCTAGCGGGTGATCCGAGTGGACGCCCGTGCCCCATTCGATAAGGGTCGGCTAGTGGCCCAGAGGCGCGCTCCAAAAGTACCTGCAGGTGATTTGCCGGACCCGGTCCCGTTTGATAGGGTCCGAGGGCTCGATGCCTCCCTCTGATGGGATTCCGTTACGAAATCGCTCCCGCTGGTCTCGGAAATGTCCTAGGGTACCTCGGGAGCGTAGCCCGAGCCTTGGTTGTGTATCGAACGTACCCAGAGTCATCCCTCGCTCTGTGTGCTTTGAGGTGGCTGTCGAACCCTTCGAGGGCCAGCCTACGAACCCCTGATCAGTAGTGGGCGCGGAGCCCAAGTGGCCTGAGGCGGCCGTTGAACCCTTTCGAGGGGCCAGCCTTTGAACCTCTGACCAGTAGTGGGCGCGGAGCCCGAGTGCTCTGAGGCGGCTGTTGAACCCTTCCGAGGGGCCAGCCTTCGAACCTCTGATCAGTAGGGGGGCTCGGGCCCCCGCTTCCTTCGCGGAGAAGGATCCCTTTCGGAGTATCCCCTTTCCCGGTCCCTGTAGCAAGAGAGAGAAAGGGGAAGAGGAAAAGGATACGAAATTGAGCGACGTGGCGCACCTTTTTTGACGCGGTCATTATGGCGGAGGTGAAGCGTCGCCCGCTTTGCCTGCCAAAGGTGCCGCCTGCCCTGCCGCAGAGTTAATGCGACGGGACGAGTGGTTCATGGGGCAGCCGTTGTGCTTGCGCGAGCCGTTCGAGGAACGGAACACGGGCGCGTCGTCTTCACGCCGTGGGAGAGGGCTCTCTCGCTGTCCTAGGAGGGGACGTGAGCCTGCAGGCGATTTGACTGCTGCTTCCGCCCGCCTGCCGCCACCATTACTGCCGGCCCACTTTTGGCCATATCGATCGTCGCGCCTTCTCCCGCGGCTGACTGACCCATGACCGATGTGCTCGGTTGGCACTGTTGGGCCATGCGCAGGGTTGCCTCGAGTCGCGGCACCGGTTTCGCAGTCGAGAAGGCGGGGTACTGGCACGAGTGGCGGTGTAGTTTCTCGCACGTGGTAACCGGCGCGCCGGTTACATGACGTGTGGGCCTGGGCCTCCATGCTGGACGCGTCGAAGTCGAAAGGGTGCGCCCCCTTGGCGCAGTTGCATGCCGCCTGCATGGCGGTCCGTCCTTTCACCCGCTGGTCTCGGTGAAAGTGGAGGAGCGCTTGTAACCGCTAGGCAGTTACGCGTACCGCGCGCGGCGGTTTGGCCTCTTCCGTCATGGGCCAGCTTGCATGATGCATGGGACCCAGCCCCTGTGTCGTGGGGGAGGACTTTGGAGCGTGTTGGTGAAGACTCAGCCCGCGACGGCTGAGGACGCAAGTGGGGAGAGTTGCCTTAAAAAGGAGGGTGACCCCCTTGGACGGCAACCATGTCTTCGCACTCTTCTCATGCATCACGCCCTTCCACCTTCCGAGCCCCCAGATGGGGAGCGCTCGCGTTGCTTTCATCTCGTCGTCGTCGGAGGAACGCAACTTCGCGGAAGTTGGTACCTTTCAGCCATCATTCGGCTTCAAGGATTTTCATCAGGCAGCCCGGCTGCATCCCCTCGCCGGTGGTCACCCAAGACGGTGACCACCAGTTCGATGGTGGGGAGAAGCGAGCCGGGCTGCGGCCTCTGCCCCGCCCTCAGCTTCAAGGATCTTCATCATTCTTGCTGGGGCGAAGGGCGAGGCGAGCCGGGGCCTGCCTCGGCATGGGCTGGCGTCCCGCCTCTTCCAGCTTCTGGGGTGGAAACCATCCCCCAGCTCTGCGGAGGAGGCGCCCTCCAGCCATGCCGAGGAAGGCGAACTGTTGCTGCCCAGCTAGGATGCAACATTCCGTCCTCTGTCCTAGCTTTCGTGGCGAGGACGGGAGTGAGGACCTGCCGGTGCGCTTTGGGGCGGCCGGCGCTCACTGGTGCGGTGTTGGTGGGCAGGTGGACACCGCCGTCGGTGTTGAGGTGGTGGCGGCTGGAGAAAGCTTCTCCGCCGTTGAGACCATCAGTGCCACCTACAGACCGACCTCCGGCTCTTTGGCTTTAATGTCTGGTTCTCGTCCCTTGAGTGGGGACGCAAACGAGAGCCTTCCGGTGGCAGCGTCCGTCCTGGGACCATCGCTGCTGTTGCAGAGGTCGCTGGCGGGTCGCCTGGAGTTCGTCGTCCCGCAGGCTCTCCGATGTGGAGGTTGTTCATACCCGCGGGAGTGGAACCGGAGTTCTGTTTGTAGTGGCACCTTGAGTGTCGGTGTCTTGTTTATTGCGGCTGTCGGGGCCTGAACATGTAGGTATTTTTGGGTGTAATACCATGTTTTTTCCTCATTTTCGAGCACTAGAACTTGCCTGTTGGCTAGCCGAACCGCTTAACCAAATGTGAGTTGCCTCGTGCGGAAGGTGACGAGTGAGGTATCTGTATCCCAGAGGTGTAGGAGTCCCTCGGCTCAGTCGGCCTTGCCGCCCGAGGCTTCTCTTGCTTAGTTAAAGGAACCCTCGGCCACTCTGTGATGAGCCAGAGCCGGAGGCAGTGGTTCCAGCACGGACAGAGGCAGAGTTGGCTCGAAAAAGGGAGCTTCGTCGGCTGGGGCTTGGCCGGGTCGTCCACTGGCGGGACCAACGCCGGAGTCGAGTTGTCGAGGCCACGAGCCGGGCTGATGTCCTCGGGGGACAGCTGGCTGAGGCCACGGAGCGGCCGGTCGAGCCGTCTGCTCGGGCCGGGTTCCTAGAGGAGACCCTGACGGCGATGGCTCGGGCGTGGTGCTGACGTCGTCCTTCGGAGCGGAGATCCTCCGACCGTGTTGCCGTTCGAGGCTCGGTCGGACTTCGCCGAAGGTGGAGTTGATGCCGAGGGTGCTGCTGCTCCCCTGCTGACGTCTGAACCTGCAGGATCGGTTCGCCTGTAGTATGCAAATGTTTTTTGCGGCCGCCAAGGCCCAAACATACTGTCGTCGCGTTGTAAAGCTGCGTTTCTTTTCCCCTTGTTTCGAGTATCAGGACTTATTTGTCGGTAACAGAATTGTTTGTCCGAGCGAGAGTTACTTTTCACGGAAGGTGACGAGTGAGGTATCCGTATCCCGGGGGCGTAGGAGTCTCTCGGCTCGGTCGGCCTTGCCGCTTACGTGTACTCTTACTCGTCCGTAGGACTCTACTATCGATATAGTCGGGAAGGCACGAAAAATCGTTTCGGCAGAAAAGTTTTCAAGCATTAAGACTTGTTCGGTCAGCGGAATCGCTTATCCGAACGCGAGTCACTTCTCGCAGAAGGTGATGAGTGAGGTATCCGTATCCCGGAGGCGTAGGAGTCTCTCGGCTCAGTCGGCCTTGCCTGCTTACGTGTACTCCATCGTTTTCATGATCCCACTACCGAGGTAGTCGAAAAGCACGAAAGATATTCTGGCAGAAAGACTTTTTCTGAGGAAAATTTTGACGCGGAGGGGGTTCCCCCCTTCTAGCCCTCGAGGGAGGGTCGGGCTTTGCCGAGGCAAGGCTGACCCTTCCTTGATGGTTAGACTTTATTGGCGTGTGTAAACGAGGTGTATGAACGACTTGAAAACATCTTAAGGGTAGAAGCGACGTAGCTGTCGGATGTTCCAAGCGTTGTTGTAGACCTCGCCTTGACTGTTGGCCAGCTTGTATGTTCTAGGCTTCAAAATCTTGGCGATGATGAATGGCCCTTCCCAGGGAGGCGTGAGCTTGTGGCGCCCTCGGGCGTCTTATCGCAGCCGAAGCACCAAGTCGCCCACCTGGAGGTCTCGGGACCGAACCCCTCGGGCGTGGTAGCGTCGCAGGGACTGCTGATACCGCGCCGAGTGTAGTAAGGCCATGTCCCGAGCCTCTTCCAGCTGGTCCAGTGAGTCTTCTCGGTTGGTCTGGTTGCGTCGATCGTCGTACGCCCTCGTCCTCGGGGAACCGTATTCTAAGTTTGTGGGCAAGATGGCCTCGGCCCCATAGACTAGAAAGAACGGTGTGAAGCCCGTGGCTCGACTCGGCGTTGTCCTCAGGCTCCAGACCACCAAGGGGAGTTCCTTCATCCATCGCCTGCCGAACTTGTGGAGGTCGTTGTAGATCCTCGGCTTGAGTCCTTGCAGAATCATGCCGTTGGCACATTCTACCTGCCCATTCGTCATGGGGTGTGCCACGGGAGCCTAGTCCACCCGGATGTGGTGATCCTTGCAGAAGTCCAGGAACTTTCTGCCGGTGAACTGGGTGCCGTTGTCGGTGATGATGGAGTTCGGGACCCCGAAGCTATGGATGATGTTGATGAAGAATGCCACCGCCTGTTCGGACCTGATGCTGTTTAGGGGTCGGACCTCGATCCACTTGGAGAATTTGTCGATGGCAACCAGTAGGTGCGTGTAGCCCCCGGGTGCCTTCTGCAAGGGATCGACGAGGTCCAGACCCCACACAGCAAACGGCCAGGTGATGGGTATTGTTTGTAGGGCCTGAGCGGGTAGGTGCGTCTGCCTTGCGTAGAATTGACACCCTTGGCAGGTGCGGACAATTCTAGTGGCGTCGGCCACCGCGGTCGGCCAGTAGAAACCTTGTCGGAAAGCGTTTCCAACAAGGGCTTGAGGCGCTGCGTGATGACCACAAGCCCCTGAGTGTATTTCTTGTAAGAGCTCCTGGCCTTCAGCGATGGATATGCATCGCTGGAGGATGCCGGAGGGGCTGCGGTGGTAGAGCTCCTTTTCGTCACCCAGCAAGACGAACGACTTGGCGCGCCGCGCCAATCGCCGAGCTTCGGCTCTGTCGAGGGGTAGTTCTCCTCGGTGGAGATATTGCAGGTATGGGGTCTGCCAGTCTCGATTAGGCGTGACCCCATTCCGCTCTTCCTCGACGCGCAATGCCTCACCCTCGGGGGCCGAGGGTGCCTCGGGCAGAGCTGAGGCCTTCTCGGGCTCGGGCGTGTCGTTGGTCTTGACGGAGGGTTGATGTAGGTCTCGAGAGAAGATGTCTGGAGAAACCGTTGTCCGCTCCGAGGCTATCTTAGCCAGCTCGTCCACAGTCTTGTTGTATCGTCGAGCAACGTGGTTGAGCTCAAACCCGTAGAACTTGTCCTCCAGCTCGGATATCCAGTGAGTGCTCGGCGACTTCCCTCAGTATGCCAGGCATGTCCGAGGGACTCCACGCAAAAACCTCGGCGTTCGTGCGGAGAAAGTCGACGAGCACTGCTTCCTATTTGGGGTCGAGCTCGGAGCCGATCCGGATCTGCTTGGAGGCGTCGTTGCTGGGGTCGAGAGGGACGGACTTAACCGCCTCTACTGGTTCGAAGTTGCCAGCGTGGCGCTTCGCATCTGGAACCTCCTTGGAGAGGTTTTCCATGTCGGCGATGAGGGCCTCAGATTCGGCGAGGGCCTCGGCGTACTCCACGCACTCCACGTCGCATTCGTACGCGTGTCGGTACGTGGGGTCGACGGTGATGACCCCGTTGGGGCCCGGCGTTTTGAGCTTGAGGTAGGTGTAGTTGGGGACAGCCATGAACTTGGCGTAGCATGGCCTCCCCAGTACTGTGTGGTAGGTTCCTCGGAACCCGACCACCTCGAATGTGAGGGTTTCCCTTTGGAAGTTGGAGGGAGTCCCGAAGCAGACGGGCAGATCGAGTTGTCCGAGGGGTTGGACGCGTTTCCTGGGGATGATCCCGTGAAAAGGCGCCGCGCCTGTCCGGATCGAGGACAGATCGATCTGTAGGAGCCCGAGGGTCTCGGCGTAGATGATGTTGAGGCTGCTGCCTCCATCCATGAGGACCTTGGTGAGCTTGACGTTGCCGATGACGGGGTCGACAACGAGCGGATATTTCCCCAGGCTCGGCACGCGGTCGAGGTGGTCGCCCTGGTCGAAGGTGATGGGCTTGTCGGACCAGTCTAGGTAGACCGGCGCCGCCACCTTTACCGAGCAGACCTCCCGACGCTCTTGCTTGCGGTGCCGAGCCGAGGCGTTCGCCACTTGCCCACCGTAGATCATGAAGTAGTCATGGACCTTGGGAAACTCCTCTGCCTTGTGATCCTCCTTCTTGTCGTTGTTGTGGGCCCTGCCACCTTCCGCAGGTGGCCCGGCCTTGTGAAAGTGGTGCCGAAGCATGACGCACTCCTCAAGGGTGTGCTTGACGGGCCCCTGATGATAGGGGCATGGCTCCTTGAGCATCTTATCAAAGAGATTGGCACCTCCAGGAGGTTTCCGAGGGTTCTTGTACTCAGCGGCGGTGACAAGGTCCGCGTCGGTGGCGTCGCGTTTCGCTTGCGACTTCTTCTTGTTCTTCTTCTTGATGCCGCGCTGAGCGGACGCCTCGGGGATGTCTTTCGGCTAGCGGCCCTAGGGCTGCTTGTCCTTCCGGAAGATGGCCTCAACCGCCTCCTGGCCAGAGGCGAACTTGGTGGCGATGTCCATCAGCTTGCTCGCCCTGGTGGGGGTCTTGCGACCCAGCTTGCTCACCAGGTCGCGGCAGGTGGTGCCGGCGAGGAACGCGCCGATGACGTCCGAGTCGGTGACGTTGGGCAGCTCGGTGCGCTGCTTCGAGAATCGCCGGATGTAGTCCTGGAGAGACTCTCCCGGCTGCTGGCGGTAGCTTCGGAGATCCCAAGAGTTCCCAGGGCGCACGTACGTGCCCTGGAAGTTGCCAGCTAAGGCTTGGACCAGGTCTTCCCAGTTGGAGATCTGCCCCGGAGGCAGATGCTCCAGCCAGGCTTGAGCGGTGTCAGAGAGGAACAGGGTGAAAGGGAAATGTGCCCTTGGGCCATTTCTAAGTATTTTGGTGGTTTAGTGTCCAACACAAGTGCCTAAGTATAAAATGGTGGACAAAGTACAAATCAAGGATAAAGGTATGTTTCTCAGACTTAGTACATTGTTTTAGAGACCAATGTATTGTGTCTAAGTGCTGGAAACAGGAAAAATCCATTTGGAAATGCCTTGGCTCGAGCAGCCAAGACTTTGCTCAGTCTGGAGCACCAGACTGTCCGGTGGTGCACCGGACAGTGTCCGGTGCGCCAGGCTGGCTCGAGCAAAGTGGCTGCTCTCGGGACTTCGACGGCGGTGTACGGCTATAATTCACCGGACTGTCCGGTGGGCCGTTCACAGGCGAACTCGTCGCTCTCGGGAATTCATCGGCGACGTACGACTTTAATTCACCGGACTGTCCGGTGTGCACCGGACTGTCCGGTGAGCCAACGGTCGGCCGGGCCAACGGTCGGCCGCGCGATCTGCGCGGGACACGTGGCTGAGCCAACGGCTAGTAGGAGGCACCGGACTGTCCGGTGTGCACCGGATATGTCCGGTGCGCCAACGGCTCTCTGGCTGCCAACGGTCGACTGCGCCATTTATGGAAGGAAATCGGACACCGGACAGTGTCCGGTGTGCACCGGACTGTCCGGTGCGCCAGTCGACAGAAGGCAAGATCAGCCTTCCTAGATTTCTCTCAACGGCTCCTAGCTGCCTTGGGGCTATAAAAGGGACCCCTAGGCGCATGGAGGAGTACACCAAGCATTCCTACAACATTTCTAAGCACCAAGACATCAATTCCGCGCCTTTGATTCTTTGCGATAGCAATTAGAGCTCTAGTTTAGTGGTGAACTCATTGAGTTGTGTTGTGAGCTCTCGTTGCGATTTGTGTGCGTGGTGTTGCTGTGATTTCTTGTCTTGAGTGTGTTGCTAATCCCTCCCTTGCTCTGTGCTTCTTTGTGAACTTTAAGTGTAAGGGCGAGAGGCTCCAAGTTGTGGAGATTCCTCGCAAACGGGATTGAGAAAAAGCAAGCAAAACATCGTGGTATTCAAGTGGGTCTTTGGACCGCTTGAGAGGGGTTGATTGCAACCCTCGTCCGTTGGGACACCACAACGTGGAGTAGGCAAGCGTTGGTCATGGCCGAACCACGGGATAACCACCGTGCCATCTCTGTGATTGATTTCTTGTGGTTATTGTGTTTTGTCTCCTCTCTAGCCACTTGGCATTTACTGTGCTAACGCTTAACCAAGTTTTTGTGGCTTAAGTTTTCAAGTTTTACAGGATCACCTATTCACCCCCCCTCTAGGTGCTCTCACAGGGGGAGGTTGCGGATGATGAGGTTGTCATCGTCCATTCCACCCAGCTGGCAGGCTAGTCGGTAGTCCGCGAGCCACAGTTCCGGCCTCGTCTCCCCCGAGTACTTTGTGATGGTAGTCGGGGTTCGGAACCGGGTCAGGAACGACGCCCGTCGTATGGCCCGGCTAAAAGCCTGCGGACCGGGTGGTTCGGGCGAGGGGCTCCGATCCTCCCCGCTGTCGTAGCGTCCCCCACGCCTGGGGTGGTAGCCTCGGCGCACCCTCTCGTCGAGGTGGGCTCGACGGTTGCGGTGGTGGTGCTCGTTGCCGAGGCGACTCGGGACCGCAGGCGCCGTGTTGCGCGTGCGCCCGGTGTGGACCGAGGCTTCCCGCACGAATCGAGAAGTCGCGGCGCGATGCTCCGAGGGGTACCCCTGCCTTCGGGAGGCAGAGCTTTCGGCCCGTCGGACCGCGGCATCCTCCAGGAGATTCTTGAGCTCTCCCTGGATACGCCGCCCTTCGGTGGTCGATGGTTCCGTCATTGTGCGGAGTAGTATTGCTGCTACAGCCAGGTTCTGGCTGACCCCACTGGAAGCTAGTGGCGGCCTTGCCCTGACGTCATCGACAATGCGGTGCTGGATGCCTTGGGGTAGATGACGCGCTTCTCCGGCCGGA
Organism: Zea luxurians; assembly: GCA_029449295.1. Taxonomy (NCBI): domain Eukaryota; kingdom Viridiplantae; phylum Streptophyta; class Magnoliopsida; order Poales; family Poaceae; genus Zea; species Zea luxurians. The sequence goes on along the minus strand of JAOPSE010000012.1, from coordinate 33,449,984 downwards.
GCTTGGTCTGCCCATTCCTGCCCGATGTTCTGCCGGAACTACTCAAGTGTTCCTACTCCCTCGTCGAGCCTGGCCTGCATCTCGCGGATTTGCTCGAGCTGTGCGTCCTGACCCCCCGCAGGGACTGGGACCACAGCTAGCTCCTGAAGGATGTCAATGCGAGGCGCAGGCCTAGGGGGATCGCCGTTTTCCGGCATACCAAGATGGTTGCCTTCGCCGGGACCCCCTAGATCGACGTGGAAACATTCACGACTTGGGCCGCAGTCCTCGTCGCCGAAGCTGCTGCTACCATCGGAACAATCGGAGAGGCAGTAGTCGCATGTGGTCATGAAGTCCCGCATGGCACTGGGGTTACCGAGCCCGGAGAAATCTCAACAAAAGTCGGGCTCGTCATCTTCCTCGAAACCCGAGGGTCCGTAGGTCGAGACGGCCGTCAGTCTGTCCCAGGGCGACCGCATATGGTACCCCGGAGGGTTGGTACATGCCTCTATGAAGGCTTCCACCGAAGCGAGGTCGCTTGGTGGGTCGAAGCTGAATCCAAAAGGCACGAGATGGGAATCGGTCGGTACCTCTTGGTCGACGGGCGGTGACGAAGTCGCGTCAGGGGCAGACTGCACCGTTGTCTCAGGTACGAAGGCGACGCCCAGCAAGTCCTTCGCGAGCGTGCTGACATCGTTCGTCTGCTTGGGGTTGGCGTGTTGCAGGGAAGCAGCGCTCATCTTCGTCTCAGACGCAAGATCGAAGCCCGACGTGTCCCCCGCTGGGGCGCCGGCGTCATCAACTTGCTCGACAGCCGACGAGGTGTCGCCTCCTGCTTGGCCATGGTTGCCCTGCCTCCTCCTCCATCGGTGGGGGAGGTGACGGGACAAACCCGGATGTTGTTCTTCCGCCATGTGGGGAAGACGTCATTGATTCCGCCGCCGGCGAGCGGGCTGACGGCCGCCATTGTCGCTGTCGCGCGGCGGAGGAAGGAGTATGATGGCGTAGCTGTCGTCGAGGGACATGAACTCAAGACTCCCAAAACAGAGCATCGTCCCGGGTTGGAAAGGTTGCTGGAGACTACCCATCTAGAGCTTGACGGGAAGTTGTTCGTCAACACGCAGCAGGCCCCTACCTAGCGCACCAATTGTCGGCGTTTCGACCCCGGGGGGTCCCTGGACCGACGAGTAAATTGTCGCTACGTGTCCTAGCCCAGATGGGTCGGCGCGAGATGGGACACAAAGGGGAGAGAACAGTAAGGGGAAATCGCGGCCTTCGTGTTGTCCTGCGCCCAAGGCGGATGGATGCGCTTGCAGTAGGGGGTTACAAGCGTTCGCGTGGGAGAGAGAGAGAGAGAGAGCGAGAGCCTTTTGCGTCGGCCCATTCTCCCGCGTGGCCAACCTTCTCGTACGAGAGCCCTGGACCTTCCTTTTATAGGTGTAAGGAGAGGGTCCATGTGTACAATGGGCGATGTAGCAGTGTGCTAACGTGTCTAGCAGAGAGGAGCTAGAGCCCTAAGTACATGCCGTCGTGGCAGTCGGAGAGGTTTTGGCACCCTGTTCATGTGATGTCATGGCCGTCGGAGGAGCGCTGGAGCCCTGCGGAAGTACAGCTGTCGGGGCTCTCGGATCCTTGCTGACGTCTCCTTGCTGACGTAAGGGGCTGGGAGCTGCCGTCGTCATGGAGCATGCGGGGTGTCATCATTACTTGTTTACTGGGGCGAGCCAGATGGGACGCCGGTCTTGTTCCCCGTAGCCTGAGCTAGCTAGGGGCAGGCTAATGATGCCCCCCTGGCGACGTGGCCGGTCCGGACCCGAGTTTGGGCGAGGTGGCGATTCCTCCGAGGTCGAGGTTGAGTCCGAGCCCTGGGGTCGGGCGAGGCGGAGTCCATCGTCTTCCGGAGCCGAGGCTGAGTCCGAGCCCTGGGGTCGGGCGAGTCGGAGTTCGTCGTCTTCTAAGTTGTGGTTGAGTCCGAGCCCTGGGGTCGGGCGAGGCGGAGCTTCCTATGTTGCCCGAGGCTGGACTTAGCCGCTGTCGACCTCACTCTGGGGAGTGGCACGACAGTCGGAGCGGGGCAGGCGGCGCTGTTTTCTTGTCAGGTCGGTCAGTGGAGCGGCGAAGTGACTGCGGTCACTTCGGCTCTGTCGACTGAAGAGCGCGCGTCAGGATAAGGTATCAGGCGATCCTTGCATTAAATGCTCCTGCGATATGGTCGGTTGGCGTGACGATCTGGCCAAGGTGGCTTCTCTGCGAAGACTGGGCCTCGGGCGAGCCGAAAGTGTGTCTGTTGCTTGAGGGGGCCCTCGGGCGAGACGTGAATCCTCCGGGGTCGGCTGCCTTTGCCCGAGGCTGGGCTCGGGCGAGGCGAGATCGTGTCCCTTGAGTGGACTGAGCCTTGACCTTAATCGCGCCCATCAGGCCTTTGCAACTTTGTGCTGATGGGGTTTACCAGCTGAGATTAGGAGTCTTGGGGGTACCCCTAATTATGGTCCCCAACAAATCTCTTACATCATCTTATATAATTAAAAGGTAGTCTTTATATTATTTTTCTATATCTCTTATGTTCTGACAATAACACTCTAATTAGCTAGTTAAATATAATTAATGCTTTCTTGTTTAATATTTTTAAGTGATATCAATTAACAACTACATTATTTGATATTAGTCTTTTTGTTATTACCATAATTCTTTTGTCTAGCACAAGACCTAAATTTATCGCAATATGAGCGTTAGAGACCTAGGCACAATTGATTTTTGTTTTTCTAAAATATTTTGTGTCTTTTGTCGATTTCTTAGTTTTCTTCTGATTATAGCATAAAACATTTAGAGCATCTCCAAGAGACTAGCTATTTAGCTAGTTAAGCTAAGTTTTAGCTACTTAATAGCATAATAGTTCTTCAATACACTAGCCATTTAACTTGCTAAGCTATCTGGCTCTCTAAATTAACTCTCTCATTAGCCAAATTTGGCTAGCAACTCTCGTTAGCCAAGCTAACTTACATATTGGAGAGTCTGTTATAATGAGATGTTATATAGAGAGTTTAATATTTATAGAGTGACAAATAAAAAGTCAAATAGGGAGTTAAAAATAAAGAGTCTCTTGAAGATGCTCTTATAAATTTATTTGGTTGTTATGTATACTTCAATTACATATGTATTTCGTGATTTGTGATTGTTATCGGCTTGAATAGACCCTCCCGTGTTTAAATCTTGGCTCTGCCGGTTATTGTACCAACGTTTTCCTTTGTTGCAGGTGTTTGATACAGAAGTTATCTTTTTATGCTTTAGTTTTTTTTCCTAATAGTCGGTAGCACAAGGTAATACTTTCTATGTTCCAATTTAAAATTCGTTTTAACACTTCATTAGATTCATATATCTATACTATACTTAAAGCACCAGTTTCAACGGTCATTCCGTATCATCTTTTTACAAATAACCCCCCACAGCTATTTCAAATTAATCCGTTGTACGCCTATAGATGGTCAAACGGTGGCCCGGCACGGGCCAGACGCCCACGGGCGCTATTTCAAATTAATCCGTTGTACGCCTATAGATGGTCAAACGGCAGCCCGGCACGGGCCAGACGCCCGCGGGCCACAACTCTGGCCCAGACACGTCAAGACGGCCTATTGACTGTGTCGGGCCAGCCCGTTAGCCCGTCAACCCATTTAATTAAATCAGCATAAAATGTAAAAACGGTGCAGGAAATGGGGTTTGAACCCATGCCCTGATGGAAGAAGAGCGGGAGACACTATGTAAAGTTGTCTAACTAGTAGAACATAATACTCAGATGTTTTTAATATTGAATATAAATTATATTTATATATGTATATATGTTTTTTATAAAATAAAAAAATATAACTGTGTCGGGCCGGACCAACACTACGGGCCGAGGCTACAGCCCAATCACGGTACGACATTCTTGGCTCTTGCAAGCATTAGATCGTTTCTAAGACCATATTGGCGCAATGGACTCTATGATGTTTGTGGTTGCTGAATTGGATGGAGCAACAATGATTTGTCACACTAACAGTAAAATGAAAGGTTATTTATTTTTTTAAAATATTAGTAATTGCTACGAAGTAGCATAATTTATATGGAGCACATCCAGTTTTTATTGATGTCCGACTTTAGCAATCACTCCATATTTTGATCTATCTTTTTATAAGTTTGAGTTCATATGACTTATTTTAGAAACTTGAGCTCACAAACTTTCTTTTATTTGGTCTCTGTATGGTAGAATTATGTCATTTTATAATCTCTGTTCGTTCAATCAGTCGTTGTAAACTCTCTTGTAATCGCTCACTTCATTGGCCGTGTTGTACCAAGACATATTGAATAGAGTAAATAATAACATCAGTTAGCCAAATCAAAAAGACATTATAGGGAGAGCGGAGACAATCAATAAAAAATATTATTTTTTAAAAATAATTTACATGGGTATTGTTATAAGCCGTCGCAACGCACGGGCAACCGACTATTTAGTAATTAATACATGTGTTATATATATATATATATATATATATATATATATATATATATATATATATATATATATATATATATATATATGTGTGTGTGTGTGTGTGTGTGTGTGTGTGTGTGTGTGTGATTAGGTTCATCATTATTTTTTCATATAGACATAAAACCTAAGTGCTAAAACGAATTATATTATGGGACAAATGAAGTAGTTATCACGACCACGACGAGTTCATTACATAACTTGCAAAATAATCTTTTATATTTAGTGTTGTGTACGTGTTGGTTACATGCTTCGTGTAACGTTTTTTATTTGCGTTAGGATAATAGTTCATCTCAAATCACTGACTATTTTAGTTTTATACTGAAGTTTTAAACACGTGTAATTGTGGCTAAGTTTAGATAAAATTTTAATCTTAGCACGAATCTAATCAATATTTACTTATATAATCGGAGAAAGTATATAAGCAACTCTGTCTGTCGTAAAATATAGTTTTTTAGCCTATTTTTTCTATCTATATTTATTTAAATGATAACGAATATATATATATATATATAAACTACATTCATATATTAGTAATGAATATATGATTACTCTAAAACAAATTATATTTTAGGTTGGAGGGAGTATGTTTTTGGAAGGGATATAATGATTTTTGATTGGCCATTTCAGAACGAAAAGGGGAACTGTGGACGTCTACAATAGATACATAATTAGTGTTTGGTCACTGACTGACCATCTTGTTGTATTGTCAGCTGGTTCTTGCTTGAGAAGAAGTAAAGGAGCTACAAAAGAACCCTGAGAAGTTTCTTCATGAACAGCTTAACCTTGTTGGATTTTCAGGTGCTCTTGCAAATCCGCTAATAGCTCCTGAGGATGCCCTTGCTAGAATCAATGACAAAATTATTCAAAAGTTCTATCATGTAAGGTCCCCTTTTCTTTCTTTATTCATTTGATTTGTGCATTCCTCATAAGAATCAACTTACTGCTAATAAGTACATAATTCGAAGTGACCACACCTCAGCAGTATCAGATTAAACTTGTCAGCACGGAACACTTATATATCTAAGCTATGGTAGGGACTTTGTTATTTAGTATTATCACACATATACTGCATAATGGTTCAAGTTGTCTAATTTTGAAATGCTGGAATGCAATTCTTGCTACTGTCAGATTACATGCAAGAACCTGAATTCATCTATAACTTACAGCAGTGTGTATCAATGCTTTGAATGCAATGGTATATAAGACTAAGAGAATGCTGCAACCATTTGTTGCTAATGTGATATTGCGCATGATACCATAGATAGCAAAAATTACTAAGCACACCTTTGTTCTCATCAAGGTTATTAAAACGACGAAACGTTAAAACGCTCATGGGTGAGTTTTAACTTTTAAACGGTTTAAACAAAGTTTAAACGTAGTTTTAAACAACATAAGGAAATTTCAATATATCATAATTTCAGACAATTATATCAAGTCAAATACCAAACAACCAACATAAGTTCACATAATAATATTGTGCAAAATGACATGTCCACAACCACATTACCACAATAACACAAGTTCAACTAATAGCAAGTCGACAACTGCAAACAAAATGGAATGAGATGTCTAATAGTCCACAATCACAAACATAGCACAAAAGCAACTAAAGTAGAATGCCATGTCCACAACCACAAGCACACAAGAGTTACTCAAGCACTCAATAACCATCATCCAAATCATCTAAACCAACATTCAAACCATCTAAACCATCAACCACAGGCAGCAGCCGCAGAGGCGGGGCTGGCGGTGGGCGGACAGCGGCACAGGCAGCAGCCGCAGAGGCGGGGCTGGCGGCGCCGGATGGGCGGCGCAGGAGGGAGGACGGTCTGGAGCAGCGGCAGCGGCGGCCTGGAGGCTGGAGCGTGCCCTGGAGTGCAGCCTGTAGTGGCGGCTGGTGAGAGCGCGAGTTCGTAATTGGGCTGGTGAGAGTGCGGCCTGTAGCGGCGGGCTGGGCGGGCTGAGCGGGAGTTTCTAATTGGGCTGGGCCAATTTCTAGCAGCGGACATATTAAACGTCTGAAACGCGACGTTTCACTCTATACCGCGTTTAAACGTCAAAACACGACGTTTAAACGACGTTTTACGACGAATCGTAGAACGTTTTATAGTTTCAGTTTCTGTCAGCGTTTTATAGTTTAAACAACGTTTAAACGTCGTTTTAACGTCGTTTTAATAAGCATGGTTCTCATATGGTTATTTTCCGTTTTTTTCAAAAAATTGTTGAAGCAATGTTATACCAATTTTTTAGAATAATGATATGTATGTAACAGGAAAATTTTACTGCTGATCGCGTGGTTCTAGCAGCATCAGGTGTTGATCACGAACACTTGCTAGGCTATGCAGATTTGCTGTTGAAAGATTGGTACAAGGGGACCCCAATGGAAAAGCCAAAGTCTACATATGTTGGTGGAGATTCCAGACACAGAGCAGATTCAGATGTAATATGGTCTTTCCACTCTTTGGACTATATATACCCTTTTTCAGTTGGTATTTTTCTTTTGTTCTACTTTGACATAATGGATATAGTCTTTGCTTATCTTGTTGTCTTATGCAGATGACACATGTTGCATTAGCTTTTGAAGTGCCAGGGGGCTGGCTTCAAGAGAGAGACGCTACAATTATAACTGTCATACAGGTGGAGCTAATGGCCCTGATTTTTCTATTGACTAGCTAGGGGTACATTGATTGCAATTTCCTATCCAATTGTTAATCTGTGAATGTCCATACACAATAATTACATCTGGCAGACTTTAATGGGTGGTGGTGGTTCATTCTCATCTGGCGGTCCTGGAAAAGGAATGCATTCACGGCTTTGTAAGTCTTGAGCTCTTGATGATTATTTAACTCTTTGGATTGCTATAGAAAATGTACTTAGATTGCATTGCATAAAATCTCAAAAAACTGTGTTACACTTTATAATTATGTCACATGATGCAGTATCTATATTTCAGTTTCTTTGTTTTGCTGTATTAGAGACTTAGGTTTTTTGGTGGGTGAAATATTTCTGATGAAGGCTATGCTCAATTGTTGTTTCTTTGCAGATCGACGTGTCCTAAATAAATATCACTTGGTTGATTCTTTTTTTGCATTTAGCAATATATATGACAGCAGTGGCCTCTTTGGTATCTACTTGACCACGGTGAGCTAATCTTTTCTACATGGTTCTGTGTCTCATGTTTTTTTAATATAACTTGTTTCTTCTTTCAACTAAAGATAAAGATATTTTTGTATGATTGTGTTCCATGATTATGAATTTTTGAGTGGGATTAAAGTTCCTTATGTTGTTCGAGCGCCTCGCTTCCGCGGCAGGGGCAGCGCCCAGATCCGACGCGCCGGACGCGGCCGCCGTGGATCTAAACGACCTCGAGTCCATGGATCTATCGGCGGACGCGGCTCCGCTGGAGCGCGTGGAGCCGTTCGTGCTAGCGTGCTTGCTGGCGCTGGGGCCCGACGCCGGCCGGACGCGCGGCGAGGCCGCGGCCAGGATACGCCTGCTAGCGAAGCACTGCTCCGACATCCACGAGCGCTTCGGCGTGTCGGGCGCCATTCTGGCGCTCGTGCCGCTGCTCCGGAGCACCAACCCCGTGGCGCAGGAGAGCGCGGTCACCGCGCTGCTCAACCTCTCGCTCAAGGAGCAGAACCGGTCTGCCATCACGGGCCCTCGGCAGGCGCCCCCTCCTCCGCGACAATCTCCCCCGCGCCCTCGGCAAGCGCTCCGCGGCAAGCGTCCTCTCCCCGCGGCAATCTCCCTCGATCCACAACAATCTCGGCGCGTCCTCACCGAGGACGTCGTGGCAAGCTCCCTCCCCCGCACCCTCGGCAAGCGCGTCCGCCTCAGATCCTTGTCCCAGCCATCTTCCACCCTGGATCCACGTCCAATGGGAAAGTCATCCCTAAACCCCGCTCGGTCTCCATGGAAGGGATCTCCACCTCCACCCTAGAACTGCCTTGCCATCCACAGATCTGGCCTCACCCCGGATTATGCTCGCGTGAAAGGCCAGTACTCGGCGCGGGCGGCCCAGAGCGCGGCGTTGGTCGCGTATCGGTGCCTCAGCAGCAGCCCCAAGAACCTGCCTTCGCTACCAAGGCTGATGACCAGGCTGCCGAGCCCGACGACAAGATGGGCGAGGAGTGGATTTTTTGAGACGTGGTTGACAGCAATGGATAGTAGGTTGCCATTTTCCTTGACTACCGATGAAGGTAAGGGAATAGCAGCTGGTGTCGCAAAAGTATTTCCTCAGTGTTTCCATCGTCTTTGCAGAGCGCGACGCTGCTTGTCTAGATGCTGATCGCGTGGTTCTAGCAAGTGTTTGTGATCAACACAATGCACCATTGATCTCAGATGACCTTGATCTTTATGCACCCTTGTTCCAGAATGTGTCCATCTTTAAAAGGTAAGGAATTGGTTAGGCTTCATATTGTCTCTCTTTTGATTGGTATGTTACATGATTCTTCTCCAAAAAAACAAATGCATAATCATGTGTTTAACATCATTCTTGTTTATCCTTGTCTTCAAAAAACAGAACTACTTTGGCCGACACCAAGATCACTTATTGGAATAACTTCTTTACTTATGGCATTTCCTTTTTTGATGTACAACAATGCCAACCAACTATATATTGGATGATTAGTAGCATGTGAGCAGTTTCTAATAAAAAGGAAGCTGCAATGATAACTTATGTTCCTAATATGACACATTGTGTTTTCTAACTTATCACACTGTTGTTATGTGTTGGACTCTACTGTGAATTGGTTGTTTCATTTCCGTGGTTGGTTTATTAAATTTGTTCGACTCATGCTTCTAGGAGAAACACAGATTTAATTTGAAATATTATTTGTTGTGCTTGACATTATATCTTCTTTAAGGGGCCTTACACAACAAAATTGCATGATAAATTGTGGAACAACACTATTAAAGCTCTCTGCAATGCAGATAAGATGTTTCCCTTCCAGAAACATTTCTTAGATCACTAAGAAGACATCTAATAGATATTGGAGGAAGACAGCTGCACAGAGGACTATCCTGGCTTTCTTTGCAGGGCAGATACATGGTCGAGTTCCACCTGTACTTCTCAAGTATTGGGGAGACAAAGATGTTGATATGAGAATATATAAGTAGGCTGCCACACTTTATTATATTATATAATACCATGAAGCTTGTCAAAGGAAGATTATAGTTACTATAAACAATTGATGAGTGGTTGTATGCATATGTCGTCTCATACTTGAAGGTGATCAAGTTGTTTACTTTAGTGCTCGTGCATGTACTGAATGAAACTAGAACAACTATTGAGTTGTTTCACCTTTTAGATGATTGTGTGCGTATGTCGTTCCACTTTTTATTCATTTGCGATCCAATTTGGTGCATGTACAGATTGAATTTGATATGTCTGTTAATAAAATACTAATGTTTTACAATCCCGTTTAACACACCCCTTGTGTTTTCTTCCGGATTCCAATGTGTTTAGTATTTTTATGATAATTATGGGATATGCTACCATTTTGCATCTGTCCGTTATACATACTATATGCTTTTTGTATGGTGCACTTGCGTTTGTCCCTATTTCATTCTCTCACCCGCTTTTTTCATGCTTCTCCAGATGTACCATTGAACAAACAGACAACTAACCATAAGGGCACTAACATTTAGTCGAATATTTTGTATGTCATTAGTCTGTTGCAACGCACGGGTATCTAACTAGTTGGAAATATTACTCGTACAGAGGTCTGGTTTGACTATGGCTCCAAATAGGGCATGTATAATACATATTAATATATCGTGTCTTGAATAAATATTACTCTCATAGAGGTCGGGTGGGTATGGCTTCAAGCAAGATATGTACAATGCATATTAATGTATCGTAACTTGAGATGTGTCTAATGGAGTAAGTGTAAAAAATAAAGACACCGTGTGTTTATTAAGGATGTGTTTGGTTGCAATGACAGAACAGAACGAGATAGGACGATCTCTCAAATAAGGTTGTTTGGTTCCGAGTTAAGAGTTAGTACAGGACTATCCCAGTGTTGTCCCTAGTTGTCCCTCAAAATTGGAGAGATGAGAGAGGACGTCATGAGACGTCCCTGTCCTGACTGTACCGCAACCAAACGCACCTTAAGACACACCTCTCTGACTAGGTTTTCAAAACCCAATACACAGCTTCACTAGTATAACGCACGTAAAGAGTCATGTCATAGAGAATTTTTATTAAATAATATATAAGGTCTAGCTGTATCTTCTACTTAAAAAATGTACCATCGTGTTAGAGTTGTACATGCCTCCCTCGGGATACCTTGTCTTAAAAATCACAGTGTTAAAACACGTTAGGTATTCGACCCGAGAGAGTCGGGTTGCACTTCTCTGGTGATCCCTCCGTCGTAGGGTGTGGCGACGCTGCCCTGGTGCTTGGCGCGGTATTGGGGTGGCATGTGAGCCGTCCATCTCGTGATGGGTGTCTGTGATTAAAAGCACGATACACACCCTTTATGGGTCTGGCCGCGCCCGTTGGATGTGGATCTGAAGGCCTAGAGGAGATCTTGGCATGGACGGTTCTAGACCATTGATCATAGATCTTGTGATCATCAAAGGATACCAGTTCGTTATAATGTGAGATCTAATCTTATCCCTTGAAAATAGATCAATCGGCTAGAAACAACCCATACCCCTTCTCTTTGTTCTTTTGCTAAAGAACCTCTGCCTTTCATCAGAATAAACCCGCCATCCATTCGTAGTGCAAAACAATCGCAGATCAGTCCCTAGCATTTACAAAACAGTCCCTAGCGATATAAAGAAATCCTTGAAGTTGATTTATAATATGAAAATAATTATAAAAAATCTTGAAAAATCGTAACTCACACATTTTAACTCCAAATTAACCCGTTATAGTTGGTATAGCTTCGTAAATAAATTGCCTACACATTAACAATATTATTTTATCATACAACATGTTGTTAAAAATAAACAAGTAACATATTAACCTATGATTATTAAAGTAACTTGTTTGATCTAAGGTAATGTAGTCTTCTAAATTTGTTCATCTATAACTTGACTAAAATATAATTAAGTTATAACTTAATTTAAAAATGAATTTGTTTGGAATATATTTACTCACATGTGTTTTATTAATCAAAAGCATATAGTCTTATTATTTAATCACCTAAAACTTCGGAAAACTATATCTTTTTAACTGTAACTTCGATTTTAGTGATTCTGAAACCTACGATCTCGTAACAGCGTGTAGAATAGTCATACGCTATTTGTTCTTATGCTTTGATATAATGTTACCATATCCAGTTTTTGCTTGATTCTATGTATTGCTATGAGTAGCAGCGAGGTCACCGAAGACTGGCTTTAGCGAATTACCTGGAGTTGCACCAAAAAGGCAAGTTGTGCCCTTGATCACTATTCTTTACCTAATAATGTTCCCTGTTAATAAATGTGACATGCTCAGGTTAATTTGATGAGATGTAATAGGTTACCATAATTTTGTTTACCCCACACCTTGCAAACCAATGAACTATCAGGTAGACTTGCTATTGCTCTACCTTGTTTTAGGATTAATGATATACTGAATTATGATCATGTTCCATTAATATTGCTAGTATCTAAGCACAGCACCCCGATAGGCGATAGACCAATAGACCATACCTAACCGGCTAACCCTGAAGCAACTGTCCGCCCTTGACCCACGAGTGCAGGGAGGGAGAGAGGAGGAGACGTTGACCGAGTTGCGCGAGCAATCAGCAATAACTAATGGTCAACACCGGAAAGCGGGCGAACAGCCTCCACACCGAGACCCAGCGCGGCCGCGGGGCAACGCAAAGGCGGCCGCCACAGGTTTCAGCCGCGCGAGGCGATGGACGCATCGTTGGTAGGACCGTAGGAACGTTCTAGTGGGCACCGTTAGTGTCCATCGCCATTAAATGCCGTCGACCTCGGCGCGCCTGCTGCTAGCGCGACGCAGCCGCCTTCTTCGCCCACGCAGCTCTTGTGTTCCATCTTCCATGGACACCGTACCCAGCCAGCCAGCCATCCCATCATTTCACACTTGACGCACGCCACGCGGCTGGGTATGCTGCCATAAAATAGGAACCCCCTGTTTGTTGCGAGTTAGGTGATCACCTCGATCTCCCGCGCTTATTTTCCCCGCCACCCTGCTCTGCTCTGCTCTGCAAGCCTCCCTGCTAAATAATCCTACCGCTCCGCAGCCGTAGGTGCGTGCGTGGTGGTTGACGGCCGCTTACCCGCACCGGCGCCATGCGCGCGCGCGGCTAGGTGGTCGAGGTCAAGCCAAACGCTGCCCACCGCCTCTGCCTCGCATATATCCTCGCGCACGTTCTTTGCTCGTCTCGCACTCGCTTCCTTCGACGGACTCATCGCCGATCACACCAGGCTAGCTAGCCCACCCACAGTCGTAGGGCCAGGACCGATCGGAGGAGCTCGGTTTTTTCGACCAGGACCACCGCCGCCACACCCGGAACAAGCCGACGATGCAGACGACGACGACGTCCTCGGTGGTGGCCGAGCTGGAGGGCGCGCTGCTCCGGAGCGCGGACACGTTCCCGTACTTCATGCTCGTGGCGTTCGAGGCGTCCGGGCTCCCGCGCTTCGCGCTGCTGCTGGCGCTGTGGCCGCTGCTGCGGCTGCTGGAGCTGGCGGGCCGGCGCGGCCTGGCGCTGCGCGCCGCCGCGTTCGTGGCCACCGCGGGCGTGCCGCGCGCCGAGGTGGAGGCAGTGTCGCGCGCCGTGCTGCCCAAGTTCATGGCCGACGACGTCGACCCCGCCGCGTGGGCGGCCTTCGGGAGCTGCGAGGGGACGCGCGTCGTCGTCACGCGGATGCCCCGCGTCATGGTCGACCGCTTCGCCAGGGACCACCTAGGCGCGCACGCGGTCGTCGGCTGCGACCTCGAGTACAGCCGGCTCAGCCGGTCCACGGGTCTGCTAAGAGGCGCGAGCTATGAGGACGTCGCCACCCGTGTGCGCGCGCTGTTCGCCGGCGACGGCTGCCGGCCGGGACTCGGGATCGGCGGGTCAAAGATGGCGCGCTCATTCTTGACATTCTGCGAGGTACGGGACCTCTCTAGTAGTAGTAGAACTTCTTGCCATCTCCGTCCTCCGGCCTATATATAAGATAAGGACAGATATGATTCATATGAACAAAGTCCATAATTACAGCACATCACCATAATTACAGATATGATGTTTATATTTGCTAGTATAGTAAAATTTCATCTGATGATTATGCTTACGCGTTACGTCGTTCATGCATGCAGAAGCAGCTCAGGCAGCCATTCACAGCGGCCAACGAGACGAACGCTCCGCCGTTCCGGCCGGTCATCTTCCACGACGGCCGCCTCGTGTGCCGGCCCACGCCATTCATGTCCCTCGTCATCCTTCTCTGGCTGCCGCTCGGCGTGCTGGTCGCCTTCGTCCGGATCGCCGTCGGGCTCATGGTCCCCATCTGGACCGTCCCCTACATCGCGCCGGTCTTCGGCGGCGCCGTGATCACCCACGGCCGCGCGCCTCCCCGCGCCAGGCTCGGCGACGACGGCGCGGACGGCAGCGGCTCGCCCTCGGGGGTCCTCTTCGTCTGCACGCACCGCACGCTCATGGACCCCGTGGTGCTGGCCGCCGTGCTCGGCCGGCGCGTGGCGGCCGTGACGTACTCCATCTCCCGCCTCTCGGAGGTCCTCTCCCCGATCCCGACGGTGCGGCTGACGCGCGACCGGGACGCGGACGCGGCGCGCATGCGCGCGGAGCTGGCCCGCGGCGGCGACGTGGCGGTGTGCCCCGAGGGCACCACGTGCCGGGAGCCCTTCCTGCTCCGCTTCTCCAAGCTCTTCGCGGAGCTCAGCGACAGCATCGTGCCCGTGGCGATGAACTACCGCGTGGGGCTGTTCCACCCGACGACGGCGCGCGGGTGGAAGGCCATGGACCCCATCTTCTTCTTCATGAACCCGCGGCCCGTGTACGAGGTGACGTTCCTGAACCAGCTCCCCGCGGAGTCGACGTGCGCGGCGGGGAAGAGCCCCGTGGACGTGGCCAACTACGTGCAGCGGATACTCGCCGCCACGCTCGGGTTCGAGTGCACCACCCTCACCAGGAAGGACAAGTACACGGTGCTCGCGGGAAACGACGGCGTCGTCAACGCCAAGACGGCCTGGCAGAGCCGCGTGAAGGATGTCCTCGGCTTCCTGCTCCACTAACCACATTACTTGCACAGCTCTGGACTCTGCTCAAATACTTCGCTCACCGATTTGATTGAGTTTATACTTTACATTTATTTATACATGTACGTAAGAATATAATAACCACACGCAAAGCATGTAGTAGTAACATACAATAGTGATTATTAGCCTTTATTTCTTCACATAATAAGTACTGTGTATTGTATTGTTCTTTATTTTTACAAGTGTTTTGGTGAATTTTTACTGGGTGTAATCAAATATATTTTACAACGCGGGTGCGGCGCAGTTGGGACGAGTTAGGGGAATTCGGCCCAGCGACGTCTTTCTTCTTTTTCTTATGTTTTCTTTTTTTCCCATTTTAATTTCAAATATGAATTTGATTCAGATTTAAATCCCTGATTTCGAAAATGCATCAAACCAAGACCCCAGTATGTCAGGTTTAAATATTTCATTTATTATTAATGTATTTATTTTCTCATTAATATTTTAGACTACATAGTTTATGAAAGGAATGACTCGCTTGTTTTAACAACCCAAGATAAATCTTCTTGTTATTAAATATCTAAATCATGTGTTTTAAAGACACAACTACTATTACATAATTTTATACTAAAATATAGTTTTATCTCAACCTATCTAGAGAATATCTCCAATTATTTTATCCAAAAGAAGACTTTAACTCATAATTCCTCTATATATAATCCAATCCAAGTATAATTTAGTTTCTAAGTATCTTTTATTTAGAAAATATATTTATTTTGAGACATTTTTAATTATTAATGTTATAAATTCTAAAGTAGAATTTTGGGTGTTACAATATGTGTTCTAAATATTGATTTATATTATCTTTGCTACATGTTTCAAGTATTTACTATATGTTTTCCCTGGGCTTAAAATATTTGATGAAGAATAAAAATATTACTCTGTAATGATATTTTTCGTATGTTATTTATGTTTACATTATGTTGTCGTTAAATTTTTGAAATATATTTTTGTAACATGCTTTTTGTCATAAGTGAGAGCTCTGAGCTTTAACAACCCAAGTTCCGCCCGTGCGTACTAAAATAAGACTGTTGAGCTCAAAAAGTGGCCCCGAAGTGGCCCCGGGAACGGTCCGGTCCTGAGGCCGGATGATCCATAGTGGTGGCGTGGACGGTCCTGAGGTCGGATGGTCCGTAGTGGTGGCGCGGACGGTCCGCTCATGCGCAAATCAGTTAGGTTCTGAGTTTCTCGCGAGATTTGTTAACTAAAATCGCGGGATTAGCTCGGGAAACAACTCGTAACGGATCCAGACCTCCCCTTTATATAGATGAAGGGCTACGGCCGATTAAACCCCTCAATAATCGATCAAATCAAGTCTATTTCTCGTTTTACTTATGCATTAGGAGTAGTTCTAGTTTAGCTCTAGGTTAGCCCTTCACTACCCCAAATTCTTCGCTTCTCTTCGGCTCGACGTCGATTAGAGGTGTTTAGGGCGGCCTACCGACCCTAAACGAAGCCTAGGATCTCTCCTCCCCGACGGGGTCCCTCCCGGGAGCGAGATTCAGACGCCAACGACGAACTCCGCCGCCCCTATGCACGCGCGGACTATCCGGTCTACACGCGGGCGGACCGTCCAGCTCGTCAGGCAGTGAACCCGAGCCCTACGCCAGGTCGCGGACCGTCCGGCCACTGGCCACGGACTGTCCACGTGTGCAGAGAGCACCACTGCAGGTTCTCAACACAGTGATTGGTGTCCGGATCGGCGCCAACATACTTTTTGGTGACTAAGCTGGGGAAAGGTGTCTAGATCTACTAAAAATTAGGCCCTCAAATGGCCGGTTCTAAAGATTACACCGATATCTCCCTGGACAATATCCTGAAGCCAGCTGTTGAAAGTCTAACGACCGATGAGCAACAGCAATACGAGGATTATATGCGTCAAGCGAAGAAGAAATTCTTATCACAATACACAGTGGATCGCCACTAGGAAGTTGTCAAACATGGAGAGACCGACGTCACATCTCTTCTATCTTCGCTTCAAGTCCCCAACGTAAGTAAACCCGACGACATCCAATCTATTAAACAGTATGTAGATCATCAGCAGAATCAAATGAAACAACAGATTGGAGGGTTAGAAGAATCAATTAGAAAATTAACGCGTATGTTGGAGAAGTCTGTTGCTCCTAGTTTTCCATCATATAAAACTAGTAACAGGATATCTATGTCTAATACATCGGCAACAAATGGGGATTCGCAGCCCCAGCCATTATATGGTATGCCGATGAACTCATATCTAGGGCAAATACCACCACCGTCGTCCCTGCTTGGCAGATCGGCGCCCCTGGACACGGTCGGACCGTTCGAGATTTTGCCCAGATAGTCCGGCCCTTACGCAGACCGCCCGGCTTTCCTTGCCGGACAGCCCGGGACCGCACCAGGGCTACCACGTGGCGCACCAATAAAAGCGAACACAACCGGCCAGTTCGGATGTACCACCGGACAGACCGAATATGCATACGCAGAACCTACTGTCGCACACTACGCACCAAATTATTACACACCACAGCAGCAGTACGTTCTGTCCCCTACATATTTAAACCACAACATGACATACGATCACAGGCCGATCAACATTATCGATGGTCATGGCAAGAAGGTCGGCATAACAATGCCCGTGTAATGCCCAAAACTGGTATAAGAGAAAGATAATGAGATAAATAAATAAACTTCTATGCTAGAATTTTGAGGATTTGTAATACCCTAATATCCTATTTTTGATATTTAGAAAATCCTTCTATAAGATTTAAATAGATAGACCCTCTTAAAAATATTATTAAGAAATCCCTTTTAATAATAAATTTGGAGATACTCTTAAACAAGAAACTTAAGTTAAGATACCTTTTAATAAAGATTATATATTAGGGATTATCTTCTTAAAGTAAATAAGTAACAAATGATTGATTAATTGAATTATATTTTAATTAGGTTACACATTCAAAGAATAATTTTATTTATTTAAAAGAATGTTTATGTGTGTGCAACACAAATTTGAAGCATCTACTTAGATAAAGAAAATAATAAATAAACAACTAAAATAGATAGATTTGTATCTCATGCTGGATTCCTTTGAAAGGGCATTATAATTGAGTTTGAAATTTGGATCTTATTTGAATTCAGTTTGAAAAAAAAGAAATGAAAAAAAGGAAATTAAACAAAAGAAAAAGAGAATGAGCAAAGCAGCCTCGACCTGAGCCGATTCTCCTGCCTCGGCCCAGTCTTCTCTTCTCACACACACACCCAGCCCACCCACGTTTGCGCTGCACCACTGGCCTGCCGTCGTAGTCGCTGACATCACGGACCCTTGTGTCAGTCGTCCGTTCCTCTCGCGCGCGCTTACCTCCTCTGTGTTGTGGGGCCATGCTGTCAGTTTGCCCCTCCCCAAACAACTTCGCCGTGCATGGCGGATGCACACCGTTGATGCGGAGTCCGGGGCGTGCATCTCAACCGATCTTCATGGCGAACATAGAAAGCAGAGCCAAATCCTATCTTATCTAGTCTAATCTAGTAACACAAATATAACCTAGATCTGATCTAATGTGATAGATTAATCTAACTTAATGAAGGCTAACCTCAAGTTGAGCTAATCTAATGTAAATTGCTTAAACAAGAAGGATAATACTGATGAAATAAATGAGACTCTACTCCTATAAAATAAGTTTTAATTCACTCTGCACTAAATTAAGAACGACAGACCAACTCGGCCTTATGCAACTACCTTAACCATCCGATGGTTGCATAACCCCTCTGTTTTAACTTGACAGAGATTCTGACCTACCTACACCATATAATCCATCTTATCCTAAAATATTCTAACATATATTAATAATATATATCCTACCCTGGTAGATCTATCTAACTTAAACTAGTCTAATCTAGTTATATCCAATCTAATCTAGACTCTACCTAATCTGATATGATCTAATCCAAAGGAAGTTACTTAAACAAGTTATTTAATACTGGTAGCATAGATTAGACCATATTCCTATAAATGAGTTTTAAACTTAAATGGGTGTCTTAGACCAACTCATCCGTGAAACCACGACCTAGCCTATGTTATAGGTTGCCCAACTCATTTATCCCAAATGCAAGGTAAAACTCTGTTTAACCTACCTACCCCATATACCCGCAATTGTTATCCCAACTCAGATAATGGCATTTAACACCACAACCGATGGTCCCTAAATTAGACCCAAGAAGAAAGTTAACCTCGACAATGAAGGATATGAGTAGAAACAGATCTTCAGATGAATCAAGATCCACCACCCGTAATAAAAGTCTCTCTTACCTAACTTTCTTTTACCCCCAAATCTTCTCTACGCTCACCTAATAGCTAAAACTAGATGCACCCTTATTTTCTATGCCACACCTGCTAATGGCATGAAAATTTTAGGTGTATAAAAAATTCTAATTGGAAGTTCCAATTAGAAAAAGAAAAAAAGATACTGGAATTTCATAAAGATAAAGACAGCTTGATATGCTTAGCTAAATGATATTCTTAAATAGGATTTTAGAATCTAATGTGATCTAATCTAAGATGGTCCACTTAAACAGATTAATGATACTGGTAGAAGATATTAGACTCTGCTAGCCAGGTGTTAACTTAACTTAGTACATCAGACCAACTCAACCATTTGCAGAAGAGCTAACCCAATCAATAGAGTCATGATGGATTGCATAATCTGTCTATCCCCACCTAACATCAAACAAACTTATGACCTACACCATGTAGTCTATCTCATCCATAACTATTTTAACCATATTCCCCAACCCGATGATATACACTAACCTCGAATCAATGAGACCAAGACCGAAGAAGAAAAGATCAACATCGACAAGGAAGGATATAACAGTCAAAGTGAATCTCGAGATGAATCAAGACTTAAACATTTTGAATAAAGTCTTTTTCCTGCCATAATCTATTCTTGCCCTAACCTATCCATCTCTTATCCCACATAATAAGTAGCTGGATACCTATGCTCTCCTAATCACCCACTATTGACAAAAAACAAGACCCTGGATTTTTGAACCAATTATAAACTTAAAGCCGAATTACAGAAATCCTTCTGCATCCCTTTCTTGCAAATCTCGAGGACGAGATTTCTGTTAAGGGGGTAGGATTTGTAGTGTCCAAAACTGGTATAAGAGAAAGATAATGGGATAAATAAATAAATATACTTCTATGCTAGAATTTTGAGGATTTATAGTACCCTAATATCCTATTTTTGACATTTGGAAAATCCTTTTATAAGATTTAAATAGATAGACCCTCTTAAACATGTTATTAAGATATCCCTTTTAATAATAAATTTGGAGATACTATTAAACAAGAAACTTAAGTTAATATACCTTTTAATAAAGACTATATATTAGGGATTATCTTCTTAAATTAAATAAGTAACAAATGATTGATTAATTGAATTATATTTTAATTAGGTTACACATTCAAAGAATAATTTTATTTATTTAAAAGAATGTTTATGTGTGTGCAACACTAATTTGAAGCATCTACTTAGATAAAGAAAATAATAAATGAACATCTAAAATAGATAGATTTGTATCTCATGCTGGATTCCTTTGAAAGGGCATTATAATTGAGTTTGAAATTTGGATCTTATTTGAATTCAATTTGAAAAAAAAGAAATGGAAAAAAGGAAATTAAACAAAAGAAAAAGAGAATGAGCAAAGCAGCATCGACCTAGGCCGATTCACCTGCCTCGGCCCAGTCTTCTCTTCTCACACGCGCGCCCAGCCCACCCGCGTTTGCGCTGCGCCACTGGCCTGGCGTCGTAGTCGCTGACATCACGGACCCTTGTGTCAGCCATCCATTCCTCTCGCGCGCGCTTACCTCCTCTGTGCTGTGGGGCCATGCCATCAGTTCACCCCTCCCTAAACAACTTCGCCGTGCATGGCAGATGCACGCCATTAACGTGGAGTCCGGGGCGAGCGTCTCAACCGACCTCCATGGCGAACATAAAAAGCGGAGCCAAATCCCGTTCCCCTCCTTCCCTTCACCACGCGACATCAAGCACCAGGTCACCGCGTAGAGTTAGGGAAAGGACCCACCGCGGCCGCCATGGCCGATTCGCGAACAAGCTTGCATCGAACCCTCGATTGACTACTAGAAAACCTCCTTGGTGTATGCATGGGCTGACTGTGTGGGTTGGCAGGCGCGGGACTGGCTGGATGCGGGTGAATTTATCTCTAGTGACAGGACCTTGCCATAGATCCGCTGTGCGTCGTGGGCAGCCGCGATTTTCGCCTCAAATGCTGGTAATGACCTTCTCAATCAATTTATTTTCCCCTGTAGACCATTTAGGATCGATTGGATTTGGGAACTAGGCTCTAGGGTGTCGGCATGGCCGACTCCGGCGGAGCGCCGCAATAGGCAGTCACGGCGCTGCGGGTGTCCCGCGTCCGAAGATTGAAGACAAGCGCGGACCATCCATCTCGCAGTGCTCGGCCATGATTAGATCGCAGAATACCGCTTCGACGTGGGATCTGTGACCGTTGGATCGTAGACGCGTGGCCAGGATTAGCTCAGACACCATAGAAATCTAGATCATCGGATCTTGGGTGAATGTACTAGATTAGAATAGATCATACCCTTTGGTGGATCTAATTTGTGCTGCATATCAGGGATCAAACGGTCCAGATTTAGGCATACCCCCCTTCGCCATGGCTATCTTTCAAAAGAACCCCTGCAGAACCCCATAACTAACCCGCCGTCCAGGTAGTGTTGGGAGAGAGATAATTTGGTGAAAGGGAAATGTGCCCGTGGGCCACTTCTAAGTATTTTGGTGATTGAGTGCCAACACAAGTGCTTAAGTGAAAATCTATGCCAATTGATGGACAAAGTGCAAATCAAGTCTAAAGGTATGTTTCTAGACTTAGTACATTGTTTTGAGAACTAATGGATTGTGTCTAAGTGCTGGAAACAGGAGAAATCAAATTGGAAAAGAGATGGCTTTGTTCAGCCAAAGTCTGCTCAGTCTGGGTGCACCGGACTGTCCGGTGGTGCACCGGACAGTGTCTGGTGCGCCAGGCTGGCTCTGGCGAACTTGCTGTTCTCGGGACTTCGACGGTGGTGTACGGCTATAAATCACCGGACTGTCCGGTGGTGCACCGGACTGTCCAGTGAGCCATTCACAGGCGAACTCGTCGCTCTCGAGAGATGATTAACGGCGTACGGCTATAATTCACTGGACTGTCCAGTGGTGCACCGGACTGTCCGGTGAGCCAACGGTCAGCCGGGCCAACGGTCGGCCGAGGATTCCGCGCGTGACGCGTGGCCGAGCCAACGGTCACAAGGGGGCACCGAACTGTCCGGTGTGCACCGGACAGTGTCCGATGCGCCAACGGCTCTGAATCTCCAACGGTCGGCTTCGCCAAAGAAGGAAAGAAATCCGCACCGGACAGTGTCCGGTGGTGCACCGGACTGTCCGGTGCGCTAGGCGACTGAAGGCAAGAATTGCCTTCTTGGAATGCTCTCAACGGCTCCTAGCTGCCTTGGGGCTATAAAAGGGACCCCTAGGCGCATGGAGGAGCACACCAAGCATCCTTTGAGTATTGTTGATCACTCACACTTCATTCTTGCGCACTTTTTCGACATTCTTAGTGATTTGAGCTCCGTTCTAGTGAGAACCTCGTGATATTCTTTTGAGCTCAAGTCTGGGTCTTGTGTGTGCGTATTTGCTGTGATCTTTGTGTCTTGTGTGCGTTGCTCATCCCTCCCTTACTCCGTGCTTCTTTGTGAACATCAAAGTGTAAGGGCGAGAGACTCCAAGTTGTGGAGATTCCTCGCGAGCGGGATATAGTAAACAAAGCAAAACACCGTGGTATTCAAGTGGGTCTTTGGACCACTTGAGAGGGTTTGATTGCAACCCTCGTCCGTTGGGACGCCACAACGTGGAAGTGGGCAAGTTTTGTACTTGGCCGAACCACGGGATAAACCACTGAGTCTATCTGTGTTGATCTTCTTGTGGTTGTTGTGTTTCGCAAGAACTCCTCTCTAGCCACTTGGCTTAATTGTGCTAACATCTAATCAAGTTTTGTGGCATTAAGTTTCAAGTTTTACAGGATCACCTATTCACCCCCCCTCTAGGTGCTCTCAATTGGTATCAGAGCCGTTCTCTTCAAGAAAGGGACTAATCGCCCGAAGAGATGGATCCTAAGGGCAAGGGGATTGTGATCAATGATAAGGAGAAGGAGTCTTTCGTCAACGAGCCGAAAGATGACAAGCCTACCGACTCGGGCTCGGGCCACAAACGAAAAGATGGGAAGAAGAAGAAGACGAGGCGCATCAAGGAGATCGTCTACTACGACGACAGCGACGAGTCCTCTTCTTCCCAAAAGGACAACGACGACAGCGACTACGACAAAAGAAAGATGGTTAATTCAAACTTCTCTTTCGATTATTCTCGTATTCCGCAAAGTACCAATGCTCATTTACTCTCCATTCCACTTGGTAAACCTCCTCACTTTGATGGAGAGGACTACGGATTTTGGAGTCACAAAATGCATAGTCATTTATTCTCTCTCCATCCAAGCATATGGGAGATAGTCGAAAGTGGAATGAAATTTGATAGTACTGATAGTCCCATGTTCATTAATGAGCAAATCCACAAAAATGCACAAGCTACTACTGTTCTTCTAGCTTCATTGTGCAGGGACGAATACCATAAGGTGAGCGGCTTGGATAACGCCAAGCAGATCTGGGACACCCTCAAGATCTCACATGAGGGGAACGACGTCACCATGCTCACCAAGATGGAATTGGTGGAGGGCGAACTTGGAAGATTTGCAATGATCAGGGGCGAGGAGCCAACCCAAACGTACAACCGGCTCAAGACCCTCATCAACAAAATAAGGAGCTACGGAAGCACGCGATGGACGGACCACGACGTCGTCCGTCTAATGCTAAGGTCCTTTACCGTCCTTGATCCACATCTTGTGAACAATATTCGTGAGAATCCTAGGTACACCAAGATGACGCCCGAGGAGATACTTGGAAAGTTTGTAAGCGGGCGGATGATGATCAAGGAGGCTAGATACGTTGATGATGCGTTGAATGGCGCAATTCAAGAGCCTCAAACTATTGCTCTCAAAGCGACGAGGAGCAAGGAGGCGCTACCTAGCAAGGTGGCACAAGTAGAGGCGGCCGGGCTTATTGATGAAGAGATGGCTCTCATCATCAAGTGCTTCAAGACGGCGCTAAAGGGTCGCAAGGGGCATCCTAACAAGACCAAGACGAAGGGGAAGCGCTCATGCTTCAAATGTGGTAAGATTGGTCATTTTATCGCTAATTGTCCCGATAATGATAGTGACCAGGAACAAGGGAACAAGAGAGAAAATAAGAAAGCTTACAAGAAGGCTAAGGGCGAGGCACACCTTGGCAAGGAGTGGGACTCGGATTGTTCGTCGTCCGACTCCGACAACGAAGGACTCGCCGCCACCGCCTTCAACAAATCGGCCCTCTTCCCCAACGAGCGTCACACATGCCTCGTGGCGAAGGAAAAGAAGGTATGTACTCGGAATACTACTTATGCTTCTTATAGTGAGGATGAGTCTAGTGATGATGATGAAATAGATTATTCATGTTTATTCAAGGGCCTAGATAGAACCAAGGTTGATAAAATTAATGAATTAATTGATGCCTTGAATGATAAGAATAAGTTATTAGAAAAGCAAGAGGATCTTTTGTATGAAGAACATGATAAATTTGTAGAGGCGCAAAATTCTCTTGCTTTAGAAATTAAAAGGAATAAAATGCTTTCTTGTGAATTGTCTACATGCCATGACTCAATTTCTAGTTTAAAAAGTGTTAATGATGATTTAAATGCTAAGTTAGAAATAGCTAGTAAATCAACATATTGTGTAGAAAATGTTGTAATTTGCAATAGGTGTAAAGATTTTAATGTTGATGCTTGTAGTGAACACCTAGTTTCAATTTCTAAATTGAATGATGAAGTGGCTAGTCTTAATGCCCAACTTAAGACTAGCAAGAGTGAATTTGACAAGCTAAAATTTGCATGGGATGCCTACACAATTGGTAGACACCCTTCAATTAAGGATGGTCTTGGCTTCAAGAGGGAAGTCAAGAACTTAACAAGCCATAAGGCTTCCATCTCCGCAAAGGAGAAAGGGAAGGCCCCTATGGCTAGTAGTGCTAAAAAGAACCATGCTTTCATGTATCATGACAGGAGACATTCTAGGAATGTTTATAGAAGTTATGATGTTTTTAACTCTCATGCCATGATTGCTTCTAGTTCTTCTATTATGTATGATAGAAATTTGACTAGAAGAAATATTGTTCATGCTCCTAGGAAAGTAATGAATGAACCTTCTACAATTTACTATGCTTGCAATGCTTCCTTTGCTATTTGTAGAAAGGATAAGAAAGTAATTGCTAGGAAGTTAGGGGCTAGATGCAAGGGAGATAAAACTTGCATTTGGGTCCCTAAGACCATTGTGACTAACCTTGTAGGACCCAACAAGAGTTGGGTACCTAAGACCCAAGCCTAAATTTGCCTTGCAGGTTTATGCATCCGGGGGTACAAGCTGGATTATCGACAGCGGATGCACAAACCACATGACGGGGGAGAAGAAGATGTTCACCTCCTACGTCAAGAACAAAGATTCCCAAGATTCAATCATATTCGGTGATGGGAACCAAGGCAAGGTGAAAGGGTTAGGAAAGATTGCTATTTCATCCGAGCACTCTATTTCTAATGTGTTTTTAGTTGAGTCACTTGGATATAACTTGTTGTCTGTGAGTCGGCTTTGCAATATGGGATATAATTGCTTATTCACAAATGTAGATGTGTCTATCTTTAGAAGGTGTGATGGTTCACTAGCTTTTAAGGGTGTACTAGACGACAAACTTTATTTAGTTGATTTTGCAAAAGAGGAGGCCGGTCTATATGCATGCTTAATTGCTAAGACTTGCATGGGCTGGCTGTGGCATCGCCGTCTAGCACATGTGGGGATGAAGAACCTTCACAAACTCCTAAAGGGAGGACATGTGTTAGGTCTAACTAATGTGCATTTCGAAAAAGATAGACCTTGTGCAGCTTGTCAAGCAGGTAAATAGGTGGGAAGCTCTCATCATGCCAAAAATGTGATGACAACATCAAGACCCCTGGAGTTACTTCATATGGACCTCTTCGGACCCGTCGCCTACCTAAGCATCGGGGGAAGTAAGTATGGTTTAGTAATTGTTGATGATTTTTCCCGCTTCACTTGGGTATTCTTTTTGCAGGATAAATCTGAAACCCAAGGGACCCTCAAGCACTTCCTAAGGAGAGCTCAAAATGAGTTTGAGCTCAAGGTGAAGAAGATAAGGAGCGACAACGGGTCCGAATTCAAGAACCTTCAAGTGGAGGAGTACCTTGAGGAGGAAGGGATCAAGCACGAGTTCTTCGCTCCCTACACACCACAGCAAAATGGTGTGGTAGAGAGGAAGAACAGGACGCTCATAGACATGGCGAGGACGATGCTTGGAGAGTTCAAGACCCCCAAGCGGTTTTGGTCGGAAGCCGTGAACACGGCTTGCCACGCCATCAACCGGTTCTACCTTCACCGCCTCCTCAAGAAGACTTCGTATGAGCTTCTAACCGATAACAAACCCAATGTGTCTTACTTTCGTGTATTTGGGAGCAAATGCTATATTTTATTGAAGAAAGGTAGAAATTCTAAGTTTGCTCCCAAAGCTGTAGAAGGGTTTTTGTTAGGTTATGGCTCAAATACAAAGGTGTATAGAGTCTTCAACAAATCATCGGGTTTGGTTGAAGTCTCTAGCGACGTTGTATTTGATGAGACTAATGGATCTCCAAGAGAGCAAGTTGTTGATCTTGATGATGTAGATGAAGAAGACGTTCCAATGGCCGCAATACGCACCATGGCGATTGGCGATGTGTGACCACAGGAACTCGAGGAGCAAGATCAACCTTCTTCCTCAACAATGGTGCATCCCCCAACTCAAGACGATGAACAGGTTCATCAAGAAGAGGCATGTGATCAAGGGGGAGCACAAGATGATCATGTGATGGAGGAAGAAGCACAACCGGCACCTCCAACCCAAGTTCGAGCGACGATTCAAAGGAATCATCCCGTCGACCAAATTTTGGGTGACATTAGCAAGGGAGTAACTACTCATTCTAGATTAGTTAATTTTTGTGAGCATTACTCCTTTGTGTCTTCTATTGAGCCTTTTAGGGTAGAAGAGGCCTTGCTAGATCCGGACTGGGTGTTGGCCATGCAGGAAGAGCTCAACAACTTCAAGCGTAATGAAGTTTGGACATTGGTGCCGCGTCCCAAGCAAAATGTTGTGGGAACCAAGTGGGTGTTCCGCAACAAACAGGACGAGCACGGGGTGGTGACGAGGAACAAGGCTCGACTTGTGGCAAAAGGTTATGCCCAAGTCACAGGTTTGGACTTTGAGGAGACTTTTGCTCCTGTGGCTAGGCTAGAGTCTATTCATATTTTGCTAGCATATGCCACTCACCATTCTTTCAGGTTGTTCCAAATGGATGTGAAGAGCGCTTTCCTCAATGGGCCAATCAAGGAGGAGGTGTACGTGGAGCAACCCCCTGGCTTCGAGGATGAACGGTACCCCAACCACGTATGTAAGCTCTCTAAGGCGCTCTATGGACTTAAGCAAGCCCCAAGAGCATGGTATGAATGCCTTAGAGACTTTTTAATTGCTAATGCTTTCAAGGTTGGGAAAGCCGATCCAACTTTATTCACTAAGACTTGTGATGGTGACTTATTTGTGTGCCAAATTTATGTCGATGACATAATATTTGGTTCTACTAACCAAAAGTCTTGTGAAGAGTTTAGCAGGGTGATGACTCAAAAGTTTGAGATGTCGATGATGGGCGAGTTGAACTACTTCCTTGGATTCCAAGTGAAGCAACTCAAGGATGGCACCTTCATCTCCCAAACGAAGTACACGCAGGATTTGCTAAAGCGGTTTGGGATGAAGGACGCCAAGCCCGCAAAGACTCCGATGGGAACTGACGGACACGTCGACCTCAACAAAGGAGGTAAGTCCGTTGATCAAAAAGCATACCGGTCCATGATAGGTTCTTTGCTTTATTTATGCGCTAGTAGACCGGATATTATGCTTAGTGTATGCATGTGTGCTAGATTTCAATCTGATCCAAGGGAGTGTCACTTAGTGGCTATGAAGCGAATTCTTAGATATTTAGTCGCTACGCCTTGCTTCGGGATCTGGTATCCAAAGGGGTCTACCTTTGACTTAATTGGATATTCAGACTCCGATTATGGTGGATGTAATGTCGATAGGAAGAGTACATCAGGGACGTGCCAATTCTTAGGAAGGTCCCTGGTGTCATGGAGTTCTAAGAAACAAACCTCTGTTGCCCTATCCACCGCTGAGGCCGAGTATGTTGCCGCTGGACAGTGTTGCGCGCAACTACTTTGGATGAGGCAAACCCTCTGGGACTTTGGCTACAATCTGAGCAAAGTCCCACTCCTATGTGATAATGAGAGTGCTATCCGCATAGCGGACAATCCTATCGAGCACAGCCGCACAAAGCACATTGACATCCGACAT
Organism: Zea luxurians; assembly: GCA_029449295.1. Classification (NCBI taxonomy): domain Eukaryota; kingdom Viridiplantae; phylum Streptophyta; class Magnoliopsida; order Poales; family Poaceae; genus Zea; species Zea luxurians. The sequence goes on along the minus strand of JAOPSE010000012.1, from coordinate 33,421,676 downwards.
CACTTTCTGAGAGACCACCAGCAAAAGGGAGATATCGAAGTGTTCTATATTAGCACCGAGAACGAGCTAGCCGATATCTTTACCAAGCCTCTAGATGAGAAGACCTTTTGCAGGCTGCGTAGTGAGCTAAATGTCTTAGATTTGCGGAACTTGGATTGATTTATAGCATACATGTGTTTATGCTTTGATCATGTTCCTTATGCATTTTGTTGTTTATTTATGGTGCTCAAGTTGTACAAACACTCCCCGGACCTCAAAAATCCATGTGTGAGTGATGCACATATTTAGGGGGAGATGTGCTACAACTTGACCCTTTGAGACTAACCGTGTGCTTGAGTTTGCTTTATTTAGTCTCAAAGGTGGATTGAAAGGGAAAGGTGGACTTGGACCATGAAAGACTTCCACTGTACTCCGATAAGAGGGTAACTCACTCCAAGTTCATCCCCATCTTCTTATTGCCTTTGTACTCTTATGTGAAGATTTTGGTAAGGCAATGAGGTTGGAGGGCCAAAATTGATTCCGTTTTGGTGCTTGATGCCAAAGGGGGAGAAAATAAGGCCAAAGCAATAAATGGATCAGCTACCACTTGAGAAATTTTGAAAATAGTAGAATAGAGCTTTTGGTTTGTCAAAACTCTCTTGTTGTCTCTTTTGTCAAAAGTTGGCCTCTTGTGGGGAAAATAGTCGATTATGGGAAAAAGGGGGAGTTGTTGAAATCTTTGATCAATTTCTCTTGGAATGACTCTCTTTATGTCTCAACAAGTGTATTAGACTTAGAGATAGGAAATTGAGGTTAATTTGCAAAAACAAAACCAAGTGGTGGCAAAGAGTGATCCATATATGCCAAATTTGAATCAAAACAATTTTGAGTTCTCATTTGTATTGATGTTGCACTTCTTTTAGCTGCTTTTTGTTGTGTTGGCATAAATCACCAAAAAGGGGGAGATTGAAAGGGAAATGTGCTAGTGGGCCACTTCTAAGTATTTTGGTGATTGAGTGCCAACACAAGTGCTTAAGTGAAAATCTATGCCAATTGATGGACAAAGTGCAAATCAAGTCTAAAGGTATGTTTCTAGACTTAGTACATTGTTTTGAGAACTAATGGATTGTGTCTAAGTGCTGGAAATAGGAGAAATCAAATTGGAAAAGAGATGGCTTTGTTCAGCCAAAGTCTGCTCAGTCTGGGTGCACCGGACTGTCCGGTGGTGCACCGGACAGTGTCCGGTGCGCCAGGCTAGCTCTGGCGAACTTGCTGTTCTCGGGACTTCGACGGCGGTGTACGGCTATAAATCACCGGACTGTCCGGTGGTGCACCGGACTGTCTGGTGAGCCATTCACAGGCGAACTCGTCGCTCTCGAGAGATGATTAACGGCGTACGGCTATAATTCACCGGACTGTCCAGTGGTGCACCGGACTGTCCGATGAGCCAACGGTCAGCCGGGCCAACGGTCGGCGGAGGATTCCGCGCGTGACGCGTGGCCGAGCCAACGGTCACAAGGGGCACCGAACTGTCCGGTGTGCACCGGACAGTGTCCGGTGCGCCAACGGCTCTGAATCTCCAACGGTCGGCTTCGCCAAAGAAGGAAAGAAATCCGCACCGGACAGTGTCCGGTGGTGCACCGGACTGTTCGGTGCGCCGAGCGACTGAAGGCAAGAATTGCCTTCCTGGAATGCTCTCAATGGCTCCTAGCTGCCTTGGGGCTATAAAAGGGACCCCTAGGCGCATGGAGGAGCACACCAAGCATCCTTTGAGTATTGTTGATCACTCACACTTCATTCTTGCGCACTTGTTCGACATTCTTAGTGATTTGAGCTCCGTTCTAGTGAGAACCTCGTGATATTCTTTTGAGCTCAAGTCTGGGTCTTGTGTGTGCGTATTTGCTGTGATCTTTGTGTCTTGTGTGCGTTGCTCATCCCTCCCTTACTCTGTGCTTCTTTGTGAACATCAAAGTGTAAGGGCGAGAGGCTCCAAGTTGTGGAGATTCCTCGCGAGCGAGATATAGTAAACAAAGCAAAACACCGTGGTATTCAAGTGGGTCTTTGGACCGCTTGAGAGGGGTTGATTGCAACCCTCGTCCGTTGGGACGCCACAACGTGGAAGTAGGCAAGTTTTATACTTGGCCGAACCACGGGATAAACCACTGAGTCTATCTGTGTTGATCTTCTTGTGGTTGTTGTGTTTCGCAAGAACTCCTCTCTAGCCACTTGGCTTAATTGTGCTAACATCTAATCAAGTTTTGTGGCATTAAGTTTCAAGTTTTACAGGATCACCTATTCCCCCCCCCCCCCCTCCAGGTGCACTCATTTGGGTCCCTGGTATTTGCAAGCTAGACCATGCGTTCTTAGAAAATTATGTGCCCAGTCCAGGATCCTTAGGAAATTAGAAATTAATATAGAAAAGGGATTTTAGTATTAAAATAAATCCAGAAACTTGTTTAATTCTGTGGAAAGTTCATTTTAACTCCGAATTGATCCCTTCCAGTTGCATTAAATTCATAATAATATTGTTTATCATCTAGAAACCTTACTTTGTTAAGAAACTTAGATTAAAAATTATGCATTTAGTTACTTCCAATCCAACACTTAAAACTTCGAAAATCCATAACTTCTTCGTTTTAATTCCGATTTGACCCGTTCCAGTTGCGTTAGCTTAGTATAAATATTTACTACGCAGTAACAACATTGATTATATGATATCCCATACTCTTATAATTAGGTAACTAATTTGATTAATCTATGTTTTCTGGATTGGCTTATTCTAATATTAATATAGTATCATGATCTTATGGTTATCTTTGGCCTAAAAGATGATTTATAATCAAGTAATGACTTCGATTAAAGTTGAGTTAGTTATTTATAAGATATTCTCTCATATGGTGTACCCAATCAATTCATAATATAGTTTAATATTTAAATCACATAGATCTTCCATAAACCATAACTTTATAACCGTAACTTCGAATTTAGTGATTCTCATTCCCACGATCTTGTAGCGTCGCGTAGATCATTATTATTTAGTTTGTACTTATGTTTGATGTGATGTTAATTTTTGCCTATACCATGTTTGTCTGTATTACTACGACTAGCAGTGAGGTCACGAGAATCTGAAGATCATCCTGGTACCTGGAATCTCAAGTCCCAGACAAGTTGTGCCCTTGATCACTTTTATTTACCCAATAATGTTTTCTATAATTATTTTATCATGCATAGGCTTAATTTTGATGGGATCCAATAGGTCACCCTAGTTTGGTTATCTTTACACCTTGTTTACCTCTCAACTATTTGGGTAGTTTTTGCTATTGCTCTATATGGTTTTTGAGATTATTATTACATTATGTTCATGTTCCAATTATTCTATTATTTTATTTATATTCATGTCAAGATCATTATTTTTAATTGGAACATGTAGCTTAACTTGAGAAACACGTGCCACCACAAGGGTCGAATGGGACGCCCTTAGCTGACTAATTAAGAAAGCTAGTGGAAGACTACCTTACCCGAAAGGAGCAAGGGCAGTAGGGGAGTAGGCATGTAGGGAGGTTCTCGGGTTGATTTTGCTGTGATGACGGTCAGACGGGGGATTCCTGCATTGCTCTTCCTAGAAAATGTAGCGGGTTTTCGGAAGCTAGTGGAACTTTATAAAGACCTCGTAGTGGGTCCCTAGCCATTCACCTCGGAAGTGTCTAAGGGCCTTGCAAACCCTAGCGACATGGGATACACGACTTGTGGGTAAAGGGTACCACTCTGCAGAGTGTAAAACTGGTATACTAGCCGTGCTCACGGTCATGAGCAGCTCAGGACTATCGCATGATTAAATTATGGAACTAAATTCAATTTGTCATTTGCATCACATTGGGATTTATTATTAATTTTGTTCTATTATTATTTTGGTATGGTATCTACTTATACTTAGTAATTGCTAATAAAATTTTGACCAACTTTAAAAGCAGTGCTCAGCTACAACCATCCTCTTTGGTGAGCCTTACACTTCATGAGCTCCCGTCTTTGGCGAGTTCATGCACATTATTCCCCACAACTTGTTGACCGATGAACATATGTGAGCTCACCCTTGTTGTCTCACACCCCCCACAGGTCAAGAACAGGTACCTCAGGATGAGGCGCATGGAGGATTCTGTGATGAGTTCGTGAGAGGTCTAGGCCGTCATCTCCCATTCAACTTTGGGTTGCTAGATCGTTGTCTTCATATGATGTAAATATTTATTTATTTTGTACAGAACTCCTATTATATAGTAAAGATGTGACATTCGTTCCTGCACCATGATTCATCATATGTGTGAGACTTGGTCCCAGCACACCTAGTGAATATTTTCGTGCCCGGGTCTTGGTGCCCTGAAACCTGGGTGTGACAGAACCCCATAGCCTAGGGTCCGGTGGTCTGCCACCGGGCGCCATGGAGAAAATTAGGGAAGAAATGGCTAAGCTATTCTGAGATAGGCTGAAGCGCCCCAATCCTCTGGGACTCAAATGTGATACAATTACTAGTCCCAGGAGGCTAGTAAACACATTTATACATCAGATGATTCCAAATCTGCTTAAACGAGACAAACCTATAAAGGTGGCGATCAACTTTAAGAGTTGGTCCACAACTCGGGACATATCATCAGAGTGGGGCTGAAGCAGCCTGATATACGCAGCGAAGCAATTCAGCGGTCCAACAGCCACAGGCAAGGTTGGGAACAGGCGTAACTCTTACCCGATCTCCTTTTTCTGAAAAAAAATTAAGCAAGGGTGAGTACAAACGTACTCAGCAGCCCACCTTCACCCGCGGAATGGGGAAATCAGATATAATGCATGGAATATGTGGAGCTCAGGATATTTTGCAGAAACAGCAATATTTTATGCAGGGTTGTTTTGTAAAACATTTTGTATTTTGCAAAGCGCATCCTCTCCCAAAGGAGCAGGAAGTTTTTCAATATTAGAACAAAATCCCCTGGACTAAACCATCCAAGTATCTCAGCAGTTTCCCACTGGTTTTCATTTTCCAAAAACAGCTACTGGACTTCCCGTCCACCATAGCCCACGGCTCAACCGCCGGACCTTTTAAAAACCATTTTTCTCAAACGCACCCCTTTTTGAAAACAAAACATTAATTGCCATACCATACCAGACTCGTCCATTCCTGTGGACACGGACTATTCGAATAGGTTTTCAAACTCTGCGCAGAGGTGTACACTTTACCCACTAGTCCGGCTCTGCGATCTCATAGCTAGTGAGACCCGAATCCGAATCTCTTTCTTTCCCCGCACGTCCTAACCTTAATGGTTATACCGGAAGGAGTCAGGCCACCGCCATGTCCAAACCGAACAAAACATTCCCCCTCCTTATCCTCCCAATGCTCCCCAGCCTTCATAACCCTGGGGTTGGACCGTACGAGTTCAGATTGAGTGACTGCCCACACAGTCTCGAGTGGTTGTACTTATCATGAGTACAGGTAGTGAAGGATGACAAACCGGTCCTTATATGAGGGGACAATCCTTCTGCTCATGCCTAAACCAGCTGAGCCATCACCTTAGGCCCTCCCCTAAACCAGGGAGTCCCTGATCATCCCTACTCAAAGGTGATAAGGGTGAAAACCCTTCATCATACACATTTTGAAAAGCATTTTCTTTTGAAAACTCACACCTTTCCTCAAATCATTTGTAATAAATATATCAGGTATTGATTTGCGGCAAGCGGCTAGGTGGCCATAATAACTTGTCTCAAAATCATATCATGCATAAAATAACAGGCTGAGGGTTGTGGTTGAAAAACATAGGTAATTTATGCATCAAAGGGATCCAGTGAGCTTGTCGTGCTTATCCGGCGAAGGGGAAGGGAAAGCTCGCGGAACTGGCTCCTAGCTCCACTGCCTGGCGTAGACTTGCAGATCTGGCCTCCACGAGATGGCACGAACGCTCCGATAACTATGCAACATGAATAAACAAACATACAAACCAACAAGTACACCAACAAATACTTAGTATAGTGGTCAGAATAGCGATATATGGATGGGTGGAGTCTTGAGTAGAATCTGTGTCATGTGGTGTTGAGATACTACTAGTGGTGGAGCGGAGGTGCTTACCAGGAGGGTGGACTGGAGGCAAAGCGATACTATGCGTGTAGCTGGCAGAGCGGAGTAATTGAGTGGGTGGGGTGTTTGCCTTGGCTGAGGGTGTTGAGTGTGTGGAGTAGGAGAGGGTAGCTGGGTGTATTTATAGCTGGGTGTATGTGGTGTAGCACAGTGAAGTTCACTGTTGGTGAGAATAGTGACGAATGAATCGTCTGACTTAATATGAACAAGAGAGTTATAGACAGAATATGGGACAAGAGTATTTTGGGAGTTTTCTAGAATATGAACCATGCTTAAGGGATGACATGGTTGGATAGGGAATAGTTTGACAAGAATTTAGAAACAAGAATGACTGGAATCTGAGTTTGGATGGAGGAGTTTTGGATTTTATAATCATAGGAAGAAAAAGAAAAGGAAAGGAATATTCTAGAATTTGAATATTTAGAGATATTTGGAAAATCAATGTATTTTTGAGCGGGGTGCGGGGAATTATTTTTGGGCTTTTCTTGGGCAGAGGTTTATGTTGGTGGAAACTGTTCCTACCTACTGTGTCACATCAGACAGCAGTGAGGCGGACCCAAATAACTGGAATGTTGTGGTATTCTGGTCCGAGTGGGCTGTGGTATCTTGGGCCAGGTTTTATAGGATTGAAGACGTATCCATACAAACATGGTTCGCCTTTCTTTTTGGAAGTCTGGCTTGAAAGAATCCCAAAGTTAAGCGTGCTCAACTTGGAGAAATCTGGGATGGGTGACCAGATGGGAAGTTCCCTACTGGAAGGAAAATCACAGTCACCGGAGTTCGTATGACTGGAATATGGGTCTGGCTGGTCTTAGGTGGACTGGACAGCATGACGGATGAGTAGTTGAAATTTGGGGTGCTCGGATTAGCGATGAATAGTAACGATGAATAGTAACTGTGAATAGTGATGGTGAATAGTTCGTATGAACGAACGATGAACGGTGAATAGTGACGATGAACGAACGATGAACGATGAATAGGAACTATGAACGAACGATGAACGATCGAATGATCGAACGACGAACGATCGGAATTTCGGCAGCATAACGACAGGAAAAAGATTATTTGGATGAACGAACGGACGAACGGTCGAACGATCGGACGAACGGACGAACGAACCATGAACGATCGGACGAACGATCAAACGATCGGACGACGAACGATCGGAATTTCGGCAGCATAACGGCAGGAAAAAGATTATTTGGACGAACGAACGGACGAACGGACGAACGAACCATGAACGATCGGACGAACGATCGAACGATCGAACGAACGAACGAACAAACTAAGAACAGGGGGACGAACGATCGAAGAACGACCGAACGATCCTTGTGCTAGTGTGTGCTTGTGTGGGAGGTGGAGTGAGAGTGGGAGTGGGCGTGTGGGTGTGGGGGGGGAAGGGAGTTGCCATGAAATGGCTTGGGGTGGGATGAGAGGAGGCCCTTGCCCCTCTATTTATAGCCATGGTGGGGGATTAGGGGGAGGGATGAGGGGATTAGTGGGAGGATGAGAGGATTAGTGGGAGATTAGCATGGATTTGTCTTATATGAGTGTAATTAGCTTGTAGAGCTCACCGTATGACACCGGAGGCATACGTATACGTATGGGCATGAGGAAAGTTATGAAGAAAATATTTGTGGGGACTTTAAAAATGATTCGGAAGGTATTTCTCAGGAAGAAAATACTTGGAGATATATCGGTGCAATATTTGGGCAGTATTTCTGAAAGAGTTTGAGGGTGATCACTGGGGAAATATTTGTAGGATATTTTGAGGAGGAATATAGACCACTATAATTTTATTTGTTGATATCAACTCGCAAACAAACATTTTGAAATGAAATTTGAAATTCATTTTGAATTTAGAGCGAGTTTGAGAAAGTTCCAAGATTTGAATTTTTGGGATGCTACAAATCTACCCCACTTAAAAGGAATCTCGTCCTCGAGATTCGGCTTAGAAGGGTTATTGGTATAGCTTTACTTCAGCTACATATCTTCACTTTGCAGACTCTTCGAGGAGATGGAGCTTATGCAAAATCTGGCCTTTGAGGAGCATCTGGTTGCCGATTGCAAACGCTGATTCTGGCTACTCAAGGATCATCTTCAGGCTTCTAGCTTTCGCTTGGCAGCTAGCTTATTGAAGAAGAAACGATGCCAACACGCAAACCTTCCTATTGCAAACTCCCACATGGATTCCTTTCTTGATCGGTCTTCTAGTGCTTCATCAATGGAACTTGGGTGACCACTTCTCATCCAGAAACTCATAAGCTTCGATGATCTGGTCCTCCACAAGCTTGCTATAGGCCTTCTTCTTTTTCTCCATAGGAACCTTACTGGAACACTACCCCACTTAAAAAGAATGAGGGTAGAACTCTTGAATCTTGGGGATTTGAACTCCTTGAAGTACCTCATAACACGGGTGTTACGGGGCCTTCTTCTACTGCTGATGCTTGAGCAGGCAACAGAGAGATGACTGGCACAGGGTTGATTCTGGGAGAACCTTCTTCTTAGCTTCTCTTCACTATCTTCTTTTCACTGACCCTTTCTTTCTCTTTGCTCTTCCCACTGGAGGATTCTATCAAAAAGTATTACCATCATACATTGGAGGAAACCAAAGACTATGAACCATGTACAGCAGTCTTCAACCCAAGAATCACCAAGCATTGTGATCTTAGGGGTGAGGGAGTGGAAAAATGGAGTTGCTTGCGATTTGGCAGAGGGGATTTTATCAGGACTGTTTTGCTTTGAGCGAGATGGGGATTGAGGGAGCTGGTGGGGGGGGATTTTATAGGCGAGCGGTATGCAAGGGTGTGGAGTGGTGGTGATGGAGCAGGTGCTATGCGGCAGCGGGTGCGATGGAGGGGGCCTGTTGCCGGCGACAATGGCGGCGGTGGGTGCGCTGCAAAGGGGTGTGGGGAGGTGGTAGTGCGCATGGAGGCGGGCACGCGTGCGGGGGGCACGGGTGGGTGGCGGGGTCGATGACCCTGATGTTTGTGGACTCTGGTTCCAAGAATCTTTGCCTCTCTATATGGTAATAACTCCTTCTGTCCTCTTTTCCTGTTTACTTTGACTCAAGGGAATTGCTTTGATTCTCACGGCCGGTCCTTTTGACTGAGCGGCTAGATAGGTTTCTTCTGTAGCTTATTCCAGGCTTCAAGGGTAAGCTTCTCGGTATCTTCTTGGGTAAGGCACTTTTCTCTTGAGATGGGTTAAGATGAGAATGGAAGCATAAGGTGAGGATTAGCTCTAATTTGTTATCTATGTTTTTAGAGAAAACCTTTTAAGAAAAACAAAAAGAAAACACACAAGCTCAGCAATGATAAGCACAAACAAATCAAATGTTTTGAATAAGGGAAGAATAGAGTTTTTCCAAAGCACGAACTACTCAGATTCGGGGGCTAAGCATAACTACTATTGCTTGGCTCCTGAATTGAGAACTATGCTAAATGCAACTTATGAGCACCAACGTTAAAGCATCACATATGCACTCAAAAGGGGAGAAAACATCAAGAAAAATTCATTTTGAAATGCCCTAGGGGGCCACACAATTAGAGTTTTTCAAAACACGGGGCTACACGGTTACCTCTCATACATGCAGGGCTCTAGCCAAAGTGAAGAAAAACTTCACTACTCAATGCATGCAGAGGACTGGGCATAACTAACTCAGATCTGGCAGCTTCTCTTCTGGCAAGGCTTGCACACAACTTCAATCTGAGACATCTCCTGGATGGGTCAAAAGGGAGCTGATGTTGATGACTTCTTTTGGCGGCGACTAAGATGGCAACACGGGGTCGAACTCTTCTTCAAGCGGGACTGGCTCTTGTAGCTCCTCAGAGGGCGGCGGTGCTGGCGGGGTGCTTGCAGCTTCTTCCTTGATTTCACGGGGAGGTGCTGGAATCTTCTTCACGGAGAAGGGCTAAAACAACTCTAGCGGGGGATCTTGAGAGGACTCGGGGTGCACTTGCTTATTCATAGCCTGAGGGAAGACTGGAATTCCTTCCAAGACTATGGCTCCTTCCGGTAGTTCCCAAGTCTTCTTATCTCCTCTGATAGAGACCGGGTGACCTTCAAGAATCTAGGGATCTTCAGCTCTCCTGGGTTGAACTGGGTTGGATGGAGTGGGCTCTTGGATCCGCAGGGCTCTATGTTGGTTATGGGTTACCAAGTAGGCCTCCATCAACTTCTGGATATGCTCATCCTTGGCTTGCTTCATGGCTTCAACAGCAATGGCTTCATGACTTTCCAAGGCAGCTACACGGGCTTGAGCTATGGTGAGATCCACATGGAGCTTACGGTTGAGCTTCTCTGCATCTTCTGCTCGGGCAATCATCTGATGGTGGTGCCGAGCAAAGAAATCATACTGTGCATCTAGGGTGAGCAGGTAGGCAGTGAGGTACACGACTGAGGGGTCGTCCTCAAGCAACTGCTGCCCTTCCAATGCATGCATCCTGGCCATCCAAACGGGACGGTTTCTCTGAAAGGGCGGAAAGAATCTGAGCGGTGTGTCGGCCACTTCTTCTTCATAGATCTGACACAGGGCCCTCAATGCCTTGCGAGCGACGACTTGGCAGGTGTCTTTGAATCTGTGCCCAGCAACAGTGACACTCCATTCCACATGGTGCGGACTGGATCCAATGTATACAGTCACGACACACTTCTCCGTGCCATGCTCGACGAATTCACGACCATCATACTCTGGTTGGCTCCTGATTCCAAGGCGGACTGTGCATGCTCTCAGCAACTTGGGGAAACCATCTTCATTCTGGCAAAAGCTGGTTTGGCAGCGAACCTCCATCTGACTTCTGAGAGAAGGAAAGGAGGAAACCATTTTTGAAATGAAGGGATAAGAGCAAGAATTTTTTTAAGAAAATAGTTTTGACTCAAAAACTTTTGGATCAAGCTAAGGGTTACGTCCTGCGGCCAACCTAACAGCTTTGATACCACCTGAAGCGCCCCAATCCTCTGGGACTCAAATGTGATACAATTACTAGTCCCAGGAGGCTAGTAAACACATTTATACATCAGATGATTCCAAATCTGCTTAAACGAGACAAACCTATAAAGGTGGCGATCAACTTTAAGAGTTGGTCCACAACTCGGGACATATCATCAGAGTGGGGCTGAAGCAGCCTGATATACGCAGCGAAGCAATTCAGTGGTCCAACAGCCACAGGCAAGGTTGGGAACAGGCGTAACTCTTACCCGATCTCCTTTTTCTGAAAAAAATAAGCAAGGGTGAGTACAAACGTACTCAGCAGCCCACCTTCACCCGCGGAATGGGGAAATCAGATATAATGCATGGAATATGTGGAGCTCAGGATATTTTGCAGAAACAGCAATATTTTATGTAGGGTTGTTTTGTAAAACATTTTGTATTTTGCAAAGCGCATCCTCTCCCAAAGGAGCAGGAAGTTTTTCAATATTAGAACAAAATCCCCTGGACTAAACCATCCAGGTATCTCAGCAGTTTCCCACTGGTTTTCATTTTCCAAAAACAGCTACTGGACTTCCCGTCCACCATAGCCCACGGCTCAACCACCGGACCTTTTAAAAACCATTTTTCTCAAACGCACCCCTTTTTGAAAACAAAACATTAATTGCCATACCAGACTCGTCCATTCCTGTGGACACGGACTATTCGAATAGGTTTTCAAACTCTGCGCAGAGGTGTACACATTACCCACTAGTCCGGCTCTGCGATCTCATAGCTAGTGAGACCCAAATCCGAATCTCTTTCTTTCCCCGCACGTCCTAACCTTAATGGTTATACCGGAAGGATTCAGGCCACCGCCATGTCCAAACCGGACAAAACATTCCCCCTCCTTATCCTCCCAGTGCTCCCCAGCCTTCATAACCCTGGGGTTGGACCGTACGAGTTCAGATTGAGTGACTGCCCACACAGTCTCGAGTGGTTGTACTTATCATGAGTACAGGTAGTGAAGGATGACAAACCGGTCCTTATATGAGGGGACAATCCTTCTGCTCACGCCTAAACCAGCTGAGCCATCACCTTAGGCCCTCCCCTAAACCAGGGAGTCCCTGATCATCCCTACTCAAAGGTGATAAGGGTGAAAACCCTTCATCATACACATTTTGAAAAGCATTTTCTTTTGAAAACTCACACCTTTTCTCAAATCATTTGTAACAAATATATCAAGTATTGATTTGCGGCAAGCGGCTGGGTGGCCATAATAACTTGTCTCAAAATCATATCATGCATAAAATAACAGGCTGAGGGTTGTGGTTGAAAAACATAGGTAATTTATGCATCAAAGGGATCCAGTGAGCTTGCCGTGCTTATCCGGCGAAGGGGGAAGGGAAAGCTCGCGGAACTGGCTCCTAGCTCCACTGCTTGGCGTAGACTTGCAGATCTGGCCTCCACGAGACGGCACGAACGCTCCGATAACTATGCAACATGAATAAACAAACATACAAACCAACAAGTACACCAACAAATACTTAGTATAGTGGTCAGAATAGCGATATATGGATGGGTAGAGTCTTGAGTAGAATCTGTGTCATGTGGTGTTGAGATACTACTAGTGGTGGAGCGGAGGTGCTTACCAGGAGGGTGGACTGGAGGCAAAGCGATACTATGCGTGTAGCCGGCAGAGCGGAGTAACTGAGTGGGTGGGGTGTTTGCCTTGGCTGATGGTGTTGAGTGTGTGGAGTGGGAGAGGGTAGCTGGGTGTATTTATAGCTGGGTGTATGTGGTGTAGCACAGTGAAGTTCACTGTTGGTGAGAATAGTGACGAATGAATCGTCTGACTTAATATGAACAAGAGAGTTATAGACAGAATATGGGACAAGAGTATTTTGGGAGTTTTCTGGAATATGAACCATGCTTAAGGGATGACATGGTTGGATAGGGAATAGTTTGACAAGAATTTAGAAACAAGAATGACTGGAATCTGAGTTTGGATGGAGGAGTTTTGGATTTTATAATCATAGGAAGAAAAAGAAAAGGAAAGGAATATTCTAGAATTTGAATATTTAGAGATATTTGGAAAATCAATGTATTTTTGAGCGGGGTGCGGGGAATTATTTTTGGGCTTTTCTTGGGCAGAGGTTTATGTTGGTGGAAACTGTTCCTACCTACTGTGTCACATCAGACAGCAGTGAGGCGGGACCCAAATAACTGGAATGTTGTGGTATTCTGGTCCGAGTGGGCTGTGGTATCTTGGGCCAGGTTTTATAGGATTGAAGACGTATCCATACAAACATGGTTCGCCTTTCTTTTTGGAAGTCTGGCTTGAAAGAATCCCAAAGTTAAGCGTGCTCAACTTGGAGAAATCTGGGATGGGTGACCAGATGGGAAGTTCCCTACTGAAAGGAAAATCACAGTCACCGGAGTTCGTATGACTGGAATATGGGTCTGGCTGGTCTTAGGTGGACTGGACAACATGACGGATGAGTAGTTGAAATTTGGGGTGATCGGATTAGCGATGAATAGTAACGATGAATAGTAATGGTGAATAGTGATGGTGAATAGTTCGTATGAACGAACGATGAACGGTGAATAGTGACGATGAACGAACGATGAACGATGAATAGGAACTATGAACGAACGATGAACGATCGAATGATCGAACGACGAACGATCGGAATTTCGACAGCATAACGGCAGGAAAAAGATTATTTGGATGAACGAACGGACGAACGATCGAACGATCGGACGAACGGACGAACGAACCATGAACGATCAGACGAACGATCAAACGATCGGACGACGAACGATCGGAATTTCGGCAGCATAACGGCAGGAAAAAGATTATTTGGACGAACGAACGGACGAACGATCGGACGAACGGACGAACGAACCATGAACGATCGGACGAACGATCGAACGATCGGACGAACGAACGAACAAACTAAGAACAGGGGGACGAACGATCGAAGAACGACCGAACGATCCTTGTGCTAGTGTGTGCTTGTGTGGGAGGTGGAGTGGGAGTGGGAGTGGGCGTGTGGGTGTGGGGGGGAAGGGAGTTGCCATGAAATGGCTTGGGGTGGGATGAGAGGAGGCCCTTGCCCCTCTATTTATAGCCATGGTGGGGGATTAGGGGGAGGGATGAGGGGATTAGTGGGAGGATGAGAGGATTAGTGGGAGATTAGCATGGATTTGTCTTATATGAGTGTAATTAGCTTGTAGAGCTCACCGTATGACACCGGAGGCATACATATACGTATGGGCATGAGGGAAGTTATGAAGAAAATATTTGTGGGGACTTTAAAAATGATTCGGAAGGTATTTCTCAGGAAGAAAATACTTGGAGATATATCGGTGCAATATTTGGGCAGTATTTCTGAAAGAGTTTGAGGGTGATCACTGGGGAAATATTTGTAGGATATTTTGAGGAGGAATATAGACCACTATAATTTTATTTGTTGATATCAACTCGCAAACAAACATTTTGAAATGAAATTTGAAATTCATTTTGAATTTAGAGCGAGTTTGAGAAAGTTCCAAGATTTGAATTTTTGGGATGCGACATAGGCTCAGAGTTAGTGTAGCTAGAGTGGGGCAATCATATCAGAAGCCATATGATCACTGGTTTGACACTGTCCCATATCCACAAGGAGCAAGGATACTAGAGTTTTCTAAGTTTTCTGGTGAAAATGGGAGAAGCACACACGAACATATAGGCCAATTCCTGGCACACCTAGGCGAATTGCCCGACGGGGAAGCATTTCGTGTTCGTTTATTTTCTTTATCCCTTACTGGTACCGCTTTTGCATGGTACGCCGCCCTGCCTCCTAATTCCATTAATTCCTGGAATGATTTAGAGAGTAAATTTCATGAACATTTCTTTTCTGGGGAATATGAATTGGGGCTAGCTTATTTAGCTTCAGTCCGACAGGGACGCAAAGAATCAATTAACGATTATATCTAGAGGTTCCGGGACACCAGAAACCAATGCTTTCGGATCCATGTCGCAGACAAAGAGCTAGCAGGGCTAGCATTTAATGGGTTGCTATCCTACTTAAGAGACAAATTATATGGGACCCAGTTCTTTCAATAGCTCAGCTACATCAGTGAGCTTTAGCTTGTGAAAGCCGATTTAAAGAGACATAAAAAATCGGTCGCCCGTACTATACATCTAGTAGAGCGTGATAATTCAGATGATGAATCCACATATGTATATACCGCTGAGTTTGTTTGGCCAACAAAGGCCAAATCTTCTGCATGTTCTTCCTTACAGCCGGTTCAAAAGAATCGGCAAGAAGAGATTAAATTTACATTTAATGTTGCCAAATGCGATAGGATATTTGATGAACTACTTAAAAATGGCAACATTAAATTAACTCATACTATTCCTTTGATGGAAGAATTAAAGAAACGCGCTTATTGTAAGTGGCATAATTCTTTTCCCCATGCCACCAATGATTGTAATGTTTTTCGTCGACAGATACAATCGACCATAAATGAGGACCGGTTGGCTTTTCAGGAGATGCAAGTGGACACACGGCCATTTCCTCTCAATACCATAGAACCCACATGCAAAGAGGTCTTGGTTCAACCCGAAGTGGGCGATAAAGGCAAAGGCAAAAACATCGTCATTAGCGATCCTCGCACGTCAAATATATCACAATAAGAGATTGCTTGGAAGGCTCCGGACAAGAAGACCAGCAAGTCCAAAGGCGCCGGGGGGCAGACTCAATTGAGGAGCCAAGCATGACAACCTAACCCGAGCATCATAAACAGTCCAACACCTACGTGCGGACGGTCTGGTGTTCAGACAGATGGTCCAGCTGACTCAGCCAGACAGTGCGCCCATGGCCAGAGGCGTCAGCGTCCACACAAAGCAAGGAAAGAGACGCAAGGGCAAAGCCAACATGATGCACATGGTCAGCTGGTAAAAGTCGGACATACTTTCGACCAATTGCTAGCCAAATATACTGGCAAGAAGGTCGTTTTATGCGATCGGCCAACAAAGAAACCCCAGTCACCCACTAAAACAAAATGGCCGAGTAAAACGGTTCGAAAGATGATGCAACAAGCATCGCATGTTCATCCTGTCATGCCAGGATGCTTCCCACCCACCTACTCATTGTCGATGTATTGTCCTATTCAAATATGAAATGGTACGACGATGAACCCATGGTATATGTCTACTCCCTTTGTCTATTTAGGCTGGGGTGCACCTCCATTCTATTCCTTTTGATCCATTGATCAAATGGTCACCACCGAGAAAGATGCAATCCTAAACAACCTTTATGCATTGGGGCTCTATTGAATGATCACCATATTGAATTGAAAAAGCTGGTGGCTTGCATCAGGCTTAGTTCATATGCTTTTGATTCGTCAACGTCCACCAAAAGGCAGGGGGCATATGTTGTGCTCAAAAGGTGGCCTCGCGGACGGTCCGGCCCTTAGGCCGGATGGTCCACGGTCCGGACGGTCCGAGGTGGTGGTGCGGACGGTCCACGTGCGTAGAATCAGTTAGGGTTCTGAATTTCTCATAGGATTTGTTACCTAAAACTATGGGATTAGCTCGAGAAATGACTCATAGCGGATCCAGACCTCCCCCTTTATATAGATGAAGGGCTACGACAGATTAAACCTCCCAACAATCGATCAAATCAAGTCTATTTCTCCTTTTACTTAAGCATTAGTAGTTCTAGTTTAGCTCTAGGTTAGCCCTTCCCTACCCCCAAATTCTTCGCTTCTCTTCGGCTCGATGTCGATTAGAGGTGTCTAGGTTAGCCTGCCGACCCTAGACGAAGCCTAGGATCTCTCCTTACCGACAAGGTCCTATGGGGGATAGATATCTCTCGGGTCCACTAGAAGGCGAAAGGTCCTCGCGTGGGGCCTCGGGCCAGCTACCCCGCAAGACCATCCCTTCATGGGCCGGGCAAAAACTACTAGTGGAATGGGCCGATCCGAGAAGTCAGTGAATTCGAGTCTAGGAGGTTCGTCGAATTGCGCGCTACCCCCAAGAAACCGCCTGACTTTCCCGCGCCTGGCACCCTCTAATGTCGAGCAGATTAGGGATGAGTCGGCGGGATTTTCGGAAGATCAATTCAGTCGGTTCACTATTAATTAGGAAACATGTGATCATCATGTACGTATGGAGTGCCCCACGGTCGTGTATATAAGGCCCAGGGGGAACCCCATCATTTTCATGACGATCTACCTATCTCATTAGCTTCCCTCCATTCAGGGGACACTGCCATAACACACCACATACAGATTCACCCTAGGAAGTAGGGTATTATGCCTTTCCAAGCGGCTCGAACCTGCAGAAAATCGTCTCTCTCTTTCTCGTGCTTCTAGCACGAACCATTGAGTTACAATCAATAGCACCGTCCTACCCGAAAGCACCGCAAGGGTTACCCTGGGTGTGTGGTCGGACTCTAAACACTGACAGCTGGCGTGCCAGGTAGGGGGTGTGTCGTTGATCCAAGCTAGCTCAATGGCCATTACCTCTAAGTGCTAGATCACCCTCTGCCCCGAAATTGTGTTCTGCTTTGGGACCATCTCGTCCATAGCGGATGAACAAGGAACTTTGCACCGCGTGGCAGATCCACCGGAGAAGAAGCTCTCCTCAGAAATCCCGAAAAAAGCCAAAGCAGAACAGCAAGTGGGGCCACCACCCACATCTCGAGGGAAGGTAACCCCTCACAAACCGAAGGTCAGGAGCTCGCCTACCCAAAGAACTCCATTGTCCACCTCGCCCACAAAGGAGTGGACACGGGCCACTCGAAAGAAGGAAGCAAACATCTCGAGTCAGGGGACGAGAACACATCGGACCATCTTTCCGACGCCTTTGCCCTCAAAGGAGAATGGAAAGAAGAGCACCATCGCGCCAGCTCCTTTCTACCCCGACATCCTCTTCATCATGGGGAGATTGGAGTCAGCACCCATCTCTGACGATGAGCCAACCATGCAAGGGGAAGAACCTCCCTAGTGTGAGGCACAGCGACGGAGGAACAGACACCGGAACATACGGCGACATCACGAAGCTGGGGAACGGGATCCGGTGCAGCCCGTGTCTCATGACGAAGCTTCAGAAGTGGGAGAAACTCCTGACGAGCGAGTACACCAAGAAAGGCGAAACTCTCACCGTCGTGATCGCCGATAAGCTCAGGACCAAGAACGAGAGCAAGCCGAGCAAGGTGCAAGGTTGCACTGAGAGAACCCTCTCTTTGCTTGGAACCTATACCCCAACTTCGCTCGTGCAATGAACACGCCGAGTGAAGTTGGAGCGGTGCTGGCCCAGATAGCTGCTTGCCTCCCGTGAACCCCAGACGCGGAAGGCTACCGATGGCTGCTTACTCGAGCAGCTAATCACCTTCTACCCATCGCTCATCCTCCGAGCGACCTACGTCACGCCATCAACAGCCAGCGAGACGCGCAGAGCTCCATCAACGCTTCACGCGACCGATGACACAAAAGTGAGATAAGGCGCTGGGAGGAGTATGACCGGGATCACGGCGTCCCGGCACGAAGTCGCACCACCCGAGTTGAGTCAGCTGTAGCCTCGACTAGTGGGCCGTTCCGAGGATGGTCGAGACGACATACTACCGACTCCCCTCAATGGGACCGGCAGCATGAACGCCAACAAGAAGACACGTGCGGAGTCTCTACGCTTACTCCATGTCCCTGGGCCATCCAAAGGCCTCCCAACTTCAAGGTCTCCAACGTCGACAAATACGAGCCCAAGCAGGACCCAGGTAGCTAGTTGGCCGTCTACACGACTGCCGCCGGGGCGATGGAGGACGTGATGACGGCGTACTTGCCCATTGTCCTAGGGCAAGACGCGTTGTAGTGACTCCAACATCTACCCTGACACTGCATCGATGATTGGAGCGATTTCAATCAGCGCTTCATTACTAACTTCCAGTCTCTCTCTAACAAGCCAGCGTAGCCATGGGACCTCAAATCCATCAGGCGTCAGAATGATGAAACCCTCTCGCCATACCTCAAGAGGTTTCAGACAATGAGGAACCGCATCCTCAAAGTCGTTGAGGCGGCGGTGATTGAAGACTTCTACCGGGGATCCAATGACTCGGCCTTCGTCTGAGCCATACTCCAGAAAGCACCTGCCACCTCCAAACAATTGTTCCGGGAGGCAGACCTCTACATCACCACGGATGAACGAGCCCAGGACCTCATCAGAGGCACGAAACTCGCACCACCCGCGCCATGGCGTGATGCGAACCAGCAGCCAGATAGGTGATGGGAGAAGAGGCCCCGCGAGGAGGTACACACCGCCGAGCCACCCGTTGCTCGAGCCCACAGGGCACCCCACGAAGGGGTATAGACACTGGATGAAATCCTCGACGCCTAGTGCCCATACCACAAGGACAAGCGCCACACCCTACGGAATTGCAGGGACTTCAAGCACTCTGTCGGGCATGGCCGACCATTCCAGCCTCTACCGCCTCCCCCCCCCCCCGCGAGGAGAGCCTGGCGAGCCCAGTAGGAAGGGGAGGGGTGGAGCTTTTCCACACATTGATAGGGAGGTGAAAGGGAAATGTGCCCTTGGGCCATTTCTATTATTGTTTTGGTGATTAGATGCCCAACACATTGTTTGGAACTCATATGCGCTAAGTAGGTGAAAAGTGCACATCGAAGAACAAGGTATGTTTCTAGACTTAGTAAATTGTTTTTACTTACTAACATGTTTATCTAAGTGCTAGAAATAGTGCCAAGAAAAGGAGAAAAGAATTGGAGAAAGTATGGCTCAGGACAGCCAAAACCAGCACGAGCCTGGCACACCGGACTGTCCGGTGGTGCACCGGACAGTGCTTGGTGCCCCAGGCTGGCTCTGTGCGAACTGGCCGCTCTCGGGAATCGGTGCGGCAAAGTGGCTATAAATCACCGGACTGTCCGGTGGTGCACCAGACTGTCCAGTGAGTCATCAGCACTAGAGCCCAAGTCTTCGACGACGAACTCACCGCTCTCGAGAAATGGAAAAGGCGTCACGGCTAAAATTCACCGGACTGTCCAGTGAGTCAGAGCCGCCTGTGGCCAACGGTCGCCGGCGCGATCAACGGGCGACACGTGGCAAAGCCAACGGTCAGATGGTCGCACCAGACTGTCCGGTGTGCACCAACAGATCTGATGATCCAATGGTCATCTTCGCAAGAAAAGGAAAGAGATCGTGCATCGGACTGCTACAGTAGCTGTCCGGTGGTGCACCGGTGATACACCTAGCCTAGGTGGGGTTGGTCGAGGCCCAACAAATTAGGGTTGCCTAGAGCCCAACAGTTTGTTAAGCACACCCAACTCAGGGAAAGGCCCAATCGCCCCAAAAGACTAGTCCAATGGGGGAAGGGTGGCTCTCCCTTTTAAAGTGGCTTCCTCCTCCCATGTTAAGCGAGGTGAGATAATTCTAAGGCTCACACGGTAGTCGTCCGACTACAATTGGGCCAACTGGGCCAATTGCGTCTTTGCCAACAAGTAATAGTGGAGGATGTCCTCATGAAAGGGAAATAGGGTCAAACCTTTTCCTAATATGAATTTTGGTGGTTGAATTGCCCAACACAAACAATTGGACTAACTAGTTTGCTCTAGATTATAAGTTCTACAGGTGCCAAAGGTTCAACACAAACCAATAAAAAGTCCAAGAAAGGGTTCAAAAACAAAAGAGCAAAACCAACCAAAGGCTGCCCTGGTCTGGCGCACCGGACTATCTGGTGTGCCACCGGACAGTGTTCGGTGCACCACCGGACAGTGTCTGGTGCCCCAGGGAGATTTCCTCCAAACTCCTCAGCTTCGGGTTTCTGGAAATTGCTCTCTGCTATAATTCACCGGACTGCCCGGTGTGCCAGCGGGAGCAACGGCTAGCGCGCTAACGGTCGTCTGTAAAAGTGAACATTGAACAGTGAACAGTGCGGATTGTGTGTGTAGAGTCAGAGTAGGCGCCAGAAGGCGTACCAGACAGTGAACAGTGACTGTTCGGTGCACCACCAGACTGTCTGGTGGCCCAGTTGTCAGAAGCTCCAACAGTCGAACCCCAACGGTTGGGTGATGTGGCTGGCGCACCGGACAGTGTCCGGTGGCGCACCAGACTGTCCGGTGCGCCCGTCGACAGCAGGCATCCCCAACGGCCATTTTGGTGGGTGGGGCTATAAATACCCCCTAACCACCACACTTCAAGGCATCCAAGTTTTTCAGCCAACACATTCAATACAAGAGCTAGTGCATTCAATACAAGACACAAATAGATTGAATCAAAGCCTCTCCAAGTCCCAAATTCCACTCAAAGCAATTAGTGACTAGAGAGAGAGTTTTGCTCGTGTTCTTTGAGCTCTTGCGCTTGGATCGCTTTTCTTCTTCCCCATTTCTTGTTCTCAAGCAACTTGTAATCAACGCAAGAGACACCAAGTTGTGGTGGTCCTTGTGAGGGGTCTAAGTGACCCGTTGATTAAGGAGAAAAGCTCACTCGGTCTAGGTGACCGTTTGAGAGAGGGAAAGGGTTGAAAGAGACCCGGTCTTTGTGACCACCTCAACGGGGACTAGGCCTTCGAGGGCCGAACCTTGGTAAAACAAATCACCGTGTCATCCACTCTATTTCTTTGGTTGATTTGTTTTCGCCCTCTCTTTCGGACTCGATTTTAATTCTAACGCTAACCCCGGCTTGTAGTGTGTGCTTAAGTTTATAATTTTCAGATTCCGCCTATTCACCCCCCCTCTAGGCGACTTTCACCTCATCATTCCCACCTTCTTAAAATGGGCCCTAGCTCTGATACCAGATGATACACCTAGCCCAGGTGGGGTTGGCCGAGGCCCAACAAATTAGGGTTGCCCGGAGCCCAACAGTTCGTTAAGCACACCCAACTTAGGGAAAGGCCCAGTCGCCCCAAAAGACTAATCCAATGGGGGAAGGGTGGCTCTCCCTTTTAAAGTGGCTTCCTCCTCCCAAGTTAAGCGAGGTGGGATAATTCTAAGGCTCACACGGTCACTATCCGACTACAATTGGTTGATTTGTTTTCGCCCTCTCTTTCGGACTCAATTTTAATTCTAACGCTAACCCTAGCTTGTAGTGTGTGCTTAAGTTTATAATTTTTAGATTCCGCCTATTCACCCCCTCTAGGCGACTTTCAATTGGTATCAGAGCCCGGTACTTCATTTGAGCCTAACCACTCGAAGTGATGTCGGGAGATCATGCCAAGAAGGATGTCGTGACTGGCGAGAAGCCCGCCACAAGCCACGGGAAGACTCCATCGGGAGAGTCCAGCAACAAGGGGAAGGGATCCCCTTCACACGCCAAGTCGCATCGGAGTGGCGACAAGAAGAAGAAGATGAAGAAGGTGGTCTACTATGAGACCGACTCTTCATCGTCATCCACCTCCGGCTCCGACGCGCCATCCGTCACATCTAAGCGCCATGAGCGCAAGAAGTATAGTAAGATGCCACTTTGTTATCCCCGTATCTCTAGACGTACTCCTTTACTTTCCGTCCCACTAGGCAAACCACCCATTTTTGAGGGTGAAGATTATAACATGTGGAGTGATAAAATGAGGAATCACCTAACCTCACTCCACACTAGTATTTGGGACATTGTTGAGTTTGGAGTGCAGGTACCATCGCCGGGGGATGAAGATTATGATTCGGACGAGGTTGCCCAAATCCGGCACTTCAACTCCCAAGCCACTACTATACTCCTCGCCTCTCCAAGTCGAGAGGAGTATAATAAGGTGCAAGGGTTGAAGAGCGCCAAAGAGATTTGGGACGTGCTCAAGACCGCGCACGAAGGAGACAAGGTGACCAAGATCACCAAGAGGGAAACGATCGAGGGGGAGCTCGGTCGCTTCATGCTCAACCAAGGGGAGGAGCCACAAGCTATGTACAACCGGTTCAAGACCTTGGTGAATCAAGTGCGCAACCTCGAGAGCACAAAATGGGATGACCATGAAATGGTCAAGGTTATTCTAAGATCACTTGTTTTTCTTAATCCTACACAAGTTCAATTAATTTGTGGTGATCCTAGATACAAGCTAATGTCTCCTGAGGAGGTTATAGGAAAATTTGTGAGCTTTGAATTGATGATCAAAGGCTCCAAGAAGATCATCGAGCAAGGCGCCTCCTCCCTACCCGAGGTACAACCAGTCGCATTTAAGGCGACGGAGGAGAAGAAAGAAGAGTCTACATCAAGTAGACTCCCCATCGACGCCTCCAAGCTCGACAACGAGGAGATGGCGCTCATCATCAAGAGATTCCACCAAATCCTCAAACAAAGGAGGGGGAAAGACTACAAGCCCCGCTCCAAGAAAGTTTGCTACAAGTGTGGTAAGCCCGGTCACTTTATAGCAAAATGTCCTATTTCTAGTGACAGTGACAGGGGTGACGACAAGAGGGGGAAAAGAAGGAGAAGAAGAGATACTACAAGAAGAAGGGCGGCGATGCCCATGTTTGCCGGGAGTGGAACTCCGACGAGAGCTCCATCGACTCCTCCTCCGATGAGGACCCCGCAAACATCACCGTCAACAAGGGTCTTCTCTTCCCCAACGTCGGCCACAAGTGCCTCATGGCAAAGGACAGCAAGAAGAAGAAGGTAAAATCTAGATCCTCCACTAAGTATGCAACTTCTAGTGATGAGAATAATTCTAGTGATGATGAGGATAACTTGCTCACTCTTTTTGCCAACCTAAACATGCAACAAAAAGAAAAATTGAATGAATTGATTAGTGCTATTCATGAGAAGGATGAACTCTTGGATAGCCAAGAGGACTTCCTAATTAAAGAAAATAAGAAGCATGTTAAGGTTAAAAATGCTTATGCTCAGGAAGTAGAAAAATGTGAAAAATTAACTAGTGAGCTTAGCATTTGCCATAACACTATTTCTAACCTTAGAAATGAAAATGCTAAATTAATTGCTAAGGTTGAGAAATCAAATGTATGTGATGATTCAATTGCCAATCTTAGAAATGATAATGCTAGTTTGATTGCTAAGGTTGATAAATTGAATGCCTCACTTGCTAGCCTTAAGATTGAGAATGAAAAATTAATTGCTAAGGCTAAAGACTTAAATGTTTGCAATGTTTCTATTTCCAATCTTAGAGATGAGAATGCTATTTTACATGCTAAGATTGATGAATTAAATGCTTGCAAAGCCTCTACATCTACTATTAGTCATGTTTCTATTTGCACTAGATGTAGAGATGTTAATATTGACGCTATCCATGATCACATAGCTATGATTAAACAACAAAATAATCATATAGCAAAATTAGATGCTAAAATTGCCGAGCATGAACTAGAAAATGAAAAATTTAAATTTGCTCGTAGTATGCTTTATAGTGGGAGACGCCCTAGCATTAAGGATGGCATTGGCTTCCAACAGGGAGGCAATGTCAAGCTTAATGCCCCTAAAAGATTGTCTAATTTTGTTAAGGGCAAGGCTCCCATGCCTCAGGATAACGAGGGCTATATTTTATATCCTGCTGGTTATCCTGAGGATAAGATTAGGAGAATTCATTCTAGGAAGTCTCACTCTAGCTCTCATCATGCTTTTATGTGTAAGAGTGAGGCATCTAGTTCTTGGCGTTCTACTCATGTTAAAATGCCTAAAAAGAAATCTCCTATTGCATCAAATGAACCTAATATTTCATTCAAGACTTTTGATGCTTCTTATGTGCTCACTAACAAATCAGGCAAAGTAGTTGCCAAATATGTTGGGGCCAAACACAAGGGGTCAAAGACTTGTGTTTGGGTACCCAAGGTGCTTGTTTCTAATGTTAAAGGAACCAAGGCCGTTTGGGTACCTAAGAACAAGGCCTAAACTTGTTTTGCAGGTTTATGCATCCGGGGGCTCAAGTTGGATCATTGATAGCGGGTGCACAAACCACATGACTGGGGAGAAAAGGATGTTCTCCTCCTATGAGAAAAACCAAGATCCCACAACGAGCTATCACATTCGCAGATGGAAATCAAGGTTTGGTCAAAGGATTGGGTAAAATTGATATATCACCTGACCATTCTATTTCCAATGTTTTTCTTGTAGATTCTTTAGATTATAACTTGCTTTTAGTTTCTCGATTATGTAAAATGGACTACAATTGTCTTTTTATGGATATAGGTGTTACTGTCTTTAAAAGAAGTGATGATTCAGTAGCATTTAAGGGAGTGCTATAGGGTCAGCTATACTTAGTTGATTTCAATAGAGCTGAACTCGACAATTGCTTAATTGCTAAGACTAACATGGGTTGGCTCTGGCACCGCCGACTAGCCCACGTTGGGATGAAGAATCTTCATAAGCTTCTAAAGGGAGAGCACATTTTGGGACTAACAAATGTTCATTTTGAGAAAAACAGGATTTGTAGCGCATGTCAAGCAGGGAAGCAAGTTGGTACCCATCATCCACACAAGAACATCATGACGACCGACAGGCCGCTTGAGCTACTCCACATGGATCTATTCGGCCCGATCGCTTACATAAGCATCGGCGGGAGTAAGTACTGTCTAGTTATTGTGGATGATTATTCTCGCTTCACTTGGGTATTCTTTTTGCAGGAAAAATCACAAACCCAAGAGACCTTAAAGGGATTCTTGAGACGAGCTCAAAATGAGTTCGGCTTAAGGATCAAAAAGATTAGAAGCGATAATGCGACGGAGTTCAAGAACTCTTAAATTGAAGGCTTTCTTGAGGACGAGGGCATCAAGCATGAGTTCTCTTCTCCCTACACGTCACAACAAAATAGTGTAGTGGAGAGGAAGAATAGAACTCTACTTGACATGGCGAGGACCATGCTTGATGAGTACAAGACTTTGAACCAGTTTTGGGCGGAAGCAATCAACACCGCTTGCTACGCTATCAATCGTCTCTACCTTCATCGAATCCTCAAGAAGACATCCTATGAACTCCTCATCGTGGAGCAAGTTGATCTTGATGAGCTAGATGATGAAGAGGCTCTGTGCGTCATGCTAAGGAACATGTCCATTGGAGATGTGTGTCCGAAGGAATCCGAAGAGCCTTCACAAGCACAAGATCAACCTCCATCTTCCTCCATGCAAGCATCTCCACCAACTCAAGGTGAAGATCAAGCTCAAGATGATGAAAATGAAGATCAAGAGGAGCCACCTCAAGAGGAGGACAATGATCAAGGGGGAGATGCTAATGAACAAGACAAGGAAGATGATGAGGGTCCAAGACCGCCACACCCAAGAGTCCACCAGGCGATTCAAAGAGATCACCCCGTGAACACCATCCTTGGTGATATTCATAAGGGGGTAACCACTCGATCTCGAGTCGCTCATTTTTGTGAACATTACTCTTTTGTTTCCTCTATTGAGCCACACAGGGTAGAGGATGCACTTAAAGATTCGGATTGGGTGCTGGCGATGCAAGAGGAGCTCAACAACTTCATGAGAAATGAGGTATGGCATTTAGTTCCACGTCCTAACCAAAATGTTGTAGGTACCAAGTGGGTATTCCGCAACAAGCAAGATGAGCATGGTATGGTGACAAGGAACAAAGCACAACTTGTGGCCAAGGGTTATTCACAAGTCGAAGGTTTGGATTTTGGTGAAACCTATGCACCCGTAGCTAGGCTTGAGTCAATTCGTATATTACTTGCCTATGCTACTTACCATGGCTTCAAGCTCTATCAAATGGACGTGAAGAGTGCCTTCCTCAATGGACCAATCAAGGAAGAGGTCTATATTGAGCAACCTCTCGGCTTTGAAGATAGTGAGTACCCTAACCATGTTTACAAACTCTCAAAGGCGCTTTATGGGCTCAAGCAAGCCCCAAAAGCATGGTATGAATGCCTAAGAGATTTTCTTATCACTAATGACTTCAAAGTCGGTAAAGCCTATCCTACTCTCTTTACTAAAACAATTGCAAATGATTTGTTTATATGCCAAATTTATGTTGATGATATCATATTTGGGTCTACTAACAAATCTACTTGTGAAGAGTTTAGTAGGATCATGGTACAAAAATTCGAGATGTCTATGATGGGGGAGTTGAAGTATTTTCTAGGATTTCAAGTCAAGCAACTCCAAGAGGGCGCCTTCATCAGCCAAACAAAGTACACTCAAGATATACTCATCAAGTTTGGAATGAAGGATGCCAAGCCCATCAAGACACCCATGGGAACTAATGGGCATCTCGACCTCGACACGGGAGGTAAATCCGTAGATCAAAAGGTATACCGGTCGATGATAGGATCTTTACTCTATTTATGTGCATCTCGACCGGATATTATGCTTTCCGTATGCATGTGTGCAAAGTTCCAAGCCGATCCTAAGGAAGTTCACCTTAGGGCCGTAAAAAGAATCTTGAGATATTTAGTTCATACTCCTAAGTTTGGCCTTTGGTATCCCAAGGGATGCTCTTTTGATTTATTTGGATATTCAGATGCTGATTGGGCAGGGTGTAAAATTGATAGGAAGAGCACATCAGGGACTTGTCAGTTTCTGGGGAGATCCCTGGTGTCTTGGGCTTCAAAGAAACAAAACTCAGTAGCCCTTTCTACCGCCGAAGCCGAGTATATTGCCGCAGGCCATTGTTGCGCGCAATTGCTTTGGATGAGGCAAACCCTTAGGGACTATGGCTACAAATTTAGCAAAGTCCCTCTCCTATGCGATAATGAGAGTGCGATCCGCATGGCGGATAATACTGTTGAACACAGCCGCACTAAGCACATAGCCATTCGGTATCACTTTTTGAGAGATCATCAACAATGGGGGGATATCGAGATAGCCTATATTAATACCAAAGATCAATTAGCCGATATCTTTACCAAGCCGCTAGATGAGAAAACCTTTACCAAACTTAGGAATGAGCTAAATATTCTTGATTCTCAAAACTTTGATTGATACTTTGCACACATAGCTCATTTATATACCTTTGATCATATCTCTTTTATGTCTATGACTAATGTGTTTTCAAGTGTACCCTCATGCT
Organism: Zea luxurians; assembly: GCA_029449295.1. Taxonomy (NCBI): domain Eukaryota; kingdom Viridiplantae; phylum Streptophyta; class Magnoliopsida; order Poales; family Poaceae; genus Zea; species Zea luxurians. The sequence continues at coordinate 33,393,725 of JAOPSE010000012.1, read as the reverse complement.
TAGTCATAGAATTGAAAGGGAAATGTAGTATTCGGCAAAGACGACACTTCCACTCAACTCCATCGGTATTATCTACTCTTTACCGGTATTCCACCATCTCTCCACATTGGTATAATCTTTCACTCATATTTATTTGTTTGCCATTGAGGAGAAAGTAAAAGGGCTTATATTTCACTCACAAGTATCCGTTTTTGGTGATTCATGCCAAAGGGGGAGAAAGTATTAGCCCAAAGCAAAAGGACTGCACCACCATGCCAATTTCAAAAAAATTTTGAAATAAGTTTAAGTTTTAAAAGTTTTTCAATTGGTTTATTTGAAAATTCTATCTCAATTGGTAAAACCCTTTTGAACACTAAGAGGAGAATTTCACTGAGGGGGAGTTTTGTTTAGTCAAAGGAAAAGCATTTGAAACAGGGGGAGAAAATTTAAAATCTTGAAAATGCTTCTTTCAATCTTATTCATATACCTTTGACTATTTGCAAAAGGATTTTGAAAAGAACTTCCAAAAAGATTTTCAAAAACAAACTAGTGGTGCAAGCGTGGTCCAAAATTTTAAATAAGAAGAAAACAATCCATGCATATCTAGTAGAAATAATTATTGGTTTCATTCCAAGCAACCTTTGCACTTACCTTATGCAAACTAGTTCAATTCTGCACTTTTATATTTGCTTTGGTTTGTGTTGGCATCAATCACCAAAAAGGGGGAGATTGAAAGGGAAATAGGGTCAAACCTTTTCCTAATATGAATTTTGGTGGTTGAATTGCCCAACACAAACAATTGGACTAACTAGTTTGCTCTAGATTATAAGTTCTACAGGTGCCAAAGGTTCAACACAAACCAATAAAAAGTCCAAAAAGGGTTCAAAAACAAAGAAGCAAAACCAACTGAAGGCTGCCCTGGTCTGGCGCACCAGACTGTCCGATGTGCCACCGGACAGTGTCCGGTGCACCAGGGAGATTTCCTCCAAACTCCTCAGCTTCGGGTTTCTGGAAATTGCTCTCCGCTATAATTCACTGGACTGTCCGGTGTAGCACCGGACTGTCCGGTGTGCCAGCGGGAGCAACGGCTAGCGCGCCAACGGTCGTCTGCAAAAGTGAACAGTGAACAGTGAACAGTGCGGACTACGCGCGCAGAGTCAGAGCAGACGCCAGAAGGCGCACCGGACAGTGAACAGTGACTGTCCGGTGCACCACCGAACTGTCCAGTGGCCCAGTTGTCAGAAGCTCCAACGGTCGAACCCCAACGGTTGGGTGACGTGGCTGGCGCACCGGACAGTGTCCGATGGCGCACCGAACTGTCCGGTGCGTCCATCGACAGTAGGCATCCCCAACGGCCATTTTGGTGGGTGGGGCTATAAATACCCCCCAACCACAACACTTCAAGGCATCCAAGTTTTTCAGCCAACACATTCAATACAAGAGCTAGTGCATTCAATACAAGACACAAATAGATTGAATCAAAGCCTCTCCAAGTCCCAAATTCCACTCAAAGCAATTAGTGACTAGAGAGAGAGTTTTGCTCGTGTTCTTTGAGCTCTTGCGCTTGGATCGCTTTTCTTCTTCCCCATTTCTTGTTCTCAAACAACTTGTAATCAACGCAAGAGACACCAAGTTGTGGTGGTCCTTGTGAGGGGTCTAAGTGACCCGTTGATTAAGGAGAAAAGCTCACTCGGTCTAGGTGACCGTTTGAGAGAGGGAAAGGGTTGAAAGAGACCCGGTCTTTGTGACCACCTCAACGGGGACTAGGCCTTCGAGGACCGAACCTCGGTAAAACAAATCACCGTGTCATCTGCTCTATTTCTTTGGTTGATTTGTTTTCGCCCTCTCTTTCGGACTCGATTTTAATTCCAACGCTAACCCTGGCTTGTAGTGTGTGCTTAAGTTTATAATTTTCAGATTCCGCCTATTCACCCCCCCTTTCTAGGCAACTTTCACCTCATCATTCCCACCTTCTTAAAATGGGCCCTAGCTCTGATACCAGATGATACACCTAGCCCAGGTGGGGTTGGCTGAGGCCCAACAAATTAGGGTTGCCCAGAGCCCAACAGTTCGTTAAGCACACCCAACTCAGGGAAAGGCCCAATCGCCCCAAAAGACTAGTCCAATGGGGAAGGGTGGCTCTCCCTTTTAATGTGGCTTCCTCCTCCCAAGTTAAGCGAGGTGGGATAATTCTGAGGCTCACACGATCGTCGTCCGACTACAATTGGGCCAACTAGGCCAATTGCGTCTTTGCCAACGGGTAATAGTGGAGGATGTCCTCATCAACCGAGCTGTCCGGTGCACCACTCGACAGAAGGGAGGATTTGCCTTCCAAGTTGATCTCCAACGGCTCCTAGCTGCCTTGAGGCTATAAAAGGGACCCCTAGGCGCATGGAGCAGTACACCAAGCATTCACTAAGCATTCTAAGACTCCCAAACTCTGCCTCCACGCATTTTGATCGATTGTGTTAGCGATTTGAGCTCCGTTTGAGTTGTGAACTCTCTGTGTTGTGTTTCGAGCACAAGTCTTGGCTTATGTGCGTGTGTGTGTGTTATGGATTTGAGTCTTGCGTGTGTTACTCTCCCTCACTTACTACTGTGTTTCTCTTGTAATAAACTTGTAAGGGCGAGAGGCTCCAATCTATGGAGATTCCTCGCAAATGAGAGAAAGACTACTAAGAAAGATAGTTGTGGTTCTCAAAGTTGATCATTCGATCACTTGATAGGGATTGAGTGCAATCCTTGACCGAAGGAGGTCACCACAACATGGAAGTAGGCATTGGCCGAACCATGGGATAAATCATTATGTCTTGTGTCCATTCTCTTTGTGATTGGCTTTCTTCTGAAGTTCACACTCTAGCAACTTGGTTTTAATCGCACTAACATTTCATAACCAAGTATTGGCTTTTTAGTGTTGAATATTGCAGGATCACCTATTCACCCCCCTCCCTCTAGGTGCTCTCAATTGGTATCAAAGTCATACTCTTCATCTAAGGGACTAACCGCTCGAAGAGATGGATCATAAGGGTAAGGGGATGGTGGTCAACGAGCCAAGAGACGACAAGCCCACTGACTCAGGCTCAAGTCACAAGAAGAGAGATGGGAAGAAGAAGAGGCGCATCAAGAAAATCATCTACTACGACAGCGACACCTCCTCTTCTTCACCAAGGGATGACGACGATGACTCCTCGTCGAAAAAGAAAACGGTCAATCAGAATTATTTTTTTGACTATTCTCGCATTCCCTATAATTCAAATGCTCATTTACTATCACTTCCCCTTGGAAAACCTCCACACTATGATGGAGAGGACTATTCGTTTTGGAGTCATAAAATGCATAGTCATTTATTCTCTCTCCATCCTAGCATATGGGAAATTGTAGAAAATGGGATGCATTTTGATAGTACTGATAATCCTATTTTTATAAATGAACAAATTCATAAAAATGCCCAAGCCACTACTGTTTTGCTAGCATCTCTGTGCAGGGATGAATATAACAAGGTTAGCGGCTTGGACAACGCCAAACAAATCTAGGACACCCTCAAGATATCACATGAGGGAAATGATGCCACCATGATCAACAAGATGGAACTTGTCGGTACCCTGAAATTAGGGTACCCTTTACTACTGTATAAAGACGTAGTACCCACACGGGTATTTTTAGTCGCGTGGTAAAAGAGTTGTATGTGGGACCAGGCCATGACTCGCCCTAGCCTCGGGCGACTAATCTGGGCCAACAACAGAACCTACCCCACCACATGGGCGGGTCCGGTGCCGCCACGTGTCCGGACCCCTATGGGAAGGTGCCGGACCCCTGTATATATGGTCTGGGCCTCCGAGTTTGGTCCAGGACCTCCATGTGTGCGAATCGGACCCCTAGAATGGATCCTGACCTCCCTGTATGGGGTTCGAGCCGCCCACGGTGGGGTCCCCGGGTACTAGGACAAAACATACTCGAGCCTTAATCAGGGCCCAAGCGGGGGTCTAGTGCCGACACGTGTCCATACCTGGTCTGGTGGAATCTGGACCTTATCACATACACTCCTGCTCCTCGCCCAGGCGGATACCCGATGCTGCCACGTGGCGTACTGCGCGCGGCGTAAGCCAATGGGCGGAGCCTAGCATGGAGCCTCTGGGCTATGCACGTCTTTGCATTTATTCGGATAAGACCTGCGCCTGTCCATTCCAATGACAGACGACGTGCCCAGTCCATGCTGCGTGGGCCATGCAGTTACTCACACGTTACCGTATCAAGGATAATGACTCACCATTACTCGCGTGTTTCCAAGAAAAGGGTTACTGCCTATCAATGCTGCATGGACTGTAGTCATCATGACTACCACTGATTACTCATGCGTTACTAAGATAGAGGGAACAACACAGCGTCTAGTAAAGATATTGGTGTGCTGTCAGCATTTATTATTCACATAATGTATTCCTTCCATTATGCTCTTGGGCCCGCATGTCAGAGTTCAGTATCCTTGTATGTACCTTCCTTAAACTATAAAAGGGAGAGGACACAGCGTTACAAGGGACACACGCTCAATACCCTTCGACAGAACGGGTGGAGGGCAAGCTAGGGAGGTTCACGATGATCAGGGGAGAGGAGCCAACACAAACCAACAACAGGCTCAAGACCCTGGTCAACAAAATCCGAAGCTACGGAAGCACAAGATGGACGGATCATGATGTCGTTCGACTCATGCTCAGGTCATTTACCGTTATTGACCCCATCTTGTCAACCTTATTCGTGAAAATCCCAGGTATACCAAGATGACGCTCGAGGAAATCCTCAGAAAATTTGTGAGTGGGCGTATGATGGTGAAGGAGGCACGATACGTGGATGATGCACTAAATGGTCCACTACTCGTCTACGAGCCACAGCCAGTTGCTCTCAAAGCAACCAGCAGAGGGAGGCGCTACCAAGCAAGGTAGCACAAGTGGAGGCTGTCGGGCTAAACGAAGACGAAATGGCGCTCATCATCAAGCGCTTCAAAACCGCATTGAAAGGACACAAGGAATACCACAACAAGAATAAAACAAAGGGAAAGCGCTCCTGCTTCAAATGCGATAAGACTGGTCATTTTATAGCTCAATGCCCCGATAACGATAATGACCAGGGACAAGAAAAGCATGGGAAGAGGGAGAAGAAAAAGAACTACAGGAAGGCCAAGGGTGAGGCGCACATCGGAAAGGAATGGGACTCTTACTGCTCCTCCTCCGACTCTGAGGATGAAGGACTAGCTACCTCGGCGTTCAACAAATCTTCGCTCTTCCTCTACGAACGCCATACATGCCTTATGGCTAGGAGTGGGCAAAAAACCCGTAACCCGAAACCCGAACCCGGAATACCCGAACCCGAACCCGAGATACCCGAAACCCGAATTTTGTTTGGGAATTTCGGGTAGCAACTTGCAGAACCCGAATTTATTTCGGGTAATTCGGGTATCACAATCGGGTACCCGAAATACCCGAATTACCCAAACTTTCATGTGTCATGTACTCATGTCATGTTTAATTATTAATTTGTACATCTATAATTATGTGTAAGTGTGCATAACTTGTGATTGTAGATTGCTTGTGTTTTATATGTACATGTATATCAATATTCAAACTATATTTTTATACTAATTTAATAGGGTTTATGTGTTTTTATGAAGCCAACACAACAGTTCGGGTAGTTCGGGAATACCCGAACCCGAACCCGAAATTTCGGGCACCCGAAATTTCGGGTATTGTAAAACCCGTTGTAGTTTCGGGTATCGATTCTCAAAACCCGAAAATTTTAAATACCCGAATTACCCGACCCAAAATTTTCGGGTAACCCGAACGCCCACTCCTACTTATGGATAAGGAGAAGAAGGTACGTATTCGAGATACCCCTAAGTACTCTTCTTCTAGTGATGAGGAATCTTCCGATAATGAGGTAGATTACATTGATTTTATTAAGGGATTAGATAGAGCTAAAGTAGACAAAATTAATGAATTAATTGATGCCCTTAATGAAAAGGATAGATTGCTAGAGAAGCAAGAAGATATCTTGTATGAGGAACATGATAAATTTGTTAGTGTTCAAAAATCTCTTGCTTTAGAAATTAAAAGAAATGAAATGCTATCCTATGAGCTGTTTGCTTGTCATGAATCTGTCTCTAGCTTAAAGAATTTAAATAATGAATTAAATGCTAAGCTAGAGAAAGTTAATGAAACTAGTCCATGTGTAGAGCATGTCATTATTTGCAATAGATGTAAAGACTTAGATATTGATGCCTGTGATGAACATATTACTTCCATTGCTAAATTAAATAATGAGGTTGCAAGTCTTAATGCTCAACTTAAGACTTGCAAGGTTGATTATGATAAACAAAAATTTGCTAGGGATGCCTACACTGTTGGTAGACACCCCTCAATTAAGGATGGACTTGGTTTTCGAAACGAAACCAAGAACTTAACAAGCCAAAGGATTTCCGTTCTCAACAAGGAGAAAGGGAAGGCCCCTATGGCTAGTAGTTCTCAAAAGAACCATGCCTATATTTATGATAGGAAATTCACTAGTCGTGCTCATAATGAAAGATGCTATGATCATATTGTTTCTCATGATGCTACATTTGATTCTCATGCTATGTTCACATGTAGTTCCACTTTTGTTCATGGTAGAAGTAGGCCTAGGAGAAATTATGCTACTCCTCATGCACCTAGGAAAGTCTGCAAAGGACCTACTATTGTCTATCATGCTTGTAATGCTTCCTTTGTACTTTTATGTAAAAATGAAAAAGTGGTTGCTAGGAAGTTGGAATCCAAATGCAAGTGAGACAAAACTTGTATATGGGTTCCAAAAACTGTTATGACTAACCTTGTAGGACCCAACAAGAGTTGGGTACCTAAAACCCAAGCTTAAATTGCCTTGCAGGTTTATGCATCCGGGAGCTCAAGCTGGATTATCGATAGCGAATGCACAAACCACATGACGGGGGATAAGAAGATGTTCACCTCCTACGTCAAGAACAAGGATTCCCAGGATACGATCATCTTTGGAGATGGGAACCAAGGCAAGGTCAAAGGGTTGGAAAAAATAGCCATCACATCCGAGCATTCTATCTCTAATGTGTTTTTAGTTGAATCGCTCGGGTATAATCTGTTGTCTGTGAGTCAATTATGTAACATGGGTTATAATTGTTTATTCACAAATATTGATGTATCTGTCTTTAGAAGAAGTGATGGTTCACTAGCTTTTAAGGGTGTACTAGACGATAAGCTCTACTTAGTTGATTTTTCAAAAGAGAATGCCGATCTAGAATCTAGATGCATGCTTAATAGCTAAGACTAATATGGGCTGGCTTTGGCATCGCCGTCTAGCACATGTTGGGATGAAGAACCTTCATAAGCTTCTAATGGGATAATGTGTTAGGACTAACCGATGTCTGTTTTGAGAAAGACAGACCTTGTGCAGCGTGCCAAGCAGGGAAACAGGTGGGAAACACTCATCATAGCAAAAATGTGAAGACATCGTCAAGACCACTGGAACTTCTTCATATGGATCTCTTCGGTCCCGTTGCCTATCTCAGTATCGGGGGAAGTAAGTATGGTCTTGTAATTGTTGATGATTTTTCCCACTTCACTTGGGTATTCTTTTTGCAGAACAAATCAGAAACCCAAGGGACCCTTAAGCGCTTCCTAAGGAGAGCTCAAAATGAGTTTGAGCTAAAGGTGAAGAAGATAAGAAGCGACAATGGGTTCGAGTTCAAGAATCTTCAAGTTGAAGAGTATCTTGAGGAGGAAGGCATCAAGAACGAGTTCTCCGCTCCCTACACACCATAGCAAAATGGTGTGGTAGTGAAAGCTCTCTTGTGGGTTTTGGTGTTTAGATGACAACTCAATTAAAGGACTAACAAGTGTGCTAAGTGTTGAACAGGTGCTTAATGCAAAGCTAACAGGGTTCAACACAAGTGAACAAGTGTGATGGTCCAAAGACTAGATTATCTATAGATAATGGACATCACAATTAAGATGGACATTGCTTAAGTGAGACTCGATGTGCGTAACTCAGAGACAATCGATCAAGCCAAGGATGGAGGCAAGAAGAGCTTCGAGGTACCGAGTGCACGGGAGAAGGTCAAGGAGACCAGGAACCCAAAGCCAGGGGTGAAGAAGAAGACTTGCAAAGTCAAGGTTGATCGAGTTAAAAAGAGTTATGCTGCATCAAGGATCACTACATAAGGACATGACTTACAACTAATGAGGTAACATCTACAGTTATGTGGTGTAAGTCATAAGGCTCAAGATCAAGCTCGAGAAATGAAAAAGGGAGTTGGAGCTCAGATATATCAATCTAGATCAAGTCAAGTTGACTTAATGGTTTAGAGTCCAACATCGACCTCAAACATGCCAAATTGGGTAAAACGATGAAAAGGGTTAAGTATGTAAGGTTTGAATGTTCAACCATGTTCCATACACCTCTTACTACAAGTTTGGTGCTTTGGTTTGCTCTCTAACTCTTTCTGTAGAGAAAGTACCATTCTGAGCTCTACTGGAGGAGAAACAGAAAAGCTAGGAGAAGAACAAGAAAGTTGTAAGTTTCTAGGACTAAATCAATTGGATTATACTCTAAATGTGTTTGTTTAAGTCTCAGGAAAATCCTCCCAAAAGTTGAAGTCAAACGGAGAAAGAACGGAGGAAAAATCACTTAGTGTGCTGTTGGCTGGTGCACAGGACAGTGAATAGTAGCTGTCCGGTGCACAGGACAGTGAATAGTGACATGTCCGGTGCACAGGACAGTGAATAGCAACTGTGTCCGATGCACAGGACAGTGAATAGTAGCTACGTCCGGTGCACAGGACAGTGAATAGTGACCTGTCCGGTGCACAGGACAGTGAATAGTGACCTGTCCGGTGCACCAACGGCTAGCTGTTCCAGAGAAGGAAACTGCCAATCAGATCCATTACTGTTCACTGTCCGGTGCGCCACCGGACAGTCCGGTGCACCCGCAACCAGGGAAGGCTGGGAGCTTCCAAATGAATCTCTAACGGCTCCTAGGCCATTTGGGGCTATAAAAGGGACCCCTAGGCGCCTCAAACAAGAACACAAGTGCAGCCAACAAGTCCATACACCATTTGGATCAATTCTTTCTCTCCCTCTCTTGTGTATCTCTCTAGTTTGTGTAGAGGCGAAGTTATAAGCCTTTAGAGAGAGGGGAAGTGCTGCTGAGAGCTAGAGCAAAATCTTGAGCGCATTGTTACTCTGTCGGAGTGCTGTTGAGAAAATTGTAAGCAGCCACGACATCGTTGTAACTGATATCAACATAGTGGAAGGCTCTATCTGTCGCCCGACAGATCTGAGCAAACGGAGGAAGGAGTTGAAATAGACTCCAAGCCAAGGTGTGGCTAACTCCAACGAGGACTAGGCAAGCATTTCAGGCTTGGCCGAACCTCGGGATAAATCCCTGTGTCTATGTGCTCTGCTCTGTGCTGTGTGCTGTTTCTCTGTCTTATTTGTTGTTTATACTTGCACTTCAATATTTATATGTGCTATAAGCTATCTTCGAAGTGCAGGGTATTTTAAGACAGGAACTTCAATTCCGCTGCAACCTACTCGAAGGGTCCTTCATTCCACTGCGATCCAGCCTTCGAGTAGAGTAAGAATTTCCAGTTATAAAGTGATAATTTTTATTCGCCTATTCACCCCCCCCCCCTCTAGCCGATATCCAGATCCTGTTCCCGGGCAAAGGGAACTTTCAGGTAGAGAGGAAGAACAGGACGCTAATCGACATGGCGAGAATGATATTTGTAGAGTACAAGACGCCTGAGCGATTTTGGTCCGAAGCTGTGAACACAGCTTGCCATGCCATGAATCGGCTCTACTTGCACCGTCTCCTCAAGAAGACCTCCTACGAACTCCTTACTGGTAACAAACCCAATGTTTCTTATTTTCGTGTTTTCGGGAGCAAATGCTACATTCTGGTGAAGAAAGGTAGACATTTGAAATTTGCTCCCAAAGCAGTAGAAGGGTTTTTACTAGGATATGACTCAAATACAAAGGCGTATAGGGTCTTCAACAAATCATCAGCATTAGTTGAAGTCTCTAGCGACGTTGTATTTGATGAGACTAATGGCTCTCCAAGAGAGCAAGCTGATCTTGATATAGATGAAGATGAAGTTCTGACGGTCGCAATGCGCATGATGGCGACAGGTGATGTGCGACCACAAGAACTACAGGAACAAGATCAACCATCTTCCTCAACAATGGTGCATCCCCCAACTCAAGACGATGTACAGGTACCTCAAGAAGAGGGGCAGGATCAAGGGGGAGCACAGGAAGAACAGGTTATGGAGCAAGAAGCACCACGGGCCCCTCCTACTCAAGTCCGAACGTCAATCCGACGGCATCACCCTGTTGATCAGATTCTGGGTGACATCAGCAAAGGAGTAACTACTCGCTCACGATTAGCTAATTTTTGTGAGCATTACTCGTTTGTCTCTTCTATTGAGCCTTTCAGGGTAGAAGAGGCCTTGCAGGATCTGGACTAGGTGTTGGCCATGCAGGAAGAGCTCAACAACTTCAAAAGGAATGAAGTCTGGAGCCTAGTGCCTTGTATAAAACAAAACGTTGTGGGAACCAAGTGGGTGTTCCGCAACAAACAAGACAAGCACGGAGTGGTGACAAGAAACAAGGCTCGACTTGTGGCAAAAGGTTATGCCCAGGTCGCAGGTTTGGATTTTGAGGAGACCTTTGCTCCTGTGGCTAGATTAGAGTCAATTTAGATTCTATTAGCCTATGCCGCTCACCATTCCTTTAGGCTGTTCCAAATGGATGTGAAGAGTGCTTTCCTCAATGGGCCAATCAAGGAGGAGGTATATGTGGAACAATCCCCTAGCTTTGAGGATGACAGGTATCCCGACCATGTATATAAGCTCTCTAAGGCACTCTATGGACTTAAGCAAGCCCCAAGAGCATGGTATGAATGTCTTAGAGATTTTCTTATTTCTAATGCTTTCAAGGTTGGGAAAGCCGATCCCACTCTTTTCACAAAGACATGTAATGGTGATCTTTTTGTTTGCCAAATTTATGTTGATGACATAATATTTGGTTCTACTAACCAAAAGTCTTGTGAGGAGTTTAGCAAGGTGATGATGCAAAAGTTCAAGATGTCGATGATGGATGAGTTGACCTACTTCCTTGGATTCCAAGTGAAGCAACTCAAGGACGACACCTTTATCTCCCAAGCGAAGTACACTCAAGATCTTCTCAAGAGATTTGGGATGAAGGATGCTAAGCCCACGAAGACACCGATGGGAACTGACGGACATCTTGACCTCAACAAAGGAGGTAAGTCCGTGGATCAAAAGGCATACCGGTCAATGATAGGTTCATTACTTTATCTTTGTGCTAGTAGACCGGATATTATGCTTAGTGTATGCATGTGTGCTAGATTTCAATCCGACCCCAAGGAATGTCACCTTGTGGCCATTAAGCCAATTCTTAGGTATTTAGTTTCTACGCCTTGCTTTAGGAACTGGTATCTAAAGGGGTCTACCTTTGACTTAATTGGATACTCAGACTCCGACTATGTCGGGTGCAAGGTTGATAGGAAGAGCACATCAGGGATGTGCCAATTTCTAGGAAAGTCCTTGGTGTCCTAGAGTTCCAAGAAACAAACATCTGTTGCCCTATCCACCGCTGAGGCCGAGTATGTTGCCGCAGGACAGTGTTGCGCGCAACTGCTTTGGATGAGGCAAACCCTCTAGGACTTTGGCTACAATCTGAGCAAAGTCCCACTCCTATGTGACAATAAGAGTGCAATCCGCTTGGCAGATAATCCTGTTGAACAAAGTCGCACTAAGCACATAGACATCCGGCATCACTTCCTGAGAGACCACCAGCAAAAGGGAGATATCGATGTGTACCACATTAGCACCGAGAACCAGCTAGCCGATATCTTCACCAGGCCTTTAGATGAGAAAAGGTTTTGTAGGTTGCGTAGTGAGCTAAATGTCTTAGATTCGCATAACTTGGATTCATCTATAGCATACATGTATTCTATGCCTTTGATCATGTTACTTTGAGCATTTACATCATTTATTGTTGATTTGCGGTGCTCAAGTTGTACAAGTCATCTCCGGACCTTACAAGTCCGTATGCAAATGATGAACATGTTTAGGGGGAGATGTGCTACAACTTGACCCCTTTGAGACTAACTTGTTTGTTTTAGTACACTTGAAGTAGTCTCAAAGGACCATTGAAAGGGAAAATGAACTTGGACAATGAAAAGACTTCCACTGCACTCCGGTATAAGTGTACTTAATTCCGAGTTCATGCTAATGCTCTCATTGCCTTTTTGCTCTTATTTGACATTTTGGTGAGGCAATGGGGTTCGAGGGCCAAAAGTTATCCCGTTTTGGTGCTTAATGCCAAAGGGGGAGAAATTAAGGCCAAAGCAACTGAATCAGCCAACCACTTGTGAAATTCAAAAATAGTAGAGTTAGAATTTATATTTTGTCAAAAATCCTCTTATTTGCAAAATTTGGTCTCTTATGAGAGAGAATTTTGATTATGGGAAAAGCGGGAGTTTTTGGCACTTGATCAATTTTATTCTTGGAATAGCTCTCTATTTGTCCAAACAAGTGTGTTTGATTTAGAGATAGGAAAAAGAATTTGATTTGCAAAAACAAACCAAGTGGTGGCAAGAGTGATCCATATATACCAAATCCTATGTGAGTAAATTTGGTCTCAAATTTGCACTTCTTAGTTGCTCTTTAATGTGTTGGCATAAATCACCAAAAAGGGGGAGATTGAAAGGGAAATGTTCCCTTGGGCCATTTCTATTATTGTTTTGGTGATTAGATGCCCAACACATTGTTTGGAACTCATATGTGCTAAGTAGGTGAAAAGTGCACATCGAAGAACAAGGTATGTTTCTAGACTTAGTAAATTGTTTTTAGTTACTAACATGTTTATCTAAGTGCTAGAAACAGTACCAAGAAAAGGAGAAAAGAATTGGAGAAAGTATGGCTCAGGATAGCCAAAACCAGCATGAGCCTGGCACACCGGACTGTCCGGTGGTGCACCAGATAGAGTCCGGTGCCCCAGGCTGGCTCTGTAACACCCACTTTGTAAATTGCTAGAAATAATACCAATAGGGAAACAATTCCTCTTTATGTGAGTTTGACCTTCATGCATCATCATATGTGAACACCATGTCCAAGAACAATTAATAAAAAGATATGCTACTAAATCATTGCATCATGCTAGTATTTTTTTATTTCTATGTGCATTTTGTGACAATATAAAAAAATGGTGTAGGAAGAAATATATTAAAAACTCAAATTAGGGTTTAGAAAAGAGAGAAAATTCTACACAAAAATAAAGAAATGTGTGTAAAAAAAAGGTTTGGATCTTCCATATTATTTGAGTTCAACTGGCACATTTAAAATAAATATAAATTTACAGTTAAAATTTAATTCAAATTTGAATCCTAGAAATTAAAAGACAAAAGAAAAGGAATAAAATCAAAAGAAAAAGAGGAAGGCTTACCTGGGCCCATGCCTCATCTTTTGGCCCACCAGATGAAACCAGCCGCGCGGCCCAACTGGGGAAACCGCGTGCCCCTGACCGTGGGGCCCGCTTGGCCGAAGTTCGCTCCGCGCTCACCCTGCGCGCTCGTAGCTGACAGCATGGCCCACCCGGTTATCCTCCCCAATCCTTCACGCTACCGATGACACGTGGGCCCCACTGGATCGGACTCCGTCTTCCTCGCGAGCGCAGCGATCTCCCAGCAACAAAATCGCGGCAGCTCCTCCGCACGCCACGCGTAAATCTCGCTGGAGATCCAACCAACGGGTGCGGGTACTTGGGTATAAAACCGCTGGCGCCGCCTTGTCATCGCGTGAGCCGCTGGCGCCGTGTGTTGGGAGTCACGTGATTGTGCGTGCTTGGTTAGCAATCTCCATCCAAAGCCTAGATTCACCTACGTCGGGTCCATTCGAGTGCTCGGGTGGTGTCGCGGGTGCGTCATTGGGGTGTTCGCGTCGACGACGAGCGACCTGGGGGTTCAGATTGTTCGCCGACGTTGGTTCTGCACGCCGGACCCGCCGCACGACCTCGCTGGGACTCACTTCTTCGTAACCCACGGTAAGATTACCCTTGATTGACTCCCCTTGGTATGCGCACTCCGTAGGCATGGCGGATTAGGAATTTTGGGCGTTGTTCGACGGTAATCGTGCTCGGCCGCGTGGTGCGTCATGGTGGATCTCGCCGTCGCCGATAATGAGGGCGGGAGGTTGAAGGCGGCCGTGGCGCGTCGATCCGGTGACCAACGGCTGCGATTAAGCGCTTGTGTACCGTTTCAGTGGCTCAATCTGAGCCGTTGATATGGAATCGTGCGATCGGGGGGGTGATCAAAGCTACTTTGAATCTGGGGCGCTAGTATTCAATCGGACGGCAGTCGCGTGTGACCGGTTTGGGCCTTGGGCCTATCTAATCCACGCCGTCGGGCTCTAATCGGATGGCCGTAGTGTCCCCATACCCCTTCGTCCGATGCGTTTTACAGAAGAACCCCCGCTGAATCACAAAAATAACCCGCTGTCCTATTTAGCTGTGCACTGAGTCTGTGTAATCATGCGCCTGGACCCCTGCAGTTCTCTGGAAATAGTGCGCCCAGTCCAGAGTATTATAAAACCCGAGAAATTGAATTATAAAAGGATTTTTAATGTGAAAATAATTGCTAGAACTTTGATAATTCATAGAAAATACATATGAACTCCAAATTAATCCATTCCAGTTTCTAAATTTTTGTAATTTAATTCTCTATCACCTAGAGCCTCTGTTTTGTCATGAAAACAGTAAGAAATTTAATTCCTCACTTAATCCCACTTCAAACACATAAAACCTTTGAAAATCCATAACTTAAAATCTATAACTTGAAAAATTATGACTCCTGTTCCTAGGTTTTTGTTTTAATGTGTAGATTATTATTGTGTATTTTGTCTATATGTTTGGTGTAATGTTAATTTCTCTATATGCACTGTCTATTGTGGCGAGTAGAAGAGCCCGTGACCGAGGATCCTGGTGAGCAGCAGGTTGAAGTAGCTGAGCAGGAGCTCATTGAAGGCAAGTTGTGCCCTTGACCACTTTTTACCCAATAATGTTCTTTAATATCATTTATCCATGCATAGGTTGATTTTGATGGGACCCAATAGGTCACCCTAGATTGTTTATCTCATTACCTTGTTTACCCCTGAATCACTTGGGTAGTTTGCTATTGCTTTACATGGTTTTGGGATAATCATTTATTATATCTATGTTCCAATTATTCTTGTTATTCTATTTATGTTCATGTCAAGTTCATTAATGTTAATTGGAACATAGAGCTTAACTTGAGTACCACGTGCCACCACAAGGGTTTAATGGGACGCCCTTGGCTGACTAATTAGGAAAGCTAGTGGAAGACTACCTTACCCTAAAGGGGCAAGGGCAGTAGGGGAGTGGTCAGTGTAGGGAGGTCCCTGGTTGATTTTGCTGCAATGGCGGTCAGCCAGGAACCCTGCATTGGAACTTCCTATAAACTGTAGCGGGTTTTTGGAAGCTAGTGGAACTTTGTAAAGGCCTCGTAGTGTTGCCCTGCCGCGCTTCCTAGGTAGAGGTGTATGGGATTCGCGACCCCTTGGCAGATGGGTAGCATGACTTGTGGGTAAAGGGTACAACCTCTGCAGAGTGTAAAACTGGTATACTAGCCGTGCTCGCGGTCATGAGCAGCTCAGGACTCTCTGATGTTCTATGACATTTATCTCTATACACTCTGTTATTATATATGTTGTCTTCTTGGCGCATGTATGAGATGCCCCTGGCTTTGTTCCTTAAAGCCGGGTGTGACAGGCTCTATGCAAACTGGCCGCTCTCGAAAATCGGTGCGGCGAAGTGGCTATAAATCACCGGACCGTCTGGTGGTGCACCGGACTGTCTGGTGGGTCATCAGCGCTAGAGCCCAAGTCTTCGGCGACGAACTCGCCGCTCTCGGGAAATGGAAAAGGCGCCGTGGCTTAAATTCACCGGACTGTCCGGTGAGTCAGAGCCGCCTGTGGCCAAAGGTCGCCTGCGCGATCAACAGGCAACACGTGGCGAAGCCAACGGTCGGATGGTCGCACCGGACAGTGTCTAGTGCGCCAACAGATCTGATGATCCAACGATCGGCTTCGCCAAAAAAGGAAAGAGATCACGCACCGGACTGCTACAGTAGCTGTCCGGTGGTGCACCGGACTGTCCAGTGCACCACTCGACAGAAGGCAGGATTTGCCTTCCAAGTTGATCTCCAACGGCTCCTAGCTGCCTTAGGGCTATAAAAGGGACCCTTAGGCGCATGGAGAAATACACCAAGCATTCTAAGACTCCCAAACTCCCCCTCCACGCATTTTGATCGATTGTGTTAGCGATTTGAGCTCCGTTTGAGTTGTTAAGTCCCTGTGTTGTGTTTCGAGCTCAAGTCTTGGCTTGTGTGCTTGTGTGTGCTGCAGATTTGAGTTTTGCGTGTGTTACTCTCCCTCACTTACTATTGTGTTTCTCTTGTGATAAACTTGTAAGGGTGAGAGGCTCCAATCTGTTGAGATTCCTCGCAAACGGGAGAAAGACTACTAAGAAAGATAGTCATGGTACTCAAAGTTGATCATTGGATCACTTGAGAGGGATTGAGTGCAATCCTTGACCGAAGGAGGTCACCACAACATGGATGTAGGCATTGGCCGAACCACGAGATAAATCATTGTGTCTTGTGTCCATTCTCTTTGTGATTGTCTTTCTTCTGAAGTTCACACTCTAGCAACTTGGTTTTAATCGCACTAACATTTCATAACCAAGTATTGGCTTTTTAGTGTTGAATATTGCAGGATCACTTATTCACCACCCCTCTAGGTGCTCTCAGGAGGTCAACGTCATCTTCGGAGGGCACGGAGCATGAGAGAACAGGAGGCAGCAAAAGCTCAGCGGCCGGCAGGTCCTGGTGGCTACCACTAGTGCCTCAGCTCCTTATCGGTGGTCGGAGCACGCGATAACCTTCAGTCTAGCTAACCAATGGCTCAACTTTGATCATCCCGGCAAATATCTGCTCCTCGTTGATCCAGTGATCCGAGAGAGTTAGGTGAAGAAAGTATTAGTGGACAAGGGAAGCAGCATCAACGTCACCTTCCCCTGGACGCTCCAGGACCTAGGGGTCACACTTAAAGACCTCACCGAGTCAGATACTCCTTTCTTGGGCATCGTGCTGACTAAAGGGGAGTACCCACTCAGGCACATCTACATGTCTGTCACCTTCGGGACCCCAAAGAACTACAGAACTGAGTTCCTGAGGTTCGAGGTGGCGAGCTTCGACTGCGGGTACAACACCATCGTCGGAAGGCCAGGACTAGCGAAGTTCATGGCCATTCCACATTACCCATACATGATACTAAAAATGATGGGACCTCAAGGAATCATCATTATGCGTGCTGATTTCCAAGGTGCCACAGAGTGATTCCGAGGAGCCATTCAAACAACTCTCACTGTCGGGCCCCTGGCAACTCTTCTCGTGCAGGCAAACACCAAGCTGGAGGAGGAAAATCTCACAATGCCCACTAACGAAGCTCAGGTCATGACCTCTATACGACCGACTGAAGAAACTAAGAGGATTAATCTGGGATTCTCTTATGAACGCAAGACTGCCATCATTAGCTCCAGCCTTGATGACAAATAGAAAAGTGCGCTTGTCCGGTTCCTGCAAGATAATCGGGACATATTCGCATGGCAACCTAAGGATATGCCAGGAGTCCCGAGAGAACTGGCCGAGCACAAATTGAAGGTGTATCCTCAAGCAAGACCGATTCGACAGAAGTTGTGTCATTTCATGCCTGATAAAAGGGAAGCTATTCGCACCGAGTTAGCTCGCTTAGTGTCAGCAAGATTCATTAGGGAAGTACTGCATCCTGAGTGGCTAGCAAATAATGTTCTTGTACTCAAAAAGAATGAAGTTGATTGGCGCATGTGCGTTGACTATACTGATCTCAACAAGCATTGTCCGAAGGATCCCTTCGGGCTCCCTAGAATAGATCAGGTAGTTGACTCGACCGCTGGCTGGTCTATGCTTTACTTCCTAGACTGAATACTCCAGATATCATCAGATCAACCTGGCAAAAGAAGATGAGAAGACTGCTTTCATCACCCCATTTGGAGATTTCTGCAATACCTCCATGTCGTTCGGCCTCAAAAACACTGGAGCGACATACCAGAGAGCCATCCATATATGCTTAGTCGTTCGCTAGGGCAAGCGGGTGGAGGCTTACGTCGATGACGTGGTTATCAAAACAGAAAACCCAGAAAACTTCATCAAGGATTTGCAGCTGGTCTTCAACAGTCTGAGGCGCTACCGATGGAAGCTGAACCAAGAAAAGTGTGTCTTCGGAGTGCCAGCCGGAAAGCTACTCGGATTCATTATCAGCCATCGAGGAATTGAAGCAAATCCAGAGAAGATCGAGGCCATCATGAGGATAGAAGCGCCGCGGTCGCAGAAAAAGGTGGAAAGACTCACGGAATGCATGGTAGCTCTGAGCAGGTTCATATCAAGGCTAGGCAAGAAAAGAATGCCATTTTTATAAATTACTCAAGAAGGTGGACAAGTTTTGTAATATCAAAAAAAATGCAAATAGTGAAAATAGGGATGAGCTCAAGATTTTGTGATCTATACTTATCATCACATGTGAACATCCAAATTAAAAATAAATAGTTAATAAAAATACATATCACTAAACTATGCATCATGATGTATTTTTTGTTTGCGCATTTAGAAACATATTAAAGTCCAGATTGGAAAGTTAACCTAAGTCACAATTTAGGGGAAATTGAAAATAACCTAGGAAAGGAAAAAGAAAGTGCTACACAACATAATAAATAAATAAATTCTTTCCACATGAGTATGTTTAAATTGAATATTTATTCTGAGGATAAATTTGCCACAAAATGAGAATTTAATTTGGACTTGAAGTCTTGAATTTGAAAAGAAAGAAAAGGAAAAGAAATAGGAAAATAATAAAAAACAACAACAAATTCAGCCACACGGGCCGAATCCTAGGCGGCGGCCCATCTAGCTTTTCCCTCCCGCTGCTCGCTATACCAGCCACTGCACCGCGGTGCTTGGGGACCAGGATGTCAGCAGCTGAATCATGGGCGTGCACGCGCTTGACTCGGACCACCGCTAGGTGGGACCCATCTGTCAGCTCTATCCCTTTTCCCCAACCATCTCTCCGCGTCGCGTCAATGTCGGGCGGGTGAAACGGCCGGTGAACCGTGCGACTATTGCGGGCAGGCATGGCCCCCTATTTTCATAAAATGGAGAAGACCTCTGCGGCCTGCGTGCTCGCCTCACCGATTCTGCTCCCCCGAGTCCACCACGCTAGGAGTACTTCGGTTATAGCTACCGATAAGAGAGAGAAAGAAATAGGGAGGTGGCCAGGGGTTGGCTCGGCCGTCGAGTCGCGTGGCGTGCGCGGGTGGCCGAGGGCAGAGTTAGATGGAGAAGCGCTCCGCGGCGTTGTCCACACGTCGGTGGCCGGCTTTTCACCGGGCCGGAGCTGGACGCCCTCGGGCTCGCGTCACCACCAGCGGCCGCGCAGGAAGCCCCGGACCCTCGCTGAGCCTCGGCGTGGCCAATCCGCTGCGAGAGGAATCAAGACGCCTGTGGACACCGCCGGTGTGCCCCCCCCCCCCTTATCGATTGGGTCTCTACGGGTGAGAAGAGAGCGTTGTGGTCCAGTGCGACCTCTGGGTGTTGTCGGGGGGCAGATGTCCGCCTCGCCGCGACCTGCGTTCCGTCGTCAGCAAGCCTCGCCTCTAGGGTAAGACCTCATACCAAGCTAGGAAGGGTTTCCGCTCTAAGTAGCACACTTTGTATAGAGTTTCACTCGCTATTGAGTCAGGGGGGTCAGGGTTGTCCATGGCGCCACCGGGGTCTAGCAACCATACCTGTTGCCAACACCGGCGTGGGGAAAAAGTGTGGGGATTGTTGGATTCATATCTAACGGCTGATGGTGGTTCGGGAAATAGCTCTTCGCGTGACTAATCTGGTCCATGGGATCTAAATCGGGTGGCTAGGAATGCATAGGTATTTCGACAAATCGCCACCGTGGATTGAAAATCGGGCGGCTCTGGTTAAACGTGGGTGTTCGATGGATAGTTTTTAATCCCAACCGTTGGGTTCTGATCTGGCGGCCGACGTCCCACGATACCCCTTCGCTATGAAACATTTTCTAAAGAGGCCCTGGGTTTCAGGGAAATAAACCTGCAGTAAACCTGCAGTCCATAACATAGAGTTCTGAGTCTGTGTGTTTTTACGTAGTGGTTCCTGCACTTCTCTGATTTTGAGGCGCAGTCCAGGAATTAAATAAAACAGGAAAAAGAGATTTGGAAATTGATTTTTAGTATAAAAATAGTTGTATAACTTATATAATTCATAGAAAATGCATATGAAGTCCAAATCAAACCATTCCAATTTCTATAATTTTATAATTTTATTGTTTATCATCTAGTACCACTGATTTGACATGAAAGCCACTTTAAAATTTATTTACTAATTAATCTTATACCAAATACATAAAATCTTAAGAAATTCATAACTCCTCCGTTTTAACTCCGATTTGATCCGTTCAAGTTGCGTTAGTCTCGTATGAATATTTACTATGCAGTAGCAACATTTGTTATATGATATCCTCTACTTTTATAATTAGGTAACTAATAGGATTAAGTGCCTTAATATTAATTCTCATCTTATGGATATGATTTGACCAAATGATCTTTAATCAAATAATGATTTAGATTAAAGTGGAGATTGTTATTAAGAGAATAACCTCTCAAATGATTTATATTAACCAATTTATAATATAGTTTAATACTTTAACCACACAGATCTTTTATAAAATCATAACTTCTTAACCATGACTCCGATCTTAGTAGTTCTCGATTTCACAATCTCGTAGCAACGCGTAGATCATTATTATTCAGTTTGTACTTATGTTTGGTGTGATGTTAATTATGTCTATACCATGTTTATTTGTATTGCTTCGACTAGCGGTGAGGTCACGAGGACCTGAAGCTCACCCTGGTAACTGGAATCTCAAGTGCCAGGCAAGTTGTGCCCTTGATTCACTTTTGTTACCCATAATGTTCGTTATTATCACTATTCAATGCATAGGTTTAATTTTGATGGGACCCAATAGGTCACCCTAGTCTGTTTATCCATTTTACCTTGTTTACCCCTGAATCACTTGGGTAGTTTGCTATTGCTTTACATGGTTTTGGGATAATCATTTATTATATCCATGTTCCAGTTATTTTGTTATTCTATTTATGTTCATGTCAAGATCATTATATTATTGTTAATTGGAACATGGAGCTTAACTTGAGAAACACGTGCCACCACAAGGGAGGAATGGGACCCATTGGCTAACTAATTAGGAAAGCTAGTGGAAGACTACCTTACCCAAAAGGGGCAAGGGCAGTAGGGGAGTTGCATGCAAGGAGGTTCTCGGGTTGCTTTTGCTGCGATGGCAGTCAGACGAGGGATTCTTGCAAGTGCTCTTCCCATAAACTGTAGCAGGTTTTCGGAAGCTAGTGGAACTTTGTAAAGGCCTCGTAGTGGATCCCTAGCAATTCACCTCGGTAGTGTCTAAGGGTCTAGCTAGCCCTAGCGACATGGGAAACACGGCTTGTGGGTAAAGGGTACAACCTCTGTAGAGTGTAAAACTGGTATACTAGCCGAGCTCACGGTCAAGAGCAGCTCAGGACTCTCGCATGATTAATTTATGGAACCTAAATTCAATTTGTCATATACATTGCATGGGATCATTTGTTATTAACTTTGTTCTATTATTTATTATGGTTTGGTATTTACTTACATCTTGCTAATAAAATTTTGACCAACTTTAAAAGCAATGCTCATCTTTAACCATTCTCTTTGGCAAGCCTTACACTTCATGAGTTCCCACCTTTGGCGAGTTCATGCCACATTATTCCCCACAACTTGTTGAGCTGTGATCATGTGTGAGCTCACCCTTGCTGTCTCACACCCCCCATAGGTCAAGAACAGGTACCACTAGATGAGGCGCATGGTGGATGTTGCGTTGTGTTCGTGAGAGGTCTAGGTCGTCGTCTCCCAGTTGACTTTCTAGTGCCAAGGATGGATTTTAGATCCTTTTATATTTATCTTTTATTTTGTAAGACTTCCGCTATGTAATAAGTACTCTGATTATATTGTGACATTTATCTCTATACACTCTGTTATTATATATGTTGTCTTCTTTGGCGCATGTATGAGATGCACCTGGCTTTGTCCCTTCAATCCGGGTGTGACAAGTTTCAGTGGACCACAGAGGCACAAGAGGCTCTAGAGGCACTGAAGATGTTCTTGACCACCCTGCCAGTACTCAAGCCACCACGCCAAGCTACGCCCGGTCAGCTGGTAGAAGATCTGCTCCTGTATATCTCCTGCACAACTCACGTGGTAAGCACCGCGTTAGTAGTCGGGCGGAGGAAGGACACGCATACCTAGTGCAGCATCCAGTTTACTTCATCAGCGAAGTCCTCGGGCCCTTTAAGATAAGATATCCTCAAGTCCAAAAGCTGTTGTACGTGGTACTTCTAACCGCTCACAAACTCCGGCACTACTTTGACGACCATAAAGTCATAGTAGTCACAGGATTTCCAATAGGTGATATTCTTCACAACAAAGAAGCTATTGGAAGGATAGCCAAGTGGGCATGCGAGCTTAGGGCTCATGACATAGAGTTTCGACCCTGCACGGCAATAAAGACTCAGGCACTCGTTGACTTTGTATCAGAATGGACTGAGCACCAGTACCGGAAAGCCTAGAAGTTGCTAAAGTATGGAGAATGTACTTTGATGGCTCGCTGAAGCTGCAAGGAGCAGGTGCAAGGATTCTCTTTATTGCTCCCAGAGGATAGCAACTCAAGTATGCACTCCAGCTTTTGTTTCCGGCATCCAATAACGCAGCGGAGTATGAAGCACTGGTCCACGGGCTGAACATCGCCATTTCACTCAGCATCAAGAAGCTAATGGTATATGGCGATTCACTAGTAGTCATAAGTCAAACAAACAAAGATTGAGACTGCTCGACAGATTCAATGGGCAAATACTATGCAGCCGTGCATAAGTTGGAATACAAGTTCGAGGGATTGGAGTTCCATCACGTGGAAAGGGATCGCAATGCAGCAGCTGAT
The DNA here is from genome assembly GCA_029449295.1 of Zea luxurians. Taxonomy (NCBI): domain Eukaryota; kingdom Viridiplantae; phylum Streptophyta; class Magnoliopsida; order Poales; family Poaceae; genus Zea; species Zea luxurians. The sequence continues at coordinate 33,370,507 of JAOPSE010000012.1, read as the reverse complement.
GCATTATCAAAGCTGGGGTCCAGTCGGGCCCAAGCTCCACCTGGGATCTTCGTCCAATAAATACAGCAACCAAGCATCGCCATGGATCATGTGGAAGAGTGCAACGCCCTGAGTCAGCTAGAGGCAGATCCCAATGACTGGAGAGAGCCGATCATCAGGTACATAAAGAATGAAGAGGAACCAGATGACAAGGCTATAGCAGAACACATTGCAAGACAGTTAGCCCACTACACCATCATAGGGGGCTTGCTATACAAAAGAGGTGCAGGAGGAGTCCTCATGAAGTGCATCCACTCGGCTACCGGGAGACAGCTATTAGATGAAATTCATGCTGGGCAGTGTGGCGTGCATGCTGTGTCAAGAACTCTGGTGGGAAAGGCTTTCAAATCCGGGTTCTACTAGCCAACTGCGAAAATTGATGCTGCCGAGTTAGTCCAGAAGTGTGAGGCATGCCAATCAAAACAGCAGCACTTGCCCGCGCAGCAGCAGCAGACCATTCCTATAACCTAGTCGTTTGCATGCTGGGGGCTGGACATGATCGGACCTTTCAAGAAAGCTCAGGGAGGTTATACTCATATACTGGTAGCCATTGACAAATTCATGAAGTGGATAGAATACAAGCCCATTGCTTCCTTGACCTCAGCAAAGGCAGTGGAATTTATCCAGGAGATAATGTTTCAGGCTCAGAATACCAAATAACATCATCACTTACCTAGGATCCAACTTCACTAGCTCGGAGTTCTTCGATTTCTGTGAGCAAAGGAGCATCCAGATCAAGTACGCATTAGTGGCACACCCAAGAGCTAATGGCTAGGTGGAAAGAGCCAATGGAATGATACTGGATGCACTCAGAAAAAGTATTCAGCAAGAGCGAGAAGCTTGCGGGGAAGTGGATCAGGGAACTGCCATACGTGGTCTGGAGCCTACGAACCTAGCCTAGCCAAGCTCTGCATGGAAACACCCCATTTTTCATGGTGTATGGGTTGGAGGCGGTGCTACCTGCCGATGTGATCTTTGGGGCGCCTAGATTGACCTTTGAAAGCATAGCTAAGGCAGAAGCAACCAAGCTAGAGGACATTGATGTGTTGGAGGAGGAACGACTAAACACGATAATTCAGTCGGTCAGATACCAGCAGACTTTGAGGCGCTACCACGACAAAGTTGTGCGACACCGAGCCTTTGCAGTGGGAGACTTGGTCCTCCGCCAAGTACTCACGGGGGAGGGACAGCACAAACTGTCACCACCTTGGGAAGGACCGTTCATCATGGCAGAGGTCACACGGTCGGGATCCTACCGGCTTACTCAGATGGACGGCACCGAAGTGGGGAACTCATGGAATATCGAGCACCTCAGAAAGTTCTACCCTTAGTGATACCTCAAAAGTCTTGAGGGCGAGTTGTACTCTATAATCAGAAGGTTTCATCATCAATAAAGCTTTCATCTTCCAAAGGCATTCAAGCTCTTAATTGACAACTGACTTAGATTGGGCTCGACTCAAAATTGGCATAACATGACTTAGGGTGATCACTATGCCCTACTAACAGAACAATCGACTTAAGTCGGAAACGCCTTAAGTCAGTGCGACATGCTCACACTTACATGACTTAGGGTGATCACTATGCCCTACTAACGGAGCAATCGGCTTAAGTCGGAAATGCCTTAAGTCGGTGAGGCATGCTCACGCTTACATGACTTAGGGTGATCACTATGTCCTACTAACGGAGCAATCGGCTTAAGTCAGAAACGCCTTAAGTCGGTGCGACATGCTCACGCTTACATGACTTAGGGCGATCACTATGCGCTACTAACGGAGCAACCAGCTTAAGTCGGAAACGTCTTGAGTCGGTGCGACATACTCATGCTTACATAACTTAGGGTGATCAATATGCCCTACCAACAGAGCAGTCGGCCTAAGTCGGAAATGCCTTAAGTTGGTGCGACATGCTCATGCGAACACGAATTTGGGTGATCACTATACCCTGGTAGCAAAATAGCCAATTCAAATTGGGAGTACTTCGAAAAAAGAAATATCTCGCCTACAGTGTCAAGGATGTTTTTTAGCACGCTGCCGGCGGAACAATCAGTTCGAACATAACTGTTGCACACATACAAAACTCACATTACACTTTTTTTCTAAAAGATGCTAACTCGATAAACAAGTGTTTTTGAGGCAAATCATTGCACTGGAGTATTCTTGCAGGAAGCATCGTTTGCAGGAGCAGCGGAAGAAGATGGATGGCTTGCAGCATCAGGCGCAGCCACGACATCGGCGACAATGTCTTTAGGCACTACAACGCCGGGTCTCCTCATTAGGATCCGCCCGGCGCGAACAGCCTTATCCATGGCCTTGTCGCTCATCGCCTTCATGACGACGTGGTCATCCTCCAAGGCCTTGATAGTGAGGTAGGCAGCCTCTAGCTCCTACGTGACAAGATTCTTGGAGGGACGCAGAACCTTGATAGCAGAATCTTTGGTGGACAACAGTTTGCCGAGTCGGGACACCTCATCCTGGGACGCCCTCAGTTTGTCGCGATGGTGGTCTAAATCTAACATGGTAAAATGATGGCTCCTCTCCAGAATGGTCAAGGAGGTACTACATCACGATACAGTCTGTCCAGATTATCACGAGAAGCAACGAGTGCTCGTTTTTCCTCCTACAAGCAAGAACAGCACTAAGCATTGAAGCAAGGGAAACAGAACAGAAGCAGCTAAGCGAGTTTACCTCATGTGCATTTAGAGAGGAGTTCAAGGAGCGAGCACCGTCCAAGAAAGCAGAAGTTTGGGTTAAGTCAGCCTGGCTCTGAGAATACTTCTCTTCAATATCATAGCACCGCCGAGCCAAATCTAATAAAGTAGAAGAAGAAAAGCGTAGGATACCGAATGAGCCGAGTGACAAAAGCAAAAAAGGGGGGAAACTATGAGCTTACTAACCTATGTTTGATGCCCTCAGATCATCTATTTGTTTCTGAAGCAGTAGAGGGTTCCACTGCATCAAATACGAAACTTGGTCGGGGACAGGAGCACCACAAGATCCCAGTTGGGCAGATACAAAACCAAGAACATCCTATAATTATGAAAAGATAAGCAAAAAGCTAGTTTGCCAGAGGAAGCAGTAAAAAAGCGAAAGATGACTCACCTGAAGATTGGAGAGGAACAAGGGAAGACCCAAAGCAGGAAGAGGTGATACATTGCTTGATGAGGGGATGTTAGCAGCAACGATATCAAAGGCGCGACTTGGAGGGACCTCATCCTCGTTAGCAGGCGGTAGATGCCTAGCGTTTGGATCACTGGCCTCTAAAGTGACCAGACTAGCTAGAGTCGTAGACAGATGTGTCACCGCAGCCTCCTCGGATTGGACTGGCGGCAACCCAACATGGACGTCCATGGAAGCAGCAGAAGGGGAGCCTGCCCCAACACCCTCAGGGGTTGGGTCCTCTATGGTAGCCACCTCTAAGGCTGAGGATCCCTCAGCCATGTCCATAGGAGCCGGGTGACTTGGGTCAGCGTCTTCACGAGCCAGACCGCCCTCCAAGGTCGACGAAGCATGAGAGACTGCCCAGGTTATTTCTTGCCCAACAGGATCACGCGGTAGAAGACTATCATCTAGGACCTCTAAACAGATAATGGGATTGTCAGCTTCAGGAGGCTCTAATAGAAGGTCCTTGGGGATGATCTCTTCCAATGCCTAGTCAAAATCGGATATTGACAATCCCTGAAGGCTGACAAGTGCTGACAGGGCTTGCATGGGAATGTCGCTGCCTCTTTTGTGACGGCTATTCTTGCAGATCAGCGGAATTTCTTCCTCCTCCTCCTCTTCCTCATCAAGCGCACCGCCGACAACCTGAACATCATCACAACCTCCGACATTGTCCTCAGGAATGGTGCTCGCTGGGCCATCGCTGAGGAATAATGTGGAGGGGCCAGCGTCTTGCTCCAAGCATGACAACCACCAGAGTCGCCTTTTCTTCTTCTTCTCTTCAACAGGTGCAGCTGGATGGTTCACTCGGCGTGAACGCTTACGACGAGCAACTTCTGGTTTCTAAATTTCCTCGTCTTCACCAAAGTCTTGCCCAATCGCAACTGCCATCAGCTCAGTGCGGGCAGAGTCAGATGATTCTCCGGCCAGCAGGCTGAGAACAACATTCATCTCGGCATCGTCAGTGCTGGACGACATCTCAAAATGAGTCTGTTTCTCAGCCTCGGGGGGATTTTGGAGGGGTGCAATCCAGGCCTCAATGTCCTCTGAAGAGGGTCGCACTCTATGGCCCGGGCTGCCATCTCGAACCGGAGGATTAGAGACAAAATTGGAGAAAGGACTCTACGAAGGCAGGTTCCATGCAGAGTAAGATAAGGGAGCGCCAACATTCGAAACCCTGCCCCTTAATATCAGATCAAGTCGGCTTAGCAGGTCCTCATTGGGAATTTGTCCGTTAGTGACTCGGGTAGAATCATTGACCCCGGTGTACAAGTAAGCAGGGTAGACTCTGTCCTTCAGAGGTTGGATATTCTTGAAGACAAAGTCAGCAACCACGGCTTTAGCAGTTAGGCCTCTGTCCTTCAGCAAGCAAATTTCGGCAAGCAACACCTTGGCTTCGGCTACCTCTGAATAAGTGGGGGACTCTACCCAGCTGGGCGTACGAACGTCGGGCTGCCTCCCTAATCGAGGGGGAGGGACTTGTTGTGATTCTCCATGGTGAACCACTCGAGGCATCATCCCTTGATGTTGTCCTTGACGGGGATATCAAGGTATTCCACTTTCCTCCCCCGATGAAGCTCCAAACTGGCGCCACCGACAAGCTAATGTTGTCCTCCGGTCATACCGGGCCGACAGTGGTAAAGATACCTCCAGAGCCCAAAGTGGGGAAGGATTCCAAGAAAGGCCTCGCACAGGTGTACAAAAATGGCAACTTGGAGAATGGAGTTGGGATTTAAATGTGTAAGATTTAAATTGTAGAAATCAAGGAGACCGCGGAAAAATGGAGAAATAGGAAGAGCAAGCCCTCGGATTAGGAATGGCACAAAAACAACAGCCTTGTGGGTGTCCTCTGTCGGAATAGTGACCCCGCGCCAGATCCGTTAAGAACACAGTTCTTTCAGCGGCAAAACCCCAGTCTCCACAAGATGCAAAACGACTGACTCAGAAATTATAGACATGTGATTACCAACGAATGGAAGCTGGCTATTAGGATCGATGGGTAGAATGATCAGAACGGCGGCACTCTGTCTCTTCCACTTAGGAGCCATCACAATATCTTGGGCGGAACGAGCAGGCTCAAGAATTCAGAAAACGTAGAAGTGGAGGAAAAGTCAGATTTAGGGTTCGGAACTCAAGAAGACACGTCAGCATGAGTATAAGTTGGCTCCTTAGGTCGGGCATTACCTCTAAAGTGTCAAATCATAACTTGGAAAAGTGAGGGTTGCAATCGTCACTCAGACATTACCTCTAAAATGTTGGCAAGCCTTCAAGCACACAAACAAAAAATAAGCAACGGTGGTTAAGTGGAGTAACTTCATTCTTCATTCGCAAAGGGGGATTCAACACAAACTCGAAGCCGACTCATTATGAGTCGGCCTCTTCTACCCCTGGTCATTACATTGCATTACCTTACATTAACATACTACTTACACTACTAACTAACACTACTTTATTCTACTACTACTTACTGCTACTACCGCTATCTATACTAATATTTAAACCAGTGGCATTATGCCACTGGCCTTGCCGCTGCAGTCGTCGCCCTTGCCGCTGGTGTCGTCACCATTGCCATCGTCACCGTCGCATTTGCCGCCGTCGCCCTTGTCGCTGCTGCCGTCGCCATTGCCGCCGTCGCCATTGCCGCTGCTGCCATCGCCATTGCTGCCGTCACCGTCGCCCTTGCTGCCGTCGCCCTCGCCGTCACCGTGCCCTTGCTGCCGTCATCGTCGCCTGAGCTCCCATCGCCATCGCCCTTGCTGTCGTCGCTCTTGCTGTAGTCGTCATCGTCGCCGCTGCTGTCGCCATCATCGTCACCATCGTAGCCGCTTCACTCCTCGGAGGAGTTGGAGGAGTCCACCTCTTCTGAGGAGATCTCATCTGACCCACCGAGCCCAGCGCGCTCAATGGAGCACTAGTACACTCGGGCCACGGTGCACAGTCCCATGGAGTCATCCGAATCCTCGGATGATGCCACGGGAGAAGCAGGAGCAGGCGATCGATCATACTTAGAGGATGCCTTCTCTGAGTACTTAGAGTCACCAAATTCCTTCGAGGGAGGGCTTGGAGCGCGCTTGCGTTTGCCATCGGTGCGGCGAGTCCAACCCCTGCCCCTCCTACCCCTGCCCATGGTCGGTCGAAAAGGGGGGAGTGAAGAAGAAGAAGAAGAAGAAGAAGAAGAAGAAGAAAGAAGCAAGTGATCAAAAAACAAGTGAAGAGAACAGCCAGAGCAAACAGGCTATTTATAGAGGCCGAGGGTGACCGTCCAGTTCCTACGCCGCTCGTCGAACAATCGCAAGAATTCAATAAGCAATTCAAACCACCTGAAAATGAGTCAAGCAACAGGCGCTGCTTCGCGTAACACGACACCGGTTGGACCTAAGTCAATCGCTTAAGCAAATGATTACACCTCTCCGTCACATCAAGTTACTACTCCAGGACAGCGATAAACACTATGTACACTAAGACACCCCTTGGGCACACCCATTGGCTGTGTCGCCCAGAATTTTCAAAGATTTTCTGAAGAAGTGATATCCACAAAATATACGCAATGAATGTACCACGACAAAAGGAGATCGATTGAGATGGAAGGAAATCCAAATGTGGCTACTGAAGTGCAAGTCTAATCAACAAAAGCATTGAAGCACAGAGCAAGGTGATATCCAGCTGAGAGCCATCTGCCTCAACTCGTCAGACATCCAATCCGTCACCGATCAAATTGATTTCAGACCTAACAAGGCATGGGCAGATGGCATCGTTTGAATATCTGTTCATAAAGTGAAGACAAAATGTTGATTTCAAAGCATAAGATGAAGACCTTTGAATGGATTATTTCTAAAATCCACTCAAAGCTCGGGGGCTATACCCATTGGGTGCACCTTCGGTGCATCCGATAGATCTACAGTATCTTGAAGACAAAATGCTGATTTCAAAAGCATAAGATGAAGACCTTTGAATGGATTATTTCTAAAATCCACTCAAAGCTCGGGGGCTACACCCATTGGGTGCACCTCCGGTGCACCCAATAGATCTACAGTACCTTGAAGACAAAATGCTGATTTCAAAAGCATAAGATGAAGACCTTTGAATGAATTATTTCTAAAATCCACTCAAAGCTCGGGGGCTACACCCAATGGATGCACCGAAGGTGCACCCAACGATAGAACATAAATTTGGCCATATCACAAACCCATAAGCCGGACCAAGAATCTTTGGGCTGATTATTTCAAAATCAACTCAAAGATTGGGGGCTTGTGGGGGACAGATATCTCCGGGTCCACTAGAAGGCGAAAGGTCCTCGCACGGGGCCACGGGCTAGCTACCCCACAAGACCATCTTTCGTGGGTCGGACAAAAACTACTGGTGGAATGGGCCGATCCGAGAAGTCGATGAATTCGAGTCCAGGAGGTCTATCGAATTGCGTGCTACCCCAAGAAACTGCCCGACTTTCCTGCGCCTGGCACCCTCTAATGTCGAGCGGATTAGGGATGAGTCAGTGCGATTTTCGGAAGATCAGTTCAGTCGGTTCACTATTAATTAGGAAACATGTGATCGTCATGTACGTATGGAATGCCCCACGGTCGTGTATATAAGGCCAAGGGGGAAACCCATGATTTTCATTACGATCTACCTATCTCATTAGCTTCCCTCCATTCATGGGACACCGCCCCTAACACACCACATACAGATTCACCCCATGAAGTAGGGTATTACGCCTTTCCAAGCGGCCTCAACCTGCAGAAAATCGTCTCTCTCTCGTGTGTCCAGCACGAACTATTGAGTTACAATCAATAGTACCGTCCTACCCAAAAGCACCGCAAGGGTAACCCTAGGTGTGTGGTCGAACTCTAAACACCGACAGGTCCCTCCCGGGAGCGAGATTCAGGCGCCGCCGGTGAACTCCGCCGCCCCTGTGCATACGCGGACCGTCTGACCCGTCAGGCAGTGAACCCGAGCTCTGAGCCAGGTCGCGGACCGTCCAGCCCTGGCCGCGGATGGTGCGCGCCTGTGCGGAGAGCATCACCGCAGGTTCTCAACGCAGTGATTGGTGCCCGAATCTGCGCCAACAAAGACAGAAAGAGAGAGAGAGAGAGAGTAAGCCGAGATACATGTGAGACAATATTGCAAATTTTGAGAAACCTGATTATTCTAGATCGTAGTAGGTGAGGCAGTCAGCAGGTACCAGGTAGCACGTAGCAGTAGGTAAGGGCAATGACTTGGCACCCGATTCACTCACCAATCACTCTTCTTCTCCACTATATGTCTATATCCATGTCCATGCCATGCCAATGCGCAAGCCTTTATTTCTCGCACTGCACCTGCACGCAACAGAGACGTCATTCAGGCGATCGAATCCATGGAGCTCGTGCTCACTACACCTGATCTCCCAACCCCGCTGCTGCTCTCCACCTTAACGATAGTATCCGTGGTCGTATGCTATGTCCTCTTCTGGAAGCAGCAGGCGGCGGCGAGGCGAGCGCCGCTGCCGCCCGGGCCGAGAGGCTGGCCCGTGCTGGGCAACCTACCGCAGCTGGGCGGGAAGACTCACCAGACGCTGCACGAGATGACCAAGGTGTACGGCCCGCTGCTGCGGCTGCGGTTCGGCAGCTCCACCGTGGTGGTGGCCGGGTCGGCGGCCGTGGCGCAGCAGTTCCTCCGCGCCCACGACGCCAACTTCAGCAGCCGCCCGCCAAACTCCGGCGGCGAGCTCATGGCGTACAACTACCAGGACGTGGTGTTCGCGCCCTACGGGCCCCGGTGGCGCGCGATGCGCAAGGTGTGCGCCGTGAACCTCTTCTCCGCGCGCGCGCTCGACGACGTCCGCGGCGTCCGGGAGCGCGAGGCGGCGCTCATGGTGAGGTCGCTCGCGGAGCAGGCCCACGGCGGCCTCGACGCGCCGCCGGCGGCGGTGCCGGTCGGCAAGGCCATCAACGTGTGCACGACGAACGCGCTCTCGCGGGCGGCCGTTGGGCGGCGGGTGTTCGCTGCCGCCGGCGGCGGCGACGGGGTCGCGAGGGAGTTCAAGGAGATCGTGCTCGAGGTGATGCAGGTGGGCGGGGTGCTCAACGTCGGCGACTTCGTGCCGGCGCTCCGGTGGCTCGACCCGCAGGGCGTGGCGGCCAAGATGAAGAAGCTGCACCGCCGGTTCGACGACATGATGGACGGGATCATTGCAGGTTATAGGGAGGCCAGGAGGGTTGCGGCAGCCGGAGAGGAGAGCAAGGATTTGCTTGGCTTGCTGCTGTCGATGGTGGATGAGCGGCCGTTCGACAGCGGGGAGGAAGTCAGGATCACCGAAACCGATGTCAAGGCACTCATTTTGGTAAGTTCTCGTTTTCAATGTGCCCCCACGTTGTTTTTAAGCAAATAACTTTTTTTAAAAAAAAATACTAGCTTTGCTAGTGCGCATAGTAACCTGAATCTCATCGCGGCGATATAAGTTTATAATTTATTTTAACTTTTATCAAATTTGACTAACTCGTTTTATTAAAAAAAACAAGTCATACTTAAAGTATACTAGTCGGTTGCCCGTGCGTTGCGACGGCTTACAACAATACTCACGTAAACTATCCATAAAAAAATTCAAGATTTTTTATTGATTGTCTCCGCTCTCTATATAATATATTTTTTGATTTGGCTAACTGATGTTATTGTTTACTCCATGCAAATATGTCTTGGTACAACATGACCAATGAAATGAACGATTAGAAAAAAGTTCACAACGATTGACTGAATGAACAGAGATTATAAAATGACATAATTTCATCATACAGAGACTAAATAAGAGAAAGTTTATGAGATCAAGTTTCTAAAATAAGTCCCATGAAGTCAAACTTATAAAAAAGATAGATCAAAATATGGAGTGATTGCTAAAGTCAGACATCAATAAAACTAGATACGCTCCATATAAATTATGCTACTTCGTAGCAATTACTAACGTTTAAAACCAACAAATAACCTTTCATTTTGTTGTTAGTGTGACAAATCATTGCTGCTCAAACACCATGTAGTCCATTGTGCCAATATGGTCTCAGAAACGATCTAATGCTTGCAAGAGCCAAGAACGTCGTGTCGTGCTTGGGTTGTAGCCTCGGCCCGTAGTGTTGGTCCGGCCCGACACGATTATTTTTTTATTTTACAAAAAAAACGTATATACCTATATACAATTTATATTCAATATTAAAAATATCTTAGCGTGATGTTCTAGTGGTTAGACAGTTTCATCTAGTGTCTCCTGCCCTTCTTCTATCAGGGCATGGGTTCGAACGCCACCTCCTGCACCGTTTTTTAATATTTTACACTGATTTAATTAAATGGATTGACGGGCTAACGGGCTGGCCCGACACAGTTAGCAGGCCGGCATGAAGTGTCTGTGCCATAGTTGTGGCCCGCGTGCATCTAGCCCGTGTCGGGCGTCGTTACGCTGATTTAATTAAATTGATCGACGGGCTAACGGGCTGGCCCGACACAGTTAGCAGACTGGCATGACGTGTCTGTGCTATAGTTGTGGCCCATGACGTGCCTGTGCTATAGTTGTGGCCCACGTGCATCTAGCCCGTGTCGGGCGTTGTTTGACATCTATAGACGTGCAGCGGATTAATTTGAAATAGTTATGAGGGGTTATTTGTAAAAAAAATGACGCATGACGACCGTTGAAACTGGTGTTTTAAGTATAGTATAGATTAAGTGTTAAACGACATCTATATAATGTCACGGGTACGATACAGAATCTACTTAAGCGGAAGGGTGTACGTGTATATGGAATAGAAGTTTTAAATTCGAGACAGTTCATAACTTGTTTTTAGTTTATTTATACTAGTTTATTAGCGTGGATATAGTTTGTATGAAGAAGCCATGAAGGATATACTTTATGCATGGTTGTCGACTGTTAACATCAAGTGGATAGCACGAAGCAGGGGAAAAAATAGATTGATGATTACAAGTCAGTGGGGTAGCTTACGTTGCATCAATATATAGCCATGCAGCCCATGCTAGCTAGTGGTGGACTTACGAACAGGATCCTATGCTGGCCTAGCCGGCTTTGGCTGCAACACTAACCGAGTTGAGTTTTTATTAAGCCTTCCTCCTGTATTACGTGATGTAACCTAGTTCATATATAGGAGCAGAGTTTCAAGAGTAACAAATGTAATGAGCCAAAGAATTTCGGCTTGCATTGCTCAGGTCCTCAAGTTTTGGACAGCTAGCTAGCCCACACAAGATATCTCAAGCTAGCTCTAATGCCACCAAGGCTAGATCACAAGCTCACATTAATCTCTAATTAATCAAGGATTAGCGTCAATCTCTAATCAAATATGTTTATCGTTTTGGACGGAGGGATGATACTAGAAAGTAAAGTAGTATCACTTCACGAATAGTACAGTAACAATAATAGCATGATGGCCGGCCTCTAGAGGCCAGAAACTCTTGTGGAGAAAGAGTAGAGGAGGCAGGAGGAGGAAACAAGTTGTTGGCAAATAATTGAGGGGGTCACCTAATTTGATTTGATTGCACCGTCAAGGATCCCAATAGCGATGTGACAAGTAGATAACGCGACATAGATAGATATACCATATGTTTTTTTCCTTTTTTCTCTGACATTATTATCTACTCGCTTCATTTTAAATTATGTCATTTAATTTTCATGTTAAATCAAACTTGTATAGCTTATTCGATTGGGTTTATAAAAAAATAATACTTACAATATCAAATAAATGGATTGTCCAAATGCATATGTATTTCATGGTAATAAAATCTTGTTTAGTACACTACTGAAGACGACTTTTTTTGTCGAGTGCGCAAAGCATTCGGCAAAGGACCAAAGACACTTGACAAAGGATTCGCCAAGTTCCACACTCGATGAAGAGTCCTCACTGAACCAAACATCGGCGACGGTCTCTTTGTCGAGTACTTTCTGTTGAGTACTCGGTAATGTATTTGCCGAGTGACGGCGCTTTACTGAATGGTTTAGCCTCTGTTTGTTTCAGCTTTTTACAGCTTCTGGTCACCAAAAGCTGCTGCGGACTGCCAAATGCTCAGCTTTTCAACCACCTTCTATAAAGATCGTTTGGGTAAAAATCATTCAAAATCAACATAAACACATAATCGGTTGAGTCGTTACAATAGTAGTAATAATTCGTCACTTTCTAGATCCTGAGCCCTATGGGCACATTTATCTTCTTCCACACATAATTCTAATGATACTCAGATTCTCTACACAGTCAGATTCTCCCTATAGCCAGATTCTCATAAAAGCTGGTCAGAAAAAAGCTGGACCACATAGTCCCTTAGTTTGTCGAGTGTTGGACACTCAACAAACGTGTTCTTTACCGAGTGTATACTTATGACGAGTGTTTGGCCCTTGGCAAACTCTATCTTTGCCGAGTGTAATGTTTAACCGAAGGCAACACTCAGAAAACTTTATCTTTGTGGAGTGTCTGATAGTTCGCACTCGTAAAGCCAGAGTCTACGATAGTGGTAGTAATAAAGATATTTGTTTGTGTTTCTATATATAAATAAACTTAGCTAAAACCTAGTAAGAAGCTAAATAAACTTCGCATAAAAGTAGAGTTTAGATTGTTTTCCTTTATTAGAAAAAACAGCTAGAATATCTAGTTTCTCATTGATCCTATCGCTCATGCATGGCTCGTGGACACGTACGCCAGAACCTGTTCGTGGCAGGGACCGACACGACGTCGACCATAGTGGAGTGGTCTCTCGCCGAGCTGATCCGCCACCCGGACATCCTGAGGCAAGCGCAGGAGGAGCTGGACGCGGTGGCCGGGCGCGGGAGGCTGGTCTCGGAGTCGGACCTCCGAAGCCTCACCTTCTTCAACGCGGTCATCAAGGAGACGTTCCGCCTGCACCCGTCGACGCCGCTCTCCCTGCCGCGCATGGCCGCCGAGGAGTGCGAGGTGGCGGGCTACCGCGTCCCCAGGGGCTCGGAGCTGCTGGTCAACGTGTGGGGCATCGCCCGCGACCCGGCGCTGTGGCCTGACCCGCTGGAGTTCCGGCCGGCCAGGTTCCTGCCGGGCGGCTCGCATGCGGACGTGGACGTCAAAGGTGCCGACTTCGGGCTCATCCCGTTCGGCGCCGGCCGGAGGATCTGCGCCGGCCTCAGCTGGGGGCTGCGGATGGTCACGCTCACCAGCGCCACCCTGGTGCACGCGTTCGACTGGGAGTTGCCGGCAGGGCAGACGCCGGACAAGCTGAACATGGAGGAGGCCTTCACCCTCCTGCTGCAGCGGGCTGTTCCGTTAGTGGCTCGTCCAGTACCCAGGCTGCTGCCGTCGGCGTATGAGATCGCATAGGAATGGAAGGCTCGCTCAAGGGCCTCAGCTTGGCTGTATCAAGCACGTACACTGGCGTGAAAGACGATGTGTGTATGTATTGTTGTTCACTTTGTTGACTTTTGTAAACACTAGTAAATGTTCTTGCTATATGGCTAATATCTGTAACGAAATTTTATATTTTGACATGATTATGCTCCTGGCTTGTAGCCACCTTTTCATGTGGATCAATATAAACTCACAATCCACATGCATGAAACTTCGCTCTCCGCGGTTAACTTTCTATTTAATGTTGATAAATGTGATAAAATATTTGATAGGTTTGTTTAAGAAGAATAACATTAAATTATCGCATGCAATTCCTCCGATAGAAGAATTGAAAAGACGTGTATATTGTATTGGCATGGCTCCTTTCTTCATAACACTAATGATTGTAATATCTTCTGTCGTTGTTTCGAGAACCGAGTATCTATAAGGTTTGTGTGTCGGCAGGGGTGCTAGCGCGGAATCGCTCCGAATGGTGAGCTACAAGGAGCTCGAAGGTGGATCTGAGATAGGGGTTATACTAGTTCAGGTCGGATCCCTAGTCCAGTATAGTGCTGATCGTATATTGCTTATAGCATGTTAAGTATAGGTGCTTGTGTGCAGTTGCAGATTGATTGAATGTCACGTTCCAGGATGACATGGAGATGGGGGCCGCCTTGCCATTTTATAGCTCAAGGGTAGACTTTACAATGGGAACTAGTATTCTACCAGGGTGGAGCTTGGTCTTCTGCTTCTAGGCCTCGTAGCCCCTACGGTGTCGTCTGCTAGGTCGTGCGTCGTCGTACCTCTGGTATGGCATTGTGTCTTGTCCGTTCGTCATATGTGTTCCTGTAGTTGTTCTGATATAGACGTAGCGGTGCTTGGTGAGTCCTGTTGAGTCGGCTCGGGTGGGGTTTAGGGATGTCTTCGGTGCAGCTTCATCTTGAGAGCACCTAGAGGGGGGGGTGAATAGGTGATCCTGTGAAACTTAAAACTTAAGCCACAAAAACTTGTTAAGTGTTAGCACAATACTTGCCAAGTGGCTAAAGAGAAGTCTCAACAAAACACAATACCACAAGAGATCAAGCACAGAGGTGACACAGTGGATTATCCCGTGGTTCGGCCAAGACCAACGCTTGCCTACTCCACGTTGTGGCGTCCCAACGGACGAGGGTTGCAATCAACCCCTCTCAAGCGGTCCAAAGACCCACTTGAATACCACGGTGTTTTGTTTTGCCTTTCACTATCCCGTTTGCAAGAAATCTCCACAAATTGGAGTCTCTTGCCCTTACAAGTATATGATCACAAAGAAACACAGAGTAAGGGAGGGAAGCAACACACACAAATCCACAGCGAAACGCGCACACACACGGCCAAGAATCGAGCTCACAAGAGTATCACAAAGTTCTCACTAGAACGGAGCTCGAAACACTTAGAATGACAAACAAATGCGCAAAGACTGAGTGTGGATGATCAAGAATGCTCAAAGGTTGCTTGTATATCTCCTCCATGCGCCTAGGGGCTCCTTTTATAGCCCCAAGGCAGCTAGGAGCCGTTGAGAGCAAATCCGGAAGGCCATCCTTGCCTTCTGTCGTCGGGGGCACCGGACAGTCCGGTGCACACCGGACACTGTCCGGTGCCCGATTTGTTTCCTTAAACAGCAAAGCCGACCGTTGCAGACCGTTGGCAGATTTGGAGCCGTTGGCGCACCGGACATGTCCGGTGCACACCGGACAGTCCGGTGCCGTCTTCCGACCGTTGGCTCGGCCACGTGTCCCGCGCAGATTGCGCGGCCGACCGTTGGCCCGGCCGACCGTTGGCTCACCGGACAGTCCGGTGCACACCGGACAGTCCGGTGAATTTTAGCCGTACGCCGTCGGCGAATTCCCGAGAGCGGCCACTTCGCGCCGAGTCAGCCTGGCGCACCGGACACTGTCCGGTGCACACCGGACAGTCCGGTGCTCCAGACCGAACTGAGTCTTGGCTGCACACAGCCAAGTCTTTGTCTCCTCTTTTCTTTTCTTCTACTTTCTGTTTCTAACACTTAGACAAGTATATTAGTACTCAAAACCAATGTACTAAGGCTTAGAAACATACCTTTACTTCATGATTTGCACTTTGTTCATCCATGGACATAAATTCACAATTAAGCACATGTGTTGGCACTCAATCACCAAAATACTTAGAAATGGCCCAAGGGCACATTTCCCTTTCAATCTCCCCCTTTTTGGTGATTTATGCCAACACAACATAAAGCAAGTAGAACAGGTACAAAATCAAATCAAATAAGAACTCAAAATGTTTTGATTCATTTTTGACATATATGGATCACTCTATGCCACCACTTGGTTTGTTTTTGCAAATCAAACTCAAATCTCTATCTCTAAGTCAAACACACATGTTAAAGCATAAAGAGAGTCATTTCAAAAGAGATAGATCAAGGATTTCAAAAAACTCCCCCTTTTTCCCATAATTACTACTTCTCCCCACAGGAAGCCAACTTTGATAAGAGAGACAACAAAAAGAGTTTTGACAAACCAAAAGCTCTACTCTACTATTTTCAAAATCTCTCAAGTGGTAGCTGATCCATTTATTGCTTTGGCCTTTATTTTCTCCCCCTTTGGCATCAAGCACCAAAACGGGATCAATCTTGGCCCTTTAACCCCATTGCCTCACCAAAATCTTCAATTAAGAGCAAATGGCAATAAGAGTTCATGAGATGGACTTGGAATAAGTTACCCTCTCATCGGAGTGCAGTGGAAGTCTTGCATGATCCAAGTCCACCTTTACCCTTTCAATTCTCCTTTGAGACTAAATCAAACAAACTCAAGCATATGGTTAGTCTCAAGGGATCAAGTTGTAACACATCTCCCCCTAAACATGTGCATCACGTTGCAACGGACTTGTGAGGTCCAGGGAGTGTTTGTACAACTTGAGCACCATAATAAGCAATAAAATGCAGAATGAACATGATCAAAGGCATAAGCACATGTATGCTACAATTCAATCCAAGTTCCGCGAATCTAAGACATTTAGCTCACTACGCAGCCTGCAAAAGGTCTTCTCATCTAAAGGCTTGGTAAAGATATCGGCTAGCTGGTTCTCGGTGCTAACATAAAACACTTCGATATCTCCCTTTTGCTGGTGGTCTCTCAAAAAGTGATGCCGGATGTCAATGTGCTTTGTGCGGCTGTGCTCAACAGGATTTTCCGCTATTCGGAT
The DNA here is from genome assembly GCA_029449295.1 of Zea luxurians. NCBI lineage: Eukaryota > Viridiplantae > Streptophyta > Magnoliopsida > Poales > Poaceae > Zea > Zea luxurians. The sequence continues at coordinate 33,353,781 of JAOPSE010000012.1, read as the reverse complement.
AGCACTCTCATTATCACATAGGAGTGGGACTTTGCTCAGATTGTAGCCAAAGTCCCGGAGGGTTTGCCTCATCCAAAGTAGTTGCGCACAACATTGTCCTGCGGCAACATACTCGGCCTCAGCGGTGGATAGGGCAACGGAGGTTTGTTTCTTAGAGTTCCATGACACCAGGGACCTTCCTAAGAATTGGCACGTCCCCGATGTACTCTTCCTATCGACCTTACATCCAGCATAGTCGGAATCTGAGTACCCAATCAAGTCAAAGTTAGACCCCTTTGGATACCAGATCCCGAAGCAAGGCGTAGCGACTAAATATCTAAGAATTCGCTTCACCGCCACCAAGTGACACTCCTTAGGATCGGATTGAAATCTAGCACACATGCATACGCTAAGCATAATATCCGGTCTACTAGCACATAAATAAAGCAAAGAACCTATCATGGACCGGTATGCTTTTTGATCAACGGACTTACCTCCTTTGTTGAGGTCGGTGTGTCCGTCGGTTCCCATCGGCGTCTTTGCGGGCTTGGCGTCCTTCATCCCAAACCTCTTTAGCAGATCTTGCGTGTACTTCGTTTGGGAGATGAAGGTGCCGTCCTTGAGTTGCTTCACTTGGAACCCAAGGAAGTAGTTCAACTCGCCCATCATCGACATCTCGAATTTCTGCGTCATCACCCTGCTAAACTCTTCACAAGACTTTTGATTAGTAGAACCAAATATTATGTCATCGACATAAATTTGGCACACAAACAAATCACCATCACAAGTCTTAGTGAAAAGAGTTGGATCGGCTTTCCCAACCTTGAAAGCATTAGCAATTAAGAAATCTCTAAGGCATTCATACCATGCTCTTGGGGCTTGTTTAAGTCCATAGAGCGCCTTAGAGAGCTTACACACGTGGTCGGGGTACCGCTCATCCTCGAAGCCAGGGGGTTGCTCCACGTACACCTCCTCCTTTATTGGCCCGTTGAGGAAAGCGCTCTTCACATCCATTTGGTACAATCTGAAAGAATGGTGAGCGGCATATGCTAGCAAGATACGAATGGACTCTAGCCTAGCCACAGGAGCAAAAGTCTCCTCAAAGTCCAAACCTGCGACTTGGGCATAACCTTTTGCCACAAGTCGAGCCTTGTTCCTTGTCACCACTCCGTGCTCGTCTTGTTTGTTGCGGAACACCCACTTGGTTCCCACAACATTTTGCTTGGGACGAGGCACCAGCGTCCAAACTTCATTGCGCTTGAAGTTGTTAAGTTCCTCCTGCATGGCCAACACCCAATCCGGATCTAGCAAGGCCTCCTCTACCCTGAAAGGCTCAATAGAGGAGACAAAAGAGTAATGTTCACAAAAATTAACTAGTCGAGACCGAGTAGTTACTCCCTTGCTAATGTCACCCAGAATTTGGTCGATGGGATGATCCCTTTGAATCATCGCTCGAACTTGAGTTGGAGGTGCCGGTTGCGCTTCTTCCTCCATCACGTGATCATCTTGTGCTCCCCCTTGATCACACGCCTCCTGTTGATGAACCTGTTCATCGTCTTGAGTTGGGGGATGCACCGTCGTTGAGGAAGAAGGTTGATCTCGTTCATCTTGTTCCTGTGGCCGAACGTCTCCAATCGCCATGGTTTGTATAGCGGCCGTTGGAACATCTTCTTCATCTACATCATCACAATCAACAACTTGCTCTCTTGGAGAGCCATTAGTCTCATCAAATACAACGTCGCTAGAGACTTCAACCAAACCCGATGATTTGTTGAAGACTCTATACGCCTTTGTATTTGAATCATAACCTAATAAAAACCCTTCTACAGCTTTGGGAGCAAACTTAGAATTTCTACCCTTCTTCACTAGAATGTAACACTTGCTCCCAAATACACGAAAGTACGATACATTGGGTTTGTTACCGGTTAGTAGCTCATACGAAGTCTTCTTGAGGAGTCGATGAAGATAGACCCTGTTGATGGCGTGGCAAGCCGTGTTCACAGCTTCCGACCAAAAGCACTCGGGGGTCTTGAACTCTCCAAGCATCGTCCTCGCCATATCGATTAGCGTCCTGTTCTTCCTCTCTACCACACCATTTTGCTGTGGTGTGTAGGGAGCGGAGAACTCGTGCTTGATCCCTTCCTCCTCAAGAAACTCCTCCACTTGAAGGTTCTTGAACTCGGACCCATTGTCGCTCCTTATCTTCTTCACCTTGAGCTCAAACTCATTTTGAGCTCTCCTGAGGAAGCGCTTGAGGGTCCCTTGGGTTTCAGACTTATCCTGCAAAAAGAACACCCAAGTGAAGCGGGAAAAGTCATCAACAATAACTAGACCATACTTACTTCCTCCTATGCTTAGATAGGCGACGGGTCCGAAGAGGTCCATATGCAGCAGCTCCAGAGGTCTTGACGTGGTCATCACATTCTTGCTGTGATGTGCTCCTCCCACTTGTTTACCTGCCTGACAAGCTGCACAAGGTCTATCTTTTTCGAAATAAACATTTGTTAGACCTATCACGTGTTCTCCCTTTAGAAGCTTGTGGAGGTTCTTCATCCCCACATGTGCTAAGCGGCGATGCCACAGCCAGCCCATGCAAGTCTTAGCCATTAAGCATGCATCTAGACCGGCCTCTTCTTTTGCAAAATCAACTAAATAAAGCTTGTCGTCTAGTACACCCTTAAAAGCTAGTGAACCATCACATCTTCTAAAGACAGACACATCTACATTTGTAAATAAACAATTATATCCCATATTGCACAGTTGACTAACAGATAGCAAATTGTAACCAAGAGACTCAACTAAAAACACATTTGATATTGAGTGCTCATTAGAAATTGCAATTTTACCTAACCCTTTTACCTTGCCTTGATTCCCATCACCGAATATAATTGAATCTTGGGAATCCTTATTTTTGACGTAGGAGGTGAACATCTTCTTCTCCCCCGTCATATGGTTTGTGCATCCGCTGTCGATAATCCAGCTTGAACCCCCGGATGCATAAACCTGCAAGGCAAATTCAGGCTTGGGTCTTAGGTACCCAACTCATGTTGGGTCCTACAAGGTTAGCACATATTTCTTTAGGGACCCAAATGCAAGTTTTATCTCCCTTGCATTTTGCCCCTAACTTCCTAGCAATTACCTTCTTACCCTTTCTACAAATAGCAAAGGGAGCATTGCAAGCATAATAAATGGTAGAAGGTTTGTTCACAACTTTTCTAGGAACATGAGCAAAATTTCTCCTAGGCATATGTACACCATTTCTCCTACACATATCTCTATTATGCTTATAGGAAGAACTAGAGGCAAACATGGCATGAGAATCATAAACATGTGAATCAAAATCATTATAAGCATTTCTAGCATATCTCCTATCATTATACATAAAAGCATGGTTCTTTTTAGCACTACTAGCCATAGGGGCCTTCCCCTTCTCCTTGACGAAGATGGGAGCCTTATGGCTTGTTAAGTTCTTGGCCTCTCTCTTGAAGCCAAGACCATCCTTAATTGAGGGGTGTCTACCAATCGTGTAGGCATCCCTTGCAAATTTTATTTTATCAACTTCACTCTTGCTAGTCTTAAGTTGGGCATTAAGACTAGCCACTTCATCATTTAGTTTTGAAATTGACACTAAGTGTTCACTACAAGCATTAACATCAAAATCCTTACACCTAGTACAAATTTCAACATGTTCAACACAGGAATTTGATTTACTAGCTACTTCTAGTTTAGCACTTAAATCATTATTAACACTTCTTAAGGTAGCAATGGTTTCATGACAGGAAGATAATTCACTAGAAAGCACTTCATTTCTTTTAATTTCTAGAGCAAGAGAATTTTGTGCACTAACAAATTTATCATGCTCCTCATATAAAAGATCCTCTTGTTTTTCTAGTAATCTATTCTTATCATTCAAAGCATCGATCAACTCATTAATTTTATCTATCTTAGATCTATCTAAGCCCTTGAACAAGCATGAATAATCTATGTCATCATCATCACTAGTCTCACTATCACTAGAAGAAGCATAAGTGAAGTCTTGAGTACTCACCTTCTTCTCCCTTGCCATAAGGCATGTGAGACGCTCGTTGGGGAAGAGGGAAGACTTGTTGAAGGCGGTGGCAGCGAGTCCTTCATTGTCGGAGTCGGAGGAGGAGCAATCCGAGTCCCACTCCTTTCCTAGATGTGCCTCGCCCTTTGCCTTCTTGTATTGCTTCTTCTTCTCTCTTTTGTTCCCCTTTTCCTGGTCACTTTCATTATCGGGACAGTTAGCGATAAAATGACCAAGCTTACCGCATTTGAAGCATGAGCGCTTCCCCTTTGTCTTGGTCTTGCTTGGCTGCCCCTTGCGACCATTTAGCGCCGTCTTGAATCTCTTGATGATGAGAGCCATCTCTTCATCATTGAGTCCGGCCGCCTCAATCTGTGCCACCTTGCTAGGTAGCGCCTCCTTGCTTCGTGTCGCCTTGAGAGCAAGGGGTTGCGGCTCGTTGATCGGACCATTCAAGGCGTCGTCCACATACCTTGCCTCCTTGATCATCATTCGTCCGCTAACGAATTTCCCAAGAACTTCTTCGGGCGACATCTTGGTGTACCTGGGATTTTCACGTATATTGTTCACCAAATGAGGATCAAGAACGGTAAATGACCTTAGCATTAGGCGGACGACGTCGTGGTCCGTCCATCGCGTGCTCCCGTAGCTCCTTATCTTGTTGATAAGGGTCTTGAGCCGATTGTATGTTTGCGTCGGCTCCTCGCCTCTTATCATTGCGAACCGTCCGAGCTCTCCCTCCACCAACTCCATCTTGGTGAGCAAGGTGACGTCGTTCCCCTCATGAGAAATCTTGAGGGTGTCCCAGATCTGCTTGGCGTTATCCAAGCCGCTTACTTTATGGTATTCATCCCTGCACAAGGAAGCTAGAAGAACAGTAGTAGCTTGTGCATTCTTATGAATTTGTTCATTAATGAACATGGGACTATCCGAACTATCAAAGTGCATTCCACTCTCTACAATCTCCCAAATACTAGGATGGAGAGAGAATAGGTGACTACGCATTTTGTGGCTCCAAAATCTGTAGTCCTCTCCATCAAAGTGTGGGGGCTTGCCGAGTGGAATGGAGAGCAAATGTGAATTTGAACTTTGCGGAATACGAGAGTAGTCAAAAGAAAAGTTCGAATTAACCGGTTTCCTTCTCTCGTAGTCGCTGTGGTCGTCCTTTTGGGAAGAAGTAGACTCATCACTGTCGTAGTAGACGATCTCCTTGATGCGCCTTGTCTTCTTCTTCTTCCCTTCCTTCCGTCTGTGGCCCGAGCCGGAGTCGGTAGGCTTATCGTCCTTTGGCTCGTTGACGAAGGATTCCTTCTCTTTGTCATTGATCATGATACCCTTCCCCTTAGGATCCATCTCTTCGGGCGGTTAGTCCCTTTGAAGAGAACGGCTCTGATACCAATTGAGAGCACCTAGAGGGGGGGTGAATAGGTGATCCTGTGAAACTTAAAACTTAAGCCACAAAAACTTGTTAAGTGTTAGCACAATAATTGCCAAGTGGCTAAAGAGAAGTCTCAACAAAACACAATACCACAAGAGATCAAGCATAGAGGTGACACAGTGGATTATCCCGTGGTTCGGCCAAGACCAACGCTTGCCTACTCCACGTTGTGGCGTCCCAACGGACGAGGGTTGCAATCAACCCCTCTCAAGCGGTCCAAAGACCCACTTGAATACCACGGTGTTTTGTTTTGCCTTTCACTATCCCGTTTGCAAGGAATCTCCACAAATTGGAGTCTCTTGCCCTTACAAGTATATGATCACAAAGAAACACAGAGTAAGGGAGGGAAGCAACACACACAAATCCACAGCGAAACGCGCACACACACGGCCAAGAATCGAGCTCACAAGAGTATCACAAAGTTCTCACTAGAACGGAGCTCGAAACACTTAGAATGACAAACAAATGCGCAAAGACTGAGTGTGGATGATCAAGAATGCTCAAAGGTTGCTTGTATATCTCCTCCATGCGCCTAGGGGCTCCTTTTATAGCCCCAAGGCAGCTAGGAGCCGTTGAGAGCAAATCCGGAAGGCCATCCTTGCCTTCTGTCGTCGGGGGCACCGGACAGTCCGGTGCACACCGGACACTGTCCGGTGCCCGATTTGTTTCCTTAAACAGCAAAGCCGACCGTTGCAGACCGTTGGCAGATTTGGAGCCGTTGGCGCACCGGACATGTCCGGTGCACACCGGACAGTCCGGTGCCGTCTTCCGACCGTTGGCTCGGCCACGTGTCCCGCGCAGATTGCGCGGCCGACCGTTGGCCCGGCCGACCGTTGGCTCACCGGACAGTCCGGTGCACACCGGACAGTCCGGTGAATTTTAGCCGTACGCCGTCGGCGAATTCCCGAGAGCGGCCACTTCGCGCCGAGTCAGCCTGGCGCACCGGACACTGTCCGGTGCACACCGGACAGTCCGGTGCTCCAGACCGAACTGAGTCTTGGCTGCACACAGCCAAGTCTTTGTCTCCTCTTTTCTTTTCTTCTACTTTCTGTTTCTAACACTTAGACAAGTATATTAGTACTCAAAACCAATGTACTAAGGCTTAGAAACATATCTTTACTTCATGATTTGCACTTTGTTCATCCATGGACATAAATTCACAATTAAGCACATGTGTTGGCACTCAATCACCAAAATACTTAGAAATGGCCCAAGGGCACATTTCCCTTTCACATCTTTCGTTATCCCCTTAATGTCACCTTTCATCATGCGTAGGCGTATGTCTGCTACAACGCTGTAGCTGTTCTGATATAGACGTAGCGGTGCTTGGTGAGTCCTGCTGAGTCGGCTCGGGTGAGGTTTAGGGATGTCTTCGGTGCAACTTCATCTTCCATCATCCCCTTAACGTCACCTTTCATAATGCATAGGTGTATGCCTGGTACGACATATTGCCCCGTCCCTTTTGGTGTATGGGTCACTGTAGAGACCCCAATGCTGAGGCCCCTGCGGCTGAAGTTGACTAGTCCCACTAGTTAGCGGGGATATATATCCGACGTCGTGCTTGATAGAGACCCTTCGATACTACTCCCATGGTCTGGACATGGATTGGTGATGATCTGTTGCATCGTGTCATCGTGGCTTGATAGTACTAGGTCGACTCTTCCCCTGTAGAGGTGTTTGTCTGAGAGTCGGTTGTCGCCTTGCTAGGTTGCTAAGCAGACAGGTTGATCGGTAGCCTCGCCTCACCGAATTGCTCGGCAGTTAGGTTGATCGGCAGCCGGCAGTCCCGCCCCATCGGGTTGCTCGACGGGTGAGCCGATCGGTTAGTGGTCCGTCCTTGGGAGGCCTTTTGGGCCTTCTTCAGGCACCTGGTTCTCAGTTACTTGACATCTTCCATCGAAAAAATACAATCGGTTATAAATGAAGGCTGGTTGAGATTTCAAGAAATGAAGATTGACAAACCATCTGTCCCTGCCAGCACATTAGAGCCAATGAGCAAAAAAGTCTTGGTTTGACCATGTGCGATTGATAAAAGGCAAAGACAAAAGTATCATCATTGGTGACCTTTGCACGCTAAATCTATCACACAAAGTGGTTACTCGGAAGGCTTCGGACAAGAGAACGACTAATAAGACCAGAGGGCAAGCATGTGAGAGCACCTAGAGGGGGTGAATAGGTGATCCTGCAAAATTCAACACCTAATAGCCACAAAACTTGGTTAAGTGTTAGAATGATAAAACCAAGTGGCTATAGAGCGAGTTCTTGCGAGTCACAATAATCACACAGAAACACAATCACAAGAGACACACGAGTTATCTCGTGGTTCAGCCAAGTAATACTTGCCTACTTCCACGTTGTGGCGTCCCAATGAACGAGGGTTGCACTCAACCCCTTTCAAGTGATCCAATGATCAACTTGAATACCACGGTGTTCTTCTTTCTTATACTTTCTCCCGTTTGCGAGGAATCTCCACAACTTGGAGTCTCTCGCCCTTACAACAAAGATCAAAGTGAAAGCACTAGAGTAAGGATGGGAAGCAACACACACAAATCCGCAGCAATACGCACACACAAGCCAATACTTGAGCTCAAATGAAGCGCAACAAGTTCACCACTAGAACGGAGCTCAAATCACTAACAAAGTCAATCGAGTGCGTGGAGACGGAGTGTGGAAGACTTAGAATGCTTAAAGTATGCTTGGGTGACTCCTCCATGCGCCTAGGGGTCCCTTTTATAGCCCCAAGGCAGCTAGGAGCCGTTGGAGGCAACTTTGGAAGGCAAATCTTGCCTTCTGTCGGGTGGTGCACCGGACAGTCTGGTGCGCCACCGGACAGTCCCTGTAGTTGTCCGGTGCGCGATCTCCTTCCTTTTCTGTCGCATCCGACCGTTGCAGATTTGCGGCAGTTGGCGCACCGGACACTGTCTGGTGCACACCGGACAGTCCGGTGCCCCCTGTCGACCGTTGGCGCAATCGACCATTGGCTCACCGGACAGTCCGGTGCCTCACCGGACGGTCCGGTGAATTATAGCCGTACGTCGTTGAACGTTTCCCGAGAGCGACGACTTCGCCGCAGACGACTCACCGAACAGTCTGGTGCACCACCGGACAGTCCGGTGAATTATAGCCGTACGTCGCCGTCGAGTCCTAAGAGCGGACTGTTCACCGAGACTAGTCCTGGCGCACCAGACACTGTCCGGTGCACCACCGGACAGTCCGGTGCACCCAGACCGAGCTGCAGTTGGCTGTACACAGACAACTCTTTTCCAAACCAATTTCTCCTGTTTCTAGCACTTAGACACAATACATTAGTACTCAAATCAATGTACTAAGTCTAGAAACATACCTTGTAACTCGATTTGCATTTCTTGAGTCTTTGGCACAAATTAACACTTAGAGCATATGTGTTGGGCACTTAATCACCAAAACACTTTAGAAATGGCCCAAGGGCACATTTACCTTTCAATCTCCCCCTTTTTGGTGATTTATGCCAACACATCAAAAAGCAACTAAAAGAAGTGCAACATCAAACCAATTGAGAACAAGAATTCAAATTTGGCATATTTGGATCATTCTTTGCCACCACTTGGTTTGTTTTTGCAAATCAAATTCAATTTCCTATCTCTAAGTCAACCACACTTGTTGAGGCACAAAGAGAGGTATTCCAAGAGAAATTGATCAAAGATCCAAAAACTCCCCCTTTTCCCATAATCAAACGTTCTCCCCAACTTTTGACAATAAGAGACAATAAGAGTATTTTGATAAATAAAAAGTTCTAACTCTACTCTTTTCGAAATTTCACAAGTGGTAGCTGATCCATTTGCTTTGGCCCTAATTTCTCCCCCTTTGGCATTAAGCACCAAAACAGGATCATTCTTGGCCCTTTAACCCCATTGCCTCACCAAAATTGTCAATTAAGAGCAAAAGGCAATAAGAGCATAGAAATGAAATTGGAGTTATTACCGGAGTGCAGTGGAAGTCTTTGCATGGTCCAAGTTCACCTTTCCCTTTCAATCCACTTTTGAGACTAAACAAACACAAAGGTTAGTCTCAAAGTGTCAAGTTGTAGCATGCCTCCCCCTAAATAAGTGCATCACTTGCAAATGGACTTGTGAGGTCCGGGGATCATGGTTACAACTTGAGCACCACAAATGAACAAAAATAGATTAAAATGCATAAATTACATGATCAAAGACATAAACACATGTATGCTATAGATCAATCCAAGTTACGCGAATCTAAGACATTTAGCTCACTACGCAACCTACAAAACCTTTTCTCATCTAAAGGCTTGGTGAAGATATCGGCTAGCTGGTTCTCGGTGTTAATATGGTACACCTCGATATCCCTCTTTTGCTGGTGGTCTCTCAGGAAGTGATGCTGGATGTCTATGTGCTTAGTGCGGCTGTGTTCAACAGGATTATCCGCCGTGCGGTTTGCACTCTCGTTGTCACATAGGAGTGGGACTTTGCTCAGATTGTAGCCTAAGTCCTGGAGGGTTTGCCTCATCTAAAGTAGTTGCGCACAACACTGTCCTGCGGCAACATACTCGGCCTCAGTGGTGGATAGGGCAACGGAAGTTTGTTTCTTTGAACTCCAAGACACCAGGGACCTTCCTAGGAATTGGCACGTCCCTGATGTACTCTTCCTATCAACCTTGCACCCGACATAATCGGAGTCTGAATATCCAATCAAGTCAAAGGTAGACCCCTTTGGATACCAGATCTCGAAGCAAGGCGTAGCAACTAAATATCTAAGAATCTGCTTAACAGCCACAAGGTGACATTCCCTTGGGTCGGATTGATATCTAGCACACATGCAAACGCTAAGCATAATATCCGGTCTACTAGCACATAAGTAAAGCAAGGAACCTATCATAGACTGGTATGCCTTCTGATCAACGGACTTACCTCCTTTGTTGAGGTCGACATGTCCGTCAGTTCCCATTGGTGTCTTTGCGGGCTTGGCGTCCTTCATCCCGAACCGCTTGAGCAAGTCTTGCGTGTACTTCGTTTGGGAGATGAAGGTGTCGTCCTTGAGTTGCTTCACTTGGAACCCAAGGAAGTAGCTCAACTCGCCCATCATCGATATCTCAAATTTCTGAGTCATCACCCTGCTAAACTCCTGACAAGACTTTTGATTAGTAGAACCAAATATTATGCCATCGACATAAATTTGGCACACAAATAGGTCACCATCACAAGTCTTAGTGAAAAGAGTTGGATCGGCTTTCCCAACCTTGAAAGCATTTGCAATTAGGAAATCTCTAAGGCATTCATACCATGCTCTTGGGGCTTGTTTAAGTCCATAGAGCGCCTTAGAGAGCTTACACGCATGGTCGGGGTACCGTTCATCCTTAAAGCCAGGGGGTTGCTCTACGTACACCTCCTCCTTGATTGGCCCGTTGAGGAAAGCGCTCTTCACATCCATTTGGAACAACCTGAAGGAATGGTGAGCGGCATAGGCTAACAAAATGCGAATAGACTCTAGCCTAGCCACAGGAGCAAAAGTCTCCTCAAAGTCCAAACCTGCGACTTGGGCATAACCTTTTGCCACAAGTCGAGCCTTGTTCTTTGTCACCACCCCGTGCTCGTCCTGTTTGTTGTGGAACACCCACTTGGTTCCCACAACGTTTTGCTTGGGACGTGGCACCAGGGTCCAAACTTCATTTCGCTTGAAGTTGTTGAGCTCTTCCTGCATGGCCAACACCCAGTCCGGATCTAGCAAGGCCTCATCTACCCTGAAAGGCTCAATAGAAGAGACAAACGAGTAATGCTCACAAAAATTAGCTAGACATGAGCGAGTTGTTACTCCCTTGCTTATATCACCCAAAATCTAGTCGACGGGATGATTCCTTTGAATCGTCGCTCGGACTTGAGTTGGAGGGGCCCGTGGTGCTTCTTCCTCCACAACTTGGTCATCTTGTGCTCCCCCTTGATCACACGCCTCCTCTTGAGGAACCTGTTCATCATCTTGAGTCGGGGGATGCACCATCGTTGAGGAAGAAGGTTGATCTTGCTCTTGGTGTTCCTGTGGTCGCACATCTCCAATCGCCATGGTGTGAATTGCATCCGTTGGAACATCATCTTCATCTACATCATCAAGATCAACTTGCTCTTGGAGAGCCATTAGTTTCATCAAATACAAAGTCGCTAGAGACTTCAACCAAACCCAATGATTTGTTGAAGACTCTATACGCCTTTGTATTTGAGTCATAACCTAGCAAAAACCCTTCTACAGCTTTGGGAGCAAATTTAGAACTTCTACCTTTCTTTACTAGAATATAACATTTACTCCCAAATACACGAATGTATGACACGTTGGGTTTGTTACCGGTTAGAAGTTCATACGATGTCTTCTTGAGGAGGCGATGAAGGTAGACCCGGTTTATCGCGTGGCAAGCTGTGTTCACAGCTTCCGACCAAAACTGCTCGGGCGTCTTGAATTCTCCGAGCATCGTCCTCGCCATGTCTATAAGCGTCCTGTTCTTCCTCTCTACCACACCATTTTGCTGTGGTGTGTAGGGAGCGGAGAACTCGTGCTTGATTCCTTCCTCCTCAAAGTACTCCTCCACTTGTAAGTTCTTGAATTCAGACCCGTTGTCGCTTCTTATCTTTTTCACCTTGAGCTCAAATTCGTTTTGAGCTCTCCTTAGGAAGCGCTTTAGGGTCCCTTGGGTTTCTGATTTATCCTGCAAAAAGAATACCTAAGTGAAGCGGGAAAAAACATCAACAATAACAAGACCATACTTACTTCCCCCGATACTGAGGTAGGCGACGGGTCCGAAGAGGTCCATGTGAAGTAGCTCCAGAGGTCTTGATGTGGTCATCACATTCTCGCTGTGATGAGCGCTTCCCACCTGTTTACCTGCTTGACAAGCTGCACAAGGTCTATCTTTTTCGAAAAACACATTGGTTAGACCTAACACATATTCTCCCTTTAGAAGTTTATGAAGGTTCTTCATCCCAACATGTGCTAGACGGCGATGCCACAGCCAGCCCATGCTAGTCTTAGCAATTAAGCATGCATCTAGATCGGCCTCCTCTTTCGACAAATCAACTAAGTAGAGTTTGCTGTCTAGTACACCCTTAAAAGCTAGTGAATCATCACTCCTTCTAAAGACAAACACATCTACATTGGTAAATAAACAATTATAGCCCATATTACATAGTTGACTAACGGATAACAAGTTGTACTCGAGCGATTCAACTAAGAACACATTAGATATGGAATGCTCGGATGAAATAGTTATCTTTCCTAGCCCTTTAACCTTGCCTTGATTCTCATCTCCAAAGATAATCGAATCTTGGGAATCTTTGTTCTTGACGTAGAAGGTGAACATCTTCTTCTCCCCCGTCATGTGGTTTGTGCATCCGCTGTTGATAATCTAGCTTGAGCCCCTAGATGCATAAACCTGCAAGGCAAATTAGGCTTGGGTTTTAGGTACCCAACTCTTGTTGGGTCCTACAAGGTTAGTTACAATAGTCTTTGGGACCCAAATGCAAGTCTTGTCTCCCTTGCATTTGGACCCCATCTTTCTAGCAAGCACTTTTTCATTTTTACATGAAAGTACATATGTAGTGTTGCAAGCATGAAAAACAGTGGTAGATTTATTACACACTTTCCTAGGAGCATGAGACACAAAATTTCTCCTAGGCCTACCATTAACATTAGAACTTGAAGCAACCATGGCATATGAGTCAAAAGCACTATAACTCCTATTATAATGAGAATTTCTAGAAAATTTTCTATCATGGTACATGAAAGCATGATTCTTTTGACTACTACTAGCCATAGGGGCCTTTCCTTTCTCCTTGTTGGAAATGGGAGCCCTTTGACTTGTTAAGTTCTTGGCTTCCTTTCGAAAGCCAAGTCCATCCTTAATTGAGGGATGTCTACCAACGGTGTAGGCATCCCTAGCAAATTTTAATTTATCAAAGTCATTTTTGCAAGCCTTAAGTTGGGCATTAAGACTTGCCACTTCACCATTAAGTTTTGTAATAGAAGTAAGGTGCTCAACACATGCATCAACATCGAAATCCTTACACCTATTACAAATCACAACATGCTCTACACAAGAACTAGATTTATTAACTACTTCTAGCTTAGTGTTTAAATCATCATTAATACTCTTCAAGCTAGACACAGTTTCATGACAAGCGAATAATTCAGAAGAAAGCATTTCATTCCTTTTAACCTCTAAAGCAAGAGATTTTTGCACACTAATAAACTTGTCATGCTCTTCATATAAAATATCTTCTTGCTTCTCTAATAATCTATTCTTTTCATTTAAGGCATCAATTAATTCATTGATCTTATCAACTTTAGTTCTATCTAAGCCTTTGAATAAACTTGTGTAATCTACTTCATCATCACTAGAGTCATCATCACTTGAAGTAGTATACTTAGGGGTATCTCGAGCGCTTACCTTTTCCTCCTTTGCCATGAGGCAGGTGTGGCACTTGTTGGGGAAGAGAGATGACTTGTTGAAGGCTGAGGCGGCGAGTCCTTCGTCGTCGGAGTCGGACGAAGAGCAATTTGAATCCCACTCTTTGCCTAGGTGCGCCTCGCCCTTCGCCTTCTTGTAGGCCTTCTTCTTCTCCCTCTTCTTGCTCTTTTCTTGTTCCTGGTCATTAGCATTATCGGGACAATTTGCTATGAAATGATCAGTCTTACCACATTTAAAACAGGAGCGCTTTCCCTTTGCTTTGCTCTTGTTGGGTTGCTCCTTTTGTCCTTTTAGCGCCGTCTTGAAGCGCTTGATGATGAGGGCCATTTCATCTTCATTTAGCCCGGCAGCTTCAACTTGTGCCACCTTGCTAGGTAGCGCCTCCCTGCTGCTGCTTGTTGACTTGAGTGCAACGGGTTGGGGCTCATAGACGGGCATTGGGCCATTCAATGCATCATCAACGTATCTTGCTTCCTTGATCATCGTACGTCCGCTCACAAACTTTTCGAGTATTTCCTCGGGCGTCATCTTTGTGTACCTAGGATTCTCACAGATTGAGTTCACAAGATGAGGGTCAATGACAGTAAAAGACCTGAGCATAAGTGAGAGCACCTAGAGGGGGGGGTGAATAGGTGATCCTGTAACACTTCAAAAACTTAAGCCACAAAACTTGGTTACTTGTTAGCACAGTAATATGCCAAGTGGCTAGAGAAGGATCACAACACAATAACTAAGAGATATCAATCACAGAGATGGCACAGTGGTTATCCCGTGGTTCGGCCAAGACCAACGCTTGCCTACTCCACGTTGTGGCGTCCCAACGGACGAGGGTTGCAATCAACCCCTCTCAAGCGGTCCAAAGACCAACTTGAATACCACGGTGTTGCTTTGCTTCTCTTAATCCCGTTTGCGAGGAATCTCCACAGCTTGGAGCCTCTCGCCCTTACACAAGATGTTCACGAAGAATCACAGAGCAAGGAAGGGATTAGCAACTCACACACGACACAAAGATCACAGCGAATACGCACACGCAAAACCCAGACTTGAGCTCAAGAGACTAGCACACTAGAACGGAGCTCAAATCACTAGAATGTCAAACAAGTGCGCGAGAATGAAGTGTGAGTGATCAATGATGCTCAAAGGATGCTTGGTGTTCTCCTCCATGCGCCTAGGGGTCCCTTTTATAGCCCCAAGGCAGCTAGGAGCCGTTGAGCACAAGTTTGGAAAGCCATTCTTGCCTTCTGTCATCGGGGGCACCGGACAGTCCGGTGCCCGATTTCCTTCCTTAAATAGCGAAGCCGACCGTTGGCAGACCTGGAGCCGTTGGCGCACCGGACATGTCCGGTGCACACCGGACAGTCCGGTGCCGTCTTCTAGCCGTTGGCTCGGTCACGTGTCCCGCGCAGATTGCGCGGCCGACCGTTGGCCCGGTCGACCGTTGGCTCACCGGACAGTCCGGTGCACACCGGACAGTCCGGTGAATTTTAGTCGTACGTCGCCGGTGAATTCCCGAGAGCGGCCACTTCGCTCGAGCCAGCCTGGCGCACCGGGCACTGTCCGGTGCACCACCGGACAGTCCGGTGCCTGCAGACTCAGCAGATTCTTGGCTGCTCGAGCCAAGACATTTCCAATTGGATTTTTCCTGTTTCCAGCACTTAGACACAATACATTAGTCCATAAAACAATGTACTAAGTCTGAGAAACATACCTTAATTCTTGATTTGTACTTTGTCCACCTTTTTACACTTAGGCACTTGTGTTGGACACTAAATCACCAAAATACTTAGAAATGGCCCAAGGGCACATTTCCCTTTCAATCTCCCCCTTTTTGGTGATTTATGCCAACACAACATAAAGCAAGTATAACAAGTACAAAATCAAATCAAATAAGAACTCAAAATTGTTTTGATTCAATTTTGACATATATGGATCACTCTATGCCACCACTTGGTTTGTTTTTGCAAATCAAACTCAAATTTCTATCTCTAAGTCAAACACACATGTTAAGACATAAAGAGAGTCATTCTAAGAGAAATTGATTTAAGATTTCAAAAACTCCCCCTTTTTCCATAATCAATACTTCTCCCCACAAGAAGCCAACTTTTGACACGAGAGACAACAAAAGAGTTTTGACAAACCAAAAGCTCTATTCTACTATTTTCAAAATCTCTCAAGTGGTAGCTGATCCATTTATCGCTTTGGCCTTTATTTTCTCCCCCTTTGGCATCAAGCACCAAAACGGGATCAATCTTGGCCCTTTAACCCCATTGCCTCACCAAAATCTTCAACTAAGAGCAAATAGGCAATAAGAGTATAACGATGAACTTGGAAGAGTTACTCTTTTCATCGGAGTGCAGTGGAAGTCTCGCATGGTCCAAGTCCACCTTTTCCCTTTTAATTTTCCTTGGAGACTAAAACAACCAAACTCAAGTACATGGTTAGCCACAAAGGGTCAAGTTGTAGCACAGCTCCCCCTAAATATGTGCATCACTTGCAAACAGGACTTGTGAGGTCCAGGGAGTGTTTGTACAACTTGAGCACCACAATAAGCAATAATATGCAGAATGAACATAATCAAAAGCATAAACACATGTATGCTACATTTCAATCCAAGTTCCGCGAATCTAAGATATTGAGCTCACTATGCAGCCTGCAAAAGGTCTTCTCATCTAAAGGCTTGGTAAAGATATCGGCTAGCTGGTTCTCGGTGCTAACATGAAACACTTCGATATCTCCCTTTTGCTGGTGGTCTCTCAAAAAGTGATGCCGGATGTCAATGTGCTTTGTGCGGTTGTGCTCAACAGGATTTTCTGCTATTCGGATAGCACTCTCATTATCACAAAGGAGTGGGACTTTGCTCAGGTTGTAGCCAAAGTCCCTGAGGGTTTGCCTCATCCAAAGTAGTTGCGCACAACACTGTCCTGCGGCAACGTACTCGGCCTCAGCGGTGGATAGGGCAACAGAGGTTTGTTTCTTAGAGTTCCATGACACCAGGGACCTTCCTAAGAATTGGCACGTCCCCGATGTACTCTTCCTATCGACCTTACATCCAGCATAGTCGGAATCTGAGTACCCAATCAAGTCAAAGTTAGACCCCTTTGGATACCAGATCCCGAAGCAAGGCGTAGCGACTAAATATCGAAGAATTCGCTTCACAGCCACTAAGTGACACTCCTTCGGATCGGATTGAAATCTAGCACACATGCATACGCTAAGCATAATATCCGGTCTACTAGCACATAAATAAAGCAAAGAACCTATCATGGACCGGTATGCTTTTTGATCAACGGACTTACCTCCTTTGTTGAGGTCGGTGTGTCCGTCAGTTCCCATCGGCGTCTTTGCGGGCTTGGCGTCCTTCATCCCAAACCTCTTTAGCAAATCTTGTGTGTACTTCGTTTGGGAGATGAAGGTGCCGTCCTTGAGTTGCTTCACTTGGAACCCAAGGAAGTAGGTCAACTCGCCCATCATCGACATCTCGAATTTCTGCGTCATTACCCTGCTAAACTCTTCACAAGACTTTTGGTTAGTAGAACCAAATATTATGTCGTCGACATAAATTTGGCACACAAAAAGATCACCATCGCAAGTCTTAGTAAAAAGAGTTGGATCGGCTTTCCCAACCTTGAAAGCATTAGCAATTAAAAAGTCTCTAAGGCATTCATACCATGCTCTTGGGGCTTGCTTAAGTCCATAGAGCGCCTTAGAGAGCTTACACACATGGTCGGGGTACTGTTCGTCCTCGAAGCCAGGGGGCTGCTCCACGTACACCTCCTCCTTGATCGGCCCGTTGAGGAAAGCGCTCTTCACATCCATTTGGTACAACCTGAAAGAATGGTGAGCGACATATGCTAGCAAGATACGAATTGATTCTAGCCTAGCCACAGGAGCAAAAGTCTCCTCAAAGTCTAAACCTGCGACTTGGGCATAACCTTTTGCCACAAGTCGAGCCTTGTTCCTCGTCACCACCCCGTGCTCGTCCTGTTTGTTGCGGAACACCCACTTGGTTCCCACAACATTTTGCTTGGGACGAGGCACCAGTGTCCAAACTTCGTTGCGCTTGAAGTTGTTGAGCTCCTCCTGCATGGCCAACACCCAGTCCGGATCTAGCAAGGCCTCTTCTACCCTGAAAGGCTCAATAGAAGAGACAAAAGAGTAACGCTCACAAAAATTAACTAATCTTGAGTGAGTAGTTACTCCCTTGCTAATATCACCCAATATCTGGTCGACGGGATGATCCCTTTGAATTGTCGCTCGAACTTGGATTGGAGGTGCCTGAAGTGCTTCTTCCTCTTGAACATCCTGTGCTCCCCCTTGATCATGTGCCTCCACTTGAGGTACCTGTTTGTCATCTTGGGTTGGGGGATGCACCATAGTTGAGGAAGACGGTTGATCTTGCTCCAAGTGTTCCTGAGGTCGTACATCTCCAATCGCCATGGTGCGTATCGCGGCCGTTGGAACGTCTTCTTCATCTACATCATCAAGATCAACAACTTGCTCTCTTGGAGAGCCATTAGTCTCATCAAATACAACGTCGCTAGAGACTTCAACCAAACCCGATGATTTGTTGAAGACCTTATACGCCTTTGTATTTGAATCATAACCTAATAAAAACCCTTCTACGGCTTTGGGAGCAAATTTGGAATTCCTACCCTTCTTCACTAGAATGTAGCATTTACTCCCAAAAACACGAAAATACGATACATTAGGTTTGTTACCGGTTAGCAGCTCATACGACGTCTTCTTGAGGAGGCGGTGAAGGTAGACCCTGTTGATGGCGTGGCAAGCCGTGTTCACGGCTTCCGACCAAAAGCACTCGGGGGTCTTGAATTCTCCAAGCATAGTCCTCGCCATATCTATGAGCGACCTGTTCTTCCTCTCTACCACACCATTTTGCTGAGGTGTGTAGGGAGCGGAGAACTCGTGCTTGATCCCCTCCTCCTCAAGAAACTCCTCCACTTGAAGGTTCTTGAATTCGGACCCGTTGTCGCTCCTTATCTTCTTCACCTTGAGCTCAAACTCATTTTGAGCTCTCCTTAGGAAGCGCTTGAGGGTCCCCTGGGTTTCAGACTTATCCTGCAAAAAGAACACCCAAGTGAAGCGGGAAAAGTCATCAACGATAACTAGACCATACTTACTTCCTCCTATGCTCAGATATGCGACGGGTCCGAAGAGATCCATATGTAGCAGCTCCAGGGGTCTTGATGTTGTCATCACATTTTTGGTGTGATGAGAGCCTCCCACTTGTTTCCCTGCTTGACAAGCTGCACAAGGTCTATCTTTTTCGAAATGAACATTGGTTAGACCTATCACGTGTTCTCCCTTTAGAAGCTTGTGGAGGTTCTTCATCCCCACATGTGCTAAGCGGCGATGCCACAGCCAGCCCATGCAAGTCTTAGCCATTAAGCATGCATCTAGACCGGCCTCTTCTTTTGCAAAATCAACTAAGTAAAGCTTGTCGTCTAGTACACCCTTAAAAGCTAGTGAACCATCACATCTTCTAAAGACAGACACATCTACATTTGTAAACAAACAGTTATATCCCATATTGCATAATTGACTAACAGATAGCAAATTATATCCAAGAGACTCTACTAAAAACACATTAGAGATAGAGTGCTCATTTGAGATTGCAATTTTACCTAACCCTTTTACCTTGCCTTGATTCCCATCACCGAATATTATTGAATCTTGGGAATCTTTATTCTTGACGTAGGAGGTGAACATCTTCTTCTCCCCCGTCATATGGTTTGTGCATCCGCTGTCAATAATCCAGCTTGAACCCCCGGATGCATAAACCTGCAAGGCAAATTTAGGCTTGGGTCTTAGGTACCCAACTCATGTTGGGTCCTGCAAGGTTAGCACAAATATCCTTAGGGACCCAAATGCAAGTTTTGTCTCCCTTGCATCTTGCCCCTAATTTTCTAGCAACTATCTTCCTATCCTTTCTACAAATAGCAAAAGAAGCATTTAAAGCATGATATATTGTAGAAGGTTCATTAACTTTCCTAGGAGCATTTACGACATTTCTCTTAGGCATATTATGAATAACATTTCTCCTACCAACATTTCTATCATGCACATAAGAAGAACTAGAAGCAACCATGGCATGAGAATCAAAGGCATTATATACATTATAACTCCTATAAGCATTTCTAGGTTGTCTTCTATCATAGTACATAAAGGCATGGTTCTTTTGCACACTACTAGCCATAGGAGCCTTCCCTTTCTCCTTGGCGGAGATAGGAGCCTTATGGCTTGTCAAGTCCTTGGCTTCCCTCTTGTAGCCAAGTCCATCCTTAATGGAGGGGTGTCTACCAATTGTGTAGGCATCCCTTGCAAATTTTAGCTTGTCAAATTCATTCTTGCTAATCTTAAGTTGGGCATTAAGACTAGCCAATTCCTCATTTAATTTGGAAATTGACACTAAATGATCACTACAAGCATCAACATCGAAATCTTTACACCTATTACAAGTTTCAACAAATTGTACACAAGAATTAGATTTACTAGCTACTTCTAGTTTAGCATTTAAATCAACATTAACACTTTTTAAAGTAGCAATGGTTTCATGACAAGAAGATAATTCACTAGAGAGCATTTCATTCCTTTTAATTTCAAGAGCAAGAGATTTTTGTGCACTAACAAATTTATCATGCTCCTCATATAAAAGATCCTCTTGTTTTTCTAGTAATCTATTCTTGTCATTCAAAGCATCAATCAACTCATTAATCTTATTAATTTTAGATCTATCTAATCCCTTGAATAAGCATGAGTAATCTATCTCATCATCATCACTAGATTCATCCTCACTTGAAGAAGCATAGGTACTAGTATCATGAGTGCTTACTTTCTTCTCTCTTGCCATGAGGCAAGTGTGACGCTCGTTTGGGAGGAGGGATGACTTGTTGAAGGCGGTGGCGGCGAGTCCTTCATTGTCGGAGTCGGAGGAGGAGCAATCTGAATCCCACTCCTTGCCTAGATGTGCCTCGCTCTTTGCCTTCTTGTATGCCTTCTTCTTCTCCCTCTTGCTCCCTTGGTCCTGTTTACTATCATTGTCGGGACAGTTAGCAATAAAATGACCAAGCTTACCGCATTTGAAGCATGAGCGCTTCCCCTTGGCTTTGGTCTTGCTTGGTTGTCCCTTGTGACCTTTAAGCGCCGTCTTGAATCTTTTGATGATGAGGGCCATCTCTTCATCATTAAGTCCGGCTGCCTCAATTTGTGCTACCTTACTAGGTAGCGCCTCCTTGCTTCTTGTTGCCTTGAGAGCAAGGGGTTGCGGCTCGTTGATCGGACCATTCAAGGCGTCGTCCACGTACCTCGCCTCCTTGATCATCATCCGCCCGCTAACGAACTTCCCAAGAACTTCTTCGGGCGACATCTTGGTGTACCTGGGATTTTCACGTATATTGTTCACCAAATGAGGATCAAGAACGGTAAATGACCTTAGCATTAGGCGGACGACGTCGTGGTCCGTCCATCGCGTGCTTCCGTAGCTCCTTATTTTGTTGATAAGGGTCTTGAGCCGGTTGTATGTTTGTGTCGGCTCCTCGCCCCTTATCATCGCGAACCGTCCAAGCTCGCCCTCCACCAACTCCATCTTGGTGAGCAAGGTGACGTCGTTCCCCTCATGAAAAATCTTGAGGGTGTCCCAGATCTGCTTGGCGTTATCCAAGCCGCTCACTTTATGATATTCATCCCTGCACAAAGAAGCTAGAAGAACAGTAGTAGCTTGTGCATTCTTATGAATTTGTTCATTAATGAACATGGGACTATCCGAACTATCAAAATGCATTCCACTCTCCACAATCTCCCATATACTAGGATGGAGAGAGAATAGGTGACTACGCATTTTGTGGCTCCAAAATCCGTAGTCCTCCCCATCAAAGTGTGGGGGCTTGCCGAGTGGAATGGAGAGCAAATGTGAATTTGAACTTTGCGGAATACGAGAGTAGTCAAAAGAAAAGTTCGAATTAACCGGTTTCCTTCTCTCGTAGTCGTTGTGGTCGTCGTCCTTTTGGGAAGAAGTGGACTCATCGCTGTCGTCGTAATAGACAATCTCCTTGATGCGCCTCGTCTTCTTCTTCTTCCCTCCCTTCCGTCTATGGCCCGAGCCGGAGTCGATAGGCTTGTCGTCCTTCGGCTCGTTGATGAAGGATTCCTTCTCTTTGTCGTTGATCACGATTCCCTTCCCCTTAGGATCCATCTCTTCGGGCGGTTAGTCCCTTTCTCGAAGAGAACGGCTTTGATACCAATTGAGAGCACCTAGAGGGGGGGGTGAATAGGTGATCCTGTAACACTTCAAAAACTTAAGCCACAAAACTTGGTTACTTGTTAGCACAGTAATATGCCAAGTGGCTAGAGAAGGATCACAACACAATAACTAAGAGATATCAATCAAAGAGATGGCACAGTGGTTATCCCGTGGTTCGGCCAAGACCAACGCTTGCCTACTCCACGTTGTGGCGTCCCAACGGACGAGGGTTGCAATCAACCCCTCTCAAGCGGTCCAAAGACCAACTTGAATACCACGGTGTTGCTTTGCTTCTCTTAATCCCGTTTGCGAGGAATCTCCACAGCTTGGAGCCTCTCGCCCTTACACAAGATGTTCACGAAGAATCACAGAGCAAGGAAGGGATTAGCAACTCACACACGACACAAAGATCACAGCGAATACGCACACGCAAAACCCAGACTTGAGCTCAAGAGACTAGCACACTAGAACGGAGCTCAAATCACTAGAATGTCAAACAAGTGCGCGAGAATGAAGTGTGAGTGATCAATGATGCTCAAAGGATGCTTGGTGTTCTCCTCCATGCGCCTAGGGGTCCCTTTTATAGCCCCAAGGCAGCTAGGAGTCGTTGAGCACAAGTTTGGAAAGCCATTCTTGCCTTCTGTCATCGGGGGCACCGGACAGTCTGGTGCACACCGGACACTGTCCGGTGCCCGATTTCCTTCCTTAAATAGCGAAGCCGACCGTTGGCAGACCTGGAGCCGTTGGCGCACCGGACATGTTCGGTGCACACCAGACAGTCCGGTGCCGTCTTCTAGCCGTTGGCTCGGCCACGTGTCCCGCGCAGATTGCGCGGCCGACCGTTGGCCCGGTCGACCGTTGGCTCACCGGACAGTCCGGTGCACACCGGACAGTCCGATGAATTTTAGCCGTACGTCGCCGGTGAATTCCCGAGAGCGGCCACTTCGCTCGAGCCAGCCTGGCGCACCGGACACTGTCCGGTGCACCACCGGACAGTCCGGTGCCTGCAGACTCAGCAGATTCTTGGCTGCTCGAGCCAAGACATTTCCAATTGGATTTTTCCTGTTTCCAGCACTTAGACACAATACATTAGTCCATAAAACAATGTACTAAGTCTGAGAAACATACCTTAATTCTTGATTTGTACTTTGTCCACCTTTTTACACTTAGGCACTTGTGTTGGACACTAAATCACCAAAATACTTAGAAATGGCCCAAGGGCACATTTCCCTTTCAATAAGTCGGACGACGTCGTGGTCCGTCCATCTCGTGCTTCCATAGCTCCTGATCTTGTTGACCAGGGTCTTGAGCCTGTTGTAAGTTTGCGTCGGCTCCTCCCCCCTGATCATCGCGAACCTTCCCAGCTCGCCTTCCACCAACTCCATTTTGGTGATCATGGTGGCATCATTCCCCTCATGTGAAATCTTGAGGGTGTCCCATATTTGCTTAGCGTTGTCCAAGCCGCTCACCTTGTTATATTCATCCCTGCACAATGATGCTAACAAAACAGTGGTGGCTTGTGCATTTTTATGGATTTGTTCGTTAATGAATACAGGGTTATCCGTACTATCAAATTGCATTCCATTCTCAACTATCTCCCAAATACTAGGATGGAGAGAGAAAAGATGACTACACATTTTGTAACTCCAAAAAGCGTAGTCCTCTCCATCAAAGTGTGGAGGTTTACCAAGAGGAATAGAAAGCAAATGGGCATTGGAATTATACGGAATACGAGAATAATCAAATGAAAAATTTGAGTTAACCGGTTTCTTTTTCTCGTTATAGTCGTCGTCCCTTGGGGAAGAAGAAGACTCGTCGCTGTCGTAGTAGATGATCTTCTTGATGCACCTCTTCTTCTTCCCGTCCCTCTTCTTATGACTCGAGCCAGAGTCAGTGGGCTTGTCGTCCCTTGGCTCATTGAAGATGGACTCCTTCTCCTTATCGTTGACCACCATCCCCTTTCCCTTAGGATCCATCTCTTCGGGCGATTAGTCCCTTTCGTGAAGAGAACGGCTCTGATACCAATTGAGAGCACCTAGAGGGGGGTGAATAGGTGATCCTGCAAAATTCAACACCTAATAGCCACAAAACTTGGTTAAGTGTTAGAATGATAAAACCAAGTGGTTATAGAGCGAGTTCTTACGAGTTACAATAATCACACAGAAACGCAATCATAAGAGACACACGAGTTATCCCGTGGTTTGGCCAAGTAATACTTGCCTACTTCCACGTTGTGGCGTCCCAATGGACGAGGGTTGCACTCAACCCCTTTCAAGTGATCCAATGATCAACTTGAATACCACGGTGTTCTTCTTTCTTATACTTTCTCCCGTTTACGAGGAATCTCCACAACTTAGAGTCTCTCGCCCTTACAACAAAGATCAAAGTGAAAACACTAGAGTAAGGATGGGAAGCAACACACACAAATCCGCAGCAATACGCACACACACAGGCCAAGACTTGAGCTCAAATGAAGCGCAACGAGTTCACCACTAGAACGGAGCTCAAATCACTAACAAAGTCAATCGAGTGCGTGGAGACGGAGTGTGGAAGACTTAGAATGCTCAAAGTATGCTTAGGTGACTCCTCCATGCGCCTAGGGGTCCCTTTTATAGCCCCAAGGCAGCTAGGAGCCGTTGGAGGCAACTTTGAAAGGCAAATCTTGCCTTCTGTCGGGTGGCGCACCGAACAGTCCGGTGCGCCACCGGACAGTCCCTATAGCTGTCCGGTGCGTGATCTCCTTCCTTTTCTGTCGCATCCGACCGTTGCAGATTTGCGGCAGTTGGCGCACCGGACACTGTCCGGTGCACACCGGATAGTCCGGTGCCCCCTGCCGACCGTTGGCGCGCCCACGCGTCGCGCAGATTGCGCGGCCGACCATTGGCTCACCGGACACTGTCCGGTGCACCACCGGACAGTCCGGTGCACCTAGACCGAGCTGCAGTTGGCTGTACACAGCCAACTCTTTTCCAAACCAATTTCTCCTGTTTCTAGCACTTAGACACAATACATTAGTACTCAAATCAATGTACTAAGTCTAGAAACATACCTTGTAACTCGATTTGCACTTCTTGAGTCTTTGGCACAAATTAACACTTAGAGCATATGTGTTGGGCACTTAATCACCAAAACACTTTAGAAATGGCCTAAGGGCACATTTCCCTTTCAGCATGATCGGACACCTGATCACAATCATCTCCTGCATAAGTTGGATGGTCCGAACACTAAGGATGGAAAGTTTGGCTATGAATGCTTGACGGTCCTTAGACAACCAGAAGCAGTAGCGACCTCAGACTATCAGAGCACAACGTCCTAAAATATGTCTAGGAAAGCAAAACACTTCTAAGACGTCTACCGATTCTGCAGAGTCAACCCTATTTTGATCAGCTTCTTGCTAAATATACGAACAAGAAGGTCGTTCCACACGACCGGCCAATAAAACGAATAAAGTCAAAAAGACGATATGTGTAAAAGCAAAGGCCGACTAAACTGACCCAAAATGTGGTGCAACTAAGATTGCCTGGTCATCCACTTCTAGGGATGTCATGGTACTTTCCAGTCTACTCATCGCTGGTATGTTGTCCAACTGAAGTGTGGGGTGGTACGACGATGAATCTGTATTACTTATCCCATCCGTTTTCTTATTCATGCTGGAGGGCACCACAAGGTTTTGCCTATTGTCATGTTGATCAGTTAGATATGGCCGAAGAGGATGTAATCCAAAACGGCCTCTATGCATTAAAGTTTATCAAACAATTATATTATTTGATCAAAAGAGTCGATGACTTGCATCGGGCTAAAGTTTATATTTCAGGAACAAGACGAATTGCAGAATCTATTGTTTCCCAAAAGAGTCTGACAGTACTAGGTGCTTTTGGTTCACCGAGCTCCACCAAAAGACATGGGGCATGTGTTGAGCACCATATTTGGCACCTGGCACGGTTTGACGGTCCGCGTCCCCACAATAAGGTCAACACGGTCGAGAATACTATCCCATGCATGGTTATCCTAACCTATCCATGAGACTCTGTTGATCTTGCCTAGAAACAGGTCCAGACCTTCTTCCCTATACATATAAAGGGGTACGACCGATTGAGAACCCCGAACACATTACAATTAAACCAATCTATTTACTTTCATTTACCATTCATGTCTTAAGAGTAGACATAGCGTAGCTCTAGTCATAGTTCCCCTATTTCAATCGTCTCCTCGCTTCGACTCCATGTCGTCTTGAGGCGTCTTGGGTGGCCTGCTGATACAAGACAACCCTAGATCTTTCCTCCCCGATGAGGTCCTCCCGGGGCAAGATCTAGGTTTTAGAGGAGCTCATCGTAGTTATCTGCTAGGAGATTGAATGTCTTTAGGTTCATCGTTCCCTGGCTCTTTTTCTGAAGGAAGTCCTCTTTCTCGACCTGATTTCTTAATTCCTAAGCGACTCTATGTCGTCTAGGAGCATCCTGGGTGGTCTGCTGACTCGGAGCACCCTAAGATCTCTCCCCCAGAGGGCGAGTTCTAGGGTTCTTCGCGAGGAAGAAGACCCTCTGCGCACACGCGGGTCGTCCGGCTCAGAGCGCGGTCCGTCCAGAATGATGTAGAGAGGAGCCGCTCCTGCAGTTAGGTCGCGGACCGTCCGGTTCAGAGCCACAAAGCGTCTGTACTATCGTAGAGAGCATCGCCCCATGATAAACTTCTAGTGTTTGGCCTCAAATAGGAGCCAACACAGAGAGAAGAATCGCTGGAAGAAGTCTCAGAACCGTGTCGTTTTTTTGAGAGAAAGGGAATGTTGCTTTAAGTTAAGGAGAAGCAGCTCCAAACGAACTATCTCTGTGTGCGTTGGTGGTGCTCTAGCTCTACACATTCATGTCGGAAAAAAATTCTCTACATCTTGGATGCAAATACACTAGTTTGCAGTCTCTCACATCCACTATTTGAAGACCAACAACAATAGATTAAAGTTTGCAATTTAACCCTTGGTAATTTGTTTTTCTTCACGTGAACCTCCAAGTGTTAGGTGAGGGCCTGCAAAGCAGTGAAAATAATGTCACAGGGTACATGGGTGCTGCTGACGCCACTGCTTCGCCATCCCATCCCTTTCCCACTTCTCCGCAGGTTGGAAACCAGCAGCCAGCTTCCCCAGCAGTACCCAGCACAACCTCGACCGAGTTCCTCTTTTTCTTGCTTTATAACAAATCCATCAGCGTTTCTTCCTTTCTTGGGAAACAAGATTGATGCGGGGGTAAGCAATTAGTTGTGGACTGCGATTAGCCAACCGATCGCCGTTTTTGACCTCACAACTTTGCTGGCCCCGTGTTACAAGCCCGACCATGCCTGCCGTCCCGCTCTCTTCTGAACAACACTTTCTACATAGGAATGTATTTACATATTCTTTCACAGCTGTAGCAACACAAATTCCGATCAAATTTAACCCGTCCACAGTTTTCAAGAGACGACGAGAATTGCGAATCACCCGGTGCAGGTGGTCAATTTCCAACCCCGACTCGCTCTGCAGCAGTGCAGTGCGGCCCCTCAACGCGAACTGAAATCCACTCTGATCCGTAGATAATTTTTTTACTTTACACTTCGCACCCATTCCCGTGAGCGCCGCCGGCCCGCCCGAGCCCAAAACCAGACCACTGACGCGCTGCTATTTTCCCCACACGGACCCTCGCCGCCGCGGCGATCCCTCTCCTCCACTTCCTCATCACAACATTCAAGAACAGACCGGGGCCTTGCGCAAAAAAACAAAAAAAAAATCTCAGAACACACACAAACACACCTCTATCGCCCCGACCTCGACGCGACCCCTCTCGCTTGGATCCGGGCGGCCCGGTCCCTCCGCCCTCCCATGCGCACGGCGCCGCCGCCGCCGCCGCCGCAGCCGACATGACGCTCGCCTCCCTCGCCCGCGCCCTCGGCCGGTCCGCGCGCTCCTCCCGGCCGCGCCAGGCGAGTATCCCTTCTCAACTTCTCATCCCCTCCCCTGGCCTCCCTATCCTCTCGCAGGTCTGACCTCTCGCTGCTCCTTCTAGGGTTTCCAGCTCGGGGGCCTCCGGCAGCCGCCCGCGCCACCGCTACCGCCGCCTGTCCACGGCGGTGAGGGTGGGGCGGCAGGATTTGTTCGCAGCTACCTGACTGCGGCCTCGTCGGCAGCTCTTGGGAAGCCATCCGCGGGCAAGACCGTGGATTGGAGATATATCCTCGCCAGCCCACATTTCCGACGCCTCTTCTCGGACGGGTCCAAGAAGAGTACGTCCCCTCGTTTTGACGAGATTATTACCAATGGTTTTGGTGGCTCTGTTTCTGAAATGGTGCCCCTTTTCCGATTTTAGACTACGAGAACTATTACCCCAAGGGTAAGAAGGAGGTGCCTAAAGGAGATGGTAGAAACAAGTCTGAATCTAAGCGTAAGTTTCCTTCGCGCTTGACTTGATTGTGTAGAGGATGTTAGCCATGTTATGGATGCAAATATCATAGCTTTTTCAGGCGCCCATAGTAAATGGAATCGGTGCATATATTTGAGTTGACTAACAAGTTGCCAACTAACGTGTTATTTGTTGATTTCCCTTTTGCTGCACCTAGGGGTGGTAATGGATCGCGGTTCAAATGTTTCTTCATAATTTTTTTGAGCCTTTAAATAATTTAAGTTCAAAAGTGAATAGAAATAGAGCCCCATCCTAATCCGATCCTTTAAATTTTATAGTGTAAAATTTAGAGCCCATTACCACCCTTAGCTGCAACTGCTTTGGTAAATTGCTATACCAGTTATACTTTATAAATGGCTCTTGGAGTACAAATGTATAATGATTTATGCACACTGCTTCAATGTGTAGTTTTGTGACATCAGTGCTAACTATTTCACTTCTGATGAAATGCAATATTGTGGTGTGCAGAGGAATCCAATACAGATGAAGGATGGAATTTCCAGGATAATGCTGTGAAACAGATGCAGAATTTCCTTGCACCTTTATTGATTGTTGGCCTGATGCTATCATCCATGTCATCTAGCTCCGCAGACCAGAAGGAGGTGATTACTTTCCTACTTTGTTAACCTTGTTCAGAATAGTTCTGCAAGTTGATAGTTTCATTTGTTCCTTTCCTGGTAAGCTATGTTTGTTGGGTTATGTTTTAGTACCCTAAGAACTGGTACTCTATGTATGTTTGTGTTGTTCACACTTGCAATTTTTTTTTGTCAAACTTCAAAGAAATGAAGAGAAAAGACTACGCCACTATATAGTCTTTAAAAAGGCTAGGCACTGTATTTAACTCTCTTCCCTGTCCTCCAGTCAAATTCCCAGGATCACAATAAGGTACAAGAAACGCCAGGGAGTAGAACTGTAAGAGACACAAAGACCTTAGAGGCTTAGAGACAATACACTATTGCAGAGTAACCTTTGTGTAATTTACTGTCCTAAATTGAAATTCTTTTCATTGATCCTCTTCTGCCAATGCATGGGAGAATTATTAGTTTGCTACCATTTGCTTTGTCCTTGAAATTTTCTTAGCTGGCCTTTGACTGTGATTTCAATATTGGGAATTCATTGTTTTCTGTAACTAAAAACTGTCAAGCAATATCATTTCATGTAAGTATATACATTCCCTTCTAAGTGCGCGTACTATAGTATAATGGTTCGTTATAATGTCTTTTGTATCAAACATCTGCAGATAAGCTTCCAAGAGTTCAAGAACAAGTTACTAGAACCTGGTTTAGTTGATCGCATTGTTGTTTCAAATAAATCAGTAGCGAAGGTCTACATCAGGAATTCACCTCATCCAAAGAGCCAAGGCCAAGATAGTGATATCCATATTTCTACCACTGATGCTCCAGGCAAGCCTGCTCCCAGCAGATGCAAGTATTACTTCAATATTGGTAGTGTTGATTTGTTTGAAGAGAAGTTAGAGGAAGCCCAGGAAGCTTTGGGAATAGATCCACATGATTTTGTCCCAGTAACTTATGTTGCTGAAGTAAATTGGTTCCAAGAAGTTATGAGGTTTGCCCCAACAGCATTTATTGTTGGTCTATTATATTTCACGGGAAAAAGGATGCAGAGTGGTTTCAATATTGGAGGTGGTGCTGGCAAAGGAAGAGGAGGTATTTTCAACATTGGAAAAGCTACAGTGATGAAGATGGACAAGAACTCCAAAAATAAGGTTTGTTATTACTTTTCTTATGTTACTCAATGTTTGACTTGGTTCTATATTTGATGGATGATAAAAATAATCTGGCCCAACGCCCAAATGATTTTGTGCACAGGCTAATTCTTGACCTCTGATGACTCCAATTTCTTAATTTTGTTGTAGCTTCATTTGCCCTTTTCTTAAGAAACAAAGCATACTACATGAAATTCAAAGATTTGTCTTTTCATCAATGTCTACTTTTCTGCTGGTCCAGGTGTTTTTTAAGGATGTAGCCGGTTGTGACGAAGCAAAACAAGAAATAATGGAGTTTGTGCATTTCCTTAAAAACCCTAAGAAGTATGAAGATTTGGGAGCTAAAATACCCAAAGGTGCTCTACTTGTAGGCCCTCCTGGGACAGGGAAGACTTTGCTTGCCAAAGCTACAGCAGGAGAGTCTGGTGTGCCATTTTTGTCTATTTCTGGTTCAGATTTCATGGAAATGTTTGTTGGTGTTGGACCGTCAAGGGTTCGGAACTTGTTCCAAGAAGCTAGGCAGTGTGCTCCTAGTATTGTATTCATTGATGAAATCGATGCTATTGGTCGTGCAAGAGGACGTGGAGGTTTTTCTGGTTCAAATGATGAACGTGAGAGTACTTTGAACCAGCTGCTTGTAGAGATGGATGGATTTGGAACAACTTCTGGTGTTGTTGTTCTTGCTGGGACAAATAGACCTGACATCCTGGATAAGGCATTATTAAGGCCAGGAAGATTTGATCGCCAGATAGCAATTGACAAACCAGATATAAAGGGTCGTGATCAAATATTCCGCATATATCTTAAAAAGCTTAAGTTGGACAACAAACCATCATTTTATTCACAAAGGCTAGCTGCCTTGACACCTGGGTTCGCAGGAGCTGACATTGCCAATGTTTGTAATGAAGCTGCTTTAATTGCTGCGAGAAGTGAGGAAACTCAGATTACCATGCAGCATTTTGAGTCTGCAATTGATAGGATTATCGGTGGTTTGGAGAAGAAAAATAGGGTAAGAGAATATCAGAGTAGTATAACCTATGAAGCTGATTTGTGAGATTTGTTTCGGTGCCTTATTGGGATCCTAATTAAGTTACTTGACAGCCTTTTTTTTCTATGTAATGTCATTCTTTTTGCACATGCAACTATTATTCCTTATGTGGCCTCTGAGCACATTAACCCTTTTGCAGGTCATTAGCAAACTGGAGCGCCGTACTGTTGCTTACCATGAATCTGGACATGCAGTTGCTGGATGGTTCTTGGAACATGCAGAGCCTCTTCTAAAAGTTACAATTGTTCCTCGTGGAACAGCTGCTTTAGGCTTTGCACAATACGTCCCAAATGAAAATCTTTTGATGACAAAAGAGCAGCTTTTTGATATGACATGCATGACATTAGGTGGCCGTGCTGCAGAGGAGGTACATTTTCTTTTTTTTTCATATCTTATTTTTGCTGATGTTTTATGATAAATAGTCAGGCTTCACAAATGTTTCTATTATACTGTTAAATCTGTACTAACCAATTCAAGTCATTATCTCTTCTCTACTACTATAAAGCATCAGTTTTCCTGGTTTCACCATCGTCATTTCTGCAAAAGGTCCTTATACTTTTTTATAATCTAACCTGCGGTCCCAACATCTTTATCTTCAAGTTTCCACCGTCGCGCGTCACGTTCGAAGCGCGTAGATCTATTTTTCTCACCCACATATCGACTAACAATCAGATAAGATAAGCCTTATCTCTTGCATGAGTAACCAAGCAACATCCACAAGCACTCCCTTCTTTTTGTTTTCGTCGTTTATTAATCCCCAATTTTTTGTCTCTTTTCTATTCTCCACTTCCCTCACCTAGATTCTTCTGCATCCTGCTGCCTCCGACTCGCCAATCACCGCTGCCGCAGTGACCTATTTTTCTCCCTCACGTCTCGCCTAACAACTAGATAAAATAGTCTTATCTCTTGCATGTCGTGAATCTCCGCTGCCATGTGATACATGGCTGAACAGTCGAGGGGGAGGAGGCACCGCCGCCGCCGATACTGTTGGTAAAGAATTTGTGAGATATTGAGGTCGCTGATAATATATGTATTGTTTGTTTTTATATGGTCATTGTACGCTAACATTTTATTAATATTTATGTGCCGTCACAACGTACAGGTATTGTAGATGTTTGGATAGAGTGAATCAGCTGTTAGTTTGAACAAGGGATGGCAGTGAGGCGGGTTCGGGTCAGGGACCCGCAGGTTTTGGACCTGTCGGGTCTGGGGTTGGGTCCTATACTTTCCTGCAGGGCTTCAGGTTCGAGGGGCCGAATTATTGCAGGTTCGGGGTGGGTTTCAATACCAACCGGCGGGTTTCCCATGGGCCCCCAAACTACATACAGCGACAGGCTGACAGTAACCCAGCCCACCAGCACTCATCAGCCCATCATCTACCCCAGCCGGCCAACCCCCAAATCGGTAAAAATCCAAGGGGCCAAAACACCATCACGGCAATACCCCAATCGCAGTGCCGCCTCCCCTGCAGACCTGCTGCCTCACTGGTCATCCACGGCACTCGGCCATCCAGCCGTCGGGCGGCTCACCTGAACCCTGACGAGCGCACTGCACACACAGAACCCAACGGCGGCGAGCACATGTAGGACCCGACACCCGCCTGAACCGCCACGCCCCTAGCGCTGCCAGGACAGCGAGGTGCCGCTCGTGGGCTGGACGACCAGTGTTTCTTACTTTCCTTGTCTACAGTTGAACTGTTTGCTCAAATTGTTTGAGTGATCTACAGATCGTTTGATCTATTGTTTCCTTGTCATCCATTTTGAGCAGCGAACTTTGGAGCAGTGAACTTTGGACTTGCAGTTTCTGTCCGTGCACATTTTCTGTTTGTGAGCAGCGAACTTTGGATTTTTTTTTTGTTATTTTGGTTGGGTTTTGGGTCCCCGGTGAGTTTGGGTTCAGGGTTATAATTCACCCAATCACGGGTTCGGGCCGGGTTGAAATTTCGGGTGCGGGTGCGCGGATGATGCACCTGCTCTGATCCCGACCCACTGCCATTCCTAGTTTGAACTTCCCACATTCGACAAGGACATCAATTATAGCCTGCTTCATTGATATTATCGCCACTTAAATTATGATCAGGTCATGTGAATATGGTCATAGTTGTCAATTTAGTAGAAAAATCCTAATTGGCTTGGTAAAATCAGGATACTGCATCATGTAAACTTTTGATTGCATTTAAGTGGACCAGAAGACGCTAATATTTTCCATTATCCCCTTTGCCTATGTGAGAAACATGTCGATACCATTACATTTATCAAATTGGTTGCCATCTAAATATTATTATATAATCTCAAGGTATTACTTCAAGATATCGTAGAAATAATAATCAGTTCCCTGTGTTCCAATGTCATATGTTGGGGTACCCGTTTATTTCACAGTATTCTCACCAGAAATTGGTATAAGCATATTGTTGAAAGGCGCTAATTGAGCTTTGTTTCAGGTTTTGATTGGCAAAATCTCAACTGGTGCTCAGAATGACCTGGAGAAAGTTACCAAAATGACATATGCACAGGTCGCCGTGTATGGTTTTAGTGAAAAGGTTGGGCTTCTGTCCTTCCCCCAGAGAGATGGTGGTTTCGAAATGAGCAAGCCTTACAGTAATCAGACAGCATCCATCATCGACGATGAGGTCCGGGAATGGGTTGGCAAGGCCTACAAGAAAACAGTTGAATTGATAACAGAGCACAAGGAGCAAGTTGCACAGATCGCAGAATTGCTGCTCGAGAAGGAAGTCCTACACCAGGACGATCTAACCAGGGTACTAGGAGAACGTCCATTCAAGGCACTGGAGCCAACCAACTACGACCTCTTTAAGAAAGGTTTCGAGGATGGTGGTGACAACAGCCAAGCACCAGCAGAGAACGCCGAGCTGCCTGATGATTCATCTCCCCCAGTTGGTGACATTGTACCCACGTAGTGTTTCTCTCCTCAACGTCAGAGCTGTACATTGAGCGCTCATTCTCGATAGATTCTTGTTTGTTGGTTGCATCATAAAAAAGATCTGTATAAATTCGCGCCCAAGCTGATTATGCCACTGTGGAAATGCATTTGGATTTCCGTAGTGTCAGTCCGGTCGATAGGGTGCCTTGGGTTCTTCATGGCACGAGCAAATGTTCTGAATCTTGTATTCGAATGTTTTGAAATATTCTGTCTGACGGGACTGCGGAGTTGGCGCGAGAAGTGTGCTTGTTCAGTTGTTCTATCTGAAGGCTTAGCTGTCTGTAGCTGGTAACAACAGTGGCTAGTATGGTACCTGAAATATTTGTGACAGTAACAAGTCATTTACCTTTGAATTTTTATCAGGTAGTCGGCGCGATTACTTTGTTTGACAAGCACAAACTAAATGTCTTGGTTTTTAGTAGGCTTGGGCAGCCAGTAACCAAATGAATCAATAGTAATTTTGGTTTCATATTTCAGAAAGTCGAAGTAACCGAAATAATTTCGGTTGTAGACCTAAGAAAACTGAATTAACCTAATAGACTAATAGAAGTTTAGGCTTAACCCAATATAGGCTTCCTAAATCCTAAATATATAAGCACACCACCTCTGCAAAACAATCTATCTCCAACCATAAATCCTCTATCCGGTCATCTGCGCGTTTATGCTAAACTCTAAAATTGTGTTGGTTTTTTTTTTCTTCTAAACTTTGGTTTGTTCGGTTAAAACCGAAATTCTCAGTTTCTCATGCTCTAAATGCATATTTAGGTTCTAGTTTTTAGTAACCAAATTCTCTAAAAAACCAAGGAACCGAATGTAATTTAGTGTCAACGTAAATTACCTGTGTTATCCATGTTTATTTTAGGTGAATCATAACATAAGGAATAAGCTTCTCATTATATATGTAAACTAGTTTCTCTTTTGTATGCTGGTGCCTTCCCCAGCTTAGGCACCGGGTACTGCTATGTATTGTAAGCTGCACCCCACCTTTTTTTTCTTCTAAGGACTAGTTTGAGATGTAGGATTACGGGGATGCTACACTAGCGCAAAACAAAATTTTCAACCCCATAATACCAAGAACTACTGCGATTATAGGGCATGGAATTACCACTAGACGCGCCGAGCAGCGGAAGACGTCTCGATGTAGACGAACGCGTCGAGCAGTGCCGTGCAGTCGCCGACGTCCTTCACGTCCTCGCACGGTTCGTCCAAGTGCTCCAGATGCAGCACCTCCGAGGTATCCACACGTACAGGGAGGAAGCGCCGCGTACCGAACTGCTAGGTTCGCGACGGCGGCTTGGCAAGGGCGAGAGGCGAGCGGCGGCTGCTGGTTTGCCGGTGGCGAATTAGGTTATCTCTTAACCGCGCCCCCGCCCCTCATTATATAGGCGTTATGGTGGGCTTCTGACGCCGAGGCCCATCATTAACCCTAAAGCCCAGTCTAATTTCGGATCTAATCCGAATTAGGCTTCCTTCCCCTTAAGTGTGTGACCCTATAGGTTCACGTACAAATAGACATAGCCCGAGTACTCTTACTTGGCCCAATAATTGACAGCGGCCTCTAGCAAGACATGTCAACTCCTATGTGTACGTAAAGATCATATCAGACGAACCATGGCGACATTACGTACATGTTGTTCCCTTTGTCTCACGATATTTGGTCTGGCTCTAAGCTGACTTCTCTTTCTCGATACTGTGAATTGGAATCCTTTCAATGGTTAACTCTTAACCCTAGCACGGCCATGCATTTCTTGATCCAATCACTCGAGGGGCCCAGAGATATCTCTCTCATAAAGAGAGGGACAAATTCCATCTTGACTGACCATGCCTCATAGCATGCTTCCTGACAAACCCAAAACTACCTTTATAACTACCCAGTTACGGGATAGGGTTTGATAGTCCCTAAGTAAGTCAATTCACATCTTGAGAACATGCGACAATCTCAGGTCTAAGGATACAGTATTCATGTTGCAAGAAGAGAACTATATTACAATATCTCACGTTGGGTCGGTCCAGCCTCATGTCATACATGCGCCCACATTATTAATTTAACATCTCCATATTCATGACTTGTGAAATGTAGTCATCAACTAATACATGTGCTAGTCATCGACTCTGACTAGGGACATCATTTAGAATAACCATATAAGTAAAGAATCTCACAAACAATTCACATAATTGCTAATCAATACAAGGTGCCTTCCATGGATATTCAATTAAGCAATATATATATCATGGATACAAAGAAATATGCTCATCTCTATGATTATCTCTAGGGCATATTTCTAACAGTCTCCCACTTGCACTAGAGTTAATCTAGAAGATATATAATACCCATAGATCTCACGTGTGCCTCATGCTTAGGTTGTGGAAGAGGTTTTGTCAAAGGATCAGCAACATTCAAATCCGTATGTATTTTGCATATCTTTATCTCGCCCCGCCTAATGAATTCCCATATGAGGTGAAACTTCCGCAGTACGTGTTTGTTTTTCTGGTGGTTCCTTGGCTCCTTAGCTTGCGCAATAGCCCCATTATTGTCACAGTAGAGGTTCAATGGGCTAGATGCATTAGGAAACACACCAAGCTCGATGAGGAACTTTCTTATCCAAACACCTTCCTTCGCAGATTCAGAAGCTGCAATGTACTCGGCTTCTGTTGTAGAATCAATCACAGTCTCCTGTTTGGAACTCTTCCAACTAACAGCACCACCATTTATTGTGAACACAAAACCTGATTGCGATTTTAACTCGTCTGGGTCAGTTTGGAAGCTAGCATCGGTGTAACCAGTTACAACGAGCTCCTCCTTACCCCCATATACCAGGAACATATCTTTAGTCCTTCTTAAGTACTTAAGAATGCCTTTTACCGCTGTCCAGTGATCCTCACCTGGATCAGCCTGGTATCTACTCGTAGCACTTATAGCATATGAAACATCTGAGCGTGTACTTATCATGGCATACATGATTGAACCAATTGCTGAGGCGTATGGTACCTTACTCATGCGCTCCCGCTCATTAGCCGTTGCAGGACATTGCATCTGGCTAAGGTGTTTACCATGTGACATAGGTATGAACCCTTTCTTGGACTGTTCCATGTTGAACCGTTTCAAAACCTTGTCAATGTACGTATCTTGACTTAATCCTATAAGCCTCTTCGACCTATCTCTATAGATCCTTATGCCCAAAATATATGCTGCTTCCCCTAAGTCCTTCATAGAAAAACTCTTTTTCAGTGAAGCCTTGACGGACTCCAGCATAGGAATGTCATTCCCAATCAATAATATGTCATCCACATACAAGATCAGAAATACAACAGCGCTCCCACTTTCCTTCTTGTAAACACAAGCTTCTTCTTCATTCTGATGAAAACCAAGCCCTTTGATCACTTCATCAAAACGAATGTTCCAACTCCGAGATGCTTGCTTCAACCCATAAATGGATTTCTGAAGTTTGCATATCTTTCCAGCATTGATCGGATCGACAAAACCCTTGGGCTGTATCATATACACGTCCTCATCTAGGTTTCCATTAAGGAAAGCTGTTTTGACATCCATCTGCCAAATCTCATAATCGAAATATGCGGCAATAGCTAGAATGATCCGAATAGATTTAAGCATCGCTACTGGCGAGAATGTCTCGTCATAGTCAACTCCTTGAACTTGTCGAAAACCCTTTGCAACAAGTCGAGCCTTATAGATGTGAACATTTCTATCCATGTCTTTCTTCTTCTTATAGATCCATTTGCATTCTATAGGTCTAACACCATCAGGCGGGTCAACCAAGTTCCAAACTTGATTTTCTCCCATGGAATCTATCTCGGATCTCATGGCGACATGCCATTTCTCGGAATCTGGGTCCATCATCGCTTCTGAATATGTTGCAGGTTCGTCGTTGTCTAACAACAACACTTTCCCATTGCCCAACAATAGCACTTCTCGTGCCTCGCGAAGCCTTGCTGACCTTCGTGGTTGTGGTGGTGTTTCTTTTGCCATAGACGTCTCAACTTGTTCTGCTACATTAGCATCACTTGTTGAATCTTGTCCCATTGGCTCATCTTGAACTTCTTCAAGATACACCTTTTGTTTACTTTTCTCTCTTTTGAGAAACTCTTTCTCTAAGAACACACTGTTCCGGGCGACAAACACTTTGCCCTCTGATCGGTGGTAAAAGTAATATCCTAAAGTTTCCTTTGGATATCCCACGAACATGCACTTGTCCGATTTTGGAGTGAGTTTATCCGACTGTAGTCGCTTGACGTAAACCTCACAACCCCAAATCTTCAGAAAAGACAAGCTGGGAGTCTTCCCAGTCCACATCTCATATGGTGTCTTAACTACGGACTTAGACGGTACCCTATTTAGTGTGAAAGCTGCTGTTTCTAGAGCGTATCCCCAAAACAACAAAGGTAGGTCCGACTGGCTCATCATTGATCGAACCATATCCAATAAAGTCCGATTACGTCGCTCAGACACGCCATTCCTCTGAGGCGTTCCAGGCGGCGTAAGCTATGGAACAATTCCACAACTCTTTAGATGATTGCTAAACTCATGACTCAAATATTCACCACCACGATCTGATCGCAGTGCTTTAATTTTCTTGCCACGCTGATTTTCTACTTCATTCTGAAACTCTTTGAACTTTTCTAAGGATTCAGACTTGTGTTTCATTAAGTAGACATACCCATATCTACTAAAATCATCAGTGAAGGTTATGAAGTATTGGAATCCTCCCCTAGCTATCGTACTCATTGGTCCACACACATCAGTATGTATGAGTTCCAATAAATCTAACGTCCTCTCCGGTAAACCCGTGAAGGGCGCCTTGGTCATCTTACCAAGTAAGCAAGCTTCACATGTCTCGTATGATTCAAAATCAAACGAAGTTAAAAGCCCATCAGAATGAAGCTTCTTCATGCGATTCTCACTTATATGACCCAAACGACAGTGCCACATGTAGGTAGGACTTAAATCATTAGGTCGAGGCCTTTTAGCACTAATATTACAGATAGGTGCATCATCAAGATTTAAAATGAATAACCCATTCATAATGGATGCAAAAGCCACAAACATGCCATTCTTAGAGATCACACAACCATTGTTTTCACTCGCAAATGAATAACCATCCTTCATCAAATATGAAGGAGACATAATGTTTCGACTCATACTAGGAACTAGATAACAATTATTTAACTCCAAAATAAATCCTGATGGGAGGTGGAGTTGCATCGTCCCGACGGTCAACGCAGCAACTCTTGCATTATTGCCTACCCGGAAATCAACTTCTCCTCTTTTCACGCTTCTACTTCTTATCATTCCCTGCATCGAATTGCAAATATGGGCAACCGATCCGGTATCAAATACCCAAGAATTAATATAAGAATCAGCAAGAAAAATTTCTGTAATGTGAATAGCAAGTGTACCTGCTGCGGCTGTACCCTTACCGCCGCGATCCTTAATAGAGGCCAAGTACTGCTTGCAATTCCTTTTCCAGTGACCAAGTTCTTTGCAATAAAAGCACTCTGCATCTGCAGCTGGTCCAACCTTGGGCTTTTGATTTGGCTTGGATACTGTATCTTTTGCCTTGCCCTTCTTCTTTTGAGATTTACCCTTCTTAAAGTTGGGTTTGTTTTGGACCGCCATCACATGGCCGCTGCTGCCAGCGCTTTTCTTTATGTCTCCCTCTGCTGTTTTCAGCATGCCACATAGTTCATTGAGGCCCCTCTCCGCCCCATGCATATGGTAGTTCGTGATGAAGTTTCCATAGCTGGGCGGAAGAGATGCCAAAATGAAGTCAGTGGCCAACTCTTGGCTTATTGGGAAGCCTAGCTTCTCCAACCTATGACTGTAACCAACCATTTTGATTACGTGTGGCCCAACTGCTGCGCCTTCTGCTAGCTTGCATTCCAGAAAGGCTTTGGACACATTGAACCTTTCAGTCCTAGCCTGAGTCTGGAACATATCCTTGAGCGCCACGATCATATCGTGTACCTCATGGTTTGTCTCAAACTGCATCTGCAGCTCAGGCTCCATGCAAGCAAGCATTAGGCAACTCACTTCAAGATTAGTATCCATTGCTTTCTTGTAAGCGGTTTTAGCTGCAGCAGTTGCATTTTCACCAGAATCCTCTGGTAGTGGGGTGTCTAGAACGTCTTCCTTTTTTTCAGCCCTGAGAACAATTCTCAGGTTACGGATCCAATCCGTATAGTTTGTTCCATTTAACTTATCCTTTTCAAGAATTGATCGCAAAGTAAATGTTGGTGTGCTAGGTGTCATTTATCTACAACAAAATAATGCAAAATACTAAGACAAAAATATCCATGACAGAGTAAATCATATTAAACATTTAATAGTCTACTCCCACTAAAATCAATATCCCTCGATTGATACTTAGTGATTCAGAACCCACAACTAACAAGTCTACTAGTGAGCTTTAGCATCACCGCTAGAAGACAAGGTAGATCGGTAAGCAACTCCTTGCTAATCATATCATATATATGACTCCTGTTGTTGGGTGACATCTCTATGTCTCGGCTCCCAACCTTATGCCTCAAAGTCCTTAACCATTAAGCTGACTTTGTTTAAGTTAACCAACCCTTTCTGCAGTTCGTATCCGATACAAACCTATCTAGTCAAGGAAAACTGGTGGCACCCTAATTTCATAGACCCACCACCAATTGTACAAGACTTATGATAGTGCAAGGTTTGGAGAGGCATTAAAGCTTAAACATTTATGAGGGATCGTCCTACTTATAACATCGCACGCAAGGACATATATGCAATATAAACAAGTAGAACAATAAGAATGGCATTCACACAACAGTTGTGATTCGGTATGGCTTGCTGTCACATGGTGATCCCCATCTCCAATAATCTGTCCATCACGATGATCTCCATCTCCATGATATAGGTATGCCATCCTCCAGGTGATGAGTCCTTCAAGACCTATCTAACGTATGCTGGTAAACAAATTACATATACGCTTTGGATCATCACATGTTGACACGTAGGTCATTACATTAAATTTGGACAATACATGTGGCTCCAGCCGTATTGCCCTGGTCACGACACGCAGGTCATGAATAATTTATTAACATGCATCATATACACAATAGCCATACCGATCACAAGATGTCCTGCAAAAACAGGTTAGACAAACACGTTTCTATACGTTCGCCACTTCAGCAGATAGCCACGGCGGTCCCTGAAAACCTCACAGGATTCCATGCATCGTATGTATGGAAATTCCACTAGAAATCTCATGCGGTTGATCAAATCAACCCAAATCTGAGACTTTCGACCCGAAGAAGATTACACTCATGACGTTGATCTGTTACGTCAATCTGCTGGTTGTGTACGCAGTTAGCCCCGATGGTGATTCCAGCCGGTAGGGGCAAGTCGCGCATACAACAGAGAAGGACGAACTGATCTCTCCAGTCATATCCGATGTAATCTACTTCAACTCTTTATTACCAATTGATCTAATCAAACCGTGCATCAAGTAGATCCATCTCATGAACCTAGATCCAGACCTAAAACTACGCAGAACCTGGCTCTGATACCACTGTAGGATTACGGGGATGCTACACTAGCACAAAACAAAATTTTCAACCCCATAATACCAAGAACTACTGCGGTTATAGGGCATGGAATTACCACTAGACGCGCAGAGCAGCGAAAGACGTCTCGATGTAGACGAACGCGTCGAGCAGTGCCGTGCAGTCGCCGACGTCCTTCACGTCCTCGCACGGTTCGTCCAAGTGCTCCAGATGCAGCACCTCCGAGGTATCCACATGTACAGGGAGGAAGCGCCGCGTACCGAACTGCTAGGTTCGCGACGGCGGCTTGGCGAGGGCGAGAGGCGAGCGGCGGCTGCTGGTTTGCCGGTGGCGAATTAGGTTATCTCTTAACCGCGCCCCCGCCCCTCATTATATAGGCGTTATGGTGGGCTTCTGACGCCGAGGCCCATCATTAACCCTAAAGCCCAGTCTAATTTCGGATCTAATCCGAATTAGGCTTCCTTCCCCTTAAGTGTGTGACCCTATAGGTTCACGTACAAATAGACATAGCCCGAGTACTCTTACTTGGCCCAATAATTGACAGCAACCTCTAGCAAGATATGTCAACTCCTATGTGTACGTAAAGATCATATCAGACGAACCATTACGACATTACGTACATGTTGTTCCCTTTGTCTCACGATATTTGGTCTGGCTCTAAGCTGACCTCTCTTTCTCGATACTGTGAATTGGAATCCTTTCAATGGTTAACTCTTAACCCTAGCACGACCATGCATTTCTTGATCCAATCACTCGAGGGGCCCAGAGATATCTCTCTCACAAAGAGAGGGACAAAATCCATCTTGACTGACCATGCCTCATAGCATGCTTCCTGACAAACCCAAAACTACCTTTATAACTACCCAGTTACGGGATAGCGTTTGATAGTCCCTAAGTAAGTCAATTCACATCTTGAGAACATGCGACAATCTCAGGTCTAAGGATACAGTATTCATGTTGCAAGAAGAGAACTATATTACAATATCTCACGTTGGGTCGGTCCAGCCTCATGTCATACATGCGCCCACATTATTAATTTAACATCTTCATGTTCATGACTTGTGAAATGTAGTCATCAAGTAATACATGTGCTAGTCATCGACTCTGACTAGGGACATCATTTAGAATAACCATATAAGTAAAGAATCTCACAAACAATTCACATAATTGCTAATCAATACAAGGTGCCTTCCATGGATATTCAATTAAGCAATATATATATCATGGATACAAAGAAATATGCTCATCTCTATGATTATCTCTAGGGCATATTTCTAACATGAGAACCATACTTTTCCAAAGGATTTTAATTTTCCTAAGAGAAATTAGTTTATTTTTCCTTTAAAAAATAGAAATCTTATAGAAAAAAATAGAGTTTTAGCCCTAAATAAAAGTTCTGCTAGGTCCCCTCACGTTGAAAATTTGGATATCATATTCACAAATGCATTAGAGCACCTCCAATAGTTCCCAAAAAGATTTGCTAAACAAGTAATTTAGAGAATTTTTGTAAAAACTCTTCTCCAACAGTTTCTTAAATTAAGTTGCTAAATTTACCAAGTTTCCATCCCACCCAATTTAGTCTCTACATTTAGCAAAGCTTTTCCCACTCCCGAAATCCATTTGGCGCTAAATTTTTTTATTTTGCGCGCCATTTTATCTGTCTTTGTCTCCCCGCCGCCCACTAGACAGCCCCTCCAACATATCCCGCTGCCCCAATAGTTCTCCTCGTCGCCACCGCCGACTGGGTCCTCAACGCGGCCCTATCCTTGGCGACCGTCGCAGCTTGGTCCTCCTCCACTTCTCTCGTTGCAGTCGCGTCCGGCTCCGGCGTGAGCGGCGCGTCGTGGGGCTTCTCAACCGAGGCAGCGTCACCGTCGCGGCGGAGATGACAGGCGGCTTCTCCGGCTGGGCATCCGGGGCCGACGGATCGGCCATGGCGAACCAAGCAACCCAAGATTTGGGCGCGGTGCAGTGTGGTGAGGATTTTTTCCCTCTGTATGCTGCAGTTTGGGGAGAGACAGAGAGTTTGAATCGAAGGTAGAGGAGAGATGAGGGGAAGCAGGGGAGCTCTTGCCGTAGTCGCGGTGGCCACGGACCACGCGGCAGACCGCAAGACTAAGAAGCTGTCTCTGCCATCACGTCGTGGCCGGTCAGCGCGCTCGCTGCCGCCGGGTGCTCCGTTGTGCTGAACGTTTCTCAATCGAGGCATTGCAATTATACTCTGTGCAATTTGAGAACACCCTGTACATGTTTCCTTCCTTTTTTCGCTATAGTTTCAGAGCACATTCTCAAATATTTTTTATGCATTGTTTATAAACTTTGTTCAGTGAATGTATAT
This sequence comes from Zea luxurians, assembly GCA_029449295.1. Lineage (NCBI taxonomy): Eukaryota > Viridiplantae > Streptophyta > Magnoliopsida > Poales > Poaceae > Zea > Zea luxurians. The sequence continues at coordinate 33,309,588 of JAOPSE010000012.1, read as the reverse complement.
CATCCTAGTGTCATTTACATATATTTTAATTGTTTGCAGAAATGGAAGGTGATCGTTCCTACTATACCAATCTTATTAATGGAGGTTTTGATACTTTTGAAGATATACCAGAAACTCCAATTGAGTTGCAGCATACTCCTCCAATTGAGTTGCAGCAGACTCCTCCAGTAGTAAGGGATCTGAACATGTCATCCAAGCAAAATCATAAGGCAAAAGGTAAAAATTTTAGTGAGGATGAGGATAGACTGCTTGTTTCAGCTTGGTTGAATGTCAGTACAGATCCTACTCAAGGGACAAATCAAACTAGAGGAACATTTTGGAAAAGGATTTACATATTGTATGAGGAGAACAGAAGAAATGATGAGAAGACAAGAAATTATGCAGAACGTAGTGAGGGGTCATTGTTGCATCGCTGGAGTTCTATTCAAGACGCAGTGAGCAAATTTTGTGGTTGTATCAACAGTATTGAGAATAGAAATCAAAGTGGGCTAACAATTCATGACAGGGTACTACATCACACACAGGTTATGTATTTTTTAAGTTCTGAATTTTATCTCTAATCGATATACCTTTATCCCTTTCAGGTGGATCAGGCTGAGAAACTATTCAAATCTCAAGATGCCCACAATAAGTCATTTCAGTTTAGACATTGCTGGATGTTATTGAGAAATCAACCAAAATGGCATGATAAACTGTAGCAATTAGTGGGAGCCAAGAATAGTAACAAGAAACAGAAGACATCCAAGAAATCTAGTCCAGGAATAGGTAATGTTACACCTGAGCCGATTAATAGTGATGTCCCTACTGAAATGGTCAATGCAGATCCTGAGGCACCACAAAGACCAATAGGGAAGAAGAAGGCTAAAGAAGCATTGCATCGAGGTGGCAGTGATGTATGCAAAGAAGCACTGGACATTCTTTGGGCAAAGAAGGTTGAGGCTGATGTAGAGAAAGAGCTTAAGAGAGAAGAAAGGTATGCCAAATCATATGTTCTTGACAAAGAAAGGATGGACCTTGACAAATAGAGGATTGACCTTGACAAAGAGAGGATTGCACTAGAGAGGGAAAAGCTTAGCAATGAAGTGAACACCACATTCTTGAAGAGAATTGCTGAAGAAGAGAGAATTATGAATATTGACCTCAGTTCTTTGAATGAGTTGCAACAGCAATATTACATCAGCCTACAATCTGAAATTATGGCTCGTCGCATTAATTAGGACATGTGTTTTTCATTTTGCTATTTGAATTGTGTTAGGCTTTGCTATTAGAATTGTCTTTGCTATTAGGCTTTGATTGTCATTACTGAATCTATATTCTTTTCCTTCATTTATGAGATATAAGCTATATAGTTTCCCTGCCTCAAAAGGTTCCCATGTCACTACTTTAGCTGATGCTGCCACAAATAGAATTGAATATATGAATGACACAAATAGAATTGAATATATGAATGACACTAAGTATATAAATCTGGGTGATGCTGCCACAAGTGCTCAACTAAGTCTTCTCGAAGTTGATAGTGCATTTCTTGGTTCCTAATTTTCCTGTGATTCTCCAAGAACTCATCAAAATCTGATGTCATCTCATGTGAGGGTTGCACATTATCTCCTCCGTTCTCAAAACGTTCGTCTAGATCCACCCTTCCTTCGTCTTCAATAATCATGTTATGCATAATTATACATGCTATCATTATGTTGCTTAGTGTATCCTCGTCCCATAATCGAGCTGACCCCCGAACAATGGCAAAACGAGATTGCAGGACCCTTCACTTGATTGCTTCTTTAAAATATGCATTAAACTTAGGAGCAATAACACGAGTGAATAAGAGTACTCAAGAAGTCAACAATCGCAATAAAGTAAATAGACAAAAGAGACACATCGATTTTATCCCGTGGTTCGGCCAATGCCTACTCCACGTTGTGGTGACCTCCTTCGGTCAAGGGTTACACTCAACCCCTCCCAAGTGATTCAAAGATAAAACTTGAGTACCATGGTTTTCTTCCATATATCAAATCCCCTTTGTGAAGGATCTCCATAAGTTGGAGTCTCTCACACCTTACACAGATGATCTTAACCAAAGCACAAAAGTAAGGGGGAATAACAACACACACAAGAGTACAAGTGCAGCAACACCACGCACACAAGCAAAAGATAGAACGCAAGAATCAAAACGACAGAGTTTCTCTCAAGAAAACGCTCAGTTCTCTCTAGAATGAGTCGAAAGTGTGGTTGCGTTGAATCGGAGTTTCGATGCGCTCTTGGTATGCTTGGGTAACAACTCTATGCGCCTAGGAGGTCCTTTTATAGTCCCAAGGGCCAAAGGAGTCGTTTGATCTTCATTTAGAAGATTCTGGTTGTCTTCTGTTCATGGGTGCACCGGACAGTGAACAGTATGCGATTTCCTTCCTTTCCTGGCAAAGCCGGCTGTTGCCAGTCGTTGGCCCCATGGCACACCGGACAGTCTGGTGCGACCTGGTGACCGTTGGCTCGACTGACGTGGCCAGCGCTGATTGCACGTCCGATCGTTGGCCATGTGCATGGTTGGCACACCGGACAGTCTGGTGAGTTATAACCACGGCGCCTCGGCAAATTCCCGAGAGCAGCCTGTTTACCGGCTGACCAGCCTGGGCACCGGACACTGTCCAGTGCTCCTCAGACTGGTGCAAGTTTGGCCAAACTTAGCCAAACTTCTTCACTCCAATTTGTCTTGACTTGGAGAGTTTCCTAGCACTTAGATGAACATAGTTAGCAACTAAAACAATGACTCTGTGCTGGATTCTTACCTTTGTTTCTTCAATTCAATAGGATTTGAAATCTACTCCTATATTTCTCTATTTGCCTTTCAAATATTTGTGCCTATGCTCATATATCAAGATGTTAGTCCAAGACGATGTGTTGAGCATCTAAGCACCAAAACAATTAGAAATGATCCAAAGGCACATTTCCCTTTCAAGCATGTAAATGATACTAAAGTTATAACACATAAATAATACTAAGCAACAAGAATAATACTAACACTACTACGGGAGGAAAACAACACTAAAAATATAGCACATAAATAATTATGTAAATAATACTACCATCTAATGTAAATACCTAACCCTTCCTACCATTATTGAGCTGGTCCCTTGATTTTACCAATGTTCCTTCGTCACCTCCTTTTGATATTACTGTTGTTTTAAATCTCATTTAAGAATTGTCTTATATCAGGTTGGCCATCATAAGTTAAGAGCATATTGAATTTGCAAGCTAGAGTCCACTAGAGACCACTGTGCCATCTCTAAGTTTGTTGATAATGAAGAAGTTAGGCCGATAGAGATGAATGATCGTTATAAGCATTTTTCTTGTGAAGCTATTATTGCAGAGCCTAGAATACATTCAAATGTGTCATCTTGACCGGTGTTGTAAATTTCGTCATATATTCACCGAAGAGTGGCCTCGACTTCCTAAATTCTTTGCTTTATTATTTTCCCATCCTCCTCCCTAAATTCTTTGTTTTATTATTTTTCCCTAGTTCCTCCCTTAATTATGGTCTTTTAATTTTCTAAGTCTTTGTTCTTCTGCTTTGCCTTGATTTTGGTTTGTTTGAACGAAGTCTTCGTTTTCATTGTTATTGAAGTTGTTGTTTTCATTTATACTGAGTGTTGTCTTCTTCGTGGATAGCCACTGAGTTTATGAATTATAATCGTAGAGAGAGATTTTAGCCTTTCCAATCCCTTTCGGTTTTGTGGCTTCCAAACTAGTTCATAGGGATGAGAATGCGTTCACATACTCAACCCTAAGAAAATGTGTTAAACCTAACACATGCATTGGACTAAGAATATATGAACAAATAATAGAACACACAACAAATATAATAGGAAGTACTATATATGCACTTACATGGCACAAGGTTTATGAATTATGATCGCAGGTGGTGTCGCGGGTGGTGTTAACGAGCACACACAAACGATGTGTCATATACTGAGAAACGAATAAACCTAAACTTAGTATAGAGAAATAAACTACATTGAATAAAATTTCTTATTGCAACATCTTTATAATTCTACGGGCTGCCTATTATAACGGTAGTCATGAGAATATGACATACACCTAGGGATGAGAACATCTTCATATACTCAATGGGTATCACCTAGCCATGTATAGGCGTGATTTCATGTCTATACTTATGCCTACGTAGGTATTGAATACCCACGGGTTATCCGTATCCTAGAGAAAATGTGTTAAATGTAACACATGCATCGAACTAAGACTATATGAACAAATAGTAGAACACACACAACAAATGTAGCAGGAAGTACTACATATGCACTTATATGGCACAAGGTTTGCTAGTTGCAGTGTTGAACAAAATACATTAGATTGGGGATGGCTTTAAATTATATTTGCATATTGGGCATATAGATCCCCCATAAATTTAAGGGTTCTCCATTAACCTACCTATGGGTTTATTTGGTTAGAAAGGATGGGAGTGAAATGAAAGAGAAATAAACTAATTTCTCCATCAATCCTCTTCTAACCAAATAAAGCCCTAATGAGTAATGAAGTAAAAACCCAAATTTCCCTGGATTGCCGTTGCCATCCCTGGATATAGATAACGCTGCATTATTCAAGATTTGTAAATATATACCAAGATGAGTCAATTTCATCTTCTCATGAAAGCCAAATAAGAGAAGGCACCGAATCCTCTCCCTGGTGATCCTCCAGTGCGGTTTTGGGAAGTTAATATTATGAACAAGAGAGAGAAAATGTTTCTCAGACGAAGTAGGTACATTATTCTATTCTATTCTATTCTCAAGAAAACTCCAACCACGAGCCGAGACGGTATACTGCTCTACAGCTTAAACGCCTGCTCAACCCCTGACGAGTATCCGTTCAGCCATGTCTTTTGGATGTGGGTTAGCACAAAGCCCTCAGGGGATTCAGCCTGGTATAGTATAGGAAATAACCGAGTTAGCATAGGCAAGCCACTGTTGTATGAGCTCCATATCTTTCACAAAACACAAACGTGTATAGAACTACAGATGTGTCAAAACAAAGAGGATGATATACCTTCAGAATCAAAGCAAGACTTGACAGAGAACACACACGCACATCACCTGGAAGTAGAGAGGAATAACATGTTCAAGTCAAAATTAATTGCCAACAAAGAAAATGAAATGGGTATTTGTGGAAAGCTCTGAACAAGATGGAAGCAAAATATAAGTAGACGGTTCAAAGGGACAGTAGTTATGTCCTACATTGAACAGAACCAGAAAACAAGGCATAATCAACAGAACAGTTGCATGCAAACCCTCGCCTCATCCCAAGGGAAAACAAGAACATCCCTTCTCTATGAACTTCTGTCTATTTATTTCATGCTACTCTCTAATGTGGAGTAGCACATGATACTTCTGACTCAATGAAATAGAGGCATTTTAAACCTTCTTCAATATTCTTATGTGACACTGAATGTTTGCATCATGCCATATATACAATGTATCAGTGACGTATCTCCAGACCCACCTTGTTGATGACACAGGATTGTTTCAATAGTTTAAGTGGCATATATGATTTAATCCCTAATCTCGCATAAGCTCCCAAATTATAGAGCAGTGTTCTCTTTAAAATAATAAGGACAATTCAAACAGCTGAGTTACAACAACTATATTTATTTCTCTGCCAAATGCATTTTGTAACTAGAAACCACACCTACAAACCATCCACAGAAGAACATCACATATGCTACAGTCAAATTCAATATGCTTTTCTGTATTCTAACTTCATCACATCTAACATACTTTCCATCCTATTCCACAAATACATTATGTAGACATTTACCATAGTTTCTCGTTGTATTTTCCCCACTAGAATGAACCACTTAGTCTTATTTACTAAATCTACAAACATTTTTCCACTAATATTTTTCTTTAGCAGTATGGGGGACATTCTCTTGTAAATTACATTACAAAGCAAGGTTACAGTAGATGCTAGGCACTCTCTAGGCGGTGACCCACTGCCTAGAGCCTAAGCGAGCTTAGATGTTTTATATATATATACTAATATACATATGTTATCTTCTAAAAGAAAAAAACATAAAAATAGTGAGCTTAGATAGAGAGAAAGGCCCAAGAGTCCCTCCTAGGGATGGAAAAATGGCTCGGGCTCGGTGAAGCTTGGCTCGGCTCGACGAGGCTCACGAGCCGAGCCGATTTTATGAGGTCGAAAAAATCCCGAGCCGAGCCAGCTCGTGAGCCGCTCACGAGCTGGCCCGACAGCCTGCCTCGATAGCCCAACCGAGAACTCTTAAGGTCAAAAGCCAAAAACAATAAACCCTAAGGTCTAAGCGGCTAAGCCAGGCAACCAACTTTCCCAATCTCCCATCACCGCAGCCGGCCTCCAGGCACGTCGCGCAGGATACCACCACCGTTAGCATCCATCTCCGCTCTTCGAGGCTCCAACCCGGCAAGGCCGCGACTTCTGTTCTATCTGGCGTGCCTGCCATCGCCCGCCACCGCTGTCCACTTCCTCAGCATCCTTCGTCGTCCGTCACCGGCCCACAGGCTTCCCGTGCTCGGTGGCTCGACCTTCTTATGATGGCAAGGTAAAGGTGAGAGAGTATGTCAACTGGTGCCATGTGGTTCAGCTCGACGAGCTAGCGACACAACATGAACAAAAAGGAAGGCAAGGCAAAAAGTAACGACTGTTCTTGTAAATTTGGAATTTAGGTAGTGTACTAGTGTTCTATTCTCTTGTGGTTGTGCTTTTGTAGGCTGTTGAATGTTGATTGTTGTGGTTCTGCTTTTACAGAGATGAACTTGGGCTGCCTGCATCGCTGTGTACAGTTTGGCTCACAAGCCAGCTCGAGCTGGCTCACGAGCCGAGCCACATTTTGGAGCTCACTGAAGAACCGAGCCGAGCCTAGCTCGGCTTGGCTCGTTTCCATCCCTAGTCCCTCCCTCCCTCTGTCCCTCATTCTCTTGTGAACTAAAATTACCAAGCTACATTAGACGCTAGGCATTCTCTTGGCAATGAGCCACCACATAGAGCTTAAACAAGCCTAGCCGTTTTATGTATATATTAATACATATATTATCTTCTAAAAGATAAAATAAACAACAGAATAGTGGGCTTAGATTGATAAAAAAAACCAAGAGTCCCTCCCTCCCTCTAGTCACGCCAGCCGCTGCCCACACCCATGCCCGATGCTCCTCCCCCACCCGCGACCTCCACCCAACGCACCTCCTACCCCACCAGCCCACCGGCGCACATACGGACATACCGCCGCCGCCAGGCTAGCCCCACCAAGGGTACCACCTACCCCCCCCTAGGCAAGGTGGTACCCCTCAGCCCAACATAGAGGCGTGCCTAGGCGAGCGCAGAAGAGCACCTTTTTGAACAATGTTACCACGAATTAGAAATTAATTGGTATCATGTTCCCTTTGTCCAGAACATAGTTAACCCAACATGTTGCAATGTTTCAACAAAATCATGTAGTACGCATAAAGTTAAATAAACCAGCAGCAATTAAATATCAAAATTCATCTTTGATGCTGAGATTCAAAAGACACCCTGGCTAAATCTACACTACATCCAGAATATACAGTTAACTACACTTTCTGGCTGCATATAGTGTAGAAGCTAAGTATACAGCTGTTTAATATGTGCTTCCCAACAGGATAAAATAACTAGTATTTGCAGAACCTATAAGCACATGACTAATGAATCACAAGTGAAAGCTTAGTTGCAAAGTTCTGTATAAAACTTTGATCATTTTCATGAACTCAAGATTCACAACTTCACATATTAAGAGTTTCTCTTGTGAAATGGTGATGATCATATTCTATGTTAGACTGTTTATTACTCTGCTCTTGTGTGTGTATAATGGGCCTACAGCCCAGCCCATGTATAGGTCTATTAGGGGTTAGGGGAGACCCTAATATATATACATACTAGTCGGTTGCCCATGCGTTGCGACGGCTCACAACAATACCTACGTAAACTATCCACCAAAAAGATCTCAAGATTTTTTATTGATTGTCTCTGCTCTCCACATAATATTTTTTTGATTTGACTAAGCGAGTCGACAACGTGGTAAAAGAAAGGCCATGTAGACAGGCGATGCCGAGCCATCGAATGGGTACCATAGGCAGCAAATCAGGGACCCCCATCCCTTGCCTCCCCCACTTCCAAGGTTTCGTAGACCAGGAAGAGAAGGGAAGATACAATCATACATGTTCGTTGCCGGAGAAGGACACGACGAAGACATGGACTTATGGAGGCGACATAGGTAGTATACCACTAGATACATACAGAGAGAGAGCACGCAAGCAGAGAAAGAAGCCCAGCCAGAGCAGCTCCAAACCAAGAGGCACCCGCACCAGGTGTCAGTCCGAAAAGGGCGAGAGAATGCGAGTGCCTTCCAGCCCTGGACCCGCCGAGGCGACACAACAACACCACCAACTCCGTAGCATATGCCGACTGCTGCCGCGCTACAGGCTTTGGTTGTCCAATATCTCATATCTGGACTCGTCATTGCCAAGGTTATCTAAGCATGGCAGGCACCATCGTGTCCTCCTCGATGACACGCACGAAGAAAAGCCAGGAGCAAGACTGACTCGCCCGTACCCGCGTCGACGAGCGTCGGTCGACTCGCGACTGCGACCGTGGACAGAGGCAGCAGGTTGGGGAGAAAGAACAGGGCGAAGGCCGAGAAGACGAACGAGGCGTCCGACGACGGCGAAAACGATGGTGCGTGCATGCTGTGAAACACCCTCGTGGACGTGCAATAGCCACTGCGCGGGGCGGTGTCGGGGCTGGTGTCGGACGAATACGGGGAGGAGGCGCCTGCTCCCACGCCCTCTGCCGAGAATGGGTGGCGGAGGCGGAGGCATGAGGGGAGAGAGAAAAGAAGCAGAATGACGAACGAGGTGGCGGCAACTAAGGCGAGGACCATCACTATTGTGCGGAGGTATAGATGGCCAAATGGGTCGTGTTTGGCAGGCTGATCCGGGGCACAACCCATTTAATAGTGCTTGGGTCAGCTCGACACGATCGTCGTGTCGTGCTTGGGCCGTAGCCTCGGCCCGTAGTGCTGATCCGGCCCGACACGATTATATTTTTTATTTTACAAAACTCGTATATACATATGTACAATTTATATTTAATATTAAAAACAATTGACCATGATGTTCTACTGGTTAGACAACTTCACTCAGTGTCTCCCGCCCTTCTTTCATCAGGGCTTAGGTTCGAACCCCACCTCCTGCACCAGTTTTTTTTTAAATATTTTACGCTAATTTAACCACCCGACTAGCTAAGGATGTGGAGGTTGTGTGCATGAATGGATGCAGGACTAATTGATAGATATGAGGAGTTATTTGTAAAAATATGACGCAGGACGACCATTGAAACCGGTGCTTTAAGTATAGTAGATATATATATATTGTACAAAGATTATCTGTAAGTGATATTCTATTCCGCTTCTCTTACATTTGTGGCCTGCAGCATATGGCCTAATCTATAAAATATAAACAATGAAAAATAATCACAACGAAAATTACAACCAAACAGAGTTCAGAAAGATGACATGAAACTGGAAGTCTGGAACAAACTGTATAAATGGCACAAGAAGCTAAACTGGTTGTCCTGTGTATATTCAAGAGTCAAGACTTACCTTCTGATTCCCACAAGTCAAACCTCCCCACCCAACTATCTGAACCAGTCTGTGTGATAAAAAGCCTGTCCACCCATGCTCGGTACTTTCTCCCTTGTTTGTCACCATAACATGATCCCAACACATCAATGGATGCATGGAGTGAGAGTTCAAGCCCAGCAGGATGGATGGTAACTCCATTCGCATGCTAACATAGACAATAAGAAAGAATTCAAATATTCGATTTTAGATATCAATGAAACAGCAACTCGTGCTTTCCTGACAACTTATTGATATACAAAGTCCTGACAAGTTTTAAGAATAATACACATGCAAGATGAAATGAAACACTACAAAATAACATACATGGTAAGCTACATATATGACACAAAGGATTATGAGAGAAGGTACTGAACAAAGAAAAATCGAACTGGAAAGCTATGTACTTACAGTGATGCTTTTGAAGTACTTTATAACTGAATCAGACTTTGGAACCTCAGCCCTGCGCCACTTCTCATAGAGAACGTAGAACTTCACTACAGCATCTGTAGGTTTGAAAGAGGCTTCCTTTGCATAAGGAAACTGCAGGTCTCTAGGAGAAATGTTAGGTCCCAGCTTGAAGTGTCCAATAGCTTGTATAATACCAGCTGCACATCTCTCATTTGAATGAATTATCTTTGGGTTATCCTTCGCATTTTCTGTGTACCACTGAAGTAGTTCCTCTTGGGCATTGCTGACCTGAGCATTAGAAAATTTTGGAGTTGCAGTAACTATTCAGGCATTAACTTTGTTAGATACTTGAAGTAATGTATTTTTCACTGACCATGACACCATGTACACCAGGGATGCTGAATAATTCTGCATCATTACCAGAGTCACCACAAACAAGAGTATTGTTGGGCGGTTTTCCACATGAGCTTAGCTTTTTAAGCAAATATGCAAGTGCCTGGCCCTTTCCAGCTCCTTGAGGTAATATATCAAGGTCCTGGCCACCACTATATATTATTTTGGCATCTAGCTGTTCACAAGAATTAAAGCAGTCAACCATAATGTGTCTCAACATAGATAGAGGAAATTATCCAAAACCAAATCACAACAATATAAGATGCATGCTGCCTCACCCCACGTTTGTCCAATCTCTCGGCAACAGATTTTATCACTTCCTGGGCACTCTTCTTATCAACAAAAAAGCTGACCTTGTGCGGGCGCTGTTCTGTCTCTGGCTGTATCCATGAAAATGTAAAAGGCAAAGCAGTATTAATTCCATGACAAATGTAAAAGGCAAAGCAGTATTAATTCCATGAATATAGATGAAGACACCAGCCATGCATGCAGCAGAACATACCTGGAGCTTCAGCTCAGAAAAGCTCACAGTTTCTGCTACAACAATATTCCTGTCCCACTTATTGTTCAGATATTCTTCCCAGCCATCATCAGGAACCATTGCCTCCCCATATGTTATCTCAGTGCCAACAGACATGATAGTGATGTCTGGAGTTAGCATAGGCTTCTCTTTCCTCAATTCCTTGTAAAGAGTTGGTGATCTTCCAGTCGAGAAGACTAGTAGAGAATCCTCGCAGTAAACAGATTCCCACAGGGCACCAAACCTAAGCAAGGACAGGTTCTCCTCGTCATGATGATCAACCTGCAAGTTTTAGCCACCCCAAAAGAATGAAGAGTTTACATACAGATGGCTTAAGGCAGACCAAGATATGAGTTGGAAGACATTCACCATTGTATGGTCAAGATCTGAAACAACCATAAGACGTGCAGAACCACTGAGCTTATCCATCTTGGGAGTCTGCAACAAAGATGGTTACGAAGTTGAGTTATTAAACAGAATTCACGATTTCAGATAAAATAAAAAAACAATAATTGGTAATTTCATTATGGTGTCAGCGTCATTGGAAGTTGTGAACTGTAACGTCCAAGGTCAGTTCTTAAGACGGTAAGGTGAGGTGCATCAAGCCACCCCCTTCCAAATGCCTCGGCGTTTAAGGCACACGACAATGCACCTAGAGTTTAGAAGTAAATTATACCTTAATATTGACAATTCTTACCATATAATACAGCTATATCTTTAGTCCTATAACATGAGTGCCCAGTTTCATATTGCAGTTCTTTATATGAAAAAAAGCATGTACTCGTTACTTGTATACTGGAATCCAAATATATATCGATCATTTGTATTTCACTAGTATAGGGCCCCCATTTCTCGATATGCTCCAGGGCCTCAATATATCTGGTACCTCCCTGGAGCAACGGAAGAAATTACAAAGCAGATGAAGGATGGGGGAGGAAGAGCAAACAGGGCAGAAACGACGGCTCAATGAGCAGAAAGCGGTTGAGCGGTCGCGAATCGAGAAGAGGCGGAGTCGTGGATGGAGGCCGCCCTACAACCGGGTTCCAGGTGCTCCTCCCTCTTCTCATTCCCTCCGACCCTCAAATGGCGTGGATTCCAGATGGGGAGCCACCTCGCAGAGATACGGTGTAGGCGCGCGAATCCCTCTAGTTGCTCCCGTGCGAGACCTTCCTTTTCCTCCCGCGCGCGAGGACCCAAAAACGAAGAAACGATCCCTTACCGACGCGAGGAGATCGATCCGGGTTCGAGACGGGCGAAGCAGAAGGAGCGAAGGTGGTGGTGGGGAACGGAGATGTTTTTCGATCCCAATTCGTTGTCCGTCTTCTCCTTTTTCGGTTCGCAGTTTGATGGGGGAATATGGACGGTGGTGCGGAGGCGTCGCGCGGTGCCACCCGTCGTCTATCCTCACACCGCATCGGGCTATGGGCATGGCTGGCGCTAAAGCACTAGAGGAGTTGCTGGCCCGAGTGGGAAATGTTTCGGCATCGACGTAGATTTCCCCGATTAAATTATAATCTCTACTACTATTAAGAACGCAAGTGGTAGGCTGCCCCTCTTGGTTCTGCCTTCCACTGATCTACACCGTCCGTTCGTCAAGCACCACCCCTGCCCCTGCTGCACCGTCCGTTCGTCGAGCATCACCTGCCGGCTGCCCGCCCACCTGCCCCTCCCCACATCCCTCGTAGCTGCAACCGACGCCGCCTCAATCCACCTCTCTCTCCCCATCGCCGCGCTGCCGAACGTGACGATGGGGCACCTCCTCTCCCGCTGCCGCGGCAACGGCTGCATCCCCACCGCCCACCACCACCACCTCTGCCTCCATGCCCTCTCCTCCTCCCCCTCATCGATCGTCTCACACCACCGCCACCGCAACTCTTGAAACCCTAATCCCCCACGACAACCATGGCCGACGCGCAGGAGTCCCTCTCCTCCTCTAGGACCTCTCCACCGTCCTCACCACCCGCCGCTTCGTCGGCCACGAGAAGAACGTTCTCTCCGTCGCCTTCTCCGTCGACAACCGCCAGATCGTCTTCGTGTCCCGTGACAAGACCATCAAGCTCTGGAACACTCTTGGTGAGCGCAAGTTTCCTGTACCTGTGACTTGTTCAGCGTCAGCCCCAACTGCTCCTTACTCCCACCACGTTCTTGGTACCCCCGTAACCCCTTCAAGCAGCACCCCTTACATCGATGACTCTGGTTGACCTTATTTGTGCGCGCGCGTGCCTCTTTTGTTTTCTCTAGAGGCTGGGAACTATAAAGAGGAGTAGGGTCCAGATTTGGATAATTGTCTAGATATAATGCACATGCTCAGTCAGGTATGAGCTTAGTGTTCAGTGTTTTCCCCTACAATGTAGAAGTTTTCTGAGATCTTTTGTTTGCCCTGTTTTTTTGTCTGATGAAAGACTGAAACTCATGTATTTTCATGGGCTTTCAAGAAACTCCTGTGAATGAAGATCCTTTCCCTGCTAGTGACCGTTAAAAAAAGAATATGCAGTCTTGAATTGGTAATCTATTTGTATTTTTGGTGTAGTTTTATCCTTATATATCGCCTTGGTGGTTTTAAAAGGATTCTACTATACTATTTTGCTACTATGAATGAAAACATATGACATCATTTTACCTTAATAATGTTTATTACTTGCCAGTTAATCTAATAAATCCATATCCAGCATTATGTTTGAAAAAGGTAAATCGGAGAGGGAGAAGAGAACCAGGAAAGGGAAGATGTTCATTAGCAAAGTACTGTCCACTTTATAGTAATGCTTAGTGCACAGCGCATCTGATATTTTGGGATAAGTGTTGACACACCTGCAGAAATAACAATGACGGGTTAATTGATGACCCACTTGTTTCTTCAGGCACTTGGAGAATCAGTTCTGTTGGGTGCAGTTTATAGTCGCACATGATGGTTACTATACCTTGATAGCAGGGAATCATCAATCAAGAAGCGAAGGCAACAACTAATTAAGATGGTGAGCAATCTCAGGCTTCTGGTCCTTAAACTATGTGTTTTGTAATGACTTCTTTGGAACTTCTAGAAGTCAGCTGGATGAATAAATATAAAGTGAGCATCACTAAGCCGTGAGCATCACCAAGCTGTGAGCATCACCAAGACTTCGTAATGGGATTTATTTATTTTTTCTATAGAAGCATCACCAAGCTTTCCTTAATATTATGACTATCTTTATATGTGTAGTGATGTCAATTGCAGGGTCCATTAAGTGTAGAACAGTGCTAAATACATGTATTAATTTTCCAAATATTTTAATCTTATTACCTTTATTGTTGTGTAGTTTTTTCATTCCAAACAGTAAAAGCGACCCTAGATTTGATTAAATGTGGGGCTGCTAAAGAAGCAGACCTTGATTTGGTGTTGGTGGAGGTTAATCTTAACAATATGGCACCAGACACTTCGACAAACTCTGATTGTTCCATCACATACTGAATGAACTTCAAGCCCCTCTTATCGGTAAGTGTTTATATTTAGAGCTCTATTATCTTAAGGATTTCTCACCTATCCAAACTCACCATTCTAGGGTTATTCCTCCTTGTTGACAGCAATGTGTTCTTGTGACGACTAAGAGGCACTTTCCAAATGTATGAACCTGGGTGCATGCTTCCATGTGATGAAGCCACTGGACAGAAGAAGCTTCAGGATTCTAAGGCACCAAGCACCGGATTACAAGTCTAAAAAGGCAGCACCTCAAGGATCAAGTCTCAATAATAGTACCAAAAATAGAATGGTTTCACCATCTACTGAAAAGCCTAAGGAAGTGCTTATTCTAAAGACAAATGATTATCTGTTCCTGAAAGCAATGGACATGAAGAGACAAAAAAGCAAAATCAGGCCACATGGACCATTGAATTCCATGAAAAGTTCTTGGAGGCTATCGAAGCTCTTGGGGGGACAAGTGTAAGCATAGCTCATACCTAGACATGGCTTGAAACCTAAATTATGTATTTGTTATTTTATTAGCTACAACATGACCATGTGTTGTTTGTTTTCTTTGGGTGGCTAACAGTTGCTGCACCTGAGAGAATCCTGCACCTGATGAATGTAAAGGGTTTGACTGTGAAGCATATAGCCATCCATCTCCAGGTGGGTGATTAATTGATTATTTGTACCGAAAACCCCATCCACTAAAACTTCCTTATAAGCTTGATTTTCTAATTGTCGGCGTTCTGAGACCGGGGGGTCCCCGAGCCGACGAGTGAGAGTGTCGCGTGCCCCAGCCCAGATGGGTCGAGCGCGTGGGCGAGCGCGAAGGGGGGAACAGAGAGAGAGGTCGGTGGCCGGAGCCGGGTCGTGAGGGAGTCGGAGAATTCCCGCGGCCTTCGTGTTCGTCCCGCGCCCAGGTCGGGTGCGCTTGCAGTAGGGGGTTACAAGCGTCCGCGCGAGGTGAGGGGAAGCGAGCGGCCCCGAGAGAGCGCCTGCCCCTGCCCTTCGTCCCCGCGAGGCCAACCTTCTCTAAGAAGGCCCCGGTCCTTCCTTTTATAGTCGTAAGGAGAGGATCCAGGTGTACAAGATGGGGGTGTAGCAAGGTGCTACGTGTCTAGCGAGGGAGAGCTAGCGCCCTATGTACATGCCAAGGTGGCAGCCGGAGAGATCTTGGCACCCTGTTGGTGTGGCGTCGTGGCTGTTGGAGGAGTAATGGAGCCGGACGGGGGGACAGCTGTCGGAGTGGCTGGGCCCTTGCTGACGTCCTCCTGCTTTCGTAAGGGAGCTGAGAGTCGCCGTCGTCATGGTCTAGCGGGGCGCCATCATTTGCCTATCTGGCGTGGCTGGCTAGATGGGACGCCGGTCTTGTTCTCTGCGACCCAAGTCGGCTCAGGGCAGGGTGATGATGACGCTCCCTGTTGACGTGGCGGTCTCGTGTCTTAGGTCGGGCGTTGTGGAAGCTCCTCCGAAGCCGAGGTTGAGTCCGTCCTGCAAGACAGAGGCAGAGTCCGAGCCCTGGGTCGGGCGAGGCGGAGATCGTTCGGCAGAGGCCGAGGCGGAGTCCGAGCCCTGGGTCGGGCGAGGCGGAGTTCGTCGTCTTCCGGGGCCTTAGCCCGAGTCCGAGCCCTGGGGTCAGGCGGAGCGGAGTTCGCCGTCTTCCGGGACCTTAGCCCGAGTCCGAGCCCTGGGTCGGGCGGAGCGGAGTTCGCCGTCTTCCGGGGCCTTAGCCCGAATCCGAGCCCTTGGGCGGAGCGGAGTTCGCCGTCTTCCGGGGCCTCAGCCCGAGTCCGAGCCCTGGGGTCGGGCGGAGCGGAGTTCGCCGTCTTCCGGGGCCTTAGCCCGAGTCCGAGCCCTGGGTCGGGCGGAGCCTCCTATGGCGCCTCTGGCGAAGTCTGGTCGCCCGTTGGTCTTACCTTTTGCGTTAAACGCCCTGGTGACTCGGTCGGTTGGCGCGGTGATTTAGTCAGGGTTTCTTCTTATCGAAGGCGGGGCCTAGGGCGAGCCGGAGATGCGTCTGCCGTGAAAGAGGAGGCCTCAGGCGAGACGGAGTCATCTTAGGGTCGGCTGCCCTCGCCCGAGGCTAGGCTCGGGCGTGGCGTGGTCAAGTCACTCGTATGGACTGATCCCTGACTTAATCAAACCCATCAGGCCTCTGCAGCTTTATGCTGATGGGGGTTACCAGCTGAGAATTAGGCGTCTTGAGGGTACCCCTAATTATGGTCCCCGACAGTAGCCCCCGAGCCTCGAAGAGAGTGTTAACACTCGCTTGGAGGCTTGCGTCGCACTTTTTTGCAAGGGGACCAGCCTTTCTCGGTGGTACTTTGTTCCGGTGGGTGCGCGCGAGCGCACCCGCCGGGTGTAGCCCCCGAGGCCTCGGAGGAGTGGTTTCACTCCTTCGAGGTCTTAATGCCTTGCGTAATGCCTCGGCTGGTCTGGCGGTTCCCTCATGCGAGCAGGGCGTAACCCAGGTGCACTGTCGGGGCCCAAGTTCTCGGGCTGGTATGTTGACGCTGTCAACGGTTCGGCCGGAGCCGGGTTTGCGAGAGCAGCCCCCGAGCCTTCGCACGGAGCGAGAGGACGATCAGGGACAGACTCGACTTTTTATATACGCCCCTACGTCGCCTTTCCGCAAGGAGGAGGGGGGGAGTGCGCCATGTTACCCTCGATGGGCACCGAACATGGTGTCTCCGGTGAGCTGCAATCGGGTAATCCGAGTGGACGTCCGTGCCCCGTTCGTTGGGGGTCGGCTAGGGGCCCGGAGGCACGCCCAAAAGTACCTGCGGGTGATCTGCCGGACCCGGTCCCCTAGCGACGGGGTCCGAGGGCTCGTTGCCTCCCTCCGATGGGATTCCGTTACAGAGTCGTTCCCGCTGGTCTCGGAAATGTCCTAGGGTACCTCGGGAGCGCAGCCCGAGCCTTGGTTATGTATCGAACGTACCCCTGGTCATCCCTCGCTCGGCGTCTGAGGCGACTGTGAACCCTTCGACAGGCCAGCCTTCGAACCCCTGATCAGTAGGGGGCACGGAGCCCGAATAGCCTGAGGCGGTCGTGAGTCCTTTCGGGGGCCGACCTTCGAACCCCTGACCAGTAGTGGGTGTCGGGCCCACGCGATCTGAGGCGGCTGTTGAACCCCTCGGGGGGCCAGCCTTCGAACCCCTGATCAGTAGGGAGGCTCGGAGCCTAGTTCCTTCACGGGGAAGGATCCCTTTGGGGTTATCCCCCTTCTCGGTCCCTGTTGCAAGAGATAGAGAAAGAAGGAAAACGGAAAAAGGATTCGAAATCGAACGTCGTGGCGTACCTTTTTCGGCGTGGTCGTTTTGGCGGAGGCGAAGCGTCGCCAGCTGCCCCTGCCAGAAACGTTACCTGTTTCGCCGCGAAGTTAATGTGCCGGGGTAAGCGGTCGGCGAAGCTGCCGTTGCGTGCGCGGGCCGTTCGAGGTACGGGTCACGGGTGCGTCGTCTTCACACCGTGAGAGGGGGTTCTCTTGCTGCCTCCGGATGGGACATGAGCTTGGCAGATTGCGTGACCGCTGCCCTCGCGCGCCTGCCACCGTCATTACTGCCGGCCCATTTTTGACCGCTTTTGACCGCTGCGCCAGGCTGGCGCTGCTGGGTTGCGGGCTGGGTCGCCTCGAATCGCGGTATCGGTTCCGCAATCGAGGAGGTGCGGTGGTGGAGCGAGTGGCATAGCGGTTCGCATGCAGCGCCCGGCGCGCCAGTTGCACGACGCGTGGGCTGGAGCCGTCGCGCTGGCCTGTCAGGAGTCGGAGAGGTGCGTCCACTTGGCGCGGTTGCATGCTGCCTGCATGGCCGCTTGCCCCCTTTGCCCGCTGGTTTGTAACCGCTGGGTGGTTGCGTGCGTCGTGCGCGGCGGTTCGGCTTCTTCTGCTTAGAGCCGGTCTGCATGACAGGCGGGTCCCAGCCCCCGCGCCGCAGGGAAGGGCTTTGGAGGCGTGTTGGAGAAGACACAGCCCGTGACGGTTGAGGGCGCAAGCAGGGGGAGTTGCCTTTAAAAGGAGGGCGACCCCCTTCGTGAGGCAACCGTGTCTCCTTCCTCCCCAATGCATTGTGTCTCTTCATCTTCCGAGCCCCCGGATGGGGGAAACCGCCGTCTTTTCGCTCCATTGCTGGAGGAACGCAACTCCGTGGGAGTTGGTACCTTTCAGCCATCGTTCGGCTTCAAGGATTTTCATCATGCAGCCCTGCGGCTCCCCTCCGCTGGTGGTCACCCAAGATGGTGGCCTCCAGCTCCCGAATGGGGAGGGGCAAACCGGGCTGCGGTCCCGGCCCCGCCCTTAGTGTTGAGGGTGTTCGTCATCCTCGCCGGGGCGGGGAGCGAGGCGAGCCGGGGCTGCACCTTCTACGCGGGTCGGCGGGCCACCTCATTTTCCAGCTTCTGGTGGTGGCAATCGCCTTTTAGCCCCACGGCGGAGACGTCCTCCAGTCATGCCGGGGAAGGAGAACTGTTGCTGCCCAGCTAGGATGCAACATTCCGTCTTCCTCCTCGCATTCGTGGCGAGGACGGCTGCGAGGATCTGCCGGGGTGCTTAGGGGCGTCCCGCGTTTGCTGGCGATCCGCCCAGAGCTTGTTG
Organism: Zea luxurians; assembly: GCA_029449295.1. Classification (NCBI taxonomy): domain Eukaryota; kingdom Viridiplantae; phylum Streptophyta; class Magnoliopsida; order Poales; family Poaceae; genus Zea; species Zea luxurians. Next base: position 33,290,564 of record JAOPSE010000012.1, on the reverse strand, counting down.
CTCCACGGGCTTCCCTGGCGGGGAGGTTGCCCGTACCCGCGGGGGCGGAACCGGAGTTCCGTTTGTAATGGCACTTCGAGTGCCGGGTTTTTTGTTCATTTCGGCTTTCGGGGCCTGAACATGTATGTAACTTACGGCGCAGAGCCGTGTTTTTTCCTCATTCCCGAGCGCTAAGGCTCGTCCGCTGATTGTCTGAACCGCTTCACCAAGCGTGAGTTGCCCCGTGTCAAGGTGACGAGTGAGGTATCCGTATCCCGGAGGCGTAGGAATCCCTCGGCTCGGTCGGACCTGTTGTCCGAGGCTCCTCTAGCTTAGTTAAAGAGACCCCTCGGCCGCTCTTCGACGAGCCGAGGCCAGGGGTAGCGATATCAGCATGAGCAGAGGCGTTGTCGGCTCGGAAATGAAACCTGGTTGGCCGGAGCCTAGCCGGGTTGTTTGTTGGCAGGATCGACGTCGGAGCTGTTCAGCCGAGGCTTCGAACCGAGCTGGCGCCCTCGGAAGGTGGTCGGCCGAGGCCCCGGAGGTGGCCGGCCGAGCCGTCCGCTCGGGCCGGGTTCTCGGAGAAGTCCCTGGCAGAGATTGCTCGAGCGTGGTGATGACGTCGTCCTTCGGAGCGGAGGCCCTCGGACCGCGTCGCCGTCCGAGGCTAGGTCGGGCCTTGCCGAAGGTGCTGTCGATGTCGAGGGTGTCGTCGCCCTCTTCCAGCGTCAAGATCCGAGCCTGCAGGGTCAAATCGTCTTGTAGCGTGGGCCTTGCGCGACCGTTGAGGCCAGAACACATACCCTTGTTGCGTTATAAAGCTGCGTCTCTTTTCCTCTCCTTTCGAGTATCTGGACTTCTTGTCGGTAGCAGGGATGTTAGTGCGAGCAAGAGTTGCTTCTCGCGGAAGGTGATGAGTGAGGTATCCGTATCCCGGAGGCGTGGGAGTCCCTCGGCTCGGTCGGCCTTGCCGTTTACGCGTACTTTTACCCGCCCATGAAGCCCTGTCACCGACTCGGTCGAGAAGGCTCGAAGAATCGCTCCGACAGAAGAGCTCCCGTACGTAAAGACTCGTTCGATCCGCGGATTCGCCTTATCCGAGCGCGAGTTACTTATCGCAGAAGGTGATGAGTGAGGTATCCGTATCCCGGAGGCGTAGGAGTCCCTCGGCTCGGTCAGCCTTGACTGCTTACGTGTACCCCGTCGTTTCCAGGACCCGCTTTTCGAAGTAGTCAAAAAGCACGAAAGATGTTCTGGTGAAAGAGATTTTTTGTTCGAGGAAAATTTTGACGCAGAGGGGGTTTCCCCCCTTTTAGCCCCCGAGGGAGGGTCGGGCTCTGCCGAGGCGAGGCTGACCCTTCCTTGTTGACTAAACTTTTGCGTGGGTGCGAGGTATATAAACAACTTGGAAACATCTTAAGGGTAGAAGCGACGTAGCTGTTGGATGTTCCAAGCGTTGCCGTAGACCTCGCCTTGACTGTTGGCCAGCTTGTACGTTCCGGGCTTCAGTACTTTGGCGATGATGAACGGCCCCTCCCAGGGGGGCGTGAGCTTGTGCCTCCCTCGGGCATCTTGCCGCAGCCGAAGCACCAGATCGCCCACCTGGAGATCTCGGGGTCGGACCCCTCGGGCGTGGTAGCGTCGCAGGGACTGCTGATACCGCGCCGAGTGTAGTAAGGCCCTGTCCCGAGCCTCGTCCAGCTGGTCTAGCGAGTCTTCTCGGCTAGCTTGGTTGCTTTCTTCGTTGTAGGCCCTCGTCCTCGGGGAGCCGTATTCCAGGTCCGTGGGCAGGATCGCCTCGGCTCCGTAGACCAGGAAGAATGGCGTGAAACCTGTGGCTCGGCTTGGCGTCGTTCTCAGGCTCCAGACCACCGAGGGGAGTTCCTTCATCCACCGCTTGCCGAACTTGTTGAGACCGTTGTAAATCCGAGGCTTGAGCCCTTGCAGAATCATGCCGTTGGCACGTTCCACTTGCCCATTCGACATGGGGTGAGCTACGGCGGCCCAGTCCACCCGGATGTTGTGATCCTCGCAAAAATCCAAGAATTTTTTGCCGGTGAACTGGGTGCCATTGTCGGTGATGATGGAGTTCGGGACCCCGAAGCGATGGATGATATTGGTGAAGAACGCCACCGCCTGCTCGGACCTGATGCTGTTCAGGGGTCGGACCTCGATCCACTTGGAGAATTTGTCGATGGCGACCAGCAGGTGCGTGTAGCCCCCGGGCGCCTTCTGCAGAGGGCCGACGAGGTCCAGACCCCACACAGCGAAGGGCCAGGTGATGGGTATCGTCTGCAGAGCCTGAGCGGGCAGGTGGGTCTGCTTCGCATAGAATTGGCACCCTTCGCAGGCGCGGACAACTCTAGTGGCGTCAGCCACCGCCGTTGGCCAGTAGAAGCCTTGGCGGAAAGCATTCCCGACGAGGGTTCGGGGTGCTTCATGATGACCGCAAGCCCCCGAGTGTATTTCCTGCAGGAGTTCCTGGCCCTCGGCGATGGAGATGCATCGCTGGAGGATGCCCGAGGGGCTGTGGTGGTAGAGCTCCTTCTCATCGCCCAGCAAGACGAATGATTTGGCGCGCCGCGCCATCCTCCGAGCCTCGGCTCGGTCGAGGGGCAGTTCCCCTTGGCGGAGATATTGCATGTACGGGGTCCGCCAATCTTGATCTGGCACGACCCCGTTCTGCTCCTCCTCGATGCGCAGTGCCTCGCCCTCGGGCTCCGAGGGTTCCTCGGGGTGAGCCGAGGATGGCTCGGGCTGGGCCGAGGTCACCTCGGACGAGGCCGAGGGTGCCTCGGGCTCGGGCGCGTCATCTATCTTGACGGAGGGTTGGTGCAGATCCCGGGAGAAGACGTCCGGGGGAACCGTCGTTCGCCCCGAGGCTATCTTCGCCAGCTCGTCCGCAGTCTCGTTGTAGCGCCGGGCGATGTGGTTAAGCTCGAGCCCGTAGAACTTGTCTTCCAGGCGTCGAACCTCCTCACAGTAGGCCTCCATCTTTGGGTCGCGGCAGAGGGAGTTCTTCATGACTTGGTCGATGACGAGCTGCGAGTCGCCGCGCGCATCGAGGCGTCGGACCCCTAGCTCGATGGCGATTCGCAATCCGTTGATCAGAGCCTCGTACTCAGCCACATTGTTGGACGCCGGGAAATGGAGGCGAAGCACGTAGCGCAGGTGTTTCCCGAGGGGCGAGACGAAAAGCAGGCCCGCGCCAGCTCCCGTCTTCATCAGCGACCCGTCGAAAAACATGGTCCAGAGCTCTGGTTGGATTGGAGCCGTTGGTAACTGGGTATCGACCCATTCGGCTACGAAATCCGCCAGTACCTGGGACTTGATGGCCTTCCGAGGGGCAAACGAGATTGCCTCGCCCATGATTTCCACTGCCCACTTCGCGATCCGTCCTGAGGCTTCTCGGCACTGGATGATCTCCCCCAGGGGGAAGGATGACACCACAGTCACCGGATGGGACTCGAAGTAATGTCGCAGCTTTCGCCTCGTCAGGATCACTGCATATAGCAGCTTCTGGACTTGTGGGTAGCGGATCTTGGTTTCGGACAGCACTTCGCTGACGAAGTAGACTGGCTTCTGAATGGGCAAAGCATGCCCCTCTTCCTGCCTTTCGACTACGATCGCGGCGCTGACCACCTGAGTGGTTGCGGCGACGTAGACCAGGAGGGTTTCTCCATCAGCTGGGGGTACCAAGATGGGCGCCTGGGTGAGGAGCGCCTTCAGGTTCCCGAGGGCTTCCTCGGCCTCGGGAGTCCAAGTGAAGCACTCGGCCTTCCTTAAGAGGCGGTACAGGGGCAGGCCTCTTTCGCCGAGGCGCGAGATGAAACGGCTCAAGGCCGCGAGGCATCCCATGACCCTCTGTACGCCTTTTAAGTCCTTGATGGGCCCCATGTTTGTGATTGCTGCGATCTTCTCCGGGTTGGCTTCGATGCCCCGCTCGGAGACGATGAACCCCAAGAGCATGCCTCGGGGCACCCCGAAGACGCACTTCTCGGGATTGAGCTTGACGCCCTTCGCCTTGAGACACCGGAATGTCAGTTCGAGGTCGGAGAGAAGGTCAGAGGCTTTCCTCGTCTTGACTACGATGTCATCGACGTAGGCCTCGACCGTGCGACCAATGTGTTCGCCGAACACATGGTTCATGCACCGCAGGTACGTTGCACCCGCGTTTCTCAACCCGAACGGCATTGTGACATAACAGTACATGCCGAAGGGCGTGATGAAAGAAGTCGCGAGCTGGTCGGACTCTTTCATCTTGATTTGATGATACCCTGAGTAGGCATCGAGAAAACACAGGGTTTCGCACCCTGCAGTGGAGTCCACAATTTGGTCGATGCGAGGTAGTGGGTAGGGGACCTTCGGACATGCTTTGTTGAGACCAGTGTAGCCTACACACATCCGCCACTTCCCCCCTTTTTTCCTCACAAGTACAGGGTTGGCAAGCCATTCGGGATGGAATACCTCTTTAATGAACCCTGCTGCCATCAGCTTGTGGACCTCCTCGCCTATCACCCTGCGCCTTTCCTCGTCGAATCGGCGCAGAGGCTGTCTGATCGGCCGGGCTACGGCCCGAATATCCAGCGAGTGCTCGGCGACATCCCTCGGTATGCCAGGCATGTCCGAGGGACTCCACGCAAAAACGTCGGCGTTTGCGCGGAGAAAGTCGACGAGCACTGCTTCCTATTTGGGGTCGAGCCCGGAACCGATCCGGATCTGCTTGGAGGTGTCGCCACTGGGGTCGAGAGGGACGGCCTTAACCGTCTCCGCTGGCTCAAAGTTGCCGGCGTGCCGCTTCACGTCCGGCACCTCTCGGGAGAGGCTTTCTAGGTCGGCAATGAGGGCCTCGGACTCGGCGAGGGCCTCGGCGTACTCCACGCACTCCACATCGCATTCGAATGCGTGTTTGTACGTGGGGCCGACGGTGATGACCCCGTTGGGGCCCGGCATCTTGAGCTTCAGGTAAGTGTAGTTGGGGATGGCCATGAACTTCGCGTAGCATGGCCTCCCCAACACTGCGTGGTAGGTTCCTCGGAACCCGACCACCTCGAACGTCAAAGTCTCCCTTCAGAAGTTGGAGGGTGTTCCGAAGCAGACAGAGAGGTCGAGCTGTCCGAGGGGCTGGACGCGCTTCCCGGGAATGATCCCGTGGAAGGGCGCAGCGCCTGCTCGGACGGATGACAGGTCGACGCGCAGGAGCCTGAGGGTCTCGGCGTAGATGATGTTGAGGCAGCTGCCTCCATCCATCAGGACCTTGGTGAGCCTGACGTCGCCGACGACGGGGTCGACGACGAGCGGGTACTTCCCCGGGCTCGGCACGTGGTCGGGGTGGTCGTCCCGGTCGAAGGTGATGGGCTCGTCGGACCAGTCTAAGTAGACTGGTGCCGCCACCTTCACCGAGCAGACCTCCCGACGCTCTTGCTTACGATGCCGAGCCGAGGCGTTTGTCGCATGCCCTCCGTAGATCATGAAGCAATCGCGGACCTCCGGGAACTCTCCTGCTTGGCGATCCTCCCTTTTGTCGTCGTCGTGAGCCCTGCCGCCCTCTGCGGGTGGCCCGGCCCTGTGGAAGTGGCGCCGAAGCATGACGCACTCTTCGAGGGTATGCTTGACGGGCCCCTGATGGTAGGGGCACGTCTCCTTGAGTGCCTTGTCGAAGAGGTTAGCACCTCCGGGGGGCTTCCGAGGGTTCTTGTGCTCGGCGGCGGCGACAAGGTCTGCATCGGGAACGTCGCGTTTCGCTTGCGACTTCCTCCTGCCTTTCTTCTTGGCGCCGCGCGGAGTAGACACCTCGGGAGCATCTTCCGACGGGCGGCCCTGGGGCTGCTTGTCCTTTCGGAAGATGGCCTCTACCGCCTCCTGGCCGGAGGCGAACTTGGTGGCGATGTCCATCAGCTCGCTCGCCCTGGTGGGGGTCTTGCGACCCAGCTTGCTCACCAGGTCGCGGCAGGTGGTGCCGGCGAGGAACGCGCCGATGACATCGGAGTCGGTGATGTTGGGCAGCTCGGTGCGCTGCTTCGAGAACCGCCGGATGTAGTCTCGGAGAGACTCTCCCGGCAGTTGCCGACAGCTTCGGAGGTCCTAGGAATTCCCGGGGCGCACGTACGTGCCCTGGAAGTTCCCGGCGAAAGCCTGGACCAAATCTTCCCAGTTGGAAATCTGCCCCGGAGGCAGGTGCTCCAACCAGGCACGAGCGGTGTCGGAGAGAAACAGGGGGAGGTTTCGGATGATGAGGTTGTCATCGTCCGTCCCACCCAGTTGACAGGCCAGGCGGTAGTCCGCAAGCCACAATTCCGGTCTCGTCTCCCCCGAGTACTTCGTGATAGTAGTCGGGGGTCGGAATCGGGGCGGAAACGGCGCACGCCGAATGGCTCGGCTAAATACCTGCGGACCGGGTGGTTCGGGCGAGGGACTCCGATCCTCCCCGCTGTCGTAGCGTCCCCCACGCCTGGGGTGGTAGCCTCGGCGCACCCTTTCGTCGAGGCGTGCCCGACGGTCACGATGAGGGTGCTCGTCGCCGAGGTGGCCCGGGGCCGCAGGCGCGGTGTTGCGCGTGCGCCCGGTGAAGACCGAGGCTTCCCGCGTGAGTCGGGAAGTCGCGGCACGAGGTTCCGAGGGGTATCCCTGCCTTCAGGAGGCAGAGCTCTCGGCCCGCCGGGCCGCAGCGCCTTCCAGGAGATGCTTAAGTTCTCCCTGGATTCGCCGACCCTCGGTGGTTGATGACTCCGGCATCGCGCGGAGGAGCATCGCTGCAGCGGCCAGGTCCTGACCGGTTCCGCCGGATGCGGGTTGCGGTCTGTCCCTGGCATCGTTGGCGATGCGGTGCTGGAGACCTTGGGGCAGGTGACGTATTCCTCCGGCCGGGGGCTGGCTCGCCCACACCTGCCCGATGTTCTGGCGGATTGCCCCGGGCGCTCCTGTTCCCTCATCGAGCCCGGCCTGCGCCCCGCGGACTTGCTCGAGCTGTGGGTCGTGACCCCCCGCCGGAACGGGGACCACAGCTAGCTCCCGCGGGATGTCGGCGCGAGGTGCTGGCCTAGGGGGATCACCATCCTCCGGCGTGCCGAGACAGCCGCCTCCGGAGGGATCCCCTAACTCGATGTGGAAACATTCGCGACTCGGGCCGCAGTCCTTGTCACCAAGGCTGCGGCTGCCGTCGGAACAGTCGGAGAGGCAGTAGTCACATGCGGTCATGAAGTCCCGCATGGCACTAGGATTGCCAGATCCGGAGAAATCCCAGCAGATGCTGGGGTCGTCATCTTCCTCGGACCCAGAGGGTCCGTAGGTCGAGACACCCGTCAACCGGTCCCAAGGCGACCGCACGCGAAACCCCAGAGAGGTTGCACTCGCCTCAATGTGAGCGCCCGCCAAAGCGAGATCGCCAGGCGGGCTGAGGCCGAGTCGAAATGACGAAAGACGGGTAGCAGTCGGTACCTTTTTGTCGACGAGGGGCGATGAAGTCAAGTCGGGGGCTGACCGCGCCATCGTCTTGGGTACGAGGGCGACGTCCTGCAGGCCCTCCGTGAGCGTGCTGGCGTCGTCCACTTGCTCGGAGTCGACGTGTTGCGGGGGGATGGCGCTCGCGTTTGCCTTGAACGCGAGGGCGACGCTTGGCGTGTCCTCCGTTGAGGCGCCGGGGATGTCGATTTGCTCGACAGCCGTCGGAGCGCGATCTCCCGCTCGGCCCCGGTTGCCCCGCCTCCTCCTCCTCCGATGGCGAGGGAGAGGATGGGGCGAGCTCGAAAGTTGTCCTTCCCCCACGTGGGAAAGACGTCGTTGATTCCGCCGCCGGCGGGCGGGCTGTCCGCCACCATTGTCGCTGCCGCGCGGCGGTGGAAGGAGTACCATGTCGTAGTTGCCGTCGAGAGACATGAACTCGAGGTTCCCGAAACGGAGCACCGTCCCGGGTTGAAGAGGTCGTTGGAGACTACCCATCTGGAGCTTGACGGGAAATCGAACGTCAACACGCAGCAGGCCCCTACCTGGCGCGCCAACTGTCGGCGTTCCGAGACCGGGGGGTCCCCGAGCCGACGAGTGAGAGTGCCGCGTGCCCCAGCCCAGATGGGTCGAGCGCGTGGGCGAGCGCGAAGGGGGGAACAGAGAGAGAGGTCGGTGGCTGGAGCCGGGTCGTGAGGGAGTCGGAGAATTCCCGCGGCCTTCGTGTTCGTCCCGCGCCCAGGTCGGGTGCGCTTGCAGTAGGGGGTTACAAGCGTCCGCGCGAGGTGAGGGGAAGCGAGCGGCCCCGAGAGAGCGCCTGCCCCTGCCCTTCGTCCCCGCGAGGCCAACCTTCTCTAAGAAGGCCCCGGTCCTTCCTTTTATAGTCGTAAGGAGAGGATCCAGGTGTACAAGATGGGGGTGTAGCAAGGTGCTACGTGTCTAGCGAGGGAGAGCTAGCGCCCTATGTACATGCCAAGGTGGCAGCCGGAGAGATCTTGGCACCCTGTTGGTGTGGCGTCGTGGCTGTTGGAGGAGTAACGGAGCCGGACGGGGGGACAGCTGTCGGAGTGGCTGGGCCCTTGCTGACGTCCTCCTGCTTTCGTAAGGGAGCTGAGAGTCGCCGTCGTCATGGTCTAGCGGGGCGCCATCATTTGCCTATCTGGCGTGGCTGGCTAGATGGGACGCCGGTCTTGTTCTCTGCGACCCAAGTCGGCTCAGGGCAGGGTGATGATGACGCTCCCTGTTGACGTGGCGGTCTCGTGTCTTAGGTCGGGCGTTGTGGAAGCTCCTCCGAAGCCGAGGTTGAGTCCGTCCTGCAAGACAGAGGCAGAGTCCGAGCCCTGGGTCGGGCGAGGCGGAGATCGTTCGGCAGAGGCCGAGGCGGAGTCCGAGCCCTGGGTCGGGCGAGGCGGAGTTCGTCGTCTTCCGGGGCCTTAGCCCGAGTCCGAGCCCTGGGGTCGGGCGGAGCGGAGTTCGCCGTCTTCCGGGACCTTAGCCCGAGTCCGAGCCCTGGGTCGGGCGGAGCGGAGTTCGCCGTCTTCCGGGGCCTTAGCCCGAATCCGAGCCCTTGGGCGGAGCGGAGTTCGCCGTCTTCCGGGGCCTCAGCCCGAGTCCGAGCCCTGGGGTCGGGCGGAGCGGAGTTCGCCGTCTTCCGGGGCCTTAGCCCGAGTCCGAGCCCTGGGTCGGGCGGAGCCTCCTATGGCGCCTCTGGCGAAGTCTGGTCGCCCGTTGGTCTTACCTTTTGCGTTAAACGCCCTGGTGACTCGGTCGGTTGGCGCGGTGATTTAGTCAGGGTTTCTTCTTATCGAAGGCGGGGCCTAGGGCGAGCCGGAGATGCGTCTGCCGTGAAAGAGGAGGCCTCAGGCGAGACGGAGTCATCTTAGGGTCGGCTGCCCTCGCCCGAGGCTAGGCTCGGGCGTGGCGTGGTCAAGTCACTCGTATGGACTGATCCCTGACTTAATCAAACCCATCAGGCCTCTGCAGCTTTATGCTGATGGGGGTTACCAGCTGAGAATTAGGCGTCTTGAGGGTACCCCTAATTATGGTCCCCGACACTAATATTGGAGCTTTTAAGGGAAACACTAATTTTGTAACCTTGAAACATTCAATACAGTGAAGATAGAAACATCGTTTAGGATAGTTTTGATTAAGCAGCACAAGTTGACAACTTGTTCACTCGCTCACATATTTTCCATTGCCATTAAAAGTCTACTCCACCCTTCTACTCTATTTATTTTGTATTTTCACACTTCTATGGTCTCCAATTGTTAGTTTTTTTGCCCTTGTGGGATCAATATCTTCTGCTAATTTATTGTGGAATCTGACAAATCGACACCCTTCATGTTTCTACTTTCATCTGGTTGATAACATGCCTTAACCTTTTTTTATGTGTTGGGTGAGGGGTGGGGGATGGTCTTGACCTTATGTTACCCTTCCCTTGGTACCCCAAGGACCTTAAACTATTCACCTCCTTGCATTTTCATTCAGCTCTTGATGCCTATGACTGAACTGATCCTGTAGTTCTTTTGCTAAATTGCCACTTTAAATTGTTGTATTGGTTTGACCTTTAATACCAGCCCATGACATAGTCAAGAAAAAAATAACTGAACCCATCTGCTTATAATTCTAACTCTATTAGTAGGTATTGTTATCAGGTGCCTTTAAAAATTGTGGCCGTCTTATGGGACATTTGTCTTCTTAAACTGCTTGTTGTCTTATTATGTTATGTTACTCCCTCCATTTTTAAATATATGGCATCTAGGGGAGCTAATATTTTTTTTGTTTGAACTGGGGTAAACCCATTTCCACCATCACAACTGTTCATAAGCTAATATATGTCATCTAGGTGACAAGTATTGTTTGACAAGTATATGACATCTAGGTGAACTGAGGTACTCAGGTATAGAGTAGGCAATTAGTGGTTGAAGCAGGAAATGAGGTTTCCAGAATGCTTGAAACCAAGAAGATCTGACTTGGCACGTGTTAAAATACCAGGTGATAATCATGACTGTTGCATATATCTTCGTGTCAGCATTTTTAATAAATTTTATTACCAAAATTCTAGGTTCTTTGGTCAAGCTACCTACCACCCGATTTGTGTCGACACTTCGAGTGTGCTTTAATCATGATGCTATTCTCAACTAGGGTAACCTAGGTCTTTTCATTATTCTCTTCCGAATCATAATGTTTTCCTAATGTACTAATTTTAAGTGTCTTTGTAGGCGTCTCAATTGGGTGATAGTGATTTAGGGTTTAGGAGGTTGAAGTTGCTCGGTTTCTTTTGTTGTATGTTCTTATCTAAATATTCTATATGCAGTATGCAGAACAGAAACTAGTGATGTTCATGAGGCAACCCTTAGAGTCCTACCATCCTATAGTTAAGAGAGTGCACTTCCTCCAATTTTTGTGAGCACTTGATGTTTCGATTATGCACTATAAGTTAACTACATGATGTTCTTTTCCCTAACTGGTTTTGCAGGGATAGGATACGGGACTATAGAGACGAGAGTGAGAGGTTGGACCAGTGCAGTCACCTTTATGACTCCTCAATCTCAAATGCCAATTTTGAGCTTGATGCAAATCGCATTGCTCAGGTCAGGATATTTCATAAGGATCTCCATATTCTCTATATTTCCTTAGCTCTTTGTGCATGCTTAATTGTTTTTGTCATGCTTCACAACCCATAGATCATTGTAGCCTTAGCTGATAGCTTGACAAAATATTTTTCTAGAATTTGTTATATCATTGCAAACAGATGAGTCACTTCTAGACCTTTTAAGCATTTTATAATTCATGATTTAGTGACGGAGTGGCATGTATCTTAAACATAATGTCCCCTGACCTCCAACAATTCTAGACTTTGAAACCCTTCCCTTTTCTTTATTAGCTAAATTTCCAAAAGATTATTCCTTTTCCACTTCCCACAAATATTTGATCTATCATATAAGTATATTAGCTATAAGCATGCCCTGAACAAGAACAACTTATGTTGCAACTGAAACTCTATTGTGCATAAACATTTTATCAAATAATTTGTGTGCCGTCGCAATACACGGGCATTGTACTATACACACTTAAGTTTACACAATGCAGGTGCCATGTCTCGTGTCCATGTAGATATATGCTGATAGACCTTGAATTTTGAGGTGTGCTTATTTAATTTTTTACTTTTTATGACAACTGCAGACAATATGCTTAGAGACTTCATCTCTGGAGGCCACAATATATTACAGAGCTTGTGAGAAGAGTTCGGTCCTTGCAGGTTATTTTTTGTTCTAAATGAACTATATCAATTGTTTCTTGCATGAGTTAGGCACCTTAAACATCCTAGAAAATTCTTAAATTGTATGCTTGCAAACAGGGGGGATAGAAATAACTGCTAAAATGGATTTTCTTGATCAGCAAAATATCATGTTAAACATGGAAAATGAAGCCTTGAAGCGACGACTTGAGACTCTATCTCAGGAGCATCTCATTAAACACTATAAGTATTCTTTCCCTAGAGTTTCTTCGGTGACTTTCAGAATGTCTTCTGTGCTTGAGAATTATATATAGTAGCAGTCAGGTTTCAGATCTTTATAATTCTGTGTGATGAACCTGCAGATATATTAGGAATCTGTAAAAAATGTTTTCATTGTAAACTAAGCACCAACTATATGCCTACATTTGACATGTTCATATAATATTTTAGTTCTAGGCTTCTAGCTAAAACAGATGATTACCATATTTCATCATGTTCATGTTCTGTCATAGATTGTCAATATTTTTTAATTTCCTAAGGTTATGATAAAATATATGGTGGGGCTATTCAAACAATATAGCTATTAGCTACCAAATCTCTACTACTAATTAAGTACCTAGAGTGGGCGCCCGCGCGATACCGCGGCTACGCCCTGCCTCGCCCCCGCGCTGCCACTGGGCCTGCACCCACACCCCCGTCTCCGCTCCACCAGCCTCCCCCTCCATGCACCCCACTCGCCCGCATCCTGCACGGCAACCTCGCCCCCACACTCACATCCCGCAATCCCCGCCATCATCATCCCCCAGCCTGGAATCTCCTCCATTCGACACCACCCCTGCCTCCACCACCGCTAGGACCCGCAGCAGGGCCCCACGTGCACACACCTGACTTCGGGGAGGCGCTTCTGCGTGGCTAGGTAAAGCGCTCCTCTACAAGGTCGAGGAGGAGTAGGGTTGCGCTGGCGTGGACCTTGTCAGACTCGCGTACATCTAGGCGCAGCTCGATGTCTCCCCATCCCATCATCCCGATGGGCGGCCTCCACACCACCGACACCACTCTCGGCGTGGCGCCAAGGGGAGGAACGACAGCAGTGCCAAAGCTAAGGGGAGGCACCACTAATCTTGTTTATACCTCTTCCCTAACCGGCAAGCACGCCATGGCTCCAGGCACTTCTCGCCTCTCTGCTTCTTCGACCAACGAGCACGCAACTGCGCCTCCCCATTGTGCAGTCGTGGTGGCTCCCTGAGTATAAATGCAGGCGTGCAACAACGGGGACGAGCACTTGCAGAGGAGGGCAAAGTGTCGAGGCGGTTCAGTCTATGGAGAGGAGAGAGAAGACGAGTCCATCTATGTTGTCATTGGTTGCTCCGTCGCGACGCTAAAGCTCACGGTCGGTCACACCCATGACAACAAGAATATGGGGAGGAGAGAGAAGAAGAGTCGGCGTGCGCAACTTGTACCTCGCCGACTCTGACGCCGACGTCGATGACCACCTCGACCTACAGCTCAAAGGTAAGCTCTACTCCTCTCCTCTCCTACCTTGATCCTCCTTGACCTGTATTGTTCAGTCTCAGTGTTGGTGACTTTCTTCGTGTGTCCTGTTCCCCCACATCCCCACGCTTACCATGAATCCCCCAGTTCAATCTATCACCAAGTATCTGATCCAATTGGTTCTTTAGCATGAATCCCCCCGTTTATGAAGCTTCAATTTGATAGGTATTTTGAATCACTTTAAAAAATTCTACATCCTCCATGAAAATTATGAATCCCTCAGTTTCAATCTGCCACCAAGTATCTGATACAGGCATCTTGAGTCGCCAAAAACATTACAAAACCACATGTATAAGACCTTTTCAGCACATACGAATTATAAGAGGTAGCAGTCATTACAAACCTCCGGTGGGGTAGATTGGCTCATCCACATTTACAAGTACTCGGATAGACATAAATTAGTATTAGATAATATGGATTTCGGTCTCAAAGGTATGTTTCTACTATTAACAAACCTGTAAGTCATTATAGATCAACTGCAATCAATTTATGAATAACAAATATTAAGTTATTTATTTTTGGTCTTATATCTTGGAATTGTAGCATAAACATCAGAGCTGAATAATACACCTGACATTCTCAGAGGATTAAATATCAAACAAACACCAAGCAGTATTGCCTCAATGCCATCACGCATAAATAAGCGTATAAGTGTTGGTGCAGTATAAAATATTGTCACTCCATATTTACCAATAATATCCCAACATCGGCTAGGATCAGGAAAATTTGGAGCCTAAGAGTTGTGTCTAAGAAAATAGACTACAAATTAGATATAGAGCAATTGCAAAATAACTAGCTGTATAACTGAACTTGTTAGTTTTGAGGCTACATCTTTTCACTTCTGCTCATGTCTTACTTTTTCCTTCTTGTGTCGAGTTTGTCTACTGTACTGAGCATCGTGTATGTGTGTGTGTAGTGATTGTTTTGGTAATCACCTGTGCTATAAATACATATCATGGTTCAAACTTTATCATTTTTGCAGTTCACAAGACTGTGAGGCCCAGCTGAAGCTTTCATGTCCAGACATATAGTCCTTACAGGGTACACTTTAGAACTCCTCTCTCATTTCAGTACTAAATGAATAACTGCTATGGATTGGTAAAAAATGTGAGTCTAGGCTAATATAGTTGAACTCCCTCTCTCTCATTTAAGTACTAGATGAATAATTGCTATGGATTGGTAAATATTGTGAGTTTAGGCTAATATAGTTTGACTTCTTGGATTCATCATACCAAGACAACATCTTCATCGTCAACTGTGTTCTTAACCGCTATTAGACCATCAATGACAACATCCTTGATTTGTGCGATGGTATGCTCATTAAGTCCTGAATATGCTAACCCCATGAATAAAAGACTCCTTTGGTGTCACATACTATGCTAAATAAAAAGAAGGTTTCACATAACTGTTGCACTAAATAATCATAAAATGGTGCATTGGTGCTAATTTGATGCAAACATGGAAGTGTTTCCTCACAAGCTGTGTACATGTCTCGCCATTTCCAATATCACAATGAACATACCATATTTATGAACTTCAGTTGCTTTCAAAAAACAATTACTAACTTTTTTAAAAATAATCTCTATCTATTGGAGATCTATTTAGAGTTGTTCTATTCAGATTGTTTTATTACTCACAGTTCTAACTATATTTGACAAACTGAAGTCCTTATGGCAATCTGAAGTCTGCAACAACTATATACACATTGAAATACTTCGTTGTAATTGTATTTTGGTCTAATATAATTGGTTACCACAACATCTTTTTTAGGGATTTGGACACCTTCCATTAGTTGCAGCATCAACTGCTCAATCTGCTGCCAGTGTTGTCTAAGACAGCATAAAAGACTGCTTCGTCTCCTCCCCCTCCGTATACCTCTCCGGACCAGGTATTGCTTATTCCATCAAATGCCCAATCTGCTACTGTTTTCACTTGCCATGTTTTGTATGCCTTATGCATGTTATTTGCTATGTTTCCTTCCTTGCACACCTCTAAATCTTGTATGTCAAACTGATACTTTAACTGTAACAAAAATTGGTCTTACAGTTTCCTTCGTTGCACACTTTCCTTTGTCTGATATTTAAAAGCTCAAAAATTATTTAACAGTACATGAACAACATAATCAATGCCTACTTATGTGCAGATCATAGTATCAAAATTCATGAATGCAGTTTTGACTTGCAGGAGCAATGGGAGTGTCACCTTTTCTCATATTTGGGTGTGGTAAAAACCATCTGAATATTCTAAGGCAATACTTGGACTATATTTTTTTAGCGCTTCTTCCCTCAAGCTGGCTGATTCTATTGGTTATGTTGTTTCTTATAAGCGATGCCTTAACAATGACTGGTCCCATTGATGATTCAAATTATTGAAGGCTTGCGTTGTGATTTCGAAACAAATTCTTGAAGCTTCTTCTTGGACTGCGAATGGATGGAGTAGATGACTCCAAGTTTTCTGCTTAATCAATTGTTTGGTTGTCTCGATGGTCATTGTTTCTTCTAGGATGTCTCATTATGGTGTGTAAGGTGATGTGCAGCTCCTCCTACATCAGTGCAATGTAAACATAGATGATAAGTTGAACTGTACGATGCTGGTATAAGTTTCCTAACTCTGAAGGATACTCTTATTGAGTTCTTTGTTGAAAGGGAAGCATTGGGTTGCTAAGCTTCTTGATTGTTCTTCCACCTATATGTGTTTAGGTCTTTAAGGTATTAGCGAAATATGTGAAGTAATAACATTCTATTTTCACTGTATAAATTTTACTCAAGAATAAGTTAGGTGTGTACTCAATGGACTTTATTTCATTAATTAGTTAAATACATGAAGCTTAAAACTTATGTAAGACATGATCTAGCACCCAGTTAGGAACTATTGCACGTTGTACTCTCGTGCTATGTCTGATGTTGTTTTGAAGATGGTTCAACTTAATTGTATCTCTACAAAAATGGTTGCCATTGCTATATAAATTTTCCTTACCCTGCAAAGTTCAGATCATTTATGTGTCGTCGCAACGCACGGGCACTTTCACTAGTTTAGAATATATATCTTTTATTGTTAATGTAAAATATAATCGGATATAAGAAATCATTATATATATTAAAATGA
This sequence comes from Zea luxurians, assembly GCA_029449295.1. Classification (NCBI taxonomy): domain Eukaryota; kingdom Viridiplantae; phylum Streptophyta; class Magnoliopsida; order Poales; family Poaceae; genus Zea; species Zea luxurians. The sequence goes on along the minus strand of JAOPSE010000012.1, from coordinate 33,274,249 downwards.
ATGTATTTTTATAATGAGTGATCTTTTGAGTTTTAACAAATAATTATTTATTTTTATATTTAACTATTACATGAAAAATCATTACGTGCAAGTTTAACGGGTCCCATGTGGATGAACTATGCTTTTCCGTCTTCGTCCCGTCCTCGTTTACCCATCGGGAAAGTATTTTTCCCGTTTATATCCCGGTGAGGAAGAAACTTTCTCATCCCTATCTTCTAATGGAAAATTTTCTCAAGGAAAATCAGAGATTAGATCCCCATTGGCATCTCTAAGCCCGAGATTTCATGCCACCTAGAACATGGCCACCCATCGAAACACGATTCGAAGTCTTACATTTTTTATGGTTAGGTGTCCATGTGTCATGGTTTTCGAAACCGACGACACAGTAGAATTTGTATTCGGTGGTGAAGGCTAGCGCGGACTCACTTTGAATGGTAAATCGAGGGATTCGGGCAGGGGATTTATACTGGTTCAGGCTCGCGTCCTAGTCTAGTGTAGTGTTGATCATAGTATACTCTAGAAATGTGTTATAATGGGTGCAAGTGTGAGAATGATGGAGTGGGAAACTTAGGCAGAATGCTCCTACCCTTGGTTGTTTCACCCTCCCCTTTCATAGTTCAAGCAGGAGATTCTTACATAGGTACTTGTCGTTCGAAGGAGGACGTGACCTACCGTCAATGGTAGTCTCGCTGACATAGCTTTCCTAATGTTGCCCTCTGGTTCGTGCATGGTCGTACGTCCGGTATAGCGGATCGCTCCATCTACTCGGTATGAGGTTATTGTAGCGACTCTGATGCTGAGATTTTCTGTAGTGACGCCTGATGGGACCTATGGGGGATCAATATCCCCTAGGTCCAAATGAGGCATATTCTCTACATGGACCGACCAACTGACTCAGGCTCAAGGCCAACATACTAAACAAACTTAGCGCACAAGACAAGGTGTAACACCCTGAATTTGAGGGTATAAAATTTCTTTCTAATCATCACCCAAATTCAGGTGTTACTCTTCTCTCTCTCCCTAGTTTCTACCTCTCTCTAGATTCTCTCTCTCTCTTTCCTTTGGGTAGATATAGCTTAATTAGGGAGGAATTAATTATTTATTTTTGTCAAAACATTATGAGTCATGATTGTAAGGAAAATGGATGCTCACACCGGACAGTCCGGTGGTCTTCTCTCCGAGTGCCATCTGGAACTAGTCGTTGGGCCGAGGTTCCTTGGTGCACCGGACAGTCCGGCGTGTGGGCACCGGACAGTCCGGTGCGTCTTCGCACAGACAGTCCGTAGCAGCACACTTGGACTTTTCTTGGATCTTCTTAATGTCTTCTTTTGAGGTGTTGCTTTCCTCAATTCCTTAGTCTAAGTAAATCTTGCATCCTGTGAACTACAAACACAAACACTAGAAAACTTATTAGTTCACAGATTGTGTTGTTCATCAAACACCAAAACTCAATTAGCCAAATGGCCTGGGGTCCATTTTCCTTACAATGACATATTGCATCATGCTGGCTTAAATATTCTTTGAATTATTGCACATGTTTGAATTAGTTTGAATTTGAAACTTGATTTGAATTTGGATTAAAAACCCTAGAGAAAAAGAAATGGAAAAGCAATTAGAAAATCCAGGGAAAAAGAAAAAGCCAAGCAGCCCAGCCAGGCCTTGCGCCCGTGCCAGTCAGCGGCGATTCCCTTTCCCGCACGCTCACTATCTCCCTCTCTCTACCCAGTGGGGCCAGGCTATCGGTGCCAGTTGCCTCCTCCCTCGCGCCCCTCTTCCCTCTCTGCCTCGTGGGCCTGACTCGCTAGACACCGAGTCGTTGCCCCCGCGCGTCCGCTCTCTCTCTCGCTGCGCCATGAGACCCCCCTTATCAGTTCTGCCTTCCCCGCGCCCGCCGTGGACCAGCGCGCGCGCACTCGTGCACGATCGCCGGGATCCTCGGCCACGTCGCCCGCCCATGCCCCTAGCTCCTTTTTTTAGCACCGCCTGCGCCCGCACTCACTTCCACGTCCCATTTCGCGCAGCCTCGCCCTCTCTCACGCTCTGCCCACACCGCTCAACCTCGCCGGAGACCCGCGCCCGTCGTGCCGGTCATCTAGCTCGCTGGAGGCCACGCCAAGCAAACCCGAGCTCTGCCCTGAGGTGAGACATCTTCTCCCATGCTCAATTTTCCCAGTTACGCTTTGTTGCCGACCAATTTCGGCTTCGCCGGAGTCGGTCGTGGCGGTCTGCCGCGCCCGTGTGGTGGCCGACCGATTTAGTCCGGCCCAGCGCCCCCGCGTCGGTCCCTGAGGTTCGCCTCGCTCTGCTGAAGCTATCCCAGGCCCTAGCGCGCCTCAAACCCCCTCCCCACAGTCGGAATCCCTCACAGGAGTTACCCCGGCCCGCCCGGAGCCTTTCCCCCGCCGTTCTTCCCTCTCTGACCCCGGTCTCGTGGCCACAACCCCACCAGTGAGTTCGCCGTGTCGTCCCCTTCGTCTTTGGCCAACTCCGGCGACCCTGGAGCCGCCATAGCTCGCACCCGCCCCAACTCCGACGACTTCACCACCGCGAGAAGGAGTGGCGCCACCACAACCGTTAACCCCTCCCCGGCTTTGATCTCCCCCGTCCAATCTCTATCGCACGACCCAGATCACGGGACACCACTTCACGCACGCACGTCTCGCGTCCGGACCTGCTTGTCAGCGCTTGTGTCCCCTGGCGCTGGGTCCGACCGGTCAGCGCGCCCCTCTCCTCGGTCGCTGACGCCATTGGCCCGCTTGTCAGCGCCTCACTCGCCCGCGTGCGCGCCCTCGCCTGTAGATCTAATCTCGAATGTTGGTTTTTGTTCTAACGATTGAGCAGACCCCATACCCCTTCGCGCGGTGATTTTGTTAAAGAGACCCTCGGTTTAGTTGGAATCAACCTGCCGTCCCTGGTTTTCGCGCGCAAGCCCCTGTAATCTTGTAGATTCAACCCTAGGCTTTTAAATAATTATAGAACTAGACCTATTTTCATATGTTAAATTCCCAAACTTGTTTATTTCATATCTTTTGCATATGAACTCCAAATTTAGTGATTCAAATTGCAAAATGTTCATAGGAATATTCTCTGTTTAGATAAATTAGTTCCATCTACTGTCTGCACATTCTAATCTTATGGTTAACTATTGTCGAGGACCGTAATTAGGGGTACCCCCAAGACTCCTAATCTCAGCTGGTAACCCCCATCAGCACAAAGCTGCAAAGGCCTGATGGGCGCAATTCAGGTCAAGGCTCCGTCCACTCAAGGGACACGATCTCGCCTCGCCCGAGCCTAGCCTCGGGCAGGAACAGTAGACCAAGGCAGATTCACGCCTCGCCCGAGGGTCTCCTCAAGCAACGGGCGCACCTTTGACTCGCCCGAGGCCCAGCTCGGGAAGGCTTCGCGGAGAAGAAACCTTGGCCAGATCGCCACGCCAACCGACCGTATCGCAGGAGCATTCAATGCAAGGATCGCCTGACACCTTATCCTGACGCATGCTCTCCAGTCGACAAGGTCGAAGTGACCGCAGTCACTTCACCCCTCCACTGACTAACCTGATAGGAAAACAACGCTGCCTGCGCTGCTCCGACTGCTGTGCCATCTGCCAGGGTGAGGCTGACAGCAGCCAAGTCCAGCCTCGGGCGCCATAGGAAGCTCCGCCTCGCTCGACCCCAGGGCTCGGACTCAACCTCGACTCCGGAAGACGGTCTCCGCCTCGCCCGACCCTAGGGCTCGGACTCCACCTCGACCTCGGAAGACGGTCTCCGCCTCGCCCGACCCTAGGGCTCGGACTCAACCTCGACTCCGGAAGACGGTCTCCGCCTCGCCCGACCCCAGGGCTCGGACTCCACCTCGACCTCGGGAGACGGTCTCCGCCTCGCCCGACCCCAGGGCTCGGACTCAACCTCGACTCCGGAAGACGGTCTCCGCCTCGCCCGACCCTAGGGCTCGGACTCCACCTCGACCTCGGAAGACGGTCTCCGCCTCGCCTGACCCCAGGGCTCGGACTCAACCTCGACTCCGGAAGACGGTCTCCGCCTCGCCCGACCCCAGGGCTCGGACTCCACCTCGACCTTAGAAGACGGTCTCCGCCTCGCCCGACCCCCGGGCTCGGACTCAACCCTGACCTCGGACGACGGTCTCCGCCTCGCCCGACCCCCAGGCTCAGACTCAGCCTCGACCTCGGAGGAGCCACCGCCTCGCTCGACCTTGGGTTCGGACCGACCCCGTCGTAGGGGGGTACATCATTACCCTACCCCTAGCTAGCTCAGGCTATGGGAAACAAGACCGGCGTCCCATCTGGCTCACCTCGGTAAAACAAGTAATGATGGCACCCCGCGTGCTCCATGACGACGGCGGTTCTCAGCCCCCTACGGAAGCAAGGAGACGTCAGCAAGGATTCGACAACTCCGACAACTGTACTTCTACAGGGCTCAAGCGCTCCTCCGACGGCCACGACGCCACATGAACAGGGCTCCAACACCTCTCCGACAGCCACGTCGGCATGTACATGGGGCTCTGGCTCCCCTCTGCTAGACACGTTAGCACACTGCTACACCCCCCGTTATACACTTGGACCCTCTCCTTATGTCTATAAAAGGAAGGTCCAGGGCCCTCGTACAAAAAAGGTGGCCGCACGGGAGGATGGGCTGACGCACAGGCTCTCGCTCTCTTTCTCCCTCGCGAATGCTTGTAACCCCCTACTGCAAGCGCATCCGCCCTGGGCGCAGGACAACACGAAGCTGCGGTTCCCCTTACTGTTTTCCCCCCTTGTGTCTCCGTCTCGCGCCGACCCATCTAGGCTGGGACACGCAGCGACATTTTACTCGTCGGTCCAGGGACCCCCCGGGGTCGAAACGTCGACAGTTGGCGCGCCAGGTAGGGGCCTACTGCGTGTTGACGAACAGCTTCCCGTCAAGCTCCAGATGGGTAGCCTCCAGCAACCTCTCCAACCCGGGACGATTCTCCGTTTCGGGAGTCTTGAGTTCATGTCCCTCGATGGCAGCTACGACATGATACTCCTTCCTTCGCCGCGCGACAACGACAATGGCGGCCATCAGCCCGCCCACCGGCGGCGGAATCGACGACGTCTTTCCCGCGTGATGGAAGAACAGCATCCGGGTCTGTCCCGTCACCTTCCCCGCCGACGGAGGAGGAGGCGGGGCAACCATGGCCAAGCAGGAGGCGGCGCCTTGTCGGCTGTCGAGCGAGTCGACGGTGCCGGCGCCCCAGCGGGGGACACGTCGAGCGTTGACCTCGCGTCTGAGACGAAGATGAGCGTCGTTTCCCCGCAACACGCCAACCCCAAGCAGATGGACGATGCCAGCACGCTCGTGAAGGACTTGCTGGGCGTTAGCCTCGTACCTGAGATAACGGTGCAGTCTGTCCCCGACGTCACTTCGTCACCATCCGTCGATCAGGAGGTACCGTCCGTTTCCCATCCTGTGCCTTTTAGATTCAGCTTCGACCCACCAAGCAACCCCGCTTCGGTGGACACTTTCATAAAGGCATATCCAAACCTTCCGGGGTACCATATGTGGTCAACCTGGGATAGATTGACGGCCGTCTCGACCTGCGGGCCCCCGGGTTCCGAGGAAGACGATGAGCCTGACTCTGGTTGGGATTTCTCTGGGCTCGATAACCCCAGTGCCATGCGGGACTTCATGACCTCATGCGACTACTGCCTCTCCGATTGCTCCGATGGTAGCCACAGCCTCGGCGACGAGGACTGTGGCCCAAGTCGTGAATGTTTCCACGTCAATCTAGGGGGTCTCGACGAAGGCAACCACCTTGGCATGCCGGAGAACGGCGATCCCCCTAGGCCTGCGCCTCGCGTTGACATCCTTCGGGAGCTAGCTGTGGTCCCAGTCCCTGCGGGGGGTCAGGACGCACAGCTCGAGCAAATCCGCGAGATGTAGGCCAGGCTCGACGAGGAAGCAAGGCAACTTGTGCAGCTCCGGCAGAACATCGGGCAGGAGTGGGCAGGCCGAGCACTAGCCAGAGAAGCGCGTCATCTGGCCCAGGACGTCCAGCACCGCATCACCGACAATGCCAGGGCAAGGCTGCCCCCGGCTTCCAGTGGGGTCGGCCAGAACCTGGCTGCAGCAGCAATACTACTCTGAGCGATGCCGGAACCATCCACCATCGAGGGTCGGCAGAAAAGTTATGCAGACAACAGACGGAGGGAACTCCGATTTGAGGAAGGAGACTTCGTCTACCTCAAGGTTTCTCCAATGCGTGGTGTCAGGAGGTTCCAAGTAAAAGGGAAGCTAGCCCCGCGTTTCGTAGGTCCCTATCCCATCATTGGCAGGGTAGGACCCGCGGCATACCGTCTGGAATTACCGGAATCCATGTCCGACATCCACAATGTGTTTCATGTATCCTAGCTCCGCAAATGCCTGCAAGCACCAGAAAGTCACCTCGAAGAAGAGACAGTACAGATTCAGAAAGACCTTCAGTACCGTGAAAAACCAGTGAAGATTCTTGATTCAGCAGTCAGAAAGACCCGCACCTCAGAAGTGAAGCTCTGTAAAGTTCAGTGGAGCAGACAAGGAGAAGAGGAAGCTACCTGGGAGAGTGAGGACTCCTTGAGGAGGGAATACCCTTATCTTTTCTCAAATCCAGCCTAAATCTCGAGGGCGAGATTCCTTTAAGTGGGGTAGGTTTGTAACATCCCAAAATCCCACCTAAGGTTTGAAGCCCTAACCTACTAATCCCCCCTTATTTTACCTTTCCCCCTTAACCCTCCCCTTAGAACCCCTTCTCATGTGCATACACTTGAAATAATTAGAGCACCTCACATAGACTATGTTTCTCACTCAAGATCACTTAGAAAATATTTTTGGTCTCCAAAGAAAAAGAATCAAAAAGAAACAAAAGTAGAAAAAGGAGAAGAAAGGGATTAGAATTAGAAAAAGAAAAAGAAAAACTTCCCCCCTCCCTCGGCTGGGCCGAATTCCAGCCCAACCCGCGCGCGCCCGCACCTCTCCCCCCCCTCTCTCCCTGGCCCAGGCGGCCCAACCCGCGCGTGGCTCCCTCCCGCTGACACCCGGGCCCCGCCCGTCAGCGCCTCACCCCCTCCCTCTCGCGCCGCTTCCTCTCGCTGGCAGCCAGGGCCCACTTGTCAGTTCCATCCCCCTCGCCCATCCCTCACCGACGCGTCCGCCGCCGAGCGCCCCCTCGCCTCGTCGCCTCGCCATTAATGCTCGTCAGCCTCCGCGACAACCCCGCCATTGTGCTTGAGCCGACCCCTCACCCCCCGCCTGCCCGAGCCATTGCATCGGCGTTAGCACCATTCCCGCCATCATGGCGAGCTCGTCGGTGCTCGCCGTCTCCTCCATCCCCCTCCCTCCCCCGAGCGCCTATAAAAGGACCCGCCCGAGCCCCGTCTTCGCCACACAGCTCCGGCCACCCCCACTGCCCTCCTCCCCGAGCCGTTCAAGCTAGCGCCATCGTGCTCCCTTCACCGCTCCGGTGAGCTCCCCTCTCCCTCTCTAGCGATCTTCCGTTCAATTAAGTTATGCCAAGAGCTCCGCCACACTCTCACGGTCACGATACGCCACTTCCCCCGTACTATTGTGGCCGGCAACCTCACCGGCGGCATCACCGCCGCGGGCACCCGCCACCGTGCTGCGGACCGGCCGCCATAGGCCCCCGCAGGCGAAATTCGCCCCACCCTCGTGACCCCCATCAACCACCCATGCTCCGCCACCATTTCCCCACCGCAAAACCGGACCGACGGCGGAGAACCACCGCGGGGCTCGCCACCGACTGGCCCCCGGTCGAGCCCTCGCCCCTCCCTCCGTGCCGTTAACGCCGTTTCCCCCCCCCCTCTCTGGCGTGCAGGCCCGCGCCGCAGCGCCGTTCCCCCGCCGTCGCCCCGCGCGGCTGGGCCAAGTGGGCCAAAAGCGCGCCCGCTCGCTCGCGCTGGCGCCTTCTGGGCCAAAATCCCCCCGGTCCAGTTGGCTGGAAAATTCTTTCTCTTTTTCTTTTCCCTTTTCTTTTTCCCATTTTCACATATATATTTAGATGCTAATATTTTATGCACCAAAAATTGTCTAAATAAATTATTAGGGCACAAAAATAATAAAGTATAAAAATTTGCACACCCCACAAAGGTCACTATGTTTGATGTATTGTTATTATCTGTGTTTGATTAGCGGAAGAGGGATCCGATCCTCCGGAACTCTTAGCTCCGGAAGAAGGGCAAGAACCCGACCCCTCCAAGATAAACCTCTTGTGCCAGGAAAGCTTCGACGAAGGCAAGTCCATCCTTCCCTTGATGCATTATTTACCTATTTCTCTCTACCACCGCCTAAGCCTGGATTATGGGATGGGAATCGAATTGCATGGTGAGCATGAGAGAGCCCGCATTAACTAATACTTTGATTAAAAGATATGGGGCAAGTGAAAAGGGTACAAGTGGAATGTTTTCCAAAAATGTGCGATGAAGGGTACTCACCCTCATCACCTGGTGAGTAGGATGATCAGGGACTCCCTGGTTTAGGGGAGGGCCTAAGGTGTTGGCTCAGCTGGTTTAGGCGTGAGCAGAAGGATCGTCCTCTCGTATAAGGACCGGTTTGTCATCTTTCATTACCTGTACTCTCAAAAAGTACAACCACTCGAGGCTGTGTGGGCAGCCACTCGATCTAAACTCGTACGGTCCAACCCCAGGGTTATGAAGGCTAGGGTAGCACCGGGAGGATAAGGAGGGGGAATGTTTTGTCCGGTTTGGACATGGCGGTGGCCTGACTCCTTTCGGTATAACCGTTAAGGTCCGGACGTACAAGGAAGGAAAGAGTTTCGGATTCGGGTCTCATTGGCCATGAGATCGCAGAGCCGGACTAGTGGGTAAAGTGTACCCCTCTGCGCAGAGTCTAAACCTATTCGAATAGTCCGTGTCCACTGGTATGGACGAGTCTGGTATGGTATGACAATTAGTGTTTCTACTACAACCGAGAACAGGGAAATGCGTGTGTATGTTCTGAAAAGAAAGTGGTACCACGGGAGCAGGAAGCTCAGTGGTGGTCAAGCAAGTGTTACTTCTATTGTCTTGGGAAATCCATAAACAATGAATACTGCCTTTCTCTGAAAAAGTATGAGTGACCTCAACTCCACCATATAAAGCATGTACCTTATAGGTCACTTTCTCTTTACGGGAGCCAGGTGGGCTTGCGGAATACCTAGTGTATTCACCCAGATTTATTTATGTTTTTCAGCAGCTGAAGACTTCTTTTCTGCTATGCTTGATTGATGGGGCTGTGTCTTCACCCAGTTCTGCCTGTGGCCTGGGCTATTTTATCTTCCACTGCGCTTTATGTTTTTCGGCTCACTTTCGAGCTTGTATCCCCCGGTATTGTAATAACATTATTCAGACTCTGTAACTATTTGAAGTAATGAATGTGGTTACTAGCCTCCTGGGACTAGTAATTGTATCACATTTGAGTCCCAAAGGATCGGGACGCTTCACCCTTGGACAACTCGATCTGCCCGTCTTCTTCGGGACTCCCTCCAACTTCCGAAAGGAAACCCTCACGTTCGAGATGGTCGGGTTCCGAGGAACCTACCACGCAGTGCTGGGGAGACCATGCTACGCCAAGTTCATGGCCGTCCCCAACTACACCTACCTCAAGCTCAAGATGCTGGGCCCCAACGGGGTCATCACCGTCGGCCCCACGTACCGACACACGTACGAATGCGACGTGGAGTGCGTGGAGTACGCCGAGGCCCTCGCCGAATCCGAGGCCCTCATCGCCGACCTAGAGAGCCTCCCCAAGGAGGTACCAGATGCGAAGCGCCACGCCGACAACTTCGAGCCAGCAGAGGCGGTTAAGTCCGTCCCTCTCGACCCCAGCAACGACACCTCCAAGCAGATCCGGATCGGCTCTGAGCTCGACCCCAAATAGGAAGCAGTGCTCGTCGACTTTCTCCGTGCAAACGCCAAGGTTTTTGCGTGGAGTCCCTCGGACATGCCTGGCATACCGAGAGATGTCGCCGAGCACTCGCTGGATATCCGAGCTGGAGCCCGACCCGTGAAGCAGCCTCTACGCCGATTCGACGAAGAAAAGCGCAGAGCCATAGGCGAGGAGATCCACAAGCTGATGGCTGCAGGGTTCATCAAAGAGGTATTCCATCCCGAATGGCTAGCCAACCCTGTGCTTGTGAAAAAGAAAGGTGGGAAACGACGGATGTGTGTAGACTACACTAGTCTAAATAAAGCATGTCCGAAGGTTCCCTACCCTCTGCCTCGCATCGATCAAATCGTGGATTCCACTGCTGGGTGCGAAACCTTGTCATTCCTCGATGCCTACTCAGGGTATCACCAAATCAGGATGAAAAAATCCGACCAGCTCGTGACTTCTTTCATCACGCCTTTTGGCATGTACTGCTACATTACTATGCCATTCGGTTTGAGGAATGCGGGTGCGACATACCAAAGGTGCATGAACCACGTGTTTGGGGAGCACATTGGTCGAACGGTCGAGGCTTACGTCGATGACATCATAGTCAAGACGAGGAAAGCCTCTGACCTCCTCTCCGACCTTGAAACGACATTCACGTGTCTCAAGGCGAAAGGCGTAAAACTCAATCCCGAGAAGTGTGTCTTCGGAGTCCCCCGAGGCATGCTCCTAGGGTTCATCGTCTCCAAGCGGGGCATCGAGGCCAACCCGGAGAAAATCGCGGCCATCACCAACATGGGGCCCATCAAGGACTTGAAAGGAGTACAGAGGGTCATGGGATGCCTTGCGGCTCTGAGCCGTTTCATCTCGCGCCTCGACGAAAGAGGCCTACCCCTGTACCGCCTCTTGAGGAAGACCGAGCGCTTCACTTGGACCCCCGAGGCCGAGGAAGCCCTCGGGAACCTAAAGGCGCTCCTTACAAGCGCGCCCATCTTGGTGCCCCCCGCTGCCGGAGAAGCCCTCTTGATCTACGTCGCCGCTACCACTCAGGTGGTCAGCACCACGATCATGGTCGAGAGGCGAGAAGAAGGGCACGCATTGCCCGTCCATAGGCCGGTCTACTTCATCAGTGAGGTAGTCCGAAACCAAAATCCGCTACCCGCAAATTCAGAAGCTACTGTACGCGGTAATTCTGACATGGCGAAAGTTGCGACACTACTTCGAGTCTCATCCGGTGACTGTGGTGTCATCCTTCCCCCTGGGGGAGATCATCTAGTGCCGAGAGGCCTTGGGTAGGATTGCGAAGTGGGCAGTGGAGATCATGGGCGAGACAATCTTGTTCGCCCCTCGGAAGGCCATCAAGTCCCAAGTCTTGGCAGACTTTGTGGCTGAATGGGTCGACACCCAGCTTCCAGCAGCTCTGATCCAACCGGAACTCTGGACCATGTATTTCAATGGGTCGCTGATGAAAACAAGAGCGGGCGCGGGCCTGCTCTTCATCTCACCCCTCGGGAAGCACCTCCGCTACGTGCTGCGCCTCCATTTCCCGGTGTCCAACAACGTGGCCGAGTACGAGGCTCTGGTTAACGGGTTGCTCATCGCCATTGAGCTAGGGGTCCAGCGTCTCGACGCTCGTGGCGACTCGCAGCTTGTCATCGACCAAGTCATGAGGAACTCCCATTGCCGCGACCCGAAGATGGAAGCCTACTGCGACGAGGTTCGGCGCCTGGAGGACAAGTTCTACGGGCTCGAGCTCAACCACATCGCTCGACGATACAACGAGACTGCAGACGAGCTGGCTAAGATAGCCTCGGGGCGGACAACTGTTCCTCCGGAAGTCTTCTCCCGAGACCTACATCAACCCTCCGTCAAGACCGACGACACGCCCGAGCCCGAGAAGGCCTCAGCTCTGCCTGAGGCGCCCTCGGCTCAGCCCGAGGCGCCCTCAGCTCAGCCCGAGGCAGCCTCGGCCCTGCCCGAGGCACCCTCGCCCCCCAAGGGTGAGGCACTGCGCGTCAAGGAAGAGCGGAATGGGGTCACGCCTAATTGAAACTGGCAGACCCCATACCTGCAATATCTCCACCGAGGAGAGCTACCCCTCGACAGAGCCGAAGCTCAGTGACTGGCACGGCGCGCCAAGTCGTTCGTCTTGCTGGGTGACGGAAAGGAGCTCTACCACCACAGCCCCTCAGGCATCCTCCAGCGATGCATATCCATCGCCGAAGGATAGGAGCTATTGCAAGAAATACACTCGGGGGCTTGCGGTCACCACGCAGCACCTCGGGCCCTCGTGGGAAACGCCTTCCGATAGGGTTTCTACTGGCCAACCGCGGTGGCCGACGCCACTAGGATTGTACGCACCTGCCAAGGGTGTCAATTCTATGCAAGGCAGACGCACCTACCTGCTCAGGCCCTGCAAACAATATCCATCACCTAGCCGTTTGCTGTGTGGGGTCTGGACCTCATCGGTCCCTTGCAGAAGGCACCCAGGGGCTTCACGCACCTGCTGGTCGCCATCGACAAATTCTCCAAGTGGATCGAGGTCCGACCCCTAAACAGCATCAGGTCCGAACAGGTGGTGGCGTTCTTCACCAACATCATCCATCGCCTCAGGGTCCCGAACTCCATCATCACCAAAAACGGCACCCAGTTCACTGGCAGAAAGTTCCTGAACTTCTGCGAGGACCACCACATCCGGGTGGACTGGGCCGCCGTAGCTCACCCCATGACGAATGGGCAGGTAGAGCGTGCCAACGACATGATTCTGCAAGGACTCAAGCCAAGGATCTACAACGACCTCAACAAGTTCAGCAGGCGATGGATGAAGGAACTCCCCTCGGTGGTCTGGAGTCTGAGGATGACGCCAAGCCGAGCCATGGGTTTCACGCCGTTCTTTCTAGTCTATGGGGCCGAGGCTATCTTGCCCACAGACTTAGAATACGGTTCCCTGAGGACAAGAGCGTACGATGACCAGAGCAACCGAACCAGCCGAGAAGACTCACTGGACCAGCTGGAGGAGGCTCGGGACATGGCCCTACTACACTCGACAAGGTATCAGCAGTCTCTATGACGCTACCACGCCCGAGGGGTTCGGTCCCGAGACCTCCTGGTGGGCGACTTGGTGCTTCAGCTACGACAAGACGCCCGAGGGCGCCATAAGCTCACGCCTCCCTGGGAAGGGCCGTTCATCATCGCCAAGATTCTGAAGCCCGGAACATACAAGCTGGCCAACAGTCAAGGCGAGGTCTACAGCAACGCTTGGAACATCCGACAGCTACGTCACTTCTACCCTTAAGATGTTTTCAAGTCGTTCATATACCTCGTTTACATACACAAGTAAAGTCTAACCATCAAGGAAGGGTCAGCCTTGCCTTGGCAAAGCCCGACCCTCCCTAGGGGGCTAGAAGGGGGGAACCCCCTCTGCGTCAAAATTTTCCTCGGGAAAAGTCTTCCTGCCAGAACATCTTTCGTGCTTTTCGACTACTTCGATAGTGGAATCCTGAAAATGACGGAGTACACGTAAGCGGCAAGGCCGACCGAACGGAGGGACTCCTACGCCTTCGGGATACGGATACCTCACTCATCACCTTCTGCGATAAGTAACTCACGCTCGGATAAGCGATTCCGCTGTCCGAACAAGTCTTAGTGCTCGAAAATTTTTCGGCCGAAACGATTTTTCGTGCCATCTCGACTATATCGATAACAGAATCCTACGGACGAGTAAGAGTACACGTAAGCGGCAAGGCCGACCGAGCCGAGGGACTCCTATGCCTCCGGGATATGGATACCTCACTCATCACCTTCTGCGATAAGTAACTCTCGCTCGGATAAACAATTCTGTTACCGACGAACAAGTCCTGATACTCGAAACAAGGGGAAAAGAAACGCAGCTTTACAAACACGACGATGACATGTTTGGGCCTCGGCGGTCGCAAAAAACATACGCACACTACAGACAAACTGTTCCTGCAGGATCAGACGTCAGTAGGGGGAGCAACAGCAACCCCGGCATCAACTCCACCTTCGGCGGAATCCGACCCGGCCTCGGACGGCGTCACGATCGAAGGATCTCCACCTCGAAGGAAGATGTCAGCACCGCGCCTGGGCCATCATCGCCAGGGTCTCCTCCAGGAACCCGACACAAGCAGACGGCCGGACCGGCCGCTCCGTAGCCTCAGCCAGCTGTCCCCCGAGGACACCGGCCTGGCTCATGGCCTCGGCAGCCCGACTCCAGGGTTGGTCCCGCCAGTGGACAACCTGGCCAGGTTCCAGCCGCCGCCGCTACGCCTCCTCGGCCTGGGAAGTCCCCTACTCCTGGGCCGACATAGTTTCTTCTCCAGCCGACTCCGCCTCTGTCCGTGTTGACACCGCTGCCTCCGGCTTCGGCTCATCACAGAGCAGCCGAGGGTTCCTTCACTGAGCAAGAGAAGCCTTGAGCAGCAAGGCCGACCGAGCCAAGGGACTCCTACGCCTCTGGGATACGGATACCTCACTCGTCACCTTCCGCACAGGGCAACTCACACTTGGTTAAGCGGTCCAGCTAGCCGACAGGCGAGTCCTGGTGCTCGAAATGGGGAAGAAACACGGCTTTACGCCCAAACACACAGATATTTAGGCCCGACAACCGCAATGAACATACGCCGGCACTCAAAATGCCATTACAAACGGGACTCCGGTTCCGTTCCCGCGGGTATGAACAAACTCCACATCGGAGAGCCTGCGGGACGACAAACTCTGGGTGACTCGCCAGCGACCTCTGCGGAAGCAGCGAGGACGGACGCTGCCGCTGGAAGGCTCTCGTTCATGTCCCCACTCAAGGGACGAGAACCAGACATTAAAGCCAAAGAGCCGGAGGTCGGTCCGTGGGTGGCGCTGACGGTCTCGTCGGTGGAGAAACCTTCTCAGGTTGCTGCCACCACAGCACCGACGGCGGCGTCCACCTATCCACCAACACCGCACCAGCGGGCACCGGCCGCCCCAAAGCGCACTGGCAGGTCCTCACTCTCGTCCTTGCCACGAAAACAAGAATGGGACCGTCCCAGAACACGAGTACCGCCCTCGCAGCGTACGACGTGTTGTGAGAACCCCCGGTGCGGCTGGCCACCGTCGCCCGGACAGAGGACGGAATGCTGCACCCTGGCTAGGCAGCAGCAGTTCGCCTTCCCCAGCATGGCTAGAGGATGCCTCCTCCGCAGAACTGGAGGATGGTTTCCACCCCCAGAAGCTAGAGGAAGGAGCGGGACGCCAGCCCACGCCAAGGCGGGCCCCGGCTCGCCTCGCCCCCTCCCCAGCAAGGATGACGAAGATCCTTGAAGCTGAGGGCGGGGCGGTGGCCGCAGCCTGGCTTGCTTCCCTCCACCAAACTGCCCATTAGTGGGGGAAGGCAGCCGGGCAGCACGACGAAAATCCTTGAAGCCTAGCGATGGCTGAAAGGTGTCGATCTCCACAAGGCCGCGCTCCTCCAACAACAGCAAGAGCAATGCGGCGCGGGCGCTCCCCATCCGGGGGCTCGGGAGGCGGAAGGACGCGACGCATGAGGAAAGTGCGAAGGCATGGCTACCACCCAGGAGGTCGATCCCTTTTTAAGGACGACTCTCCCCGCTCGCGTCCTCAGCCGTCACGGACTAAGTCTTCACCAACACGCTCCAAGGTCCTCCCCCTACGACACAGGGGCTGGGTCCCACGCGTCATGCGAGCTGGCCCAGGACAGAAGAAGCCAAACCGCCGCGCACAGAGCGCGCAACTGCCTAGCGGTTACAAGCACTCCTCTACCTTTGCCCAGACCAGCAGGTGAAAGGGCGGACCACCATGCAGGCGGCATGTAACTACACCATGGGAGCGCGCCCTTTCAACTTCGACGCATCCAGGCCCAGGCCCACACATCATGTAACCGGCGCGTCGGTTACTACGTGCGAGAAACTGCACCGCCACTTGCGCCAGTGCCGCGCATCCTCGACCGCGGAATCGGTGCCGCGACTCGAGGCAACCCTGCGCACGGCCCAGCAGTGCCAACTAGGCACGCCGGTCATGGGTCAGTCAGCCGCGGGAGAAGGCGCGACGGTCGATATGGCCAGAAGTGGGCTGACGGTAATGGCGGCAGCAGGCGAGCGGAAGCGGCGGTCAAATCGTCTGCAGGCTCACGTCCCCTCCTGGGACAGCGAGAGAGCTCTCTCCCACGGCGCGAAGACGACGCGCCCGTGTTCCATTCCTCGAACGGCTCGCGCATACACAATGGCTGCCCCGCGAACCACTCGTCCCGTCACATTAACTCTGCGGCAGGGCAGGCGAAGCGGGCGACGCTTCACCTCCGCCATAATGACCGTGTCAAAAAAGGTACGCCACGTCGTTCAATTTCATATCCTTTTTCGCTTCCCCTTTCTCTCTCTTGCTACAGGGACCGGGAAAGGGGATACTCCGAAAGGGATCCTTCTCCGCGAAGGAAGCAGGCCCTGAGCCCCCCTACTGATCAGAGGTTCGAAGGCTGGCCCCTCGGAAGGGTTCAACAGCCGCCTCAGAGCACTCGGGCTCCGAGCCCCCACTACTGGTCAGAGGTTCGAAGGCTGGCCCCTGGGAAGGGTTCGACAGCCACCTCAGGCCACTCGGGCTCCGTGCCCACTACTGATCAGGGGTTCGCAGGCTGGCCTCTCGAAGGGTTCGACAGCCGCCCCAGAACACGCAGAGCGAGGGATGACTCTAGGTACGTCTGATCCATGGCCAAGGCTCAGGCTACGCTCCCGAGGTACCCTAGGACATTTCTGAGACCAGCAGGAGCGATTCTGTAACGGAATCCCATTAGAGGGAGGCATCAAGCCCTTGGACCCTATCGAACGGGACAAGGTCTGGCAAATCACCTGCAGGTACTTTTGGAGCGCGCCTCTGGGCCACTAGCCGACCCTTACGAACGGGGCATGGGCATCCACTCGGATCACCCGTTAGCAACTCACCGGAAACACCATGTTCGGCGCCCTCCGAGGGCAACATGGCGCTTTCCACCCCTCCTCCTCGCGGAAAGGCGAAGAAGGGGCGTATGAAAAAAGTCGAGTCAGCCCTTGACCGTCCTCTCGCCCTGTGCAGAGGCTCGGGGGCTGCTCTCGCAAACCCGGCTCCAGCCAAACCGTTGACAGCGTCAACATACCAGCCCGAGAACTCGGAACCTGACTATGCACCCGGGCAACGACCAGTTCGCATGAGGGAACAACCAGACCGGCCGAGGTATCACAAAAGGCATTAAGACCGCGAAGGAGTCAAACCACTCCTCCGAGGCCTCGGGGGCTACACTCGGCGGGTGCGCTCGCGCGCACCCACCAGAATGAAATGCAACCGAGAAAGGCCGGTCCCCTTGCAAAAAAGTGCGACAAAGCCTCCAAGCGAGTACCCACACTCCCTTTGAGGCTCGGGGGCTACTGTCGGGGACCGTAATTAGGGGTACCCCCAAGACTCCTAATCTCAGCTGGTAACCCCCATCAGCACAAAGCTACAAAGGCCTGATGGGCGCAATTCAGGTCAAGGCTCCATCCACTCAAGGGACACGATCTCACCTCGCCCGAACCCAGCCTCGGGCAGGAACAGTAGACCAAGGCAGATTCACGCCTCGCCCGAGGGTCTCCTCAAGCAACGGGCGCACCTTCGACTCGCCCGAGGCCCAGCTCGGGAAGGCTTCGCGGAGAAGAAACCTTGGCTAGATCGCCACGCCAACCGACCGTATCGTAGGAGCATTCAATGCAAGGATCACCTGACACCTTATCCTGACGCACGCTCTCCAGTCGTCAAGGCCGAAGTGACCGCAGTCACATCACCCCTCCACTGACTGACCTGACAGGAAAACAACGCCGCCTGCGCTGCTCCGACTGCTGTGCCACCTGCCAGGGTGAGGCTGACAGCAGCCAAGTCCAGCCTCGGGCGCCATAGGAAGCTCCGTCTCGCTCGACCCCAGGGCTCGGACTCAACCTCGACTCTAGAATATGGTCTCCGCTTCGCCCGACCCTAGGGCTCGGACTCCACCTCGACCTCGGACTCAACCTCGACTCCGGAAGACGGTCTCCGCCTCGCCCGACCCTAGGGCTTGGACTCCACCTCGACCTCGGAAGACGGTCTCCGCCTCGCCCGACCCCAGGGCTCAGACTCAACCTCGACTCCGGAAGACGGTCTCCGCCTCGCCCGACCCCAGGGCTTGGACTCCACCTCGACCTCGGAAGATGGTCTCCGCCTCGCCCGACCCCCGGGCTCGGACTCAACCCCGACCTCGGACGACGGTCTCCGCCTCGCCCGACCCCCGGGCTCGGACTCAGCCTCGACCTCGGAGGAGCCACCGCCTCGCCCGACCTTGGGCTCAGACCGACCCCATCGCAGGGGGGTACATCATTACCCTACCCCTAGCTAGCTCAGGCTATGGGAAACAAGACCGGCGTCCCATCTGGCTCGCCCCGGTAAAACAAGTAATGATGGCACCCCGCGTGCTCCATGACGATGGCGGTTCTCAGCCCCCTACGAAAGCAAGGAGACGTCAGCAAGGATCCGACAGCCCCAACAGCTGTACTTCTACAGGGCTCAAGCGCTCCTCCGACGGCCACGACGCCACATGAACAGGGCTCCAACACCTCTCCGACAGCCACGTCGGCATGTACATGGGGCTCTGGCTCCCCTCTGCTAGACACGTTAGCACACTGCTACACCCCCTGTTGTACACCTGGACTCTCTCCTTACGTCTATAAAAGGAAGGTCCAGGGCCCTCGTACAAAAAAGGTGGCTGCGCGGGAGGATGGGCTGACGCACAGGCTCTCTCTCTCTTTCTCCCTCGCGAACGCTTGTAACCCCCTACTGCAAGCGCATCCGCCCTAGGCGCAGGACAACATGAGGCCGCGGTTCCCCTTGCTGTTTTCCCCCCTTGTGTCTCCATCTCGCGCCGACCCATCTGGGCTGGGACACGCAGCGACATTTTACTCGTCGGTCTAGGGACCCTCCGGGGTCGAAACGCCGACAACTATGAACTAGTATATATGTGGATTTATTTATTTAATAAAATAAATAAAAGGAAAACCCTAGAAGTTAAAGTATATTTAGTCTTGTAATGTATTACATGAATTCATCTCTGGTCTAACTTTTAGTTCCCAGTAAAATAAATAGAATTAGGTTATGTAATTATGGACAACACTTAAAGAATAATCTACCCCTAAATGAAATTAGTTCATGTTATACTTTGATCTCATTCTTCCTTATTTAATATTGTGCCTTTTTGAGATGTATTCCAATGTTTGTACATGTTTGGTGTGCTATTCATTTGTACTTTCCAAGTGTATTGAATGTATGATCGCTTTATTTAGACAACAAGCAGTCCGTGGTTCCTGAGTGTGTTGCTGAAGACCTCCCTGAGCAACAACCTAGTGAAGGCAAGTGTCCTCTAACCCATTATGTCCTACATACTTTATAATTCACTGTCCCGCATTATATTATTTAAACCTAAGGATGGACTAGTCTGTATTTACCTTATCTTTGTTTACCTTTCGGATTATCATGGTTAGCTTTTTGCTATTACTTTAACTTAATCAATGAACATGATGTGATTATTTATGATATGATGATGTTATCCCGATGATAATATTGTGATACTCTAGGGGGCTCGGGCCATTTTTCCTGAGTACCTCTCTGTAAGGACCTGTTCGTGGAGTGACCGCCCGGGATAATAGTACAACCTTGAGGGTGGAATGGGACGCCCTTAGCTGATTAATTAGATGAACCTGGGGTGTAGTTGGCTTTGCCAGAGGGCCGTCAATGGGGGCCGGGGCGTAGTGCTCACTCTGCCAAGGGGGTGCAGAGGTTCATTCGATTTGGTTTTGTTAGTTACCCACCTTGGGGGGAGTGCTAATATAGGATTTTTTCGATCACAGCTCCGGGATTTAGTAGCAAATGGCACTGAAAGTGAAGCCTTCAAGTACGGAATAGCTGAGCTAGCAAATGAGTGCGTTTGTATGATTGGCGAAACCTAACGAGCAACTATGCACCAGGGGAGTCCTTGTAAAGGCTATGTAGTGAAATCTTGCCGACTCACCTTGGTAGTGTTTGAGGGTTTGATCGACCCGAGGCATAAAGGGATCACGACTTGTGGGTAAAGTGTGTAACCTCTGTAGAGTGTTAGAAACTGGTATATCAGCCGAGCTCATGGTTAAGAGCAGCCTTGGGATCCTCTTTGATTAGAAGAACTTCAGTTACTTTTATGATGATGGTTAATAATGTTGGTTATATTTCTGATCTCTGGTATTTCCTCTTGAAGGGAGTATTTTTGGGTAATAACTGGGTTTATTACTAAAACTTGGCTCTACTAATAGTAATAAATGTTTGACCAACTAAAAGCAACTGCTTAACCTCAACCCCACATACAGCTAGTCCACTTTAGCCAAATGGGACATTTGCTGAGTACATTGATGTGTACTCACCCTTGCTTTAAAAACCACCCCACCCCAGGTTGTCCCCACTGTACCCAGTGCTCAGGAGGAGATGCTAGCAACATGGAGGACTTTGAGGAGTTCCAGGACTACGACGAGTTCTAGTTTTTCTTAGTGGCAAACCCCCAGTCAGTTGCATGTGTAGGCTTATCATCTACGTTTCGTTTCTCCACACTTTGATATTTATGTTAAAGACAATGGTTATGTATTAGACTCTATGGATGTCTTGGACATCTTATTGTAATTAAAGTACCTTTCCGCTATTTATTTCGAGCATTGTGTGATGATGTCCAATTATGTAATCACTGTGTACTTGAGTTTCTGATCCTGACACGTACATGGTTCGAATTCGGTTTGCCTTCCAAAACCGAGTGTGACATAAGTGGTATCAGAGCCTTGCTGACTGTAGGACCGCTAACCTAGACTAGAATGGTCGCCCTAAGGACTATAGACCTCCACTCTTACCTTGATCTTTAGAGTCATTTCAAAAGTTGGTCATCTTGACCAATTCTATGTTATCTACTTATCTCACAAAATTTTGTCTCACTTTTCTTTCTGTTTACTTTTTGGTCATATAGTTCTACTCTCACTCTTGTGCTTACGATGTTTTGTAGATGGCTCGTATTAGGTGCACTGCACGTAAGTCTGTGATCCCTTTTTTGCCTTCTCGCCTGGCGGAGCGTCCACTGCATCGCACGATGCCAGGTCAGTCCAGTCACCTGGAGAGATTGCATCATTGCCTGCACGAGGAGTAGGAGCACCGACGCCAGGAGCAGGAGCAGGAGCAGCAGGACTCTTCCCCCTCACCTCAGCAGAAGGTGGAGTCTAGGAGGCAGCCTTTCCCTGCACCTCAGCTCAGAGATGCCCCCTGCACCACCACAGGGGATCCCGGCTGCTAGAGGAGACCCTGACGGAGATGGAGACGACGACGACGCCAGTGGCAGTTCGAGCCATGGCACGGAGCTCTCGGAGAAACCAGAGCCGGAAGGATGGATCGCTAGACCCATCACACGCGACGCCGCTCGTGGGTGTCACTTCCACAACGCTCTCGACACCTTGCTGCGTTAGGCCTTTGACCGACACACTTGATCCATCGAGTACCATTGTGTAGTCTACCAGCACCATCGCGAGTTATACCCGGACCAGTGGGAGGCTACTTGCTTGGTGCGCCGTCCGGACGATGATCTCCGGGGTGTAGAGGCCTTCTCAGAGCACTATTCTATTACTGAGAGGGATACTGCCGAGGCAGCCATGCAAGATGCAGCACGACGTGCACTTTCTCAGTATTGCTCGTTGTTTAGCGGGGTAGCGGATGGCCTCGACCTGAAGTACTACCCTCGCCGTTCGACCGACAGTGCTAGAGGTGTGATTGTCTCGCCACTTGGTGAGGGCAATCCCAGGCTGAACAGCATGGTCAACCTGGCCGCTGTGCTCAACACAGAACTGGACCACGCCCTTGACGAGTTGGGCAAGGTTCGAGCGAAAGTTGCGAAATTGTGTGCTGAGTGCGCATCACACCACTATCTGGATGGTGGTTCTCTCGCCCGTGTCGGGATTCAGCACCCTTAACGTTCATCGCCCCGTGGTCGCTTCGACTATGGTACCCCAGACTGCAGGACCCGGATAGATTTGGATCCATAGATTGACAGAGTCGGAGTTTGTAATAATGCTTAATTCAGTGTCTTAGTCCTAGTCAGTCTTAGTTAGAGTTAGTTTGCTTATCATTTGTTGGAATGCTTGTCATGATGAACATGTAATGAAGTTGGATTTTTGTAATGATTGTCATCAAGGTGTGGGTATCCCCTGCAACTTGGTGTAGTTATTAATAAAGTTAGTTATTTAGTGGGGTAATCCCTTTATTTCCACTTTTCTCTTTATCTGAGAAGTTGTCAGTGAAGATGATCAATTGTTCAGTATTATGAAGATTTTCCATACATCTTTTCTTATGCTGAAAGACTGCAGAGTCAGATCTGATATGTGTGTGATTTCTACAAATGTTTGAGAATAGGTGCAGAGGTGCAAGGTGTGCTCAGCCAGAACAGCAGGCACCCCAAGAAGATGCAGCTCAGTAGCAGCAGTTGCCACCGCCACCACCGATGACCATTGAGCAAATGTTCCTGATGCAGACCCAAGCAGTACAAGCAATTGGTCAGACCTTAGTAGCGATGCAGTAGGTGCAGCAGTAGCCACCCCCGCCTCAGCCTCAGGTGCAAGTCTAGATGCCACAGGTGCCCAGAGACAAGCAGACAGAATTCATGAGGGGCCATCCCCCTATTTTTGCCTATTCTGCCGATCCCATGGACGCTGAAGATTGGCTGCGTACTGTGGAATGTGAGTTGCACACTTCCCAGTGCAACGATCATGAGAAGGTGTTGTATGGTCCCCGACAGCTGAGGGGAGCAGCACAGTCTTGGTGGGAGTCTTACCTCGCCACTCATGCCAACCCTGAAGCCATTACCTAGGAGGAATTCAGGGACAACTTCTATCGCCACCACGTGCCCGAGGGACTGATGATAGTGAGGAAGGAGGAGTTTCTCGCCTTGAAGCAAGGTCCCCTGTCTGTCAGCGAGTACAGGGACAAGTTTTTGCAGCTGTCACATTATGCTCCAGAAGATGTCAACACGGATGCCAAGAGGTAGTACCGTTTCTTGAGAGGATTGGTTGATCCCCTCCACTACCAGCTGATGAACCACACCTTCCCTACCTTCTAGCATCTGATCGACAAGGCTATTATGACTGAGAGGAAGCGTCGGGAGATGGAGGACAGGAAACACAAGATTGGTGGATCTCAGGTCGGGAGCAGCCGCCGCCCCCGCTACTCAGGCAACCCACCTTAGCCATTCAAGCAAGGCCACCAGCATTAGCATCAGCGTCAGAGCCAGTAGCAGTAGTAGCAGAGGCAGTTTCCTCAACAGCAATAGCAGTACCGCCAGAACAACCAACAGGGAGGAAATCAGTATCAGCGTTAGAGCAATCAGGCACCTCGTCTTCCTGCCCCAGCAACCAACCAGAACAACCAAGCAGCGCCAGCGCAAGGAGGAAGTCGTGCATGTTTCCACTATGGGGAACAAGGCCATTGGGCGAATTATTGCCCAAAGAAAACAGCTCAGCAGCAACCAGCTCCCAATGCCCCAGTTAGGCAGAATGCAATGCAGCAAGGAGGCAACAACCTTGGGCAGCTTCGTGCCCACTATGGAAAGGTGAACCACTTGGAGGCCGACATAGTCCAGGAGACTCTAGGAGTGGCACTAGATACGTTTTCAGTCGAGTACCATTCTGCAAATGTGTTATTTGATATTGGAGCAACACATTCTTTCATGACTGCATCATGGGTAGAATCACATAACATACCAGTAGCACCCATGTATCCACCTATGAGGGTTAGTTCAATTGGTGGAAGAATCCAAACAGATAGATTTTGCCCTAGTGCAAGAGTTCAAATAAGGGGGATAGAGTTCCCTGCTGATCTAATAGTTATGGGTAACCAGGATGCAACTATAGATGTCATCCTAGGGATGAATTGGCTAACCAAGTATGAAGCCAATCTTAGCTATGACAAGAGAACGGTGAAGTTAGTGTCCCTACTAGGAGAAGAAGTGTTAGTGGAGTTGGTCTTGTCTGGACCAAGGAAATGAAGCTATCACCAAGTCACCGCCCATATTGAGGAGACTAAACCACCAGAGGCTATCAATGTAGTATCAGAATTCCTAGATGTGTTTCCCGAGGAGTTACCAGGTATGCCACCTGAAATGAAAGTTGAATTTGCCATAGAGCTTATACCAGGCACCGCTCCTATTTCCAAGAGAGCCTATCGAGTGTCCGGACCAGAATTGGTGGAACTCAAGAAGCAGAATGATGAGTTATTCGAGAAAGGCTACATCAGACCAAGTACCTCACCTTGGACAGCCCTAGTGCTATTTATGGAGAAGAAGGATGGAACAAAGAGGATGTGCTTTGACTACAGATCCTTGAATGAGGTTACTGTCAAGAATAAGTACCCCCTGCCTCGAATTGAAGACCTATTCGATCAATTGAGAGGAGCCAGCATGTTCTCGAAGATAGATCTGAGGTCAGGTTATCACTAGCTCAGAATCCGACCTTTAGACATACCGAAGACAACATTCATCACCAAGTATGGATTGTATGAGTTCACGGTCATGTCATTTAGTTTGACGAATGCGCCAGCCTATTTCATGTACTTAATGAACAGTGTGTTCATGGACTACCTCGACAAGTTTGTAGTGGTGTTCATTGATGATATTCTTATATATTCCTAGAATGAGCAAGAGCATGAGGAACATTTGAGGAAAGTACTCTAGAGGCTACGAGATTGTCAGCTTTATGCCAAGCTTAGCAAGTGTGAGTTCTGGATCAGCGAAGTCCTGTTCTTGGGTCACATTATAAACCAAGAGGGATTGGTTGTAGATCCTAAGAAGGTAGCAACTATTTTGGACTGGAAAGCACCAAAAGATGTCCGAGGAATCAAGAGTTTCATTGGAATGGCCGGTTATTATCGACGTTTCATTGAAGGTTTCTCCAAGATTGCCAAGCCAATGGCAGCCTTGTTGGCAAAGAAGGTTGAGTTCAAGTGGACCCCTGCATGCCAAAAGTCCTTTGAGACATTGAAGGAGAAGTTGACAACAGCGCCAATATTAATTCTGCCAGATGTCCACAAACCATTCTCAGTATATTGTGATGCTTCGTACACCGGCTTGGGATGTGTGTTAATGCAGGAAGGGAGAGTAGTGGCATACTCGTCCCACCAGTTGAAGATTCATGAGAAGAATTATCCTACTCATGATCTGGAGTTAGCAGCCGTGGTTCATGCATTGAAGACCTGGTGGCATTATTTGTATGGGTAGTAGTGTGATATCTACACGGACCACAAGAGTCTCAAGTACATATTCACTCAGTCAGAGCTGAACATGAGGCAACGAAGATGGTTAGAGTTGATCAAAGATTATGAGCTAGAGATTCATTATCACCCAGGCAAAGCAAATGTGGTTGCAGATGCTCTTAGCAGGAAGAGTCAAGTTAATATGTTGGCCGCTCACCCCATGCCATATGAGCTAGCAAAGGAATTCGACAGATTGAGTCTCGGATTTCTGAACAACACTCAAGGAGTGATTATTGAGTTGGAACCCACCCTAGAGCAAGACATCAGGAAGGGGCAGAAAGATGATGAGAAGATCAACGAGATCCGACAGCTGATCATAGATGGAAAAGGCAAGGACTTCCGTGAAGACGCAGAAGGAGTGGTATGGTTCAAGGATAGACTGTGTGTTCCCGACATCAAATCGATCCGAGAACTAATTCTCAAGGAAGCTCATGAGACAGCATATTCTATACATCCGGGTAGCGAGAAAGATGTACCAAGACCTGAAGAAACGATTATAGTGGTACAGTATGAAAAGGGAGATAGCAGAGTACGTGGTTGTATGCGACAGTTGTCAGAGGATTAAAGCAGAACATCAGAGACCTGCAGGTTTGTTGCAACTGTTGCAGACCCCTCAATGGAAATGGGATGAGATCGGGATGGACTTTATAGTTAGTTTGCCTCGCACTCGTACTGGTTATGACTCCATCTGGGTAGTAGTGGACCGTTTGACAAAGG
Organism: Zea luxurians; assembly: GCA_029449295.1. Taxonomy (NCBI): domain Eukaryota; kingdom Viridiplantae; phylum Streptophyta; class Magnoliopsida; order Poales; family Poaceae; genus Zea; species Zea luxurians. The sequence goes on along the minus strand of JAOPSE010000012.1, from coordinate 33,248,297 downwards.
CAGCCCATTTCATACCAGTCAAGACCACCTACAACAGTGCAGTATTGGCCGAACTATACATGTCTCGGATTGTGTGCTTGCATGGCGTTCCGAAGAAGATAGTATAAGATAGAGGCACTCAGTTCACCTCTCATTTTTGGCAGTAGTTGCATGAAGCTTTGGGCACACACTTGAAGTTCAGCTCAGCTTATCACCCATAGATAGATGGTCCAATAGAGAGAACCAACCAGATTCTTGAAGACATGTTGAGGGCTTGTGCTTTGCAAGACAAGATAGGTTGGGACAAGAGGCTATCGTATGTAGAATTCTCTTACAACAATAGTTATCAGGCCAGTCTAAAGATGTCACCATTCGAAGCGCTTTATAGGAGGAATTGCAGAACTCCATTGCATTGGGACCAACCTGGTGAAAGACAGGTGTTCGGTCCAGATATTTTGCTTGAAGCCGAAGAGAACATCAGAATGGTTCGAGAGAATCTGAAGGCAGCACAGTCCAGACAACGAAGCTATGCTGACACACGAAGAAGAGAATTGAGCTTTGAAGTAGGAGACTATGTCTACCTAAGGGTGTCACCCATCAGAGGAACCAAAAGGTTTGGAGTCAAAGGCAAGCTAGCACCTCGATACATCGGGCCGTACCAGATTCAAGCAAGGCGTGGAGAAGTGGCATATCAACTCAGTTTATCAGAGAATCTGTCAGCTGTGCATGATGTGTTCTATGTGTCTCAACTGAAGAAATGTTTGAGAGTGCCAGAAGAGCAGTTGCCAATAGAGGATCTTGAAGTTCAAGAAGATCTGACATATATTGAGAAGACAACTCAAATTCTAGAAACAGCAGATCGGGTCACTCGGAGAAGTACCATCAGGATGCGCAAAGTCAAATGGGGCCATCACTTAGAAGAAGAAGCAACCTGGGAAAGAGAAGATGATTTGAAAGCCAAATACCCCAAGTTCTTTTCTAGCTAGCCTTGAATCTCGAGGGCAAGATTCTTTTAAGAGGGATAGGTCTGTAACACCCTTAAGTTGGGGGTATAAAATTTCTTTTCTAATCATCACCCAAATTCAGGTGTTACTCTTCTCTCTCTCTCTCCCTAGTTTCTATCTCTCTCTAGATTCTCTCTCTCTTTTTCTTTTAGGTAGATATAGCTTAATTAGGGAGGAATTAATTATTTATTTTTGCCAAAACATTATGAGTCATGACATGTTGCATCATACTGGGCTTAAATATTCTTTGAATTGTTGCACATGTTTGAATTAGTTTGAATTTGAAACTTGATTTGAATTTGGATTGAAAACCCTAGAGAAAAGAAATGGAAAAGCAATTAGAAAATCTAGGGAAAAAGAAAAAGCCAAGCAGCCTAGCTCGCCTTAGCTAGCCCGCGCGCCCGTGCCACCTGACAGGTGGGTTCCACCTGTCAGCGGCGATTCCCTTCCCCGCGCGCTCACTCTCTCCCTCTCTCTGCCGAGAGGGGCCAGGCTGTCGGCGCCAGTTGCCTCCACCCTCGCGCCCCTCTTCCCTCTCTTCCTTGTGGGCTCGACTCACCAGACCCCGAGTCGTTGCCCCCTCGCGCGCGCACTCGTGCACGATCTCCGGGATCCTCGGCCACGTCACCCGCCCACGCCCCCACCTCCTTTTTGAGCATCGCCCACGCCCGCACTCACTTCCACGTCCCATTTCGTGTAGCCTTGCCCTCTCTCGCGCTCTGCCCACGCCGCTCAACCTCGCCGGAGACCCGCGCCCGCCGTGCCGGTCATCTAGCTCACCGAAGGCCACGCCAAGCAACCCTGAGCTCCGCCTCGAGGTGAGACATCTTCGCCGGAGTCAGTCGTGGCGGTCCATCGTGCCCTCGTGGTGCCCGGCCGATTTAGTCCGACCCAGCGCCCCCGCATCGGTCCCTGAGGTTCCCCTCGCTCTGCTGAAGCTATCCCAGGCCCTAGCGCACCTCAAACACCCTCCCCGCGGCCGGAATCCCTCACCGGAGTTACCCCGGCTCACCCAGAGCCTTTCCCCTGCCGTTCTCCCCTCTCTGACCTCTGTCTCGTTGCCACAACCCCACCAGTGAGTTCGCCGTGTCGTCCCCTTCGTCTTTGGCCAGCTCCGGCGACCCTGGAGCTGCCATAGCTCGCACCCGCCCCAACTCCAGCGACTTCACCGCCGCGAGAAGGAGCGGCGCCACCGCAGCCGTTAACCCTCCCTGACTTTGATCTCCCCCATCCGATCTCTATCGCACGGCCCAGATCATGGGACACCACTTCGCACACGCACGTCCCGCGTCCGGACCCACCTATCAGCGCCTGTGTCCCCTGGCGCTGGGTCCGACCGGTCAGCGCGCCCCTCTCCTCAGTCGCTGACGCCGCTGGCCCGCTTGTCAGTGCCTCACTCGTCCCCGCGCGCGCCCTCGCCCGCAGATCTAATCTCGGCCGTTGGTTTTTGATCTAACGGTTGAGCAGACCCCGTACCCCTTCGCGCGGTGATTTTGTTAAAGAGACCCTCGGTTTAGTTGGAATCAACCCGTCGTCCCTGGTTTTCGCGCGTAGGTCGCTGTAATCTTGCAGATTGAACCCTAGGCTTTTAAATAATTATAGAATTAGACCTATTTTCATCTTTTAAATTCCCAAACTTGTTTATTTCATGTCTTTTTCATATGAACTCCAAATTTAGTGATTCAAATTGCAAAATGTTCATAGGAATATTCTCTGTTTAGATAAATTAGTTCCATCTACTGTCTGTACATTCTAATTTTATGGTTAACTATGAACTAGTATATATGTGGATTTATTTATTTAATAAAATAAATAAAAGAAAAACCCTAGAAGTTAAAGTATATTTAGTCTTGTGAGATTAATAATATGTATTACATGAATTCATCTCTGGTCTAACTTTTAGGTCTCAGTAAAATGAATAGAATTAGGTTGTGTAATTATGGACAACACTTAAAGAATAATCTACCCCTAAATGAAATTAGTTCATGTTATACTTTGATCTTATTCTTTCTTATTTAATACTGTGCCTTTTTGAGATGTATTCCAATGTTTGTACATGTTTGGTGTACTGTTTATTTGTACTTTCCAAGTGCATTGAATGTATGATCGCTTTATTTAGACAACGAGCAGTCCGTGGTTCTTGAGTGTGTTGCTGAAGACCTCCCTGAGCAACAACCTAGTGAAGGCAAGTGTCCTCTAACCCATTATGTCCTACATACTTTATAATTCACTGTCCCACATTACATTATTTAAACCTAAGGATTAACTAGTATGTATTTACCTTATCTTTGTTTACCTTTTGGGTTATCATGGTTAGCTTTTTGCTATTGCTTTAATTTAATCAATGAATATGATGTGATTATTTATGATACGATGATGTTATCCCGATGATAATATTGTGATACTCTAGGGGGCTCAGGCCATTTTTCCTGAGTACCTCTCCGTAAGGACCTATTCGTGGAGTGACCATTCGGGATAACAGTGCAACCATGAGGGTGGAATGGGACACCCTTAGCTAAATAATTAGATGAACCTGGGGTGTAGTTGGCTTTGTCGGAGGGCCGTCAATAGGGGCCAGGGCGTAGTGCTCGCTCTGCCATGGGGGATGCAGAGGTTCATTCGATTTGGTTTTGTTAGTCACCCACCTTGGGGAGGTGTACTGCATTTGTACGACTGGTGAAACCTAACGAGCAGCTATGCACCAGGGGAGTCCTTGTAAAGGCTACGTAGTGAAACCTCACCGACTCACCTTGGTAGTGTTTGAGGGTTTGATCAACCCGAGGCATAAAGGGATCATGACTTGTGGGTAAAGTGTGCAACCTCTGTAGAGTGTTAGAAACTAGTATATCAGCCAAGCTCACGGTTAAGAGAAGCCTTGGGATCCTCTTTGATTAGAAGAACTTCGGTTACTTTTTTGATAATGGTTAATAATGTTGGTTATAATTATGATCTCTGGTATTTCCTCTTGGAGGGAGTACTTTTGGGTAATAACTGGGTTTATTACTAAAACTTGGCTCTACTAATAGTAATAAATGTTTGACCAACTAAAAGCAACTGCTTAACCTCAACCCCACATACAGCTAGTCCACTTTAGCCAAACGGGACATTTGTTGAGTACGTTGATGTGTACTCACCCTTACTTTACAAACCACCCCACCCCAGGTTGTCCCCACTGTACCCAGTGCTCAGAAGGAGATGCTGGCAACATGGAGGACTTTGACGAGTTCTAAGACTACAACAAGTTCTAGTTTTTCTTAGTGGCAAACCCCAGTCAGCTGCCTGTGTAGGCTTATCATCTACGTTTCGTTTCTCCGCACTTTGATATTTATGTTAAAGACAATGGTTATGTATTAGACTCTGTGGATGTCTTGGACATCTTATTATAATTAAAGTACCTTTCCGCTATTTATTTCGAGCATTGTGTGATGATGTCCAATTATGTAATCGCTATGTACGTGAGTTTCTGATCCTGGCATGTACATGGTTCGCATTCGGTTTGCCTTCCAAAACCGGATGTGACATAAAATTGTCGTGACTTCACGTAAAATTTCAGCGGTTTCTAGTTGGATTATTTCTGTATCACTCAGAATGTCAGATCACTCATTATTTCTAGATTATTCATATTATTTCAGGATCACTCAACTACTCGTATTATTTCAGGACCATTATTTCTGGATCGGTCATGTTACTTCATAGCACTCAGATTATTTCTAGATCACTCAGAGTTTCGTGTTACTCAAATTATTTTTGACCATTTAAACTGTGCATTACGTACCTCGACGTACTCATATCATCTCTACATTGCTCATGTAACTGCCATCGTGAACCATATATGAGCAATGTTAGAATGAGGTAATTGGTCTGGCCCGCCAGAGCTACAAGCCCCGCTTGTCTCATGGGTGACTTCTAAGCCCTTACTTACGTGAGGCAATCACCTTAAGTCACCCTTCGACTTATGGGTGGTGTTACATGCCTTCGTTAGCTCTTATAGGGTGAACTCAGGCCCTACCTCATGAGGCAATCGGCTTGAGTCGTGTCTCCGACTCAAGTTCGGTGCTACATGCCCACGCAAAATCTCGTGAGGGTAGCTCTAGACCCTTCATACGGGCAAACGACCTGGCCCATTGGCGCTGCATGTGTGTCGCTTACTCAGTGAAGGGTGCTTCCCTCCCCTTCCCCACAGGCGTTACTTGCTCTTGCGTCCTCACAAAGTCATGTTCTCAAGGTGCAAACTCAGTCTCGATGGCTCTCCATCACTCGGGGCCGCTGAGAGCACCTAGAGGGGGGGGTGAATAGGTGATCCTGCAAAATTCAACACTTCCAACAAGCTTGATCAAAGAGATGTTAGCTCAAGTTAATCAAGTCAATGAGGCGAGCTCTTGCGAACACAGACAATCAAGGAGAGAAGCAACATAAGAGACACACGATTTTATCCTATGGTTCGGCCAAGCAACACTTGCCTACTTCCATGTTGTGGCGTCCCAATGGACGAGGGTTGCACTCAACCCCTTTCAAGTGATCCAATGATCAACTTGAATACCACGGTGTTCTTCCTTATAGTTTTCTTCCCGTTTGCGAGGAATCTCCACAAGTTGGAGCCTCTTGCCCTTACAAGATTGATCACAAAGAACGCACAAGAGTAAGGTTGGGAAGAGCAACACACACAAGACTCAAATCGCAGCACAATCACACACACAAGTCACAACTCGAGCTCAAAACACAACGCACGGAGTTCTCAACTCAAATGGAGCTCAAGTCACTATCTCAAAGAATCAAATGCGCGAAGTTGGAGTCTTGGAGTCTTAGAATGTTTCTTGTAAGCTTGGGTGACTCCTCCATGCGCCTAGGGGTCCCTTTTATAGCCCTAAGGTAGCTAGGAGCTGTTGGAGGCCAACAAGAAAGGCTATCCTTGCCTTCTGTCGGGTGGCGCACCGGACAGTCCGGTGCGCCACCGGACAGTCACTGTGGACGGTCCGGTGTCGATCTCCTTTCTATTCTGGCCCAGACGACCGTTGCAGATTCGTGGTAGTTGGCACACCAGACACTGTCCGGTACACACCGGACAGTCCGGTGCCCCCTGCCGACCATTGGTGCGGGCCACATGTCGCCCGTGGATTGCGTGGCCGACCGTTGCGCTGGCGACCATTGGCTTCACCGGACAGTCCGGTGCACCACAGGACAATCCGGTGAATTATAGCCATACGCCGCCAAACATTTCTCGAGAGCGGCCTGTTCACCAAAGTTCAGCCTAGCGCACCGGACACTGTCCGGTGCACCACCGGACAGTCCGATGTCCCAGACCGAGCTGGACTTCGGCTGTACCAAGCCAAGTCTTTTGCATTTCTTTTCTTCTCTTCTTTTCTCTGTTTCTAGCACTTAGACAATATATGTTAGTACTCAAAACAATGTACTAAGTCTAGAAACATACCTTGTTACATGATTTGCACTTCTTGCTTGTTTGGCACATAATCAACTCACTTAATCTGTGTTGGACACTTAATCACCAAAACATGATAGAAATGGCCCAAGGGCACATTTCCCTTTCAATCTCCCCCTTTTTGGTGATTTATGCCAACCCATCAAAAAGCAACCAAAAGAAGTGCAACATCAATGCAATTGAGAACAAAATTGTTTTTGCACAAGTTTTGACATATTTGGATCTATCTTTGCCACCACTTGGTTTGTTTTTGCAAATCAAATTCATTTTCCTATCTCTAAGTCAAACTCACTTGTTTGGGCATAAAGAGAGATATTCCAAGAGTGAAATTGATCAAGATCCAAAAACTCCCCCTTTCTCCCATAATCATAAATTCTCCCCACAAGATACCAAATTTTGCAATAAGAGTATTTTGGACAAATCAAAATTCTAACTCTACTATTTTCAAAATACTCAAGTGGTAGCTGATCCATTTGCTTTGGCCTTAATTTCTCCCCCATTGGCATTAAGCACCAAAATGGGATCATTACTGGCCCTTTAACCCCATTGCCTCACCAAAAATGTCAATTAAGAGCAAAAAGGCAATAAGAGCATAAGAATGAACTTGGATGTGAGTACACTAATACCGGAGTGCAGTGGAAGTCTTTGCATGGTCCAAGTTCACCTTTCCCTTTCAATGCACCTTTGAGACTCCTTTGTTGACGTCGACATGTCTGTCGGTTCCCATCAGTGTCTTTGCGGGCTTGGCGTCCTTCATCCCAAACCTCTTGAGAAGATCTTGAGTGTACTTTGTTTGGGAGAGGAAGGTGTTGTCCTTGGGTTGTCTCACTTGGAACCCAAGGAAGTAGTTCAACTCGCCCATCATCGACATCTCAAACTTTTGAGTCATCACTCTGCTAAACTCCACACAAGAATTTTGGTTAGTAGAACCAAATATTATGTCATCGGCATAAATTTGGCACACAAAAAGATCACCATCACAAGTCTTAGTGAAAAGAGTGGGATCGGCTTTCCCAACCTTGAAATCATTAGCAATTAAGAAATCTTTAAGGCATTCATACCATGCTCTTAGGGCTTGCTTAAGTCCATAGAGCGCCTTAGAGAGCTTAAAGATGTGGTCAGGATACCTGTCATCCTCAAAGCCAGGGGGTTGTTCCATGTATACCTCCTCCTTAATTGGCCCATTGAGGAAAGCGCTCTTTACGTCCATTTGAAACAACCTGAAAGAATGGTGAGCGGCATAGGCTAATAGAATGCGAATAAACTCTAGCCTAGCCACAGGAGAAAAAGTCTCCTCGAAATCTAAACCTACGACTTGGGCATAACCTTTTGCCACAAGTCGAGCCTTGTTTCTTGTCACCACCCCATGCTCGTCTTGCTTGTTGCGGAACACCCACTTGGTTCCTACAACGTTTTGCTTTGGACGTGGCACTAGGCTCCAAACTTCATTTCGCTTGAAATTGTTGAGCTCTTCCTGCATGGCCAACACCCAATCCGGATCCCGCAAGGCCTCTTCTACCCTGAAAGGCTCAATAGAAGAGACAAACGAGTAATGCTCACAAAAGTTAGCTAATCTTGAGCGAGTTGTTACTCCCTTGCTTATGTCACCCAGAATCTAGTCAACGGGGTGACATCGTTGGATTGTCGCTCGGACTTGAGTTGGAGGGACCCGTGGTGCTACTTCCTCCATATCTTGTTCTTCTTATGCTCCCCCTCGATCACACGCCTCTTCTTGAGGAACCTGTCCATCATCTTGAGTTGGGGGGTGCACCATTGTTGAGGAAGAAGGCTGATCTTGCTCTTGTTGTTCCTGTGGTCGCACATCACCTATCGCCATCGTGCGTATTGCGGCCGTTGGAACATCATCTTCATCTACATCATCAAGATCAACTTGCTCTCTTGGAGAGCCATTAGTCTCATCAAATACAACGTCGCTAGAGACTTCAACCAAACCCGATGATTTGTTGAAGACTCTATACGCCTTTGTATTTGAGTCATACCCTAGTAAAAACCCTTCTACAACTTTGGGAGCAAATTTAGAATTTCTACCTTTCTTCACTAGAATGTAACATTTGCTCCCAAATACACGAAAGTATGAGACGTTGGGTTTGTTACCGATAAGAAGTTCATACGAGGTTTTCTTGAGGAGGCGATGAAGGTAGATCCGGTTTATGGCGTGGCAGGCTATGTTCACAGCTTCCGACCAAAACCGCTCGGGCGTCTTGAATTCTCCAAGCATCGTCCTCGCCATGTCGATAAGCGTCCTGTTCTTCCTCTCTACCACACCGTTTTGCTATGGTGTGTAGGGAGCGAAGAATTCGTGCTTGATGCCTTCCTCCTCAAGATACTCCTCCACCTGCAGATTCTTGAACTTGGACCCGTTGTCGCTTCTTATCTTTTTTACCTTAGGCTCAAATTCGTTTTGAGCCCTCCTTAGAAAGCGCTTTAGGGTCCCTTGGGTTTCCAATTTATCCTGCAAAAAGAACACCCAAGTGAAGCGGGAAAAATCATCAACAATAACAAGACCATACTTACTTCCCCCGATGCTAAGGTAGGCAACGGGTTCGAAGAGGTCTATATGTAGTAGCTCCAGTGGTCTTGATGTTGTCATCACATTCTTGTTGTGATGAGTGTTCCCCACTTGTTTTCCCGCCTGGCAAGCTGCACAAGGTCTATCTTTCTCGAAACAAACATTTGTTAGTCCTAACACATGTTCTCTCTTTAGAAGTTTATAAAGGATCTTCATCCCAATATGTGCTAGACGGTGATGCCACAGCCAACCCATACTAGTCTTAGCTATTAAGCATGCATCTAGATCGGCCTCCTCTTTCGAAAAATCAACTAAGTAGAGTTTGCCATCTAATACACCCTTAAATGCTAATGAACTGAAAGGGAAATGTGCCCTTGGGCCATTTCTATAATGTTTTGGTGATTAAGTGTCCAACACATATTGAGTGAGTTGATTATGTACCAAACAATCAAGAAGTGCAAATCATGTTACAAGGTATGTTTATAGACTTAGTACATTGTTTTGAGTACTAACATATGTTGTCTAAGTGCTAGAAACAGGAGAAAAGGAATTGGAAAAGAGTTGGCTGTGTACAGCCAACTTCTGCTCGGTCTGGGTGCATCGGACTGTCCGGTGGTGCACCGACAGTGTCAGGTGGTGCATCCGACAGTGTCCGGTGCACCAGGAAAGTCCAAGGTGAACTGGCCGCTCTCGGGACTCACGGCGGCATACGGCTATAATTCACCAGACTATCCGGTGGTGCACCGGACTGTCCAGTGAGTCGTCCACGACGAAGTCGTCGCTCTCGGGAAAAGGATCAGCGGCGTACAGCTAAAATTCACCGGACTGTCCGGTGGTGCACCGGACTGTCCTGTGAGCCAACGGTCGACTGCGCAACGGTCGGTCGCGCAATCCGCGGGCGACGCGTGGCCCGTGCCAACGATCAGCAATGGGCACCGGACAGTGTCCGGTGCGTAAACTGCCGCAAATCTGCAACAGTTGTCTGCGCCAGAAAAGGAAATAGATCTGCACCGGACCGTCTATAGTGACTGTCCGGTGGCGCACCGGATTGTCCGGTGCGCCACTCGACAGAAGGCAAGATTAGCCTTCCAAGATTGTCTCCAACGACTCCTAGCTGCCTTGGGGCTATAAAAGGGACCCCTAGGCGCATGGAGGAGTCACCCAAGCACACTCTAAGCATTCCAAGACTTCTAGTCCTCACTTTCACGCAATCGTTCATCGTTCTTGAGATTGAAGCACTTTTCGAGTTGTAAACTCCTTGCGCGTGTTTTGTGTGCTCATCTTCTCACTTGTGTGCATGTTTGCGGTGTGGATTTAATTCTAGTGTGCGTTGCTCTTCCCAACCTTACTCCGTGCTTTCTTTGTGAACAATCTTGTAAGGGCGAGAGGCTCCAACTTGTGGAGATTCCTCGCAAACGGGAAGAAAACTATAAGGAAGAACACCGTGGTATTCAAGTTGATCATTGTATCACTTGAAAGGGGTTGATTGCAACCCTCGTCCATTAGGACGCCACAACGTGGAAGTAGGCAAGTGTTACTTGGCCGAACCACAGGATAAAACACTATGTCTCTTGTGTTGTTTTTCTCTGTGATTATTGTGATTCGCAAGAGCTCGCTCTATAGCCACTTGGTTCTATTACACTAACATCTTTATAACTAAGCTTGTGGCTATTTAGTGTTGAATTTTACAAGATCACCTATTCACCCCCCTCTAGGTGCTCTTAATTGGTATCGAAGCCGTTCTCTTCACATAAGGGACTAATCGCCCGAAGAGATGGATCCTAAGGGAAAGGGGATGGTGGTCAATGATAAAGAGAAGGAGTCCATCTTCAACGAGCCAAGGGATGACAAGCCCACTGACTCTGGCTCGAGTCACAAGAAGAAGGATGGGAAGAAGAAGAGGCACATCAAGAAGGTCGTCTACTACGACAGCGACGAATCTTCTTCACCAAGAGACGACGACGATGAGAAAAAGAAACCGGTTAATTCAAATTATTCATTTGATTATTCTCGTATTCCTTTTAATTCCAATGCTCATTTGCTTTCAATTCCTCTTGGTAAACCTCCACACTTTGATGGAGAGGACTATGCTTTTTGGAGTCACAAAATGTGTAGTCACTTATTTTCTCTCCATCCTAGTATATGGGAGATAGTTGAAAATGGAATGCATTTCAACAGTACCGATAACCCTGTGTTTATCAATGAGCAAATTCATAAGAATGCACAAGCTACCACTGTTTTGCTAGCATCCTTGTGCAGGGACGAGTACAACAAGGTGAGCGGCTTGGACAACGCCAAGCAAATCTGGGACACCCTCAAAATATCACATGAGGGTAACGACACCACCATGATCACCAAGATGGAGTTGGTGGAAAGCGAGCTGGGAAGGTTCGCAATGATCAGGGTAGAGGAGCCAACACAAACGTACAACAGGCTCAAGACCCTGGTCAACAAGATTAGGAGCTATGGAAGCACGAGATGGACGGACCATGACGTCGTCCAACTTATGCTCAGGTCTTTTACTGTTATTGACCCTCATCTTGTGAACCTCATCCGTGAAAATCCCAGGTACACAAAGATGACGCCCGAGGAGATACTCGGAAAATTTGTGAGCGAGCGCATGATGGCCAAAGAGGCAAGGTATGTTGATGATGCATTAAACGGCCCAATGCCCATCTACGAGCCGCAGCCCATTGCGCTCAAGGCAACAAGCAACAAGGTGGCACAAGTAGAGGCTACCGAGCTCAACGAGGATGAAATGGCGCTCATCATCAAGTGCTTCAAGACCACTCTTAAAGGATGCAAGGAGTACCCCAACAAGAACAAAACAAGGGGAAAGCGCTCCTGCTTCAAGTGCAGTAAGACTGGTCATTTTATAGCAAATTGTCCCGATAATGCTAATGACCAAGAACAAGAAAAGAGTGGGAAGAGAGAGAAGGGCGAGGCGCACCTTGGCAAAGAATGGGATTCAGACTGCTCTTCTTCCGACTCCGACAACGAAGGACTCACTGCCTCGGCCTTCAACAAATCGTCACTCTTCCCCAACGAGCGCCACACTTGCCTCATGGCCAAGGAAAAGAAGGTAAGTGTTCGAGAAACCCCTAAATATACTACTTCAAGCGATGATGATTCTAGTGATGATGAAGTACATTATACGAATTTATTTAAGGGTTTAGATAGAGCAAAAGTAGATAAAATTAATGAGTTAATTGATGCTCTAAATGAAAAAGATAGATTGCTAGAGAAGCAAGAGGACATTTTATATGAAGAACATGACAAATTTGTTAGTGTACAAAAGTCTCTTGCTTTAGAAACTAAAAGAAATGAAATGTTATCCTCTGAATTGTCTGTGTGCCATGAATCAATCTCTAGTTTAAAGATTTTGAATAATGATTTAAGTGCTAAGCTAGAGGTAGCAAATAAATCTAGTTCATGTGTAGAACATGTTGTAATCTGCAATAGATGCAAGGATTTTAATGTTGATGCTTGTGATGAACACTTAATTTCCATTTCTAAATTAAATGATGAAGTGGCAAGTCATAATGCTCAACTTAAGACTTGCAAAAGTGATTTTGATAAATTAAAATTTGCTAGGGATGCCTACACTGTTGGTAGACACCCCTCAATTAAGGATGGGCTTGGCTTTCGAAAGAAAGTCAAGAACTTAACAAGCCAAAGGGCTCCCATTCCAAACAAGGAGAAAGGGAAGGCCCCTATGGCTAATATTCCTAAGAGAAACCATGCTTTTATGTATGATAGGAAAATTGGTAGTTATTCTAACTTTAATAAGAGTTATATTCATGCTGGTTATTATGATCCAAATGCTATGTTTGCCTCTAGATCTACTTTTGTGCATGGTAGAAGTAGGCCTAGGAAAAGTAATATTGTGCATCATGTGCCTAGGAAAGTGTGTAATAAATCTACTACTATTTACCATGCTTGCAATACTTCATTCGCGCTCTTATGTAAAAATGATAAAGTAGTTGCTAGAAAGTTGGGATCCAAATGCAAGGGAGATAAGACTTGTATTTGGGTTCCAAAGGCTATTGTGACTAACCTTGTAGGACCCAACAAGAGTTGGGTACCTAAAACCCAAGTGTAAATTACCTTGCAGGTTTATGCATCCGGGGGCTCAAGCCGGATTATCGACAGCGGATGCACAAACCACATGATGGGGGAGAAGAAGATGTTCACCTCCTACGTCAAGAACAAGGATTCCCAAGATTCGATCATCTTTGGAGATGGGAACCAAGGCAAGGTTAAAGGACTGGGAAAAATAGCCATTTCATCCGAGCATTCTATCTCAAATGTGTTATCGCTCGGGTACAACTTATTGTCTGTAAGTCAATTATGTAACATGGGTTATAATTGTCTATTTACCAATGTAGATGTGTCTGTCTTTAGAAGGAGTGATGGTTCACTAGCTTTTAAGGGTGTATTAGACGACAAACTCTACTTAGTGGATTTTTCAAAAGAGGAAGCCGATCTAGATGCATGCTTAATAGCTAAGACTAGTATGGGCTGGCTTTGGCATCGCCGTCTAGCACATGTTGGGATGAAGAACCTTCACAAACTTCTAAAGGGAGAACATGTGTTAGGACTAACAAATGTTTGCTTTGAGAAAGATACACCTTGTGCAGCTTGCTAGGCAGGGAAATAGGTGGGAAGCGCTCATCACAATAAGAATGTGATGACAACATCAAGACCACTAGAGCTTCTCCACATGGACCTCTTCGGACCTGTCGCCTACTTTAGCATCAGGGGAAGTAAGTATGGTCTAGTAATTGTTGATGATTTTTCCCGCTTCACTTGGGTGTTCTTTTTGCAAGATAAATCAGAAACCCAAGGGACCCTCAAGCGCTTTCTAAGGAGAGCTCAAAACGAATTTGAGATCAAGGTGAAAAAGATAAGAAGCGACAACGGGTCCGAGTTCAAGAATCTACAAGTGGAGGAGTATCTTGAGGAGGAAGGCATCAAGCACGAGTTCTCTGCTCCCTACACACCACAGCAAAATGGTGTGGTAGAGAGGAAGAACAGGACGCTCATCGACATGGCGAGGACAATGCTTGGAGAGTTCAAGACGCCTGAGCGATTTTGGTCGAAAGTTGTGAGCACAGCTTGCCACGCCATAAACCGGGTCTACCTTCATCGCCTCCTCAAGAAGACTTCGTATGAACTTCTTACCGGTAAAAAACCCAGTGTCTCTTACTTTCGTGTATTTTGGAGCAAATGCTATATTTTGGTGAAGAAAGGTAGACATTCCAAATTTGCTCCCAAAGCTGTAGAAGGGTTTTTACTAGGTTATGACTCAAATACAAAGGCGTATAGAGTCTTCAACAAATCATCGGGTTTAGTTGAAGTCTCTAGCGACATTGTATTTGATGAGACTAATGGCTCTCCAAGAGAGCAAGTTGATCTTGATGATATAGATGAAGATGATGTTCCGACGGCCGCAATACGCAACATGGCGATTGGAGATGTGCGACCACAAGAACAACAAGAGCAAGATCAACCTTATTTCTCAACAATGGTGCATCCCCCAACTCAAGGTGATGAACAGGTTCCTCAAGAAGAGGCGCGTGATCAAGGGGGAGCACAAGAAGAACCAGCTATGGAGGAAGAAGCACCACGGGCCCCTCCAACTCAAGTCCGAGCGACGATTCAAAGGAATCATCCCGTCGACCAGATTCTGGGTGATATAAGCAAGGGAGTAACTACTCGCTCAAGATTAGCTAACTTTTGTGAGCATTACTCGTTTGTCTCTTCTATTGAGCCTTTCAGGGTAGAAGAGGCCTTGCAAGATCCGGACTGGGTGTTGGCCATACAGGAAGAGCTCAACAACTTCGAGAGGAATGAAGTTTGGAGCCGAGTGCCACGTCCTAAGCAAAACGTTGTGGGAACTAAGTGGGTGTTCCGCAACAAGCAAGATGAGCACGGGGTGGTGACAAGGAACAAGGCTCGACTTGTGGCAAAAGGTTATGCCCAAGTCGCAGGTTTGGATTTCGAGGAGACTTTTGCTCCTGTGGCTAGGCTAGAGTCCATTCGCATTCTATTAGCCTATGCTGCTCACCACTCTTTCAGGTTGTTCCAAATGGATGTGAAGAGCACTTTCCTCAACGGGCCAATCAAGGAGGAGGTATACGTGGAACAACCCCCTGGCTTTGAGGATGAAAGGTACCCCGACCATATGTGTAAGCTCTCTAAGGCGCTCTATGGACTTAAGCAAGCCCCAAGAGCATGGTATGAATGCCTTAGAGATTTCTTAATTGCTAATTCTTTCAAGGTTGGGAAAGCCGATCCCACTCTTTTCACTAATACTTGTGACGGTGATCTTTTTGTGTGCCAAATTTATGTCGATGACATAATATTTGGTTCTACTAACCAAAAGTCTTGTGAGGAGTTTAGCAGGGTGATGACACAGAAATTTGAGATGTCGATGATGGGCGAGTTGAACTACTTCCTTGGGTTCCAAGTGAAGCAACTCAAGGACAGCACCTTCATCTCCCAAACGAAGTACACTTAAGATCTTCTCAAGCGGTTTGGGATGAGGACGCCAAGCCCGCAAAGACACCAATGGGAACCGATAGACATGTTGACCTCAACAAAGGAGGTAAGTTCATTGACCAAAAGGCATACCGGTCTATGATAGGTTCCTTGCTTTATTTATGTGCTAGTAAACCTGATATTATGCTTAGCGTATGCATGTGTGCTAGATATCAATCCGACCCAAGGGAATGTCACCTTGTGGCCGTTAAGCGGATTCTTAGATATTTAGTTGCTATGCCTTGCTTCGGGATCTAGTATCCAAAGGGGTCTACCTTTGACTTGATTGGATATTCAGACTCCAATTATGCTGGGTGCAAGGTTGATAGGAAGAGTACATCAGGGACGTGCCAATTCCTAGGAAGGTCCCTGGTGTCTTAGAGTTCAAAGAAACAAACCTCCGTTGCCCTATCCACCGCTGAGGCCGAGTATGTTGCCGCAGGTCAGTGTTGCACGCAACTACTTTGGATGAGGCAAACCCTCTGGGACTTTGGCTACAATCTGAGCAAAGTCCCACTCCTATGTGACAATGAGAGTGCAATCCGCATGGCGGATAATCCTGTTGAACACAGCTGCACTAAGCACATAGACATCCGGCATCACTTTTTGAGGGACCACCAGCAAAAGGGAGATATCGAGGTGTTCCACATTAGCATCGAGAACTAGCTAGCCGATATCTTTACCAAGCCATTAGATGAGAAAACCTTTTGCAGGTTGCGTAGTGAGCTAAATGTCTTAGATTCGCGTAACTTGGATTGATCTATAGCATACATGTGTCTTATGCCTTTGATCATGTTACTTTATGCATTTATGAAATTTGTTGCTTATTTATGGTGCTCAAGTTGTGCAAGGGATCCCCGGACCTCACAAGTCCATGTGTGAATGATGCACATATTTAGGGGGAGAAGTGCTACAACTTGACCCTTTGAGACTAACCTTTGTGTTTGAGTGTTCTTGATGTAGTCTCAAAGGTGCATTGAAAGGGAAAATGGACTTGGACATTGCAAAGACTTCCACTGCACTCCGGTATTGGTGTATTTCATTCCAAGTTCATCTTTATGCTCTTATTGCCTTTTTGCTCTTAATTGACATTTTTGGTGAGGCAATGGGGTTAAAGGGCAAAAAATGATCCTGTTTTGGTGCTTAATGCCAAAGGGGAAGAAATTAAGGCCAAAGCAAATGGATCAGCTACCACTTGAGAATTTTGAAAATAGTGAAAATAGTAGAGTTAGAAGTTTGATTTGTCCAAAATACTCTTATTGTCAAAATTTGGTCTCTTGTGGGGAGAATTTATGATTATGGGAAAAAGGGGGAGTTTTTGGCTCTTGATCGTTTTCACTCTTGGATTATCTCTCTTGATGCCCAAACAAGTGAGTTTGAATTAGAAATAGGAAAATGAATTTGATTTGCAAAAACAAACCAAGTGGTGGCAAAGATTGATCCAAATATGTCAAAATTTGTGGAAAGACAATTTTGTTCTCAATTGCATTGTTGTTGCACTTCTTTTGGTTGCTTTTGGATATGTTGGCATAAATCACCAAAAAGGGGGAGATTGAAAGGGAAATGTGCCCTTGGGCCATTTCTGTAATGTTTTGGTGATTAAGTGTCCAACACATATTGAGTGAGTTGATTATGTACCAAACAATCAAGAAGTGCAAATCATGTTACAAGGTATGTTTCTAGACTTAGTACATTGTTTTGAATACTAACATATGTTGTCTAAGTGCTAGAAACAGGAGAAAAGGAATTGGAAAAGAGTTGGCTAGTGTACAGCCAACTTCTGCTCGGTCTGGGTGCATCGGACAGTGTCCGGTGGTGTCCGATACACCAGGAAAGTCCAAGGTGAACTAGCCGCTCCCGGGACTCGACGGTGGCATATGGCTATAATTCATCGTACTGTCCGGTGGTGCACCGGACTGTCCGGTGAGTCGTCCACAGCGAAGTCATCGCTCTCGGGAAAAGGATCAGCAGTGTACGGCTAAAATTCACCGGACTGTTCGGTGGCGCACCGGACTATCCGGTGAGCCAACGGTCGACTGCGCAACGCTCGGCCGGCGCAATCCGCGGGCGACGCGTGGCCCACGCCAACGGTCGGCAGGGGGCACCGGACAGTGTCCGGCGCGCAAACTGTTGCGAATCTGCAACGGTCATCTGCGCCAGAAAAGGAAACAGATCCGCACCAGACCGTCTACAGTGACTGTCCGGTGGCACACCAGACTGTCCGGTGCACCACCCGACAGAAGGCAAGATTAGCCATCCAAGATTGTCTCCAACGGCTCCTAGCTGCCTTGGGGCTATAAAAGGGACCCCTAGGCGCATGGAGGAGTCACCCAAGCACACTCTAAGCATTCCAAGACTTCTAGTCCTCACTTTCACGCAATCGTTCATCGTTCTTGAGATTGGAGCACTTTTCGAGTTGTAAACTCCTTGCGCGTGTTTTGTGTGCTCATCTTCTCACTTGTGTGCATGTTTGTGGTGTGGATTTAATTCTAGTGTGCGTTGCTCTTCCCAACCTTACTCCGTGCTTTCTTTGTGAACAATCTTGTAAGGGCGAGAGGCTCCAACTTGTGGAGATTCCTCGCAAACGGGAAGAAAACTATAAGGAAGAACACCATGGTATTCAAGTTGATCATTGGATCACTTGAAAGGGGTTGATTGCAACCCTCGTCCATTGGGATGCCACAACGTGGAAGTAGGCAAGTGTTACTTGGCCGAACCATGGGATAAAACATTGTGTCTCTTGTGTTGTCTTTCTCAAGTGATTATTGTGATTCGCAAGAGCTCGCTCTATAGCCACTTGGTTCTATTGCACTAACATCTTTATAACTAAGCTTGTGGCTATTTAGTGTTGAATTTTACAGGATCGCCTATTCACCCCCCTCTAGGTGCTCTCATGAACCATCACTCCTTCTAAAGACAGAAACATCAACATTTGTAAACAAACAATTGTAGCCCATGTGGCACAATTGACTTAAAGACAGGAGATTATACCCTAATGACTCTACTAAGAATACATTTGAAATAGAGTGCTCGCTTGTGATGGCTATCTTTCCCAAACCTTTAACCTTGCCTTGGTTCCCATCTCCAAAAATAATCGTATCCTGGGAATCCTTGTTCTTGACGTAGGAGGTGAACATCTTCTTCTCCCCTGTCATGTGGTTTGTGCATCCGCTGTCAATAATCCAGCTTGAGCCCCCGGATGCATAAACCTGCAAGGCAATTTACACTTGGGTTTTAGGTACCCAACTCTTGTTGGGTCCTACAAGGTTAGTCACAGTAGCCTTTGGAACCCAAATACAAGTCTTGTCTCCCTTGCATTTGGATCCCAACTTTCTAGCAACTACTTTATCATTTTTACATAAGAGCGCGAATGAAGTGTTGCAAGCATGGTAAATGGTAGAAGGCTCATTACATACTCTCCTAGGCACATGATGCATAACATGATTTCTCCTAGGCTTACTTCTACCATGCACAAAAGTAGAGCTAGAAGCAAACATAGCATGTGAATTAAACGCATCATAACTCCTACTTATAATGAGCATTTCTAGAAAATTTTCTATCATTATAAATGAAAGCATGATTCCTTTGAGTACTATTAGCCATAGGGGCCTTTCCTTTCTCCTTGTTGGGAATGGGAGCCCTTTGGCTTGTTAAGTTCTTGGCTTCCTTTCGAAAGCCAAGTCCATCCTTAATTGAGGGGTGTCTACCAACGGTGTAGGCATCCCTAGCAAATTTTAACTTATCAAAATCAATGTTGCAAGTCTTAAGTTGAGCATTAAGACTTGCCACCTCATCATTTAATTTGGTAATAGACGGCAAGATGTTTATCACAAGCATCAATATCAAAATCCTTGCATCTATTGCAAATTACAACATGTTCTACACATGTATATTTAGTAGCTACCTCTAGCTTAGCATTTAAATCATCATTCAAAATTTTTAAACTAGATATAGATTCATGGCAAGCAGATAACTCAGAAGATAGCATTTCATTTCTCTTAGTTTCTAAAGCAAGAGATTTTTGCACACTAACAAACTTATCATGCTCCTCATATAAAATATCCTCTTGCTTCTATAACAATCTATCTTTTCATTTAAAGCATCAATTAACTCATTGATTTTATCTACTTTAGTTCTATCTAAACCCTTAAATAAATCAGTATAATCTACTTCGTCATCACTAGAATCATCATCGCTAGAAGTAGTGTACTTCAGGGTATCTCGAACATTTACCTTCTTTTCCTTGGCCATGAGGCAAGTGTGTCGTTCGTTGGGGAAGAGAGAGGACTTGTTGAAGGTAGAGGCTGCCAGTCCTTCATCGTCGGAGTCAGATGAAGAGCAGTCCGAATCCCATTCTTTGCCAAGGTGAGCCTCGCCTTTTGCCTTCCTATAGCTTTTTTTATTCTTCTTCTTCCCATGTCTTTCTTCCCCCTGGTCATTTCCATTATCGGGACATTGAGCAATAAAATGACCAGTCTTACCGCATTTGAAGCAGGAGCGCTTTCCCCTTGTCTTATTCTTGTTGGGATACTCCTTGCGTCCTTTTAATGCGGTCTTGAAGAGCTTGATGATAAGCGCCATTTCATCTTCGTTGAGGCCAGCGGCCTCCACTTGTGCCACCTTGCTTGGTAGCGTCTCCCTACTGCTGGTTGCTTTGAGGGCAATGGTTTGAGACTCATGGACGGGTAGTGGAACGTTTAGAGCATCGTCCACATATCGAGCCTCCTTCACCATCATGCGCCCGCTCGCAAACTTCCCAAGTATCTCCTCGGGCGTCATCTTGGTGTATCTGGGATTCTCACGAATAAGGTTGACAAGATTGGGGTCAATTACCGTAAATGACCTTAGCATTAGTCGGACGACGTCGTGGTCCATCCATCTTGTGCTTCCATAGCTCCTGATTTTGTTGACCAGGGTCTTAAGCCAGTTGTATGTTTGTGTTGGCTCCTCTCCCCTGATCATCGTGAATCTTCCCAGTTCACCTTCCACCAACTCCATTTTGGTGATCATGGTGGCGTCGTTTCCCTCATGTGATATCTTGAGGGTATCCCAAATTTGCTTGGCGTTGTCCAAGCCGCTCACCTTGTTATATTCATCCCTGCATAAAGATGCTAGCAAAACAGTGGTAGCTTGTGCATTCTTATGAATTTACTCATTAATAAACACAGGGTTATCGGTACTGTCGAAATGCATTCCATTTTCAACTATCTCCCAAATACTAGGATGGAGAGAAAATAAGTGACTACACATTTTGTGACTCCAAAAATAGTCCTCTCCATCAAAATGTGGAGGTTTACCAAGAGGAATTGAAAGCAAATGAGCATTGGAATTGAAAGGAATACGAGAATAATCAAATGAAAAGTTTTGATTAACCGGTTTCTTCTTAGACGAGTCATCGTCGTCTCTTGGTGAAGAAGAGGAGGCGTCGCTGTCATAGTAAATGATCTTCTTGATGTGCCTCTTCTTCTTCCTGTCCTTCTTCTTGTGACTCAAGCCAGAGTCAGTGGGCTTGTCGCCTCTTGGCTCGTTGAAGATGGACTCCTTCTCTTTGTCATTGACCACCATCCCCTTTCCCTTAGGATCCATCTCTTCGAGCGATTAGTCCCTTACGTGAAGAGAAAGGCTCCGATACCAATTGAGAGCACCTAGAGGGGGGTGAATAGGTGATCCTGCAAAATTCAACACTAAATTCCAACAAGCTTGATCAAAGAGATGTTAGCACGAGTTAATCAAGTCAATGAGGCGAGCTCTTGCGAACACAGACAATCAAGGAGAGAAGCAACACAAGATGCACACGATTTTATCCCGTGGTTCGGCCAAGTAACACTTGCCTACTTCCACGTTGTGGCGTCCCAATGGACGAGGGTTGCACTCAACCCCTTTCAAGTGATCCAATGATCAACTTGAATACCACGGTGTTCTTCCTTATAGTTTTCTTCCTGTTTGCGAGGAATCTCCACAAGTTGGAGCCTCTCGCCCTTACAAGATTGATCACAAAGAACGTACAAGAGTAAGGTTGGAAAGAGCAACACACACAAGACTCAAATCGCAGCACAATCACGCACACAAGTCACAACTCGAGCTCAAAACACAACACACGGAGTTCTCAACTCAAAATGGAGCTCAAGTCACTATCTCAAAGAATCAAATGCGCGAAGTTGGAGTCTTGGAGTCTTAGAATGTTTCTTGTAAGCTTGGGTGACTCCTCCATGCGCTTAGGGGTCCCTTTTATAGCCCCAAGGCAGCTAGGAGCCGTTGGAGGCCAACAAGGAAGACTATACTTGCCTTCTGTCGGGTGGCCGAACAGTCACTGTAGACGGTCCGGTGCCGATCTCCTTCCTATTTTGGCCCAGACGACCGTTGCAGATTCATAGCAGTTGGCGTACCGGACACTGTTCGGTGCCCCCTGCCGACTGTTGGTGCGGGCCACGCGTCGCCCGCGGATTGCGCTGACCAACCGTTGCGCTAGCGACCGTTGGCTTCACCGGACAGTCCGGTGAATTATAGCCGTATGCCGCCAAACATTTCCCGAGAGTGGCCTGTTCACCGGAGTTCAGCCTGGCGTACCGGACACTGTCTGGTGCGCCACCGGACAGTCCGGTGTCCCAGACCGAGCTGGACTTCGGCTGTACCAAGCCAAGTCTTTTGCATTTCTTTTCTTCTCTTCTTTTCTCTGTTTCTAGCACTTAGACAATATATGTTAGTACTCAAAACAATATACTAAGTCTAGAAATATACCTTGTTACATGATTTGCACTTCTTGCTTGTTTGGCACATAATCAACTCACTTAATATGTGTTGGACACTTAATCACCAAAACATGATAGAAATGGCCCAAGGGCACATTTCCCTTTCAGCCGCGTCACCACCGCGCCGCCTCATCAACTCATCGTCAGCTCGGGGGCTGGGTCGTCGTTCGCCTCGCCGAGTCACTACTCCGATAGCTCAAAGGCTGGGCCATCGCCTGCCTTGCCGATGAGCTATTTCTTCGGCTCGAGGGCTAGGCCATCGCCTGCCTTGCCAACCCACTACTTCACCGGCTCGAAGGCTGGGCCATCGCCTGCCTTACCGACGCGCTGTCTTGTCGGCTCGAAGGTGGCCATCACCTGCCTCGCTGACCCGCCGCTTCGCCGGCTCAGGGCTAGGCCTTCACCTACCTCGCTGACTTGCTATTTCACCGGCTCGAAGACCGGGTCGTCGCCTGCCTTGCCAAAGCAGCACCGACAGCGCTGCTTCACCGGGTCGAAGGCTGAGCCATCGCCCACCTCGCCGATGCGCTGCTTCGCTGGATCGAAGGCTAGGCCATCGCCCACCTCGCAGATGTGCTGCTTTGCCGGCTCGAGGACTGGGCCATCGCCCGCTCGTCAATCCGCTGCTTCGCTGTCTTGAAGGCTAGGCCATCGCCTACCTCGCTGACTGTGCTACTTCGTCGGCTAGAAGGTTGGGCCATTGCACGCCTCGCCGATGCGCCGCTTAACTGGTTTGGGGGCTGGGCCATCGCCTCCCTCGCTGACTCGCTGCTTCACCGGCTCGGGGGCTGGACCTTCGCCTGCCTCGCCGGTTCACTGCTTCGTCGACTTTGGGAGGCCACTCCACCGCCTCATCGGCTCGAGGCTGCGTCACCACTCACCTTGCCGACCACTTCGTCAGCTTGGGGGATGCGTTACCGCGCACCTCGCCGACCACTTCGTCAGCTCGGGTGCTGCTGCCCACCTCACCAAGACCACTTGGAGGAGTAAGTTGCTTGTTCTTCAAATGGAGGATACCATCAGAATTTTTAAGACTACAAGGAAAAATCTTCAGAAAGCAGAATTTGGATCTTCGAGCTGATTGTTTCTCAAGTCAACTTGAAGCTCGAGGGCTTGTGGGGGATCGATATCCCCTCGGTCCAAATGAGGCGTATTCTCTACATGGGCCGACCGACTGACTCAGGCCCAAGGCCAATGGACTAAACAAACTTAGCGCACAAGACAAGGACTCTATTGTAATCTAAACCATCTAGAAGATATATAAGGAAACTGACTTGTAACCCAAGCCACACCGAATTATATAAGGCGAGCTAGGGATCCCTCCCAAGGGAGATCTTAGGGGATCTGATCTCATACACGCCCCCACTCTCTCACCAAACATCCAAACCCTAGCCCTCATTGTAAGCTCTAGATATCAAAGCAATACAACCCACCGCAAAACAGGCTGTAGGGTATTACGCATCTCGCGGCCCGAACCTATATAAATTATGTGTCATGTCACATCTCGAAGCGAACCATTGAGCTACAATTGATGTTGCCGACTCACAAAAGCATCCCATGGTAAACCCCATGGTGCATTGCCGGTATGAAACACTGACAGGACCCATGAGTTGGAGTCAGAGGACACTGAGGGCCGTATATGGCGACGCCTCATCCAGTTGTCAGAGACGCCTCGTCATCCCACTAGCGTGCCATGGAATCATCTGAGCCGGTGTGTGTTGTGGTGTGCCTTTCCCTAGTTGGTGTGAGGTAACAGTGTCTGCCTTGCCTCCACGTTAGCTAGGGACGGGCGTGCTCCTGCCATGCGTGTGAAAGGAGGGCATGGTGTCGGGGCCCATAGGTGTACTGGCTCCCGTCGTGGACCTTTCACTTCTTCACCTAACAGAGTTGCTCAGTGGGACTTGGTCGGTCCGCCTTGCAAGGTTGTTCAATGGGATTTGGTCGGCCGGTTCGCCTCGTAGAGTTGCTCAACAGAAATTGGTGGGTGGTTGTCACACCCGGGTTTCGGGGCACCAAGACCCGGGCGCGAACATAATCACCAGGTGTGCTGGGACCAAGTCTCACACATATGATAAATCATGGCACAGGATCGAATGTCACATCTTTACTATATAATCGGAGTTCTATACAAAATAAATAAATAATTACATTATAAGGAGACAACGGTCCAGCAACCCATAGTTGACTGGAGACGACGACCTAGACCACTCACGAACTCATCGCAGCATCCTCCAAGCGCCTCATCCTGCGGTACCTGTTCTTGACCTGTGGGGGGTGTGAGACAGCAAGAGTGAGCTCACATACATTCATCGCTCAACAAGTTGTGGGGAATAATGTGTATGAACTCGCCAAAGGTGGGAGCTCACGTGAAGTGTAAGGCTTACCAAAGAGGGTGGTTAGAGCTGAGCATTGCTTTTAAAGTTGGTCAAAATTTTATTAGCAATTACTAAGTATAAGTAAATACCAACCCAATTAAGTAGTAGAACAAAAGTAACAACATCACCTGCGATGCAATGCATATGACAAATTGAATTTAGTTCCATAAATTAATCATGTGAGGGTCCGAGCTGCTCATGACCGTGAGCACGGCTGATATACCAGTTTTACACTCTGCAGAGGTTGCGCATCTTTACCCACAAGTCATGTTACCCATCTGCCAAGGGATCGCGACTTCCCATACACCTCTACCGAGGAGGCGAGGAGGGTAACACTACGAGGCCTTTACAAAGTTCCACTAGCTTCAGAAAACCCGCTACAGTTTATAGGAAGCTCCAATGCAGGGACCCCTTGCATGACCACCATCGCAGCAAAATCATCCCAAGGGCCTCCCTTACACTGACCACTCCCCTACTGCCCTTGCCCCTTTCGGGTAAGGTAGTCTTCCACTAGCTTTCCTAATTAATCAGCCAAGGGCGTCCCATTAAACCCTTGTGGTAGCACTGTTTTCCCGGGTGGTCGCTCCATGTTCCAATTAACATAATGATCTTATCATGAATAGTAATAATAAACAGATAATAAAAGTGCAATCATGAATAATGTATCTTCATACCCAAAACCACATAAAGCACTAGCAAGTACTACCCAAAAAGTTCAGTGGTAAACAAGGTATAAAGATAGACAAACTAGGGTATCCTATTGGGTCCCATCAGAATTAACCTATGCAGATCATTATGATTAATTAGAACATGAGTGGGTAAAAAGAAGTGATCAAGGGCACAACTTGCCTGGGACTTGAGATTCCAGTACCAGGATGATCTTCAAATGACTCGTACCTCACACTAGTCGTAGCAATACAATCAAACAGTGTATAGACAAAATTAACATCACACCAAACATAAGAATAAGTTGCGTAATAATAATCTACGCGTTGCTACGAGATTGTGGGAACAAGAATCGCTAAATTCGGAGTTACGGTTATGAAGTTATGGTTTTCCGAAGATCCACGTGGTTAAATATAGAATAGACTAAGTGCAACATTTTAACCTATATTTTATGACAAAACAAAATTACCAGATGATAATACTTATTATTGTGAGACTAATGCAACTAGAATGGATCAAAACGAGGTTACGGTTATTGAATTATGAATTTCTGAGTTACTTAGCACCTAGAATAGATTAATTCAAATGAACAATTTTAATTCAAGTTTCATGGTTGAACAAAGGTACTAGGTGATAGACAATATTAAAATAAAATTATTGCAACTGAAACGGATTAAAAAGGAGTTAAAATAAAATTTCTATGAATTAAATAAGTTCTAGATATATTTTTATACACATAAACCCTTTTCTAAATTATTTTCCTGAATTTCCTAAGCTTCCGGACTGGGCGCAAATAACAGAGAGACACAGGGGTTATTACGCAAAAATTCATGAGACTCAAGATTCCCACAGACAGGACTGCGGGTTTATTTGGAATAAGCCGAGGGGCTCTTTAGAAAAAATCTCCAGGCCGAAGGGGTACGCACCGATCTATGCCGTCCAATCTAGGATTGATGGACCAGATTAGATCGAGCATCACCTGAACCGGTACGCATTACCAGCCCTTGGATTACCGACCAACGGGCACGATTTAAAATCATCAATATTAAATTTGAGACGCAGGATTACAATCGGATGGACAGGAGCGTGTTCATCGAAACGGTACCCTCGATCTAATCACAGCCGGCCATCCGAGCAACAACGGCCACGATACACTATCGTGAATTCGCTATGCAGATCAGATCCTAGCCATTCATTTCTCGATGAGCCGTTATCCCCTTTCTTCTACCTCCAGACGCCCAGCTTGGGGCCGGTCGTGCGCCATACAGGCAGACGTGCCCATGGCACAGACCACCGCGAGAATCCGCCAATGGTGTCTAAATCCCAAGCGCTCGCCCAACACTACCCCCGCCAACCGGCAATGGAAACCTTGATAGTTTCTGTAATACCGCAGAGAGGAAAACAAAGCTTACCAAGGTTAGCGTCGACCCGGCCGACCACGACTGAATATCCTGGCATCCTGCAGCAAGCGCCCAGTTCCGATGTTGCAGGAGCAGATCGACGACGGAGACACCAGCGGGTCATACCAGGTACCTTCACTACCTCTCCCTCTCGGCCTTCTCTCTCCCGCCATGCCCGATGGTGTTGCATGATGTGGGGGTAAAATAAAAGGGGGTGCCATGCCTATATATAGTCCTAGGATGGTGAGAAGTCGCGTTGAGTCGAAGAAAGGAAACGGCTCCAGGAGAGATCTCCGGCGGCCGAACCGATTCGTTCGGAAGGCGTTCAGTTCCGTGTGGGATGAAGATGATTCTAGTGTGATGGTCCCACACGCAGGAGAGCTATCCAGCGAAGCGAGCGAACACGGTCCACCAGGCAGTGCCCGAGCAGTACTCACATGCATGCGGCAAGGAAAGCGACTGACCTAGAGCCCACCAATCAGTGACCCGACGGAAGAAATAAAAAAAGGATCCCACCGGCAGTGGAACGACGGCGTGAGCGAGCTGGACTCCAAGCCGCGATAGGCATCTGCCATTTGGGCCCCACGGTGTCAGTTACGATGGTCACATGAAGAAGTGTGGCGTCCTAGACCCACTAGCAAGCGACACAATGGAAAAAAATACTGATGTGCCATCATCCGGTCAGTAAGATGCATGCAAGCCTACGGCTGGAAAAAGAGAGAGAGAGAGAAAATGTTGCCTCATGCAATGGGATTCCAGAGCTAGGCTGAAGAGAAACAGAAAAATCAGAATGGTCGGAGTTGACCGAGAGGACTTGAGGTGAGTTTTTTTTTCTTTTTCTAATTTCAGTTTTTTTTCTTTCTTTTGCAAATCTCAAAATCAAATCAACAAAGTTTAAATTTTTAACCTTCAATAAATGCACAATTCAAAATCTCAGCATGGATGCAAATTTATAATTTTATTGATTTATTCATTTATTATCCTATTTAAGCAAAAGCTCCTAAATATGTACTTATAATGATATAGTTTAACTAAGTAATAGCTTAGTTCACGTAGGGATTTTCTTTAAAAAAATTATTAGAAGCATATTTATTTTGGGAGAATTAACTTCAATGGTAAAGAAAATCTTTAAAAGATATTCTAACTCAAAATTTGTGGAGAATTTTACTAAAAGTTTTTTATAGGATTTTCAGGTGTTACAGCGGTCTGCCTCGCAGAGTTGCTTGATGGGACTTAGTCGGTTTAGGAGGGCTATCAAGAGTCATGGGCTTACTTTGGGTACCCCATTCCTAGGTACCCATTAGTAGCCTTCGTGCAACTTTTTGGAGTTGTTCGGAGGCTTTCTCGTTGGGAACTAGAGTCTCGAGTGCGCGCAAGCGCATCTGCTAGATGAAGCCACCGAGCCCCCGAGTAATCCGTGAGGATTGCTCGAGGTTTATCTAGTTTGTTCGTAGTTTTGGGACGGATCCCTTTCTATGATGGTCATCACAATTCCTTGTTTGCTCAGTTAGTGCCAAAGCTGGGCGTAGTTCTGGGTCGAAGTCCTGATTTGGTCACGTTTGGTCGTGAGTTCTGGGCGTAGTTATGGGTCGCATCCCCCTTAGAAGGATTTTGGGTCCTTTTGAGGGCAGGGCCATCCCCCACCGACCTAATCGATGCGACAAATGAGGCTTTGAGCTGTTGATGGGTTATTCAAGTGAGATCCAACCACCTTTGGTAGGGTATGGTCTTTGCAAGTGGTCTCGCTAGAGGGCTCAGTCTATTGTGGGCATCTTATTAAGTCCTTTATTTGAAAATGTGTCAGCCCTTTGGTCGACCTGACCAAAGAGAGGCCAGTGGCCACCCCATCAACTAGGTTACTGCAGGGTTATCGCTAGGAGCTTGCTCGGATCGCCCTCGCTCTACGTGAGGGGTTGGGTAATTTTTGTATAAAATCTTACCTAGATGGACCCGGTGGCTGTAATCATTACCTTGGTGACGGTGAGTCATTCATTTATGGTGACCGACGAGACAGACGATGTCTTATTAGGTGCAGGCACGCATGGGTGGCTTGATGGGACAATTAACGTCTTGCTTGGTGCAAGTGTGCCCTTCGTGCGACGTGACTTCTCGACATGTTGCCCGAGGCAGGAACCGTCTACCGAATGGACGGTTTCTCTGCTCGGGGTTCGAGGCGAGCAGAAGCTAGAGCGGAGGATTCTCCCACACTACGGTCGTGGTGGGCCCACTTGGTAGGCGTCAAATGGTTGGGTTCCCATCCGAGGCTTGAGGTGACTGGGAGCTGGAGTGATGGATCCTCTCATATCATGGTCATGGTGGGCCCATTTTTTGGGCACCGCTCTTCCTCCATGTGTCTATGTGTATATATATATATATACATATATATATATATAGAGAGAGAGAGGGAAAGGTTCCTTGGGTCGGTTATGCTTACCGTCTCCTGGCGCCCTTACATCCATTCCTACCCCGAAGCCTTCGTGTCCTTGCGCTCTCTGCCTGTTCGAGTGCTCTGCTTGCTCCCTTCTCCCTACATCCATGGCCTCCTTCCTGGCTTGCTCTCTTTGTCGAAGTCGTGTCCTTGGTCTGGGGAAGGAAGGGTTCCTCTCTCTATGGAAGCCTTGGGGTGGCGGATGGAAGATGAGAGCGAGGTGCCTCGGTCAGTCGGTCATAGTCATAGGATGACAAGGTGGTTGCACTTGCGTCCTTTTACGAGAGCGGGTTCGAGCTGCCCCTGCACCCCTTTGTGTTGGGCCTACTCTTCTACTAGATGTTGGAGCTCTAGAACCTCCACCCCAACATCATCCTTCACATAACGTGTTTTATCACGTTGTGTGAGGCCTTCCTCTGCATCGAGCCTCAGTGGAAGCTCTGGCAGCATCTATTCAGTCTGTGGTTGTCCCTGGCCATCGTGGCCAATTGTTTACCAGCAGCGTCACCATCCAACTATGCTCCAGCTGTTGGCAGGCTACATCAAGATATCACTCCCATCTTCCATTCGCTACGAGGGGTGAGTGGTTCTATGTCAGGAACGTGGGGGTGGGGGCAGTGCACTATCGTTCATTGCTCGGGTTCCGGTATCTAGTGCCGAGTGGAGCGACTGATCTACACATTTATGCAATGCCGGGTTTAGTCGCTTATGGCCCTTGTCGAATCCGATGTGGATGTATGATGGCCTAAAGAACCCCGACCACTGCTCCCCTAAGCCCCTTTCCGAGACAGAGTGTGAGGCACATGCCAAGGATGTTACCGCGTTGGTCTCGATGAATTTCATGAATGAGGATTCGCCCTTCCCCAACAGGGGGATTTTGAGTGATTTGGTAGGTTTCCTTCTCTACTCTCTGGTATCCTGTGTTTTCGTTGGCGATGATCATTTGTTCTATAGGAACTCAGGCCCATGAGTCCCTCCCTTCCTCCTCTCCCGAAGACGCTGCCATCAGGGCGGACAAGAAATAGAAGAGGGAGGTGGAGGTGGAGACCCTAAGGGCTTGTTCGGTTCTACCCCAATCCATATGGATTGAGGGGGATTGAGGGGGTTTTAATCCCTGGTAATTCAAAATCCCTCCCAATCCGTATCAATCCCCTTCAATCCATATGGATTGAAAATAACCGAACAAGCCCTAACGGTGTGCAAGAAGCATTGTCAGGCAAAGAAGGGAGGGAAGAAGGTCGAGCACATGGCTCGCACTGGGCCAGGGAGGAGCATCTCCCCCTCTACTGATACAGAGGACATGATCTCCACAGCCTCCGATGGATCCGTGGCCATGGTGTTGGTGGGGGGATCGTCCCACTGGGTTGGTGCCGAGGCCAGTTCTAGCACCCTGACCTAGGAGGAGCCCCCTGCACCTGAGCATCGCGAGGGAGGGTCAAAGGTGCCGATAGTGGGGTCCCCCGTGCCCATGGCGCTGTCCAAGTGCCATGAGGGCAGACCATCGCAATCCCTCTAGCGATGGTTCTCCCAGCGCAGAAGATGCCCTTCAGACGAGCGCCTGCCATGCTGACCACTTTGGTTGCAGCTCCCCAGGTTGCATCGGCCGTGCTGTCCTCTCTGGTCGCGCAAGGGGGGCCAAGTGAGGCTACACTGGTTGCGACGCCACCATGACTATTAGTTATTGCACCCAGTCCGGGGGCGCCCTAGCGGTAGGTGTAGCTGTTGGCCCACTGTCCCTGCCGCCCCTAGACCATTCACATTTGGGTGTGGCAGAGGTGGTCCGCTCAGGTAGGGCTGAAAAAAAAGCTCGAGCTCGACGAGCTGGCTCGGGCTCGCAGCAGCTCGGCTCGGCTCGTTTCCACCCCAACGCTCAGGTGAAGAGGTGTCATCTTTGATGATGGCCATCGTTCCACCTGGTCCTATTGGAGGCGTCATGGCGATAGGAGTAGCCGAGGCCCAACTTCTGTCAGTGTGGAGTCCCCTGGCTCCTACCAAGAAGAGAGGATGACGCTCCTGTGCTGCATGCTTTGGGGGAAAATCCCTGAGATCTCCCCTCCCACCCCACCACACACACACATTTATCCTTGAGGGCTTGTTCGGTACCCTAATCCATATGGATTGGGTGAGATTGAGGGGGTTTCAATCCCTAGTAAGTCAAAATCCCCTCTAATCTGTATCAATCCCCTCCGATCTATATGGATTGAAAATAACCGAATAAGCCATGAGGGGGGAGGTGGTGGAGTCGAAGGAGCGGATGCTCCTCGAGGGAGCCTATGTCTGGGCTCGCAAAAGCCTGGAGATGATCGAGAGCTCCCTTGCCAATTTTGGGAAGAGGTGTCGATCGCTCGCACGTTAGTGACACAGGAGCTGCTCCCCTTTGGTGTGATAAGTCTTCTTCTCGGTTACTTTATCTCTTTTGAGCAGTGGCAGATCCACAGTGAGGGCAAGGTGGGCCATGGCCCCACCTCAAATTTTATAATCTTCATAATATGATATAGGAATAGGAGCCAGCCGCCATCCAGCCATTCGCTAGGAAACCAAAACCGCAGCGGCCCACCATGCGCCAGCAGCCGCAAGCTCCACCGTTCGCCCAGCCAGCCGGTCGTTCTTCTTCCGCCGTTCACCCAGCGGCCCCGCTGTTGAGGCCAGGAGCCTAGGACCCAGCCACCGAGCCACGAGCCACCCAAGACCCCAAGTTGTCCATCGCGCGTCACGCGCCACCCAGCGGTAAATCCTTTGGTCCTTCCATTCTGTTCCATGCCTAGATCTGCCTCTGCGCTCGCCGCTTGATCTGCCTCTGCGCACGCCGCTTGGTCGCTCGGTCCTATAGCAGCATTGCAACAAAGCAGTTTAGTGATTTAGATAGCAGTTTAGTGATTTAGATTTATAGAGCCAATTTGGGGCAACAGTCCATAAGTCCATTGGTGAGCGCAAGGTGTTCGGCAAAATGCTCCAGCCCATAGAATTCAAGTTAACAATTTGTCAACTGTTGTGTTTTATTGGATATTGTTTCTATGATTTTTTAGGCCTTTAAACCTCACAGAAACATTGGGTGAAGCAAATGAGAAGGTTTTTCCAGCCACTTTCAAGAGGCTCTGGCACTAGTGCTAATAATAATGTGGGATGACATAGTTGCAGATCCAGCTTTAAGGAGGCAAATTTATGAATATGATAAAGATGTCCAAGACCAAGTGAGAAGGGCATATGTTCTAAATGGTCCATGCCAACCAAAGGGTTTATATTTCCCTTGTAGACAGTATGGACAAAGTTTAAGGCCTTTTAAAGAGGAATGGTATGGCAAGTATGATTGGTTGGAGTATAGTGAATCAAAAGATGCAGTGTATTGCTTTTATTGCTTTCTTTTTAAGCAAGCAGTGAAGGGTGATAAATATGAAGCTTTCACTAAAGTTGGGTATAATAATTGGAAAGATGCAGTTGAAAGGTTGAAATCACATGTTGGTGGTGTTAACAGTATCCACAACAATGCTAGGTTACATTTTGATGATTTTAACAACCAAAGACAAAGCATATCTACTATCATGTCTAGTGCCAGTCGTGAGGCTGAAGACCTTTATAAAATTCGTTTGACTTCTTCATTGGCTTGTTCCAGATTTCTTTTGATGCAAGGTTTGGCTTTTCGTGGTCATGATGAATCATCTAGTTCGCTAAATAAGGGAAATTTTCTAGAATTGATTTATTGGATGAAAGATAAAATTAAAGAAGTGAGAGATGCTTTTGAGCGTGCTCCAAGAAATTGCATTATGATATCACCACATATTCAAAAAGATCTTGCAAAGTGTTGTGCTCAACAGATCACAGAGAACATCCTAGGAGAAATAGGAGATAGAAACTTCTCTATTCTTATTGATGAATCACGTGATGTTTCTGTTAAAGAACAAATGGCGGTGATATTGAGGTAATAGTACTTTCATATTTTATTTGCATATTGTAGTTTCATATTTTATTTTCATGTCGTGTTGCCTAGCTAACTAATTTTTTGTAAGATAGATATGTGAATAATCAAGGCCATGTGATGGAACGGTTTCTTGCGCTCAAGCATGTCAAGGATACTACATCAAAAGCCTTGAAGGAAGCTATTTTTGGCCTTCTTGATCACCATGGATTATCTATATCCAAGATCAGGGGGCAAGGATATGATGGAGCATCGAATATGCGAGGTGAATTTAATGGCTTACAAAGAAAGATACTTGATATTAATCCACATGCCTATTATGTTCATTGTTTTGCACATCAACTCCAACTTGTGGTGGTTTCTATTGCTAGTAGTGCTTGTTGCCAATCAGTTCATGACTTCTTTGAGTACATCCACTTAATTGTCACCACCACAAGCTCATCTTGCAAGAGAAGGGATGCTCTAAAAGAAAAACACCACCAGAATATTTTAGAAAAACTAGAAAGGGGTGAAATTTTATCTGGTAGAGGTGTGAATCAAGAAACTAACCTTGCTAGACCTGGTGACACAAGATGGGGTTCACATTATTTAACATTGCTTCGATTAGAGACAATGTGGGACTCAGTATTGCTTGTTCTTACCATTGTGCATGAAGATGGCCGTGTACCAACACAGGCAGCGGGGTTGATTGAAAAAAATGGAGAGCTTCAAATTTGTTTTCATTTTAAAATTGATGTTGAAAAATGCTTGCAATCACAAATGAGCTCTCTCAAACCTTGCAAAGGAAGAATGCCAACATTGTTCATGCTATGGAGTTGCTTGATGTTGTGAAAACCCAAATGGCTACAATGAGGACAGATAGTGGTTGGGAGTCATTCTTTCAAAGCGTGAAAGAATTGTGTGCTCAAAAGGGTATTCCTGTGGTAGATATGGATGAAGAAGTGCCTATTAGAGGTCGTTCAAGGCGAGATGGCTTCACAATCACAAACCTTCACTACTACCGCACCGAGATATTCTTTGTTGTTCTTGATAAAATCAACACTGAGTTATGCCATCGCTTTAATGAAGTTTCTAGCGAGTTGCTTGTTTGCTTTTCTTGCCTCGATCCAAAGAACTTATTTTGCGGTTTTAATATAGAGAAACTTGTTCGACTTGGTACTCTATATGATAAGGATTTTTCAGTTATTGAATGTGCAATGTTAAGAGAGCAACTTGAGACATACATTGTCCACATGCGAAGGCATGCTGCTTTTGGTACTTGTGAAGATATTGCATCTCTATCTATGAAGATGGTTGAAACTAAAAAACATCTTGTGTTCCCTTTGGTTTTCAAGCTAATTGAGTTGGCCTTGTTATTACCCGTCTCAACAACAAGTGTTGAGAGAATATTTTCGGCAATGAACATCATTAAGAGAGAATTGCGTAACAAAATTGAAGATGATTGGATGAATGATTTGATGGTTTGCTATACGGAGAAAGAGATATTCAAATTCCTTGATGATGAGACTATTACTAGAAGATTCCAGCGTCTTAAAACTAGAAGAATGCAATTGCCTCGAGTCACAACTACAAGATTGATAACTTAGTGGTATATTCACTGCACTATTTACATCAATGTACTTTTCTTGTATTGATGTTCATCTAATATACATATTTTCTAACTGTAGATTGGATTTTTGTTGGTGATTTTGGTGCCGCACTGCAGATTAAGAGAGAAATTTTGGTATGCATGTTATTATGGAACATTTCTATTATTATTACTTAGTCTCTAGATTGTCATCACAAAACTAGTTTTATCTTGTGAGTTGTGATCTAGTCTAGTGATTTAGCTTTTTATAATGTCGTCCCACCTATAATTTTATCGTGCGTCCGCCACTGCTTTTGAGGGGGTTTTATGGTGATGTGCTGACACTTATGTCTTGGTCGTAGCGCCTCGTGTCCCAGTCGGCGGTCGTCGCACAGAAGGAATCTTTGCTGGTGGCGCAACCGGAGGTGGAGCGCTTGTGCGTTAACGTCACGCACCTGCAGGAGGAGCGAGCAGCATTCCAAGGGTAGTCGCGTGAGCTATCTGCACTCTGTTTTGAGGCTGGGAAGCTTCGGACAGAGGCGTCAAGCCTTCATTCAAAGCAAAACAAGGTGTGGGGCGACACGGACCGCCACTAGGGAGAGATGTCCCTCCTTCAGGGAGACTTTCTGAAGTTGGCTAGAAGAGCCAACAATGATGAGTCATCACTGAAGATAGCGAAGGCCTGTGCGGAGGAGCCAGACGTGGAGCTCTCGCGGGAGCGCGAGGCGTTCGGAGGTGAGTCTCATTGTCAATGTCAAGCTGTATGTTACTCTTCTTAGTCATGACATGGTTTGCTCATGCTTGTGGTTTCGCGGAGCTCTGAAAGATGTGCTCTGCGGCTCGGGATACCCAGAAGGTGGTGAAGGTTGGGAAGAAGGCAATGGTGGACGAGGCCCACCCGCAACCTTGTGATTGCTTGTGATGCCACCGTTGTCGTGCGGGTCCATGCGGAGTATTCCCTCTTCAAGCAGACGCGGAGCTCTAGTCTCTGCGGTTGGTCATGGGGGTGGTGTGTGCATGCCTTTATCCTCCGGTACCGGCCACAGTGTCGCTGACCGAGCAGCTGCAGGCGCTGCCAAACCACGTGGAGCGTGTCATCGTCTAGGGCGAGGCGAGTTCTTTGGGAGTAGCATGGCCCACTTGGGCAGATGGTCTCTCACTTTGATGAGATTGACCCTGTGAAAGAGAATTGGACTTAATCATTTCCAATAATCGATTTTGGTGGTTGACGTCCATAACAAATCACGTGGACTAATTAGTTTGTCAAGATGTCTTTTATCTCAGGTGCATGGTTGACGTCCATCACAAATCACGTGGACTAATTAGTTTACCAAGATGTCTTTTATCTCAGGTGCATAAGGTTCAACACAAACCAAGAAAGAAATTCAGTTAGGGACTCAAATAAATTTGGAGTAAAGACTTGAGAGTGTGCTGCAAGTGACGCACCGGACACTGTCCGGTGTGCCCCAGGCCAAGCTCCACTCGAACTAACCACTCTCAGGAGGACGCGCTCCGCTATAATTCACTGGACTGTCCGGTGAGCCAATGGAGCAATGGTAACCTGGCACCAACGGTCGACTGCCAAAGTGAACAGTGCGCGTCAGAATTCAGAGCATCAAGTCAGAACGCACCGAACTGTTCGGTACAGCTACAGGACAAAGGGTTTCAACGGTCGACCGCTCCAAGCCTCAACGGGCGTGCTGACGTGGCACACACTGGACAGTGCACCACCGGACTGTCTGGTGTGCCCATCGACAGCAAAAACAGCCAACGACTAGGAAGTGGTTGGAGGCTATAAATACCCCCAACCACCTCCTTCAATGGATCCAAGTTTTCTGAAGTTCACATTCAATACAAGAGCAATAGCATTCACTCCAATTATCATAATAACAAACACTTGAATAAAAATTTATTACCCTAATTATCATAATAACTTAATACATTATTTTTAGTTGATTGTTTTTATAGTGTTACAATATACCACTTGTACACTTGTGAGGTGGTTTAACATGAACATATTTCAGTTTTCAATTGATTCTAACTTAGTCTCATTTGATTTTAACTCAATTTCATCTGGTTGTAACTGTTTTCAATTTCAGCAGGTTCCAATTGTTTACGGTTCTTTTTAACTTATTGCAATTACTTGCAACTCCTTTCAGCCATCTATGTTTATTGTTTCTAATAGATCGCAATTGGTCACAATTAACTTTAATTTGTTTTGACTTAATTTTAGCCGGTGGCTTTACCTTTAACTGATTTGGATCTAACTCCATCTAGTCCTAGGTTTCTAGTTGCTTGTAATACTCACTCCACCCCCAAACTAAAATTTGTTTTAGTTAATTAATGAGTTTATATAATACT
This sequence comes from Zea luxurians, assembly GCA_029449295.1. NCBI lineage: Eukaryota > Viridiplantae > Streptophyta > Magnoliopsida > Poales > Poaceae > Zea > Zea luxurians. The sequence goes on along the minus strand of JAOPSE010000012.1, from coordinate 33,211,345 downwards.
TGATGTATATGTTTCATATATGCGTGTAGACTCATCTTCCATCTGAGTATAGATATAAAGACCAAGAGCTAAAACGACTACTATTTTAAGATGGATAAGTATGTTTTAATTTATAAGCTAGACTAAAGTTGTCCAATAAAAAATTCGAGGTGCCAACTATTCGATACGTCTAAAATAAACACACATCTCACTTAAAATATATAGCAAATAGTACAAAGATTTGTATTTTCAAACAAGTCTATTGTAAAAGTATATTCTATAATCAATCTAATAAACTTTTTATTTATCACTAGCATATAGCATATAGGTCGTGCTAACACAGTAACACTACGATCCCATGGAGGGAGGGATCGACAGAGGTGGCGGCGCGAGTGAGGGATGGGAAGAGGGGGCGGTGGGGTTGCGGGGGGAGAAATGGGGGATGATCCAAATAATATTTTCTAGTGGATTTGAATGAGTAGAGGAGAGGGGGTTATCCAGTAATCTGAACCGTTGGTTTTGATGGTGTGTTAAGTCTGAGTGTAATTTGTTTGGTGGATTTAGTGGACGTTATGAATGTGAAAGTGATTTGGTTGGGCAGGTTTTGTAAAATTTAAACCGATGGATTATATAGTGACATATATATAGATAAATACTAATATTTCTTTATATATATATTTATACCACTATATAATCCACCAGTTTAAACTTTACAAAACTCACCCAACTCAAATCACCCAACACCTATAACCTCCACTAAATCCATCAAACAAATTGCACATAAATTTAACACATCATCAAAACAATTCAAATCGTTAGATAACCTTATCTCACTTACTCTAATTCAATGAACAATATTATTGGAATCATTCAACATCCCTCCGACCCTCCTAGAGATGGCAATGGGTACCCACGACCTAATATCCGATGAGTATTTACTCCATTAGGGTATGTATGTGGGCTAAATATTCTACCCGTGGGTCTGTTATTGGGCAAAAATCTTCACCCAATGGGTAAACAGGTATTAGAACGTTCTGCCTTCACCCATACCCGTTAACCCGTGGGTATAAAATACCCAATATAAACTTATCTAAAGCATGAACTTGGACTTTAGCCATCCAACTTTTTTACTATTTAACAACAATTTAATGACCATGTAATGAAACATATAATGTGCTATGTAGTACTATCATAGTGTTACTACTTTATCCAATTATATTTGGTGTGTTGAATGGATGGTTAAATGATACTAGAAAATTTTGTAATGATATTTATATGGATATACTTGTCATTTGTATAGTATAATATTTTAATTTTTATGGGTACGGGTGACCCGATGGGTGACCCATACCCACATAGGTATGAGTATGGGGATAAATTCATACCCGCTAGTATATATCGGTGATCCGGTGGAGTTATTTTTGTGTCGTGAGTATAGGTATGAGGTAGTAATACCCGATGGATATTTACCCGTTGCCATCTCGAGACCCTCCTCTCCCCCTCTCTCCTCATTCATGCCGCCGTCGTCGCTGCCGTTAACCTCTCCCGTCACGTTGCCGTCACCATCGACTCTTCACACCCCTCGGCAGAATTGTAACGTTTTAGTAAATAAATTAGTCCTTTGAAGGCCCCGTTTGGTTACCCCAAACTAAAGTTTAGCCCCTGTCCAATCGAATGTTTGAACCTCCGTTTCGGGTATTAAATGTAGTCGGATTATAAAACAAATTTGTCAGCCGAAGATTAAAAGACGAGACGAATCTAGTCCAGTTGGTTGGGTCTATATTTCATACTCCTATTTGAAAGTCAAACGCTTGATGTGACCCGGGCTAAACTTTAGCAGGGGCAACCAAACACCCCCGAAAATTAAAAGGTACCTCTATTTTTGGACAGATGCATTACTAATGTCTGGAGTCTGGACTCAGGAGTCAGGACTTTCAACTGGCAGCCGAATCCGAGGTGACGGGCTGACGGCCCTGCCTATCCACCTCATACCGCCTGCCCGCCTGCCGTGTTCAAAATTCGAACGTCATCCGCCGCCCCAACGGTACCATCTTCCCCAGTTCCCCACGCCGGCACACCCAAGCTCGGCCACTCGTCTTGTTGCGACCATTACCAAACCCAAAATCCGAACACCCTCTCGTTCCCCATCCCCGGCGTCCGGCGCTGACCGCGTGATCCTCGCCCCGATGGCGGCCGCCTCCACACCGGCCCGTTCTTCCGCGCACGTTTCGCAGCCGGTGCGCGTCGTGCTGCGTGTGCGCCCCTTCCTGTCGTCGGAGGCCGCCTCAGCGACAGCGCCTTGCGTCTCCCTCCTCGGCTGCCACCCCGGCGGTGTGGTTACCGTCCAGCTCAAGGACCAGCTCACCAGGTACGCTAATTGGCTCCTCAGCGTACCTGCGCACGATCTGGAGCGCTCGTGCCTGTTCCTGCGCTAATTGCAAATCACCACGATTAGTAGCTCCATTTAACCTACCAGGAATTGGTGAACTGCTTGCACGGAAAATTGATACTCCTAGCTAACACAGTGAAGGGTCGTCTCTCATGTTTGATGGCGTTTCCTTGTTTACCTTGGTGTACTGGTGCATTTATGCAGTCGGAGTGAACAGTACAAACTGGATGCGTTCTTCCGTCAAGAGGACAGCGTCAGCCAGATATTTGACCAGGAGGTTCGTGCAGTGATCCCAAGCATCTTCGAGGGGATCAACGCGACGGTCTTTGCCTATGGGGCAACCGGCAGCGGCAAGACCTACACAATGCAGGTGCCCACTATTATCTTGACTGCAATATGTTTGACGAAATGTCACTTTTGGCAAAACAACCTTTCACTGAAACATATCTGAGTGGCTGCTGGACAGGGCACGGAGGATTTTCCAGGGCTAATCCCCTTGGCAGCTTCGACCATCCTAGCACTCTGCACTGGCACATGGTGCTCTGTTGAGATCTCGTACTATGAGGTGTACATGGAGCGGTGCTATGACCTGCTGGAGCCTAAAGCGAAGGAGATCATGGCCTTGGATGACAAAGATGGTAACATGCAGCTGAAAGGCTTAAGCTGGGTAATGTGATGGCTGCCTGGTGATTACTGAATGTGTTCGTTGGAATTCAATCGGCTGCTTACTGTTTCCCTTTGATGGCTGAAGGTCCCTGTGCGGTCCATGGAGGAATTCCAGGAGCTCTATTCCATAGGCGTGCAGAGGAGAAAAGTTGCCCACACTGGACTGAACGATGTTTCTAGTCGGAGCCACGCTGTGCTCTCACTCAGGGTCAGCAGCACTGATGTGGTGAAAGGGAAGCTTAATCTCATTGATTTAGCTGGTACATCTCTTTGGGAGTCCGAATTTTGAACCACACATGCTTAAGCTGTATCCCTCTACTTAAAACTCATATTGTGCTTGATTGTTGTTTCTAGGTAGCGAGGACAACAAAAGGACTTTGAATGAGGGCATACGCCTTCAAGAAAGCTCCAAGATCAACCAGTCATTGTTTGCGTTGTCCAATGTCATTTCAGCTCTAAATAAGAATGAGCATCGGATACCATATAGACAGAGTAAATTGACTCGGTTACTTAGAGATTCTCTAGGAGGCAGTAGCCGCACTGTGATGATAGCTTGCCTGGTGATTTTTCTCAAACTTTTTTCTTATGGATGTCTCATCTTGCATAACTTGGCTAATTGTTTTTTGTTGTTGTTGTTTCAGAATCCTGCAGAATACCAGGAGTCGGCCAACACAGTAAGTCTGGCGGCTCGTTCATGCCATATTGAGAATTTCACCAGTTCAAGCAAACAAGAAACTCCCAAACTTAAGATCGACATGGAAGCCAAATTACGAGCATGGTTGGAATCAAAGGGGAAAACAAAGAGCATCCAAAGAATGGATGGTCTTTTCTCCCCAATTGCCAGCAAGACTCCATTGTCTGCGAGCCATATGAAGCAACCAACATCTTCAAGAATTCCTTGTAGAGTTAAGGCAATGGATCAGGATGGTGGTAAAATCAAGAAGTTAGTATTTTTTATCATTCTCTTTATATATTACATGGAACCATACATAGTTCTTATTTCTTTATCTTCTCCTGCACAGGATACTTTTTGATCCAGTAGTCCATGTTCCCACTGAAAATATACCACGAGAGCACAGGCAGACAGAAGTAAATACACCAAAGAAAGGTACTTTAGGAAACTTCAGGAGCATTATATCTGTGTCAAATAGTGGTTCAAAATATGAAAAGTTGGTTGAAATTTACTCAGAACAGCCTCTGAGATTTTTTCACCTGTGTGTTCACGTGTTCATCTGATGTCTAAAGGTCTCGAGATTTTTTACCTGTGTTTTCACATGTGAATCTGATGTCTAAAGTCTTATGCAGTGGTGCTTCCTTCAGTTACTCCATGCAATGAAAAACATGAAGCTTCTCTCAGGAAAGCTCTTTCTCCAATTTCTTCAAACATGGTGCCTGTAGAGCAGCAAATACCTGATAATGGCAATTGCCCCATTTTATTGGAGCCCCAAACTCCAATAGAAAAACGTAACATAGTCGAGGAGACTCCTGGTGCAACACCACTAGAGAGATTTAATGCACTAGGGTCTAACCTAAAGGTTTGTATGGTTCCCCTTCTCATTCTATAGACAAGATGTTTGCTACTTTAAGATTTATCAATTGACATTATGAACTTTTTAGGAAGCTCTAGTTCAGCAGTACCTTGACCTTTTAAATGTTGCAAACAAGTAAGTGTGAATTCTACAAACTTTTTTGTTGGTACCCCAGTGTTCCAGATTTTTATTGAACTTGGCTTTATTTGATTGATGCGTAAAATGGATGATGCTGTACGTGTTGCTGAAAACTGACTAAAATAGCACAAGGGAAGCAAAAATGCAGTGGATCTAAATTGTAAAAAAGACCCCCTGATCTAAAAAAGGCATGTTCATCACTCTAACTTTTAGGCTAATCTTTCTTCTCTAGCATCTTGTATGCTTGTGGTGTAGCTTCAACCGTGACAAAAAAACATGGACATATCAGTTATGGTTTGTGAACATCACAAATTAACTAAGGATCAATTGCAAACATGACCTGACATTTTGGGAGGTGGGTGTGGGGGTGCTAATATAGTTTCCTAGTTTTTAGTTCAAGTAATTTGCTCCCTAGATGTCAGTTCGTATGAGAGGATCACATTATGAAACATCATCTGTCATTCTTCATTGTTATAGTCTGTAAAACTCTGACTATTGGCTTGTCTGTTCTTAGGTTGACCTTATGTCACAAAAAATATCCAGTTTTTTCCAGTCTTTATTTCTAATGTTTATCTCCCTTTACCTATGAGCAGGGAAGAGCTACAGCAGCTGAAAGTACGATCCTTTTCATCTTAATAGCATTTCGATCACTATTGTTCCAGCCTTTTTTTCTGAGTAACTTCCCCTCTTGTTTGTTAGGGAATTGGCGCGAGGAGAGCAGAATATATTCTGGAATTACGGGAGGACTCACCAAAACCATTCAAAACTGTAAGATATTTGCAGAAAGCGAAATGATCCAGATCTTTTTTCCAAAAGAAAAAAAGGAAAAAGAATTCAAATGTCTGAAATGGCCTTCTAATCCAATTTGCTTGTCCAGCTTGAAGATTTGGGAAACATCGGCCTCTCGTCAAAGCAGGTAATCTTTGTTTTATCCGATAAGGCGAAGGGCATGCATCTCTGGCTAAAGTTATATATACCACTTGACACTAGTAATTGTCTTCGGCTTTCTTGTTCGTTTTTCTTTTAGATCCGAGACATCCTTAAGAAGACGGCCACTGGGATCTTCAAATGACGACCTCAATGGATGATGATGTATTGGCGCTAGACATTCATAGGTGTAACAGCTAAATGACTGGCTTGTGTTGCTGACGGAGAAGTTAGTTCAATGTTTCTGTTGGTGACTTCAGGCAGTGCCCTGCTGCTACTTTCAACTAGATTCCCTTGAGTGTGTGTAGAATTGCAGTTGAAGTGTTGAACAAGTAAACTATCGGAGTTGTGATGCTACTTTTACGTCCAGGGGAGTTTTTATGGAACGAGCTATTCGAACATTTATATATATATGATGAAGTAGAGCATCGCTTTTGCTCATTTGAATAATGATAACAAGCAGAGTTTTTATCATTTGATAATGGCAACATGTTCCGCAGGCAGAGTTTTTATGAACGAGCTATTCGAACGTTTTATATGAAGTAGAGCATCACTTATGCTCATTTGTCATTTGATAATAATAACATGCTTCGCAGGAAACCAACTGACAATTTGTAATAATGCAAAAATGAAGAGATGAGGTAAGAGCCTTGCGCTCTACCAACTGAACTAGATGTTTTTTCTAGGTTATAATTAGTTCATTAATACGGCCATCTCCCTGCAAGTCTGCAACCATACGATTCCACCATCGGCAGAAACGTGGAAAAGGTCGGCACAATCGTTTAGCACACGAACCAGCAACAAAACTTCAATCCTTTTCTTCGGCCTACTGCCGAGTGCCAACCGTCGACGTCTTTTAAGCATAGACTTTCATCCATTGATCTAGATGCTAAACTTGTTAAGTAGCCAAGGCACACCGAGAATACCGGCCCCGTGATGTTCATTTGAACCTTCTTTATATTTTCTTAAAGCGGGAAAATTCTATTGAATCAAATATGTAATGTGCCTCGTGATGATGTTGACATGCCTTTGTTATTTTCACTAGCTTGCCACTACGGTCTAGTCTAATGAAGAGTACAAGAGACGTTTAGGCGTCGGCGCATAGCACGCCGTAATTCACGTACCTGTTGCTTATAATTGTCCTAATAATTCATGTAGTACGTTCGTTTGACTCCAGTAGGCAATGATCGTCGTAACTCGGCAAGATCAACCGTCCGCCTGACTCGACTCGTCCTATCGTACCGGTGCCCGTGCCCGACCGCAACGCCACCTCGCCACGCCCGCGCTCCGCGCTCGGTCGGTCACGCGACGCGCACTCACCCCGCTCGTTCGCCTGCACACGCGCCACCCCGTGTCCCCGTCCTCCTCACCCCGCCTCCCTCTCTCGTCTCGCCCCCATTGCGCGGCGCGGGCGGCAGCGATCGCGCGCGGGGGAGGCCTAGACCTAGTTCCGGAGGGGCACCGACCCAATGCAAGGGCAGGCATACAGCCGCCTAGGCAGCTTCGGCGCCGCGGCGAGCGCGCCGCCGCCGCCTTCGGCTCCGGTGCGGCCTGGGGCCGGCGCTGGCGGGGGCAGCCGGACGCCCGCGAAGGCTGGTCCAGCGAGGGCCATCCCGGGGACCGCGGCCTCGGCGGCGGCGCGGGCGGGGGTTGCCCACCGTGGCGGCGGCGGCGCGGCGCGGAGGGTGGCCAGGGCGGTGCTCGCGACACTGCTGCGGAGGCAGGCGGTGTTCCTCTTCGCGCCGCTCCTGTACGTCGCAGCGATGCTGCTGTACATGGGCTCGCTCCCGCTCGACGCCGTGCCGCGGATTATCGCGCGCCAGCCGCCCGGGTCCGTGTACCGCAGCCCGCAGCTGTACGCGCGGCTCCGCGCCGATATGGACGCCGACAACTCTACCGGCGCGGTCAGTGTCTCTGTCTCCCTTCTCCTCGCACGTTTTGTTGCAGCGTTTTGATTTTGTCTGTGGGGCTTGCAATGTGGCGCGAATGTTTGGCCGTACTTATCACAGAATGGCTCAAGCATGGTCGAACTTATGCATAGGCGGCGTAATGCTTTTGCATATGGTGGTCGAGCAAAGATGGTAACGTGCTCTTTACATTATTTTAAATGGTGTTGATCAATCCGAATTGGCACCTGGTCGTCTTCTAATAGTGAGGAAATGGGTGACAGTGGACATGTGCTTGAACCGTGGGCTTTATATTGTTGTTTGCTTGTTCATGTGATTGCTTTGTGTCATGGGATGACACGAACGACCAATTTATCCCGTCTTCTGAAATTTGGTTCAGGTTGGCAGGCATGTTAGAATGTTATTGGTCCTTGTTACATTGCACGATCACTTGTTGGTTTAGTCAATTTGTCTCATCCAAATTAGTATGTGCTATTCTGCCCTTTGCTCTTAATAAATACAAAAAGTGTGGTTTCTTTATTGATTACACCATGCTCTCATAAGGGATGTTCATTTCACTTGCCCTCGTCGTCATAGAGAATATTATTACTCAGTTTTTTTTTTTTAAAAAAAGCATTGACAGTTTCACGCACATAATGGGATACTACACAAGGGAAATCTTGTGACGCCTGAAACCAAATCTGATACAATCATGATCAAGAAGCTCCAGTTGCACTTGCACCACAACAAGCAAACTTCACCTGCATTTCTTGTGTTTAAGGCCCCGTTTGGTTAGAGGGACTAATCTTTAGTCCCTGTTTTTTTATTTTTTTTTTGAAAAAAACGCAGGAGGACTGCGTTTTAGATATATATTAAGAAGAGAGAAAGGTCTAAGAGACCCAAAAAAAAAAACAAAACAACACACTCCCTATGGAGGCCAGTAACACTCGTACATGAAAGGATCCATAAAAAACACCCACACACACTCCCTACAACAACCTATGCAAGGGGGCAGCCAAGAAGGAGAGCCCTTTGGCTCCCGCAATTTCCCAGCCTCTTCTTTCCTCATCTGCATGCTTCATAATCAGAGGAAGGCTGGGAGACCCTCCATCAAAAATGACTCTATTACGATGCTTCCAAATCATCCACGACCCTAAAATGATGAGGGAGTCAAGACCTTCCCTGACCAAACCATTTACTGTCTCTGAAACCATCTCCCACCAATCCATAAAAGAGACTGCATCTGGCTGTGGGGCTAAACTATGCAGCCCGAACTTTCTTAGCAGGTTGTACCAGAAAATCCTTGAGAAGACACAATTCACAAGCAAGTGGTTCAGGGTTTCCCCTTGCTGGTCACATAAAGGACATCTGATAGGGTGATTCAATCCCCTTTTTGCCAAGCGATCAGCTGTCCAGCATCTATTTTGGGCCACCAACCAAATGAAAAAACAGCATTTTGGTGGAGCCCAAGATCTCCAAACCCTTTCATAGTGCCCAAAGGTGGTAGATCCAAGGAAAAGACCCATATAAGCTGATTTTGCAGAGTAGCTACCATTCGAAGATAAGCTGAAAATATGTCTATCCTCAGTGTTAGGCTGCAGCACAAAATTTGCAAGAATATTCCAGAGGTGTAGATAATCTACAATGGCACCAACTGTAAGAGCTCCTTTGATGTCTGCAATCCATCGTCTGTTCAATAGGGCCTGCTGCACAGTTCTTCTGTTAATAATTCTTTTTGGAATAATGCTGAATAATCTTGGAGCAATATCAGATACCCTTTTGCCATGGATCCATTTATCTATCCAGAACATGGTGTTGGTCCCATTCCCCACCTCAGAGATCAACACCTTGGAGAAGAAGGAACGGGCCATGCTAGGAACTTGAATGGACAGGCTAGACCAAGGGCGTCTTGGGTCAGTCCCTGTTTTTTTAGTCCCTATTTTGCCAAACAGAAAGACTACAATAGGGGCTAATTGGCTTTAGTCTCTAGTCCCTCACATGGGAGCTAAAAGGGACTAAAGGTCACCATTTACTCCAATTGACCTTGCCTAGAAAACTGGCATCATACACAGGAAACAAGAAAAAGGGTATTTCGGTCTTTATTTGTTGCATTTAATGTATTTAGAATTTGTTTAGTCCCTACAACCAAACAAGGTAAGTTTAGTCCCTGGACTAAACTTTAGTTCTAGGTCTAATGTAACCAAACGGGGCCTAAGTGTTCTGCGTCTCATTTGCTGTCATCTTCACCACCTTTTTATTTGTTTATGGCTTAAAAATCCTCTTATTATGTCCTCAAATGAAACAATGTAAACCATGGTTTGGCATGCAAAATAGATGAATTTCAAATTCTCTGATGCAAAATGTGGGTGAATGGACCAAGAATGAACCAAAGAAATGAGTTCCGATATGCAATCTGCTGAAATCTGTTTATGTCCATGGGATACAATGCATGAATGAAAAGATAAAACATCAAATCCATCAGCAGCTAGGCCTTTCCTTTTACCATTCCAAATGGAATAAGACCATTGGGTATATATTTGCATCCATTTACATCTTTCATTACAATATCCATCAGAAGATATTAACTGGACGACATCCAGGAATGAAGTAGAAAAAAAGGCCTAAGGCCTTGTACTTGTGTTCCATGTTTTGAAGATTATAGTTTTATGCTTCTTATCTGTGTTACTTTTGCATATATGCTTCTTTCTCTCACATTCTCATATTTTTCTAGCTAGCAACTGTATGGAGGCACACTTACAAAGGTGGCACATGGTGGCCCTGCATAAACAACATGACAAATGGTGTGCCACTTTCTTGCCGTTCTTCCATTTGTTTGACTCTTAACTAAACATGGTGCATCAGATGTGCAGATTTCGTGAATTTGTCATTTGCAATTCTGTTTGTTCCTTCTAGCGTCTTGTTTTAGGGTACTTCTAATGTGTCTTTGTCTCTTTGATGCAATTCAGGTTTTTTTGTTTCCTTTCTGATATGTAGATTGTAAAACCCCTGAACACATTCATTTTTTTTACTCTGAGAACTCATTCATATTTGTGAATGTAAGACTTTTTTGTTGTATTACAAAAATTAATTTACATGGCCTTATGTTTCGATGTTAACAAATGGCTTGTTGTTGCATGCAGTTACATAGAACTGCAAACAGGCAAACAGTAGTTCTGCTACTGGTCTACTGCTTATTATGCACTGTAATGAGTTTATGATTTTTTTTGGAAAGGAGCATAACTCTGCTTTTAGAAAGCAATATTGGTTACAGAACAGCTGGGGTTGCTAGTTTGAACAAAGTGTAAAGGGGTAACAAGCCAAAGACCCTAACCCTATTACAACAAAGCTAAATTTCAGAAATGCCGTAATGAGTTTATCATACAACTTACAAGCAGGCAGCAGCACATATTGGGGTTATGGTTCTTGGCATATGATTGACAAGTGTTTATGGTTAATTGATCATCGTCCTGATATAAGAATAGTTCTCTTCTTTATATGATTTGTTTTTTACCAAGTTTACACTTGGAAGAGTCAGATATGTTACTACCTCCAGTGTTTTTGTTAATAAACTCACAATGTAGAAATTATTCGAACCATATTAATTTGGATACAAGATATTTTACAGGCTAGGTTATTTGGACAAATGAAATTTTACCCTAATAGTATCCAGTTTTGAAAATCTTACCTTAATAGTATCCAATTTTAAAAATCTTTTCAGGATACGGAAATTTAGTGGTTAATGTAAGTGTCATTATATCACTGTGAAGGCAGAAACATCATTTTGATTTCGTGACTGGAATTAGTTCCATTTAGAAAACTTGCATATCTATTCCTCCTAATTTATCTCTGTCTAATAATTTATTCCATACTTCTGTTAGGTTTACCTGAATCAAATGGCTACATATACGTTGAGGCAAATGGTGGTTTAAATCAACAAAGGACATCAGTAGTCGTCTTACCTTAGTGTTTCTTGTTACTCCTGACATTTTACATTTTCTGTTAACTGGTATGTGGTATCTTTAGTTATTAACTTATGCCTCTATTTTTTGTTTTTTGTTTTTTCAGATATGCAATGCAGTCGCCATTGCTGGTTTTCTGAATGCTACTCTTATCATCCCAAATTTCCATTTCCATAGCATTTGGAGGGATCCTAGGTGCATTCCCCACCTCTCAACTCAAATTTTATTAAGTACTGGAACATACCATTAACTCCTGTAAGCTAAATGGATTTCCCCCAATTCATGATGTAAAACCATAATGTCATTTTCTTCTAGTATGTATGGTGATCTTGTTAGATGCAAATGCAAGATATGACCTTTCATTCTTGCAAACACTCCTGCAGTTTAAGATTTGACCTTTTAAGTTCTCTAGAATGTTGAATTCACACTTTATCTCCTGTTTGCATCATTATCACTCTCTGTTTTCAAGTCGTCCGACTAATCGTGATTAGTTGGGCTGGTCGGTTTAGGGTGGCCGATTAGGAAAGCCGGCCCGATCAGAACACCTGATCGCCCTGGTCGTCCGACTAGTCGACGACTAGGGACGATTAGTCGCTCAATCAGGTGCTTCTGAGCGACCAGGGTCCGAAGCCTGTAAAAAAAATTAGTTGGATGAATATCTTCTTTAGGTCACTGGTAGCGTGGTAGTAAGTGTTTCTTTGCTGTTTTGAACGCCTGCATTACTTTAGGGTCATTGGGGAGCTACTGTTTTCAGTTGGATGAACAAATATCTTCTATTAAATGAGTATTGCAGAATCCATGTCATGTTTACCCTTTATATATAGTTATACACTATGTTATATACTCTATACTATTGTTATATACTATGTTATAAAACTCGGTCGGGGAGGGAAAGATCGCCCTCCCGGTATTATATTAAGAAGAGATCGAAACATGGTCCCGGCCGAAAAAATCCTCGAACCCTGGCCCCCATCACTAGCGGGCCATCACCATCCACTCTGCAACGACCCAACCGGAGGGTGGCGCACAGGACGTATAGGTGTACATTTGGGCCGGGCCTAATGGGCCGGCCCGAAGCACGAAAAAAAAGCACGGCCCAGATACGGCACGACCCGATATATTGGGCCGGGTTTGGGCCGAGGTCGCGGCCCATGGGCGGGCACGAGCACGGCCCATTTAAGGCAGGCACGAAATGGCCCATATAGAGGCACGAAAAGGCCCATCTCTACTACTTATTAAGGCAGTAAAGGGTATGCTGCCATTCCGTGTTCTGCTATTCCCATTCCCTGTTCTGCCTTTCTGATTCCCCCCTCCCCGCATAGTCCACTCTCACCATTCCCTGTTCTGCCTTTCCGATTCCCCCCTCCCCGCACAGTCCATTCTCATGTTCGGTTCACCATTCCCTGTTTCCTTTCTCATTCCCCCCATTCCCATTCCCACGTACATCCCACGTCTAGCTAAAATTAAATTAAAAAAACACAAATGGCCCCAAGGGGATTCGAACCCGCGACCTCTCAAGCAAATATGCTCGTAGCTACCACTACACCACATGTGTGTTTATGTCTACATCTATTATAGTAAAAACATATACTACATCTCTCCCGAAGCCCACCTGCTACCCTTGCACAATATGTAGTAGTAGATAAGTATCACCGAGATTATTAAATTATATTTTTGGATTGAAGGAGTAGTATTTAAAGAAGAGCCTTGCATGCAATTTCTTTTGTTTGAATAATGTTTTCAATTTAAATTCCTTTTTTGCATGTGTGACATTTATTCTCCGTAATATTTTTCCATGGATCTGACTTATGAGTCATTTTCATAAACCAATGCCAAAGATGAATCTATGTTTCTTACTTGGAAACCTCGAACAAACACCACTAGCACGAGACGCTCGCGTTGGCGTCGCTCATCGACGACGAGAAGAAGCTTGGCGACTGCCAGTTCGACCTCTGGAAGCAGTCCTACGTAGCCGCATGTGCCGCTGTGTACGGCAAGCTCCGGCACAGCCGTCGCTTGGACGTGGTCCAGAGCGGCTGCACCGCGCTGCCCATCGTCAAACAGGGGGACCTCATGGTCGTCGCCAATGCCGACGACTCTCGGGTTGTTCTGGGCACCGCAACCGACGACGGCACCATCACGCCGTCCAGCTCATCATCCACCTGAAGCCCAACCTGCCACGTAAGTCGCTACTGACCGGCTATGAATTCTTGTGCGCTGGGATGACGGCCATTGCTGTTGTTGTGTGAGTGTCCTCGAACAAAATGTATGTAGAGGAGTAGCACATCCGGTGGTGCAACGACCAGGTGTACTACCTCGTTGATGAGCCCGGGGTGCACTTCATTTGGCAGCCCAGCCAAGAGTCATCGGTACTCACCATGTCGCGCGCGTTCGACGACTACTATATCAAGGATTGTGGCGTCATCTCGGCACCGGAGGTGACACAGAGGAGGACCGACAACAATGACCACTCCCAATCGTCGGGGTAGCTTTTGTGCCGGTCTACCTTTAATTCTCTTCGCAAACATACACTTGCCTTTTTGTTTAAGCAAACGTGTATGGTGGTGCATGCCTGATGACTAACGATGTACGACAGAACTTCTACCGGCAGGTGTGGCACGTGCTCTCCAATGATGAGACCATGCAAATCGTGACATATATCGAAGTCTGCATGATACTGATGGTTGAAATGTAGTAGTGAAACAACTAAATTATATGTATGGCTAGGATCACAAATGGATTATGAAACATTTTCTTATAACAATATAAGACACATTTTGTATATAAGTTATCATGGTATTATATGTTCCCGTTGCAACGCACAGGCACTCACCTAGTATGTTTATTAAAACCACACTTCATTCCACACTTTCATGTACTTTATAAAGAACACAAAGCTAGAGATAATGCTAGTTAGATGTTTTTTGTGCTTTTAATTAGAGTATGTGATGTAATTTTACTTTTGTTATGAACATTAGATAATGAATTGAACTTACGAACTTTGTATAGAGCTGATTATACTCTTTTTTCTTCTAACAAAATGATTTGTAAACGAGGTAGTCATTGCATAGCTCTAGAAGCTTAATACAAATATTAAGTTTGCTTTTGGTCAAATTTATTTGTCTTATCTTTTATTTGCTTTATTAAATTTTTTTTGAATTTAGGGCTCTGATGTGAATTTCGGGCCAAAAATTGAATTTCGGGCCCTAATGTGAATTTCGGGCCAAAAATTGATTTTCGGGCTTTTATAATTTCGGGCCGCCCAAAATAAGCCCGGCATGTTTAAGCAACTACGTGCCGGGTCGTGGGCCGAGGGCTAGGCCCGTGGGCCGGCTCGGCACAGCCCGAAATTCAAACGGACCGGGCCGGCTCGAAATTCAAACAATATGGGCATTTTCGGGCTTGGACCGGGTCGGGCCGGGCAGCCTGAATGTACACCTATAACAGGATGTAACCCGAGAGCGGGCGGGGCACAGCGAGGGGACTTTTTTAACCAAGCCCGAAATTCGCCCCTGAGGGGGATCGAACCCATGACCTGGAGGTGCTACTCGAAAGCCTTAACCATTACGCTAGAGGCCCTTTCGCATATACTATGTTATATACTCTATACATATATGGTCTTATATACCATATATACTCTACACATATCCTGGATGAACAAGACGACTAGTACACGAGGTCGATTAGTCGACCTAGTCGTCGACTAATCGAGATTAGTCGCCTGGTCGGACCCCTAGGTCGACCAGCTGGTCGCTCGACCAGAAAACATAGTTATCACTCTAGAATATTGAATTATTGATAGAGAAAGACCATGTATTGGAGCTATTCTGCAGGCTGCTGTGCTTGAGAGCAGTTTATTGCTGGGGCTTTATCGCTCTAGGAGCTGATGCTATGGTCGCTCACCGTGGTCAATTAATCCTCCTATATAGCAGAGGTGCTGGTGGTGATCGTTTGTAGTGTTTGGTGGCGTGTCTTTAGCTAATCCTTTGCTAGGCGTGTGTATGCTGGGTTGGGGCGAAGGCATTCTGCCTCTCCCTTGCTTTATTCTCTTTTTTCTCAATTAAATGACATGCAGCTTTCTTGCATAGCTCGAGCCTTTTTTTAAACATGGTTTTGCATTATAGTATGGTTTCAAGTAAAGCTGAGGGAGTTGTCTGCACAATGGACAAAATAATGTAGATCTGAAGTTAGTTGTGCACTATGTTGCTAGTTGTTGTTGACTGCACAAGTTATCATATCATAAAGGACCAAAACTGGTATAGGTTATCCTTGTTTGCATGTTGTGCTGGAAAAACTTCGCTTCAGTGATTGAATTCTGGTTTCTTGTTATGATTGCTGAGAAATTTCTAAAAGGGTTATACCAATTAGTCTAGGAGGAAAATAATACCTTTAATGGTTGAATTTCTTTACCTATTGTTGGATGTTGTATACATTTGGCACTTGGTTGGATTGAATGGCTCTGCCTTTTGTTGAGTTGTTTCACTTTCTTCAGGTTCTGTCAGTTCAGGTTGGTGTATAAATATTATTGATTGTTCCTATGCACTGTGAGATTTAGCTTCGTGTTAGCTGATGAAAACGCCACCTGCCAGTAACTGCACATTATACTTTTCTGGATGTAAATTGTATTAACACCAGACATTTCATTTTGGATACAGCAAATTCAGTGATATCTATGATAAAGATCACTTTGTACAACGTCTACAAAATGATGTTCGAGTAGTTGACAAAATTCCGGATTTCATGATGGAGCGATTTGGTCATAATCTCAGCAATGTGTTCAATTTCAAGATAAAGGCTTGGGCACGCATTCAATATTACAAAGATGTTGTTCTTCCAAAATTAGTTGAAGAAAGGTGAGTTTAAATACAGTTCAGTTACTAATTCTTGAATCTTCTGTTACCTTGGCACCCGAAAAATCCCCTTGCTGGCAACCCTAAAAATAGTAGCAAGGTTTGGGCTTGTGGCACCTTTGGTTGGTTTGGGTGTGGTTGGCAGCCCGTTGAGTTAGGGTATGTGCCAGGTTACAATGCAACCCCATAGGGTGAAACCAGAGTTCTTTCTCGGAGTAAAAACCACGGGGGCGGTCTTCCCCCAATGGCCGAGTATTGTATGAGTTGATGTTATATCTAGTCCTCAGTTGCTTAAGTTCCATATGATTTAATTGGCGTACTAATCCAAATGTTATAGCTTTTTTAATTGGTAACACTACTCTTTATCTTATTACTATCTTTTTTTCTCTCGATTCTCGAATGTGCAGGAGAACTACGCCTCATTATATTAAGATAGGAAAAAAGGTCTAAAATAGACCAGCCCAGATACAACGATCCCCTTACGGGGGCTAAAAACAGGCATATAAAAAAGGATCCGTCTATAGACTATGACCCAGAACACTACCCTTACGAATCCGGGCGGGAGGCTGTCAGGTAGGAGAGGTATTTGGTTCCTGCCATCTCCCAAAAGCATCTCTCCTCACCTGCTGATCTAAGGGCTACCGCTAAGCTGGGCGCCCTGACATCAAAAACACATTTGTTTTGGTGGTTCCAAATTATCCAAGCTCCCAAAATAATGATAAAATTGAATCCCTTCTTGATAAGACTATTCATTGTTTCTGAACCTTCTTGCCACCAGTTCATGAATGATGAAGAACATGGCTGTGGGGCTAAACTTTGCAACCCGAATTTCCTCGAAAGGAAGAACCAAAATTCTCTTGTGAAGACACACGACACTAGAAGATGATCAATTGTTTCAACTTCTTGATCACACGAGGTACATCTATCTGGATGATTAAGATATCTTCTTGGTTCTTGCCAATCTATCAGCCGTCCAGCACCTCTTTTGAGCTGCAAGCCAAAGGAAGAACCGACATTTTGGTGGGGCCCAGGATTTCCACACCCTTTTATAATGGCCAAAGGAACTTGATCCTAAGAAAATGGCCTCATAAGCAATTTTGGCCGAGTATTTATCATCTGATGCCAAACAGAAAATATGTTTGTCTTCTATGCCAGGCTGCAGCTCAACATTTGATAGTAAATCTGATAGGAATACGATCCCTACCACGGATTGGCCTTAGATTGTATGAGTGCGAGGGGGCTGGGCGAGGGAGGAAACGCCACGGCTGTGTTTGGGCGCCGTGGATGCTGGGCATAGGGAAAGAGGGAGATGGGCTGCTGAACGGAAGAACACACTGATGAACAGTAGCACGATGAACAGTGGTGGCTAGGGTTTCTCCCAGCTCCCAGAGGGAAGCTGGAAACTATAATTGTTTTTGCTTAATTCCATATAGGGTGGTGCTTACAATTATTTATACTCCCTTCTAGTACTTACCTAATGAGATCAAATCCCTCTTTTCTCTCTAACAAATCTTATCTCCTTAATCTTCTAATCCTTATCCAACTAATCTGCATGTGTAGATCCTTATCCAACTAATTTGCATGTCTATCCGTTGCCTCTGCTGTTATCCGGCGCCTGTAGCGGCGGCCGGTCATAACAAAATCCCAGAGATGGAGGTAGTCCACTAAAGCTCCAACTGGTAGAGCTCCTATGATGTCTGAAATCATTCTCCTATTAAAGTAAGGCTTCATGAACAATCCTTTTATTAATAATCCTCTTTGGAATTGATTCAAATAATGTAGGAGCAAGAGCAATGTTAGGGATCCTTTTTCCATGGAGCCACTTATTTGTCCAAAACTTTGTATTTGACCCATCCCCTGTTTCGGTTACCAAAAACCGTAGAAAAGAAAGCTCAAGCCTTGCCTGGAACCTGGATGGGGAGACCTGACCAGGGGCGTCCTGAGTCAGTCCTTTGAAGCCAAATATCTGATTACTATCATTTACTGTAGAATGGAGAGCACTTATAGTATGTTGGATACGAATTTGATATTAAACTTGACATGGGAATCTGTAAAAACAAATATGATATATTTATAACCACTACAACCTTTTTATTGGACTTGCTATGATATTGATATATAGTTATCGTAGGATATCTTATATTAAAAAACATTAGTGGTGTTTGGAGCATTTCTTCAACTATCAACAACAACAACAACAACAACAAAGCCTTTTTGTCCCAAGCACGTTGGGGTAGGCTGGAGATGAAACCCCGTATGAAAACCTCAGAGCTCAACCCCTAAAGAAAAAAAGGGGAAACAAAGGCAAAGGAGAACCGAAAAATGACGAAACTGGGAAACACATAAAAGAGATAAAACCCACAAGAACCAGCAAGATCTAAATGGGCACAAGAAAAGATCAAACGATTAAAGAGGAAAAGCGAAACTATAAATCAAGGTTCTGGCACGTGAATTGCCCACTTCCACCCCTTCCTATCCACGGCGAGCTCTTTATCAATATTCCACTCCTTCAGGTCCCTCTTCACAGCCTCTGTCCACGTCAAGGTTGGTCGACCTCTACCTCTCTTCACATTCTCGGGACGCCTAATTATTCCGATATGCACTGGTGCCTCATCAGATCTTCGTTGGATATGTCCAAACCATCTCAAACGATGTTGCATAAGCTTCTCCTCAATTGGCGCCACTCCTACTCTCTCTCGTATATCATCACTAGTTGGGTGCCCGTGCGTTGCCACGGTTTTTTTATCACATAAGTAGATATTATTCAAATGAAATAGTTGTTCAGACATGTTTCAAACTCAGATTTTCTATAAAGCTTCATGTAGGTATACTCATTTAGCCTCCTTGAAATTTTCAAACTCATCAGTGTTATAGTTGCCATCGGTATTGTTTTAAAGACACATGTCCCCATGCATCGATGGAATAACAAAACATCATGAATGCAACAAATTTGCATACTTGACAGGTGTGATGTTGACTTGTCTTGTTTATGAACCAATGCAACTATATGAACACGAGGTGAAGCATGAAGCCTCGCAAGCATGCAAACATCGGCCAGTAGGTTCCTTACGATGTCTAAATTGGACACCACTGCTTGGTCTGACACCAAGATTCAGATCTCGCCAAATCTTCATGCGCTTGTCCCCCTTAGACTAACCACATTCAGCTCTTGTTAGTTCTTCATGCGATTGTCTGTAACACTATTCAACTTTTGCTAATTCTTCATGTGCTTGTCTTGGTAGTGACCACGACGGTTGAGTCTGTCACATCCCGCAGATCAAGCATTGACTGAGATCTCATGAGAGCTGAGAACAGCTGGGCTGGACGAGTTGCAGACGGAGAAGCAAAAACACCTAGTACAAGCCCTCTGGATTTAAACAAACAAAAAACACTAATAAGCTAGTTGTAGCAACAAAGCTTGATGAAACTCCAATCCACATGCATCCTTTAGAGTACGTAATAAACCAACTACCATTTATGGCATCATTGCAAGTCAAGGAATCTATCTATACACCACCAGAAGTGTGCAAGCCGAAAAAGAAAGTAAAAGGGATATAACAGTTTGCATTCTTAACACATGTGAAATAGTAATAAATATAACTAATATATCTTCTCAAACCCAACCCATCTACTCGGAATCACATCTTATATCTCACGACTCATTAGGACAGAATTACCTGGCCTAGCAATTCACTTGCATAAAAGCTCATGCACAAGTTTTTATTTTCACCATGAATGAGTCACCAAAAGTCAAAATGACGCATTTGCATAGCACAGTTGTGTTGCATATATGGCAGTTCCTGATCCATTGTGTCCATCTAAAAGCTATCAATCTATAAAGCACAATGGCAACCATCAGATGGCTATCAGGAAAAAATAATCAGTCATCACAGGTATACCATCATCAATCTACCACCAAAACAAAACATTACAGGGTATGTGGTCGACAGCCTACAGTTATCTAAGAACCTAGTTACGTGCAACAAAATTGTAAAGTTCCCTATAGGTGTCATCCCAAATGAATTAAAATACCACCATGGACCATGGATCTGGAGAGCTGGCACAACTTGTGGTCCCCATGGTTCACGGACGGCCGCTAGTGCGTGGGTCAGCAGGTCTAGCGAGAGGGACTGCATGACAGCGCAGAGTCATGGCTCATCGTGATGAGATCAGCGGCGGGCGGTGGCGTAGGACAAGAGAAGAGTGTGTGGTGGTGGCAGGGGTCGAGGACGGGGGACGGGGTAGCGGTGGCGGTGGGGGCACGGATTCCTCAAGCTAGCTGCTGCACAAGAAACCTCATGTAATACAATCAGGCAAGGTATCACTACCATATTTACAAGGTTCGATAATTCAACTGGGGCATGTACTTAAATTACTACCTAGCTACTCCTAACAAAGAGAGATGATCTACGAGCATTTCTATATCCCCAAATTAATAGGATTGGGAAAAAATGGACATATATGTTGCCTGCTAATGATTTGTAAATTAAAACATTGAGAATGTGAAGATATAAACATGTTAATCGCTTAAAATCTGTTTATAAAACAGATCATAAGCTATACATTGAATAGAATTAGCAGCAAAGCACAGTACTGAAACAAGGACAAGTGCATGCTGAACTCTCTGAACTTACTGGGAAGTTGAGTTTGCAGTCTGATTCCCTGTACTTGAGCGCCGCAAGATCATAGGTGTGGGCTGCTGCCTCCTCACCATCAAAAGCGCCTGAAAAGAAAGAAGATTACAGCCTATTCGCTTGACTTTAATATGTACCGGCTTCTACTATAGTGTTTTTGCCTCAAACAACCAGCTTTAATCCGAAGCGAACAACAGAAAAGATTTTAACTCATATATTCGTATGTCCTTGCATTTGTAAAGGTAATACCATCTATGCAATTGTCTGTTCGTTTCGTGCAAATAAAGCTTCTTTGGAATACGACACCTATAAGTTGAGGCTCTCATTAGAAAATAGGCAATCTTCATAATCACCTATGGTAATATGCGACGTCATATAATTATTCGATAAATATTAGTGCACAATGATTACATGAAAACGAACAATATATATATTGCATAACTTGCAGAAAATAATTCTAGCAGTGTAGTGGGAACTTATTCTACTTAGACATTAGCATGCTACCATTACTGGTATGTTGGAAGGCATGTCATATATGACAACTGTAGGCAAAAAGGAGAAATATCTTTATGTTTTACATGGACTGGAATCATGTCCAATAAAAAGTGTATCAGCATTCTAGGAGGAAATAAGCCAAACTTAATAAAAATAATACAACAAGAAATTATTTGACATACCTTGGCAGCAAAGCTGCCTCCATAAGCCCTGATCTCAGGGAATGCCACTCTTCAAAAAAACTCTCTAGCTCAGGCCATGATCTTGTTGCTACTATAAAACACATTATTGAGACAACACTTGATCCTAAAATCTTAGACAAGATTGGCATTAATAATGATCAGCCAAGAGAACCAACCTTCGTATGATACACAGATGTATCAGTATATGCAAAATCAAGTCCACGAAGACGACCAACTTCCTCATATACTTGAAAATCTGCAGCAGATTTTATTGCTCCGGACTGAAAAACGAAAAACATCCTGTAGTTACAAAACATCAATCCCCTAGGAAAACAATTGATATTGATCAATCGTGCAACATCAAACTGGTAGATCTAGAATTATCTTCTTTTACCCAAGCAACAAAAAAGAACTCCCTTTTCTTCATGCTCAATTTTAGCACCAAATACGTTGGTATGAGGTTAGCAAGCAATTCTATATACCTAATTCAGTAATATTTTTGTTTTATAATCAAAGAGGACAAATAGAAATTAACAAATGTTCTGTGCATTGAACAAAAAAGTAGCAACCAAAAATTGAGCAAAATTTGTCCAGACAGGTATTTTGAGGTTAAAAAACCCTCACGAAATTCAGCAGCCTAAACTCCTGCAAGCACTTTCTGCACAAGCTGAGCAGGTCAGAGATGGACTCCTCTTTTTTCTCATACTTGAGCCACACCCCGAAGATGAGCTTCTCGTGTATGGTGCTCAAATTCTCCCACACAGGCTGGAGGATCCTCCGAACAGCTTGGCCTCGCCGAGGCCACGGAAGACCTAGAACTATAGGAGGTACAGGGAAGCCTTGTCGTCAGGAGGGCAGCACTCCAGCTCCTTGTGTATCTGAGCCAGTATGTTGACATAGTTCGCGGGCTTGAAGTGCGAAAGCACAGCCGGCTCCAACATCTTCATCAAGGACTCTCTGCGACACAGACAAAACAGGACGAACATCTCAATCGGCCAACTTTGCACAGCCAAATCAACACCAGTGCCTAAAAGACTGAGTCTTGTGTGACACAATTCAAGCATAAACGAATGAGCATATGTTGACATATCAAGCCAGAAACAAGTGAAGGACTGAGAGCTTACATGGAGGAGCCGCCAGCAGCATGGCCAGAGAACTTGGAGAGCTTCTCCCGCACAGGCTGGAGGATCCTCCGAACAGCTTGGCCAGAAATTTGTACATCATATCGATCATTCACTGCTGCTGCTATGTACCGATAGTGAGAGAGAGACCGGTCTGTGTTAGGGTGGAATAGCGTCTCCGGCTCTCAGCCTGAGAAGAGGAGGAGGGCACCACCAGTGATCTCAGGTACGCCTTGGGCAGCGCCATCAGCTTCTTCGTCTTCGGAACGTAGGCCCTCCGGGTGAAGTTGCCGTAGTCGTTGGCCTCAATCTCGTCGAGGATCTGCCGGTACAGGAGCATAGAAGACAACACCTGAAACAACAGCCGTCACTCATCTAACTGGTTCTAAAAACGGCTAGCGTTGTGTGTCTCACTGGCCATCGGCACTCCTGGTTGAGCTCGGTGGTGCCTTCCTCTCGAGGGGCAGCCATGAGTGGGGCGTGGTGTGGAGCTTGGTCTCCTTGTAGGCCGACTCGGAGAAGAACAGCTTCCTCATGGCACATACCACGGTGGGGGCCCCGAAATCACCCCAAATTCACAAGGAAACGTCGGGAATCAAACCCCCGCGCCAGCCACGGGCAAAAGAGGAGTAAGCTAATGGCAGCGCCATCCAGCCCGAGGGGGAGTAGGTCACCACGACGATGGAGGAGTAAGCAACGGCGTCAGGGGGCTCAATGGCCGGATCTGGCTGCCGTCTCTGGGAGGCCCGCTCGGAGTCGAGCTCCTGCCGTAGCCCCCGCACGACGTCCTCTGCAACCTCCTTCTCCCGACGTAGCCACGGCGCCGCCAGCTCCTTGGGGAGGGAGCAATCTTCAGGGGGTCAAGCGTGGTCCTCCAGCCTGCGCGAGCTCGGGGGGCCAGGGACGCACGCGGGGGAGGGGGTGGTGCAGGGGTGACGGTGGTGTCGATGTCGGCTACTCGGTTGACGGACGCGACGCTAGGATGAACACATCTTGTTGGAAGGCGGCACATCGGCGAGGACGCCCTCCTAGGAAAGGGGGTTGGAGGCGACGACGACGACGAGCAAGAGGAGCTTTTGGGTTTGGGTCTAGGTCTGACCGACCCGGGGTGTGGAGGAGCGGGCGTGGACGGACGAGCATTGCGCGGATGAGGTGCGAGGGGGCGAGGGAGATTTGGGTCGTGGGGAGGTTGAGGAGGGACTGCGGGTTGGGGAGGCGGCGAGAGGAGGGCGGATTTCACGGTGATGGGCGCAGATTTCTCAGCGACGACTTTCGCGGGGGAGGCGGTGCACAATGCGGAGATTTCTCGGCGCAGGCATCGCGTGGGGAGGAGGGCGGAGCCGCGATGAAACGGTGGACGCCCTCCTTACACTCTTAAGGAATAGTAGAGATTCCGGACTCGGTCTCTCCTTGTGTGGCCACATATCCAGCGCAACATACGCATCTCTGCCACACATAGTTGTTGGACATGTCGTCTTTTAGTGGGCCAACATTCTGCTCCATACAACATAGCCGGCCGGATTGCTGTCCTGTAGAATTTGCCTTTTAGTTTGTGTGGCACCCGGGGGTCGCATAAGACACCCGCCGCTTGCCGCCACTTCAACCATCCAGCTTTAATTCTATGACTGACATCCTCATCGATGTCTCCATCCTTCTGAAGCATTGATCCTAAGTAACGAAAAGTGTCTTTCTTGGGTACCACTTGCCCATCAAGACTAACATCGCCATCTTCATACCCCATGGCACTGAAATCACACTTCATATACTCCGTTTTAGACCTACTAAGCCTAAAACCTTTTGCTTCCAGCGTCTGCCTCCACAATTCCAACTTTTGCGAGACATCACTCCTACTCTCCTCAATAAGTACCACATCATCGGCAAAAAGCATACACCACGGTATATCTCCTTGTATGTCCCTTGTGACCTCATCTATCACCAAAGCGAAAAGATAAGGGCTCAAAGCCGACCCTTGATGTAGTCCTATGTTAATTGGAAAGTCATCGGTGTCCCCATCACTTGTTCGGACACTTGTCACAACATTACTGTACATATCTTTAATAAGATTAATGTATCCTCTTAAATTTATTATAGAAGGATATTAACTCTTTATTCCTGAAACTTATCTTCAGCAATCATTTCCTCTGACTCGATCAATTCTTTCATTCTTTGCCATCAAAATTCTCTGTGACCTGTTGCTTGTGAAAGCTGACTTTCGAGGACTTCTAAATTGTTGACACTCCTTTTAATGATGGAATTAGGTGTGAAATCATTTCCCTGATTATAAGGGCACCAGCACCACTGTTTAGCTAGGAGTTTCTATTTTGTCATTTCTATTTTATTAAGTATCATGAAGTGTTCAATTCAATTATAATGCATTTCTATCTGATGCTATGCTCTTTAGTGCAGAGTCATCAGGATTTCTCCTTTTGCCAACCGACTCTCATTTGATGCACCTTCTGCTGTTCAACGGTTGAGATGCTTGGCAAACTTTGAAGCCTTAAAATTCTCTAAACCAATTGTATCTTTGTCTGAAACCTTAGTTTCTCGAATGAGAGAGAGAAGTGCTGAAAGCGATGGAAAATATATCTCAGTGCATCTTCGGTTTGAGGAGGTTGGATCTCTTTCATGAAACTTGATGCTTATAATGTTTGGGAACCAGGGATCCACATGATATGTTTGAGTCTGTGCGTAAGATGCTGCCAGTGTTCTGAAGTGTGGCATCTGCTAATTGTTATCTTGCAGGATATGATTGCCTTCTCATGTTGTGTATATGACGGTGGTGACGAGGAGAAGAAAGAAATGGATGCAGCCAGAGAAATAGGTTGGAGAGGGAAATTTACTAAGAGAGGACGGGTAATAAGGCCAGGAGTTATCAGAATGAATGGAAAATGTCCTCTTACACCTTTGGAGGTATGTCAGTATCTAATAACAGAAGGTAGAGCAACTGCTGTTGTTGACATATTCAGTTTAAAACAAATTCATTTAGGATTACAGCAGAATTTGTCTTGAGATGCTTATCTTGTTATCTTTAGGTTGGGTTAATGCTTCGTGGAATGGGTTTCAGCAATAAGACTGCAATCTTTTTGGCGTCTGGAAAGATTTACAGAGCAGAGAAAAACATGGCTTCTCTTCTTGAAATGTTTCCTCTCCTACAGACAAAAGAGACACTGGCATCCGAAGAGGAACTTGCTCCATTCAAGGTAGTAACTGCAGGATTTTTTTTTGTTCTGTACTTCCTGACGTTGATTGTTCTGAAATGACTCATTGCCAGAATTTCTCCTCAAGGATGGCTGCTGTTGACTATAGTGTTTGTGCCCAAAGTGAAGTTTTTGTGACCACACAAGGTGGAAATTTCCCACATTTCCTTATGGGTCACAGGAGATACTTGTATGGTGGGCATTCAAAAACAATTAAACCAGACAAAAGAAGGCTTGCCGTACTCTTTGATAATCCACGTATAGGGTATGATTAACACTAGTTGTCCATAGCGTTGTTTTGGTTTATCTTGAGTTCTAAACACTTGCCATCTTGTTTGTTTAAATCACAATTTTCACTTATGTGCAGGTGGAAGGCATTGAAGCGGCACTTACTTAATATGAGAGCACACAGTGATGCCAAGGGGATTGAAATGAAAAGACCAAGCGAATCCATATATACATTTCCATGTCCTGACTGCATGTGCCGCTTGAACAGAACAGAACACTCTAAATTCAAACACAGTAGATAGTATCTCATAGTTGCATTTCCAGACTAACCCTATTCTTTCTGACATCCACTTTAGTCTGTTCATTCTTCATTTGCTGTGCGGCTTTTCACTTCATCAGCAAGCATACTCGCCAGTTGCCACAGCATTGAGAGCAACCTATTCTCCGTATATAGCGGTTTTTCCTTGTATAGCATATGCCAGAATAACCCCAGATTCGTCCGTGGAGTATTAAACCAATTGTGATGCTAACTATACATCATCTGACTATAATTCTCAACAACGGATCTGGCACCAGTAGGACAATGAAGTATCAAATGGTTTTGGGTAGTATTGCTGTTGTACATGGTTCATTAGCAGTCTGTCATCATGTACAAATTTAAAATGGTAAACAGGCATTGTAAAAAAAATTATCTTGCCCCAAACATGGGCCCATAGCCTCTTTGTATTCTTTTAGCTAGGCTTTCACTGTTGTAACTGTGTCTGACACTTCTATCCACAATTCTAACAATAGAACTGTCCACTGCAACTTTATTCTTGCTTCATCATTATAGTGGCAATCTTTCTTCTTCTTTGATATAATGTGTTCAAAAGCTGCTTGTTGAGTATTCTTTTAATTGTCATTATCCGATGGTCTTGACATCGGAGGGTGAGCTTCAGGTAAGACCCATTGTGCTTAGGGATGGCGATCCTAGCCGCCAGTGTGGATGTGGGTCCAAATTTTCATCTGTGGACAGTATAAGATTCTATCCGTTAGTCTATGTAAGGATATGTTGTTTCACATATTAGTACTTGAAATAAAAATGATTCTGTATCATATCCAAAAGAGGCGGGTACAAATATGGGTGCGGTTATGAAAAAATATCTGTTACGCTCCGTTTGCATCATTGGAATTGAATTTCATTCTAATAATAGTAATTTAGGTATATATCAATTAATCTAATTTGGTTTTATGCAAAATATATTTGTATACTATTATTAACAAGATGTCGAAGATATTTATGTGCTATATTTTTACTATAGATGAGTGAGATGAAGAATGTCATGTAAGTTACAAATTAGAAACAAATTCTACTAATGCATAAAATCATTTCCCATCCTTCACCACATGAATTTGAGATAGGCTTATATCTAAACTTTGGAAAATGGTGGAATATCAAATTCCAAACAAAATAAGTTACTTTATTGAGTGAATTCTAATTCCTCTAAAATGAAGGGATTCAAACGCCCCGTTAGACAATTCGCCTAGGTTTTACTCCACATCTTACACCAAATAGCCATAAGCAACAATAATTGGTGGCCTGCGACGGAGGCAACACCTTTCACCTAGTGAAAAGAAGCTAAGGAGCTAAGGTTAGATAAATAAAAATCTTGGTTTGCAATTTGTCAGATTTAGAGTCACTAGAAGAGATGTGTCATTTATTAATATTTCATTTCTGTCATAATAGATAAAAGTCATGTTATAATTCAAGATTTATGACAGTTAACGAAAATCCTGATATCAAAAAACACACGCCACAAATTATTCCATGACATTTGTATACTTCATGTCAAAAATCTATTGAAAGTGCATTTGTCCATGTCATGGGTTTTGGTGGATTAATGACGAGCAATCAAAGGATATGTTGACAAGTGTTTGAACAGGGTTAGTTTTAAATATGAAAGACACATTTGTGGAATAACAACCCTCCATTTCTTTTCAAGATAAGTTATGGCTAAAAGCATTAAGGTCTCGTTGGTTTCGATGATTGGTGATACAAGATTATTGTGACTAACGTGTGTTTTATAGAGACAATTCAAGTTAGGTAACAATGGTAATTATTGGTTAGACAATCAATGGTTTTTGTGTCTCTAAGTATAGAAGTCATTTCGATTTTTAAAGGATGGATGATAAGGTTAAGGCTGGACTAGTTCTAAGTATCTATGAAAGTTAAGAGACACTTAGAGTACTTTAGAACTTTATTTTTTTCTTCGACCGTACTATAAAGAGGCTATAAAATAGTAGCTTAGTTGAGGCCCAAAAGATGTTTGGAACAAACCCCATTCATAAAATTTTTGAATTTGAAAGCATTTGGAAGGTTTTAGAGGCATCGAACACTAAGACTTAGGGTTGTCAGGCCAATGGAGATGGTCTAACGCCTCCACATGGAATTCTAGAGAGAGCATGACCGTTGAACCATGTGAACAAAATCATCGCACCATTGTGGATGAGTCCGACGATTTGCCAAATCAGACTAGAGCGCTCCAATATGCGTCAAACTAGTTTGATGGGGTCGATGGACCAGACAATGCAATTGTAGCAACTAGGGTCTACAAGAGCGTTAAACTAGTCTGACGAAGGCATCAGACCATATGCTCTATACAGTACACTCTAATGCTAGCACAAAAATGACACAATGACCATTGTATGACATAGGTGAATGGTTCAACACATAGTTATCAAACAGTCTGACTAGTTGGTAGATTGGGGTTATAAATACACCTTAACTCATCCATTATACTTCTCGTGCCCATTCTAACAGCTGAAGAAACTCATTTTGTTGAGAAAAATCCTTTGCCTAGTGAGAGATTTGAGAGTTGGTAATTGTTTGATTAGCAACCTCATTAGTGCATTTAGAGTAGGTAGTGTACACCCATTGTTCTTATTAACCTTGATTAGGTCAAGTGAGAAGTTTGTACTTATTATTCTTGGTAATGGACAAACTAAACCAAAATAGATGTGAAAGTATCATGGGTTTGCATATTGATTTCTATGTAGAGATTGAATCATGCTACTGTTACATCTGGATCCAGTGGTACCATCCAACAAATGACGTAGGGGATGAAGGAACTTTGAGTATGAGACCGACTGTTGCGGTGTTGTCGATGGTAGAATAGTAGCATAGGGAACTAGCCAACTAGTGGGGGAAGGGGGTTTCATCTAGGGAGGCAACGAACTGCCATCACCGCCATCGTTGAGCATCTTGATGCAACTTAGACAATGGATAAAAGAAGAGCATGAATGGGGACGGGGTTGGCGGGACAAGCGTTGAACGCGCAAACGAGGATGTGCGATACGTGCAAGATTGATGGTGCCACATGGAATCATGGATGAAACCAGTGGCATATTCATTGCCCGGCAACCCTAGGTGACTGCCCGAGCTTCTCTCCGGTAAGTCATGGATAAATATATGATAAATAGTGTTGGTCACTTGCTCTTGGTTCCTTCGGGACACCAAAAACAAGGCAACACAAATAGATTATTTTCTTCTTCATTCTTTAGTTAACTCTTCTTAATGAGATTAATTAAAGAGAGAATGTCAAAGCAATAAGCGTTGAACGAATAGAGGAATCAGAGTATGAAAATGAAAGTATAACAAACAACTCATCTCGAACATATGAGTATAATTCTTCTTTATTCCTTTATTAACATAAGAGATTATAGTTATACCTTCGGCTTTAAAACAACAATGTAATGATAGACAAGCAAAACAACTTCATAGGCAGAAAGATTCAACTCGACTCCGTCTCCAAAAAAGACGTCCCCTATATATGGTAGTGTTCCTCTATTTATAGTCACGAGGTATAACTTCTTGAAAATTACAACCATATTCTCAGGCATATACATATGGACTACAAAATCGACCAAGGGTTTTGTTGTCTTTCCTCCTCATAGTCTTGTTGGCCAAGCTTTGAGAATTCCTCCCTTACTTTTGATGGATCCTTCATCATACTTTTATGCCATTGAATCGAAGCTTATAGCTTCGTCTTTGCAATTTTAATTGATACACACCATGTTACCTTCGGTTGTTACCCTATTACACCTGAAACAGGCCAACAAATATACATACTCTCGAAGCAAAATAAGTTTAGCATGAACAACAATTATATAAGGCTCAATTCGTTCCAGCTCCTGTAATTTTCTAGGTCCGTCATTGGATGAAACTCTCGGTTCTCAATGCTGTCGAACAGAGGCGGATTTGGGTCCCGGGCCACCTGGGCCGTGGCCCAGGGCACAGCCCAAAAGTCCTCTTATATACATGTTTTTTCAGCCAAAAAATCTAACCCAAAATACATTTTAGGCAAAAAATGTGGCCCAAAATACCTCCTGCTTGTAGCGATTGAGACAAGCGCTGGCAGCCTCCCTCAGTCACTCGAGTCACGAGAACACATGTTCTTCCAATTATTTTGCAAATATGTGCGGCTATGCTACGCCTCCCTCCAGTCCTCTATCACTCTCCACGCGACCCTGTAGCAGTGTCGTTTGCCTCCGCCAGTCCGCCTCCAGCTTCCCTGTAGTAGTGCCACCCCCAAATCTGCCCGTGTCATTACATCTTCTCCCAAGCTATACAACTTCCTCAACCTGATTCCCTTTGTTTTCTTATTGAAAGTAGCCTAGAGGGGGGTGAATAGGAGGAATCTGAAATTTACAAACTTTAAGCACAACTATAAGTCGGGGCTAGCGTTAGAAATATAATCGAGTCCGAAAGAGAGGACGAAAACAAATCACAAGAAAATAAGAGCGGATGACACGATGATTTGTTTTACCGAGGTTTGGTTCTTGCAAACATATCCCTGTTGAGGTGGTCACAAAGACCGGGTCACTTTCAACCCTTTCCCTCTCTCAAACGGTCACCTAGACCGAGTGAGCTTCTCTTCTCAATCAAACAGGACACTTAGTCCCCACAAGTACCACCACATAATTGGTGTCTCTTGCTTTGATTACAAATGTTGCGGGAACAAGAATGGGGAAGAAGAAAAGCAATCCAAGCACAAGAGCTCAAATGAACACGGCAAAACTCTCTCTTCTAGTCACTATTGCTTTGAGTGGGATTGGGACTTGGAGAGATTTTGATTCACTCTAATTGTGTCTTGAATTGAATGCTATAGCTCTTGTATTGAATGTGTTGGCTCAAAACTTGGATGCCTTGAAATGTGATGGTTAGGGGTATTTATAGCCCCAACCACCAAAGTGGTCGTTGGGAGGGGCTGCTGTCGAATGGCGCACCGGACAGTCCGGTGCGCCAGCCACGTCACCCAACCGTTAGGGTTCAACCGTTGGAGCTCTAACATGTGGGGCCACCGGACAGTCCGGTGGTGCACCGGATAGATCCTGTTCACTGTCTGGTGCGCCATCTGTGCCTGCTCTGACTTCTGCGCGCGCAGTTCGCGCACTGTAGCTCATTGTTCACCTTTTGCAGACGACCGATGGCGCGCTAGCCGTTGCCTCCGCTGGCACACCGGACAGTCTGGTGTCGCACCGGACAGTCCGGTGAATTATAGCGGAGTGGCTCCCCAAATTCCCGAAGCTAGCAAGTTTGAATTGATCCACCCTGGTGCACCGGACACTGTCCGGTGGTGCACCGGACACTGTCCGGTGGTGCACCGGACACTATCCGGTGGCACACCGGACAGTCTGGTGCGCTAGACCAGGGCAGCCTTCAGTTGTCTTTTGCTCTTTTTATTTGAACCCTTTCTTGGACTTTTTATTGGTTTGTGTTGAACCTTTGGCAGCTGTAGAACTCATAATCTAGAGCAAACTAGTTAGTCCAATAATTTGTGTTGGGCAATTCAACCATCAAAATCATTTAGGAAAAAGTTTGACCATATTTCCCTTTCAATCTCCCCCTTTTTGGTGATTGATGCCAACACAAACCAAAGTAAATATAAAAAGTGCAGAATTGAACTAGTTTGCATAAGGTAAGTGCAAAGGTTGCTTGGAATGAAACCAATAATTATTTCTACTAGATATGCATGGATGGTTTTCTTCTTATTTAAAATTTTGGACCACACTAGCACCATAAGTTTTGTTTTGCAAATTCTTTGTAAAATTCTTTTCAAAACTTCTTGCAAATAGTCAAAGGTATATGAATAAGATTAAAAGAAGCATTTTCAAGATTTGAAATTTTCTCCCCCTGTTTCAAATGCTTTTCCTTTGACTTAAACAAAACTCCCCCTCAATGAAATTCTCCTCTTAGTGTTCAAGAGGGTTTTACAAATTTTTGAAGATACTTTTCTCCCCTTTTGAAAACACATTAAGATATCAATTTGAAAACTTCATTTTAAAATTTGGTGGTGGTGCGGTCCTTTTGCTTTGGGCTAATACTTTCTCCCCCTTTGGCATGAATCGCCAAAAACGGATACTTGTGAATGAAATATAAGCCCTTTTACTTTCTCCCCAATGGCAAACAAATAGATATGAGTGAAGATTATACCAAAGTGGAGAATGATGCGGAATACCGGCAAAGAGTAGATAATAACGATGGAGTTGAGTGGAAGCGTCGTCTTTGCCGAATACTCCATTTCCCTTTCAATTATATGACTAAGCATAAGATTACACTTGAAAACACATTAGTCATAGACATAAAAGAGATATGATCAAAGGTATATAAATGAGCTATGTGTGCAAAGAATCAATCAAAATTCCGAGAATCAAGAATGTTTAGCTCATTCCTAAGTTTGGTAAAGGTTTTCTCATCTAATGGTTTGGTAAAGATATCGGCCAATTGATCTTTGGTGTTAATATAGGCTATCTCGATATCCCCCCGTTGTTGGTGATCTCTCAAAAAGTGATACCGAATGGCTATGTGCTTAGTGCGGCTGTGTTCAACGGGATTATCCGCCATGCGGATTGCACTCTCATTATCACATAGGAGAGGGACTTTGCTAAATTTGTAGCCATAGTCCCTAAGGGTTTGCCTCATCTAAAGCAATTGCGCGCAACAATGGCCTGAGGCAATGTACTCGGCTTCGGTGGTAGAAAGAGCTACTGAGTTTTGTTTCTTTGAAGCCCAAGACACCAAGGATCTCCCTAGAAACTGACAAGTCCCTGATGTGCTCTTTCTATCAATTTTACACCCTGCCCAATTAGCATCGAAATATCCTAATAAATCAAACGAGGATCCCTTGGGGTACCAAAGACCAAACTTAGGTGTATGAACTAAATATCTCAAGATTCTCTTTACGGCCCTAAGGTGAATTTCCTTAGGATCGGCTTGGAACCTTGCACACATGCATACGGAAAGCATAATATCCGGTCGAGATGCACATAAATAGAGTAAAGATCCTATCATCGACCGGTATACCTTTTGATCTACGGATTTACCTCCCGTGTCGAGGTCGAGATGTCCATTGGTTCCCATGGGTGTCTTGATGGGCTTGGCATCCTTCATTCCAAACTTGGTGAGGATGTCTTGAATGTACTTCGTTTGGATGATGAAGGTGCCCTCTTGGAGTTGCTTGACTTGAAATCCTAGAAAATACTTCAACTCCCCCATCATAGACATCTCGAATTTCTGTACCATGATCCTTGTCGGCGTTCCGAGACCGGGGGGTCCCCGAGCCGACGAGTGAGAGTGCCGCGTGCCCCAGCCCAGATGGGTCGAGCGCGTGGGCGAGCGCGAAGGGGGGGAACAGAGAGAGAGAGAGGTCGGTGGCCGGAGCCGGGTCGTGAGGGAGTCGGAGAATTCCCGCGGCCTTCGTGTTCGTCCCGCGCCCAGGTCGGGTGCGCTTGCAGTAGGGGATTACAAGCGTCCGCGCGAGGTGAGGGGAAGCGAGCGGCCCCGAGAGAGCGCCTGCCCCTGCCCTTCGTCCCCGCGAGGCCAACCTTCTCTAAGAATGCCCTGGTCCTTCCTTTTATAGTCGTAAGGAGAGGATCCAGGTGTACAGAATGGGGGTGTAGCAAGGTGCTACGTGTCTAGCGAGAGAGAGCTAGCGCCCTATGTACATGCCTAGGTGGCAGCCGGAGAGATCTTGGCACCCTGTTGGTGTGGCGTCGTGGCTGTTGGAGGAGTAACGGAGCCGGACGGGGGGACAGCTGTCGGAGTGGCTGGACCCTTGCTGACGTCCTCCTGCTTTCGTAAGGGAGCTGAGAGCCGCCGTCGTCACGGTCTAGCGGGGCGCCATCATTTTCCTATCTGGCGTAGCTGGCCAGATGGGACACCGGTCTTGTTCTCTGCGACCCAAGTCGGCTCAGGGCAGGGTGATGATGACGCTTCCTGTCGACGTGGCGGTCTCGTGTCCTAGGTCGGGCGTCGTGGAGGCTCCTCCGAAGCCGAGGTCGAGTCCGTCCTGCAAGACAGAGACAGAGTCCGAGCCCTGGGTCGGGCGAGGCGGAGATCGTTCGGCAGAGGCCGAGGCGGAGTCCGAGCCCTGGGTCGGGCGAGGCGGAGATCGTTCGGCAGAGGCCGAGGCGGGGTCCGAGCCCTGGGTCGGGCGAGGCGGAGTTCATCGTCTTCCGGGGCCTTAGCCCGAGTCCGAGCCCTGGGGTCGGGCGGAGCGGAGTTCGCCGTCTTCCGGGGCCTTAGCCCGAGTCCGAGCCCTGGGGTCGGGCGGAGCGGAGTTCGCCGTCTTCCGGGGCCTTAGCCCGAGTCCGAGCCCTTGGGCGGAGCGGAGTTCGCCGTCTTCCGGGGCCTTAGCCCGAGTCCGAGCCCTGGGTCGGGCGGAGCCTCTTATGGCACCTCTGGCGAAGTCTGGTCGCCCGTCGGTCTTACCTTTTGCGTTAAACGCCCCGGTGACTCGGTCGGTTGGCGCGGTGATTTAGTCAGGGTTTCTTCTTATCGAAGGCGGGGCCTAGGGCGAGCCGGAGATGCGTCTGCCGTGAAAGAGGAGGCCTCAGGCGAGACGGAGTCATCTTAGGGTCGGCTGCCCTCGCCCGAGGCTAGGCTCGGGCGTGGCGTGGTCAAGTCACTCGTATGGACTGATCCCTGACTTAATCAAACCCATCAGGCCTCTGCAGCTTTATGCTGATGGGGGTTACCAGCTGAGAATTAGGCGTCTTGAGGGTACCCCTAATTATGGTCCCCGACAGTAGCCCCCGAGCCTCGAAGAGAGTGTTAACACTCGCTTGGAGGCTTGCGTCGCACTTTTTTGCAAGGGGACCAGCCTTTCTCGGTGGTACTTTGTTCCGGTGGGTGCGCGCGAGCGCACCCGCCGGGTGTAGCCCCCGAGGCCTCGGAGGAGTGGTTTCACTCCTTCGAGGTCTTAATGCCTTGCGTAATGCCTCGGCTGGTCTGGCGGTTCCCTCATGCGAGCAGGGCGTAACCCAGGTGCACTGTCGGGGCCCAAGTTCTCGGGCTGGTATGTTGACGCTGTCAACGGTTCGGCCGGAGCCGGGTTTGCGAGAGCAGCCCCCGAGCCTTCGCACGGAGCGAGAGGACGATCAGGGACAGACTCGACTTTTTATATACGCCCCTACGTCGCCTTTCCGCAAGGAGGAGGGGGGGAGTGCGCCATGTTACCCTCGATGGGCACCGAACATGGTGTCTCCGGTGAGCTGCGATCGGGTAATCCGAGTGGACGTCCGTGCCCCGTTCGTTGGGGGTCGGCTAGGGGCCCGGAGGCACGCCCAAAAGTACCTGCGGGTGATCTGCCGGACCCGGTCCCCTAGCGACGGGGTCCGAGGGCTCGTTGCCTCCCTCCGATGGGATTCCGTTACAGAGTCGTTCCCGCTGGTCTCGGAAATGTCCTAGGGTACCTCGGGAGCGCAGCCCGAGCCTTGGTTATGTATCGAACGTACCCCTGGTCATCCCTCGCTCGGCGTCTGAGGCGGCTGTGAACCCTTCGACAGGCCAGCCTTCGAACCCCTGATCAGTAGGGGGCACGGAGCCCGAGTAGCCTGAGGCGGTCGTGGAACCTTTCGGGGGCCGACCTTCGAACCCCTGACCAGTAGTGGGTGTCGGGCCCACGCGATCTGAGGCGGCTGTTGAACCCTTCGGGGGGCCAGCCTTCGAACCCCTGATCAGTAGGGAGGCTCGGAGCCTAGTTCCTTCACGGGGAAGGATCCCTTTGGGGTTATCCCCCTTCTCGGTCCCTGTTGCAAGAGATAGAGAAAGAAGGAAAAGGGAAAAAGGATTCGAAATTGAACGTCGTGGCGTACCTTTTTCGGCGTGGTTGTTTTGGCGAAGGCGAAACGTCACCAGCCGCTCCGCCCGTAGCGCTGTCCGTCGAGTCGCGGAGTTAATGCGCCGGGGTGAGTGGTTGGCGAGGTTGCCGTTGCGCGTGCACGAGCCGTTCGAGGTACGGGTCACGGGCGCGTCGTCTTCACGCCGTGAGAGGGGGCTCTCTTGCTGCCTCCGGATGGGACATGAGCTTGGCAGATGGCGTGACCGCTGCTCTCGCGCGCCTGCCACCGTCATTACTGCCGGCCCATTTTTGACCGCGTTTGACCACTGCGCCAGGCTGACGCTGCTGGGTCGCGGGCTGGGTCGCCTCGAATCGCGGTATCGGTTCCGCAATCGAGGAGGTGCGGTGGTGGAGCGAGTGGCACAGCGGCTCGCATGCAGCAACCGGCGCGCCAGTTGCACGACGCGTGGGCTTGAGCTGTCGCGCTGGCTTGTCAGGAGTCGGAGAGGCGCGTCCACTTGGCGCGGTTGCATGCCGCCTGCATGGCCGCCTGCCCCTTTCGCCCGCCGGTCTGGGCGAAAGTGGAGGATTGCTTGTAACCGCTGGGTGGTTGCGTGCGTCGTGCGCGGCGGTTCGGCTTCTTCTGCTCAGAACCGGTCTGTATGACAGGCGGGCCCCAGCCCCCGCGCCGCTGGGAAGGGCTTTGGAGGCGTGTTGGAGAAGACTCAGCCCGTGACGGTTGAGGGTGCGGGCAGGGGGAGTTGCCTTTAAAAGGAGGGCGACCCCTTTCGTAAGGCGGCCATGTCTCCTTCTTCCCCCATGCATTGTGTCTCTCCGTCTTCCAGGCCCCCAGATGGGGGAAAACCGCCGCCTTTTCGCTCCATCACTGGAGGAACGCAACTCCGTGGGAGTTGGTACCTTTCAGCCATCGTTCGGCTTCAAGGATTTTCATCATGCAGCCCGGCTGCACCCCTCCACCGGCGGTCACCCAAGAGGGCGACCTCCGGCTTGATGGTGGGGGAAAGCGAGCCGGGCTGCGGCATCCGCCCCTTCCTCAGCCTCAAGGATTTTCATCACCAGGGCTGAGGAGGGGCGTGTGCCGGGTCGGGGTTGGCCCCTGCGCGGGTGGTGACCCGCTCCTTCCCTCAGTGATCGGGGGGAAGGGCGGGAGTCGTCCGTGGCGCCAACAGCTGCAGCGTGCCCGGCTCTCCGAGCCGAGCAATCTCGGAGCCGCCCCCGGTGTCGCCTTCCGCCACGGCAACTGGAATAGGTTCTTCCGCCGGCGCGACGACCGAGGTTGGCCACGGACCGACCCCCGACTCTACGGCCTTCTGCCCGTCCTTGCCTCTCGAGTTTGGGCAAGGGCGGGGGCCTCCCAGCAGCAGTATCCACCCTAAGGCCATCACTGCTGCTATTGGGCCCCTCGGGACAGACGTCTTCATCGTCGCCGCTGCCGGGGCGGGGCGGCGACGTGCCGTTCGTCGGTCTTCTGCTGCCCCGCAGGCCCTCCCCCGTCGAGTGGGGTTGTTCGTACCTGCGGGGGGGAACCGGAGTTCCGTTTGTAATGGCACTTCGAGTGCCGGGTTTTTTGTTCATTTCGGCTTTCGGGGCCTGAACATGTATGTAACTTACGGCGCAGAGCCGTGTTTTTTCCTCATTTCTGAGTACTAGGACTCGCCTGTTGTTTGCCTGAACCGCTTCACCAAGCGTGAGTCGCCCCGTGTCAAGGTGACGAGTGAGGTATCCGTATCCCGGAGGCGTAGGAATCCCTCGGCTTGGTCGGCCCTGTTGTCCGAGGCTCCTCTAACTTAGTTAAAGAGACCCCTCGGCCGCTCTTCGACGAGCCGAGGCCAGGGGTAGCGATATCGGCATGAGCAGAGGCGGAGTTGGCTCGGAAATGAAACCCGGTTGGCCGGAGCCTAGCCGGGTTGTCCGTTGGCAGGATTGTCGTCGGAGCTGATCAGCCGAGGCTTCGGACCGAGCTGGCGCCCTCGGAAGGCGGTCGGCCGAGGCCCCGGAGGTGGCCGGCCGAGCCGTCCGCTCGGGCCGGGTTCTCGGAGAAGTCCCTGGCAGAGATTGCTCGAGCGTGATGATGACGTCGTCCTTCGGAGCGGAGGCCCTCGGACCGCGTCGCCGTCCGAGGCTAGGTCGGGCCTCGCCGAAGGTGTTGTCGACGCCGAGGGTGTCATCGCCCTCTTCCAGTGTCAAGATCCGAGCCTGCAGGGTCAAATCGTCTTGTTGCGTGGGCCTTGCGCGGCCGTTGAGGCCAGAACACATGCCCTTGCCGTGTTATAAAGCTGCGTCTCTTTTCCTCTTGTTTCGAGTATCTGGACTTTTTTGTCGGTAGCAGGGATGCTAGTGCGAGCAAGAGTTGCTTCTCGCGGAAGGTGATGAGTGAGGTATCCGTATCCCGGAGGCGTGGGAGTCCCTCGGCTCGGTCGGCCTTGCCGCTTACGCGTACCTTTACCCGCGCATGAAGCCCTGTCACCGACTTGGTCGAGAAGGCTCGAAGAATCGCTTCGACAGAAGAGCTCTCGTACGTAAAGACTCGTTCGATCCGTGGATTCGCCTTATCCGAGCGCGAGTTACTTATCGCAGAAGGTGATGAGTGAGGTATCCGTATCCCGGAGGCGTAGGAGTCCCTCGGCTCGGTCAGCCTTGACTGCTTACGTGCACTCCGTCGTTTCCAGGACCCACTTCTCGAAGTAATCAAAAAGCACGAAAGATGTTCTGGTGAAAGAGATTTTTTGTTCGAGGAAAATTTTGACGCAGAGGGGGTTTCCCCCCTTTTAGCCCCCGAGGGAGGGTCGGGCTTTGCGGAGGCGAGGCCGACCCTTCCTTGTTGACTAAACTTTGCGTGGGTGCGAGGTATATAAACAACTTGGAAACATCTTAAGGGTAGAAGCGACGTAGCTGTTGGATGTTCCAAGCGTTGCCGTAGACCTCGCCTTGACTGTTGGCCAGCTTGTACGTTCCGGGCTTCAGAACTTTGGCGATGATGAACGGCCCCTCCCAGGGGGGCGTGAGCTTGTGCCTCCCTCGGGCGTCTTGCCGCAGCCGAAGCACCAGATCGCCCACCTGGAGATCTCGGGGTCGGACCCCTCGGGCGTGGTAGCGTCGTAGGGACTGCTGATACCGCGCCGAGTGTAGTAAGGCCCTGTCCCGAGCCTCGTCCAGCTGGTCCAACGAGTCTTCTCGGCTAGCTTGATTGCTTTCTTCGTCGTAGGCCCTCGTCCTCGGGGAGCCGTATTCCAGGTCCGTGGGCAGGATGGCCTCGGCCCCGTAGACCAGGAAGAACGGCGTGAAACCCGTGGCTCGGCTTGGCGTCGTCCTCAGGCTCCAAACCACCGAGGGGAGTTCCTTCATCCACCGCTTGCCGAACTTATTGAGGTTATTGTAGATCCGAGGCTTGAGCCCTTGTAGAATCATGCCATTGGCACGTTCTACCTGCCCATTCGACATGGGGTGAGCCACGGCGGCCCAATCCACCCGGATGTTGTGATCCTCGCAAAAATCCAAGAATTTTTTGCCGGTGAACTGGGTGCCATTGTCGGTGATGATTGAGTTCGGGACCCCGAAGCGATGGATGATGTTGGTGAAGAACGCCACCGCCTGCTCGGACCTGATGCTGTTCAGGGGTCGGGCCTCGATCCACTTGGAGAATTTGTCGACGGCGACCAGCAGGTGCGTGTAGCCCCCGGGCGCCTTCTGCAGAGGGCCGGCGAGGTCCAGACCCCACACAGCGAAGGGCCAAGTGATGGGTATCGTCTGCAGAGCCTGAGCGGGCAGGTGGGTCTGCTTCGCATAGAATTGGCACCCTTCGCAGGCGCGGACAATTCTAGTGGCGTCGGCCACCGCCGTTGGCCAGTAGAAGCCTTGGCGGAAAGCGTTCCCGACGAGGGTTCGAGGTGCTGCATGGTGACCGCAAGCCCCCGAGTGTATTTCCCGCAGGAGTTCCTGACCTTCGGCGATGGAGATGCATCGCTGGAGGATGCCCGAGGGGCTGCGGTGGTAGAGTTCCTCCTCATCGCCTAGCAAGACGAACGACTTTGCACGTCGCGCTACCCGCCGAGCCTCGGCTCGGTCGAGGGGCAGTTCTCCTTGGCGGAGATATTGCAGGTACGGGGTTTGCCAATCTCGATCTGGCACGACCCCGTTCTGCTCCTCCTCGATGCGCAGTGCTTCGCCCTCGGGCTCCGAGGGTTCCTCGGGGTGAGCCGAGGATGGCTCGGGCTGAGCCGAGGTTACCTCGGACGAGGCCGAGGGTGCTTCGGGCTCGGGCGCGTCATCCATCTTGACGGAGGGTTGGTGCAGATCCCGGGAGAAGACGTCCGGGGGGACCGTCGTTCGCCCCGAGGCTATCTTCGCCAGCTCGTCCGCGGTCTCGTTGTAGCGCCGGGCGATGTGGTTAAGTTCGAGCCCGTAGAACTTGTCTTCCAGGCGTCGAACCTCCTCACAGTAAGCCTCCATCTTTGGGTCGCGGCAGAGGGAGTTCTTCATGACTTGGTCGATGACGGGCTGCGAGTCGCCACGTGCATCGAGGCGTCGGACCCCTAGCTCGATGGCGATTCGCAATCCGTTGATCAGAGCCTCGTACTCAGCCACATTGTTGGACGCCGGGAAATGGAGGCGGAGCACGTAGCGCAGGTGTTTCCCGAGGGGCGAGACGAAAAGCAGGCCCGCGCCAGCTCCCGTTTTCATCAGCGACCCGTCGAAAAACATGGTCCAAAGCTCTGGTTGGATCGGAGCCGTTGGCAACTGGGTATCGACCCATTCGGCTACGAAATCCGCCAGTACCTGGGACTTGATGGCCTTCCGAGGGGCGAACGAGATTGCCTCGCCCATGATTTCCACCGCCCATTTTGCGATCCGCCCCGAGGCTTCTCGGCACTGGATGATCTCCCCTAGGGGGAAGGATGACACCACAGTCACCGGATGGGACTCGAAGTAATGTCGCAGCTTTCGCCTCGTCAGGATCACTGCATATAGCAGTTTCTGGACTTGTGGGTAGCGGATCTTGGTCTCGGACAGCACTTCGCTGACGAAGTAAACTGGCCTCTGAATGGGCAAAGCATGCCCCTCTTCCTGCCTTTCGACTACGATCGCGGCGCTGACCACCTGAGTGGTTGCGGCGACGTAGACCAGGAGGGTTTCTCCATCAGCTGGGGGTACCAAGATGGGCGCCTGGGTGAGGAGCGCCTTCAGGTTCCCAAGGGCTTCCTCGGCCTCGGGAGTCCAAGTGAAGCACTCGGCCTTCCTTAAGAGGCGGTACAGGGGCAGGCCTCTCTCGCCGAGGCGCGAGATGAAACGGCTCAAGGCCGCGAGGCATCCCATGACCCTCTGTACGCCTTTTAAGTCCTTGATGGGCCCCATGTTTGTGATCGCTGCGATCTTCTCCGGGTTGGCTTCGATGCCCCGCTCGGAGACGATGAACCCCAAGAGCATGCCTCGGGGCACCCCGAAGACGCACTTCTCGGGATTAAGCTTGACGCCCTTCGCCTTGAGACACCGGAACGTCAGTTCGAGGTCGGAGAGAAGGTCAGAGGCTTTCCTCGTCTTGACTACGATGTCATCGACGTAGGCCTCGACCGTGCGACCAATGTGTTCGCCGAACACATGGTTCATGCACCGCTGGTACGTCGCACCCGCGTTTCTCAACCCGAACGGCATTGTGACATAACAGTACATGCCGAAGGGCGTGATGAAAGAAGTCGTGAGCTGGTCGGACTCTTTCATCTTGATTTGATGATACCCTGAATAGGCATCGAGGAAAGACAGGGTTTCGCACCCTGCAGTGGAGTCCACAATTTGGTCGATGCGAGGTAGAGGGTAGGGGACCTTCGGACATGCTTTGTTGAGACCAGTGTAGTCTACACACATCCGCCACTTCCCCCCTTTTTTCCTCACAAGTACAGGGTTGGCAAGCCATTCGGGATGGAATACCTCTTTAATGAACCCTGCTGCCATCAGCTTGTGGACCTCCTCGCCTATCACCCTGCGCCTTTCCTCGTCGAATCGGCGCAGAGGCTGTCTGACCGGCCGAGCTCCGGCCCGAATATCCAGCGAGTGCTCGGCGACATCCCTCGGTATGCCAGGCATGTCCGAGGGACTCCACGCAAAAACGTCGGCGTTTGCGCGGAGAAAGTCGACGAGCACTGCTTCCTATTTGGGGTCGAGCCCGGAACCGATCCGGATCTGCTTGGAGGTGTCGCCACTGGGGTCGAGAGGGACGGCCTTAACCGTCTCCGCTGGCTCGAAGTTGCCGGCATGCCGCTTCACGCCCGGCACCTCTCGGGAGAGGCTTTCCAGGTCGGCAATGAGGGCCTCGGACTCGGCGAGGGCCTCGGCGTACTCCACGCACTCCACATCGCATTCGAATGCGTGTTTGTACGTGGGGCCGACGGTGATGACCCCGTTGGGGCCTGGCATCTTGAGCTTCAGGTAGGTGTAGTTGGGGATGGCCATGAACTTCGCGTAGCATGGCCTCCCCAACACTGCGTGGTAGGTTCCTCGGAACCCGACCACCTCGAACGTCAAAGTCTCCCTTCGGAAGTTGGAGGGTGTTCCGAAGCAGACAGAGAGGTCGAGCTGTCCGAGGGGCTGGACACGCTTCCCGGGGATGATCCCATGGAAGGGCGCAGCGCCTGCTCGGACGGATGACAGATCGATGCGCAGGAGCCTGAGGGTCTCAGCGTAAATGATGTTGAGGCAGCTGCCTCCATCCATCAGGACCTTGGTGAGCCTGACGTCGCCGATGACGGGATCGACGACGAGCGGGTACTTCCCTGGGCTCGGCATGTGGTCGGGGTGGTCGTCCCGGTCGAAGGTGATGGGCTTGTCGGACCAGTCTAGGTAGACTGGCGCCGCCACCTTCACCGAGCAGACCTCCCGACGCTCTTGCTTACGATGCCGAGCCGAGGCATTCGCCGCATGCCCTCCGTAGATCATGAAGCAATCGCGGACCTCTGGGAACTCTCCTGCTTGGCGATCCTCCCTTTTTTCGTCGTCACGGGCCTTGTCACCCTCTGCGGGTGGCCCGGCCCTGTGGAAGTGGCGCCGAAGCATGACGCACTCCTCGAGGGTGTGCTTGACGGGCCCCTGATGGTAGGGGCACGT
The DNA here is from genome assembly GCA_029449295.1 of Zea luxurians. Lineage (NCBI taxonomy): Eukaryota > Viridiplantae > Streptophyta > Magnoliopsida > Poales > Poaceae > Zea > Zea luxurians. The sequence goes on along the minus strand of JAOPSE010000012.1, from coordinate 33,167,949 downwards.
CTCCTTGAGTGCCTTGTCAAAGAGGTTAGCACCTCCGGGGGGCTTCCGAGGGTTCTTGTGCTCGGCGGCGACGACAAGGTCTACATCGGGAACGTCGCGTTTCGCTTGCGACTTCCTCCTGCCTTTCTTCTTGGCGCCGCGCGGAATGGACGCCTCGGGAGCATCTTCCGACGGGCGGCCCTGGGGCTGCTTGTCCTTTCGGAAGATGGCCTCTACCGCCTCCTGGCCGGAGGCGAACTTGGTGGCGATGTCCATCAGCTCGCTCGCCCTGGTGGGGGTCTTGCGACCCAGCTTGCTCACCAGGTCGCGGCAGGTGGTGCCGGCGAGGAACGCGCCGATGACATCGGAGTCGGTGACGTTGGGCAGCTCGGTGCGCTGCTTCGAGAACCGCCGGATGTAGTCCCGGAGAGACTCTCCCGGCAGTTGCCGACAACTTCGGAGGTCCCAGGAATTCCCGGGGCGCACGTACGTGCCCTGGAAGTTCCCGGCAAAAGCCTGGACCAGATCCTCCCAGTTGGAAATCTGCCCCGGGGGCAGGTGCTCCAACCAGGCACGAGCGGTGTCGGAGAGAAACAGGGGGAGGTTTCGGATGATGAGGTTGTCATCGTCCGTCCCACCCAGTTGACAGGCCAGGCGGTAGTCCGCAAGCCACAATTCCGGTCTCGTTTCCCCCGAGTACTTCGTGATGGTAGTCGGGGGTCGGAATCGGGGCGGAAATGGCGCCCGCCGAATGGCTCGGCTAAAGACCTGCGGACCGAGTGGTTCGGGCGAGGGACTCCGATCCTCCCCGCTGTCGTAGCGTCCCCCACGCCTGGGGTGATAGCCTCGGCGCACCCTTTCGTCGAGGCGTGCCCGACGGTCGCGATGAGGGTGCTCGCCGCCGAGGTGGCCCGGGGCCGCAGGCGCGGTGTTGCGCGTGCGCCCGGTGAAGACCGAGGCTTCCCGCGTGAGTCGGGAAGTCGCGGCACGAGGTTCCGAGGGGTATCCCTGCCTTCGGGAGGCAGAGCTCTCGGCCCGCCGGGCCGCAGCGCCTTCCAGGAGATGCTTGAGTTCCCCCTGGATTCGCCGTCCCTCGGTGGTTGATGACTCCGGCATCGCGCGGAGGAGCATCGCTGCAGCGGCCAGGTCCTGACCGGTTCCGCCGGATGCGAGTGGCGGTCTGTCCCTGGCATCGTTGGCGATGCGGTGTTGGAGACCTTGGGGCAGGTGACGTATTCCTCCGGCCGGGGGTTGGCTCGCCCACACCTGCCCGACGTTCTGGCGGATTGCCTCGAGCGCCCCTGCTTCCTCATCGAGCCCGGCCTGCGCCCCGCGGACTTGCTCGAGCTGTGGGTCGTGACCCCCCGCCGGAACGGGGACCACAGCTAGCTCCCGCGGGATGTCGGCGCGAGGCGCTGGCCTAGGGGGATCACCATCCTCCGGCATGCCGAGACAGCCGCCTCCGGAGGGATCCCCTAGCTCGATGTGGAAACATTCGCGACTCGGGCCGCAGTCCTTGTCGCTAAGGCTGCGGCGGCCGTCGGAACAGTCGGAGAGGCAGTAGTCGCATGCGGTCATGAAGTCCCGCATGGCACTAGGGTTGCCAGATCCGGAGAAATCCCAGCAGATGCTGGGGTCGTCATCTTCCTCGGACCCAGAGGGTCCGTAGGTCGAGACACCCGTCAATCGGTCCCAAGGCGACCGCACACATAACCCCAGAGAGGTTGCACTCGCCTCAATGTGAGCGCCCGCCAAAGCGAGGTCGCCAGGCGGGCTGAGGCCGAGTCGAAATGACGAAAGATGGGGAGCAGTCGGTACCTTTTTGTCGACGAGGGGCGATGAAGTCACGTCGGGGGCTGACCGCGCCGTCGTCTTGGGTACAAGGGCGACGTCCTGCAGGCCTTCCGTGAGCGTGCTGGCGTCGTCCACTTGCTCGGGGTCGACGTGTTGCGGGGGGATGGCGCTCGCGTTTGCCTCGAACGCGAGGGCAATGCTTGGCGTGTCCTCCGTTGAGGCGCCGGGGATGTCGATTTGCTCGACAGCCGTCGGAGCGCGGCCTCCCGCTCGGCCCTGGTTGCCCCGCCTCCTCCTCCTCCGATGGCGAGGGAGAGGATGGGGCGAGCTCGAAAGTTGTCCTTCCCCCACGCGGGAGAGACGTCGTCGATTCCGCCGTCGGCGGGCGGGCTGTCCGCCACCATTGTCGCTGCCGCGCGGCGGTGGGAGGAGTACCATGTCGTAGTTGCCGTCGAGAGACATGAACTCGAGGTTCCCGAAACGGAGCACCGTCCCGGGTTGAAGAGGTTGTTGGAGACTGCCCATCTGGAGCTTGACGGGGAACTGCTCGTCAACACGCAGCAGGCCCCTACCTGGCGCGCCAACTGTCGGCGTTCCGAGACCGGGGGGTCCCCGAGCCGACGAGTGAGAGTGCCGCGTGCCCCAGCCCAGATGGGTCGAGCGCGTGGGCGAGCGCGAAGGGGGGGAACAGAGAGAGAGAGAGGTCGGTGGCCGGAGCCGGGTCGTGAGGGAGTCGGAGAATTCCCGCGGCCTTCGTGTTCGTCCCGCGCCCAGGTCGGGTGCGCTTGCAGTAGGGGATTACAAGCGTCCACGCGAGGTGAGGGGAAGCGAGCGGCCCCGAGAGAGCGCCTGCCCCTGCCCTTCGTCCCCGCGAGGCCAACCTTCTCTAAGAAGGCCCTGGTCCTTCCTTTTATAGTCGTAAGGAGAGGATCCAGGTGTACAGAATGGGGGTGTAGCAAGGTGCTACGTGTCTAGCGAGAGAGAGCTAGCGCCCTATGTACATGCCTAGGTGGCAGCCGGAGAGATCTTGGCACCCTGTTGGTGTGGCGTCGTGGCTGTTGGAGGAGTAACGGAGCCGGATGGGGGGACAGCTGTCGGAGTGGCTGGACCCTTGCTGACGTCCTCCTGCTTTCGTAAGGGAGCTGAGAGCCGCCGTCGTCACGGTCTAGCGGGGCGCCATCATTTTCCTATCTGGCGTAGCTGGCCAGATGGGACACCGGTCTTGTTCTCTGCGACCCAAGTCGGCTCAGGGCAGGGTGATGATGACGCTTCCTGTCGATGTGGCGGTCTCGTGTCCTAGGTCGGGCGTCGTGGAGGCTCCTCCGAAGCCGAGGTCGAGTCCGTCCTGCAAGACAGAGACAGAGTCCGAGCCCTGGGTCGGGCGAGGCGGAGATCGTTCGGCAGAGGCCGAGGCGGGGTCCGAGCCCTGGGTCGGGCGAGGCGGAGTTCGTCGTCTTCCGGGGCCTTAGCCCGAGTCCGAGCCCTGGGGTCTGGCGGAGCGGAGTTCGCCGTCTTCCGGGGCCTTAGCCCGAGTCCGAGCCCTGGGGTCGGGCGGAGCGGAGTTCGCCGTCTTCCGGGGCCTTAGCCCGAGTCCGAGCCCTTGGGCGGAGCGGAGTTCGCCGTCTTCCGGGGCCTTAGCCCGAGTCCGAGCCCTGGGTCGGGCGGAGCCTCTTATGGCACCTCTGGCGAAGTCTGGTCGCCCGTCGGTCTTACCTTTTGCGTTAAACGCCCCGGTGACTCGGTCGGTTGGCGCGGTGATTTAGTCAGGGTTTCTTCTTATCGAAGGCGGGGCCTAGGGCGAGCCGAAGATGCGTCTGCCGTGAAAGAGGAGGCCTCAGGCGAGACGGAGTCATCTTAGGGTCGGCTGCCCTCGCCCGAGGCTAGGCTCGGGCGTGGCGTGGTCAAGTCACTCGTATGGACTGATCCCTGACTTAATCAAACCCATCAGGCCTCTGCAGCTTTATGCTGATGGGGGTTACCAGCTGAGAATTAGGCGTCTTGAGGGTACCCCTAATTATGGTCCCCGACAATCCTACTAAACTCTTCACATGTAGATTTGTTAGTAGACGCAAATATGATATCATCAACATAAATTTGGCATACAAACAAATCATTTGCAATAGTTTTAGTAAAGATAGTAGGATCGGCCTTGCCGACTTTGAAACCATTAGTGATAAGAAAATCTCTTAGGCATTTATACCATGCTCTTGGGGCTTGCTTGAGCCCATAAAGGGCCTTAGAGAGTTTATAAACATGGTTAGGATACTCACTATCTTCAAAGCCAGGAGGTTGCTCAACATAGACCTCTTCCTTGATTGGTCCATTGAGGAAGGCACTCTTCACGTCCATTTGGTAAAGCTTAAAGCCATGGTAAGTAGCATAGGCAAGTAATATACGAATTGACTCAAGCCTAGCTATGGGTGCATAGGTTTCACCAAAATCCTCGACTTCTGAATATCCCTTGGCCACAAGTCGTGCTTTGTTCCTTGTCACCACACCATGCTCGTCTTGCTTGTTGCGAAATACCCACTTGGTTCCTACAACATTTTGGTTAGGACGTAGAACTAAATGACATACCTCATTCCTCGTGAAGTTGTTGAGCTCCTCTTGCATCGCCAACACCCAATCCGAATCTTTAAGTGCATCCTCTACCCTGTGTGGCCCAATAGAGGAGACAAAAGAGTAATGTTCACATAAATGAGCGACTCGGGATTGAGTGGTTACCCCCTTATGAATATCGTCGAGGATGGAGTTCACGGGGTGATATCTTTGAATCGCCTGGTGGACTCTTGGGTGTGGCGGCCTTTGATCTTGTTCATCTTCCTTGTCTTGATCATGGACATCTCCCCTTGATCATTGTCCTCCTCTTGAGGTGGCTCATCTTCTTGATCTTCTCCTTCATCATCTTGAGCTTGATCCTCATCTTAGGTTGGTGGAGAAGCTTGCATGGAGGAAGATGGTTGATCTTGTGCTTGTGGAGGCTCTTTGGATTCCTTAGGACACACATTCCCAATGGACATGTTCCTTAGCGCGACGCATAGAGCCTCTTCATCATCTAGCTCATCAAGATCAACTTGCTCTACTTGAGAGCCGTTAGTCTCATCAAACACAATGTCACAAGAAACTTCAACTAGTCCAGTGGACTTGTTAAAGACTCTATATGCCCTTGTGTTTGAATCATAACCAAGTAAAAAACCTTCTACAGCCTTAGGAGCAAATTTAGATTTTCTACCTCTTTTAACAAGAATAAAGCATTTGCTACCAAAGACTCTAAAATATGAAACATTAGGCTTTTTACCGGTGAGGAGTTCATATGATGTCTTCTTGAGGATTCGATGAAGATATAACCGGTTGATGGCGTAGCAAGCGGTGTTGACCGCCTCTGTCGGTGTTTAGGGTCCGACCGCACACCCGGGGTTGCCCCTCAAGGTGTTTTAGGAGTAGGAAGGTGTCGACAACTGTAGCAGAATGGTTCGTGCCGATCGCACGAGGGACGATGGACAAGATTTACAGGTTCGGGCCGCTTAGTGATGCGTAACACCCTACGTCCTGATGAGTATGCTTGGTGGATGTGGTTACAAGAGAGCTCTCTGGATCGAGAATACAGAGAGTTGATGTGGGTGGCTAAGTAATGGGTCGATCGTTCTGAAGGGGTGCCCCCTAGGCCTTATATATTCGACCGTGGGGCGGTACACATGGATAAGATAACAACAAATGGCTAAAAGATAGTGAACCTCTCGGGATTATCCTTTACGTAACCCTCGCCGACTTATCCTCACGTGGCGTCGTTGCATGGAGGCCCCGACGCGGGAAAGTCGGATCTCTGCTGCAGCCACTCGCTCGACGCTCTGGGCCGTCCGGGTTCGCACCAATCCGGCCTCATGTCGCCCTGCGTCGCTGGTTGTTTTTCCCCAGGCCCACGAAAGAATAACCTTACGATTTATTGGGCCCTTGGGCCTTTCGTGAGGTCCTTTACTCTTTTAGTGGACCCGGGGGATATCTATCCCCCACAAGCCCCCGATCTTTGGGTTAATTTAGAGGTAATCAACCCGAAGATCTCAGGTCCAGCTTGTAGGTGATTTGAAGAAAGGTGGCTTCCTGTTGTTCTCTCCTGCTTCGATCACTTGTTGGCCAAAATCTAGCTTCAAGCCTGTGCCTTAGAGATCGGCATTCCTGTTTGTAGGATTCTGAACCTTATTGGGTGCACCGGAGGTGCACCCAATGGGTGTAGCCCCCGAGCTTCGAGTAGATTTTAGAAAATAATCTACTCGAAGGTCTTCAACAGAGATTACTTCCATTTGTGTTCCTTTATTCCAGTTAAAGATTGGCTTCTTAATCTTGTCCCATGCCCTTAGAAATTGGTGCTATCCTGGCTTAGAATGACAATCCATGGGGTGCACCGAAGGTGCACCCAATGGGTGTAGCCCCCGACCTTCAAGTGAATTTTTTGAGGATAATTCGCTTGAAGGTCTTCTTTTTGTGTCCTTTTGCTGAAGATTACTCTTTCTGCTTATAAAAAGGTTGGCATGATGTCATCCGTGCTATGTCATCAATATTATGCTTCGGAGGTCAGCATGTGTTTTGTCTTTTGCAACTGAATTTGCAATCCTTCCATATCTTGCTGAGTAGCATAGTGTATTTGCTCTGCAACTGATTGGACGTTCGATGGACGTTCTCTGTCTAGTCTTCAAGTCATGTCTGTCGACCATATTTTGCACTCTGCTGACTATATTTGGCTTCCCTTTAAATCTTGTTGATATCTCATTTTTGTCTTGAGGCATTCACTGCATGCTCTGCACAGATGTGACCATTTTGAAAAATATACTGACAATTCCTGGGCGTCCCCCCCCAATGGGTGTGGGCAAGGGACGGCTTGGTACGCTGAGTGTTTTAACCGGCTGCTTCTGAGTTGTAATGTGATGGGACGACGAGTGTAATCATATCCTTTGCGCTATTGACTGGAGTCCCAATGGGTGTAGTGCTGCATGAAACGGCGTCCGCCGCCTGATGTGTCTTTGGACGGGTGGAGGTGTATATTGAATGCTTAGCGACTGTTCAGTGACCGCGGTTGGAGGTGAGCGGTTGCCTTTCTCTTCTATAAATAACGCTGTTGTTCCTCTGGTTTCTTCACATCCCTTCGCTATTCCTTACTGCCTCCTTCTCTTCTTTTTCTGCTTGCCTCCATGGGAAAGAAACGCAAGCGCGAGCCGACTCCTCCATCGGAGGACTTCGGCGACTCGGAGTACTCGGAGGAGGAGTTCTCCTCCGAGTCCGAGAGGTCCCCGGCCCCCGTCTCTCCCCCGGCGTCGTCCGATGACTCGGACGACTCCCAGGGGTTAGCCGCGGAGGTCTGGTCCTACATCCGGGCCGTCGAGCGCTCCGGGCTCGAGGGCTCGGATGAGTCCGAGTACTCCTCGGACGAGGAGGACTCGGACGGCGGCGGCGAGGGCGAGGACGACGACGACGACGAGGACGACGACGACGACGACGACGATGACGACGACGACGATGACGGCAGCGGCAGTGGCGGGGGTAACGGCAGCAGCAGGGGCAGCACCAGAAGCGGCGGCGGCAGGGGCGGCACCAAGAGCAGCGGCGGCAGGGGCGGCGGCGGCGGCAGGAGCGGCGGCGGCGGCAGCAGGGGCAGGGCCAGTGGCTAGATGCCACTGGTCCTTTTAAATATTAGTATAGATTAGAAGTAGTATAGTTAGATAATGTAGTAGTATTAGTAATGTAGAGTAGTATAGTGTAGCGTAGTAGTAGTAGTAGAGATAGGGAAGTATCAACTCATAATGAGTTGATTTGTAATTATTGCCACTTCCCTTGAATGAAGAACGAATTTGGTTTCCTTTTGATGAATCATTTCGTTTGACTATGAATCTGAGTCTTTTGAGGTCATAGACGAACAGCTTGATCATTATGCTGATGCTTCCGAGCGATATTGCAGTCTGTATCAATGTTTTTAGAAGTGATGCTGGGCGATTTGAAGGTTAACGTTGGCATTTTAGAAGTAATGCCGAACGATTGAGTTCGAGATCAACGTTTTAGAGGCAACGCCGAGTGACTGAGTAGTGACGCCGGCGTTTTAGAGGCAACACCGAGTTATTGAACTCAGGGTCAGCGTTTTAGAGGCAACGCCGAGTTATTAAGAGTCGTTGTCGGCATTTTAGAAGTAATGCCGAGCGATTGAGCTCAAGATCGACGTTTTAGAGGCAACGCCGAGTGACTGAGTAGTGACGTCGGCGTTTTAGAGGCAACGCCGGGTTTTTGAACTCGAGATCAGCGTTTTTAGAGGTAACGCCGAGTGATTGAAGGTCAGCGTTGGCATTTTAGAAGTAATGCCGAACGATTGAACTCGAGATCAGCGTTTTAGAGGCAACGCCGAGTGACTGAATAGTGACGTCGGCATTTTAGAGGCAACGCCGAGCTATCTTGAGGATTAACACCCGAGTAAGGAGAGGGCCCACCAGTTTTTTGGGAAATAACTGCCGAATGACCACGTGGCCTGCTGGGATTTCGGAAATGACTGCCGAGTGATGACTGGGCACTTTTTGAAACGGTATCTGGTCCGAGAATATCCCATAAGAGTTGCACTTTTAGCCGCCTTTGCTTTCCGCGCCCTAGTTTTTGCATTCCTGCTTCCAAATCCTATCTGCGCTTGCCTCCAATTTGCTCGCTGGTGAAATCGAGATGGCTCCCAAGAGGAAAATCGCGAGTTCTTCCGCTGTGGTGATTCCCCCAATTGATCCCAACAGCCAGTTGCCTTTCGCAGGTAACCACACGTCCATCATCTCTGAAACCGAACTCCTTCACCTCGTGTCCATCGGGGTTCTTCCTCCACGGGAACTCTGTTCTTGGCGGATTTGCCACGGAACTACGGTCCCGACGGAGGATACCCACGAGTCTGTGGTTTACGCTCCCTTTCTTCTCCGTGGCCTTGGCCTTCCTATTTCTCCCTTTTTCCGTGGTCTTCTTGATTTCTACCACATCAACCTAACCCATCTGAACCCTAATTCAATTCTGCAAATTTCTATCTTCGTCCACTTATGTGAGGCCTTTCTTGGCGTGCTGCCGCATTTTGGATTGTGGAAACACCTGTATCATTGTCGCCCTGGGATGGCCGGGGGACAACATCAGTTGGTTGGAGGTGCCAGCTTGGAGATGCGCCGGGGACGGAAAACTGAGTATCTTGAAATCCCCCTTAAAGACAGCATTAAGGGATGGCGCCTGGAATGGTTTATAGTTGATAACTATGGAAATTCTCTCCCCCCCCCGGTCAGGAAGACAGCCAGATGTTCGCACCCCGAGCTGGACCGAGTCTCCTACAGACGAAGAGGTGGCTGAGGCCAGTGTGCTGCTAGCTGAAGTTGGGCTATTGAAAGAGAGGGGTTTAACTGCTGAAGCTATAGTTGCTGACTTCGTTTTCAAAAACATTCAGCCACTGAAAGACAGGGTCCACCCGGCTTATCTGTATCAAGGGCTAGCCGACCCAACTCGAGTTACCAATAGAAGGATCCCTTCTGCAGATTTGGTGAGCCGACTGGAGATGATTCTCAGAGGCAAAGTCTCCAATGTTGGTGCTCCGGTGGCGTATTCAGCCTGGAATCTGCCCCCTGCCAAGGCCTTCACTCGCTTCGTGTCAAACCCACCTGCGACTGATGGCAGTTTGGGCCTTAGAACGCGGCCTTCTGACGAGGAGGTTAGTGCTTTGGTTGCCTCACTTGGGAAAATCCCTGATGATGAACGACAAATCCATTTCGAGGTGCCTTTGGATCCTACTGATGCTGAAATAAATGCCGTGCTTGACATGTTGGCTGAAGATTCTTCTGACGCTATTCCTGCTGAGTCATTGGCAGTGGCACCTCTCCCAGAGGTCGGTATAATCTTGGATGTTCAGAGACCTGTCCGTGCTCGCTCGAGGCGTCCCCGCCGAACCAATCAGACTGATCTTTCTGTTGATGAGCAGAAAAAGAAGAAGAGACGTATTCGGCGAGTATCTAGTTTGGATCAGGGTGCTGGTCCCTCGGTTCCTGCTGATGAGGAGGTTCCTGCGCCTGAATTTGCTGATGCTGATCCCAATGGGTGTGGTATGACTGTTGCTGATCCCGATGGGTGTGGTCCATCTGTTGCTGATCCCAATGGGGGTGTTGCCAGTGTTGCTGATGAAGACGACGAAGAGGAAGAAGATGAGGTTCCTCTGACTCGGAAGAACAGTCGGCAATTCCTCGCCAGTGGGGAAAGTAGTGGGGTTCCTTCTCCGGCTTTGTCTGCTCTTGTTGGTCTGCAAAACATATCCCTGGCCGACTTTGATCAAACTCTCGAGGATATGGTCCCAGAGGACTTGTTATCAGGGCCAGCGGATGATGATGTGACGGAAGCTTGTGGTGCTGTGCCGGACGCTGGGTTGAGGTCATCCCGTGCCTCATCAACCTTAGAGCGCGATCTTGAGGGACGGGATGTTAACTTGGATTGTCCTGATTCCATGGAAGTAGCCGAGGGCCCATCAACCTTGGAGATGGTTACTGCTGAAAGTTTGGACCCCAAGGATGGTGTTGACACATGTCCAGCCCCCGAGGGTGTCGTCGGGGATGACTTAGCCCGGGTGAAGAGTGCGAGCTACTGCCCAGCCCCCGAGGGTGTTGCCGGGGATAATCCGGCTCAAGTGGGCAGTGCCAACTATGACCCAGTCCCCGAGGGTGCCCAAACAGGGTCTCCCTCCGGCACTTCCATGAACGTTCACGCTGGGTCACCTCCACACTCTGGCTGCATGGTGGTGGCCCAAACTTCAGACCGGGGCGTCGCTTTGGAGGGCAGCGTCCCCGTTGATCGAGTATCCGGCTCTGTTGAAGGAGATGAACTGATTCCCACTGTCCCATTGCATGCTGCTTCGGGTGATGACCTTGCGCCTGGTTATCATCTGATTTCTCCTGACTTGGGGATCCCTTCGTTCTTCTCCAACCTCCAGGTACTGTGCTGTTTCTTAGCTTGACTTTTACATGAACTCTTGCCATTATGCTCATCTGCTCTTCTCATCAGGTTTTGGTGGATGGGATGACCAGCCAGCTGAAATTGCATGGTGCTCCTATCCCGGAAGTAGCTTCATCCTTTTCGTGTTGGAATCTGGTGTCTCTTCATCGCCGTGTATCCGAGTTGGAGGCGACTAACGCTGGTTAGTGCCCTTTTTTCTTTTCTTCGTGCTTGTTGTGGACTGTTTTACCTTCTGACCTTGCTTTGTTTGGTTGTCCTTCGCTAGGAATGACTCGACAGATTACACTACTTGAGGAGAAACATTCTCAGGATCGGGCTGAACTGTCTCAGCGATGCACTGATCTTGAGGAAAAGTACTCTCAAGGTCAAATTGAGCTGAGTCAAGTCTCTGCCGCCTTAGATGATGCCAACGCGTTGAGTTCTTCCCTGCATGCTCAGCTAGACTCTGAAAAGGTGAGATATGAAACTGTGCTTTTGTTTTGCTATACTCCTATTGTTTGCCTGGTTTTCTGAGGGAACTGATTTGTGCTTGCAGGAAGAAAAACGCATCCTTGCCGCTTCTCGTGACAATCTTGATAGGTTGTATCGAGATTCTAGCAACTCGTTGACTATTCTGGAGAGGAGTCATCGCTTTTCCATGGAAGAGTTGAATAATCTTCGCTATAAGCTGCAGGAGTCCTTGGATGATGTGATTCGCCTTCGGGAGTTGATATCGGCTAAAGACGTTGTCATCAAGAATCTGCGTGCTTCCAAGAAATCCGTTACCCAGGAGCTAGAGGCTGCCCAGTTGGCTGTCAAGGTTGCTGAAGAGACTTCCAATACTCTGAGAGCCCAGCGCGATAGGGCCATGGATAAGGCCATTCGAGCGGGACGAATTCTAATGAGGAGGCCTGGCGTAGTCGTCCCTGAAGATATAAGGGCTGACGTGAACGCTGCCCCTGATTCCTCGAGTCGCCCTTCTTCGTCGACTGCTCCTGGAAAAGACATTGCAAAATAGAGAAAACATTTCGCGTGCTCCAAGCGCGCAGCTTGCATGATTGAACATTTGTTAGGGGACACCGGTTTATTTGAATAACATAGTTATTCACTCATTGTATCAGAATTTTTTAGTTAATGAGTTTGGTAGTTATGACGCATGATGACTATGAATTTTATCTGTGGGATATGGAAATCATCCCCTGAATTAAATAGGCGAAAGCATGTTGCGTTGGTCTTAAGTAGGCGCCAACTGGAGTTGATTGCTTCGTTAGCTGGGCATAGTGGTCGCCCTGGGTTAAGTAAAGCGTGAGCATGTCGCACCGCCTTAAGTCGTTGCCGACTTAAGTCGATTGCTCCGTTAGCAGGGCATAGTGGTCATCCCGAGTTAAGCAAGCGTGAGCATGTCGCACCACCTTAAGTCGTTGCCGACTTAAGTCGATTGCTCCGTTAGCAGGGCATAGTGGTCACCCCGAGTTAAGTAAGCGTGAGCATGTCACACCGCCTTAAGTCGTTGCCGACTTAAGTCGATTGCTCCGTTAGCAGGGCATAGTGGTCACCCCGAGTTAAGTAAGCGTGAGCATGTCACACCGCCTTAAGTCATTGCCGACTTAAGTCGATTGCTCCGTTAGCAGGGCATAGTGGTCACCCTGAGTTAAGTAAGCGTGAGCATGTCACACCGCCTTAAGTCGTTGCCGACTTAAGTCGATTGCTCCGTTAGCAGGGCATAGTGGTCACCCCGAGTTAAGTAAGCGTGAGCATGTCACACCGCCTTAAATCATTGCCGACTTAAGTCGATTGCTCCGTTAGCAGGGCATAGTGGTCACCCTGAGTTAAGTAAGAATGCAAGCCAATCGTAAATAAATTGAGTATCCTTGAAACCTTTTCTTTATTGATGACATATTTCCACTTTACAGAGTACATCATTGTTATCCCAGCAGTTTTGAGGTACGGCTAAGGATAAAACTTTCTCAAGTGTTCTATGTTCCAAGAGTTCCCGACTTCCGTGCCATCCATCTGAGTGAGGCGATATGATCCGGGCCGAGTGACTTCTGCTACTATGAAGGGTCCTTCCCATAAGGGTGATAACTTGTGTCGTCCTTCTCCCGTTAGAATTCGGCGAAGGACGAGCTCCCCTACTGAAAAGGATCGTTGCCGCACAGCCTTGTCGTGATAGCGCCTTAGAGTCTGCTGGTATCTTGCTGACTGGATTACTGCGCTTAGCCGTTCTTCCTCGAGTACGTCTATGTCCTCCAGCCTGGTGGTCTCAGCTTCTGCTATGCTTTCAAAAATCAGCCTTGGCGCCCCAAACTTGAGATCAGCAGGCAGCACTGCCTCCGACCCATAGACCATGAAGAAAGGAGTGTTTCCATGCAAAGCTCGGCTGGGTTGGGTTCTTAGGCTCCAAACAACATAGGGTAATTCCCTTATCCACTTTCCTGCGAATTTTTCGTTCTTATCGAAAATCTTTTTCCTGAGTGCATCCAATATCATCCCGTTGGCTCGCTCAACTTGCCCGTTGGCTCTTGGATGGGCTACAGATGCATACTTGATCTGAATACTTTTTTTGCTCGCAGAAGTCAAAGAATTCTGAACTCGTGAAATTGGACCCTAAATCAGTTATGATGCTGTTTGGTATCCCGAATCTGAATATTATGTCTTGTATGAATTCCACGGCCTTAGCAGAAGTTAAGGAGGCAATGGGCTTGAATTCTATCCATTTAGTGAACTTGTCAATTGCTACCAACACATGAGTATATCCCCCTTGAGCTTTCTTGAAAGGTCCAATCATATCCAGCCCCCAGCATGCAAAAGGCCAGGTCACTGGTATGGTCTGCAGCTGCTGTGCTGGCAGGTGTTGTTGCTTTGACAAGTATTGGCAGGCTTCGCACCTCTGAAATAACTCGGCTGCATCATTCTTTGCTGTTGGCCAATAGAATCCTGACCTGAAGACCTTCCCAACTAGTGTTCTAGAGGCTGCATGTATCCCACATTGTCCAGCGTGGACTTCTTCTAGGAGTTGCTTTCCAGTGGATGGGAGAATGCACTTCATGAAGACGCCTGATGCACCCCTTCTGTATAATGTTTCCCCAATAAGTGTATAGTGAGCTGACTGTCTTGCAATGCGCTCTGCCGAGTTCTTATCATCTGGTTCTTCTTCATTCCTTATGTACTTAATGATTGGCTTTCTCCAGTCATCGGGATCTGACTCGGGTTGATCTATGATGTTGCATTCTTCCATTTGACCCAATGAGATACTTGGCTGTAGAATTTCTTGCACAAAAACCCCGGGTGGGACCTGAGCTCGACTGGACCCTAGCTTGGACAGTACATCGGCTGCCGCGTTCCGATCTCTCTCCACATGATGAAATTCTAGACCCTCGAATTTATCCTCCAGTTTTCGGATGGCAGTGCAGTATCTTCCCATCGAATCGTTTGAACAATCCCACTCCTTATTTATCTGGCTGATGACTACCAGAGAATCCCCGTATACCATTAATCTTTTGACGCCCAATGATATGGCAATGTTCAATCCATGGATCAAGGCTTCATACTCGGCTGCATTGTTGGAGGCTGGGAATAGCAACTGGAGGGCGTACTTGAGGTGTTCGCCTCCTGGTGCAGTGAAAAGAATCCCCGCTCCTGCTCCCTGCAGCTTGAGTGAGCCATCAAAATACATTCGCCATACTTCTGCAGTCTCCGGGTTGTCTGGTACTTGTTGTTCAGTCCATTCTGATACGAAATCAACCAGTGCTTGGGTTTTGATGGCAGTGCGAGGCCGAAACTCGATGTCATGAGATCCCAGCTCACAGGCCCACTTGGCTATTCGACCGATGGCTTCCTTGTTGTGAAGAATATCCCCTATTGGAAAACTTGTGACTACTATGACTTTGTGGTCGTCAAAGTAGTGACGCAGCTTGCGGGCAGTTAGAAGTACTGCATACAATAGTTTCTGAACTTGAGGATACTTTTTCTTTGAGGGGCCGAGGACTTCACTAATGAAGTAGACAGGATGTTGTATTGGATAGGCATGCCCTTCTTCTACTCGCTCGACTACCAACGCGGTGCTCACCACGTGAGTCGTGCAAGAGATGTACAATAGCAAATCTTCGGCTGGTTGAGTTGGTGTGGCTCGCCGAGGTGGTTTCAGTACTGGCGGTGTTGTCAAGAATTTTTTCAGAGCATCTAGAGCTTCTTGTGCTTCTGAAGTCCACTGAAATTTATCCACCTTCTTGAGTAACTTGTAAAACGGCAAACCTTTTTCCCCCAGTCTGGATATAAATCTGCTTAAAGCTGCCATGCATCCAGTAAGTCGCTGAACCTTCTTCTGCGATCGAGGTGCTTCCATCTTCATGATAGCTTCAATCTTATCCGGATTAGCCTCAATTCCTCGGTGGCTGACAATAAATCCGAGCAACTTTCCGGCTGGTACCCCAAAGACACATTTCTCGGGATTAAGCTTCCATCTATACCGCCTCAGGCTGTTGAAAACCAGTTGCAAATCTTCGATGAAGTCTTTTGAGTCCTGTGTTTTGATCACCACGTCATCCACATAAGCCTCCACACGCTTGCCCCAGTGATCGGCTAAGCATGTTTGAATAGCTCTCTGGTAAGTCGCTCCAGCGTTTTTGAGGCCAAACGGCATGGAGGTATAACAGAAAGCGCCAAATGGAGTAATGAATGCCGTTTTTTCTTCATCTTCCTTTGCCAGGCTGATCTGATGGTACCCAGAATAGCAATCCAAGAAAGACAGCATAGAACACCCAGCGGTGGAGTCCACCACCTGATCTATCCTCGGGAGCCCGAAGGGATCCTTCGGACAGTGTTTGTTGAGATCGGTATAATCAACACACATGCGCCAGTCCACTTTATTCTTTTTGAGTACAAGAACAGGATTGGCTAACCACTCGGGATGTAACACTTCTCTAATGAATCCAGCCGCGACCAAGCGAGCTAACTCGGCGCGAATGGCTTCCCTCTTATCAGGCGTGAAACGACGTAATTTCTGTCGAATCGGCCTCGCCTGGGGAAAAACCTTCAGTTTGTGCTCGGCCAGTTCTCTCGGGACTCCCGGCATATCCGCAGGTTGCCATGCGAATACATCTCGGTTATCTTGCAGAAACCGGACGAGCGCGCTTTCCTATTTGTCATCCAAACTGGAGCTGATGATGGCCGTCTTGCGCTCATCGGCGAACCCCAGGTTGATTCTTTTGGTTTCTTCAGTCGGCCGCATAGAGGCCGCGGTCTGAGCTTCATTTGCTGGTATTGCGAGGTCCTCTTCAGGCTTAGAGTTCGCCATTGCGGAGGGAGCTGTCGATGGCTTGGTGGTGAGGGTTGCTTGAATAGCCACTCGGAAACATTCTGCGGCGCCTTGGAGGTCGGCGCGCACAGTTATGATCCCTTGTGGCCCTGGCATCTTCAGTATCATGTACGTGTAATGCGGAATGGCCATGAACTTGGCCAGTCCTGGCCTCCCAATGATGGCGTTGTACCCGCAATCGAAGTTTGCCACTTCGAACCTTAGGAACTCGGTTCTGTAGTTCTCCGGAGTTCCAAAGGTGACCGGCATGTAGATGTGGCCCAGCGGGTATTCCCCTTCCGTCGGCACGATGCCGAAGAAAGGAGTGTCCGACTCGTGGAGCTCTTTGAGATGAACTCCCAAGCTTTGGAGTGTCCGGGGGAAGGTGATGTTGATGCTGCTCCCCCCGTCCACTAACACCTTTTTCACCCGGCTCTCTCGGATCACCGGATCGACGAGAAGCGGGTACTTGCCCGGGTGGTCGAAGTTGAGCCATTGATCCGCCCGAGTGAAGGTGATCGGATGCTCCGACCATCGGTATGGGGCGAGAGGGCCGATGGTCGCCACCAGTATCTGGCGATCATTGAGCTTTTGCTGTCTTCTGCTCTCCTGTGATCCGTGTCCGCCGAAGATGACGTTGACCTCCCTGTCAACGCGCGGGAAAGCTCCTCCTCCTCCTCCCTCCTCCTGCCGATGGGGTTGTCGTGGTTCATCTGGTCCTCCCCTCGGCGGAGGAGGAGGTAGAGGTTGGAAGGGTCGGCCGTGTCCGACGGAGTGCTTGAAGTCTCGGCAGTTACGAAGAGTGTGGCGCATGTCCTTGTGGTACGGGCACTGGGCGTCGAGGATGTCGTCCAGTGTGCGTTCGCCTCCACGAGGTCCTCCTCGAGCGCGAGAGGCAGGTGGTCCGGCGGCGTGCACTTCTTCGCGTGGCCTCTTCTCCCACCGCTTGTCAGGTTGCTGGTTCGTGTCGCGTCGTGGTGCTGCCGGTGCGGGCTTTGCTCCTCCGATGAGATCCTGGGCTCGCTCGTCGGCGGTGATGTAGAGGTCGGCTTCCCGGAACAGCTCCTCCGAGGTGGTCGGCGCCCTTTGTAGTATGGCTCGGACGAAAACCGAATCATTAGATCCTCGGTAGAAGTCCTCGATCACGGCCGCCTCCGTGACATCGGGGATGCGATTCCTCATGGTTTGAAACCTCTTGAGGTATGACCGGAGAGTTTCGTCCCCCCGGCGCTTGATAGATTTAAGGTCCCACGGCTGCGCCGGCTTGTCGGAGAGGGACTGGAAGTTGGCGGTGAAACGCCGACTGAAGTCTCCCCAGATGTCGATGCAGTGTCGGGGTAGATGTCGTAGCCATTGCAGCGCGTCTTGTCCAAGGACAATGGGCAAATACGCGGTCATCACGTCTTCAGATGCTCCGGCAGCTCGAGCAGCGGTGGTGTAGACGGCTAGCCAACCCCATGGATCCTGCTTAGGTTCATACTTGTCAACATTGGATACCTTGAAGTTGGGAGGCCACTGGATGGCCCTAAGGCGTGGAGTAAGGGCGGACACTCCGCATGTGTCCTCCTGTCGTCGGGGTCGATGTCTGTCCCGGGGAGGGGAGTTGTGGTTGTGATTCCTCGACCGTCCCCGGGAAGTTCCGCCAGTTGAAGCCGTTGCCGACTCAGTCCTGGTAGCTTGGCTCTGAGTCGGGGCGCCATGATCCCTGTCGTACTCCTCTCGACGACGAATTTCGTTCTCGTGCCGCCGTTCCCGCGAAGCATTGATGGAACTCCGCGCGTCTCGGCGACTGTTGATGGCGTGTCGTAGATCGTTCGGCGGGTGGGCAAGCGGTAGAAGATGGTTGGCCGCCTGGGTGAACAGTCGTCGGTAGCCGTCGGCGTCTGGAGTCCGAGGAAGTCCTTCCGCTATCCGAGCCAGCACCCCTCCGACTTCGCTCGGCGTGTTCATGGCTCGGGCGAAGTCGGGGTTCAGATTGCGCCCGAAGAGTGGATTCTCTCGACGTTGCCTTGCATCTTGCTCAGCCTGCTCCTGAGCTCGTCGGCGATCACGTCGTCGGGAGTTCCTTCGCTCTCTGAAGACGCGTTCTTCCGGGGTTTCTCCTACCTCCGAGACCTCGTCTCGCGAGACAGGTTGTTCCGGATTCCGCTCTCCGGCCGCGTGATGTCGTCGAACATTCCTGCGCCGGTTCCTTCGTCGACGGGACTCTCGCTGAGGCGGTTCCTCCCCGGGTACAGTCGGCTCGTCGTCGGAGATGGTGGGCGATTCCGCCCTTCCGACGAAGAGGACGTCGGGGTAGAACGGGGCTGCCGTCGTGGTGATCTTCTTTCGAGGAGCCGGAGAGCGGTGCTGCACTTCTCCGGTATTTTCGGAGTTTGTTGAGGAAGACTCCTTTTCCGGCGGATCCGCGATACGGTGCAGAATTCCTTCTTCGTCTGCTACGAATGAGATTGTTCCGAAGCAGAACATAGATCCGGGGCGTAGGGCGATCTTGCTGTAGAAGGAGATGGCCATTGAGCTAGCTTGGATTGTCGACACACCCCCTACCTGGCGCGCCAGCTGTCGGTGTTTAGGGTCCGACCGCACACCCGGGGTTGCCCCTCAAGGTGTTTTAGGAGTAGGAAGGTGTCGACAACTGTAGCAGAATGGTTCGTGCCGATCGCACGAGGGACGATGGACAAGATTTACAGGTTTGGGCCGCTTAGTGATGCGTAACACCCTACGTCCTGATGAGTATGCTTGGTGGATGTGGTTACAAGAGAGCTCTCTGGATCGAGAATACAGAGAGTTGATGTGGGTGGCTAAGTAATGGGTCGATCGTTCTGAAGGGGTGCCCCCTAGGCCTTATATATTCGACCGTGGGGCGGTACACATGGATAAGATAACAACAAATGGCTAAAAGATAGTGAACCTCTCGGGATTATCCTTTACGTAACCCTCGCCGACTTATCCTCACGTGGCGTCGTTGCATGGAGGCCCCGACGCGGGAAAGTCGGATCTCTGCTGCAGCCACTCGCTCGACGCTCTGGGCCGTCCGGGTTCGCACCAATCCGGCCTCATGTCGCCCTGCGTCGCTGGTTGTTTTTCCCCAGGCCCACGAAAGAATAACCTTACGATTTATTGGGCCCTTGGGCCTTTCGTGAGGTCCTTTACTCTTTTAGTGGACCCGGGGGATATCTATCCCCCACAGCCTCGGCCCAAAACCGATCCGAAGTCTTGTACTCATCAAGCATGGTCCTTGCCATGTACAATAGAGTTCTATTCTTCCTCTCCACTACACCATTTTGTTGTGGCGTGTAGGGAGAAGAGAACTCATGCTTGATACCCTCCTCCTCAAGAAAGCCTTCAATTTGAGAGTTCTTGAACTCTGTTCCGTTGTCGCTTCTTATTTTCTTGATCCTCAAGCCGAAGTCATTTTGAGCCCGTCTCAAGAATCCTTTCAAAGTCTCTTGGGTTTGAGATTTATCCTGCAAAAAGAATACCCAAGTGAAGCGAGAATAATCATCCACAATAACTAGACATTACTTACTCCTGCCGATGCTTATGTAAGCTATCGGGCCAAATAGGTCCATGTGGAGTAGCTCCAGTGGCCTGTCAGTCGTCATGATGTTCTTGTGTGGATAATGAACACCAACTTGCTTCCCTGCTTGGCATGCGCTATAAATCCTGTCTTTCTTAAAATGAACATTTGTTAGTCCCAAAATGTGTTCTCCCTTTAGAAGCTTGTGAAGATTCTTCATCCCAACGTGGGCTAGTCGGCGGTGCCAGAGCCAACCCATGTTAGTCTTAGCAATTAAGCAAGTAATGAGTTTAACTTTATTGAAATCAACTAAGTATAGCTGACCCTCTAATACTCCCTTAAAAGCTACTAAATCATCACTTTTTCTAAAGACAGTAACACCTACATCCGTAAAAAGACAATTGTAGCCCATTTTACATAACTGAGAAACTGAAAAGCAAGTTGTAATCTAATGAATCTACAAGAAAAACATTGGAAATAGAATGGTCAGGTGATATAGCAATTTTACCCAATCCTTTGACCAAACCTTGATTTCCATCCCCGAATGTGATAGCTCTTTGGGGATCTTGGTTTTTCTCGTAGGAGGAGAACATCCTTTTCTCCCCAGTCATGTGGTTTGTGCACCCGCTATCGATGATCCAACTTGAGCCCCCGGATGCATAAACCTACAAAACAATTTAGGCCTTGTTCTTAGGTACCCAAACGGTCTTGGGTCCTTTGACATTAGAAACAAGCACCTTGGGTACCCAAACACAAGTCTTGGAGCCCTTGTGTTTGCCTCCAACATATTTGGCAACTACTTTGCCTGATTTGTTAGTGAGCACATATGAAGCATCAAAAGTCTTAAATGAAATGTTATGATCATTTGATGCAATAGGAGATTTCTTCTTAGGCATTTTAACCTGGGTAGAACGCCTAGAGCTAGAAGCCTCATTCTTATAAATAAAAGCATGATGAGAAATAGAATGAGTTTTCTTGGCATGAATTCTCCTAATTTATCCTTAGGATATCCAACAGGATATAAAATATAGCCCTCGTTATCCTGAGGCATGGGAGCCTTGCCCTTCACAAAATTAGACAATCTTTTAGGAGGAGCATTAAGCTTGACATTGTCTCCCTGTTGGAAGCCAATGCCATTCTTAATGCCAGGGCGTCTCCCACTATAAAGCATGCTACGAGTAAATTTAAATTTCTCATTCTCTAGTTCATGCTCGGCAATTTTAGCATCTAGTTTAGCTATATGATCATTTTGTTTTTTAATCATAGCAAGGTGATCATAAATAGCATCAACATTAATATCTCTACATCTAGTGCAAATAGAAACATGATCAACCGTAGAGGTAGAGGGTTTGCATGCATTTAATTCATCAATCTTAGCATGCAAAATAGCATTCTCATCACTAAGATTAGTAATAGCATCATTGCAAACATTTAAATCTTTATCCTTAGCAATTAATTTTTTATTCTCAATCTTAAGGCTAGCAAGAGATTCATTCAACATATCAATCTTAGCAATTAAACTAGCATTATCATTTCTAAGATTAACAATTGAATCATCACAAACATTTGATTTCTCAACCTTAGCAATTAATTTGGCATTTTCATTTCTAAGGCTAGAAATAGTGTCATGGCAAGTGCTAAGCTCACTAGTCAATTTTTCATTTTTCTCTACCTCCTGAGCATAAGAATTTTTAACCTTAACATGCTTTTTGTTTTCCTTAATAAGAAAGTCCTCTTGGCTATCCAAGAGTTCATCCTTCTCATGAATAGCACTAATTAATTCATTTAATTTCTCTTTTTGTTGCATGTTAATATTGGCAAAAAGAGTAAACAAATCATCCTCATCATCACTAGAGCTAGCCTCATCACTAGATGTTGCATACTTAGTGGAGGATTTAGATTTTACCTTCTTCTTCTTGCCGTCCTTTGCCATGAGGCACTTGTGGCCGACGTTGGGGAAGAGGAGGCCCTTGTTGATGGTGATGTTGGTGGTGTCCTCGTCGTCGGAGGAGTCGGTGGAGCTCTCGTCGGAGTCCCACTCCCGACAAACATGGGCATCGCCACCCTTCTTCTTGTAGTACCTCTTCTTCTCCTTTTTCTTCCCCTTCTTGTCGTTATCCCTGTCACTATCACTAGACAAAGGACATTTAGCGATAAAATGATCAGGCTTACCACATTTGTAGCAAACCTTCTTGGAGCGGGGCTTGTAATCCTTCCCCCTTCTTTGCTTGAGGATTTGGCGGAAGCTCTTGATGATGAGCGCCATTTCCTCATTGTTGAGCTTGGAGGCATCGATGGGGATCTGAAAGTCGCCTAGAGGGGGGGTGAATAGGAGGAATCTGAAAATTATAAACTTAAGCACAACTACAAGTCGGGGTTAGCGTTAGAAATATAAACGAGTCCGAAAGAGAGGGTGAAAACAAATCACAAGCAGATGAAGAGTGAGACGCGGTGATTTGTTTTACCAAGGTTCGGTTCTAGCAAACCTACTCCCTGTTGAGGTGGTCACAAAGACCAGGTCTCTTTCAACCCTTTCCCTCTCTCAAACGGTCACCTAGACCAAGTGAGCTTCTCTTCTCAATCAATCGGGACACCAAGTCCCCACAAGGACCACCACACAATTGGTGTCTCTTGCCTTGATTACAATTGAGTTGGGAGCAAGAAAGAAAGAAGAAGAAAAGCGATCCAAGCGCAAGAACTCAAAAGAACACAAATGTCACTCTCTCTAGTCACTATTTGATTGGAATGAACTTTGGACTTGGGAGAGGATTTTATCTCTTGTTTGTGTCTTGGAATGAAGTCTAGAGCTCTCGTATTGAATGCAAGTGGCTGAAACTTGGATCCTTGAATGTGGGGTGGTTGGGGGTATTTATAGCCCCAACCACCAAAGTGGTCGTTGGGGAGGCTGTCTGTCCTATGGCGCACCGGACAGTCCGGTGCGCCACTGGACAATGTCCAGTGCGCCAGCCACGTCACCCAATCGTTAGGGTTCGACCGTTGGAGCTCTGATAAGTGGGGACACCGGACAGTCCGGTGGTGCACCGGACAGGTCCTGTTCACTGTCTGGTGCGCCTTCTGGCGCCTGCTCTGACTTCTGCACGCGTAGGCGCGCACTGTTTGCTTTTACTGTTCCTTGCAGACGAGCGTTGGCACGAAGTAGTCGTTGCTCCGCTGGCACACCGGACAGTCCGGTGTTACACCGGACAGTCCGGTGAATTATAGCGGAGCGACTTCCCCAAATTCCCGAAGCTAGCAAGTTTGAGTGTCGATCTCCATGGTTGTCACACCCGGGTTTTGGGGGACCAAGACCCGAGCGTGAACATAATCACCAGGTGTGTTGGGACCAAGTCTCACACATATGATGAATCATGGCACAGGATCGAATGTCACATTTTTACTATATAACAGGGGTTCTATATAAAATAAATAATTACATTATAAGGAGACAACGGTCCAGCAACCAAAGTTGACTGGGAGACGACGCACTAGACCTCTCACGAACACATCATAGAATCCTCCATGTGCATCATCCTGCGGTACCTATTCTTGACCTGTGGGGGGTGTGTGAGACAGCAAGAGTGAGCTCACATACGTTCATAGCTCAACAAGTTGTGGGGAATAATGTGCTTGAACTCGCCAAAGGCGAGAGCTCACGTGAAGTGTAAGGCTTACCAATGAGGATGGTTAGAGCTGAGCATTGCTTTTAAAGTTGGTCAAAATTTTATTAGCAGTTACTAAGTATAAGTAAATACCAACCCAATTAAGTAGTAGAACAAAAGTAACAACATCACCTGCGATGCAATGCATATGACAAATTGAATTTAGTTCCATAAATTAATCATGTGAGGGTCCGAGCTGCTCATGACCGTGAGCACGGCTAGTATACCAGTTTTACACTCTGCAGAGGTTGTGCATCATTACCCACAAGTCATGTTACCCATCTGCCAAGGGATCGCGACTTCCCATACACCTCTACCGAGGAGGCGAGGCAGGGTAACACTACGAGGTCTTTACAAAGTTCCACTAGCTTCAGAAAACCCGCTACAGTTTATAGGAAGCTCCAATGAAGGGACCCCTCGCATGACCGCCATCGCAGCAAAATCATTCCAAGGGCCTCCCTACACTGACCACTCCCCTACTGCCCTTGCCCCTTTCGGGTAAGGTAGTCTTCCACTAGCTTTCCTAATTAATCAGCCAAGGGCGTCCCATTAAACCCTTGTGGTAGCACTGTTTTCCCGGGTGGTCGCTCCATGTTCCAATTAACATAATGATCTTATCATGAACAGTAATAATAAACAGATAGTAAAAATGTGATCATAAATAATGTATATTCATACCCAAAACCACATAAATCACTAGCAAGTACTACCCAAATAGTTCAGTGGTAAACAAGGTATAAAGATAATCAAACTAGGGTAACCTATTGGGTCCCATCAAAATTAACCTATGCAGATCATTATGATTAATCAGAACATGAGTGGGTAAAAAGAAGTGATCAAGGGCACAACTTGCCTGGGACATGAGATTCTAGGTACCAGGATGATCTTCAGAAGACTCGTGACCTCACTGCTAGTCGTAGCAATACAAACAAACATGTATAGGCAAAATTAACATCCCACCAAACATAATAATAAACTACATAATAATAATCTACACGTTGCTACGAGATCGTAGGATCGAGAATCGCTAAATTCGGAGTTATGGTTACGAAGTTATGATTTATGGAAGATAAATGTGATTTAAAATATTAAACTATATTATAAATTGGTTAGTATACATTATATGAGAAATATACTCCAAATAGTTAAGTAAACTTTAATCCAGATTATAACTTGTTTAAAAATCATATTATAGTCAAATCACTATCATGGTCTAGTTTAACTTGGCTTAAAAGGTATAATCTACCAAACATAGGCTAAACAAATATCTAATTATAAAAGTCTGTTCTATGGTACAATTAGTGTTGCCACTGCGTAGACAATATTTTTATGAAGCTAACGCAATTTGAATGGGTCAAATTGGAGTTAGAATGAGTTTTCCATGAATTAAATAAGTTTCTGGGTTTATTTTTATATTAACAATTCATTTTATGATTTAATTATGAATTTCTCTATTAATTCCAGACTGGGGACACTATTTTGACAAAGTCTAGGGTGCTCTACACAAGATTTCCGGGCCAGACTGTAATAATTTTCAACAAGCGAGGGATGGCGGGTTATTTTCAGGCTTCCTCGAGGACTCTTTAGCAAAAAGACCCGGCCGAAGGGGTATCCAACGACCCTGGCCGCAGGATAGGAGCCGGACGCTTCAGATTAAAAGCCAGCTACGACGAACCGGTACGCGCCACCCGTCGTCGGATCAAGATCCAACGGTGCCTATTTTAAACACTAAGGATCCGATCATGGCCGTCGGGCCACGATCCAGCGATCCACGCACGCCATAATCGAACCGTTGTCGCCCATCTAATCTCTCCCCTCCATCCCGAATCCAATGGCTCACAAGGTTCTCCTTCCCTCCGACCGACACACAGGCGAGGTGCCCCAGCAAACGCGGCGGCGACTCGTCGGAGCCATCCCCCGATGGCACATCAGAGCACCATTTTTCTGTTCACTAGGCGCAATACAACGAGAGGAGAAGGGCTAACATCATGGGAGTAACTTACTGGAGATAGTAGCCTACAGAGCACTGGCCACGGCGGAGCACGGGTCTGGCGGGGTGCTCAACTCCGGTGAGGAATTCCTATGGTTCCTGTTAGATTCCCGCTGATTACTCCCTCACACAACTTCAACGCGGTCTGTTCGCCCCACGGGTGTCCACACTAGAGCCTGAACCATACCGACAATGGGTATCCACGGCGGCGGCCCGAACACGAGGTGATGGCGGCTCTCGCCCAGATTTGCTGCCCCTTTCTCTCTTTCTCTCTTGGTTAGACGATCATCCAGCACGCTCGAGCGGGACTATTTATGGGGAAATGACCAGCGCCAAGTGTTGGAGCGAAGGCAGAAACGCCACCCTTCGCCCGAAGTCTCCACCGCTTAGCCCCTGCCCTGACAGACAAAGCAGGCAGGGACACCCTTCGCTTCATCGGCACCAGAGACAACACGGAGACCCTTCGCTCGATTCGGCACCAGACGAAGGCCTGCGGCGACGCCTCCCCGCGGCGCGGCCTCGTTCAGCTCCGAGGCCCACATGAGATCTGGCCCATTGTAACGGGCCCTGCGTGGCCGCGTTTGTGTTACGGGCCTAATTTGTAAAGGCGTACTTGTAATTACAGCTTGTAACCCCGCTTTATGGGAATATTCTGGGGATAAACTAGGCACCTGAGGACACATGCGTCCTTAACGCAAGGCGCCGTGCACTCGGATACCTATAAATACCCCCGCACAGTGCCCGTGAGAGGCTAGATTAACAGAGCTTTTGCCATCACGCGTGAGTGCCCTGTTGCCATCACCATTCACTCGTGTTGGATCCCCTTGCTGTCGAGAGCGAGTTCCAACACCAAGGCAGCATAAAAATCCGCCAGGGTTGTTGGCCGCCGGGCGCCGGCCAGTTCGATCCGCATGAGAGCTCCGTGCCTGACAGAGAGGCCCTACACGTAGGTGACACAGGTGTAGTGGTCCGGGTGGCAGATGCCAACAGCTGGCGAGATCCGCGGGTGCGAGCCGGTGTGATTTCCGCGGCATTGAACAACCTAGGCGGAAGGCGCAACGACGAAGGGGATGGTTCTGACAACGAGGTCCACACGACAGAGATAGCTTAGAGTAGTTTGTGTTCTTGAGCGTGGGCCCACAGTTCAGTTGAACGCGCGAGCGCACCGGTATTGGGGGTTTGTCCTCGCTAGAGCGGGTTCACGGACTAGTGTGAGGAGATTGTAGCGGCACGAGTCCAGAGTGGTTGACAAGGTGACCCCACGATGTCAGTGAGTGACTAAGACGTGAGGAAGGGACGACGGCTTGGGTCCACATGTCGCCATCGAGGCTCAATTGGGCTGCGTTAGTGTAGCGGGATGGGCCAAATTCTGGCATATTGGCCCAAAAGAGATAGTTCATTTTTTCTTTTCCAACCTTTTCTTTCCTATTTTCCATTCCAATTATTCAACTTAATTCAAAATTTTGTTTTGCACTCCAGATTTCAAATATCTAACAAAAGTCTACATGAATTATACTTTTATTGTCTGAATTAATATTATTTATTATTGTTATCTTATAATGTGTATTCTTTTTAATTTTCTTCCCTTTTATCTTTTATTTCCAAATTCTAAATTTTCAAACTTAAACTTGTCTTACAAATTCGAATACAAATGTAAACATACAAGAAAACTTTATGGAATGCACATTTACGTATTTATTTATTTGTTATTTACATAATTTAATGCCATTAGTTGAGTATGTAGAGACAAATAAAAAGAAAAAAATCAAGGGATCCCCGAAACATCCACTTATAAATTTACTTATTTATTTATTTTATTTTATTTTTTTGCTCCTACCAATTTTAGGCTTTACAAATCCTACCCCCCTTAGCAGAAATCTCGTCCTCGAGATTTGTAAGGAAAGGATGTAAAAAGCCTTATTTATAGTTTACTTTTAGTTTCTAATTAGTTTATGAATAAGAAGTTTCTTGTCAATTAGAAAGTGATTAGAAAAGCATGGGTGTTTATATGTATAACCATTTTATTATGTACAATAAAAGATAGGGAGGTTAGGCAAGGATAGCCTAGGGTAAGACAGTTTATGGTGAGAAGAACTCCGTGTTGGATGGTAATGCATCTAAAGATCAAGTTTGACTTCTCTCCTTCCTTGACGAGGTTGGTCTAAGACATTAATTTAGGTTAAGATATGTTTATAGAAGCAATGTCTAATCCATATCACCGGACTAACTAACCTGTTAAGTAACTCAATTTAGATTGGATCATATTAAATTAGATGGGATCTAGATTAAATCGGTATAACTAGGTAATTACAGCTTGTAACCCCGCTTTATGGGAATATTCTGGGGATAAACTAGGCACCTGAGGGCACATGCGTCCTTAACGCAAGGCGCCGTGCACTCGGATACCTATAAATACCCCCGCACAGTGCCCGTGAGAGGCTAGATTAACAGAGCTTTTGCCATCACGCGTGAGTGCCCTGTTGCCATCACCATTCACTCGTGTTGGATCCCCTTGCTGTCGAGAGCGAGTTCCAACATTTGGCGCCCACCGTTCGTGCTACGAGACAACCACCCGCGATGGCACCCAAGAGAGCTAACCCGAAGGCTGACGAGGCTGCGAAGGCAGCACTGCTCGCCGCAAGAAAGGGCAAGGCCCTCGCCCTCACCCAATCCACCCACCAAGAGGCCACTGAAGACGACACCCTCCGCACCTGCGACCCTGAGGGACAACCCTCAGGCTTCGCACCTCCCTCAGGCTTCGCACCTCCCTCAGACTTCGCACCACCGGAGGGCGCGGACCTCGCCGAGGACGGTGAGGTCCTCGGCATCTCAGCAGAAGAACAGCTACAGCTGCGCGCTCTGCGCCTCAAGAACCGCAACCTCCAGAGGCAGAAGGAGATACTGGAGGCCAAGCGCCAGCGTGTGTCCGCACTCGCCAAAGTGCGGCAGATGATACGCGACGAAGAGCACAAGGCCCAGGAACTCGAGCGGGAGATTGCGCTGATGCAGCGCGAAGGCCACCTCAGCCCGCGGCACGAGTCATCCCTCCAGCAGCGCGCACAAAACGAAGACACGCGCGAAGGCCACCCCGGCCTGCAGCATGGGCCACCCCTGCAACACCGCGCGCAACCGGAGGACCCGCGTTTCCCCCAGCGCGACTTCACCTTCCCGCACGCCGCGCCATTCCAAGGGGTCAATTATCTCGATGAGCGAAGCCCCCTGGCGCCTCACCTGCAAGTGACGCCGTGGCCAGCTAACTTCCGGGCTGGGACCTACCCCAAGTACAACGGCAGCACCGACCCGGCTCAATACATAATGAGTTACCAGGTCGCCGTCGCATCGTCCGGGGGGGACGACGCCACAATGGCGAAGTCCTTCATCATCGCCCTCGAGGGCCCCGCACTCACCTGGTTCACCAGGTTGCCTCCGCTGTCCATCGATTCCTGGAGAAGTCTCCGGGACAAGTTCCTCCTCAACTTCCAAGGGTACCGCCCGGACACCGACGCCCTGGCCAAGCTCTCGCTCTGCAAGCAGCTAGAGAGGGAGACCCTGAGGGAATATTACCGCAAATTCCTGACACTCAAGTCACAGCTACCCTCAGTCGATGACCAGATTGCCATCCACTATGCTATCAATGGTCTTCGCGCTGGCGTCCTTTACAGCCACTGCATCAGAGATCCGCCGAAGAATCTCCAAGAGTTATACCAGCTGTTTGAAAAGTACGCCAGATCCGAGGAGCTCCACCAGCGCAAGATTGAGTCCCAGCGGAAGCCAAAAGATGCTCCACAGTCCAGCCGCACGTGGACAAGGACTCCGCAACCAGACTCCGGTCGAGATGGCCGCGGTCAGCAGCAAGTGCACAACATTGCCAACCAGCAGCCGGCCGCTGACCCCCTTCGTCGCCAGGAATATCCCCCCCAGGGCCGCGGAAGTGGAACTCGCGGCAGGGGCCGAGGGCGTGCGCAGCCACCCCCTCCACCGCGCCGATTTTACTGCCTTTTCCATGGCGAAGACTGCGCCCACCAAACCAAAGACTGCCCCGAAGTGAAGGCCACCAGAGACAGAATGGCGAGGGCGCAGCCAGCCGATAACCCCAGAATTGTCGCGCATAATTACCAGCCACCCCCTCCACCATATATCCACGCTCCCGCCCCGCATCCACCGCACCACGCTTACCAACATCATCAGGAAGTACAAATCATACATCCTCCGCCTCCACCACCACACCAGCAACAACAAAACATCCCCCATGCCCCAAAGCAGGAAGACTTCGCCGATCAACCTTATCGCGGAGTCATTCATATGATAACTGGGGGGTCCAGCACCGACTTCGACACCAAGCGGCAGAAGCGGGACCACTACCGCAGCATAAACCATGTCGCCGTCACGGGCCCAGTTGTGCAGACGAAGTGGTCCCACGTACCGCTCACCTTCGACGCACGGGACGTCGACTTGCGCAGCGCCCCCCACTGCGATGCCATGGTTATCAATTGCAGCGTGGCAGGCTGGGACCTACACAAGGTCCTCGTTGACAACGGCAGCCAGGCAGACATCATCTTCCTCCACGCCTTCGATCACATGGGCATCAGCCACAGCCTGCTTAAGCCTTCGGACAACCCGTTGTATGGCTTCGGCGGCAAGGGCACCTTCCCCGTCGGCAAAATAGAATTGCCCCTCTCCTTCGGTGTAGCACCCAATGCCCAAAGTGAGCAAGTGACTTTTGACATTGTGGATATGGTATATCCATACAACGCCATCATGGGCCGGGGCTCCATCAATAAGTTTGAAGCTGCCATCCACGGACTGTATTTGTGCATGAAGATACCAGGCCCGCTAGGCGTAATTACAGTCTTCGGTAATCAGCAGACAGCGCGCAACATAGAGCGAGACTTCGTGCCTGGTCAGAGGAACGTGCACTGTCTCACGACATAGTGCGAGGTCCCTGCGCCCGCCAGCCCAACTGACAAGCAGCACGACAAGGCTCAGTTGCAGAGTCAGGATGGGACCAAGACTGTCCCCCTCGATTAGGCCACGCCCAAGCAGACAGTCACTATCAGCGAAGACCTTACTTCGCATGAAGAAGAGAAGCTCCTCTGCTGCCTGGCCAAGAATAAAGATGTCTTCGCCTGGTCCGCCCTCGACCTGGTCGGAGTCAGCCGATCTATAATCGAGCACAGTTTGGGAATTGACCCCTCGGTGCGACCAAGAAAGCAAAGGCTCCGCAAAATGTCCGACGAAAAGACAGAGGCCGCCAAGGCGGAGGTGCACCGCCTCCTAGAGGCTAAATTCATTGAGCCAGTGGCTTACCCCACATGGCTCTCCAATGTTGTAATGGTGCAGAAAAAAAAGCGGGAAATGGCGGATGTGCATAGACTTCACCAGTCTCAATAAGGCCTGCCCAAAAGACAATTTCCCGTTGCCACGGATCGACAAAATAGTCGATAGCGCGGCCGGATGCGAGGTCATGTCTCTCCTCGACTGCTTCTCCGGCTATCACCAGATATACATGAAGGAGGAAGACAAGGCTAGCACCAGCTTCATAACACCCTTCGGCACTTATTGCTTCGTCAGAATGCCGGAGGGTCTCAAGAACGCCGGGTCCACCTTCTCCAGACTCACCAAAACAGTACTCGAAGGGCAGGTCGGCAGAAATATATTTACATATGTGGACGACATCGTCGTCGCCAGCAAAAATAAGGAGGACCATCTCGCCGACCTGGCCGAGACATTCGCAAACATGCGAGATGCACGACTCCGCCTAAACCCGGAGAAGTGCGTTTTCGGTGTTCGCCAGGGCAAGATATTGGGCTACCTGGTGTCACACCGCGGCATCGAGGCCAACCCAACCAAGATCCAGGCCATCATCGACATGTCGCCTCCGCAGTCCGCCAGGGACGTCCAGCGTCTGACAGGCAGATTGGCCGCTCTCAACAGATTCATCTCCAGGTCGGCCGAGCGAAGTCTTCCTTTCCTCAAAACTCTCCGCGGCGCAAAAGACTTCGCCTGGGGGCCGGAGCAAGCAGCGGCCTTCGCCTCATTAAAATAGTACTTAACGGAGCTGGCCACCCTCACGAGCCCCGACTCCTCGCTCCCCCTATTGCTCTATGTCGCGGCTTCGCCGCACGCGGTCAGCGCGGCACTAGTGCAGGAGCAGACAGTCGAAGGCGCTGTCAGACAGTGCCCTGTTTATTACGTCTCCGGGGTCGTGGAGCGCGCCAACGGGAAAATCTTCACAGCTATCAAAAAAATGCTCCTCGATGAAAAAAAGGGCAGATGGAGCGATTTCTTACCTGAGGCAGTCTGGGCACTAAACACGACTGAGTGCAGGGTGACCGGGTTTACTCCCTTCCGTCTTTTATACGGATCGGAGGCCATGACCCCGCAAGAAATAAAGCACGGATCCCCGCGAACAGTCCCATCAGCCGTCCCAGATGTGGACGAGCCAACTTCAAAGGATCTCATCGACGGAGACCGTGTCTTCGCCCTACAGGCCCTGAACAAGTATCAAGCCCAGACCAAAGCATGGCGCGACCATTCAGTCACCCCGAGGGAGTTCAGCGAGGGGGACCTCGTACTCATTCGGACAGCTCGGACGGAGTCCAAGGGCAAGCTGGAGCCCAGGTGGGAGGGCCCTTTCATCGTCAAGACAAAAGCTTCCCCCAGCGCTTACAGGCTCACAACGCTAACCGGCGAGGACCTGGAGCACTCCTGGAACATTGACAACCTCCGCAAATTTTTTGTTTGATTCCTCAGGGCTGTCTTCGCCCTTGTAATTCGCAAAAACAATCTTGCACCGGCCCGCACTCTTTTCCTCCCGGGGGGTGAGGTTTTTAACGAGGCGGAGCCATGTAATATATGCGTAAAAAATCCCCCGCAAAAAGACATGCGTCGAAAAAGACCGCGATGACGGTCTTCGACATTCGACCACCACGAGGTCACCGCGAGGCTAAGCGCTAGCTACCCTCGCGTGCGACAAATCCGCGCAGAAGTCGCCTAAGGGTGCAGCCGGATTAGCACAACAAGTGCGGAAAAAAATCTAAGTCTATCGCGAAGACTATCCGCGCAGAAGTCGCCTAAGGGTGCAGCCGGATTAGCACAACAAGTGCGGAAAAAAATCTAAGTCTATCGCGAAGACTATCCGCGCAGAAGTCGCCTAAGGGTGCAGCCGGATTAGCACAACAAGTGCGGAAAAAATCTAAGTCTATCGCGAAGACTATCCGCGCAGAAGTCGCCTAAGGGTGCAGTCGGATTAGCACAACAAGTGCGGAAAAAATCTAAGTCTATCGCGAAGACTATCCGCGCAGAAGTCGCCTAAGGGTGCAGCCGGATTAGCACAACAAGTGCGAAAAAAATCTGAGTCTATCGCGAAGACTATCCGCGCAGAAGTCGCCTAAGGGTGCAGCCGGATTAGCACAACAAGTGCGGAAAAATCTAAGTCTATCGCGAAGACTATCCGCGCAGAAGTCGCCTAAGGGTGCAGCCGGATTAGCACAAGTGCGAAAAAAATCTGAGTCTATCGCGAAGACTATCCGCGCAGAAGTCGCCTAAGGGTGCAGCCGGTTTAGCACAACAAGTGCGAAAAAACCGAAGACTATCTGTGCAGAAGACACTTAAGGCTACACCTGGACTAGCACAACAACGGCTGAAACGACAACATCAAACCATCCACGCCAAGACCAACTATAATCAAGCCAACACAGCGCAGCCAAACAAATCAGTGAGTACAAAACGCCTTCGCACACACACATGCACGCGAGGGCACACATTTCCACCATACAAGCCTCTACATACACAAGCGAGGGCACCACACTCTACATCGGCTCAACCTTAGGAATAATTCCCATCTCCCTATAATTAAATAACATTATCCTGAGCTCCTCACCCGCAAAAAGCCTTCGCAGTTCCCCTTCACCTACACTCTCGGCGGTCGGCAGGGACAACAGTTCCTGCCGACCAGCCCCACTCACACGAAGCAGAGCCCGCTCCTCCGCGCTAACCCTACGTTTTGCAACCGCCCTTCGTCGACGGCGCCCGGTGCTAGGGCCTGGCACGTCCGACGCGTCCGCGGCGTGTGGCGAAGCCTCCGCCGCAGCCACGTACAAGGCCGCAAAATAATCCAAATTCTCCTCCGACGACTCCTCAGTCCACTCAACCGAGCTCCCGGAGTCGGCAAAATCAAAAAACTCAGATGCAGACCCACTATATTCATTACCACCTTCCGCGGTCGAAGCCGCCAAAAACTCAGTAGCAGCGGTTGCGTGCGCAGGCCCAAAATCTTGAACCTGCGCAGCAACCAAAATTCAGTACAACATCCAAAATTCCCCAACCCTAAACAACCACTACGCCACCTGCGAGGGCCCTGACGCTGCGGGGGCCTCCGCCGTTGGCTCCGCCGCCACTTCCGCCATTGTTTCCACCGCCTCCGCCGCCGGATCTTCGACGGTCGGCGCAGCTGCTGCGAGGGCATCGGGAGCGCCTTCGGCCACCTTCAGGGGCAGGTCTTCAACTGTCGCAGCAGATGTGGGGCGCCTGGTGCGTCTCCCGCGGTCTCCGGGGTCGGCTCCGGGTCAGACAGGGCGCTGTTCAGTGCTCCGAAATCGTCCACCCGCTCGCCTCGCTCCGCCTAAAACAAAACATACAAAAAGTCAGCAAACACACGCACAGACCACATCCAGCAAACGCCAAACAAACGACAACGTTACCTGAGCCCTCGCAGCCTCGGCCCGCTCCCTGACCACATCACCACCATACAGACCCCACATCCGGTCATAGAGGGCACCGGCGGACTCCTTCACCACGGGGTCTTCGACCTTATAGATATCTCGCCCAAAATCTTCATCTGCCTGGTCGAAGGCCTCATAGTGCCGGCACCCTTCGCGAGAGAGTGCGTTCATCGCCCCCTCGCAGGTGACCAAGGAGGCGAACGACATTAATCCCCTCAGGACAGTGGGGAGCTCCTGCAGCTCCTCTTGCACCTATTCCAGACAGCGAAGCCCGGCCTCTCGCTCCGGCACCACGAAGTCACCGGTCCGCGCACCCAGCTCGCGATATGTCGCCATAAGCTGTGTGCGCGTCCGTTCGGCCTCTGTTCGCACTGCGGCTTCGGCCCCCTTCGCGCGGCTCTCCAGCGCGGTGAGCCGCTCCCACAGGTCTTCGGCGAGATCCTTGGCAAGATTGCCTTCCGCCCGTGCCAGCCTAGCCTCCGCCTGCGCGGCCTGCTCCTTGGCGATGGCCTCGTTGGCCTCCTTCCTCTCCCCCGCCAGCTGGCGCCGGAGGTCAGCCTTTTCCTTCTCCAGGGCGGCCACCTTGTCCGCCAGTTTACGACACTTGCTGTCGGAGGCCGACTTCTCACGGACAGCGTCAGCATGTTGCGTCCGAAGTCTCTCGACTTCGGCAGACAAAGCTGCCGTAAGTGCCCCCGACGCAGTACGGCTGGTGAAGTCAGCCACCTGCAGAGCACACGTAAGGCCATGGCCGTAAAATATATATATATATATATATATATATATATATATATATATATATATATATATATATTAGCTCGGCGGACCTGACTCAGTGCCTCCGTCGCCTGACTCAGCGCCTCCGTCACTCCTTTCAGCCGGCGGGTCGCCGCGCCAGCCTCGTCCCTGACCAACGCAAGGGCCGACACCTCGCCTCCGGCGCCAAGGGTCCCGTCCCTCGCCTTCGACGACAGCGCAGCCGTCGCGATCGCCGCGGCAGGCACAACTACAGCAAGCCCGCCCTCGTCCGACCCTGCAACGCATCAACGAGTAAAAAAAAAAGGCGGCCGGGTGACTTACCCCAAGATAATCGTCCACACTAATATCGGTGCCGAAGTCGGCAACGCGTTTGCCCGGCGGCGGCGAGTTCGGGCCGCCTTCGAAGCCTCCGCCAGTCCGCTGGCCGGCGGCACCACCTTCGTCAGTTTGGAGACTCCGGCGCCCGCCGTTGTCTCCGGCGCCTTGCTGGGTGCAGAGGCGCCCGCCTTCGCCGCCAGCGGCGGCTTGCCTCCGCTGGAGGCCGCAGCCTTCGCCGTTCCCCGCTGCCTTTTCGGCCGGGCTTCGTGAATCCTGACAGTCGCCTGGCGTTTTTGCGCCGCCCCTTGGCGATCCTTGTCCATCACTGCCCACACAACAGCACCGATATTTCGCCCGTAAGGAAAAACTCTCCACTGACGAACCATATGAGATGTAAAACAGTCTTCCTCAGCCGCGCAGGGGATAGGAACATTTCTAGGCCAGCGGCCCCCGGTAACCCTCAGCATCCGAGCCGAAGACTCCCGGAGCTCGGGCGAAGACATCCTCTCCCCCGGGGCCGCACACGTCCTCATTAACTCTCTAGCAAAACTATCAGACACCCCAATTCCTCCCATCGCAGTACCTAATTTTCTCTTTTTTGAGGAGGGGGCGGCCGCCAGCGCAGGGTCGCCTCCAGTCTCCACCGCCGGCTTCTTCCCACGGCGGTCCGCTTCGTCTTGACCAGGGTAGCCGTCGTACGGC
This sequence comes from Zea luxurians, assembly GCA_029449295.1. Classification (NCBI taxonomy): domain Eukaryota; kingdom Viridiplantae; phylum Streptophyta; class Magnoliopsida; order Poales; family Poaceae; genus Zea; species Zea luxurians. Next base: position 33,132,242 of record JAOPSE010000012.1, on the reverse strand, counting down.
AATTGATTTAATTCGAAGACCCTGTTCAAACGTTCATTTGACCCGCGAATATCAAAGCTGCGCTGGCCTTCCGTCCTCGCCACGTACCGCCCCACGAGCCGCACCGCCAAGTCCTCCGCATCACGCACAAAGGCGGCCGGGTCACGGTTTCGCAAATTCAGTGCAAAGGCAGGACTTCGCACCACCCTTCCTCCGTGAAAAGGCATCTGGCGAGGGCACACTTCGCCCAGCGCCCAGCCGTGCGCCAAGGGCCAGACCCCGTACGCCACGAACTCTTCAACTAAATCACGACCACTGCTCTGGCCGGCGGCGCACCGAAGGGCCCCTTCGTCTGCATCCTCTTCTGCCACTTCAAAAGGTGGATACACAGAGTAATAGTGAGAGCACATCTCAGACACGGGAAGTCCTTCATGGCCTTCGACAGTAGCCTCAGCAACGTAAAACCAAAATTCATTCCAATTGCCCCACTTGTTGCGGGCGCACGGAACCAACTCCACTACTGGCATTGTGGTCTTGCCGGTCTTCGGCGTGAATGTGCACGACCCGAACTGGGCAACTCCGTCCTCAACCATCCTCTTCTGCCAATGCAAGCAATAATTCTTCGCAAAAACTTCAACCGACGGCTGTCCGCCGTACGAAGTCGTCGCCCAGACATACTTCGCCAGCGCCACCACGACGTTCGGTGTCAGCTGATGTATTTGAACGTTGAATCTACGCAGGACTTCGCCAACAAACCGGTGCGCAGGCAAGCGGAGACCGGCGACGAAGAACGCCTCGAAAACAACCAACTCACCCTCCGGCTCGGGGACTTCCTCCGTCCCCGGAGCACGAGCGACCCCGCCGCCAAAGTAGCCCAAACGCTGCATATCTTCAACGCGGGCCGACGTCATCCGTGACACACCAAAATCAACAGAGTCGCCGGCGCGCAGCTCCTCCACCATCACGCTACTCAACGTCTCCTCAGACGAGGCGGCGGCCGGCGGCGTGGCGTCGGCGGAAGAAGAAGAGGATGGCATTGCTACGTACCGTCGGCGGCGGCGGGCGGTCTGCTTCACTCGAGCCAGAACTCCGACGAGCAAAGGGAGCAGTAGAAGAAGAGGAGCAGAAAGACGGCGGGCGGCTAGGGTTTTCACGGAGCGCGGAAGGCAAAGTGCAAACAGCGCCGACCCCCGCCCCCCTTTTATAGGCAGGGCGCGGCGCTTCGGGAAACCCGCAATCCAACAGTATGATGTCCATCAACGGTCACATCAAAAACCCCCGCGGAACCACTTCGAGCGAGGGCAGCGTCTCCGCCATCTAGCGACGTCTTCGGCACCAGGTGACTTTGTCGAACTGGTCCCTCGGAGGGCAAATGTTGGAGCGAAGGCAGAAACGCCACCCTTCGCCCGAAGTCTCCACCGCTTAGCCCCTGCCCTGACAGACAAAGCAGGCAGGGACACCCTTCGCTTCATCGGCACCAGAGACAACACGGAGACCCTTCGCTCGATTCGGCACCAGACGAAGGCCTGCGGCGACGCCTCCCCGCGGCGCGGCCTCGTTCAGCTCCGAGGCCCACATGAGATCTGGCCCATTGTAACGGGCCCTGCGTGGCCGCGTTTGTGTTACGGGCCTAATTTGTAAAGGCGTACTTGTAATTATAGCTTGTAACCCCGCTTTATGGGAATATTCTGGGGATAAACTAGGCACCTGAGGGCACATGCGTCCTTAACGCAAGGCGTCGTGCACTCGGATACCTATAAATACCCCCGCACAGTGCCCGTGAGAGGCTAGATTAACAGAGCTTTTGCCATCACGCGCGAGTGCCCTGTTGCCATCACCATTCACTCGTGTTGGATCCCCTTGCTGTCGAGAGCGAGTTCCAACACCAAGGCAGCATAAAAATCCGCCAGGGTTGTTGGCCGCCGGGCGCCGGCCAGTTCGATCCGCATGAGAGCTCCGTGCCTGACAGAGAGGCCCTACACGTAGGTGACACAGGTGTAGTGGTCCGGGTGGCAGATGCCAACAGCTGGCGAGATCCGCGGGTGCGAGCCGGTGTGATTTCCGCGGCATTGAACAACCTAGGCGGAAGGCGCAACGACGAAGGGGATGGTTCTGACAACGAGGTCCACACGACAGAGATAGCTTAGAGTAGTTTGTGTTCTTGAGCGTGGGCCCACAGTTCAGTTGAACGCGCGAGCGCACCGGTATTGGGGGTTTGTCCTCGCTAGAGCGGGTTCACGGACTAGTGTGAGGAGATTGTAGCGGCACGAGTCCAGAGTGGTTGACAAGGTGACCCCACGATGTCAGTGAGTGACTAAGACGTGAGGAAGGGACGACGGCTTGGGTCCACATGTCGCCATCGAAGCTCAATTGGGCTGCGTTAGTGTAGCGGGATGGGCCAAATTCTGGCATATTGGCCCAAAAGAGATAGTTCATTTTTTCTTTTCCAACCTTTTCTTTCCTATTTTCCATTCCAATTATTCAACTTAATTCAAAATTTTGTTTTGCACTCCAGATTTCAAATATCTAACAAAAGTCTACATGAATTATACTTTTATTGTCTGAATTAATATTATTTATTATTGTTATCTTATAATGTGTATTCTTTTTAATTTTCTTCCCTTTTATCTTTTATTTCCAAATTCTAAATTTTCAAACTTAAACTTGTCTTACAAATTCGAATACAAATGTAAACATACAAGAAAACTTTATGGAATGCACATTTACGTATTTATTTATTTGTTATTTACATAATTTAATGCCATTAGTTGAGTATGTAGAGACAAATAAAAAGAAAAAAATCAAGGGATCCCCGAAACATCCACTTATAAATTTACTTATTTATTTATTTTATTTTATTTTTTTGCTCCTACCAATTTTAGGCTTTACAAATCCTACCCCCCTTAGCAGAAATCTCGTCCTCGAGATTTGTAAGGAAAGGATGTAAAAAGCCTTATTTATAGTTTACTTTTAGTTTCTAATTAGTTTATGAATAAGAAGTTTCTTGTCAATTAGAAAGTGATTAGAAAAGCATGGGTGTTTATATGTATAACCATTTTATTATGTACAATAAAAGATAGGGAGGTTAGGCAAGGATAGCCTAGGGTAAGACAGTTTATGGTGAGAAGAACTCCGTGTTGGATGGTAATGCATCTAAAGATCAAGTTTGACTTCTCTCCTTCCTTGACGAGGTTGGTCTAAGACATTAATTTAGGTTAAGATATGTTTATAGAAGCAATGTCTAATCCATATCACCGGACTAACTAACCTGTTAAGTAACTCAATTTAGATTGGATCATATTAAATTAGATGGGATCTAGATTAAATCGGTATAACTAGGTTAGACTATATAATATCTAATTACTTTTGGATTAGATCATGGTTGTTATTCTAGAGTGGGATAAATATGCTAATTAGGGCAAGATGACTCCATAAGGATAGGGTAGAATCTTTTGAGGTCAGTTAGATCTTTAATATGATGACATAAGATCTTTTCAAGATAAGATAAATCTATTAAGGTAAGAGAGTATCTTTTAAGATAAGATGGATCTATTAGGCTTGATATATTCTAGTGGTGGTATTCTTAATTTGTATAGTCATCTTATGATTTTTTTATTTATTTTTATTTATGCCTATATGTATATGTAGATGTAATTGTGGACATTACTCCACAACCCATCACACTCAATCAAAGATCCAAATCAAGCAGCTATCATAAGAACAAACATTCAAGCATATACATACAAAAAATAGTTTTGATTTGGTTCCTAAGATTAGGTCTCCTATTCCTATAGGTCACATTAGGTACATGATTTCAATGTGTGAAATCCACTTTTGTCTTTAGAAGGAAAAGGTAAGAATAATCAGAGTAAAGCAGCAGTGGATGAGAAAAGATTAAGGAAAGTTTAGAAAGGATCAGAGTAGCAAAGGTAAGTAGATAAGGGTTATCCAGTTCTATCTAGGTTACGTCCTACAGTCAACATTGCTCTGATACCACTTCTGTCACACCCGGGTTTCGGGGTACCAAGACCCGAGCGTGAACATAATCACCAGGTGTGCTGGGACCAAGTCTCACACATATGATGAATCATGGCACAGGATCGAATGTCACATTTTTACTATATAACAGGGGTTCTATATAAAATAAATAATTACATTATAAGGAGACAACGGTCCAGCAACCAAAGTTGACTGGGAGACGATGCACTAGACCTCTCACGAACACATCATAGCATCCTCCATGTGCATCATCCTACGGTACCTGTTCTTGACCTGTGGGGGGTGTGTGAGACAGCAAGAGTGAGCTCACATACGTTCATAGCTCAACAAGTTGTGGGGAATAATGTGCATGAAGTCGCCAAAGGCGGGAGCTCACGTGAAGTGTAAGGCTTACCAAAGAGGATGGTTAGAGCTGAGCATTGCTTTTAAAGTTGGTCAAAATTTTATTAGCAGTTACTAAGTATAAGTAAATACCAACCCAATTAAGTAGTAGAACAAAAGTAACAACATCACCTGCGATGCAATGCATATGACAAATTGAATTTAGTTCCATAAATTAATCATGTGAGGGTCCGAGCTGCTCATGACCGTGAGCACGGCTAGTATACCAGTTTTACACTCTGCAGAGGTTGCGCATCTTTACCCACAAGTCATGTTACCCATCTGCCAAGGGATCGCGACTTCCCATACACCTCTACCGAGGAGGCGAGGCAGGGTAACACTACGAGGCCTTTACAAAGTTCCACTAGCTTCAGAAAACCCGCTACAGTTTATAGGAAGCTCCAATGAAGGGACCCCTCGCATGACCGCCATCGCAGCAAAATCATCCCAAGGGCCTCCCTACACTGACCACTCCCCTACTGCCCTTGCCCCTTTCGGGTAAGGTAGTCTTCCACTAGCTTTCCTAATTAATCAGCCAAGGGCGTCCCATTAAACCCTTGTGGTAGCACTGTTTCCCCGGGTGGTCGCTCCATGTTCCAATTAACATAATGATCTTATCATGAACAATAATAATAAACAGATAATAAAAATGTGATCATAAATAATGTATCTTCATACCCAAAACCACATAAAGCACTAGCAAGTACTGCCCAAATAGTTCAGTGGTAAACAAGGTATAAAGATAATCAAACTAGGGTAACCTATTGGGTCCCATCAAAATTAACCTATGCAGATCATTATGATTAATCAGAACATGAGTGGGTAAAAAGAAGTGATCAAGGGCACAACTTGCCTGGGACATGAGATTCTAGGTACCAGGATGATCTTCAGATGACTCGTGACCTCACTGCTAGTCGTAGCAATACAAACAAACATGTATAGGCAAAATTAACATCCCACCAAACATAAGAATAAACTACATAATAATAATCTACACGTTGCTACGAGATCGTAGGATCGAGAATCGCTAAATTCGGAGTTATGGTTACGAAGTTATGATTTATGGAAGATAAATGTGATTTAAAATATTAAACTATATTATAAATTGGTTAGTATACATCATATGAGAAATATACTCCAAATAGTTAAGTAAACTTTAATCCAGATTATAACTTGTTTAAAAATCATATTATAGTCAAATCACTATCATGGTCTAGTTTAACTTGGGTTAAAAGGTATAATCTACCAAACATAGGCTAAACAAATATCTAATTATAAAAGTCTGTTCTATGGTACAATTAGTGTTGCCACTGCGTAGACAATATTTTTATGAAGCTAACGCAATTTGAATGGGTCAAATCGGAGTTAGAATGAGTTTTCCATGAATTAAATAAGTTTCTGGGTTTATTTTTATATTAACAATTCATTTTATGATTTAATTATGAATTTCTCTATTAATTCCAGACTGGGGACACTATTTTGACAAAGTCCAGGGTGCTCTACACAAGATTTCCGGGCCAGACTGTAATAATTTTCAACAAGCGAGGGATGGCGGGTTATTTTCAAGCTTCCTCGAGGACTCTTTAGCAAAAAGACCCGGCCGAAGGGGTATCCAACGACCCTGGCCACAGGATAGGAGCCGGACGCTTCAGATTAAAAGCCAGCTATGACGAACCGGTACGCGCCACCCGTCGTCGGATCAAGATCCAACGGTGCCTATTTTAAACACTAAGGATCCGATCATGGCCGTCGGCCCACGATCTAGCGATCCACGCACGCCATAATCGAACCATTGTCGCCCATCTAATCTCTCCCCTCCATCCCGGATCCAATGGCTCACAAGGTTCTCCTTTCCTCCGACCGACACACAGGCGAGGTGCCCCAGCGAACGCGGCGGCGACTCGTCGGAGCCATCCCCCGATGGCACACCAGAGCACCGTTTTTCTGTCCACGAGGCGCAATACGACAAGAGGAGAAGGGTGAACATCGTGGGAGTAACTTACTGGAGATAGTAGCCTATAGAGCGCTGGCCACGGCGGAGCGCGGGTCTGGCGGGGTGCTCAACTCCGGTGAGGAATTCCTATGGTTCCTGTTAGATTCCCACCGATTACTCCCTCACACAACTTCAACGCAGTCTGTTCGCCCCACGGGTGTCCACACTAGAGCCCGAACCATACCGACAATGGGTATCCACGGCGGCGGCCTGAACACGTGGTGATGGCGGCTCTCGCCCAGATTTGCTGCCCCTTTCTCTCTTTCTCTCTTGGTTAGATGATCGTCCAACACGCTCGAGCAGGACTATTTATGGGGGAATGACCAGCGCCAAGGCAGCATAAAAATCTGCCAGGGTTGTTGGCCGCCGGGCGTCGGCCAGTTCGATCCGCATGAGAGCTCCGTGCCTGACAGAGAGGCCCTACACGTAGGTGACACAGGTGTAGTGGTCCAGGTGGCAGATGCCAACAGCTGACGAGATCCGCGGGTGCGAGCCGGTGTGATTTCCGCGACGTTGAACAACCCAGGCGGAAGGCGCGGCGACGAAGGGGATGATTCTGACAATGAGGTCCACACGACAGAGATAGCTTAGAGTAGTTTGTGTTCTTGAGCGTGGGCCCACAGTTCAGTTGAACGCGCGAGCGCACCGGTATTGGGGGTTTGTCCTCGCTAGAGCGGGTCCACGGACCAGTGTGAGGAGATTGTAGCAGCACGAGTCCAGAGTGGTTGACAAGGTGACCCCATGATGTCAGTGAGTGACTAAGACGTGAGGAAGGGACGACGGCTTGGGTCCACATGTCGGCGCCGAGGCTCAATTGGGCTGCGTTAGTGTAGCGGGATGGGCCAAATTCTGGCATATTGGCCCAAAAGAGATAGTTCATTTTTTTTCTTTTCCAACCTTTTCTTTCCTATTTTCCATTCCAATTATTCAACTTAATTCAAAATTTTGTTTTGCACTCCAGATTTCAAATATCTAACAAAAGTCTACATGAATTATACTTTTATTGTCTGAATTAATATTATTTATTATTGTTATCTTATAATGTGTATTCTTTTTAATTTTCTTCCCTTTTATCTTTTATTTCCAAATTCTAAATTTTCAAACTTAAACTTGTCTTACAAATTCGAATACAAATGTAAACATACAAGAAAACTTTATGGATTGCACTTTTATGTATTTATTTATTTGTTATTTACATAATTTAATGCCATTAGTTGAGTATGTAGAGACAAATAAAAAGAAAAAAAATCAAGGGATCCCCGAAACATCCACTTATAAATTTACTTATTTATTTATTTTATTGCTCCTGCCAATTTTGGGCTTTACAAATCCTACCCCCCTTAACAGAAATCTCGTCCTCGAGATTTGTAAGGAAAGGATGTAAAAAGCCTTATTTATAGTTTACTTTTAGTTTCTAATTAGTTTATGAATAAGAAGTTTCTTGTCAATTAGAAAGTGATTAGAAAAGCATGGGTGTTTATATGTATAACCATTTTATTATGTACGATAAAAGATAGGGAGGTTAGGGCAAGGATAGCCTAGGGTAAGACAGTTTATGGTGAGAAGAACTCCGTGTTGGATGGTAATGCATCTAAAGATCAAGTTTGACTTCTCTCCTTCCTTGACGAGGTTGGTCTAAGACATTAATTTAGGTTAAGATATGTTTATAGAAGCAATGTCTAATCCATATCACTGGACTAACTAACCTGTTAAGTAACTCAATTTAGATTGGATCATATTCAATTTAGATTGGATCATATTAAATCAGCATCGAAATATCCTAGTAAATCAAACGAGGATCCCTTGGGGTACCAAAGACCAAACTTAGGTGTTTGAACTAGATATCTCAAGATTCTTTTTACGGTCCTAAGGTGAACTTCCTTAGGATCGGCTTGGAACCTTGCACACATGCATACAGAAAGCATAATGTCCGGTCGAGATGCACATAAATAGAGTAAAGATCCTATCATCGGCCGGTATACCTTTTGATCTACATATTTACCTCCCGTGTCGAGGTCGAGATGCCCATTGGTTCCCATGGGTGTCTTGATGGGCTTGGCATCCTTCATTCCAAACTTGGTAAGAATGTCTTGAATGTACTTTGTTTGGCTGATGAATGTGCCCTCTTGGAGTTGCTTCACTTGAAATCCTAGAAAATACTTCAACTCCCCCATCATAGACATCTCGAATTTTTGAATCATGATCCTACTAAACTCTTCACAAATAGATTTGTTAGTAGACCCAAATATAATATCATCAACATAAATTTGGCATACGAACAAATCATTTTCAATTGTCTTAGTAAAGAGAGTAGGATCGGCTTTACCGACTTTGAAGTCATTAGTGATAAGAAAATCTCTTAGGCATTCATACCATGCTCTTGGGGCTTGCTTGAGCCCATAAAGTGCCTTAGAGAGTTTGTAGACATAGTTAGGATACTCACTATCTTCAAAGCCGGGAGGTTGCTCAACATAGACCTCTTCCTTGATTGGTCCATTGAGGAAGGCACTCTTCACGTCCATTTGGTAAAGCTTAAAGCCATGGTAAGTAGCATAGGCAAGTAATATACGGATTGACTCAAGCCTAGCTACGGGTTCATAGGTTTCACCAAAATCCAAACCTTCGACTTGTGAATACCCCTTGGCCATAAGTCGTGCTTTGTTCCTTGTCACCACTCCATGTTCATCTTGTTTGTTTCGGAAGACCCACTTGGTTCCTACAACATTTTGGTTAGGACATGGAACTAAATGCCATACCTCATTCCTTGTGAAATTGTTGAGCTCCTCTTGCATCGCCAGCACCCAATTCGAATCTTGAAGTGCTTCCTCTACCCTGTGTGGCTCAATAGAGGAAACAAAAGAGTAGTGTTCACAAAAATGAGCAACACGAGATCGAGTGGTTACCCCCTTATGAATATCTCCTAGGATGGTGTTCACGGGGTGATCTCGTTGGATTGCTTGGTGGACTCTTGGGTGTGGCGGCCTTGGATCTTGCTCATCCTCTTTCTCTTGATCATTAGCATCTCCCCCTTGATCAATGTCCTCCTCTTGAGGTGGCTCATCTTCTTGATCTTCTCCTTCATAATCTTGAGCCTCGTCCTCATCTTAAGTTGGTGGAGATGCTTGCATGGAGGAAGATGGTTGATCTTGTGCTTGTGGAAGCTCTTTGGATTCCTTAGGACACACATCCCCAATGGACATGTTCCTTAGCGCGATGCACGGAGCCTCTTCATCATCTAGCTCATCAAGATCAACTTGCTCTACTTGAGAGCCGTTAGTCTCATCAAACACAATGTCACATGAGACTTCAACTTGTCCGGTGGACTTGTTAAAGACTCTATATGCCCTTATGTTTGAATCATAACCAAGTAAAAAGCCTTCTACAGCCTTAGGAGCAAATTTAGATTTTCTACCTCTTTTAACAAGAATAAAGCATTTGCTACCAAAGACTCTAAAATATGAAACATTGGGCTTTTTACCGGTAAGGAGTTCATATGATGTCTTCTTGAGGATTCAGTGTAGATATAACCAGTTGATGGCGTAGCAAGCGGTGTTGACCGCCTCGGCCCAAAACCGATCCGAAGTCTTGTACTCATCAAGCATGGTCCTTGCCATGTCCAATAAAGTCCTATTCTTCCTTTCCACTACACCATTTTGTTGTGGCGTGTAGGGAGAAGAGAATTCATGCTTGATGCCCTCCTCCTCAAGAAAGCCTTCTATTTTTGAGTTTTTGAACTCCGTTCCATTATCGCTTCTAATCTTTTTGATCCTCAAGCCGAACTCATTTTGAGCCCGCCTCAAGAATCCTTTCAAAGTCTCTTGGGTTTGAGATTTATCCTGTAAAAAGAATATCCAAGTGAAGCGAGAATAATCATCCACAATAACTAGACAGTACTTACTCCTGCCGATGCTTATGTAAGCTATCGGGCCGAATAAATCCATGTGGAGTAGCTCGAGTGGCCTGTCAGTAGTCATGATGTTCTTGTGTGGATGATGAACACCAACCTGCTTCCCTGCTTGGCATGCGCTACAAACCCTGTCTTTCTCAAAATGAACATTTGTTAGTCCCAAAATGTGTTCTCCCTTTAGAAGCTTGTGAAGATTCTTCATCCCAACGTGGGCTAGTCGGTGGTGCTAGAGCCAACCCATGTTAGTCTTAGCAATTAAGCAAGTGTCGAGTTCAGCTCTATTGAAATCAACTAAGTATAGCTGACCCTCTAACACTCCCTTAAAAGCTATTGAATCATCACTTCTTCTAAAGACAGTAACACCTACATCCGTAAAAAGACAGTTGTAACCCATTTTACATAATTGTGAAACAGAAAGCAAGTTGTAATCTAATGAATCTACAAGAAAAACATTGGAAATAGAATGGTCAGGTGATATAGCAATTTTACCCAATCCTTTGACCAAACCTTGATTTCCATCCCCGAACGTGATAGCTCTTTAGGGATCTTGGTTTTTCTCATAGGAGGAGAACATCTTTTTCTCCCCAGTTATGTGGTTTGTGCACCCGCTGTCGATGATCCAACTTGAGCCCCCGGATGCATAAACCTAAAAAACAAATTTAGGCCTTGTTCTTAGGTACCCAAACGGTCTTGGGTCCTTTTACATTAGAAACAAGCACCTTGGGTACCCAAACACAAGTCTTGGAGCCCTTGTGTTTGCCCCCAACATATTTGGCAACTACCTTGCCTGATTTGTTAGTAAGCACATAGGAAGCATCAAAAGTTTTAAATGAAATGTTAGGTTCATTTGATGCAATAGGAGTTTTCTTCTCAGGCATTTTAACATGTGTAGAACGCCTAGAGCTAGAAGCCTCATTCTTATAAATAAAAGCATGGTGAGAATGAGTCTTCTTTGCATGAATTCTCCTAATCTTATCGTCAGGATAACCAGTAGGATACAAAATATAACCCTTGTTATCCTGAGGCATGGGAGCCTTGCTCTTAACAAAATTAGAAAAACTTTTAGGAGGGGCATTAAGCTTGACATTGTCCCCCTGTTGGAAGCCAATGCCATCCTTAATGCCAGGGCGTCTCCCACTATAAAGCATACTATGAGCAAATTTAAATTTTTCATTCTCTAATTCATGCTCGGCAATTTTAGCATCTAATTTAGCTATATGATCATTTTGTTGTTTAATCATAGCAAGGTGATCATGAATAGCATCTACATTAACATCTCTACATCTAGTGCAAATAGAAACATGCTCAACGGTAGATGTAGAGGGTTTGCAATCATTTAATTCAACAATCTTAGCATGCAAAATGTCATTCTCATCTCTAAGATTGGAAATAGAAGCATTGCAAACATCTAATTCCTTAGCCTTAGTAATTAATTTTTCATTCTCATTCCTAAGGCTAGCAAGAGATTCATTCAATTTGTCAATCTTAGCAATCAATTTGGCATTCTCATTTTTAAGACTAACAATTGAATCATCACAAATATTTGACTTCTCAACCTTAGCAATCAAATTGGCATTCTCAATTCTAAGGTTGGAGATAGTGTCATGGCAAGTGAAAGTCGCCTAGAGGGGGGGTGAATAGGGCGAAACTGAAAATCTCAAAAATAATCACAACTACAAGCCGGGTTAGCGTTAGAAATATAATAGAGTTCGCGAGAGAGGGTGCAAAACAAATCGCAAGCGAATAATGAGGTGAGACACGCGGATTTGTTTTACCGAGGTTCGGTTCTCTCAAACCTACTCCCCGTTGAGGAGGCCACAAAGGCCGGGTCTCTTTCAACCCTTCCCTCTCTCAAACGGTCCCTCGGACCGAGTGAGCTTTTCTTCTTCTCAATCAAACGGGAACAAAACTTCCCCGCAAGGGCCACCACACAATTGGTGCCTCTTGCCTTGGTTACAATTGAGTTTTGATCACAAGAACAAGTGAGAAAGAAAGAAAGCGATCCAAGCGCAAGAGCTCAAAAGAACACGACAAATCTCTCTCGCTAGTCACTAAAGGCTTGAGTGGAATTGGAGAGGATTTGATCCTTTTGGTGTGTCTAGAATTGAATGCCTAGCTCTTGTAAGTGGTTGGAAGTTGGAAAACTTGGATGACTTGAATGTGGGGTAGTTGGGGGTATTTATATCCCCAACCACCAAACTAGCCGTTTGGTGAGGCTGTCTGTTCGATGGCGCACCGGACAGTCCGGTGCACACCGGACATGTCCGGTGCGACAGCCACGTCACCAAAGCCGTTGCAATATGACCATTGGAGTTCTGACTTCTGGGCCCACCTAGATGTCCGGTGCACACCGGACATGTACTGTTTGATGTCCGGTGTGCCTGCTCCCGCGTGCCTGACAACTGCGCGCTTCTGGCGCGCATTAAATGCGCCTGCAGGTGACCGTTGGCGCGAAGTAGCCGTTGCCCCGAGGTTGCACCGGACAGTCCGGTGTACACCGGACATGTCCGGTGAATTATAGCGGAGCAGTCTTCGCGAATTCCCGAGACTGGCGAGTTCCTGAGGCCGCTCTTCCTTGGAGCACCGGACATGTCCGGTGTACACTGGACAGTCCGGTGAATTTTAGCGGAGTGGCCTTTGGAAATTCCCGAGAGTGAAGAGTTCTGTGCGCAGTTCCCTGGTGCACCGGACACTGTCCGGTGCGCCACCGGACAGTCCGGTGCCCCAGACCAGGGAGCCTTTCGGGATGCCCTTATCTTTCAAATTTGAACCCAACTTTGGTCTTTTTAATTGGCTTGTTGTTAACCTTTTGCACCTGTATAACTTACACACTAGAGCAAACTAGTTAGTCCAATATTTGTGTTGGGCAATTCAACCACCAAAATTATTTAGGGACTAGGTGTAAGCCTAATTCCCTTTCAATCTCCCCCTTTTTGGTGATTGATGCCAACACAAACCAAAGCAAAAATAGAAGTGCATAATTGAACTAGTTTGCATAATGTAAGTGCAAAGGTTGCTTGGAATTGAGCCAATATAAATACTTACATGATGCGCATGGATTGTTTTCTTTGTTTTTGACATATTGGACCATATTTGCACCATAAGTTTTGTTTTTGCAAACTCTTTTGTAAATTCTTTTCAAAGTCCTTTTGCAAGATAGTCAAAGGTAAATGAATAAGATTTTGCAAAGCATTTTCAAGTTTTGAAATTTTCTTCCTTTGTTCCAAATGCTTTTCCTTTGACTAAACAAAACTCCCCCTCAAATAAAGTCTCCTCTTAGTGTTCAAGAGGGTTTTAAGACATCAATTTTGAAAAATACTACTTGCTCCCCTTTTAGAACACAAAGAGATACCAATTTTGAAATTCACCAATTGAAAATTATCAATTTTAAAATTAGGGTGGTGGTGCGGTCCTTTTGCTTTGGGCTCATATTTTCTACCCCTTTGGCATGAATCGCCAAAAACGGAATCATTAGAGCCCAATGAAGTACTTTCTCCTCCTTTGGTCATAAAATAAATGAGTGAAGATTATACCAAAGTTGGAGAGTGATGCGGAGCGACGACGAAGGATGAGTAGTAGAGTGGAGTGGAAGCCTTTGTCTTCGCCGAAGACTCCAATTCCCTTTCAATACACCTATGACTTGGTTTTGAAATACTCTTGAAAACACATTAGTCATAGCATATAAAAGAGACATGATCAAAGGTATATTTATGAGCTATGTGTGCAAGACTAGCAAAAGAAATTCCTAGAATCAAGAATATTGAGCTCATGCCTAAGTCTGGTAAAAGATTGTTCATCAAGTGGCTTGGTAAAGATATCGGCTAATTGATCTTTAGTGTTAATGTATGAAATCTCGATATCCCCCTTTTGTTGGTGATCCCGAAGAAAATGATACCGAATGGCTATGTGTTTAGTGCGGCTATGCTCAACGGGATTATCCGCCATGCGGATTGCACTCTCATTATCACATAGAAGAGGAACTATGGTTAATTTGTAACCGTAGTCCCGCAGGGTTTGCCTCATCCAAAGCAATTGCGCGCAACAATGGCCTGCGGCAATATACTCGGCTTCGGCGGTAGAAAGAGCGACCGAATTTTGCTTCTTTGAAGCCCAAGACACCAAGGATCTTCCCAAGAACTGGCAAGTCCCCGATGTGCTCTTCCTATTAATCTTACACCCCGCCCAATCGGCATCCGAATAACCAGTCAAATCAAAAGTAGATCCCCGAGGGTACCAAAGCCCAAACTTAGGAGTATAAGCCAAATATCTCAAGATTCGTTTTACGGCCGTAAGGTGTGATTCCTTAGGGTCGGCTTGGAATCTTGCACACATGCATATGGAAAGCATAATGTCCGGTCGAGATGCACATAAGTAAAGCAATGAACCAATCATCGACCGGTATACCTTTTGATCCACGGACTTACCTCCCGTGTCGAGGTCGAGATGCCCATTGGTTCCCATGGGTGTCTTGATGGGCTTGGCATCCTTCATTCCAAACTTGCTTAGAATGTCTTGAGTATACTTCGTTTGGCTAATGAAGGTGCCCTCTTGGAGTTGCCTGACTTGGAATCCTAGAAAATACTTCAACTCCCCCATCATCGACATCTCGAATTTCTTTGTCATGATCCTACTAAATTCTTCACATGTAGATTCGTTAGTAGACCCAAATATAATATCATCAACGTAAATTTGGCATACGAACAAATCATTGTCAAGAGTTTTAGTGAATAAAGTAGGATCGGCCTTGCCGACTTTGAAGCCATTTGCAATAAGGAAATCTCTAAGGCATTCATACCATGCTCTTGGGGCTTGCTTGAGCCCATAAAGCGCCTTAGAGAGCCTATAAACATGGTTAGGGTACTCACTGTCTTCAAAGCCGGGAGGTTGCTCAATATAGACCTCCTCCTTGATTGGTCCATTGAGGAAGGCACTCTTCACGTCCATTTGATAAAGCTTGAAGCCATGGTAAGTAGCATAGGCTAATAATATGCGAATTGATTCAAGCCTAGCTACGGGTGCATAGGCTTCACCAAAATCCAAACCTTCGACTTGTGAATACCCCTTGGCCACGAGTCGAGCTTTGTTCCTAGTCACCACACCATGCTCGTCTTGCTTGTTGCGGAAGACCCACTTGGTTCCTACAACATTTTGATTAGGACGTGGAACTAAATGCCATACCTCATTCCTTGTGAAATTGTTGAGCTCCTCTTGCATCGCCATCACCCAATCCGAATCTTGAAGTGCTTCCTCTACCCTGTGTGGCTCAATAGAGGAAACAAAAGAGTAATGTTCACAAAAATGTGCAACACGAGATCGAGTAGTTACCCCCTTATGAATGTCGCCGAGGATGGTGTCGACGGGGTGATCTCGTTGTATTGCTTGGTGGACTCTTGGGTGTGGCGGCCTTGGTTGTTCATCCTCCTTGTCTTCATCATTTGCATCTCCCCCTTGATCGTTGCCGTCATTTTGGGGTGGCTCATCTTCTTGATCTTCTTGTTCAACATCTTGAGCCTCATCCTCAATTTGAGTTGGTGGAGATGCTTGCATGGAGGAGGATGGTTGATCTTGTGCATTTGGAGGCTCTTCGGATTCCTTAGGACACACATCCCCAATGGACATGTTCCTTAGCGTTATGCATGGAGCCTGTTCTTCACCTATCTCATCAAGATCAACTTGCTCTACTTGAGAGCTGTTAGTCTCTCAAACACAACGTCACAAGAAACTTCAACAAGTCCTGAGGACTTGTTAAAGACTCTATATGCCCTTGTGTTTGAGTCATATCCTAGTAAAAAGCCTTCTACAGTTTTAGGAGCAAATTTAGATTTTCTACCTCTCTTAACAAGAATAAAGCATTTGCTACCAAAAACTCTAAAATATGAAATATTGGGCTTTTTACCGGTTAGGAGTTCATAGGATGTCTTCTTGAGGATTCGGTGAAGGTATAACCGGTTGATGGCGTAGCAAGCGGTGTTGACCGCTTCGGCCCAAAACCGATCCGGTGTCTTGTACTCATCAAGCATGGTTCTTGCCATATCCAATAGAGTTCGATTCTTCCTCTCCACTACACCATTTTGTTGTGGAGTGTAGGGAGAAGAGAACTCATGCTTGATGCCCTCCTCCTCAAGGAAGCCTTCAATTTGAGAGTTCTTGAACTCCGTCCCATTATCGCTTCTAATTTTCTTGATCCTTAAGCCGAACTCATTTTGAGCCCGTCTCAAGAATCCCTTTAAGGTCTCTTGGGTATGAGATTTGTCCTGCAAAAAGAACACCCAAGTGAAGCGAGAATAATCATCCACAATAACTAGACAGTACTTACTCCCGCCGATGCTTATGTAAGCGATCGGGCCGAATAGGTCCATGTGTAGGAGCTCAAGTGGCCTGTCACTAGTCATGATGTTCTTGTGTGGATGATGAGTGCCAACTTGCTTCCCGGCTTGGCATGCGCTACAAATCCTGTCTTTCTCAAAATGAACATTGGTTAGTCCTAAAATGTGTTCTCCCTTTAGAAGCTTGTGAAGATTCTTCATTCCAACATGGGCTAGTCGGCGGTGCCAGAGCCAACCCAAGTTAGTCTTAGCAACCAAGCAAGTGTCGAGTTCAGCTCTATCAAAATCTACCAAGTATAGCTGACCCTCTAACACTCCCTTGAATGCTATTGAATCATCACTTCTTCTAAAGACAGTGACACCTACATCAGTAAATAGACAGTTGTAGCCCATTTGACATAATTGAGATACGGAAAGCAAATTGTAATCTAAAGATTCTACAAGAAAAACATTGGAAATAGTATGGTCAGGTGATATAGCAATTTTACCCAATCCTTTGACCAAACCTTGATTTCCATCCCCGAATGTGATAGCTCGTTGGGGATCTTGGTTTTTCTCATATGAGGAGAACATCTTTTTCTCCCCTGTCATGTGATTTGTGCACCCGCTGTCGAGTATCCAACTTGAGCCCCCGGATGCATAAACCTACAAAACAATTTTAGTTCTTGACTTTAGGTACCCAAACGGTTTTGGGTCCTTTGGCATTAGAAACAAGAACTTTGGGTACCCAAACACAAGTCTTGGAGCCCTTGTGTTTGCCCCCAACCATCTTGGCAACTACCTTGCCGGATTTGTTAGTTAAAACATATGATGCATCAAAAGTTTTGAATGAGATAGCATGATCATTTGATGCATTAGGAGTTTTCTTTCTAGGCAACTTGGCACGGGTTGGTTGCCTAGAGCTAGATGTCTCACCCTTATACATAAAAGCATGGTTAGGGCCAGAGTGAGACTTCCTAGAATGAGTTCTCCTAATTTTGCTCTCAGGATAGCCGGCAGGGTACAAAATGTAACCCTCGTTATCCTGAGGCATGGGAGCCTTGCCCTTAACAAAGTTAGATAAATTCTTTGGAGGGGCATTAAGTTTGACATTGTCTCCCCTTTGGAAGCCAATGCCGTCCTTAATGCCAGGGCGTCTCCCATTATAGAGCATGCTTCTAGCAAATTTAAATTTTTCATTTTCTAAGTCATGCTCACTAATCTTAGCATTAAGTTGTGCTATGTGATCATTTTGTTTTTTAATTAAGGCTAGGTGATCATGGATAGCATCAACATTAATATCTCTACATCTAGTACAAATGGAGATATGCTCAACATTAGATGTAGAGGGTTTGCAAGATTTTAGTTCAACAACCTTAGCATGCAACATATCATTTTAGTTCTAAGGTCAGAAATAGTAGCATTGCAAACATCAAAATCCTTAGCCTTAGCAATTAATTTCTCATTCTCATTTCTAAGGCTAGTAAGAGACTCATTTAATTCCTCAATTTTAGCAAGCAAATCATCATTATCATTTCTAAGATTGGGAATTGAATCAATACAAACATGAGAATCAACCTTAGCATTTAATCTAGCATTTTCATTTCTAAGGTTGTTAATGATCTCATGGCAAGTGCTTAGCTCACTAGACAATTTTTCACATTTTTCTACCTCTAGAGCATAAGCGTTTTTAACCTTAACATGTTTCTTGTTTTCCTTGATTAGGAAATCCTCTTGGGAGTCCAAGAGATCATCCTTTTCATGGATAGCACTAATTAGCTCATTTAATTTTTCTTTTTGTTCCATGTTAAGGTTGGCAAAAAGAATGCGCAAGTTATCCTCCTCATTTTTATCATCATCCTCATCACTAGATGTTTCATATTTAGTGGAGGACCTTGATTTTACCTTCTTTTTGCCGTCCTTGGCCATGAGACACTTGTGGCCGACGTTGGGGAAGAGAAGCCCCTTGGTGACGGCGATGTTGGCGGCGTCCTCGTCGGAGGAGGACTCGGTGGAGCTCTCGTCGGAGTCCCACTCGCGGCACACGTGGGCATCGCCGCCCTTCTTCTTGTGATACCTCTTCTTTTCTCTTCTCTTGCCCTTCTTGTCGTTGTCCCTGTCACTGTCACTTGATAATGGACATTTAGCTATAAAGTGACCGGGCTTACCACACTTGTAGCAAACCTTCTTGGAACGGGATTTGTAATCTTTTCCCTTCCGTTGCTTGAGGATTTGCCGAAAGCTTTTGATGATTAAGGCCATCTCCTCATTGTCGAGCTTGGAGGCGTCAATTGGTCGTCTACTTGGTGTAGACTCCTCCTTCTTCTCCTCCGTTGCCTTGAAGGCCACCGGTTGCGCCTCGGATGTGGAAGGTTCGTCAAGCTCGTTGATCTTCTTTGAGCCCTTAATCATGCATTCAAAGCTCACAAAATTCCCGATAACTTCCTCGGGGGTCATTAGTGGATATCTAGGATTACCACGAATTAATTGAACTTGAGTGGGGTTAAGGAAAATAAGAGCTCTTAGAATAACCTTAACCACCTCGTGGTCATCCCATTTTTTGCTCCCGAGGTTGCGCACTTGGTTCACCAAGGTCTTGAGCCGATTGTACATATCTTGTGGCTCCTCCCCTTGGCGAAGACGGAAGCGATCGAGCTCCCCCTCGATCGTTTCCCGCTTGGTGATCTTGGTGAGTTCATCACCCTCGTGCGCCGTCTTGAGTAGGTCCCAAATTTCCTTTGCATTCTTCAACCCTTGCACTTTGTTGTATTCCTCCTTGCTTAGAGAGGCGAGGAGAATGGTTGTGGCTTGGGAGTTGAAGTGCTCGATTTGGGCTACTTCGTCCGTATCATAATTCTCATCCCCTACAGATGGTACCTGTACACCATACTCAACAACATCCCATATACTTTTGTGGAGTGAGGTTAGATGAAATCGCATTAAATTACTCCACATAGCATAATCTTCACCATTAAAAGTTGGTGGTTTGCCTAATGGGACGGAAAGTAAAGGTGTATGTTTAGGAATGCGAGGGTAGCGTAGGGGGATCTTACTATACTTCTTACGCTCTTGGCGTTTAGAAGTGACGGACGCCGCGTCGGAGCCGGAGGTGGATGTCGATGAAGAATCGGTCTCGTAGTAGACCACCTTCCTCATCCTCTTTTTCTTGTCCCCACTCCGATGCGGCTTGTGAGAAGAAGATTTTTCCTTCTTCTCTTTGTGGTGAGAAGAGGAAGATCTTTTCTCCTTCCGTTTGGAGGAGACCTTCTTCTTCTCCCTTCTCTTGGTGCGGGACTCTTCCGATGAAGTGCTCCCTTGGCTTGTAGTGGGCTTGTCGCCGGTCTCCATCTCCCTCTTGGTGTGATCTCCCGACATCACTTCGAGCGGTTAGGCTCTAATGAAGCACCGGGCTCTGATACCAATTGAAAGTCGCCTAGAGGGGGGGTGAATAGGGCGAAACTGAAAATCTCAAAAATAATCACAACTACAAGCCGGGTTAGCGTTAGAAATATAATAGAGTTCGCGAGAGAGGGTGCAAAACAAATCGCAAGCGAATAATGAGGTGAGACACGCGGATTTGTTTTACCGAGGTTCGGTTCTCTCAAACCTACTCCCCGTTGAGGAGGCCACAAAGGCCGGGTCTCTTTCAACCCTTCCCTCTCTCAAACGGTCCCTCGGACCGAGTGAGCTTTTCTTCTTCTCAATCAAACGGGAACAAAACTTCCCCGCAAGGGCCACCACACAATTGGTGCCTCTTGCCTTGGTTACAATTGAGTTTTGATCACAAGAACAAGTGAGAAAGAAAGAAAGCGATCCAAGCGCAAGAGCTCAAAAGAACACGGCAAATCTCTCTCGCTAGTCACTAAAGGCTTGAGTGGAATTGGAGAGGATTTGATCCTTTTGGTGTGTCTAGAATTGAATGCCTAGCTCTTGTAAGTGGTTGGAAGTTGGAAAACTTGGATGACTTGAATGTGGGGTAGTTGGGGGTATTTATAGCCCCAACCACCAAACTAGCCGTTTGGTGAGGCTGTCTGTTCGATGGCGCACCGGACAGTCCGGTGCACACCGGACATGTCCGGTGCGACAGCCACGTCACCAAAGCCGTTGCAATATGACCGTTGGAGTTCTGACTTCTGGGCCCGCCTGGATGTCCGGTGCACACCGGACATGTACTGTTTGATGTCCGGTGTGCCTGCTCCCGCGTGCCTGACAACTGCGCGCTTCTGGCGCGCATTAAATGCGCCTGCAGGTGACCGTTGGCGCGAAGTAGCCGTTGCCCCGAGGTTGCACCGGACAGTCCGGTGAATTATAGCGGAGCAGTCTTCGCGAATTCCCGAGACTGGCGAGTTCCTGAGGCCGCTCTTCCTTGGAGCACCGGACATGTCCGGTGTACACCGGACAGTCCGGTGAATTTTAGCGGAGTGGCCTTTGGAAATTCCCGAGAGTGAAGAGTTCTGTGCGCAGTTCCTTGGTGCACCGGACACTGTCCGGTGCGCCACCGGACAGTCCGGTGCCCCAGACCAGGGAGCCTTTCGGGATGCCCTTATCTTTCAAATTTGAACCCAACTTTGGTCTTTTTAATTGGCTTGTTGTTAACCTTTTGCACCTGTATAACTTACACACTAGAGCAAACTAGTTAGTCCAATATTTGTGTTGGGCAATTCAACCACCAAAATTATTTAGGGACTAGGTGTAAGCCTAATTCCCTTTCAGCAAGTACTTAGTTCACTAGTTAATTTTTCATTTTTCTCTATCTCCTGAGCATAAGCATTTTTAGTCTTAACTTGCTTTTTGTTTTCCTTAATAAGGAAGTCCTCTTGGCTATCCAAGAGTTCATCCTTCTCATGAATAGCACTAATCAATTCATTCAATTTCTCCTTTTGTTACATGTTAAGATTGGCAAAAAGAGTGAGCAAGTTGTCCTCATCATCACTAGAATTATCCTCATCACTAGAGGTTGCATACTTAGTTGAGGATCTTGATTTTACCTTCTTCTTCTTGTCGTCCTTTGCCATGAGGCACTTGTGGTCGACGTTGGGGAAGACTAGAAGAGGAGGCCTTTGTTGATGGCGATGTTGGCGGCGTCCTCGTCGGAGGAGTCGGTGGAGCTCTCGTCGGAGTCCCATTCCCGGCAAACATGGGCATCGCCACCCTTCTTCTTGTAATACTTCTTCTTTTCCTTCCTCTTTCCCCTCTTGTCGTTATCCCTGTCACTATCACTAGACAAAGGACATTTAGCGATAAATGACCGGGCTTACCACACTTGTCGCAAACCTTCTTGGAACGGGGTTTATAATCTTTCCCCTTCCTTTGCTTAAGGATTTGGCAAAAGCTCTTGATGATGAGCGCCATTTCCTCGTTGTCAAGTTTGGAGGCGTCGATGGGGACCCTACTTGGTGTAGAGTCTTCTTTCTTCTCCTTCGTTGTCTTGAATGCAATGGGTTGTGCTTCGGGTACGGAGGAAGAGGCGCCTTGCTCGATGATCTTCTTGGAGCCTTTGATCATCAATTCAAAGCTCACAAATTTTCCTATTACTTCCTCGGGAGACATTAGTTTATATCTTGGATCACCACGAATTAATTGAACTTGAGTAGGGTTAAGAAATACGAGTGATCTAAGAATAACCTTGACCATCTCATGGTCATCTCATTTGGTGCTCCCGAGGTTGCGCACTTGGTTCACCAAGGTTTTTAGCCAGTTGTATATGGCTTGAGGGTCTTCTCCTTGGTTGAGCATAAATCGATCGAGCTCCCCCTCGATCGTCTCCCGCTTGGTGATCTTTGTCACCTCATCTCCTTCATGTGCGGTCTTGAGCACGTCCCAAATTTCCTTGGCGCTCTTCAACCCTTGCACCTTGTTATACTCCTCTCGACTTAGAGAGGCGAGGAGTATAGTGGTAGCTTGGGAGTTGAAGTGCCGGATTTGGACAACTTCGTCCGAATCAAAGTCCTCATCCCCTATGGATGGTACCTGCACTCCAAACTCAACAACGTCCCAAATACTAGTGTGGAGTGAGGTTAGGTGATGCCTCATTTTATCACTCTACATGTTATAATCTTCACCGTCAAAAACCGGTGGTTTGCCTAATGGAACAAAAAGTAATGGAGTATGTTTAGAAATGCGAGGGTAGCGTAGGGGATCTTACTAAACTTCTTGCGCTCATGGCGCTTAGAAGTTACGGACGACGTGTCGGAGCCGGAGGTGGATGGCGACGAAGAGTCGGTCTCGTAGTAGACCACCTTCTTCATCTTCTTCTTCTTGTCGCCACTCCGATGCGACTTGTTGTGGGAGATTTATTCTCCCTTTCCTTTAGAGCCAGACTCCCTTGATGGAGCCTTCCCGTGGCTTGTAGAGGGCTTCTTGCCGGTCATGACCTCCTTCTTGGCGTGATCTCCTGACATCACTTTGAGCGGTTAAGCTCTAATGAAGCACCGGGCTCTGATACCAATTGAAAGTCGCCTAGAGGGGGTTGAATAGGCGGAATCTGAAAATTATAAACTTAAGCACAACTACAAGCCGGGGTTAGCGTTAGAAATATAAACGAGTTCGAAAGAGAGGGTGAAAACAAATCACAAGCAGATGAAGAGTGAGACATGGTGATTTTTTTATCGAGGTTCGGTTCTTGCAAACCTACTCCCCGTTGAGGTGGTCACAAGACCGGGTCTCTTTCAACCCTTTCCCTCTCTCAAGCGGTCACCTAGACCGAGTGAGCTTCTCTTCTCAATCAATCGGGACACCAAGTCCCCACAAGGACCACCACACAATTGGTGTCTCTTGCCTTGATTACAATTGAGTTGGGAGCAAGAAAGAAAGAAGAAGAAAAGCGATCCAAGCGCAAGAACTCAAAAGAACACAAATGTCACTCTCTCTAGTCACTATTTGATTGGAATGAACTTTGGACTTGGGAGAGGATTTGATCTCTTGTTTGTGTCTTGGAATGAAGTCTAGAGCTCTTGTATTGAATGCAAGTGGCTAAAACTTGGATCCTTGAATGTGGGGTGGTTGGGGGTATTTATAGCCCCAACCACCAAAGTGGTCGTTCGGGAGGCTGTCTGTCGTATGGCGCACCGGATAGTCCGGTGCGCCAGCCACGTCACCCAACCATTAGGGTTTGATCGTTGGAGCTCTAACAAGTGGGGCCACCGGACAGTCCGGTGGTGCACCGGACAGGTCCTGTTCACTGTCCGGTGCGCCTTCTGGCGCCTGCTCTGACTTCTGCGTGCACAGGCGCACACTATTTGCTTTTACTGTTCCTTGTAGACGACCGTTGGCACGAAGTAGCTGTTGCTCCGTTGGCACACCGGACAGTTCGGTGTTACACCGGACAGTCTGGTGAATTATAGCGGAGCGACTTCCCCAAATTCCCGAAGCTGGCAAGTTTGAGTGTCGATCTCCCTGGTGCACCGGACAGTCCGATGCGCCAGACCAGGGCTGCCTTCGGTTAACTTTGCTCCTTTGTTTTGAACCCTTTCTTTTATCTTTGTATTGGTTTGTTGTGAACCTTTGGCACCTATAGAACTCATAATCTAGAACAAACTAGTTAGTCCAATTGTTTGTGTTGGGCAATTCAACCACCAAAATTCATATAGGAAAAGGTTTGACCCTATTTCCCTTTCAGGATCCTACTTGGTGTAGAATCCTTCTTTTCTTCTTCCGTTGCCTTAAATGCAACGGGTTGCACCTCGGGTGTTGAGGTGGCGCCTTGCTCGATGATTTTCTTGGAGCCTTTGATCATCAATTCAAAGCTCACAAATTTTCCTATAACTTCCTCGGGAGACATTAGCTTATATCTAGGATCACCACGAATTAATTGAACTTGAGTAGGGTTAAGAAAAACAAGTGATCTTAGAATAACCTTGACCATTTCTTGGTCATCCCATTTGGTGCTCCCGAGGTTGCGCACTTGGTTCACCAAGGTATTTAGACGGTTGTACATGGCTTGCAGGTCTTCTACTTGGTTGAGCATGAACCGACCGAGCTCCCCCTCGATCGTTTCCCTCTTGGTGATCTTGGTCACCTCATCTCCTTCGTGCGCGGACTTGAGCATGTCCCAAATCTCCTTGGCGCTCTTCAACCCTTGCACCTTATTATACTCCTCTCGGCTTAGAGAGGCGAGGAGTATAGTGGTGGCTTGGGAGTTGAAGTACCGGATTTGAGCAACCTCGTCCGAGTCATAGTCTTCATCCCCTACGGATGGTACCTATACTCCAAACTCAACAACATCCCAAATGCTAGTGTGGAGTGAGGTTAGATGGTGCCTCATTTTATCACTCCACATATTATAGTCTTCACCATAAAAAACGGGTGGTTTGCCTAATGGGACAGAAAGTAAAGGAGTACGTTTGGAAATGCGAGGATAGCGTAGGGGGATCTTACTAAACTTCTTGCGCTCATGGCGCTTAGAAGTTACGGACGGCGCGTCGGAGCCGGAGGTAGATGGCGACGAAGAGTCGGTCTCATAGTAGATCACCTTCTTCATCTTCTTCTTCTTGTCGCCACTCCGATGCGACTTGTTGTGGGAGTGTGATTCTCCCTTTCCTTTGGAGTCGGACTCCCTTGATGGAGCCTTCCCGTGGCTTATAGCGGGCTTCTCGCCGGTCATGACCTCCTTCTTGGCGTGATCTTCCGACATCACTTCGAGCGGTTAAGCTCTAATGAAGTACCGGGCTTTGATACCAATTGAAAGTCGCCTAGAGGGGGGTGAATAGGCGGAATCTGAAATTTACAAACTTTAAGCACAACTACAAGCCGGGGTTAGCGTTAGAAATATAATCGAGTCTGAAAGAGAGGGTGAAAACAAATCACAAGCAAATAAGAGCGGATGACATGGTGATTTGTTTTACTGAGGTTCGGTTCTTGCAAACCTACTCCCCGTTGAGGTGGTCACAAAGACCGGGTCTCTTTCAACCCTTTCCCTCTCTCAAACGGTCACCTAGACCGAGTGAGCTTCTCTTCTCAATCAAACGGGACACTTAGTCCCCACAAGGACCACCACATAATTGGTGTCTCTTGCTTTGATTACAAATGTTGTGGGAACAAGAATGGGGAAGAAGAAAAGCGATCTAAGCACAAGAGCTCAAATGAACACGGCAAAACTCTCTCTTCTAGTCACTATTGCTTTGAGTGGGATTGGGACTTGGAGAGATTTTGATTCACTCTAATTGTGTCTTGAATTGAATTCTATAGCTCTTGTATTGAATGTGTTGGCTGAAAACTTGGATGCCTTGAAGTGTGGTGGTTGGGGGTATTTATAGCCCCAACCACCAAAGTGGCCGTTGGGAGGGGCTGCTGTCGAATGGCGCACCGGACAGTTCGGTGCGCCACCGGACACTGTCTGGTGCGCCAGCCACGTCACCCAACCGTTAGGGTTCGACCGTTGGAGCTCTGACATGTGGGGCCACCGGACAGTCCGGTGGTGCACCGGACAGGTCCTGTTCACTGTCCGGTGCGCCATCTGCGCCTGCTCTGACTTCTGCGCGCACAGTCCGCGCACTGTAGCTCACTGTTCACCTTTTGCAGACGACCTTTGGCGCGCTAGCCGTTGTCTCCGCTGGCACACCGGACAATCCGGTGTTGCACCGGACAGTCCGGTGAATTATAGCGGAGTGGCTCCCCAAATTCACGAAGCTAGCAAGTTTGAGTTGATCCACCCTGGTGCACCGGACACTGTCCGGTGGCACACCGGACAGTCCGGTGCGCCAGACCAGGGCAGCCTTCGGTTATCTTTTGCTCTTTTTATTTGAACTCTTTCTTAGACTTTTTATTGGTTTGTGTTGAACCTTTGGCACCTGTAGAACTCATAATCTAGAGCAAACTAGTTAGTCCAATAATTTGTGTTGGGCAATTCAACCATCAAAATCATTTAGGAAAAAGTTTGACCATATTTCCCTTTCACTTATTCATAGGCGAGGGCGGAGCGCCTCCCTAGCCAATAGGCAGCGACCACCTGATCCGCGAGCGCTGTGTGCTGAGTGCTGACTGTCTGCTGTCATGTGCCCGTGATTCTCCCCTATTGTGAGAAATTGTTCCCAAATGTCTGATCTCCTTTCCCTACCTATCATAGTTTCACTGGATTGTTTTAAATGTTAATACACCGTTTTTAAATATTTATCATCCACTAGTTCATTTTTAAACTAAAGCACTAAAAATAGAAAGACTGGGTAGTACATCATTACATTTGTATAGTGGCCCAGGACGTTAATTTTACGGAGCTCCACCACTGCTGTCGAATTATGTACCCATAAAACTCCAATGTTCTGTTTCTTCTTAATTAACACGCTAACTGAATAAAAAACGCTAAAATGATATAGCAATAAGTGAAAAACGAAAAACTTCAATGGAGTCGTGTCCATGTTAGTGTTCCAAAGTGTGCATTTCCTTGGTTTGTGAAGATGTAGGCTAACTGTGCCACACTTTGCCTAAGGTTAGTCGTTTGAACTGAAGAACTAATCTTAGACAGAAAAATTTGGCAAAGTGTGACAAGTTAGACACCGATCCAAACATGCCTGTAGACAACTGAGACGAGTTCACGAGAAGAAAAATAATCCGTTGTCCCGCCGAGTTGTACGTCGTTGTCATTGCACTAGAGCTGTCCAGCCTTGCTAGCAGCTGCTACTCTGCAGTTCAAGCTACCCAGCCGGACCCTCACGCCATAAATTATGTGAAAACACGAATCACATGGCGCTGGCCGCTGGCGGTATATCCGCCAATGCTCAAAATAATACTCACTTCATTCTAGATTACAAATTACTATAATATTTTTTAGATAATGAGAACATCTTAAATTTAACTATAATTATATAATAAATAAGTATTGCTAAGTTTTTATTCTATTTTATAGTTTATACTACACTTATTTAATATCCTAAATTTTCATATTTTTCTATAATTTTAGTAAAATTTGAGATGTTTTCAGTCCAAAGAAATTATAATATATTATAATTTAGAAGGATGGAGTAATTTTATTTGTCTAAATAAAGGTTGGATGAAATATATTTTAACTATACTACATCTTTTTTTATTCATGTTTTAGTAAAAAATGAAAACGTTAAATATTCAAGAATGGAGGAGTATTTTTATAATATATTATGAACGGCTAAAGAATCATGATTTCTTAAATACATGTTGAAGATATTTACCGATACGAGTTTAATATCTAAATTTAAAATAGTTTACCAATTATTTGTTAAAATTTATGAAATTTACATTTTTTTGAAAAAAAAACTTAATCATTTGAACACGATGCACTCAAATATCCATCTCCGATTTCAATAATATACCACCCAGCATTTTTCGTTAGAAAAAAAGGCGCTGTACTGACAAAAGCGAAATAAAATATTCAATCCTTCCGCTCAACGCCCCGCATCTGGAGCTTCACCACCTCACTCGCTCGCTCCCACCCTCGAGTTCTCGCTCGCTCGAGCTGTGGCGGCGAGATGCGGAAACAGATCCCTCCCGTCTCCTGCCTCGTACTCCTCGCGGCGGCTTTCGCGCTGCTCGCCAAGGCGTCTGCAGCGTCACCGGCGCCGGCCGCCGTCGCGGTCAACATCACGGGCGTCCTTGCGGCGTTCCCGGACCTCAGCGACTTCACGCGGCTGCTAGCGTCCAGCCCCGTGCTGGCGGAGCTCGCAGGGCGGTCATCGCTGACGCTGCTGGCCGTGCCAAACGGCAACCTCCCGCAGTCGCCGTCGGCGTTCGCGGCCGCGTCGGGCGCCGACCTCGCCGACGTCCTCCGCTACCACGTCCTCCTCGAGTACCTCTCCCACGCCGACCTCCGCCGTCTGCCCGCCTCCGGGAAGCTGGTGACCACGCTGTTCCAGACGACCGGCCGCGCCACCGCGGACCTAGGCGCCGTCAACGTCACCACAGCGGGCGCCTCCCGCCTCACCGTCATCCGGTCGCCGGCACCGTTCCCGGGCTCGAACGCCACCGTCCTCGGCGCCATCACCGCGGTGCCGTACAACCTGAGCGTGCTGGCGGTGAGCGGCCTCATCGCGCCCTCCGGGTTCGACCTCGCGGCGTCCGAGTCCCAGCCGCCCGCGGCCGTGAACATCACCCGCGTCCTCGCCGACGCGCGCGCCTTCAACGTGGCGGCGTCCATGCTGGAGGCGTCGGGCGTGGCGGCCGAGTTCGAGGACGACGAGCGCGGGGCCGGGATCACGGTGTTCGCGCCGACCGACGACGCCTTCGCGGGCCTCCCGGCGGGGGACCGGCTCCAGTCGCTCCCCGCCGACCACAAGGCCGTGGTGCTCCGCTTCCACGTGCTCCACTCCTACTACCCGCTGGGGTCGCTGGAGTCGATCGTGAACCCCGTCCAGCCTACGCTGGCCACCGAGTTCAGCAACGCCGGCCGCTTCACCCTCAACATCACCCGCGCCAACGGCTCCGTGGCCATCGACACCGGCGTCGTGCAGGCCACCATCACGCGGACCGTGTTCGACCAGAACCCTGTCGCCGTCTTCGCCGTCTCCAAGGTCCTCCTCCCCAAGGAGATGTTCACCCGCACAGCCGCCGCCTCCATCGTGGCCACCACCGCCTCCGCGTCCTCCCCCCCACCAGCCCCGGAGGCCTCCGAGAGCGCGCGGACGCCGCCGACAAAGCTCTCCTCCCCACCCGCGCTCCGCGGCGGCGGGCAGGACTACGCCACGGCGCCGGCGCCGGCGCGAGGGATCGAGTGGTGGTGTATAGCATTGGTGTATCTACTCCCACATCTGGTATGAGATCCGGGACTCCGTCAGTCCTCCGCTGTTCTCAATTTTTGCCTTTTGTTTTCTCTTCTTTTTCTTATGTGGGTTTTGCAAGAATCTGTACACTGTTGACTCTGTGAGGTGAGGTGAGGCCTGAGGGAGGTGAAGAAGGAGAAGAAGAAGATTCAGCTGCGAAAACAAAGAAAATGCAGCGACCTTCTAAGCAAGAAGAAACAGAATTGGTTATTGTTGGCCATCATCAAAGGGGAAATAACAGTACCGCCCTGTAAAAATCCAATCAAATCCATTGCATTCCTTTGCTACAACTGTTCCATATCCGCATCCGACAATTGCTTTACCATAATCGTGTCTCGCGTGTGCTACATTGCAGTTGCTTCAGCCAGCTCCATTTTTGCCCTGTCGATTTGCTCTGAACTGAAACCGTGGAGCTACTGGGTCTGGGAGGTACTAGCAGGACGAGGCTGCGGTGCAGCCGACGCTCACCGGGCGGTGAGGCGAGTGGCGGAGGTGGTGGGTGGCTGGCAGTGAGCTGGCGGACGGGGGTGGGGCCACGCCGTCAGCCGTCAGCGCGCCCCCGGCTATAGATTCGATCGCCTTTCGCTTGCGTCGCATCGCCAGACGTGTACGCGCCCCCCGGGCTCTGGCACCCGCGCGTCTGCATCTTGTCGCCCCGCCACGTCACTTCACGCCCCCGGCAGGAATTCCGGCTCCAGGGTCCAGTGCGTGCAGCCGTGCCAGTGCCACTAGGGAACGCCGGAACAGTGAAGGCAGGTAGACCTGAAAGTTTGGACCCCGCCATTAAGAGCCGAGCAAGAAAATAAGGGTACAAATCACGCCACAACACGAATAAAATGGGCTACCGCTAGGTTGTGACGTCCTTTAAACTTAGACACGATAACACGATAGGTGACACCGTATGACTACTAGATGAGCCGTGTTTGGACGGTATGACACAAAGGTATGACACGAAGTGAGATACAAATAGAAAACTAGCGTTTAAATGATTATTTCATGCTTTAATATTTTTTTATCTCTTTATAGAAGTTTAGAAAACATTAATTTATTTTTCTCATATGTTTTTTTAGTTTATACCAAAGTTATGAATATTTTAATGATGTATTTTTTAGATATATACAAGTTTTTTTGATCCATGTCGTGCTTGGGCCGGCAACGACATGATCATCGCCTCGCTGTGCTTCGGGCCAGGCCTAGCTTTTAGTATATAGTCACGGCACGATTATCGCCTCGCTATGCTTCGGGCCGAGCCTAGCTTTTAGTATATAGTCACGACACAATCCAGAATTATTTTATGTTGTGCTGGCCCAAAAAAAGTTACTTCGAAGCACGATGGGCTTGCCGGCACGGCTCAACTTTCATCTCTAGGCAAGACATAGTGAAAAGCGAAAGCCCTCCCGTCTTCTCTGCTCTCGGCTTCTGCGCTCCATCATTAGTCGCCTACCACGCATCATCAGATCTGGTCTAATACGAAGGATGGTGACTGTTAGGGATGGCAAGGAGGAAATTCCCCCGAGGTATAACTCCCCATCCCCGTGACGATTTTTTTCCACAGCTATCCCCACGAACCCTTGTGGGGGATATTTCTTCACCATCACTGTTCCCGCAGGGATAAATCCTCGATGGGGATCCCGTCGCCGCTTAAATTATATTTAGGACATGTGTCCTTTGCTATTAATGCAAAACATTGTCACTTATATACATCATCAGATGTAAGAAATCATTTTGTTTACATCAAAATAAACACATTTGTATAATGAGAGATCTCTTGGCAAGATAATTATTTATTTTTATCATTAATTATTTTAAAAAAATTGTCACATGTAAGTTTAAAAGGGTCTCCGCGGGAAAACGGGGATGTGGAATGCTTCTCCGTCCTTGTTTCTATTTACCCATCGAAGAAAGAGTTTTCCCATGTGGAAGAAGAAACTTCTCCATCTTATCCCTTAAGGCCTAATTTGAGTACTCTAGTATAGACTCCAATCCATTTGTATTGGGGTATAACTTAAACTAATTTACATCCAAATTTATCTTAACATATGTGGATTGAGGTCGATATTACAGTATCCAAACAAAGACTAAGGGCTTGTTCGGTTTGAGGTAGATTGATGGAAATTAGAGAGAATTTAACCACCTTCTCTTAATATATAAGAGGGATTGTCTCCTCCAATGCCTTCAATCTACCTCTAAGGGCCTCTAAGGGCTAGTTTGGCACACCTATTTTTCTATGGGATTTCTAGTTTCTAAGAGAAAAATGAACTAATTTTCCTTAAAAAATGAAAAACCCTTAAGAAAAATGAGGTTTTCAAACTAGCCTTAGTGGGTGTTTGAATGTAATAGAGCTAATAGTTAGTTATTAAAATTAGTTGAGACATCTAAACACCCTAGCTAATAGTATTTCTTGTAAATTGATTAATAGTTAGATAGTTATTTGTTAGCTAGTTAATTCTATCAAAAAAATTAGCCAACTAATTATTAGTTTTAGAGCATTCAAATGCCATCCTAACCGAAAGATGTAATGGAGGAATTCTCGGCGGAAGACAGGGATGGGGTTCCCATCGCCATCTATACTTATCGCTGAGCGGCGAACTGGCGATGCATTTCTCTCGCACAAGGACGAGTAGAGGAACTGCAGGGCTTAGCTCGTGTCCTCGTGACTGTTTTTTACTCTATTCACTGGCTGTTCCTGAGCTACAAGCGCGCGTTCACGGCCGGCCGGCCATTGGAGTGAGATCGATCGACGGGCTGCATGCATGATTGGACGGAGTGTGATTCGTTCGACCCCGATGGAACGAGCTGCTTGATTGAGGGGATCATTCCGTGCGCGCGGGGCGAAGACAAGCGTCCCTCTCGTCGTCAGCCTCAGCCGCCGCCGCCGCCGCTGGACCTGGACCTCTCTAGCTACCGCATTGGCATCTGGGTCTCTCCCGTCCGTCCGTCCGTCCAGTACTCTTTGACGCTTGAGAGAAAGAACTTGGGCGGAGTTCCAGTGGAGGGACACATTCGCTGATGGACATACCCTCTCAGTCTCTCTCTCATTCCATACAGACAGGCAGGGGCAGGAAGCCCGGAACGAGACGGAAGACGCAGCTGCGAACTACAAGTGGCGAACCGAATCCAGCCAGCTGCAAGACCCCTTGGCGGTAGGGATGGAAACGGTAGGAAATGATCGAAAAAAACAAATAAATTGTTTTTGTTTTCATATTTTTTGGCCGGAACGAAAACGAAAACGAAAAATCAACGGTCGAAATACGAGATCGGAATTGTCGGTTATTTGAAAATGATCAAAAACGATAAACTATAGTCGGAAAGATAACTATTTTATAGTTTTAACAAAAACATAATAAAGTGATGTATTACCTAATTTTTAAGATTTAGAAATACACAAACAACTTTTTTTCATCATTCATATTAGTTAGAGTAATTATAACATTTAGTTTTCGCTTATTCATTCACTTTAACACAACAAAAGTCTATAACTTAAATAAATTATATGCTAGATCTATCTCATATTATAGAAAACGGTATTAGCACGACTTGGAAACGAAAAACACGAAAACGATCGAAAAACTAGCTAAATCGTTTTCGTATCGTTTCTAATCAGTTCCAAAACAATTCGAAAACGATCGGAAAAAAACAGTATTCAAAACGAAACGGTACGGGAATTTCCGTCTTGTTTTCATCCCTACTTGGCGGCATGGCGCTTCTATACGTAGAGAAGACTATACGCAGGCGTCAAGCTTATCAGTTCAGAATGGGAAAGCCTGGCACGCCGTGTCGGCTCCTAGACTCCCACAAGGCAGCGCAGGTGGTAGCAAAGCATGTAGGAGCGAGACGCAGCACGTGGATGTGGCCTGAGGGCATGCATGAGTAGGGATAGCAATGGGTCAGGTTTGGATCGGATATGGTAAATATTCGTCCGCGACAATACCCGCAGGTATTACTTATATCCGTCCGCGACTATACCCGCAGGTAGGATTTTGTACCCGTGCCCGTATCCATCGGGTATCGGACGGGTATCGAATACCCTCGGGTATAATTACACTCCACACAAATAAAACACATGGTTGACAAATGACAAGGTAGAACAAAAAAACAAGACATAATAAATCTTATTACTGTTACAGAAGCAAGCAATATATGAGTACATAGCGTTTAGACTTTATACTTTAGACAAATATATTCATATAGAAATAATAGTAGTAACACAAGCACGTTGATCCATCTAAAATTAATTGTCATAGTGATTTCATACACATGCTACCTATGAAGTTCGCCATTCGATCTGAATTTCTAGTTAAGATTTAGTACGTGACACATTATAATAGGTTGAGGATACAAACATAAAGAATCATGTTCTCTTACCTGAAGATTTTTATCAGGGGCCTGTGCCGCCATGCCAAGGGCCCGCGCCCGCGCAGCCGAGACGAGGCCAGCACCCATGCCGCCACAACGAGGGCAAGTACCAATGCCACCGTGCCGGGGTCCACGCCTGCGTCGATGCATAGAGCAGTGGAGCTAAACTCCTAGCATGTGGGGCATCCAGGCAAGTGGTCGGTGACCAGTGGGATAACATGGTGGTCTGGAGGAGACTGGGAGGTGGGAGCTGGGCTCATAGGGGTGGGAGATTGGGAGTGGACATTACCTAGGAGCTGTAGCCATCGCCAAGTAGGGGATCACGGGAGGGGATTTTGCGCTAGGTTAGATGAACGATGGAGCATGGGCCGTTTTTTAGTAAGCTAAAAAAATAGTTTTATTAGTTTTGGGTATCCACCGGATAACCGGGGGTAGGAGATAAAACCCGTACCCGACCCGATTTTATCGTGGGTCAGGTACGGGCGAGCCCCGTGGGTCAAATTTTGTGCCCGAATCCGAACTCGTGGGTAAAATTGCCATCCCTATGCATGAGGCTTAACTATTATTTGCGTCGGGCTCGGGCCCTCGACGGCTCGGCTCGCAGATGCGAACTACGACCCATGCCATATCCATCTATATATCTTGCATTGGCTAGATTTTTCCACACCCACATATCTAAAATGTTGAACATCAAATAGACGAGCCGGATGTACATATCTATCTAAAATGTTCATGATGAACCTAGACACATATCTAAAATACATATATCAAATGTTGTATGAACCCACTGTAACCTCAATGAATTATAATATGGGACAAAGAGAGTATTATGCAAGCTAGCAAAGAGTTGTGGAGTTCATTTTATATCCAATAGACGAGCCGGTTGCCTTTGAATGCAAAATCAGTCACACGTTCCGTCAAAGACCCGTTCAATATTCTTGCTCCTGCCTGCACGAAAGTCGGCTCCCGACAGGACGCTTCATTTTCTACTAGGTACGTGTCCGTGCGATGCCACGGAACACAAATTAACGAGTCTTCAATAGCTCAAGACCCTAGTGACGGGCAACGTGAGTACAATGATGACGATAAAATCTCCAGAGTCCATCCTTGTTCCACTGGCCATTTGGTTCGCCTTTGTTGTTGGAGATGGCACTCAAATTAGGCAATGCCATATAGATTGTTTACTAAACTAAGTAATATCCGTTAGCGCTATGACCATAGGCGAGCACTATGGATATAGATGAAAGTAGATATAGGCAAAAAAATGAACAATTGGCTAATACAGCTCAATGGAAAATGAGCAAACGATTAATATGATGGAGGAAAGACTGAGGCCTCCAGAGTTTCCTTTGCTTGTTAACCACCAGATCAAATTACATGAATCTGCCTTTTTCTTATATAAACCAAGAGTCCAAGACTACTTATTACAACTATTCAGATAGCAGGATATAGTGGCTGCAGATGGATAGAAAG
Source organism: Zea luxurians (assembly GCA_029449295.1). Classification (NCBI taxonomy): domain Eukaryota; kingdom Viridiplantae; phylum Streptophyta; class Magnoliopsida; order Poales; family Poaceae; genus Zea; species Zea luxurians. The sequence continues at coordinate 33,097,127 of JAOPSE010000012.1, read as the reverse complement.
ATGTTCGATGACAACATGCAGCTCTTGTACAACAAAATACACACGAGGCATAAACTCTGATCCCTCATCACACAAGCATAATGAAACTGGCCTGCTACCTCTCCCTTGCCCTCACATTCACTGAGATCACGACGGTTACCTGCGTGTCGGCGAGGTCGATCTTGACTGTGGGATCTATTTTGGCCTTCCCAGCCTTCACGAGGCCGAGCCCTAGTCAACCATGGTTGTATACGAAACCACGTTCCTCTTAGGCATTTTGCTGAACAACCTCTGGGCGTCATCCACTCATTCGAGTCAAACGAGCAGCATGGTGTTCCACGTGGCCACGTTGCGCTCCGAGTCCAGGTCCCCGTCCCCATGCACGGACGTCCAAGTAACCATGATCCATGAACAAAACATTAGTTAGTATTTTAATGGCCAAACTCAAACCAAGTGGATAGAGAATTTGGAAGAGAAGATTTATGTGCATGATCAGATTGTTGCAGCAACACAAAATCAGAGGCACCAAATAGCCAGCCTCAGCACCACACACATCAAACCGCTTGCTGCTTGCCCTACTTGCTGGACCCAAATTTTCGTTGAAATCCCGATGGCACGTTTGTAGGGATGCCGCCTTCGGCTGCCGACGCGACATAGATCTCCTGAGACATCGTTTCCCCGTTGGCATCCTCGACCAGCTTGGTCACGCCGTCTAGGAACTCGATAAGCACTGGGTCTTGCACCGGCTAGGACTGCACGCAGCAAACCCGCTCAATGTCGACCTCCTCCATGCTCCCAACGTGTGGTCCATCCGACCACTGCACCGCGAAACGGCACGCGCACCGCTCCATGCCATCAGCGATTTGGTGAGCCGCTGTAAACACCTGCATCAACGTGTCCAGCTCTCATGGTCTCAAATCTCAAACGCCAAACAAGAAATAAAACAACCGGCATTGTCATTTGCATCTATGTATTACATGCAATGATGAAATGGGAAGGAACGCACCGAATCGAGGACGGCGTCGTAGAACTTGAGGTTGCCATCGTCGAGCGAACAAGAGACGCAGAGCCGCGCGCCGGCATGGAGATCGCGGCACTGGGTGTCTTCTAGGGGTGTGGACAGCACACAGAACCTGGCGCGGAGCTTGGCTACATCCCATGCGGAGGAAGCGGTGAGCGCGGCGGGGTCGTACCACTCGTCCTGCTCCTCGAGGAACGTTGTAGTGGGATTCCGTGGGGTAGTCATTAACTAGGTGAATAGAAGTTTTGGCTAGTTACCGGTGATGGTAGCATTCGACCTCCAGTAGCAGGGTCCAACAGTGCTGTAAGATCAACCATGTCTTCTATATTCAGCTTTATACCAGTCTCTTCTTCCACCTGCCAACAATTAAGGATCACCGCCACAAGAATGTATACAGTTATCGGTGGTGGACCCAGAAAAAAAAAGTTAGCTGGGGCAAGATTTAGCTGCAACTTAAAAACAAATGCGCGGAAAAGAACTCATACATATTGCAACCACACAAACAAACAATAGTATTAAAGTGGGCACATCTAATTTGAAGAATGAATATTGTTCTTGTACCAAACATTCAAAATACACCAAAAGAAAATTGTCCAGCTGGCTATCCTGCATTAGTACACAAATTCTGGTGCATGTTGTATTCAGAAGCCAAGATACTAACCTCAGGGACTGCGGTGCCAACAAAATCACCTTTCGTCATCTAGCATCCCAGCAGGCAGCTCCAACATGAATTTTCCAATAGGAACTCTAACCTACAGTTTTAATAGCAGCCAATAGGTGAATTTGCTTACTGAATATCAATTCATGTGCTCTCAATCATGGTACACTATACCTGTTCGGTAAGCACAAAATATGTTTCTCCATTCGACTCCAAAAGAATCAACACAGCAACTGTGGGCCCTCTTGCAAAGACAATTCCTGGAGACTAAATATACTGTCAAAAGATGATATGAACTAAACATTGTCCTGCTGGTGCTATACACCTCACAAACACCAATTTAGAGTCAAGGAATTCATCAGTAGATGTAAAAAAGGTATATCACAAAGATTTTAAAGGTCACTGGAAACCATACTTCAGACTATCATGGCACGTGTAACATTCCGTCCCAAAAGCAACATCATCACAAACTACCAAACACTCGATGCATATGTGGCCACGTGGGGTTCTGCTCCTCCTCTACATATGAAACGCTAAACGCATAGCTAGTGTGGTGTGGCACAGGCGGCGGCACAGCAGCAGCGGTCTAGTCCTGCTCCCGCAAGCCCGGCCGTGAACCTCCGAGCATACCACCCGCTGCTGCCTGCCGCGCGCTGGAGTGGTGAGTGACAGAGCCCACTTCTATGTGGATGCAGGCACAGGTGATGGCGGCAGATTGGGCGTGGTGGATCAGCCTCCTCCTCGGCGTCGTTCCGCTGTTGGTGCTCGTTGTGTGACACAACAACGACCGGATCGCAGCGTGGGAGAGAAGCGGGCGGCGCCTCCACCAAACGTGAAGAACCACCGGCGGGAGGCGGCGGCGGCCCCGGCGCGTGGGGCAGCTATGGAGGAGACTGCTGCTGCTGCGGTGGTAGCATTGGTGGCCATGAGGGGGCGTCGGGATGCGAAGTAGACGAAGAGGAGGCAGGAAGCCAAAGGGAGCAGTGTGCTTTGGAGATGCAGGCAAAGTATTTGAGCCGTGACGGAGCACGGATGGGGAGGAGTCTATTGGGGGACTGGGGGGCTTTGGAAGCTTCGTGAGGACGGTGCCGGGTGGAGCGCACGAGGCGAGGAAGAGGACGGGGAGGAACGCGGGGGGAGGGGTTTGCGAGGGGGGGGGGGACATGCGGCCGCCATTGCCGGCTTGGGGTCGGCGGGGGGTGGGGAGGTGGGGGAGGGGAGGGGAGCACGCGCAGAGAGGAGGGCGGGGGCAGTCTACACTAATGCCTTAATAGTTAGTAGAGATTAGTCCATTCCTCATCAGCCTGATTCGTTTGAGAAATAAGCTAGTCTAACATCTTCTCACTCATATTTTTTGTTTGGTTTATGGAATAGAATCCATAATCACATTACTAGGTATATGCCCGTACCTTGCTAAGGAATCAATATGATAAAAATGCATTGATATGCAAAAACACTAATTGTTATTCTATATTTTTGTTAATATCACTAAAAGCAGATGTTTACGAGATAATTGGATTTTTGCCACTCACAATGTTGTCTTCTTGTTATAATTACCACTGTGTCTATGAATTGTGGGTCTAGCTGGGTCTATGAAATGTGGGCCTGATGGTAATTTTATAAACTTGTTTCTTGCTGATGGCAAATATCAGAATCTCTCGATGTTTACATACCTTGCAAACATAAAAATAGAACGCACTTTCATCAAATTAAAAATAACAATGACGATGTTAAATATAATTATTAGCAGCCTCACAAGATTAGAACAGTTATCTACAAGAAGTTTTATCTGAAATTCGGACAAGATGCACAACCTCAGCAGTATAAAGAAGTATAATAAAATCCTGGTGATAATGTTTGGCCAAAACAACCATGTATACACATGTTTTGAAGTTTAATAATAGATAAAATTTAGATCTTGTTTTGGTGAGCCATAATGAACAAAACATTTGAACTACTACATAACAGCTTGAAGACTCTTGCATGTATATCTAAAGGTTTATATTTTGAGTCACGCCGAACAGGCTACAGACCATAGACACAATTCCAATGACGCAATTATACAATAATCTGTCAGATCTCTTGGAGTTAGCGGTCAAGAAAAGTTGTCTGATGATCGGTACACGACACTGATAATTTCTTTCTTGTTTCTTAAAGCTGCTCCTGGAGTCTTCTTGATAAGCTTTGAATGACTCGTATAAGGCTGCTGCATTAGATAACTTTTGGCCTTTCTTTTCCCATTTCGGAAACAATATGCAAACAAAATCAGAAGTATAAGGCTGAGTTGTAGACTGTGCACTTACCAAAGTATTATTTGCCAAGGGTCCAAGCTCTATATTTCAGAATCACAATTCCAAACATTGTAAGAGAAACATAAAACTGATCAAAACTTGATGCTAATTCACTTTTCATGCAAGGACCAGAGATTGCAGAACAAAATTTCTAGAAACTACAAATATGAGATCTTACAAATTCATTAACTGGAACCAGATTATCACAAAGATATTACTTCGACCTATTATTCTCTGCATTTAAATTGAAGATGACATTCAAAAAATAGTATTTATGTGATTAGGGACGCATGAAATTGCGTGTGATGAGGATGGGAAAACTAACAATTTTGTTTTACTTATGAACCTAATAGTTTTGTTTTCAAGACATGATCACAGATAAAGTTGAAAGATACAAATATAATGCGCTAATTTGTAAAATGATCAATTCATTAATACACATGTAGTTTTTGAATAATGTATAAGCAATTTCAGTTATTAGTTAGAAAAAAAGATTACCTTGCATTGGCTATTGATGGCATTGCACTTATAAGCAAAACCGAGTCTTAAAAACAAAGCAGCAGCATCTAAATATCTGTCCAACGGACAAACATGGGGGTGAATTGTAAGATGGTCATGTTAGTTACTTGCAATGCTACATGATAAGAACATGCAAATCTATCAGTATACACGATTCCAAGGTGTTAGGTTCAGAAGTGTATATTCAAAACATTTTCTGTTTGTCTTTCTTTGTTTAAAAGTTCACTTACTTCGCATGTAAGAACAAGGAAGAATGAACAAAAAAAGTTCCAAGGAAATCATGAATGAGATAGCACATAGATGAAAATGTGAGGCTATACATCGAAATTAATATAAGCAAGCATTAAAGTGATCTTACTTCTCCATCTTGATATACAAAGCTGTTGCGGCACGGTACAAGTCAAAAGCCATCTGTTCATTCCCATTTTCTTCTAGTACTAAACAAGCTTCATCATACATTTTGATAGCTTCTTCTGGAGATTTCTCCTCCAATGCACTGAATTCATCATAATACAATGTTTAGAACATAAGCATCCATAATGTCACAACTATAGAAGGTAAGATTTAAATTTACCTGGCACCCTTTGCTAGAGCATCAGATGCAGGTTGTGGCCTTCCACATTCACGGTATAATTCTGAAGCTCTGTGATATAAATTAGATACTTCATTCCAGCGCCCAAGCTCCTTTGCTAAAGCAGTAGCAGATTCCATATGCTTAGCAGCATCCCATGGTCTATGACATTAGCTAAGGGTACAATACTTAATGTATAATGATATGAAAAATGAAAATGCCAAAACTGCAGAGAAATTTCCAGAGGACACGAGGAGATCATTTCCTATCCTTTTGAGGCCTTCTCAAAAGCATCTTTTGCTTTCTCATTGTCCTTTCTGAACCTATACGCAATTGCTTCAAAGAAGAAATGAATTTCACTTATATATTCCCCAGTGAAAAATTGCTCCACAGAAAAATAAGAAGGAAGGTAAAAATCACCGACCAAAGTGGCATGTCCTCTCCCTGTAACAACCATTCTACCAAAGTGACATGTCCTCTCCCTATAAATGGTTGAACTTGATGACTTTTAGGCCTCTACTTATATTTTTTGTTTGCTTGACAGTAGGAAATCCCACCTGAACAATTTAAAACCATTAAGGAACAACCTCTACAAAGAGGTGAAAGGGAAATATGCCCTTGGGAAATTTCTATAAGTATTTTGGTGATTAGATACCCAACACATATTAATTGAATCCTTGTGTGCTAAATATGGGAAAAGTGCAAATCAAGGCACGAGGTATGTTTCTAGACTTAGTACATTGTTTTTGAATACTAGTGTGTTTATCTAAGTGCTAGAAACAGAGCCAAGAAGAGAAAAGTTGAATTGAAGAAGAGTTGGCCGTGTACAGCCAACTCCAGCTCGGCCTAGCACACCGGACTGTCCGGTGGCGCACCAGACAGTGTCCGGTGCGCCAGGCTGGTCAACGGTGAAGAGGCCGCTCTTGGGAGTTGACGAAGTTGTACGGCTATAATTCACCGGACTGTCCGGTGGTGCACCGGACTGTCCGGTGAGTCATCCATGTCGAACTCATCGCTCTCGGGAAAAGGAAAAGGCGACGTGGCTAAAATTCACTGGACTGTCCGGTGGTGCATCGGACTGTCCGGTGAGCCAAAGATGTCAGCACCAACGGTCGTCCGCGCGATCAACATATGACATGTGGCTGCTCCAACGGTCGGCTGGGTGCATCGGACTGTCCAGTGTGCACCAGACTCACCATCTGACCCGCGGGAGCAACGGTCAACTGTGCCCGATTTAGAAGGAAATCGCGCACCGGACAAGCTACAATGGTTGTCCGGTGGCGCACCGGACTGTCTGGTGCGCCACTCGACAGAAGGCAAGGATAGCCTTCCATGTTCAGGCTCGAGTCACAAGAAGAGAGACAGGAAGAAGAAGAGGCGCATCAAGAAGATCATCTACTACGACAGCGATGTCTCGTCTTCTTCACCACACGACGACGACGACTCCTCGTCAAAGAAAAAGACGGTTAATCAAAACTATTCATTTGATTATTCATGTATCCCGTACAATTCAAATGCTCATTTGCTATCAATTCCACTTGGGAAACCTCCACACTTTGATGGAGAAGACTACTCTTTCTGGAGTCATAAAATGCGTAGTCATTTATTTTCCCTTCATCCTAGTATCTGGGAGATTGTTGAAAACGGAATGCATTTTGATAGTACTGACAATCCCATTTTCATAAATGAGCAAATTCACAAAAATGCCCAAGCTACTACTGTCTTGCTAGCTTCACTTTGCAGAGATGAACATAATAAGGTGAGTGAAAGTCGCCTAGAGGGGGGTGAATAGGCAGAATCCGAAAATTACAAACTTAAGCACACACACTACAAGCCGGGATTAGCGTTAGAAATAAAATCGAGTTCGAAAGAGAGGGCAAAACAAATCATAAGCAAATGAAGAGAGTGACACGGTGATTTGTTTTACCGAGGTTCGGTTCTTGCAAACCTACTCCCCGTTGAGGTGGTCACAAAGACCAGATCTCTTTCAACCCTTTTCCTCTCTCAAACAGTCACCTAGAATGAGTGAGCTTCTCTTCTCAATCAATCGGGACACTTAGTCCCCATAAGGACCACCACACAATTGGTGTCTCTTGCCTTGATTACAAATGTCTTGGGAACAAGAAATAGGGAAGAAGAAAAGCGAACCAAGCGACAAGAACTCAAATGAACACAAATGTCTCTCTCACACTAGTCACTAAATGTTTGGAGTGATTCCGGACTTGGGAGAGGATTTGATCTCTTGTTTGTGTCTTGGAGTGAAGTCTAGAGCTCTTGTATTGAATGCAATGGGTGAAAACTTGGATACCTTGAAGTGTGGTGGTTGGAGGGTATTTATAGCCCCAACCACCAAAGTGGTCGTTGGTGGAGGCTGCTGTCGACGGGCGCACCGGACAGTCCAGTGCGCCACCCGACACTGTCCGGTGCGCCAGCCACGTCACCCAACCGTTAGGGTTCGACCGTTGGAGCTTCTGACAGCAGGGCCACCGGACAGTCCGGTGGTGCACCGGACAGGTCCTGTACACTGTCCGGTGCGCCTTCTGGCGCCTGCTCTGACTCTGCGCGCGCTATCCCCGCACTGTTCACGCACTGTTCACTTTTGCAGACGACCGTTGGCGCGCTAGCCGTTGCTCCCGCTGGCACACCGGACAGTCCGGTGAATTATAGCGGAGAGAATTTTCTAGAAACCTAAAGCTAAGCAGTTCGGAGTGATTCTCCCTGGTGCACCGGACACTGTCCGGTGGCACAACGGACAGTCCGGTGCGCCAGACCAGGGCAGCCTTCAGTTTTCTTTGCTCCTTTGTTTTGAACCCTTTCTTTTAGCTTTGTATTGGTTTGTTGTGAACCTTTGGCACCTGTAGAACATATTTTCTAGAGCAAACTAGTTAGTCCAATTATTTGTGTTGGGCAATTCAACCACCAAAATCATTTAGGAAAAGGTTTGTCCCTATTTCCCTTTCAATCTCCCCTTTTTGGTGATTGATGCCAACACAAACCAAAGCAAATGTATAAGTGCAGAATTCAACTAGTTTGTATAAGGTAAGTGCAAAGGTTGCTTGGAATGAAACCAATATAATTATTTCTACTAGATATGCGTGGATGGTTTTCTTCTTATTTAAAATTTTGGACCACGCTTGCACCACTAGTTTTGTTTTTGCAAATTCTTTGTAAAATTCTTTTCAAAAGCCTTTTGCAAACAGTCAAAGGTATATGAATAATATTGAAAGAAGCATTTTCAAGATTTGAAATTTTCTCCCCTTGTTTCAAATGCTTTTCCTTTGACTTAAACAAAACTCCCCCTCAATGAAATTCTCCTCTTAGTGTTCAAGAGGGTTTTAGATACTAATTTTTGAAAGGGGTTATACCAATTTGAAATATGTCAAAAATACAATACCAATTGAAAACTTCTTTAAAAATTTTGAAATTGGTGGTGGTGCGGTCCTTTTGCTTTGGGCTAATACTTTCTCCTCCTTTGGCATGAATCGCAAAAAATGGATACTTGTGAGTGAAATATAAGCCCTTTTACTTTCTCCCCAATGGTAAACAAATAAATATGAGTGAAGATTATACCAAAGTGGAGAGCGATGCGGAATACCGGCAAAGAGAAATTAATACCAATGGAGTTGAGTGGAAGTGTCGTCTTTGCCGAATACTCCATTTCCCTTTCAATTCTATGACTAAGCATGAAAATACACTTGACAACACATTAGTCATTGATATAAAAGAGATATGATCAAAGGTATATAAATGAGCTATGTGTGCAAAGTATCAATCAAAATTCCGAGAATCAAGAATGTTTAGCTTATTCCTAAGTTTGGCAAAGGTTTTCTCATCTAGTGGCTTGGTAAAGATATCGGCTAATTGTTCTTTGGTGTTAATATAGGCTATCTCGATATCCCCTCTTTGTTGGTGAGTATGTCTTGAATGTACTTCGTTTGGCTAATGAAGGTGCCCTCTTGGAATTGCTTGACTTGAAATCCTAGAAAATACTTCAACTCCCCCATTATAGACATCTCGAATTTTTGAACCATGATCCTACTAAACTCTTCACAAGTAGATTTGTTAGTAGACCCAAATATAATATCATCAACATAAATTTGGCATACAAACAAAACTTTTGCACTAGTTTTAGTAAAGAGAGTAGGATCGGCTTTTCCGACTTTGAAGCCATTAATGATAAGAAAATCTCTTAGGCATTCATACCATGCTCTTCGGGCTTACTTGAGCCCATAAAGCGCCTTTGAGAGTTTGTAAACATGGTTAGGGTACTCACTATCTTCAAAGCCGGGAGGTTGCTCAACATAGACCTCTTCCTTGATTGGTCCATTGAGGAAGGCACTCTTCACGTCCATTTGATAAAGCTTAAAACCATGGTAAGTAGCATAGGCAAGTAATATACGAATTGACTCAAGCCTAGCTACGGGTGCATAGGTTTCACCAAAATCCAAACCTTCGACTTGTGAATAACCCTTGGCCACAAGTCGTGCTTTGTTCCTTGTCACCACACCATGCTCATCTTGCTTGTTGTGGAAGACCCACTTGGTTCCTACAACATTTTGATTAGGACATGGAACTAAATGCCATACCTCATTCCTCGTGAAGTTGTTGAGCTCCTCTTGCATCGCCAGCACCCAATCTGAATTTTAAGTGCATCCTCTACCCTGTGTGGCTCAATAGAGGAGACAAAAGAGTAATGTTCACAAAAATGAGCGACTCGAGATCGAGTAGTTACCCCCTTATGAATATCGCCGAGGATGGTGTTCATAGGGTGATCTCTTTGAATCGCTTGGTGGACTCTTGGGTGTGGCGGTCTTGGACTCTCATCATCTTCCTTGTCTTGATCATTAGCATCTCCCCCTTGATCATTGTCCTCCTCTTGAGGTGGCTCCTCTTGATCTTCATTTTCATCATCTTGAGCTTGATCCTCATCTTGAGTTGGTGGAGATGCTTGCATAGAGGAAGATGGTTGATCTTGTGCTTGTGGAGGCTCTTCTGATTCCTTAGGCACACATCCCCAATGGACATGTTTCTTAGCGCGACGCATGGAGCCTCTTCATCATCTAGCTCATCAAGATCAACTTGCTCTACTTGAGAGCCGTTAGTCTCATCAAACACAATATCACAAGAAACTTCAACTAGTCCAGTGGACTTGTTAAAGACTCTATATGCCCTTGTGTTTGAATCATAACCAAGTAAAAAGACTTCTACAGCCTTAGGAGCAAATTTAGATTTTCTACCTCTTTTAACAAGTATAAAACATTTGCTACCAAAGACTCTAAAATATGAAACATTGGGCTTTTTACCGGTGAGGAGTTCATATGATGTATTCTTGAGGATTCAGTGTAGATATAATCGGTTGATGGCGTAGCAAGCGGTGTTGATTGCTTCCGCCCAAAACCGGTCCGAAGTCTTGTACTCATCAAGCATGGTCCTCGCCATGTCAAGTAGAGTTCTATTCTTCCTCTCCACTACACCATTTTGCTGAGGTGTGTAGGGAGAAGAGAACTCATGCTTGATGCCCTCCTCCTCAAGGAAGCCTTCTATTTGTGAGTTCTTGAACTCTGTTCCATTGTCGATTCTTATTTTCTTGATCCTCAATCCGAACTCATTTTGATCCCGTCTCAAGAATCCCTTTAAGGTCTCTTGGGTTTGTGATTTTTCCTGCAAAAAGAACACCCAAGTGAAGCAAGAATAATCATCCACAACAATTAGACAGTACTTACCCCCGCCGATGCTTATGTAAGCTATCGAGCCGAATAGATCCATGTGGAGCAGCTCAAGCGGCTTGTAAGTCGTCATGATGTTCTTGCGTGGATGATGAACACCAACTTGCTTCCCTGCTTGACATGCGTTACAAATCCTGTCTTTCTCAAAATAAACATTTGTTAGTCCCAAAATGTGCTCTCCCTTTAGAAGCTTATGAAGATACTTCATCCCAACGTGGGCTAGTCGGCGATGCCAGAGCCAACCCATGTTAGTCTTAGCAATTAAGCAAGTATCGAGTTCAGCTCTATTAAAATCAACCAAGTATAGCTGACCCTCTAATACTCCCTTAAATGCTACTGAATCATCACTTCTTCTAAAGACAGTAACACCTATATCTGTAAAAAGACAATTGTAGCCTATTTTATATAATTGAGAAACTAAAAGTAAGTTGTAATCTAAAGAATCTACAAGAAAAACATTGGAAATGGAATGATCAGGTGATATAGCAATTTTACCAAGTCTTTTGACCAAACCTTGATTTCCATCCCCGAATGTGATAGCTCTTTGGGGATCTTGGTTTTTCTCATAGGAGGAGAACATTCTTTTCTCCCCAGTCATGTGGTTTGTGCACCCACTATCGATGATCCAACTTGAGCCCCCAGATGCATAAACCTACAAAACAAGTTAGGCCTTGTTCTTAGGTACCCAAACGGTCTTGGGTCCTTTGGCATTAGAAACAAGCACCTTGGGTACCCAAACACAAGTCTTTGACCCCTTGTGTTTGCCCCCAACATATTTTGCAACTACTTTGCCTGATTTGTTAGTAAGCACATAAGAAGCATCAAAAGTCTTAAATGAAATGTTATGATCATTTGATGCAATAGGAGATTTCTTCTTAGGCCTTTTAACATGAGTAGAACGCCTAGAGCTAGAAGCCTCATTCTTATAAATAAAAGCATGGTGAGAAACAGAATGAGTCTTCTTAGCATGAATTCTCCTAATCTTATCCTTAGGATAACCAGCAGGATATAAAATATAGCCCTCGTTATCCTGAGGCATGGGAGCCTTGCCCTTAACAAAATTAGACAATCTTTTAGGGACATTAATTTTAACATTGCCTCCCTGTTGGAAGCCAATGCCATCCTTAATGCCTGGGCGTCTCCCACTATAGAGCATGCTTCTAGCAAATTTAAATTTCTCATTTTCTATCTCATGCTCATTTATTTTAGCACTAAGTTGAGCTATGTGATCATTTTGTTGTTTAATTAAAGCTAGGTGATCATGGGTAGCATCAACATTAATGTCTCTACATCTAGTACAAATGGAAACATGATTAACAGTAGATGTAGAGGGTTTGCATGCATTTAATTCATCAATCTTAGCATGTAACATGACATTTTCATTTTTAAGATTGGAAATGGAAACATTGCAAACATTTAAATCTTTAGCCTTAGCAATTAATTTTTCATTCTCAATCTTAAGGCTAGCAAGAGAGGCATTCAATTTATCAATCTTAGCAATTAAACTAGCATTATCATTTCTAAGATTGGTAATTGAATCATCACAAACAATTGACTTCTCAACCTTAGCAATTAAATTAGCATTCTAAATTCTAAGGTTAGAAATAGTGTCATGGTAAGTGCTAAGCTCACTAGTTAATTTTTCACATTTTTCTATCTCCTGAGCATAAGCATTTTTAACCTTAACATGTTTTTTGTTTTCCTTAATAAGGAAGTCCTCTTGGCTATCCAAGAGTTCATCCTTCTCATGAATAGCACTAATTAATTCATTCAATTTTTCCTTTTGTTGCATGTTTAGGTTGGCAAAAAGAGCAAACAAATTTTCTTCATCATCACTAGAGTTATCCTCATCACTAGATGTAGCATATTTAGTGGAGGCTCTAGATTTTACCTTCTTTTTGCCGTCCTTTGCCATGAGGCACTTGTGGCCGACGTTGGGGAAGAGAAGACCCTTGTTGACGGCGATGTTGGCGGTGTCCTCGTCGGAGGAGGAGTCGGTGGAGCTCTCGTTGGAGTCCCACTCCTGGCATACATGGGCATCGCCGCCCTTCTTCTTGTAGTATCTCTTCTTCTCCTTCTTCTTCCCCCTCTTGTCGTCGCCCCTATCACTATCACTAGAAATAGGACATTTTGCTATAAAGTGACCGGGCTTACAGCACTTGTAGCAAACCTTCTTGGAGTGGGGCTTGTAATCCTTCCCCCTCCTTTGCTTGAGGATTTGGCGGAAGCTCTTGATGATGAGCGCCATCTCCTCATTGTCGAGCTTGGAGGCGTTGATGGGGAGCCTACTTGATGTAGACTCTTCTTTCTTCTCCTCCGTTGCTTTGAAGGCAACAGGTTGCACCTCGGGTGTTGAGGTGGCGCCTCGCTCGATGATTTGTTTGGAGCCTTTGATCATCAATTCAAAGCTCACAAACTTTCCTATAACCTCCTCGGGAGACATTAGCTTATATCTAGGATCACCATGAATTAATTGAACTTGAGTAGGGTTAAGAAAAACGAGTGATCTAAGAATAATCTTGACCATCTCATGGTCATCCCATTTTGTGCTCCCGAGGTTGCGCACTTGGTTCACCAAGGTTTTGAGCCAGTTGTACATGGCTTGTGGCTCCTCTCCTTGGTTGAGCATGAACCGACCGAGCTCCCCCTCGATCGTTTCCATCTTGGTGATCTTGGTCACCTCGTCTCCTTCGTGTGCGGTCTTTAGTACATCCCAAATCTCTTTAGCACTTTTCAACCCTTGCACCTTATTATACTCCTCTCGACTTAGAGAGGTGAGGAGTATAGTAGTTGCTTGGGAATTAAAGTGTTGGATTTGGGCGACTTCGTCCACATCATAATCTTCATCCCCTATGGAAGGTACCCGTACTCCAAATACAATAATGTCCCATATGCTTGTGTGGAGTGAGGTTAGGTGATACTTCATCATTTCACTCCACCTACTATAATCTTCACCATAAAAAACCGGTGGTTTGCCTAATGGGACGGAAAGTAAAGGAGTATGTTTAGAAATACGAGGGTAGCATAGGGGGGTCTTACTAAACTTCTTGTGCTCATGGCGCTTAGAAGTGATGGACGGCGCGTCAGAGCCAGAGGTGGATGGTGACCAAGAGTCGGTCTTGTAGTAGACCACTTTCTTCATCTTCTTTTTCTTGTCGCCGCTCCAATGCGACTTGGTATGTGAAGGGGATCCCTTCCCCTTGTTGCCGGACTCTCCCAATGGAGTTTTCCCGTGGCTTGTGGTGGGCTTCTCGCCGGTCACGACCTCCTTCTTGGCGTGATCTCCTGACATCACTTTGAGTTGTTAGGCTCTAATGAAGTATCAGGCTCTAATACCAATTGAAAGTCGCCTAGAGGGGGGTAAATAGGCAGAATCTGAAAATTACAAACTTAAGCACACAAGACAAGCCGAGATTAGCGTTAGAAATAAAATTGAGTCCGAAAGAGAGGGCAAAAACAAATCACAAGCAAATAAAGAGAGTGACGCGGTGATTTGTTTTACCGAGGTTTGGTTCTTGCAAACCTACTCCCCGTTGAGGTGGTCACAAAGACCGGGTCTCTTTCAACCCTTTCCCTCTCTCAAGCGGTCACCTAGACTGAGTGAGCTTCTCTTCTCAATCAATCGGGATACTTAGTCCCCACAAGGGCCACCACACAATTGATGTCTCTTGCCTTGATTACAAATGTCTTGGGAACAAGAAATGGGGAAGAAGAAAAGCGATCCAAGCGACAAGAACTCAAATGAACACAAATGTCTCTCTCACGCTAGTCACTAAATGTTTGGAGTGATTCCAGACTTGGGAGAGGATTTGATCTCTTGTTTGTGTCTTGGAGTGAAGTCTAGAGCTCTTGTATTGAATGCAATGGCTGAAAACTTGGATACGACCGTTGGCGCGCTAGCCGTTGCTCCCGCTGGCACACCGGACAGTCCGGTGCTACACCGGACTGTCCGATGAATTATAGCGGAGAGCATTTTATAGAAACCCGAAGCTAAGCAGTTTAGAGTGATTCTCCCTGGTGCACCGGACAGTCCGGTGCGCCATACCAGGGTAGCCTTCGGTTTTCTTTGCTCCTTTGTTTTGAACCCTTTATTTTAACTTTGTATTGGTTTGTTGTGAACCTTTGGCACCTATAGAACATATTTTCTAGAGCAAACTAGTTAGTCCAATTATTTGTGTTGGGCAATTCAACCACCAAAATCATTTAGGAACTGGTTTATCCCTATTTCCCTTTCAGTGAGTGGCTTGGACAACGCTAAGCAAATCTGGGACACCCTCAAGATATCTCATGAGGGAAACGATGCCACTATGATCACAAAGATGGAACTAGTGGAAGGCGAGCTGGGAAGATTCGTGATGATCAGGGGAGAGGAGCCAACTCAGACCTACAACAGGCTCAAGACCCTGGTCAACAAGATTCGAAGCTATGGAAGCACAAGATGGACGGATCATGATGTCGTCCGACTCATGCTAAGGTCATTTACTGTAATTGACCCCCATCTTATGAATCTTATTCATGAAAACCCCAGGTACACCAAAATGATGCCCGAGGAAATCCTCGGAAAATTCGTAAGCGGGCGCATGATGGTTAAGGAGGCAAGATATGTAGATGATGCCTTGAACGGTCCACTACCCGTCTACGAGCCACAGCCCGTTGCTCTCAAAGCAACTAGTAGCAAGGAGACGCTACCAAGCAAGGTAGCACAAGTGGAGGCTACTGGGCTAAATGAAGATGAGATGGCGCTTATCATCAAGCGCTTCAAGACCGCACTCAAGGGACGCAAGGAGTACCCCAACAAGAATAGAACAAGGGAAAACGCTCCTGCTTCAAATGCGGTAAGACCGGTCACTTTATTGCTCAATGTCTCGATAATGAGAATGACTAGGCACAAGAAAGACATGGGAAGAAGGAGAAGAAGAAGAATTACAGGAAGGCGAAGGGCGAGGCGCATCTAGAATGTGATTCTGATTGCTCTTCATCAGACTCCGACGACGAAGGACTTGCTGCCTCGGCCTTCGACAAGTCCTCACTCTTCCCCAACGAACGCCATACATGCCTTATGGCCAAGGAAAAGAAGGTACACATTCGAGACACTCCTAAGTACACTTCATCTAGTGATGAAGAATCTTCTGATGATGAAGTAGACTACACTGACCTGTTTAAAGGACTAGATAGAGCTAAGGTAGACAAAATTAATGAATTAATTGATGCTCTAAATGAAAAGGATAGATTGTTAGAAAAGCAAGAGGATATTTTATATGAGGAACATGACAAGTTTGTTAATGTTCAAAAATCTCTTGCTTTAAAAGTTAAAAGGAATGAAATGCTATCCTCTGAGTTATCTGCTTGCCATGAATCTGTCTCTAGTTTAAGGAGTTTAAATGATGAATTAAATGCTAAGCTAGAGGAAGTCAACAAAACTAGTTCATGTGTAGAGCATGTTGTTATTTGTAATAGATGTAAGGATTTTGATGTTGATGCCTGTGATGAACATCTTGCTTCTATTACTAAATTGAACAATGAGGTGGCAAGTCTTAATGCTCAACTTAAGACCTGCAAAGTTGATTTTGATAAATTGAAATTTGCTAGGGATGCCTACACCGTTGGTAGACACCCCTCAATTAAGGATGGACTTGGTTTTCAAAAGAATTAAGAACTTGACGAGCCAAAGGACTCTCGTTCTCAACAAAGAGAAAGGGAAGGCCCCTATGGCTAATAGTCCCCAAAAGAATCATGCTTACATTTATAATAGAAAAGTTACTAGGAATGCTCATAATGACAGACACTATGATCATGCTATGATTGCTTCTAGCTCTACTTATGATTTTGGTAGAAATAGGCCTAGGCGCAATCATGTTGTGTCTCATGCGCCTAGGAGAAATTATGCTACTCATGCTTCTAGGAAAATGTGCAATGAACCTACTGCTATTTTTCATGATTGCAACACTTCTTTTGTACTTTCATGTAAGAATGCAAAAGTAGTTGCTAGGAAGTTGGGATCCAAATGCAAGGGAGACCAGACTTGTATTTGGGTTCCAAAAGTTATTGTGACTAACCTTGTAGGACCCAACAAGAGTTGGGTACCTAAAACCCAAGCTTAATTCCTTGCAGGTTTATGCATCCGGTGGCTCTAGCTGGATAATTGACAGTGGATGCACAAACCACATGACGGGGGAGAAGAAGATGTTCACCTCCTATGTCAAGAACAAGGATTTTTAGGATACGATCATCTTTGGAGATGGGAACCAAGGCAAGGTCAAAGGCTTGGGCAAGATTGCCATCACTAACGAGCACTCAATATCGAATGTATTTCTAGTAGAGTCGCTTGGGTACAACCTTCTGTCTGTAAGTCAATTGTGTCACATGGGTTACAATTGTCTGTTTACAAATGTTGTTGTGTCTGTCTTTAGAAGGAGTGATTAGCGTTTAAGGGTGTATTAGACGACAAGCTCTATTTAGTTGACTTTTCGAAAGAGAATGACGGACTAGATGCATGCTTAATCACTAAGACTAATATGGGATGGTTGTGGCATCGCCGTCTAGCATATGTTGGGATAAAGAACCTTCATAAACTTCTAAAGGGAGATCATGTGTTAGGACTAACCGATGTATGTTTTGAGAAAGACAGACCTTGTGCAGCATGTCAGGCAGGAAAACAGGTGGGAAGCACTCATCACAGCAAGAACGTGATGACAACATCAAGACCACTAGGTGAGTGCCCGTGCGTTGCAACGGAAATATATATCACGATAACTTATAACAGTATAACTCATTTGTACATATGTTATCATGATAAATGTTCTTGCAATGCAAAGGCACTCATCTAGTCACAAATGAAGTAACACAGACAATAACATGTAGGTTCTGGTAGCTTTTTGAGCCTAAGCTCATATTACTCGGCAAACTTCAAGCTTACCACCAAAACCAGTAAATACATATCAGTTTATTGCTCATTATTAGAACTGTTGTGAGATGTTGTATGCCAGTAATAAAGATTAATTACAGTACATGACTAAAAACCCATAGAAACAATCTATATGTGATTGCATAATTCGTAGGTGTAGAACACCACCTAACCTGCTTCATGCTCAAACACTTATCAATTACAATACTATAGGACAATATGATGTTGCAAAGATGGGGCAAAACCATGTTTCACAAAGTTGTTATTATAATTATCGACACAAGGCCTCATTGATGATCATCCTTGTCATAGTGGCCATTTGGATCACCACCATCACCAATGACCTTGAGCTGCCCAAAATCAACAAAATAATATTTTAGTCAAGTGCTAATCAACAACAGCTGAACATCTTTTATAACAATCAGTCAAGGCAATGGTTTCTGTTACCACAAAGTATTGTGAGTAAACTGGGCACTCATGTGGTTTATCCTTTTGCAACCAAAACCACACAACATCGTGTTCATCCTCCGCAATAAAGCGCGATAGAAAAATAAGCACAATTATTACATCCCATGGTTAGCATAGATGTAACTCCTTCGCCACCTGATCAGCCAACTGTTCTCTTGTTATTGTAGGATTCAATCATAGTCGGTTCCTCCTGCAGGCAACATCGTGTTCATCCTCCACAATAAAGCATGATGGAAAATAAGCACAATTATTACATACCATGGTTAGCGTAGATGTAACTCCTTCGCCACCAGATCAGCCAACTGTTCTCTTGTTATTGTAGGATTCAATCATAGTCGGTTCCTCCTGCAGGCAACACATTCAGAATTAACAAATGTACAATCTTGCAGCACAAAGAATCTGGTATGCAAAATCCAAATATTAAGAACAACATTGTATAATTCTTACCAGCTCATCAAGTTCTTCAATTGAATTTGCTTGGTGCAATATCCCTAGGACCGAAAGTACATTATTTAAATCATTCTTCTTATCTCCAAGTGCAGTCCTAGCTTCCCACTCTTCTCTACGTGCTGCCTCAAGCTTCTCCCTGTATTGATCACATACAACCTGCAATATTTTTTGTTCAGAAAAATAAGAAGCAAAGAAAAAGAAATATGGTCATTTAAAGGTTTGGTTCAAAAAAATACATTTAGAAGGTTATTATTACCTTTTGCTTTTGCCTACGATGGTTAATCGCATCTCTTTCCTGGGTCAGGTGGTCTAAGTGAGCCTGCGCAGCCTGGATCTTATTCCAGAGATCATCACCGGCAAACTTTGGAACTTTAATTATGTAGATCTTCTATTGTTGTCCAATGACTTGCACATTATCTCCATGCCACTCACCAGAAGCACGGTGTCCATTGTCCTTCTGTTCTGCCGTGACAACCGTGCCAACAGATGAAGGCACTAATGTTGCTCAAGAATTATGAAAGTGACCATTTAACTCCCATGCCGGTTATAATTAGCATTTAAAGAGAATAATACATTTAAAGAAATAATATGGATACCCATAAAATAATGGCTGCATACCTTCCACGCGTTTGGTTTCAACCACATCAGAAGATCAGCTAGATGAGAAGCCTCATTAAAGTGTTCATGTGAAATCTTCGAACCCAACAATTCAATGGTTTTAGTATCACTGTATTGGCATCTCCTGGTACTCATTTCAGAAATTTCTAGATCCAGAAATAAAGATAATGGCATAATTCACAACCATATAGCACAATTATATGCTACTCTCATGTCCCATAAGTTTTCTCATGTATAATACAAAAATGCTCACTTCCATGTAACTTGCACCGCCTCAAACATATTGTATTCATTCTTATAACTTCTTCAAATGCATAATCAAAATATAAAATCAGCGGGTTGCAGAAGTCATATAGGTCAAAAGCCCCACAAATGCGCATATTTTCTAGTGAGCTCAAGCTTCTCAAACACATTTAAAGAGGCAACTAAAATGCCTTCAAGATTGCATTGATCCCTAGCCTTATGTTTCATTTCAGCCAATAAACATAAAAGATAATCACATTAGGCATCGCCAAAGATCATTTGTTATAAGAATGGCAACCCTTAAAACATAAAAGATACATTTGTTATAAGAATGGCAACCTCTGTGAGGAAAGAAACACCTAACTAAAGACCAGGTGACTCACAACATCATTGACATTGCCCACCTACTTAGAAAGGTAGATATTTCTATGGAAGATTTGCCATTCAACTCCTGTGAGGATACAAAGAAGAGTGATCTACAGTCAAAGACCAAAGTGGGATTTAAGCAACAATGTTACAATATCTAATGGATACCGATCAATGGGAGTACTTTGAATAAGAGAACACTTACATCTGTATTATTTGGTTCCTTTGAAGAGGTCCCCAACTGTGTGATCTCGCATTCTGAGATTTTAATGGCTACAAAACTGAAAAACCCATAAGCCATAAATAGGGAATCAATAGCACTCAAGTTATTTTATTTTTGTAGACTCAGATGGAGAGCAAAGTGTGAATGAGCAAAGCTAATGGCAATAACCATTGACCTGCTATGGTTATTGAGAGCTTACATCTGAATTTTGCTTGCTGTTATTGAGAGCTGCTATGAGCGCATTGAGCAAAGCTAATGGCAATAACCATTGACCTGCTCTTCCTCAACCTTATAAAGATATGCGGAAACATCACTTTCAACCAAGGATCCTCTCTCCACCAGTACGCAAGTAGCTCTTCCTCTACAAACAGTAACCAATAACATGAACTTCGAGAAAGCTAGTAAGAATGGAAAAATTTCTCATAATACTGTATAAAATACTCCAAGATTCAGATTGGTTCAAGCCTGCAACTGCAAAAATGCAATGAAGCATTTAATATTCAGATTGGTTCAAATACTCCAAGATTTCAAGAACAGAACCTTGCCCTCACTAATAAGATCTGAATGAACGGTGGCAGATCGATGATGGCTGGCTGAATCGAGAAGAACATGGAACAAAAAGGAAAGGAAGATGAATGGTGAATCCCACCTCCTGCTAGCTCTGGCTCCCAAAGCCCGTCAGTCAATGCACTAACACG
Organism: Zea luxurians; assembly: GCA_029449295.1. Taxonomy (NCBI): domain Eukaryota; kingdom Viridiplantae; phylum Streptophyta; class Magnoliopsida; order Poales; family Poaceae; genus Zea; species Zea luxurians. The sequence goes on along the minus strand of JAOPSE010000012.1, from coordinate 33,076,392 downwards.
GAGGCAGACTCTAGCTTGCCTTCAGCCAGAGATCATCGCCTCGCTCCCTACCGCCACCCACGACGTAGTAGGTCTTGTGGTGCCCTGCACGCCCTCCGAGCACCACCACCGCCTTACAAATTAAACCCACTATCATTAATTTCAGGTTTCAGGTTTGACTTGGGGTTTGGAAAATAGGCAGGGATGCAAGGGATAGGTGGTAGTGGGTGTTCTCTATTCAGTTTTTTCTCGCCCAGCAGAACATAATGCAAAAAAATTTAAAAATTATTTTAAACACTGCTACAGTTTCTATCGAAGCACTGCTCTGTTGTACTATCAGTTACAATTGCAGCCACAATTACGATTCATGTCAAAAAAATGGCACACACAGGATCACACAACTAATTTTGGTATATTTAATTGCATACAGTAACGTGGTGCCACTACACATTATTCCAAAACCTATCATTATGGGCTTAAAAGTTACAAGTATTATCCTTGCCCCAAGGTCCTTATAGTTCTGTTATTGAACTAATTGGCATTAGTTGTGCACTTGTGCTATCTCTGGTATTATCATTTTGTTATCAGCTACCTGCCTGTCGCTTTTATTAAATCTCAACATTTTGTTATCAGCATTACTTTTGTAGACAGTGAGAACCTTGACTGATGGGTCGCTCGACGTGGTAGTAGTAAGTGAAACACATGTACAATCTTATATATTTAACAACTTGCAATTTGGAAGAGAGGGTGGTATTAGTAAGTGAATCACATAAATACCTGCTTGTGCTTGCAGCCCTTGTGGGGTCAGAGATGTTTACCTTTGTCTCACCAGCTGTTCTCTCGCCTCGTGGAGTTGTTTCCTCATGACGGCCTCATCATCAAGTACTGAAAAAGCAGAAAAAATCAAATCAAAATTAGCACGATCTACCCCAATGTCATTACAACCACTTAATCCCTGAAGCATAGTAAGAACCAAATGCAAAATTAAATAGCAAAAGGATTTTAGTTCATCGAATATCGAATTACTTTCGATGTTCTTGTTCCCAAACAAGCTCTAAGATAAATCTATTAAACCTAATTATTACGTAATTCACTTAAAAAATGTATCTGGTCATTTAGTATTTAGTTATATAATTAGTTTTGTAATTAGATTAAACATCCTATACGACACATGCTAAATTTTATAGGCCCAGTGTCAATTCTTCTTTGCCTCGTCTCTAGCTTCAAGGTTCCTGATCGTTTTCTTCTTGCACCTCCGTGTCCGATGAGTTATCTCGCCCCCACCGCCATGCCTTTCGCCGCTACATCTACGCGTCGTTCGCCCGTGCATCAAATACAGATTCTTACCAGTGCATCAAAATGTTGGTCCCTTTGCAATAGATCCGGCTAATGTTGTAACCAACTGAAATAGAAAAAATGCAAAGAATACTGTCAGTAATCCCAGTATTGCAGATTTTGTAGCAGCAGCAAAACCATGCGATGGATTTACAGGGCCATGCTTGACAAAACCAAAGAAGTATAGGACCCGGCTTGACAGGAGTCGGTAGCAGCAGTAAAACGTTCTCAAACCAAAAACAATAAAAAAACATGTAGAAAATGCAGATTCTATTCAGAAGACAAAAGTAGTGTTTCCTTTGGTAGAAATCATGCTGGAATAATAAATAACCTACTTTGATAGTGAAAGTTTTAATTGTGTGATGAAAAGAATACTTAAAAAATGAGAATCCTTCTAGCGATTGATCAGACTTAATTTTGTAGCTGACAATTCCTTTCACAGTATTTGTGACTCAAATAATCCTGACCTCTTTCTCTACCAAATTGAGTCTTCATACTTGACATTGGCCAGTCACCTCAAGGCTTTCGACTTACTTTGGATTATTGTTCATAGTTAGGCCATCAATGGGCTACTGCCATGACATTTCAGCTATAGCTTGCAGCCAGGTTGCCAATGCAGCTATGTCTACTTGGTCGTCTCCCATGAGCAAAGGTACATTATGTATTAGCTTACTATAATAATGCATTGCTCATTTCACAAAACAGGAAATCACATTTCACTTGTTCTAGAATAACTCTTAAATGAGAAGGATCAACTCTAGATAACTCATCTGGAGAAAGACATTCGAGGCTACTACAAATTAATAAACACATTATGATTGGTTGATCTTGATGAACCTTATTCGCACTCAGTATCTAAATAAAGACATGCTAAATTGTATATATCTAAATAAAGGCATACTAAGTTTGCAATAATAAATGAACTCATATCAACAGGCATACTCAGTATTGGTAAGCTAAGAAAAATATAAATACAGATTTTGTAGCTCATCGTTTGTCATACTAAAAAGGTGTGATATACAATTTAACAACTTATATTTCTCCAATATCTAAGAAAGCATTCTACTCTTTGAAATAATACCTCTGAGATTGTGACAATAAAAAAACATGGTGAAAATGCAGATTTTTACCAGTGCATCAAAATGGTGGTCCCTTTGCAATAGATCTGGCATGAATAAACCCAGTTAGCATCACAAGTACATTATGTTCAGACAATGCTCATACTTCGATTAATCAAACCAAGCAGCGGCTCAGGAACCACACAGCATCGATAGATTGACTAATCCCACCGCTCAGATCCCTCGACGCACCCAAATCAATCAAACCATGCAGCGGCTCAGGAACTGGAGCACTCGAAAAACGAAAGCGCGGGGTGAATGGAGATGGAGGCATGGAGCAAACAGACGTACCAGTGGATGCGCCGCTGGGTACGGCCCCCTCACGTAGCTGCTGTCGCTGAGGCCCATGTCCACCTGTGCGCAGCCGCACAACACAGTCAGTCCAGACCTCCGCTGGCGAGCGAGGGACGCGAGCACGATGTTGCGGAGGCTTACCGTGATGAATGAATAGACAACAGAAGGGCCACGGTTGTCGAGTCCCCGGCCTCCATCATGGAGGATTGGAGGGGATAGAGGTGCTCCAAGCGTACACTTCGCCAAGATCTGGTCCGCCGTTGCACCAGTCGGAACAGGAACTCTGAGAGAGAGAGACGATGGACCTGGTTGGCTCGCCGGCGAAGGTCCCACAAGGGGCGAGCGTCAGAGGAGCGTCGGAGGAGGGTCGAGGCAACGAGCGTCGGAGGAGGGTCGCTGATGAAGACCGAGAGCGCCATCTGCCCCTATTCCGGCTGCCGCCGCCTCTAGAGAAACCCCTAGATCCGCGTGCCACCACGTGAGATCTGACGTCCGGATCGGGAGGAGCCTCAGCGACGGTGTATGCAGGATGGGCCAGGCCGGCGGGCACGACTCCAGAATCCAGATCGAAAGGGGCCTCAGCGGGGAGATTAAGGGGGGCCTGACCGGAGTTGTGGGCGGAAGACGAAGGCAGTGACTCGCCGGAGACACCGTGCACCATGTTGTGGGACCGGAGTTGTGGGCAGAAGTCGCGACTGCTTGATTATAAGGGCGCATCAACTATCCATTGCTCCTGTGAGACATCCCGGCTTGAGTCAGACATGCCGCGGGAGGATTGTGTGGCGCAACGGTGGTTGAGGAGACGATGAGCAGTAGTGGCCAGCTACACTGGCAAGAAGAAGGTGGGGTGGGGGTAGTGGTCATGGATCCCGGTCATCGCATATGTGGACACAGTGCAGGGCGAGCAGGACGGCTGCTGCGAGTGGGGAGGATGGGGCGGACGCGGATGAGGTGGAGGGCAGTGTGGGGAACGCGGGCGGAGGTTGGTGAGGGCCGGTGGTGAGCGCGTATCGGGGCGAGGGCGCGAGAATGGCGGATCTGCGTGATCTCGGGGCTCGGCGGTGCGACGGACGGGGTTGACGAAGGAGCACGGGTTAGATGCTGATTGAAAATAGACCACCTTCCATGGAGATCGTGGGTGAGCAGGTCCCCGACCTTCCATGGAGAGCATATCAGTTGTGTGGTGGGGGCAGCGCGGGTGGGATGGGCGGGCTCGGCCGTTGATCGCGCCGAGGAGGAGATCTGCCACGCCGACCGGCAGCAGTTTGGTGGGTAGATGGATTGCGCCGAGGAGTGGATCGCGATGGCGGATCGAGGAGGGCGGTGGTTGGGGCTGCCCCATCGATGGAAGGTGAGCGGGGCAGCCGCGTTGATGGCGGGAGCAGAGATCAAGGAGGGGTGGGGGATCCATGGCACCTTGATGGCAGATCGAGGAGGGCGGTGGGTGGGGCGGCCCGGGATCCCAGCATCGGCGTTGATGGCGGCTCCGCGTAGCATTGATGGCGGGGAGGCGGTGGGTGGGCAAAGGAGTCGGCAGAACAGACGAATTGTGGACGCCTACGGTGACATCTTAAGAGTAGTAGAGATTAGAGCTTCTTCACATGGACCTCTTCGGACCCGTTGCCTACCTTAGCATCGGGGGAAGTAAGTATGGTCTTGTAATTGTTGATGATTTTTCCCGCTTCACTTGGGTGTTCTTTTTGCAGGACAAATCAGAAACCCAAGGGACCCTAAAGCACTTCTTAAGGAGGACTCAAAACGAATTTGAGCTAAAGGTGAAAAAGATAAGGAGCGACAACGGGTCCGAGTTCAAGAATCTGCAAGTTGAGGAGTATCTTGAGGAGGAAGGCATCAAGCACGAGTTCTCCGCTCCCTCTACACCACAACAAAATGGTGTAGTAGAGAGGAAGAACATGACGCTAATCGACATGGTGAGAACAATGCTTGGAGAGTTCAAGACGCTCGAGCGGTTTTGGTCAGAAGCTGTGAATATAGCCTGCCATGCCATAAACCGGCTCTATCTGCATCGTCTCCTCAAGAAGACCTCCTACGAACTCCTGACCGGTAACAAACCCAATGTTTCTTACTTTCATGTATTTGGGAGCAAATGCTACATTCTGGTGAAGAAAGGTATACATTCTACATCCCAAGGCAGTAGAAGGGTTTTTACTAGGGTATGACTCAAATACAAAGGTGTATAGAGTCTTCAACAAATCATCGGGTTTGGTTGAAGTCTCTAGCGATGTTGTGTTTGATGAGACTAATGGCTCTCTAAGAGAGCATGTTGATCTTGTTGATGACATAGATGAGGATGAAGTTCCGACGGCCGCAATGCACACGATGGCGATAGGCGATGTACGACCACAGGAACCACATGAAGAAGATCAACCATCTTCCTCAACAATAGTGCGTCCCCCAACTCAAGACAATGTATAGGTTCCTCAAGAAGAAGGGCAAGATCAAGGGGGAGCACAGGAAGATCAAGCGATGGAGGAAGAAGCACCACGGGTCCCTCCAACTCAAGTCCGAGCCACGATCCAAAGACATCACCCCGTCGATCAGATTCTGGGTGACATCAGCAAGGGAGTAACTACTCGCTCAAGATTAGCTAATTTCTGTGAGCATTACTCGTTCGTCTCTTCTATTGAGCCTTTCAGGGTAGAAGAGGCCTTGTAGGATCTGGACTGGGTGTTGGCCATGCAGGAAGAGCTCAACAACTTCAAGAGAAATGAAGTCTAGAGCCTGGTGCCACGTCTGAAGCAAAACATTATGGGAACCAAGTGGGTGTTCCACAACAAGCAAGACGAGCACAGAGTGGTGACAAGAAACAAGACTCAAGTTATGGCAAAAGGTTATGCCCAGGTCGTAGGTTTGGATTTCAAGGAGACTTTTGCTCCTGTGGCTAGGTTAGAGTCTATTAGAATATTATTAGCCTATGTCGCTCACCATTCCTTTAGGCTATTCCAAATGGACGTGAAGAGCGCTTTCCTCAACGGGCTAATCAAGGACGAGGTATACGTGGAACAACCCCCTGGCTTTGAGGATGACAAGTATCCCGACCACGAGTATAAGCTCTCTAAGGCGCTCTATGGACTTAAGCAAGCCCCAAGAGCATGGTATGAATGCCTTAGAGATTTTTTAATTGCTAATGCTTTCAAGGTTGGGAAAGCTGATCCCACTCTTTTTACCAAGACTTGTAATGGTGATCTCTTTGTGTGCCAAATTTATGTCGATGACATAATATTTGGTTCTACTAACCAAAAGTCTTGTGAGGAGTTTAGTAGGGTAATGATGCAAAAGTTCGAGATGTCGATGATGGGCGAGTTGACTTACTTCCTTGGATTCCAAGTGAAGCAACTCAAGGACGGCACTTTTATCTCCCAAACAAAGTACACTCAGGATCTTCTCAAAAGGTTTGGGATGAAGGACGCCAAGCCTGCAAAGACACCGATGGGAACTGATGGGCATGTTGACCTCAACAAAGGAGGTAAGTCCTTTGATCAAAAGGCATACCGGTCCATGATAGGCTCATTACTTTATTTATGTGCTAGTAGACCAGACATTATGCTTAGTGTATGCATGTGTGCTAGATATCAATCCAACCCCAAGGAATGTCACCTTGTGGCCGTTAAGCGAATTCTTAGGTATTTAGTTTCTATGCTTTGCTTCGGGATCTGGTATCCAAAGGGGTCTACCTTTGACTTGATTGGATACTCAGACTCCGATTATGCCAGGTGCAAGGTTGATAGGAAGAGTACATCAGGGACGTGCCAATTTCTAGGAAGGTCCCTGGTGTCCTGGAGTTCCAAGAAACAAACATCCGTTTCCCTATCCACTGCTGAGGCCGAGTACGTTGCCGCAGGACAGTGTTGCACGCAACTACTTTGGATGAGGCAAACCCTCTGGGCTTTGGCTACAATCTGAGCAAAGTCCCACTCCTATGTGACAATGAGAGTGCAATCCGCTTGATGGATAATCCTGTTGAACACATCCGCACTAAGCACATAGACATCCGGCATTACTTCCTGAGAGACCACTAGCAAAAGGGAGATATCGAGGTGTACCATATTAGCACCGAAAACCAGCTAGCCGATATCTTCACTAAGCCTTTAGATGAGAAAAGGTTTTGCAGGTTGCCTAGTGAGCCAAATGTCTTAGATTCGCATAACTTAGATTGATCTATAGCATACATGTGTTCTATGCCTTTGATCATGTTACTTTGTGCATTTATACCAATTGTTGTTTATTTATGGTGCTCAAGTTGTGCAAGTCAACCTCGGACCTCACAAGTCCGTATGCAAATAATGCACGTGTTTAGGGGGAGTGTGCTACAACTTGACCCCTTTGAGACTAATTTGTTTGGTTGAGTACACTTGTTGTAGTCTCAAAGGTACATTGAAAGGGAAAATGGACTTGGACGATGCAAAGACTTCCACTGCACTCCGGTATTAGTGTATTTAATTCCAAGTTTATTCTTATGCTCTATTTTCCTTTTGCTCTGAATTGACATTTTTGGTGAGGCAATGGGGTTAAAGGGCCAAAAATGATCCCGTTTTGGTGCTTAATGCCAAAGGGGGAGAAATTAAGGCCAAAGCAAATGGATCAGCCAACCACTTGTGAATTTTTGAAAATAATAGAGTTAGAATTTTTTATGTGTCCAAAATGCTCTTATTGCAAAATTTGGTCTCTTGTGGGGGAGAATTTTGATTGTGGAAAAAGGGGGAGTTTTCGGGCACTTGAATCAATTTTACTCTTGAAATATCTCTCTATGTGCCCAAACAAGCGTGTTTGACTTAAAGATAGGCAAATGAATTTGATTTGCAAAAACAAACCAAGTGGTGGCAAAGAGCGATCCAAATATGCCAAATCATAAGCTAAAACAATTTGGTCTTAAATTGTTTTGATGTTGCACTTTTTAGTTGCTTTTTTATGTGTTGGCATAAATCACCAAAAAGGGGGAGATTGAAAGGGAAATATGCCCTTGGAAAATTTCTATAAGTATTTTGGTGATTAGATACCCAACACATATTAATTGAATCCTTGTGTGCTAAATGTGGGAAAAGTGCAAATCAAGGCACGAGGTATGTTTCTAGACTTAGTACATTGTTTTTGAATACTTATGTGTTTATCTAAGTGCTAGAAAGAGAGCCAAGAAGAGAAAAGTTGAATTGAAGAAGAGTTGGTCGTGTACAGCCAACTCCAGCTCGGCCTGGCACACCGGACTGTCCGGTGCGCTAGGCTGGTCAATGGTGAAGAGGCTGCTCTCGGGAGTTGACGGAGTTATACGGCTATAATTCACCGGACTGTCCGGTGGTGCATCGGACTGTCCGGTGGTGCACCGGACTGTCCGGTGAGTCATTTGTGTCGAACTCGTCGCTCTTGGGAAAAGGAAAAAGGCAACGTGGCTAAAATTCATCGGACTGTCCGATGAGCCAAAGACGTCAGCGCCAACGGTCGTCCGCGCGATCAACGCACGACACGTGGCTGCTCCAACGGTCGGCTGGGTGCACCGGACAGTGTCCGGTACGCCATCTGAACCGCGGGAGCAACGGTCGACTGTGCCCGATTTGGAAGGAAATCGCGCACCGGACAAGCTACAGTGGCTGTCCGGTGGCGCACCGGACTGTCCGGTGCGCCACTCGACATAAGGCAAGGATAGCCTTCCATGTTGATCTCCAACGGCTCCTAGCTGCCATGGGGCTATAAAAGGGACCCCTAGGCGTATAGAGCAGAACACCAAGCTTGAAAGAAACATTCTAAGACTCCCAAACTCCGCCTCCACGCATTTGATCGATTGTGTTAGTGATTTGAGCTCCGTTTGAGTTGCGTACTCTCTGTGCTGCGTTTTGAGCTCAAGTCTTGGCTTGTGTGCGTGTGGGTGCTGCAGATTTGAGTTTTGTGTGTGTTGCTCTCCCTCTCTTACTACTGTGATTCTCTTGTGACAAAATTGTAAGGGCGAGAGGCTCCAATCTGTGGAGATTCCTCGCAAACGGGAGAAAGACTATAAGGAAGAAAGCTGTGGTATTCAAGTTGATCATTAGATCGCTTGAAAGGGGTTGAGTGCAACCCTCGTCCATTGGGACGCCACAACGTGGAAGTAGGAAAGTGTTACTTGACCGAACCATGGGATAAAAATCGCGTGTCTCGTGTGTTGCTTCTTGTGATTACTTTGTTCGCACGAGCGTGTTCCATAGCCACTTGATTACACTAACTCCTTAACAATCAAGTTTGTGGCTATTTAGTGTTTAATTTTACAGGATCACCTACTCACCCCTCTCTAGGTGCTCTCAAGAGGTCTTCCTATATTTCATACAGTCAGAATATTTCATACAGTCAGACAGTAGAAAAATCCATGCTATGTTGAAACTGTACCAGTTTTAAGTTAAAACTCTCTCTATATTTGCCTTCTCTACCATAGTCTAACCATACCATCTAACTAAATGACAGGAAAAAATTGACAGTGATGAAATCTAACAAAACTGACAGTGATGAAATCAAACAAAACAACCAAAAAAACTGACAGCAGTACCATACCAATGGCTGTTATGCATGGTGACCAAAACATTAGTACCAAGTTACAAAAGGATTGTACACGAATGTCATCTAAAGGCATCGTTTATTTCCCTATAACATGGTACACAAATTAAATATGGGGCTTTTCTGCTTGGTCGATAAAAATTAGGATTTTGACAGAGTAAAATACACAGAACAAGCTTAATCTTATAACTAAATGAAGGATTGTAGTGTATACTGGCCAACTCACTTGGTCGGGTATCATCTCATATTGTGTTACGATTTAAAGACAGAGGCTGCCATAGCCATAACGGTGCGAACACGAAGAAACGCCTCAGGTATGAAGAAAATAATCAAATATGCTGAACAACAAAAAATCTGAAGTGTTCTATAAATAGATTTCTTTTATAAGGTTGACTTCACAACGTCACTACACATACATGGTAACATTGCATCCAGTGGTTCGAAGATGTCTTGTGGATGGCAAGTTGGCAGCACAAACTCATGAGTGTTTTACTTTTACCTCGACAAGACAAGCTCGCGGTCATTTCATTTTACAATAAGCGAACAAGCTATAGGCATAGGATAGGCTTACATATAAACTAATGAAAGGGAATTAGGCTTACACCTATTTCCTAAACAAATTTTGGTGGTTGAATTGTCCAACACAAATAATTGGACTAACTAGTTTGCCCAAGTTTATAAGTTCTACAGGTACCAAAGGTTCACCATAGGCCAATAAAAAGACCAAGAAAAAGGGTTCAAACAAAGGAGCAAAGGGACAACCGAAGGCACCCTGTTCGGGCGCACCGAACTGTCCGGTGTGCCACCGGACAGTGTCCGGTGCACCAGGGAAGATCGGCTTCAAACTCTTCACCTTCGGGAATTCTCGGAGCCAGCGCGCTATAATTCACCAGACTGTCCGGTGTACACCGGACAATGTCCGGTGCTCCAGGAGGACGCGGCTCCGAACTCGCCAGTCTCGGGAATTCGCTTCGGCTGTTCCGCTATAATTCACCGAACATGTCCGGTGTACACCAGACTGTCCGGTGTAACTGCAGAGCAACGGCTACTTCAGGCGCCAACGGTCACCTGCCAGCGCATTTAATGCGCGCCAGAGCGCGCAGAAGTCAGGCACGCGCGAACAGGCGCACCGGACACTCTACAGTGCATGTCCGGTGCGCCACAGGACATCCAGGCGGGCCCAGCGTCAGAGCTCCAACGGTCGGAACCCTAACGTTCGGGTGACGTGGCTGGCGCACCGGACATGTCCGGTGTGCACCGGACTGTCCGGTGCACCATGCGACAGACAGCCTCCACCCAAACGGCTAGTTTGGTGGTTGGGGCTATAAATACCCCCAACCACCCCACATTCAAGTCATCCAAGTTTTCCCACTTCAACTACTTACAAGAGCTCTAGCATTCCATTCTAGACACACCAAAGTGATCAAATCCTCTCCAAACTCCACACAACGCCCTAGTGATTGGTGAGAGAGATTTGCTTGTGTTCTTTTGAGCTCTTGCGCTTGGATTGCTTTCTTCCTTCTTTGATTCTTCATTGCGATCAAACTCACTTGTAATTGAGGCAAGAGACACCAATCTTGTGGTGGTCCTTGTGGGAACTTTGTGTTCCAAACATTTGAGAAGAGAAAGCTCATTCGGTCCGAGGGACCGTTTGAGAGAGGGAAAGGGTTGAAAGAGACCCGGTCTTTGTGACCACCTCAACGGGGAGTAGGTTTGCGAGAACCGAACCTCGGTAAAACAAATCCATGTGTCACACTCCTTATTCGCTTGCGATTTGTTTTGCACCCTCTCTCTCGGACACATTATTATTTCTAACGCTAACCCGGCTTGTAGTTGTGATTAATTTTGTAAATTTCAATTTCGCCCTATTCACCCCCTCTCTAGGCGACTTTCAATTGGTATCAAAGCCCGGTGCTTCATTAGAGCCTAACCGCTCGAAGTGATGTCGGGAGATCACACCAAGAGGGAGATGGAGACCAGCGACAAGCCCACTACGAGTCACGGGAGCACTTCATCGGAAGAGTCCCGCACCAAGAGGAAGGAGAAGAAGAAGGACTCCTCCAAACGGAAGGAGAAAAGATCTTCTTCTTCACACCACAAAGAAAAGAAGGAAAAATCCTCTTCCCACAAGCCGCATCGGAGTGGGGACAAGAAAAAGAGGATGAGGAAGGTGGTCTACTACGAGACCGATTCTTCGTCGACATCCACCTCCGGCTCCGACGCAGCGTCCGTCACTTCTAAGCGCCAAGAGCGTAAGAAGTATAGTAAGATCCACTTACGCTACCCTCGCATTCCTAAACATACACCTTTGCTTTCCGTCCCATTAGGCAAACCACCAATGTTTGATGGTGAAGACTATGCTAGGTGGAGTGATTTAATGCGATTTCATCTAACCTCACTCCACAAAAGTATATGGGATGTTGTTGAGTTTGGTGTACAAGTACCATCCGTAGGGGATGAAGACTATGATGTGGATGAAGTGGCCCAAATCGAGCACTTCAATTCCCAAGCCACAACCATTCTCCTTGCCTCTCTAAGTAGAGAGGAATATAACAAGGTACAAGGATTGAAGAATGCGAAGGAGATTTGGGACTTACTCAAGACCGCGCACGAAGGTGATGAACTCACCAAGATCACCAAGCGGGAAACGATCGAGGGGGAGCTCGGTCGCTTCCGTCTTCGCCAAGGAGAGGAGCCACAAGATATGTACAACCGGCTCAAAACCTTGGTGAACCAAGTGCGCAACCTCGGGAGCAAGAAATGGGATGACCACGAGGTGGTTAAGGTTATTTTAAGATCACTTATTTTCCTTAACCCTACTCAAGTACAATTAATTCGTGGCAACCCAAGATATACACTAATGACTCCCGATGAAGTAATCGGGAATTTTGTGAGCTTTGAATGTATGATTAAAGGCTCAAAGAAGATCAATGAGCTTGATGAACCCTCCACGTCCGAAGCACAACCGGTGGCATTTAAGGCGACGGAGGAGAAGAAGGAGGAGTCTACACCAAATAGACAACCAATTGACGCCTCCAAGCTCGACAATGAGGAGATGGCTTTAATCATCAAAAGCTTTCGCCAAATCCTCAAGCAACGGAAGGGGAAGGATTACAAATCCCGTTCCAAGAAGGTTTGCTACAAGTGTGGTAAGCCCGGTCACTTTATTGCTAAATGTCCATTATCAAGTGACAGTGACAGGGACAACGACAAGAAGGGCAAGAGGAGAGAAAAGAAGAGATACCACAAGAAGAAGGGCGGCGATGCCCACGTGTGCCGCGAGTGGAACTCCGATGAGAGCTCCACCGACTCCTCCTCCTCCGACGAGGACGCCGCCAACATCGTCGTCACCAAGGGACTCCTTTTCCCCAACATCGGCCACAAGTGCCTCATGGCAAAAGACGGCAAAAGGAAGAAGGTTAAATCCAAATCCTCCACTAAATATGAGTCCTCTAGTGATGATAATGCTAGTGATGAGGAAGATAATTTGCGTACTCTTTTTGCCGACCTAAACATGCAACAAAAAGAAAAATTAAATGAATTGATTAGTGCTATTCATGAGAAGGATGATCTCTTGGACTCTCAAGAGGACTTCCTTATTAAGGAAAACAAAAAGCATGTTAAGGTCAAAAATGCTTATGCTCTACAAGTTGAAAAATGTGAAAAATTGTCTAGTGAGCTAAGCACTTGCCATGAGACTATTGACAACCTTAGAAATGAAAATGCTAGATTAATTGCTAAGGTTGATTCTCATATTTGTGATGCTTCAATTCCCAATCTTAGAAATGATAATGATGATTTGCTTGCTAAGATTAAGGAATTGAATGATTCTCTTGCTAGTCTTAGGATTGAAAATGAAAAATTAATTGCTAAGGCTAAAGATTTTGATGTTTGCAATATTACTATTTCTAACCTTAGAAGTGAGAATGATATATTACATGCTAAGGTTGTAGAATTAAAATCTTGCAAACCCTCTACATCTACTATTGAGCATGTTTCTATTTGCACTAGATGTAGAGATGTTGATATTGATGCTATTCATGATCATATGGCCTTAATTAAACAACAAAATGATCATATAGCAATATTAGATGCTAAAATTGCCGAGCATAACTTAGAGAATGAAAAGTTTAAATTTGCTAGAAGTATGCTCTATAATGGGAGACGCCCTGGCATCAAGGATGGCATTGGCTTCCAAAGGGGAGACAATGTCAAACTTAGTGCCCCTCCTAAAAATTTGTCTAACTTTGTTAAGGGCAAGGCTCCCATGCCTCAGGATAACGAGGGTTACATTTTGTACCCTGCCGGTTATCCCGAGAGCAAAATTAGGAGAATTCGTTCTAGGAAGTCTCACTCTGGCCCTAACCATGCTTTTATGTATAAGGGTGAGACATCTAGCTCTAGGCAACCAACCCGTGCTAAGTTGCCTAGAAAGAAAACTCCTAGTGCATCAAATAATCATGGCATTTCATTTAAGACTTTTGATGCATCTTATGTTTTGACTAACAAATCCGGCAAGGTAGTTGCCAAGTTTGTTGGGGGCAAACACAAGGGCTCCAAGACTTGTGTTTGGGTACCCAAAGTTCTTGTTTCTAATGCCAAAGGACCCAAAACCGTTTGGGTACCTAAAGTCAAGAACTAAACTTGTTTTGTAGGTTTATGCATCCGGGGCTCAAGTTGGATCATCGATAGCGGGTGCACAAACCACATGACGGGGGAGAAGAAGATGTTCTCCTCCTACGAGAAAAACCAAGACCCCCAACGAGCTATCACATTCGGGGATGGAAACCAAGGTTTGGTCAAAGGTTTGGGTAAAATAGCTATATCTCCTGACCATTCCATTTCCAATGTTTTTCTGGTAGATTCTTTAGATTACAATTTGCTTTCCGTTTCGCAATTATGTCAAATGGGCTACAACTGTCTCTTTACTGATATAGGTGTCACTGTCTTTAGAAGAAGTGATGATTCAATAGCATTTAAGGGAGTGTTGGAGGGTCAGCTATACTTGGTAGATTTTGATAGAGCTGAACTCGACACTTGCTTAATTGCTAAGACTAACATGGGTTGGCTCTGGCACCGCCGACTAGCCCATGTTGGAATGAAAAATCTTCATAAGCTTCTAAAGGGAGAGCACATTTTAGGACTAACAAATGTTCATTTTGAGAAAAACAGGATTTGTAGCGCATGCCAAGCCGAGAAGCAAGTTGGCACTCATCATCCACACAAGAACATCATGACAAGTGACAGGCCACTGGAGCTCCTACACATGGATTTATTCGGCCCGATCGCTTACATAAGCATCGGCGGGAGTAAGTACTGTCTAGTTATTGTGGATGATTATTCTCGCTTCACTTGGGTGTTCTTTTTGCAGGAAAAATCCCATACCCAAGAGACCTTAAAGGGATTCTTGAGACGGGCTCAAAATGAGTTCGGCTTAAGGATCAAGAAAATTAGAAGCGACAACG